>OZ014436.1:10356186-12756186 GCA_963966015.1 Aphidecta obliterata
ATATTTTTCAGTGATTCTCTGACGAAATTTGGCAACTGATCACCTTCGAACCATTTAAAATGGTACTGATTATCTTCGAGAACCCAACCATAATTCTCGGGTTGATAAATTGTTGGAATTTGCTGATTTGCATTCTTCCAAATGCTAAAAACATAGTTGGCTCGCAGAAATTGTTGTAGCAGCTCGGATTTACATGGTGGCAGACTGCTAGCATCAAAATTTCGTAGTTTTTTACGAGTTGAGGCCTTTGAAAATTTTAAAAAAAACGGAAGAGTATCAAACAGCTTTCATTAAATTCGGTAAACACGAATTATTCGAAAATAATAATGAACAACAAAGCACTTTTGATATTATTCAACGGTTTATATGTGAGGTATACAATGTCGGTTCGATAATAGATGTTGATGCAGCACGGCTTCAACTATTCATTAATACATATCAGGTCTCAGATATTAATGAAGCGTTTAGCCGTAAAAAACTACGAAATTTTGATGCTAGCAGTCTGCCACCATGTAAATCCGAGCTGCTACAACAATTTCTGCGAGCCAACTATGTGTCTAGCATTTGGAAGAATGCAAATCAGCAAATTCCAACAATTTATCAACCCGAGAATTATGGTTGGGTTCTCGAAGATAATCAGTACCATTTTAAATGGTTCGAAGGTGATCAGTTGCCAAATTTCGTCAGAGAATCACTGAAAAATATCTCAGGTATGATACTACTTCAAACCATTATACATTATTTTTTGATATTTTCAATCCCATTAACTTTTTCATATTTCTACAGAAACTGACGAAGAAGAAGAAAACGACGATATAGAATGGAGTAACAGTGACGAAGAAAATGATAACATTGATTATTATGATGATAATGAATAAAATAATATTTTCTTTAGTACACTATAATAATAATAATCTGTAATGTCATCAATCTATTTTTTTATGCTTTATAATAACTTGTAATGTTATTAATATATTTTTAATTAAATTTTTGAGTATTATTTATTTGGTTTTTTTTTTTTATAATCTGTTATTGAGGGATCGTGATAGACCTATCTCGCCATCTCACTCGCACCCACCATACATATACTGTCTCGCGCTCGCTCCTACAGCGACCCTATATCATTGTCTGGCAAGAGGTTGGAACTATCAAAAATGTCTGGCTGATGAGGAAACATCATCTAATTATTACCTAAGTATTATATATAAAAATCAGCTTTTATACTATAACATAAGTAGAATTATAATTTCATGACCATTAGGGGTGTCTGGCAAGGGGTTGCCACGATGTTAAGTGTCTGGCAATCAATAACGTGATTTTTAATAATATTCCGAAGGTAATACCAAAAAATCACACTTTATTATTTGATGAATTTAGATCGGTATTTTACACACCTTTAGTACCGTTTACCTGCCAAAGCCACGATAACCCAAACTTCATAATAGTCCATCGTTCTTACCTGTGTTGGGAGCATGCGCTGACAAACTTTCAGCTTTTATAAAATAACGAAGGTCTGGGGTTCACGGGCTCTTAGACTATCTAGAAATAACAAGTTTGCATTAGTTGATGCAACCTGCAGTTTGTTATTTCAACAAGAAAATAATACTGTGACGAAAACCGGAATATGCGTGCTTCTTACAGGAATTTCCTGTTTTATGAACAAACTGAGTAGTTGTATTCCAAGCTTCAAACTTCAGTTTCAACAAGAATTTCCAGTAATGAACACTAAACTAAAACAGGAATTACTTAACTTATAACGAAACTGCAGTATCGATTCAACAAGAATTTTCCGTTGAATTAAAGAACTATCGTTCATATATTACAGTACTAATGGTTGTAATCGAAGCTTATTACCTTAGATTTTACAGAAATTTTCTGTAGTAATGCATTCTATCTATAGATGAAGAGTGACTTCGCGAATAGGTCAATGGAGAGAATTCATAATATATAGTGTATCTTTACATTATTTTACCGAATAAGAGAGATATTCGTTGAAAACTAGTATTGAGAGACTCCATAATAAATAATTCCAGGAGAAACGTCAGGGAATATCTATGATCGACGTAATTCTTTTCGCACTTACTCGAGGTGTCAAAAATTAGGCATTTTCAATTCGAGTTCTTGTGAAAACTGCAGAAAAGTAGCAGACGCCACATAGTTATTTGAGACCTCACGTCCTTCGATCTGGAAATTCGACCCTTGCGATGCCCAAGATGTTGCGGTTCAATATCCTTAAGAAAAGTTCGGTTTCTGGTTTTTCGACCTTTTTCCGTACGCTTTTCTGTTACCTTTAAAAAAAAAATTTTTTTTCCTGATTCCGGCTGATCTTGCCGAATTTGCTTACAGAATTACTGTCTTCAAATGCTTACATTCATTAGTCCTGGTGTTTGAAAAGGACTGGAATTTACTTCCCTTCCCCTTCAATATAATTTTTCCTTTTTGAGCGCTCGTACTACTTACACGAGGGCTATATCATTTCGTCACGATGTCTGTATTTTTCGAATTTTGAGCCGAAAATGGTCTCAATCGACTATGTTCGACTCACTGATGACGAATCCGTCGGAAAATTCGAGTCTGTCCGTCCGGCCGTAAGCACGATAACTCTCGAACGGAACAACCTAGAGACTTGAAACTTTCAGTGTGGGTTCAGTTCCCGAATGCCTCGGTTGAGTTCGTTATTGAGCCAAATTCCACCAGGGGTTCCGTAAATATGGCCGTTCAAAGTTTTGTTCCCCTGATTACTTGAAAACTCCAGATTCGATCGAGATGAAATTTTGCACTCAAATGGAGAATGAGGTGTTCCAGCTACATGTGGAATTTTGTCCAGATCACATGACCAGAACCATAGAAAACATAGAAAATTGTAACTTTTGAACGGAAATGCCTAGGGACTTGAAATTTTCAGGATAGGTGTGGATCTCGAATGTCGTGATCACGTTTATCTATGAGCAAAATTATACTAGGGGTTCCGTATATATGGTCTTTTTAAATTTAGTTTTCTTGATAATTTCAAAACTACAGATTCGATCGTGACGAAATCTTGTATACTAATGGACAATGATATATTCAAGCTACATTTCTCCAGATCAAATGACCAGAACCATAGAAACCATAGAAAAACATAACTTTCGAACGGAAAGGCCTAGGGACTTGAAATTTTCAGGATAGGTGTGGATCTGAAATGTCGCGTTCACGTTTATCAATGAGCAAAGTTAGACTAGGGGTTCCGTAAATACGGTCGTTTGAAATTTTGGTTTCTCGATAATTTCGAAACTACGGATTCGATCGAGATGAAATTTTGTATTTCAATCGAGAATGATATATTAAAACAATATTTTGTCCAGATCGCATGACCAGAACCATAGAAACCATAGAAAATTGTAACTTTTGAACAGAAAGGCCTAGGAACTTGAAATTTTCAGGGTGAGTCTGGATCGCGAATATCGCGGTCACGTTCATCAATGAGCAAAGTTAGACTAGGGGTTCCGTGAATATGGACGGTCAAAATATTTTTTTCCTGATAGTTTCGAAACTACTGATTGGATTGGAATTAAATTTTGCACCTAGCTGAGGAATAATGTATTCAAACTACGTGCCAAATTTTATTCAAATCGCACCACCAAGACCATAGATACCGTAGAAAATTCTAGCGAATTATCGAAAAAAAATTGGTCACCTAAAGCACTGACATGATGTCTGGAGTTTCGCCTAAGTTTCAGAGTTTTTGTGACAGCTGTCGAAAATTCCTTCAATTGATTTCTTAAACTGGAAAATGCGAATCTACCTACAAGGTGCATGTACGAGCGCTCAAAAGCTCCTGCCTTCACGGCAGTGCTCTTCGTAATTTTTCTTCTATTTATAATCAAATGCTTACGCCTTTTCTGTCGCTGTCTAATCTTTTGGGTAGTATCTTTCGAGTTTTGCCTATTTTTTGGTGCCCTCTGTTGAGCTGTACGGTAAATGTTGAGCCGTCGCTGCAGATCGCTACTACAACATTCCTGTTGAATTTAATGTGTCCATAATGTAAGTCGTACAAATATTGCTGGGTTATACTTACAAAATTATTATATTTTACCAGATATTCCTGTAACATTTACGGAAATATTTCTTTCAAAATAAAAGTACCTCATCACTGCTATACTTATCGTTTTCCTGTTCATAGGACTCTTAAACCGGAATCGGAAGATTGGATTGCGAGTACGGATTGTTCTCAGAACGGTCTTTTTTTCTGTGATAACAAAAGTTGCATTTAAACAACAGGAATTCATTCGAATGGAAATTCCCAGGATTCGTTTTTTTCAGTGCAGGAACCAGTAAATATATGAAAAAGTTTTTCACATCTTCCGCTGTTTACCAACAAAATATCCAATCCATTTTCATCTCAAATCCAGAACACTATTTTCATAGTGCTTTGAGGGTAAGGCGTGATTATTTACAGTATAATATTCCCATTCATCCTGTTATGAAGGATTCAAAGGCCAACCCTTTAATGCTTAATTTCGCTTGTTTACCCCGAATATATATTCACCATTTTTCCTTCTTAGCGGCTAGATAAAACCCGACCACTGGACCGACCCTATTTATTTCCATTTATCTTCATTGCCCTCCGCAATTCGGGGGCTTAGTTTTATACTGTTTAAACACATCCCGATATCTCCCCTTGGTCAAATAGTTTCAACGGATTTAGGCTCCATAAAAACTTATCCAGGAAGTACCGTTTTGTTTCCGAGGTCAGTTCTTCGTGAAAATCCAATGAAAGAGCTGCAAACGAGCATGATCCATTCCGTAAATAATGAAAACGCTGCAAATGTAACACAATAGTTCATTATTTCCACGTCACTTCATCCTGAATATTTCACATGTTTCTGAATTATGTTGGGGAATTTCATAACGAATTATCTCTGCCATTGAACTAAGACGATTCGCAAAAAAAATCAATATAATCACTAAATTATTGATATAGTTAAATAGTTATAGTTAGGTAAGGATGTTACATTTCATTGCAACCTCAAGGTCCATTGTGCCCCCTATCAGAGCTGTTTTCGCAAATGCGCTACCCACAGCTCGCCCTCCAGCACCAGAGCTCTAATGAACTCCAGTGTCTGGGAGGGCTTCAAGGAGGTTAAACCTCGTTCCTCATGTGATTCTCTCGTCCAAGGCATTATTTGAGCTGGTTTGCAATGGCGGGGCAGTCTTTAACCAGGTGAACAGGAGTTTCCTCCTCTTCCCCACAGAATCTACACTCGTCAGTTTCTGTTAAGCCCATTCTCATCATATGCTTCCTAAGGCGACAATGTCCTGTGAGGAAGCCAGTGAGCTCCAAATACTTTTTGGATCTTGCACTTTTGAAGTTCCGAAGGAACTTTGTGGAGTGATCCATTCCAGGAAGATTCCTCCAGGGTGCTTCTCTTTCAGTCTCTTCCTTCTCAAAAAACTTCTTCTTATAGATGCATTGCCCATGCCACAGAAAGGTTTTGGGCCAGTCGGTGGCGTTTGTGTTCCCTTTTCGGCAATTATATTCGTCTCTTCGTTTCCTTTAATTCCAGAGTGACCAGGAAACCAGACCAAAGGGACCTTGTTGTTCTTGCCTACTTCAAAATGTCACACCCTTGATAGTTTTTCTCCAGGTTTATATTTATGCATCTTTTGATTGCAAGTTTTTCTGCCCGAAAAACACTCGAGTAGGAGCCTAACGATAATGTAAACTTGGTTCTTGTCCCGTATACTCGACCGCCAGCCCCTATAATGGTTTCAGAATCATCTGTATACCATTTAATGGTATTTACTTTGAAATTTGGGGTAGTGTATTCCTTTTCCCATTCTTCCCTTTTACATAGCGTAGTGTTGAAGTTCTTCTCAATGCTTACTATTTTGATCATAACATCACTAGGTAGGTTCGCTGATGAGATGTACTTGTTCAGAGAGGACCAGGCTCCCTTATTTTCAATTCTCTGTACCCTGTACCTTCCCTAGATATTCTAAGGATAGTCTCATGGGCTAAACTATTAATCACTAGATGTAGAGGGGTGAAATCTGTGATGACCTCAAGTGCTTTATCAGGAACGTTCACATAGCTCCAGTGATGCAAACACTGGCAAGCCTTTGAACCTTGTTCACTTCTTTTGATTTCAGGATTCAGATTTGTATCTCTTAGAACGAAAAACATGACGTTTTAATACTAAACTCTGAGGAAACTTCCAGCTATGAGATTGCACTCTCTGAATGTCTTCATCATAGAGTGGGAGTCTGAAGTTGGAAATATTCTGAGATAGCAAGCTTCTGTGGAACAAGCATACTGTTATCACATCAACAAAGGCCTCGATGGTCTGCAGAAGCCCGGATGGACTTGGGGATGTAACCCAAAAATACTGCGATGGATGTACGATATGATTGTAAGACCCATAACGACTTATGGTGCAATAGTCTGCCAAGTCAGAACAGTCAAAGGAGAGCCCTTGACAGAATACAAAGGTTATCCTGTGTTTGTATAACTGGAGCTATGAGAACATGCCCAACTATGGCATTGGAGATCAATACAGATTTCACACTTCTTCATCTTGTGATAGATAGATCAACCCACGAGGCCATCCAGTAATAGTACCAGCAAAGAGGGATTCACGAATCAGAGAGCCTATCTGATCAAATACATCTCATCAGCGGACCTGCCCAGTTCCTGGTCACTCGGAAATCAGAGGAAATGAAGAGGCCAACACACTTGCCAGTGAGCACAAAATCATTTCATTTGCCCAGAACCTTTCTGTGGTATAGAGAAGTACTCTTGGGTTGGATCATTCTACGAAATCCAAGAAGTCACTGGATCTTAGCTAGTATATGCTAGCAGAATGTACCACATACGAATGGGTCACTACACTCTGAGGACGTTTCGAAGAAGAAGGTGAGAAATATTGTAGATGAAGATGAAGATATAAATGAATCTTGAACGATCCATAATTGCAGGAATACGGCAGAATTGAATGAGAAATGGTTCGGAATGGGAAGCATCATTATTTATGTGTTTTCTACGATTTCCCACCGAAAAATCAGAGATTCAAATCGCAAGGGAAAGTTTATCGTCGCACTCATACGTTCGGTTACTCTGAATTCATTATTCTCCTCCCGCATTTTCAAGACTTTATGTAGGACGAATTCAGTTCAGCGCTGAGGAGAGTATTATTTCATTTTTCCTTTCCATTTTTTAACAATGCACAAGTTCTGCATTCCGTCTTCCATAATGGACCTTTTGTGGATCTGCAGAAACAATCACAAAGTAAATGGAATGTGTTTCACGATTCGGGGAAATTAAAAACTCATCGGTCAAACGAATGGAAGAGAATGTTTTTCATTAAACTTAGACGCCAGCATGTGGCAATGATGGAACAAGTTGTTCCATATTTTTTGAAAAAAATAATTGATCATTTCGGGTCTGAAATTAAATAATGAACCAACTATGGAGCTAAATTTTCGAAAACCGTAAAATTTCAGAATCCAAAACTTGAATGAGAAAATCCTCTCGACGAGGATCAAAATACAGGAGAGTCATTTCTTAAAAAACAATTCAAACAGAATTAAAAAAATAACAAAAATATGATCATGTCGAAATCCCAAAGGGAAGTTTACGTACCTCAACCCTTGTTATAACTGAACAAATCAACTTATTGATTCTGAATACCAATGTGAAAAAAATAAGAGAAAACAATAAATCTGTGGAATATCTAGGACTGAATCTCCATGGTGGGTTGAAATGGAAACAGCACATTTAAGAAAAAGATAAAACCAGTAGAAATCATGACGAGAAGACTCAAGGAACAGCCGATAACCTGATCTATGAATCTTGAAGGTTGAAAATCGAGGGATCAAAATAAAAAAAATTTATTTATGAATAAACAATTCAACACAGAATTAGAAAAATAAAAATATGATCATGTCGAAATTCCATGTTTTACGAGGTTGAGTTTTTTCCATTCAACACTGAATTCCGAGGATCGAATAGAGATCAATAAGAAATTAGGGAAGTTTTCATCGAGAAGAGTGAGTAATTCTAGATCAGCAATTGCGAAATAAATTGTTACCTTCGAATTTATCGATGACATACTGATAGAAACGTCGAAATAATGGAGGTTTGGTTTCGCTCCAGGGATTTCGTTTCCATTGATCATTGTTCATTTGAAGTTTCTTATGTCATAAGCAGAAACGCTTAAACTATCTAGGTCAAATCAGTCAGTTCAGAATAATACAATACCTAAGAGAATTCAGATTGTCCCCACCGAATGCATTTGTCACTATTCATCATAATCGTGGAAACTCCAATTTTCCTATAATTGAAGTCAGTCAGTCAAGTCCGTTTCATTATTCAAGTTAGACATTCGAGTTTCGCTGAAATTAAATTTTAAGAACCACTTATCTCCTGGTTATCTTTCTTATTACTGAAACCATGACTATTTTATACCAAATGCAATTCAACGGTGATGGTTCCATGTGCATTCTGCTATGAAGCGATGAGAAACACGCGAACAGGTAGAAATTGTAGACGTTTATTTCAATTGAAAATCGATACATTTGTGATAAAACATCTTGGGGGGAAATGAACTGGAATGGCTCTTGTATTCTGCAACATTCAATAAAGTTTACGTTTCTTTCGATAGAGTTTACGAAACTAATTCGTAGTCTATTGATTATTTTCACTACATAACGTGTTCTCTTTCATTGAGCATTCTCAAAAGCACCAAAGGGATGAATGCGATGAGCACCCAATAACTGCAGTCACAATTGCAAATTGAAAATGTTATGCCTTAGAAATCGTTGAATACCGAATCTATTTCAGAAAGTCCCTGCCACTTTTGATTTCGGTTGAGTGAATTTGAAAAAAGTAAACTGGATGTCCGAATTCAACGTGAACAATATCTTAAAATATTTACGAGTTGATACCAAATATAAGAACCTGATGAGGTTCACCCCACTTCTTGGACAGAACTGAATTCATGAATTTCCTTCTGTTTTTTTTTTGTATCTGTGAAAATTAACGTTCTAGTCGAGCAATAATATCGAATATTACATTACTGATCACCTGAATTGAAATGTATTGAAAAAACAGTAATGAATAAGTACAAAAGGGGTTGCTTATAGGGTTGGACCATAGGTACAAAGAACCATTTATAGTTTATAGTTTGGTAAGGGGGTTACATTTCACTGCGATCTCAAGGTCTATTGTGCCCCCATCAGAGATGAGCTACCTACAGCTCGCCCTCTAGCTCCAGAGCTCCAATTAACTCCAGTATCTGAGAGGGCTTCAAGGAGGTTCAATCCTCGTTCCTCAATCAATTCTCTTGTTCAAGACATTCTTTGCGCTGGTTTGAAATGGCGAGGCATTCTGTAACCAGGTAAACAGGAGTTTCCTCCTCTTTCCCTCAGAATATACACTCGTCAGTTTCTGTTAAGCCCATTCTCATCATATGCTTCCTAAGGCGACAATGTCCTGTGAGGAAGCCTGTGAGGAGGCTTAATTCATTCTTACTGAGCTCCAAATACTTTTTGGATCTTGTACTTTTGTGGAGTGATCCATTCCTGGAAGATTCCTCCAGAGTGCTTCTCTTTCAGTCTCTTCCTTCTCAAAAAACTTTTTCTTATAGATGCATAACCTATGCCACAGAAAGGTTCTGTTTGTGCTCCTTTTTTGGCAATTGTATTCGTCTCTTCGTTTCCTTTGATTCCAGAGTGACCAGGAAACCAGACCAAAGAGACCTTGTTGTGCTTGCCTACTTCACAATGTCACACCCTTGATAGTTTTTCTCCAGGTTTATAGTTATGCATCTTTTGATTGCAAGTTTTTCTGGCCAGAAAACCATTCGAGTAGGAACCTAACGATAATGTAAACTTGGTTCTTGCCCCCTATACTCGACCGCCAGCCCCTATAATGGTTTCAGAATCATCTGTATACCATTTAATGGTATTTACTTTGAAATTTGGAGTAGTGTATTCCTCTTCCCTTTTACATAGCATAGTGTTGAAGTTCTTCTCAATGCTTACTATTCTAATCATAACATCACTAGGTAGGTTCGCTGATGAGATGTAATTGTTCAGAGATGACCAGGCTCCCTTATTTTTAATTCTCTCGATCCCTGTACCTTCCCTAGATATTCTAAGGATAGCCTCATGGGCTACCCTATTGATCACTAGATGTAGAGGAGTGAGATCTGTGATGACCTCAAATGTTTTATCGGGCACGTTCACATAGTTCCAGTGATGCAAACACTGGCAAGCCTTTGAGCCTTGTCGAATATTCTCCTCGTGCTTTGGATCTTAAACTTCTAAAGTTCCGAAGGAACTTTTTGGAGTAATCCTCCAGAGAGATTCCTCCAGAGTGCTCTTCTTTCAGTCTCTTTCTTCTACAAAAACTTTTTCTCATAGGTTCATTTGCCTATGCCACAGAAAGGTTTTGGTCCAGTTAGTGGCGTTTGTGCTCCCTTTTTGGCAAGTGTATTGTCCTCTTCGCTTTCTTTGATTCCTGAGTGACCAGAAACCCAGACAAAAGAGACCTTGTTGTTCTTCATTGAGTTTCCTCCGGTACTCCCATATCAGCTTTGAGTCGATGATACAGGAGTTCAGTGCTTCGATAGCAGCCTGACTATCAGAATGGATCACAATGTCACACCCTTGATCGTTTCTTTCCAGGTTTATATCTATGCAACTTTTGATTGCAAGTATTTCTTCCTGAAAAAAATTATTTTTCAGTGATCGAAAGCTCATTTACAAGAAACTATAGATTCTCAAATAACAATCAGATGTTTACTTTTCCATGGAGTTATCCGAATTGATAGATTTCATACAAAAAAGTGCGAGACCGGCGCATCCGGCAATTTGTAACGAGGACGATAATAATGGTTTTTTTCCTGAGCCGAGGTCGAAATATGGGTTGAAATTCATATCAACTTACGTCTTAAAATGTACTTCAAGGGAACCCTTCATCGTGAAACCCAAAAACCTGTATTTTTGCGATTATTTTATAATAATACGACTTGTTCTCTCAGTAATAGTACAAGTTATCAAGATGCAACTTAAGTATTATTTTATATTTCTACCCGCTGTCACCATTTATAATCTATTGTCCGAAAAGAATTGAGTTCGTGCTTCCTGCACGAAGAGGAAGTCTTCTGTTTTACCCTTTCTGAGGAACAGGTATTCAGGAATGAAAACCCAGAAATTTGAAAGAACATATTATATTTACGAAAAAGGATATCAAAATGCGTACATAAAATCGAACTTTTCACAAAACCCAAAAAAAACAGCAAAACATCAACCAATCACCAGGTTTCGCATAATCAAAATCAAATCAGAAAATTAAACTGCTACTTCCTACAAACATACTAATCCAAGTGTACGAGGGGTCAATTTATCATCGATACCAAATAAATACAACTACTATTCACATTCCTTACATCGAAATACATCAAATCAATTTCACGTCGAGTTATCAATAATATTGGGGATTACAATAACACCATCTACATGTATAGAGGTTGAAACTTTGAACTGAATTTTCCTACCTTGATCTGCACACCACCGAATCCAATTTTGTACCTACTGAACAAATTCACTCACTCCCGACTTTCAACTTCCAACTACACCGGCCTTTAACCGGAAAACCGACCCCGTACAACTTACTCTTGGTGAGTTCTCTACCCGCGAGCAACTACTTCTAAATCGAAAAGTAAACCTAAAATTCTGTAACTATTGTGGCATCTTCCCGACTTTCATTTACTGCCCTAATACGAGTCCCCGACTCAAAACAATTAACTCTCCCGAGTTCTCTACTTCAGGAAAACTCACCCTCGGTCCCAGACCGATTACAACTGACTCGATCTTGACAATCATGTGCTATATCAACGTTAAATCCGGACATCCTGTAGAAGAGTTGAGATAAAAATATAGAATAAAATGCTTGTAGGTGAGAACCGAAGTACAAAATGGTCGAACAGGGCAATGGGATGGCTCTCTTTGTTGAAAGAGCGTTGGCAAGAGTAGCTGGTTATACTAAAATGAATAGCCATCGATATATTCTGTTCTTATGGGGATCTCAAACACATACACATTATCTGTAAAGGAGGACTTCTACTGTCTGTAAATCAAACCGTAGGACCTTTATACGTAATAGAGGACGGCCGTGATATTTAATTAATACGAGTACTAATATCTGTCTTCTATTAAAGTCGCCATTACTACGTCCTTTGCAATTTATTCGAGGTTTGTAGCCAACGTTATGAATATTCCCTTCCTTTCCATGAAACCGCAGCTCATTAACGAATATGAAGAATTAGGAAACTTGTAATAAGCGTGTTGATTCATGGTTGGTAAGCCTGGCTTGCATTATATTACTTGAGGAATTTTTTCGTTTACCTGAATGAAAAAGGAGAACGACACGGAAACTAAATTCTCATCTATTTCCAGGTGGATCACGATGGTTTTCCCCAATTTATGAGGTCGGTAGTAAAGTAATTACAACTTGCACAAACGGTTTACGATTTTCTGTAATTATTTTTGTCTATGCTGAGAGAATTCAGAATTCATTCATACAGGAACTAATCAATTCCAATACAATGAAAGTGGAAGTCGGGTTATAATTGAATAGAATTTATTACATCAAATAATGATTGATTGCACTTTCTTAGCCCAAAGATACTCGAAATAATGAAGTCTTTCAGAGGAAAGTT
Organism: Aphidecta obliterata; assembly: GCA_963966015.1. Classification (NCBI taxonomy): domain Eukaryota; kingdom Metazoa; phylum Arthropoda; class Insecta; order Coleoptera; family Coccinellidae; genus Aphidecta; species Aphidecta obliterata. The sequence goes on from OZ014436.1 coordinate 10,368,891, forward strand.
TTATTGTGAGAGAAGATTGATCTGCTACATTCAGAAGTGAGTGAGCCATGTTCCCTGATTAATGGGTATTATAAATCTTTTTATAATTTTGTTATCCCAACTTCGAATAGATATATTACGCTTCTTGTGTAATTTCAGGCAATATGAAACTTTCGAAATGGGCCGTATCTGTTACTGGAGCTATCGAGAAACCGCAGATACTTTTATGAGCTCAAATTGATTTTATCGCTGTATCTTATTTAATTGTAAATTTTCAGACCGAATAATTTATTCATTTCGATTTACAACTTTTTTGAAAACTCGTCGAACCATGAGACATATTCTCCCTGATTATCAAGCAAAAAATGTTCAAATAGGTGGATTTGTCCTGGGTAGTTTTTTTGAGTGCTGGCTGCTCAACAGAACCCGCAATGTTTTCTACGATAAAAGGAACAATTTTTCAATAAGGTAATAGGTCAACCTAAAATTATTGACCTAAAAAAATCGGAAATCTCAAGGTGGTCGGAAGATTAAGCATTGGATTTTTGCTGGTAAAATCTTTTTTAGCCCAGGTGGGTAATTCATGTTCACTGGGATGAAATCCAACTCTGATGGGGGGCAGAACAGACCTTGAGTTCGCAGTGAAATGTAACCCCCTTACCTAACTAGTAATTTTCTTATTTGTTTGATTAATCTTTCTTTCCATAAAACTGTAATACAATATTTATTAGAGATATGAAGATATTTCTTCATTTGATGAATTTCTGAGGTGAACTATTCGAATTTGAACAAATTACAGATCTCCGCAGATTATCTCAATTATGCCTGGATGTTAGGAATATATTCCTCTAATCAATCTTTCGGAATCCATTTGATACACACGTTAATCATCGCCCAAAATCCAACAAATTCCAACTCGAGGGCATGTCCGATCCAATTGTTTCAGTTGGATTCCAGATGTTCATCATGGTTTGCTCAGGGAGAAGTTTTTCCCCAGACTTATAACTCGAGATGAAACTTATAAGCCTTAAAGTTTTATGAAGTAATTAGCAATAGCCTCTGTGAGTTGTATCCTGTCCTTAATTGGCTTTTTCTTGTGGAAAACATTGACGCTGGTTTTTGGAATGAATAATTCTCATCATTCGAGATGGCAATAGTTTTATTGGTTTGAAATTTTAGGGGTCGTGAATGGAATATCATTGCTACCTTAATGGGAAAGTTTGGAGGAAGAAACTTACAAGTCTCTTTTGATGAAACTTTATTGCGATTCCATTATGTCGATTAATATTCAATAAGATTCTGAAGCAGAAAATCAATATTCCCGCTCATATTTCAATAGTTCTCTACTCGAAGTATGCACAGAAATCATATTTTAATACAATTCTGAGTTAAATTCAAGTTTTCAACAGGGAAATATCGATTTCCATAAATAACATCATTCTGCACCCCTTCAATATAACAAGATAAAAACAAACCGACGTACTGTTCCATACATGCATGAAGCAATTCGAATTGATTCTTGAAGAAAAACCCAACCACTACTTGTGAGAACCAATATTCTCGGATGGAGTATCTGAATTTTCATCCGGCTCCTATATGACACACATAAGAATTTCATATGCTCCATTTCTCATTCGCAGTTGCTTGAATTTATCACCACACGAAGGATAACAAAAAAGGACCAACCGAATACATGAATTTTCGAATATTGAAAACGTAATGAGGAACTTTATTGCGGACCATTGATGTTATTGAACGACGTGTTAGCTCTAGCATGATTGATTTTTTTTTATGACACTGGCCTTCTGCTCAATTTCGAATATTCAGTGCGCTATTAATGATAGGGGAGGGCAGTTTTTGTTCCATATATTAAACTAATATATTGGACCTATATAGTTAGATTAAGGTAAGGGGGTTACATTTCACTGCGACCTCAAGGTCTATTGTGTCTCCCATCAGAGCTGTTTTCGCAAATGCGCTACCTACAGCTCGCCCTCCAGCACAAGAGCTCCAATGACCACCAGTATCTGAGAGGCTTTCATGGAGGTTAAATCCTCGTTTCTCCAGTAAATCTCTTGTCCAAGACAGTCTTTGCGCTGGAATTCTGTAACTAGGTGAACAGGAGTTTCCTCCTCTTCCCCACAGAATCTACACTCGTCTGTTTCTGTTAAGCCCATTCTTATGGTATGCTTTCTAAGGCGACAATATTCTGTGTGGAAGCCAGTGAAGAGACTTCAATTATTCTTACTGAGATCCAAATACTTTCTGGATTTTGAAATCCAGAGTTCCAAAGTTCCGAAAGAAATTTTTGGAGTGATCCATGCCTGGAAGATTTCTCCAGAGTGCTTCCCTTTCATTCTCTTCCTTCTCCAAAAACTCTTTCTTTTAGATGCAATTGCCAGTAAGTGGCGTTTTTACTTCCTTTATGGCAAGTGTATTGGCCTCTTCGTTTCCTTTGGTTCCTGAGTGACCAGGCTGAAGAGAGATTGTTGTTCTGGCCTACTACATCAAGTTTCCTCCGGCACTCCCATATCAGCTTTGAGTGCATGATACAGGAGTTCAGTGCTTTGATAGCAGCTTGAGTATCAGAATGGATCACAATGTCACACCCTTGATAGTTTGTTTCCAGGTTTATATCTATGCATCTTTTGATTGCAAGTATTCCTGCCGGAAAGCACTCGAGTAAGAGCCTAACGATAGTGTACACTTGGTTCTTGGCCCGTATACTTAAGCGCCGGCCCCTATCGTGGTTTAAGAACCATTTGTATACCATTTAATGGTATTAACTTTAAAATTTTGGGTAGTGTATTCCTTCTCTCATTATTTCTTTTCACATATCATAGTGTTGAAGTTCTTCTCAATGCTCAATTTTTTAATCATAACAGCACTAGGAAGGTTCACTGATGAGATGTACTTCTTCAGGGAGGACCAGGCTCACTGACTCTTCATCTCTTATTCCCTGTACCTTCCCTAGAATAAGAGAATTAAGAGACAGGGAGCCTGGTCCTCTCTGAACAAGTATTCTGTTGTTCCTAATATCCAGGCATAACTGAGATCATCTGCGGAAATCTGTAGCTTTGTAACATACCCAGCTAGGGTAGGTTCGCTCAATCGTTATGCAGTCGAGAGATGGTGAATGATACACTAATAACTCGTCAAAGGTTTATTCGTAACATCTAGAGACTCTGATCTCTCTAGCAAAATGTTAGTGTTTATATATCCAAGGTTGTTTACGATGTTCAGCGTGGCTGTATTCATAACAACCTTGGGAATCGATAGCATAATTGATATAATATTAAAAAACTAATTTTAAACAACAAAATACCTCATTGTCATTACCGTCTCACGTGTGTGACGAATAGCGAGGTCACAGATATTGCATCTCAAGATCGCTAATATACAGAGTGTTCCTACTGATACATACTACAGCTTGTTCAAATTGAAATAGTTTATCCCAGATATTTATCAAATGAGGAAATATCTTCTCTAATGAATTTTGTATTACAGTTTTGTGGAAAAGAAAAATCATTCAAATAAGAGAATTACTGAGAATTGTGTAAGCTTGCTTCTCAAGCTAGGGACTTGCCTACAAGATGATGATGGCAGGCCCAAAACCTGCAAGATAATAAGATAATTTTATCTTCCACAAATAGAAGCAAGAGTACCTCAAGGTTCAGTTCCAGGACCTCATTTCGATACAATCTGTACGATATTCTAAAAACCCTGGAAATCGTCTAGCCCTATATGCAGACGACTTGAGAATGACAGTCAGACATAAACGAGCAGACGTCATAATACAGAATATTGCAAGAAGCATTAGAAAATATAGACGAATGGTTTATTCGATGGAAAATTCAAATAAATAGCAAAAAAAGCCGAACTATTCTACTACACAAGCGTAGACTTGAAATAAATTCCAACCTGTGGATAGATGGGGAAGAGATAAAATGGGAAAATGAAGTCAAATATCTAGGAGTAACACTAAGTGAAAGGCTCACATGGAAAAACCATATAAAATACGCAATGAATAAAATGAACTCAGCAATGGGTAGATTTTACCCACTGCTAGGAAGAAAGAGCCAAATAAACCAAAGCATGAAATTACGAATGATCAAGTCAATTGCAAGACCTCAACTAACATATGGTTCGGAGGCACGGAACCATGCAGTCAATAACCATGTAAAGAAGATCCAAAGAACTGAAAATTTACTGCTGATAGCAGCAATAAATATGCCTTGGTTCGTAAGAAACCAACAAATCCACAGAGACTCAGAATGGGAAACTGTTACAGATTTCCTGAAAAAGAAGTCCAAGAAGATATTCGAAAGAACAAGTCGACATCCAAATGATAAGCCAAAAAGACAGTTGACTACAACCCTGCAGAAGATAACATAAAAGTTGTCACTTTGTCTTTCCCTGGAGCTTTCCTGTTTTTCAATTTCTTGATGATTTCTTCGATCCCTGTTGGTGTTGTTGGGTTCCTTCTAAGTCTTCATCGTCTTCTTTGTAGTTCATTCTGGCTTCTATTTTCAAGAGAATAGGTAGATTCGAAAAATTAAGCAGTTTAAGAAAATTTAAATCGTGCCGAGTGGAAAAATTCTCTTAGCATGAACGCTAACGAATACGAGATTGAATTAAATTAGGGGCGCAATAAGGCTGCAAATTATGACTTCTGTCGTGAATTCAATCCAGTGTTGATTCGATCTCATTTCACTCATAAAAAACTTACGAATAAGTTATGAAGTCAATTCAATTCCATGTCGTCATTCAATTAAACTTATAACCGGTTCGACAATTAGCTGCTTCTGAATTTTATACGGTCAGGGGTAGTCATTTTAACCACGATGCTATGAAAAATATAGGGCGAGTTCGTGCCAGGGCTAATAGCCTATATCGCCTCCGTTTGGATCGGTGTTGCGGCGATGCGTGCACAACCCCTATGGTTTCGTTCTGTTGTATCAAGACCCCTCATTCCTCCATTTATCAAACTTCCAGGACATAATGGTATAAAAGAACCACTTACATACTTGACATGAGCATTCTTCACATTCAATCCGAGATTCGTCGTTGGAATACTTCAGGAAATAGCGATGGAAGTTTTTCAACAAATATTATATGGTCTTTCGTCCGGAGCTCATGCCTCATATACTATTGATACATAAATGAAGGTTTTTCAAGATGAATTATCACCATACGTGGGAAGCGTTCTGCGAAACCAAGAGACAATATTGAAGATAAGGGAGTTATATTTCACTGCAACCTCAAGGTTTATTGTGCCTCCCATCAGAGCTGTTTTCACAAAGGCGCTACCTCTAGCTCGCCCTCCAGCTCCAGAGCTCCAATGAACTCCAGTATCTGATAGGGCTTCAAGGAGGATGAATCCTCGTTCCTCAATTAATTCTCTTGTTCAAGACATTCTTTGCGCTGGTTTGCAATGGCGAAACATGCTGTAACCAGGTGGACAGGAGTTTCCTCCTGTTCCCCACAGAATCTACACTCGTCAGTTTATGTTAAGCCCATTCTCATCATATGCTTTCTAAAGCGGCAATGTCCTGTGAGTAAGCCAATGGGGAGGCGTAACTTATTTTTACTGAGATCCAAACACTTTTTGGATCTTGCACTTTTAAAGTTCCGAAGGAACTTTTTGGTGTGGTCAATTCCTGGAAGATTCCTCCAGAGTGCTTCTCTTTTAGTCTCTTCCTTCTCCAAAAACTCTCTCTCATAGGTTCATTTGCCTATGCCACAGACAGGTTTGGGGCCAGCTAGTGGCGTTTGTGCTTCCTTTGTGGCAAATGTATTGGCCACTTCGTTTCCTTTGATTTCTGAGTGACCAGGAACCCAGGCTAAAGAGACTTTGTTGTTCTTTCCTACTTCTTTAAGTTTCCTCCGGCACTTCAATATCAGCTTTGAGCCGATGATACAGGAGTTCGGTGCTTTGATAGCAGCTTGACTATCATAATGGATCACAATGTCACTTCTTGATAGTTTCTTCTTTTCCTTTCTTAGTAAGTTGATATTTCCATTAGATTACGTTGATATTTATATGTTTATTTGTTTCCATTCTTTCAGGTTCCATCTAATTCATTATGAACAAATATCTCGATGATCTTTCGATTTCTAATCTCAATTCGAATAATACTTTTTAAAAATCTATTTTCCACTCTGACATTCCCCAGTTGTCAAAAATCGGCTTGCTTAATTTTTATTTCTAATTTCCATGGTTACTTTTTTACATTCAAATAAAATGACCCCTCTTTGAAAAATATGATATAACAATCATTTAAACTATAATCAAATTTTACCGAATTGACTTTTGAGGGTTGTTTGGTGATATGGTTTGAATTTATTTTATTCTAAATTTTTTGAAACGTTATGATATATGATCATTTTCGATTTCTATAACAATTCCCCAAATTAAATATTTAATAATTTTTTGAGAGTTGATCGAGATGGAGAATAAGGTGTTCAAGCTACATGTGGAATCTTGTCCAGATCGCATGACCAGAACCATAGAAACCATAGAAAATTGTAACTTTCGAACGGAAACGCCTAGGGACTTGAAATTTTCAGGATAGGTGTGGATCTCGAATGTCGTGATCACGTTCATCTGTGAGCAAAATTATACTAGGGGTTCCGTTAATATGGTCGATTGAAATTTTGTTTTCTCGATAATTTCGAAACTACGGATTCGATCGAGATAAAATTCTGTATTTTAATCGAGAATGATATATCAAAGCAAAATTTTGTTCCGATCGCATGACCAGGACCATAGAAACCATAGAAAATTGTAACTTTTGAACGGGAAGGCCTAAGATCTTGGAACTTTCAGGGTAGATTTGGATCGCGAATGTCGCGGTCACGTTCATCAATGAGCAGAATTAGACTAGGGGTTCCGTAAATATGGCCGTTCAAAATATTTTTTTCCTGATAGTTTCGAAACTACTACTTTGATTGGAATGAAATTTTGCACCTAGCTGAGGAATAATGTATTCAAACAACGTGCGAAATTTTGTCCAGATCGCATCACCAAGACCATAGATACCGTAGAAAATTCGAGCGAATTATCGAAAAAAAATTGGTCAGCTGAAGCACTGACATGAAGTCTGGAGTTTCGCCTAAGTTTCAGAATTTTTTTGACAGCTGTCGAAAATTCCTTCAATTGATTTCTAAAACTGGAAAATGCGAATCTACCTACAAGGTGGATGTACGAGCGCTCAAAAGCTCCTGACTTCACAGCAGTGCTTTTCGTAATTTTCATTATTCATCTTATAAGCTCGTTTTTGCTTCTGGATTCATCATCGATTTCATCATATATTAGGGAACTCTCATCTTCTTCGCTGTTATCAGACTTTGCCTTCTTACGTTTGACACCTTCTTGTCTTAATTTTGTATAATAAAATCTATAAAATTTCTGAATTTCTTTTTGTATCACCTCAATTTTGCCTGATTCTTTGTATATGAACTTGATATAGAATTATCTTTTCTATGAATATATCCAATACAATATTTCCCTATTTTTGCTACAGAACTACCCTCTTTAGTTTCTTTCTTGTCATTATTATATTTAAAATAATTTTTTTCTTCTTTCTTATATGATGGGTCTTGTTATTTCTGCATATTAATTTCATTCAACTTCATATTTTCTTCTGCATTTTCTATTCTTACTGTAAGTGTCTTTCTCAAAATCAATTATTTCTCCTTCAATTCTCTTCTCAAGTCTGTTTTCCCATAAATCAATTCTTTCTCTGGTTTCCTTGAGTTCCCTTGAATTTTCTTCCATTTTAATCTCTAATCTATCTGAAGTTTCTTCCATTTTTTCAAATTTTTTATTCATGTCCAGTTTTATTCTTTCTGTATTATTTTTTATTCCCTTCAATTCATGATGCATTCTTTCCGAACCATCTTTCATTCCTTCCATCTTTCGATTCAATCTTTCTGAACCATCTTTTGATTCAATCTTTCTTAACCATCTTTCATTTCTTCCATCTTTCGATTCAATCTTTCTGAACTATCTTTCATTTCTTCATATAATTTCATATACATTTCTGTTAATTCCTTCATCATCTTATTTGATTCTGTTTCGACTTCTTCCCCCAACAAAATTTTACCCCTCGTTTCCATGTTGGAAAGAAAATGCTAATTTATCAAAAAAATTATCAAAAAAGAATTTATAATGAATCTGAAAAATAAATTCAAATTATTCACCTCTCTAGAACTAATAATCACCTTTTATCAAGCCACGCGTTGGGCGCCATATATTGTTATGGTTCTTTCCAGATATGAATAATATTAAATTTTGAAATTTTATGAAAACCACTAACAATATTCAAATAATTTTGTTTCCATTCTTTCAGATGCCATCTAATTCATTATGAACAAATATCTCGATGATCTTTCGTTTTCGAATCTCAATTCGAATAATACTTTTTGAAAATTTTTTTCCACTTTGACATTCCTCAATTGCCAAAAATCGGCTTGCTTAATTCTTATTTCTAATTTCCATGGTTACATTTTTACATTCAAATAAAATGAGCCCTCTTTGAAAAATATCATATTACAATCATTTATGCTATAATCAAATTTTACTGAATTGACTTTTGAAGGTTGTTTGGTGATATAATTTGAATTTATTTTATTCTAAATTTTTTGAAACGCTATGATATATGATCATTTTCGATTTCTATAACAATATATGACAATGCACGACGGTTACTACTACTACTATTTTGATAACGATGTTTATTCTTTCATGAAAAGGGTTCTCTTTGATCATACAGCTCGAGAAGACCGATTAATAGATTGAAATGTCCACTTGAAAACTATAGATGGAAGGGAGTGGTAAGAAGAGGAAAATCAGAAACACTTTCCGTTGAAACGTCTAGGAGCACACAGGCGGATGAAAGAGATAGTGGGCGTTTCCAGTAGATTTATAGATGAGAAGATTCTCGTTTATACTTGAGTGTCTCTTGTTTTTCATCTCCCGCTTCTCCCTTGGGAGAGCTATCGAAAAATTATTCGATTAGATTTAATGGGCGATTTCGGACTGATATTTATCTAGAGGAATTGAAACAAAATCTACAATCCAATCAGGGGATTTCCATTGAGTATTTCTATTGGTGTGAAATTAAGGGATTTTTATTTTCTTTCATTGAAAATTAACCAAGTGAATCCTTTTCTATTATTGTTTCATTATTTGTAAAAGTGAGAAAAAAACGCTGAAAACTGTCCTCAATGACATGCTCAGGCTCTGATTCCTCTGGCAATATGAATATCATCGATGGTAATCTACTCAACAACCCCGTATACAGAGTGTTTTATCTCCACTAGGTATTTCGATTCTCTGGTTTAGAAAACAAGAAAAAAAACTTTTTTGCGTTGAAGGGGGGAATGAAACTTCAGGAAGAGCCGTACGGGGACGTTAATGTTGGCTTTCGTATTACCTCTGGGACGAGCTTAGGACATTGCATTAGTGGGATATCGCAGACAATTGCAGTTCTTGAAATCCCTCATCACCTCAAGGCTCGCAATGGTCGTAACTTTAGACGGAACGAACAAAACGATCGTTTCTAATCTTGCAAGATAAGACTCGTAACTTTGTCTCATTCTACCTAGGAAGATACTGCCGGTCATCCATTAACGAATGGAATCAAATAACACGAAGAAGTGAACTCTCAATGGAAAATTGCTCATTACTTCGGGACGAAATTATTTCTCTGATCTGAAGCTTATGGACAGTTCATTCAACTCTGTCTTAACCACCAACCGCAAAAACAATGCCAGAACTTATTGATATCTAAATGTGTAGATATTACCAGCGGTCTGAAGCCAGTACACGGGAAATCATCTATGATGCATATGCTTTTGTCAACCTTTTGGTTGGTTGAAAACATTGGTGAAAAGTTTTTTTATAGGACCCTTTTCCTCTTCTTAGTTTGAACTTTTAGAATCATCCCTTTCAGGAAAAATTTCCTACTAAAAGTGGAAAGAGAATAAACAAATTTGGGTTAAATTGTAGTGCCTAGAAAAGATCGCGAAGGAAGTCGAGCACTTTATTCACATTATAACGGAATGCACATGGCATAGTGAGATAACACAGAGTCGTATCAAGATGATGATGCCCAAGATTTTTTGCACTGTTTTCAAATCGAATATTTTATATGATCAACTTCCGGCGAAACGAACTCTTCTGTTGAATAAAAAAAAAAGCCTCGCCTTAAAAAACACCCTGTTTATCGAATAACCACCAGGATGAACGTAAAAATAGTCAAATATTCGAATCAGGGCATCGTATTTTTCCGGATTATTTCAAATCAATTCCGCTAACACAAAGGATATGTATGGTTTCAAAATTCCAGCTTTCCAATCCGATTACTATACATGATAATGAATATTCAAATGTGACAAAATGGTTTGGAATGTCATCGGAAAATTTTATTAGCCGATAGATGGTTGTATAGAAAATGAAATTCATCGTTGGTTTATCTCGTGTTCAAGATTCGAGATAGTATGAAAGTATCCAGAAATAGCTGTCCAATCCAGTCGGCTCAAGTGGTCCTGACATATGATAATGAAGTTATATCTCATCCGTTCGCTAAAGCTAGTTGGGGTTGATATCCAACCCCTATTTATACAACGGAAAACAGTAAACAGAAACACAAACAGTTTTTTCGCATAACGGTACACATATACAGAAAATTTATGTTCTAACAACAAGAAGAGCGGCCATATTCGAGAGCTACGTTATGAAATGAACAATAAAGCACACTATATCAAATCTGAATCGAATGACCGTTTTAGATGGGGTGCTGCTGGCAATTGTCCAAAATGATTAAAATGGATCTCTTGACAAAATCGATGAATTATTTCTATTAACTGAATGAATGAATACCGAGCATTGTCAATGTTAATTACGGTTTGAATAAATCATACTGAATCGGTGCTAATACTACATAAAGATTATGGTTTATTGCCGTTCAAGCAACAAATAACCTCGGAGATCTCTCGTTTCACATTTTTTTCCACTTGTAACTTAAAACAGAGTAACCAATGAATTAATATTCAGGTTAGGTTAGCTCAAGTTAGGAAAGTGTTGAAACAATTCTTGAAATTGATCAATATTGAGATTAGGTTAGCGTGAGTTAGGACAGTGTTGAAACAATTCTTAATTTGAATTAATATTTAGGTTAGGTTGGCTTGAGTGAGGATAGCGTTGAAACAATTCTTAAAATGAATTAATATTTGGGTTGGGTTAGGTATAAGGTTGAGTTAGAACAGAGTTGAAACCAATGAATTAATATTCAGGTTAGCTGAGCTCAAGTTAGGAAAATGTTGAAAATATTCTTGAAATTAATCAATATTAAGGTTAAGTTGGCTTGAGTGAGGACAGCGTTAAAACAATTCATAAAATGAATTATTATTTAGGTGAGATTGGCTTAAATTAGGACAGTTCTGAAACAATTCTCAATATGAATTAATATTAAGTTTAGGTTGGCTTGAGTGAGGATAGCGTTGAAACAATTCTTAGATTTCAGGTTACGTTTGCGTAAGTTGGGACATTGTAAGAACAATTGTTGATACGAATTAACATTTATTTCACTTGTAACTTGTAACATGACCAAAAAACAAAAAATGAGCAAATAAATTGTGTACCTGAAAATAAAAAAACTACTGGCTGTCGGATGATTTGATCGTGAAAGGAAAAATTTCCTTACTAATTTCAAACTAATTGTTCTAACTGGAAGCTAAAAGTAATACAAGAAACTAATTGACATAAATGATTTCAATATCAAATTGGGAAGATTGAAATAATTCTTGAAATGTATCAATATTTAGGTTGGGTTAGTTTGAGTTAGGACACTGTTGAAAAAATTCATAAAATGAATTAATATTTAGGTAAGGTTGGCTTAAGTTAGGACATCTTCGAAACAATTCTTAATATGAATTAATATTTAGGTTAGGTTGGCTTGAGTGAGGATAGCGTTGAAACAATTCTTAAAATTCAGGTTAGGTTTGCGTGAGTTGGGACAGTGTTGAAACAATTCCCAATATGAATTAACATTAATTTCACTTGTAACATGACCCAAAAAAACAATTAATGAGCAAATAAATTGTGTACCTGAAAATTAAAACTACTGGCTGTTGGATAATTTGATCGTAGAAGAATAATTTCCCTTACTAATTTCAAACGAATTGTTCTAACTGAAAGTTAGAAGTAATACAAAAAACCAATTAACATGAATAATTCCCATATTGAATTGGAAGGGTTGAAATAATTCTTGAAATGAATCAATATTTGGGTTGGGTTAGTTTGAGCTAGGGCAGTGTTGAAACAATTCATTTAATGAATTAATATTTAGGTAAGGTTGGCTTAAGTTAGGACACTTTTGAAATAATTCTCGATATGAATTAATACTTAGGTTAGGTTAGCTTGAGTGAGGATAGCGTTGAAACAATTCATGAAATTCAGGTTAGGTTTGCGTAAGTTAGGACAGTGTTGAAACGATTCCCAATATAAATTAACATTCATTACACTTGTAACATGACCCCAAAAAAAAATTAATGAGCAAATAAATTGTGTACCTGAAAATAGAAAAACTACTGGCTGTTGTAAAATTTGATCGTGGAAGAATAATTTTCCTTACTAATTTCAAACGAATTGTTTCAACTGAAAGTTAGAAGTAATACAAAAAACAAATTGACATGAATAGTTCCAATATCCAATTGGGAAGATTGAAATGAATCAATATTTAGGTTGGGTTAGTTTGAGTTAGGACACTGTTGAAACAATTCATAAAATGAATTAATATTTAGGTGAGGTTGGCTTAAGTTAGGACAGTTTTGAAACAATTCTTAATATGAATTAATATATAGGTTGGGTTGGCTTGAGTGAGGATAGCGTTGAAACAATTCTTAAAATTCAGGTCAGGTTTGCGTAAGTTGGGACAGTGTTGAAACAATTCCCAATATGAATTAACATTCATTCCACTTGTAACATGACCCCAAAAAACAATTAATGAGCAAATAAATTGTGTACCTGAAAATTAAAACTACTGGCTGTTGGATAATTTGATCGTAGAAGAATAATTTTCCTCACTCATTTCAAACGAATTGTTTTAACTGAAAGTTAGAAGTGATACAAAAAACAAATTGACATAAATGATTCAAATATTGAATTGAGAAGGTTGAAATAATTCTTGAAATGAATTAATATTTAGGTTAGGTTAGTTTGAGTTAGGGCAGCGTTGAAACAATTCATGAAATTCAGGTTAGGTTTGCGTAAGTTAGGACAGTGTTGAAACGATTCCCAATATAAATTAACATTCATTCCACTTGTAACATGACCCCAAAAAACAATTAATGAGCAAATAAATTGTGTACCTGAAAATAGAAAAACTACTGGCTGTTGTATAATTTGATCGTGGAAAAATAATTTTACTTACTAATTCCAAACGAATTGTTTTAACTGAAAGTAAGAAGTAATACAAAAAAAAAATTTACATGCATAATTCCAATATTGAATTGGAAATGTTGAAATAATTCTTAAAATGAATTGATATTTAGGTTAGGTTAGTTTGGGTTAGGACAGTGTTGAAACAATTCATAAAATGAATTTATATTTAGGTAAGGTTGGCTTAATTTAAGACAGTTTTGAAACAATTCTCAATATGAATTAATATTAAGGTTAGGTTGGCTTGAGTGAGGATAGCGTTGAAACAATTCATGAAATTCAGGTTAGGTTTGCGTAAGTTGGGATAGTGTTGAAACAACTTTCAATATGAATTAACATTCATTCAACTTGTAACATGACCCCAAAAAACAATTAATGAGCGAATAAATTGTGTACCTGAAAATAAAAAAAAACTACTGACTGTTGGATAATTTGATCGTTAAAGAATAATTTTCCCTACTAATTCCAATCGAATTGTTCGTACTGAAAGCTAGAATTGATACAAAAAACAAATTGCCATGAATGATTCCAATATTGAGTAGGGGAGGTAGACTGCAAAATTGAATGTGTCGGAAAAACCGTATTTACGGTCAAATCGAATAATGATTCATAGGGTCACATGTTAGCTTTCATAGCCAACAGTGTACCTGATAAATGAAGATTTATGTTCCTTATACCGAATCGATGTGCCATTTAACTCCGAGATCGAATAGGCCCACACGAGATCGCAACACAGCCCTAATATTAGTGTTTCACACTTTCCATTTTGTTCAGTTGAGAATATGACGTGACTGAAACGAAAAATCCTTATCTGGGAGAATATCATAATAGGGAACCGGCACACGCATCATTCAACACACCACGTGTATTCCCACAGACATAGTTGACAGTTTCCATTAATTTCAGACAGAAAATTGCACTCGGAAAAGTAGGTATCACAAACAAAATCGCGCGAACTCCGGAACAATAGCAAAATTTTTCATTAGCGTCATGTTTGATGCTTAGATATTTCAGTAGATTTCTTCTGGGCTGAAAAAGATCGATACTACAGTAAAGGGATGTAGTCTTCTAAAGTATTCAATGTTTTGATGGAATTCGATCTGAGCATTTCCGAGGAACCTGCAGCGACAGAAATGCATAAATTGAATCGAAATTTTCGCAATTTTTCTCATATTTATCGCAGCATATCCCCGAATATTTGACCCTTGGGGAAATCTAATAGATTGATTAATGACCCTCTGCTCACATTTAAACTTCAACGTTTGGTCGATCGATTTATTCCGCCAGAATTGGGTCAGTCAGTGGCAGATGTTTCGAAATACTCCGAACATAGGATGAAGAAATTCGAAACATTAATTTCCACGTTCAATTATTTTCTTTTGTACGAATTGCCGATAAAAGCTTGGTAATTGATGAAATATCTCTCTCACTTATGACCCCGAGAATCGATATTAGTAACTCTATGAATCTAATGATTATTATATTGCTGTAAAGTACTTCCATCCCCCATAGTATCAGTTGTTGCAAAATGGTGAATGCGCAGAATGTTCTTCAATTCCATTTTTCGTCGGCTGTGAAAAATCGCAATCAATAGAATCAACGTAGGCGAATCGCAAAAACTACCAATTAACAGCATGAGACTGACGTACCATACGAGGCCACCCTTAATTCCGCAGAAAATCGTATCAGTGTCCGGTTCACTGTAACGTATGATTTCATGAACAGCATCCGGATCTGTATGATTGTAATTATCTTTTGACCCTGTCATGAACTCGATCCGTTCCACAGCTTCGTACCGATTTATGCTATTCTGCACGGGAATTAATCAACCCAGTAGCATCTCGGATATTAACTCGTCAACAGCCTACAGTCATAACTGCGTTATAAACCGTGGCTTAAATTAGAACATCAATGCCTTTTTTTCATTTGCTGGAGCTTCTTTTTCTGTATTGGCTCTTTCTTCGTTCCCGTTCGTAATACGAACTACGCTATATTAGTACTATTCAACATCCTGAAAACAACTGAAAATGTGTGTGAGATGCCAAATTCATTCCACCCTATTGAACTTTTCAACAAAGTGTTTTTTATTCCTCCATTGATGGGTATTTCGCTTAGACCAGGAGATACTTCAAATTTTTCCCCAGCAATCCCATATCAGAACGAGGAAATATGATTAAAATTTTCAATGAATGCAAACCGTCCAGCTTCTCTTTGATCACTGACTTAATATGTACATTTTAAATCTGTATAACGGAAGCGGTATATGAAAAGCAAGTTTGGCGACTCATATATCCCGGAAATGTTCAAGGACAGGAATAACGAAGTGCTTTCAGCATTCATTTCGCTCATAATCAAGGCACCTATTGAATATTTCGGAAAATCTCAGTTTATGCCCAACATATGCATGTTCCGAATAAACCCAACAATGGTAAAGCGGAACGAAAATTATGAATGAATTCGTTAACGGCAAAATTAATAATCTGGAATCAAGATTACACATTTACAGAACCATCTAGTTTTGTTTAACTTCAAGCTCATGATTCAAAATGTTGCTGACTTTGATTAGAAAGTTATGTTCAATTTGCTGTGGCAAACTCGTTTGTTCTTCTAAGAATTCAAGATGAATCCGGTGTCAGTTTTATGGCCACACAAGAGACATTAACGTACTACAAATGTTGTTCTGAAAGGTCTTCTGACCCATGTAAGCCTCTTGAGAACAGGTTGATTCCACTCATAAAACTCTTAACGGTCTGGTTTATTGCCAGTTTTATCTCTGTATTGGAGAATACTATCATTAAATACACATCCCGAAAAACATTTTTCACTAGAAAATTGGATGCAACCATAATCAATTTTTTTCAGTAGATATTATGGAAGTCATTCGAACTGTTGTATCTAACTAACTTCAACTTTTTTTATAGCAGCTTTGGCCGGTTACAACGAGAAAAGACTTCTGCACAAACTACTGGACCACTACAATGTACTAGAACGACCAGTGGCTAACGAATCAGATCCCTTACAATTGAGTTTTGGACTAACACTAATGCAGATCATTGATGTGGTAAGCTTTCATATGTTCATATCAGATTATATTTTCACGAATCAATTATACTAGAACATATTCATTTCCTTCTCTTTCAATAATATAATTTTCAAGCAGCTCTTTTCATTTCAGGATGAAAAGAATCAACTGCTCATCACGAATATTTGGCTGAAATTGGTGAGTTTATTATCGAGAAGGTTGACATTTCTATAGGTATTGAAGATTATTGGCGAAAATTCATTGATAAGAAAATTTCATATCTCCAAAATTATTTTGTGTTGTTTAATATTGTTCAGTCAAGAAAATCCTCGGAATCTTATCATCGATTATTGGGCTTATCAGTAAAATTAAGTTGAAGCACTGGAAGTAAGCTTTCCTGAAATGTACCTTCCTATTTCTTGATGAAAAATACTTATTATTCTTTAAAAAATATTTCACAAAGTAGGGACTCTCCTATTCAGAGAATGGACAGAGCGTGGATTCGAGAAATTTCATAAGTATCCTATCTATTTTCATTCACACCATTTCAGAATTCACTGAGGTACTAATTAACACGGTGGAAATACAGAAGGCGACACCTAATATTTCATGTTCCTCATTTTTCGCAAATTCAATCAGAATATGGCTAGAGTCCAGGAGTGAATTTGAAATTTGGCGAGAAAGGTACTTGGGAAGAATATAAAAACGATGATTATTACATTACACATCATTAACCCGAGAACTCTGGTGCGAAGCGGAATGATAAACCATGGCCTTAAGAGCGAAAGAATAATGCTAAAGTCTGCATAAAACAAGTCCAGCTTCGTGGAAAATTCCGAACAAACTGTGTAGGTGGAAACTGAATGTATTCACACTCATTCTATACCAGTTATCCGGTTTACAGCAAATGGAGTAGTTATTTCGATGACTGCTTGATGTTGTTTTTCAACTCGATGCGTAGTATAGTGGTGAAATTGAAGCTGCTCACAAAAAATGCCTTTTATGTTCAACTATCTAGCTTTTCCACGAAAGGATCATTCGCAAGAGTATGCGAATACTGAATCGAATTCAGCATCACTTCCATTGTGTATCAAAGCGAAAAAATTTGTGTTAAACGAAAAATGAAGCTTCTGTAATCAATCTGATGAGGAGTCAATTTCATAAGCTTATACTTCCAATTTCTGAGTACATAACATATTCTTTCATACAAACAACACGGGTTGCAAAATGGCGAATGAGCCGGGAACCGAAAGTACCGATTGATATTTATTGGGCGTATCAATAATGGTAATTTATTCAGCATCACTTCCATTGTGTATCAAAGCAAAAATTGTATTGAACGAAAAATGGAGCCTATGTAAAAAATCTGATGAGGAGTCAATTTTATAATCTCACACTTTCAAGTTCTGAGTACATAACATATTATTTCATACAAACAACACTAGTTGCAAAATGGCGAAGGAACCGGGAACCAAAGGTACCAATTCATATTTATTGGGCGTATCAATAATGGTAATTAATTCAGCATCACTTCCACTGTGTATCAAAGCAAAAATTTTGTTGAACGAAAAATGAAGCTTCTGTTACCAATCTGATGAGGAGTCAATTTTATAAGCTTTAACCTTTATGTTCTGAGTACATAACATATTCTTTCATACAAACAACACGAGTTGCAAAATGGCGAAGGAGTCAGAAACCGAAAGTACCAATTCATATTTATTGGGAGTATCAATAATGGTAATTAATTCAGCATCACTTCCATTGTGTATCAAAGCAAAAATTTGTGTTGAACAATAAATGAAGCCTCTGTAACCAATCTGATGAGGAGTCAATTTTATAAGCTTATACCTTCAATTTCTGAGTACATAACATATTCTTTCGTACAAACAACACGAGTTGCAAAATGGCGAAGGAGCCGGGAACCAAAAGTACCGATTGATATTTATTGGGCGTATCAATAATGGTAATTTATTCAGCATCACTTCCATTGTGTATCAAAGCAAAAATTTTATTGAACGAAAAATGAAGCCTATGTGAAAAATCTGATGAGGAGTCAATTTTATAATCTCACACTTTCAAGTTCTGAGTACATTACATATTATTTCATACAAACAACACTAGTTGCAAAATGGCGAAGGAACCGGGAACCAAAAGTACCAATTCATATTTATTGGGCGTATCAATAATGGTAATCAATTCAGCATCACTTCCATTGTGTATCAAAGCAAAAATTGTGTTGAACGAAAAATGAAGCCTATGTAAAAAATCTGATGAGGTGTCAATTTTATAATCTCACACCTTCAGGTTCTGAGTACATAACATATTCTTTCATACAAACAACACTAGTTGCAAAATGGCGAAAGAGCCGGGAACCGAAAGTACCAATTCATATTTATTGGAAGAATCAATAATGGTAATTAATTCAGCATCACTTCCAATGTGTATCAAAGCGAAAAAATTTGTGTTAAACGAAAAATGAAGCCTCTGCAACCAATCTGATGAAGAGTCAATTTTATAAGCTTATACCTTCAAGTTCTGAGTACATAACATATTCTTTCATACAAACAACACAAGTTGCAAAATGGCGAAGGAGCCGTGAACCAAAAGTACCAATTCATATTTATTGGGCGTATTAATAATGGTAATTTATTCAGCATCACTTCCATTGTGTATCAAAGCAAAAATTTGTGTTAAACAAAAAATGAAGCCTCTGTAACCAATCTGATGAGGAGTCAATTTTATAAGCTTATACCTTCAAGTTCTGAGTACATAACATATTCTTTCATACAAACAACACGAGTTGCAAAATGGCGAAGGAGTCAGAAACCGGGAACCAAAAGTACCAATTCATATTTATTGGGCGTATCAATAATGGTAATTAATTCAGCATCACTTCCACTGTGTATCAAAGCAAAAATTTTGTTGAACGAAAAATGAAGCCTCTGTTACCAATCTGATGAGGAGTCAATTTTATAAGCTTTAACCTTCATGTTCTGAGTACATAACATATTCTTTCATACAAACAACACGAGTTGCAAAATGGCGAAGGAGTCAGAAACCGAAAGTACCAATTCATATTTATTGGGAGTATCAATAATGGTAATTAATTCAGCATCACTTCCATTGTGTATCAAAGCAAAAATTTGTGTTGAACAATAAATGAAGCCTCTGTAACCAATCTGATGAGGAGTCAATTTTATAAGCTCATACCTTCAATTTCTGAGTACATAACATATTCTTTCGTACAAACAACACGAGTTGCAAAATGGCGAAGGAGCCGGGAACCAAAAGTACCGATTGATATTTATTGGGCGTATCAATAATGGTAATTTATTCAGCATCACTTCCATTGTGTATCAAAGCAAAAATTGTATTGAACGAAAAATGAAGCCTATGTAAAAAATCTGATGAGGAGTCAATTTTATAATCTCACACTTTCAAGTTCTGAGTACATAACATATTATTTCATACAAACAACACTAGTTGCAAAGTGGCGAAGGAACCGGGAACCAAAAGTACCAATTCATATTTATTGGGCGTATCAATAATGGTAATTAATTCAGCATCACTTCCATTGTGTATCAAAGCAAAAATTGTGTTGAACGAAAAATGAAGCCTATGTAAAAAATCTGATGAGGTGTCAATTTTATAATCTCACACCTTCAGGTTCTGAGTACATAACATATTCTTTCATACAAACAACACTAGTTGCAAAATGGCGAAAGAGCCGGGAACCGAAAGTACCAATTCATATTTATTGGAAGAATCAATAATGGTAATTAATTCAGCATCACTTCCAATGTGTATCAAAGCAAAAATTTTTGTTAAACGAAAAATGAAGCCTCTGCAACCAATCTGATGAAGAGTCAATTTTATAAGCTTATACCTTCAAGTTCTGAGTACATAACATATTCTTTCATACAAACAACACTAGTTGCAAAATGGCGAAAGAGTCGGGAACCGAAAGTACCAATTCATATTTATTGGAAGAATCAATAATGGTAATTATTTCAGCATCGCTTCCATTGTGTATCAAAGCAAAAATTTGTGTTGAACAATAAATGAAGCCTCTGTAACCAATCTGATGGGGAGTCAATTTTATAAGCTTATACCTTCAATTTCGTAGTACATAACATATTCTTTCGTACAAACAACACGAGTTGCAAAATGGCGAAGGAGCCGGGAACCAAAAGTACCAATTCATATTTATTAGGAGTATCAATAATGGTTATTAATTCAGCCTACCTTCCATGTTGTATCAATTTTTGTTCAACGAAAACGAAGCCTCTGTAACCAATCTGATGAGGAGTCAATTTTATAAGCTTATACCTTCAAGTTCTGAGTACATAACATATTCTTTCATACAAACAACACTAGTTGCAAAATGGCGAAGGAGCCGGAAACCGAAAGTACCAATTCATATTTATTGGAAGAATCAATAATGGTAATTAGTTCAGCATCACTTCCATTGTGTATCAAAGCAAAAATTTGTGTTAATTAATAAATGAAGCCTCTGTGAACAATCTGTTGAGGAGTCAATTTTATAATCTCACACCTTCAAGTTCTGAGTACATAACATATTCTTTCATACAAGCAACACTTGTTGCAAAATGGCGAAAGAGTCGGGAACCGAAAGTACCAATTCATATTTATTGGAAGAATCAATAATGGTAATTAATTCAGCATCACTTCCATTGTGTATCAAAGCAAAAATTTGTGTTAAACGAAAAATGAAGCCTCTGCAACCATATTTTTTCTTACAAACAAACGAGTTGCAAAGTGGCGAAGGAGCCAAGAACCGAAAGTACCAATTCATATTTATTGGGTGTATCAATAATGATAATTAATTCAGCCTCCCTTCCATTGTGTATCGAAGCAAAACTTTGTGTTAAACGAAAAATGCAGCCATTCTAACTAATCTGATGAGGTGTCAATTTTATAAGCTTATACCTCCAATTTCTGAGTGCATAACATATTCTTTCATAAAAACAACACTTCCATCGTGTATCAAAGCAAAAATTTGTATTAAACGAAAAATGAAACCTCTGTCACCGATCTGATGAGGAGTCGATTGGTCATATTCTATGTATAAGCTTATAAAGCTTATACCTAGAATTTCTGAGAACATTACATATACTTTCGTACAAACAACACGAGTTGCAAAATGGCGAAGGAGTCAGGAACCGAAAGTACAAATTCATATTTATTATTAAAATGAATGTAATTTCAATCCACAGCTATCGAAGAAGTGAAAGAAAACACCGCGAATATTCAACAAGAGTGAAACGATTCATTTAGAAAACAACAATGTGTTCGCCCCCAAATTGAACCTGTTCCTTCCGTAAAATCACACGGAAAAATTAAAATTTAAACAATTCCTCCGTCGAAGCTTATTCGGTCCCATAGTTCGATAGATATTCCCGGCTTTTGTTAACCCATAAATGTTTCAGAGTCGTGAGTATGTGATGTTCCTCTGATTGAAAATTTATGTTCCACTCCGTACGTTCGGTATACACCAGGGTTTTGAATACCTGCTCTAAAGCTGAACAAGACTGAGGAGGGACTTACATACTAATTTTATCCATAAAAAGAACATATCAGGGGTGTCTTGGGATTTTCGATGTTCGGCTTTTGCTGTGCAAAGTCGATCCAATTTTGGGTTAGGGACACCCCGTATTGTTGTTCTGGGGTGGCATAAGTATAAGGATTATTCGGGTGGAATCGGAAGCACTACATTCAATGTGATATATTTTATTGAAATACAGAAATAACAAAATATCAATGTATCCTCGATTAGTTTTTCAACTGTCCGTTGAAATAGGGTCCGGAACTAGCAATAAGCCGACTCCTTCAACGTCCTTCCCAAATCCCCAAACTTCCTCGAAGTGAGTTGGAATAAAATGGCGATTTCCACCACGTAACGGGCAAATCAATTCGGGATTTTCAGGATGAGAAAGGGTTCAGGGAAGACTAAGCGAGAAGAAATGGAAAATTAGATGGATGGTCTGGAACATCACGATTTCCATCAGCAGATCATGTACTAGGTTTAAATCACATTTATGGAATATGTTGGGAAATAGGTTAATGCTCGAGAACATTTTGGGCATTAAATTATCGAATGTTCGACAATCGTTCCTAGCGACGTGTCACGTCGTTAAAACTTACACAGAAGTATGAAGCGCTCCAAGTATTAGTGTTGGAATTCAGATTGAAGCATGGACGCTAGGGGTATGAGATGTTGGTCAAGTTAACGTCATTCTGATGTATTCCTTTCGGAAATAATACATTGGAGCAATCAAAGTTTCGAGGTGGAACAGTTTCTTTCGAGAGGCCCTTATGGTACAAAAAACATCCACTTGGTCCAGCCCAGAGGGGAAGGATAGCTCATTATGAAACCTCGATGGTTTTCCCAATCTAAATTTCCTTATCAATTCTGGATGAGGAAAAGGCAGTGAAATAAATAACACTAACTAACACAGGTTCGGGATTATCCTTCTTGCATATTGTTTCTCATCCGAATAACAAATGACGCCTGTTTTCAAACTGTTACTATTCCTCGCCAAACTTATAGATGTATATCGATAAAGAAAGAGAGAACCACCTTTCCTCAGAGGAAATTTAATGAAGTAGGCAAAAACAACAAGGTCTCTTCAGTCTGGGTTCCTGGTCACCCAGTAATCAGAGGGAACGAAAAGGCCAATACACTTGCCAGAAAGGGAACACGAATGCCACTTGTGGCATAGGCAAATGCACCTATAAGAAAGAGTTTTTGGATAGGGAAGAGACTGAGAGGGAAGCACTCTGGAGGAATCTCCCAGAAATGGTTCACTCCAAAAAGCTCCTTGGAAACTATAAGAGTGCAAGATCCAAAAAGTATTTGGATCTCAGTTAGAATAAGTACTGGCTTCCTCACAGGACATTGTCGCCTTGAAAAGCATTTGACGAGAATGGGCTTAAGAGACACTGATGAGTGTAGATCCTGTGGGGAAGAGGAGGAAACTCCTGTTCACCTGGTAACAGAATGCCTCGCCATTGCAAACCAGCACAAAGAATGTCTAGAACAAGAGAATTACATGAGAAACGAGAATTCTACCTCCTTGAAGCTCTCAAAGAGGCTATATTATGGAAAGGTAGCTCATGATGAAACCTCGATGGTTTTTCCAATCTACATTTCCCTATCAATTATGGATGAGAGGAAAGCAGCGAAATAACTTGCACAGGTTCTGGATTATCCTTCTTGCATATTGTTTCTCATCCGAATAACAGATGACGCCTGTTCTCAAACTGTTACTATTCCTCGCCAAACTTATAGATGTGAATCGATAAAGGAAGAGAGCACCATCTTCCCTTAGGGGAGAACTTCGCAAGAATTCATCACCCTGTTCAATATTCAGGGAACAATGTGCCATATATTTTTTGGATTTTACCTCTTTTTATGCACCACTACACTTCTATAATTTGACATTTCCGCTCAGATTTCAACTTAATAGAATTTCAGAGATTTATAGATGTGATTAATCAATGAAGTTGTATGGAGCCGTTCACTTCCCGGTAGCCCATCAATCTTATATATATGATGAAACTTTCCTCTTTAAATTCATGGACGAACATCCAGCGCTATTAACTGGAACATTGGCGGATATTTCGAAAGAAAAATCCGTCAATAAAGGTCTTATATGTGGGACGATTTCCTAGCTGATCCATCAAGTTCTGGTTAATAAATTCCCGGTCTTGTCAATCGGTTTCACCTATTGTGTTTTCCGCTCACCTTGCAGTTTTTCATCCCCATAAGCATTTCGAGCACGTGGCAAGAAAAACCGTGAGAAGAATTGGGGTTAGTTTTGTATAGGGTTGGTGTTCATAATGATTGGATTCTAAGCTGAAGGAAAAAATCGACAGTGACGACGAAATACTTTTTCATATTGAGATTTAATGTGTTCGCGTGAATTGATTGTAATTTTTAATTCGAATAGAAAAAAATTGTGAAAGGATAAAGGAAATGGAAGTTTTTTTCCTAGCAGAGATCAAGGAGAATTCTATTTCCTCATAACATTTCAATTTATCTTGCACCCCTTGTGTAATTCAAATATCTGGGATGAACACCGAGAGAAACAGCTTTAATAGACACCTCCTTTCATGAACGAGATATCAGCTTTCGATAATCCGATAAGACAGACAAAGCACTTTCCGATTGAAATGATCTTCCATGGAATCGTCGTTTGATCTTATGATTTTCGAATGAATGTTTTTTTTTAAGCCGTCCTGGTTCTCATTAATCATTATCCGAAAGCCATTTGACGATCGTTCAGAGAGACTATTGAAATCAGATCAATTCCCAGGACGAATTCGGAAGGTTTCATCGTATTCAATTTTAACTTTAGACCAGATGCACTGACAATTACGATTTTTTAGACTTCTGAAAACTTAGTTTCGAGAATCCTCTGAAGCCAGACTCGGAAACAATTGATTCTGTGGACCATACTTTTCCCTGAAGCAAAAATGATTACCTATTCCTCTTCCTTGGGTAGCAGATAACATTTTCCAATGGAATTCAACCGATATTGCAAATCCAGAATTCTTCTTCAGTTATCTGAATTAATCTGCTGTCTGGAAAGTTCGAGCGAATGTTGGTTCATTGTTTCCAATAATGAACCTTTCGACTCTGGTGGTGGAAAAATTATTTGAACCACCCTTGAAAGTTTCAGAGTCTACGTAACCCCTGTGATCTTAGCTCCTGAGTACAAACAGAGCAGACAAAATTTGAAAAAAATCGATGCTCCCTTTTCTTGTGTCTACAGGTTTAATAATAAATGAAGAAGGGTATTTCGAGGGTTCATTTTTGAAGTTGATAAATGGAAAAATCTGTTGTTTTCAAAGGAGACTAAATGTATTTAAACTTCCTCGAACAAACATTTGACCTAACCGTGTAATCTTCATCGTGGCATACCTACTTGATTGATGAGATTCATGCCGAGCAATACTTTGATCTTGAAAGGAACTCCTATAATCAGGAATGAACGATTAATGCCCAAAGTATCTATGAGTAATAACTCTGACGTAATCCAGGAATCCTCTGAAAATTCCAGCGGAATCTCATTAGTTTCGCCCTTGTTGTAAATTATCTTGATTAAGGAAGGCGGAACAGCATCAAACCCTGTGTTTTCGCACTCAATTTGCATCAATACGGGTCTTTGAAAACAATTCCAACATTGATGAATACAGAAGGGATTACTTTTTTATCTGAGCTCGCCGATCCTCGTGGAATAGAAAATGTGGAGTGTTGAAAAATTCTTCGATCGAGTAATCACGTAAAAAATTGCGATAATTCGAATCCAAAACGTGGGTTTGACAAATCATCTCTGTCACAACCACTCGCGGAAGACCTCAAGGAGGTGTAATTTCTCCCCTCCTTTGGCGTCTGGTAATGGATGAACTAACGCACAGGCTATCGGAGCTTGGCTTCGAATGTATAGGCTATGCCGATGAGATAGCCCTAATGGTAAGAGGTAAATTTGAGGGGTTTCCTCTGTGATTTGTTACAGAGGAGCCTCAAAATTATTGAGCAGTGGTGCTGGTCAGTGGGGCTCAACATCAACCCAGCCAAGACCACAGTTATTTCCTCTTCTCGGAGAAGAAAGCTTCCAGCTATGAAATCCATCTCGGTAAATGCAGATAACGTAGAATGGAATTCTGAAGGCAAATATCTGGAAATTATCATAGACAATAAGCTACTAAGGAATAAGCATTTTAAAAACACTGCTAGTGAAGCGACAATGGCTTTAATGGCGTGCAGAAGCTTATCCGGTGAAACTTGGGGTTGTAACTCTAAAATACTGCGATGGATGTGCGTCTTGATTGTGAGACCAATAAGCACTTATGGGGCAGTAGTCTGGTCTGCTAAGGCAGGGCAGACAAGCACGAGGAAAATACTGGACGAGGTACAAAGGCTTGCCTGTGTTTACATCACTGGAGCTATGAGAACGTGCCCGATAAGAGCACTCGAGGTCATCACAGATCTCACTCATCTACATCTAGTGATCAATAGAGTAGCTAATGAGGCTATCCTTAGAATATCTAGGGAAGGTACATGGAATGAGAGAATTGGAAGTCAGGGAGCCTGGTCCTCTCTGAACAAGTACATCTCATCAGCGAACCTGCTTAGTGATGTTATGATTGAAAAAGTAAGCATTGAGAAGAACTTCAACACTATGCTATGTAAAAAGGAAGAATGGGAAAAGGAACAAACTACCCAAAATTTTGAAGTAAATATGGTATATGGTATACAGATGATTCTAAAACCCGGCGCTAGAGTATACGGTGCAAGAACCAACTGTACACTATCCTTGGGCTCCTACTCGAGTGTTCTTCAGGTAGAAATACTTGCAATCAAAAGATGCATACATAATAATAATATTAATTCAATCCCCTCCGACATAGACGTATGGACACGTCAATGCAGATATAGCTATATCCTAAATATAAACCTGGAAATGAACTATCAAGGCTGTGACATTGTGATCCTTTCTGATAGTCGAGCAGCTATCTTCTTCTTTATGTGCCCTGTCAGTTTTGTCCGACGTTGGCGATCACCATTGAGAAGGCTTCTCGATCTTCTGCTATATGCAAAAGTTGACCTGCATTTCCTATCCCTCCATGTCCATTCTCGGGTAATTTTGAGCCAGGAGGCTTGCCTTCTTCCTACACCCCTTTTTCCTTTTATTTTGCCGCTGATTACCAACTGCAGAATTCGATAGCGACTTCCCCTCATCACATGGCCCAGATAAGATATCTTCCTACGCTTGATGACACTAAGTAATTCCCTATTCTTGTTGAGCACTTCTTCATTACATTTGTGTGCCGTCCAGGGAATTTGAGCATACGTCTGTTTATCCACATTTCCAATGCTTCAATGCGGTTCAGTGTTGACAACTTGAAGGTCCATGTTTCGACACCATACAAAAGCACCGACCAAACATACCACTTCCCCATTCTCTGCCTCAATTCCAAGTTAAGGTGGTCATTACATAAAAACGTCTTCATTTTCGCATAAGTGGTCTTAGCCATTGCTATTCTACATTTAATCTCCATATCCGGATCCAGTTGGTCTGTTATAATAGACCCGATGTACAGGTACTGATTAACCCTCTTTATTGGATTTCGGTTTAATTTGAGTGAAGCATCCGTATATGGGTTGCGGCTACATGCTCAAAATTTCAAGCTGCTATCAAAGCACTGAAATCCTGTATCATCGACTCAAAGCTGATTTGGGAGTGCCGGAAGAAACTTAACGAAGTAGACAAAAACAACAAGGTCTCTTTAATTTGGGTTCCAGGTCACTCAGGAATCAAAGAAAATGAAGAGGCCAATATACTTGTTAGAAAGAGAGCACAAACGCCACTTAATGGCTCAGAACCATTCTGGAGCAGAGTCAACTGCACTTATAAGAAAGAGTTTCTGGAGAAGGAAGAAACTGAGAAGCACACTGGAGGAATCTTCCAGGAACGGATATCTCCAAAAAGTTCCTTCGGAACTTTTAAAGTGCAAGATCCAAAAAGTATTTAGATCTCAGTCCTCCCCACTGGCTTCCTCACAGGACATTGTCGCCTCAGGAAGCATATGATGAGAATGGGCTTAGCAGAAACTGACGAGTGTAGATTCTGCGAAGAAGCACACTGGAGGAATCTCATCAAGCTGCTATCAAAGCATTGAACTCCTGTATCATCGACTCAAAGCTGATATTGAAGTGCCTGAGGAAACTTAAAGAAGTAGGAAAGAACAACAAAGTCCCTTTCCTCTGGGTTCCTGGTCACTCAGGAATCAAAGGAAACGAAGAGGCCAATACATTCGCCACAAAGGAAGCACAAACACCACTTGCTGGCCCCAAACCTTTCTGTGGCATAGGCAAATGAACCTATAAGAGAGTTTTTGGAGAAGGAAGAGACTAAAAGAGAAGCACTCTGGAGGAATCTTCCAGGAATGGACCACTCTAAGAAGTTCCTTCGGAACTTAAAAAGTGCAAGATCCAAAAATTATTTGGATCTCAGTAAGAATAAGTCATGCCTCTCCACTGGTTTCCTCACAGGACATTGTCGCCTTAGAAAGCATATGATGAGAATGGACTCAACAGCAACTGATGAGTGTAGATTCTTTGGGGAGGAAAAGGAAACTCCTGTTCACCTGGTTACAGAATGTCTTGGATAAGAGAGTTAAAGGAGGAACGAGGATATAACCTCCTTAAAAACTCTCTCAGATACTGCAGTTCATTGGAGCTCTGGAGCTGGAGGGCGAGCTGTAGGTATCGCATTTGCGAAAACAGTTCTGATGGGGGCACAATAGACCTTGGGGTCGCAGGGTAATGTAGCCCCTCCATCAAGCTATAATTATCCAAAACATGAAGGTGTATTTTTAAAGAGGTTAACAACTTTGAGTTGGCAGCACTGCTTCATTTGACAACCCATCAATTACCTGCCATTAATCTTTCTGTCATGTGGTTCCAACAGGACGGAGCCCCATGTCAAACAGCGCGCGCTTTAATTGGTTTACTCAAAGAAACTTTTGATGGAAGAATAATTTCACGTAATGATACAATCAATTGGCCACCAAGATTTTGTCATTCAACCCCATTGGGTTTTTTTCTTTGGGGTTATGGTAAGTAACATGTCTACCCCTGTAATCAACACTCGAAGTGTTATTGGCGAAATACAGCCGCAAATGCTGCGAAATCTTGTTAAAATGGGTGTTCCAGATTGAGCCTTCTACTTGCCAGCCGTTGTCTGAATTATATTCCACATTAATGTTACGAAATTTTATTGGTTCCATTATGATTTGAACTTGTGTAACTCTATGAAAACACCCTTTATATTCCACTTGAATGCAACAACAACAACAGATGATTCCAAATATGTTAGAGCATCCCATATTATGAATGTGTGATAACAATATGCCAAAAACATGCAGCATCCAACTAGTTATCCAATTCTGCTCCCAAAATCAATCGCTCTCGAAGAGTGCAATTTTTGTTCTGTTGTTCCGTTAAAATTAAAATCAGAGTCGAACTCGAAAGTCATGTCTCTGCATGGAATTATCATGTTCATTCTCGAATCATTAACAACCCTTATTTCACGAATTTCAATTCCATTTTTCCGAAAAAAAAATGTTCAAAGATAATCTGAAATCATAGCTTCAACACGTACTTCCAGATGGAACAATTTTATATCGAGAGGTTCGCGTATGTCACATGTTTGATGGTGGTTTTGCGGGGTCAGGGAATCTTTCCATGAACCTGTAGAGAAATGGGGACGTTCGCTGTTGGAGCGTTGTTGGAAAAATTTTCTCTGATCAGCGCTGCGGTTCGTTTTATAGCATTCCGTCCCTCAAGTCTAGTTTATCATCGCTAGCTATACTGATGAAGCTTGATAAGCCGAAACCGGTCTACAGTTTCGAATGATGAATTTGATATTCTATGGGGTTTACATGGATTGATTTGATAAAATTGATACATTGAATAATTTTTGGTAATCAAGTTTGAGAAAAAACAATTATTGCTGAGAAGCAAACAGTTCGTGAGTTATGGAATTTCGCAATTTTGCAGTAATTACCGAATTTTTTCGGGAATGAGTTGAGATATTCATAGCTATCTAGATAGAAGTAGTGATACAGAAATAATAAACCTTTGTGTGGAATTCGCAGCGGTTCCCATTTCGACTCGGTTGGACTCCGCTGCAGATCCTCGAGTTTATCCTTCCGCCAAACTCGCTCCGTGCCGCTCTCTGCCTTGAAAACGAAAAATAATTAAACTGTTCTTGAAGTTTGAAGATTCGAGCTCGTGTTGAATGCCGTTTGATTCGTGGAAAACACGATTGGAAATTCCTCCTTCTCGTCAACCTGATACAGCAAACTCATATAACTCAGCCAGCATTAAAACCGAGGAATAAAAAGGCCCCATTCCCTGAATTTCAATAGCTGTTGTGTTCGTACCTCCTGAAAGTCTGCTCTCTTTGAAAAAGGAGAATTCAATGAAATGACGTTGAATTAAAAACAGGGGCTGAGAAAAACACAAAAACCCTAGTGGCGTATAGGTTCACTTTCATCATTTCAGTCCGAATTATGTGCAGTGCAAACAGAGAAGGACAATCGAATTTCAATTTTTAATGAGTTTTTCTATTCTTGAGGGATATCATCGAAGCAATCGTATGCGGTGGTGAGATCTACTCTTTCTTTTGGTTTCAGCTTTCGGTTCACGTTCATCACTGTCATTCTCGTCATTTCAAACACTAGAGTATCACTCGGGTACCAAACTAAGCGTTCAATGAAAAGTATATGCTGCCAATTGCATTTCGATTCAATTCCGCGAGGATCAAACGTTTTACACCCAGGCAATATGAGATAATTTCTTTTTTCTAGGCTACTACGCTAATGAGCTGCTACAATATGAACCATTCATTTCAGTTATCGAACACTTACACTCAAGCTATGAAATTACTATAGGCTTATTATAACTATATGTTAAGTTTTTTTTTTGAGAAAATTCAATTTTTTGGAAGATATACACGATTCAAAATTGTTATTGGTTTGCTCTCAAGAATGTGATGTAAATACGGCAACCGCGCTTTCAGATTTCAAATTTCTTTGGTTGACATAATTGTAATGCGCTTACTGATGCATAATTATATCGTTAGTCACATTAATTTTCAGTCCACGCTTCAACGTTTTTCGGTAGTTGTTTTTCTTCATTTAAAATGGATGGTTTAGTACGTATAACCGATATTGTGAAATTATTTAATATTAATTCATTTTGAAAATTGTTCCAATACTGTCCTCAACTTGAGATAACCTAACCTAAATACAGTGCCATGATTTCCCCCACCATTGAAATTTTATTTTTGAAGTTTTATCATTTTCAAACGCAAAGCTACGTGAAATACATAATATCCGTTTTATGCAAACACAAATTAACATATACAGGGTCTTTCACGAGGAACCTCACCCATATTTATACGGGAAACTACTGAACGTATTTTCATGAAATTCAGCACTTATAAGTATTTCACGATGCTGATGAAATCTAAAATATTTTCAAGGCATGAGCACCTCCGGTTTTTCCGGAAATGACGTCAACTTCCGTTTTTCAAATTAGAACACCATTTTTTTATTGCAGAAATAGATTCCTTAGAAAATTTCAAGTTATTTTGATGTAACATTTTTCAGTTTTGGTTGGAAAATTCTCTCTGAGTGGGAAAATTCGAAAAAAAAATCGAAAATAGAGCTCCGCTGAAACAAGAATAACTTCGAGGTTTTTGGATGGAAAATTTTCATTTTTGGGATTTTTCAAGATGTAAGATTGATGTATCCACTTTAAAAATCGAAATCGCGATTCATGATACAGGGGGTGAAAAAATCGCTTTCAAAGTTAGGGATGACAAAATCGTGAAAAATCAATTTTTTCAAATTAGAACCCCATTTTTTTATGGCAGATATTGAATCTACGTTAAAAAATAATGTGAGTGTATGCATCACACCCTTGCCCTAAAATGGATATTTTCTGAGTTATTCACAAAAAACTGTTTTTCGTCTTGAATTTTCAGCTATTTCTTTTCCCTTCACGCCAAAAAGATGAAATTTTCAGGAACTGTTACAGGTTGTTCCTAAATAGATGGCGAATTTGGATTCGAATTTGTATCGGAAACCTCTTTATTTCAACTAATCGGCCATCGGTTTTCTCTCCAGTGATAAATAAATAATTCCTTATGAACCATATGCAAAAACTTGTTGTTTTACATGTTTTACATTCTTTTTTTTCAATGATAGATATCATTAATTACATCTGCCAAATTCCTCTTTATTCAGTAGCATTTTGTGTTTACTATTAATTTGGTGATAATTCGTATTAAGTTATTATTATTATTATCACTGGAGAGAAAACCGATGGCCGATTAGTTGAAATAAAGAGGTTTCCGATACAAATTCGAATCCAAATTCGCCATCTATTTAGGAACAACCTGTAACTTTTTTCTCTCGCATATTAGGGTAGTAAAATCTAAAACATGGTTTAAGTAACAGTTCCTGAAAACTTCATCTTTTTGGCGTGAAGGGAAAAGAAATAGCTGAAAATTCAAGACGAAAAACAGTTTTTTGTGAATAACTCAGAAAATATCCATTTTAGGGCAAGGGTGTGATGCATACACTCACATTATTTTTTAACGTAGATTCAATATCTGCCATAAAAAAATGGGGTTCTAATTTGAAAAAATTGATTTTTCACGATTTTGTCATCCCTAACTTTGAAAGCGATTTTTTCACCCCCTGTATCATGAATCGCGATTTCGATTTTTAAAGTGGATACATCAATCTTACATCTTGAAAAATCCCAAAAATGAAAATTTTCCATCCAAAAACCTCGAAGTTATTCTTGTTTCAGCGGAGCTCTATTTTCGATTTTTTTTTCGAATTTTCCCGCTCAGAGAGAATTTTCCAACCAAAACTGAAAAATGTTACATCAAAATAACTTGAAATTTTCTAAGGAATCTATTTCTGCAATGAAAAAATGGTGTTCTAATTTGAAAAACGGAAGTTGACGTCATTTCCGGAAAAACCGGAGGTGCTCATGCCTTGAAAATATTTTAGATTTCATCAGCATCGTGAAATACTTATAAGTGCTGAATTTCATGAAAATACGTTCAGTAGATTCCCGTATAAATATGGGTGAGGTTCCTCGTGAAAGACCCTGTATACCTATGTAGAGACTTCATTTTTCTTCATTTTGTGTAGTTTACTTCTTCACTTATGTAGAATTATATTTTTTGTTCTGTTATCTTTATATGCAATACATATAAACTTAGTTTGAACTTATGAGATCTATTTTTTTTCTCTCATCTTTCGAGTATCTGCATATGTAGAATGATGAGAATAGGCTTAACAGGAACTGTAAACCCCCTTATCTAACTTGAACTATAACTATAACTAA
This sequence comes from Aphidecta obliterata, assembly GCA_963966015.1. Classification (NCBI taxonomy): domain Eukaryota; kingdom Metazoa; phylum Arthropoda; class Insecta; order Coleoptera; family Coccinellidae; genus Aphidecta; species Aphidecta obliterata. The sequence continues at coordinate 10,402,302 of OZ014436.1, forward strand.
AGCTATCATAATAAACCGAAATATAATTCATTTCGAGAATTGCTTCAACACTATCCAAACTCAACCTAACCTAACCTAAATATGAATTCGTTTTTAGAATTGTTTCAACACTGTTCTAACTTACGCTAGCCTAACCTTACCTAACCTGAATATCAATTCATTTTTGGAATTGTTTCGACACAGTCCTAACTCAAGGTAACCTAACCTAACCTAAATATCAATTCATTTTAAGAATTGTTTCCAATTTTCAGTTGCAAAAATATAATGTTTTCTTGTGGTATTTTTTTTACCATAGGTTATTGTACCAAGACACATCACACACTCAAATATTCATCTACTACAAGAAAATAACAAAAATATTCTCGTACCCCAGTAATCAATAAGATTCTGAACTGATATTCAAATTCTACATCCCACGAACTTTCTGTAGTATATCTTCGCGGTAAAGGAATATTAGATTTGTTAACAATTTTATTTCATGATTTCGTGTTGAATAGTTTGCCTCCAAATTGTTTCAATTAGATCCCCCATATGTTTCATTGGAAGTTGGCTGAACTAAACTACCTCTACCTTATTCCAATATACAGGGTGTTTTTTAAGGTGAGGCTTTTTTTGACAGGTGCTAGAACTCATCAAAAGAGATCGTTTTGCCGGAAGTTGATCGTATTTATAAAATATTCAATTTGAAAAAAATACGAAAAGCACTGCCGTGGAGGCAGGAGCTTTTGAGCGCTCGTACATCCACCTTGTAGATATATTAGCATTTTCTAGTTTTAGAAATCAATTGAAGGAATTTTCGACAGCTGTCAAAAATAGTCTGAAACTTAGGCGAAACTCCAGACTTCATGTCAGTGCTTCAGCTGACCAATTTTTGTGTGATGCGATCTGGACGAAATTTCGCATGTAGTTTGAATACATTATTCCTCAGCTAGGTGCAAAATTTCATTCCAATCCAATCGGTAGTTTCGAAACTATCAGGAAAAAAATATTTTGAACGGCCATATTTACGGAACCCCTATCCTAATTTTGCTCATTGATGAACGTGACCGCAATATTTGCGATCCAAACCCACCCTGAAAATCTCAAGTTCCTAGGCCTTTCCGTTCAAAAGTTACAATTTTCTAGGGTTTCTATGGTTCTGGTCATGCGATCTGGACTAAATATTGCTTTGATATATCATTCTCGATGAAAATACAAAATTTCATCTCGATCGAATCCGTAGTTTCGAAATTATCGAGAAAACAAAATTTCAAACGACCGTATTTGCGGAACCCCTAGTATAATTCTGCTCATTGATGAACGTGAACGTGACATTTCAGATCCACACCTATCCTGAAAATTCCCTAGGCCTTTCCGTTCGAAAGTTATGATTTTCTATGGTTCTGGTCATGTGATCTGGAAAAATGTAGCTTGAATATATCATTGTCCATTAGTATACAAAATTTCGTCACGATTGAATCTGTAGTTTTGAAATTATCAAGAAAACTAAATTTCAAACGACCATATTTACGGAACCCCTAGTATAATTTTGCTCATAGATGAACGTGATCACAACATTCGAGATCCACACCTTTCCTGAAAATTTCAAGTTCCTAGGCCTTTCCGTTCAAAAGTTACAATTTTCTATGGTTTCTATGGTTCTGGTCATGTGATCTGGACAAAATTTCACATGTAGCTTGAACACCTCATTCTCCATTTGAGTGCCAAATTTCATCTTGATCGAATCTGTAGTTTTCAAGTAATCAGGGGAACAAAACTTCGAACGGCCATATTTACGGAACCCTTAGTGGAATTTAGCCCATTAACGAACTCAACCGAGGCATTCTGGAACTGAACCCACACTGAAAATTTCAAGTCGCTAGGTTGTTCCGTTCGAGAGTTATCGTGCTCACGGCCGGACGGACAGACTCGAATTTTCCGACGGATTCGTCATCAGTGAGTCGAACATAGTCGATTGAAACCATTTTCGGCTCAAAATTCGAAAAATACAGACATTGTGAAGAAATGATATAGCCCTCGTGTAAGTAGTACGAGCGCTCAAAAAGTGCAAAAAATCTTGAGCATAAAGATTTTAAGACCACTCTGAGTCGTGTTATCTCACAGTATTCGCAGATAATCTCGCAGTATTCACCTCACCGTACTAAACTAAACACTAATGTTTTTCAATGACCCCAAAGGAAGAAATCACGGGAGTGAGATCAGAAACTTACAAAAATCATGTGCATCATAGATTTCCCGTATACTGAAATCGGACAGCTGGAAATTCTACACATATAGATATCAATAAGAACCAGGACTGGGCTGTGAATTTCTCAGATTATCGGGTAACTTTCATTCCGAAATACTCGGCCCTGGTGAATATTTTATATGAACTATTTTTGGTATAATGACTTATTTTGATGAGTTCTGTCACCTGTCAAAAAAAAAGCCCTCAGTTTTGAAAACACCCTGTATATTCCTCTCGAAATTCAAGCTAGATACTCGGTGACCAGCTAACAGTCCGCCTTGTTCTGTTTCGCATCTTGGTATTTATTCGTACTCCAACAAAATACAATTCCATTCACGAAGTACCGAATTCCACAGTAATAGTCGTATTTCAACTCACGTGAACAAAAATTCCTCGACATCAAACGAATTCTCTGTAGAACTTTTATCATTTGCATTTTATACCTCACATTCATGTAACTTACGGAGAAACTCTGGAATGAAATTTTCTTTGAGGTTGAAACTCTTAGAAATTGGAAATATATCCTCATCTGCGAAATTATCTTCGGACTTTATTTCGAATTAGTTAGGCGCGAACTGACGTTACTTCGATGAGCTGGAAGGAAACTTTTGCAGTTGCCAGAGACATAATACAATAAGTATGGAGATGATATCCGTCTGGAAATTTCCACATCTCAACGAAAAATTGTATGTGTAGTTTGCAGATTTGTTGAACTTATCCACAAATTTAGAGAACCGAATTTAAAATACAGAAGTTGTCATAAAACTGCCAAGACTACATATTTTCAGCTCAAGCACATGGAATCAAATTATTCCCGAATCGTAGCAATCCAATTTTCGAAACGTACTGAAATTTCCACATCACCTGAATGAATATCGGAAGCTTTGAACTGGCAGAATTGAGATTCTCTGCATTTATCTACCTGAATTCACTCATGGAAAAAGCCGAACGAGTTCTTTGGGACCTGAAGAACTATTTCTCACTTAGGCAAAACTCCTCACAGCCATAAGATTTAATATTTTTCGAGTTGAAGACTTCGAGTCACTTCCATTGCATAACTTTAATCATTAGAAGGCTTGCTCTATAAGAGCATCTAAGTGGAGGATAATTCATTTAGTTGAGAAATATTCGTCTGCATGAGGCCATCCAGGTGGAAAATCAGAAGCAAATAGTTACTCCATGAATGAATTCAGAAAGGCGGAATATCGCTTGATGCGCTCGCCATGATTAAATTTAATTCGTGATCGTGGATCGAGTATTCGAAGGAAATTCGTACCTTTAAAGAATTAATTCCGTAAGAATTTTGTTGTTTCATCATTTATATACACCTAAATTTGGCTCAGGTTTCCCACGAGAAACTTCGGTATAGACATGTGTTTCCTCAACTGGATGAAGATTCGCAGTCACTGAATTTTCAATATTTAATCCATATGGATACAGACGAACACCAGTGAAGGAAACCACCCGAACATTATTATTGGCGATTTGGATGGCAAATCAATAGAATGGAACAGCAGAACAGAAAACCAAAATGGGAAGAAGCTGAAGGTACCACAAGAATCGAGAGGCCAGCCCCGAAGCATCCACACGAAGAAACCCCAAAAGCAATATAAGAGCTCATAAAGAGGAATAGAAAACTTAGGAAAAGTTACAAAACTTCACATAGAGAAGAAGACAAGAAAGAGAGGTACAAACACAGTCAAATGATGAAAAATGCATTGAGAGAAATGGGAACAGACAGGTGGAACCAGAGGGTTAGAGAGCTGAACATCATTGACCACTCAGCATGGAGATGCAAAATTGCTTAATGCGCGAGAAAACCGAAATGACCTACTCAAAGCTAGAAAAAGCCGAAGCACTGGTCGACGCAAAAGAAAGAGAAGCCAGAATCAACTATAGAGAAGACGATGACAATGAAGACTCAGAAGAAGAAGTCGAAGGAAATGAAGAATTGATGTTGGAACCTCCGGAAAGTGATACCATCCCAAACCCAACAGCACCAACAGAGATCAAAGAACTCATCAAGAAATTGAAGAACAGGAAAGCTCCAGGGAAAGACAAAGTGGCAAACTTTATGTTACGGAAATTGCCCAGAAAAGGGAAAGCAGCGCTAACCAATATAGCAAACGCAGTGATGAGAACAGAGAATAGTTGCTGATGGTCAACACAATCAAATGCTTTCGTTAATTCCAAGAATGGGCCCAAAGGAACATAACCGTCATCAACACATTCAACTAGTTTGCTAGTGAGCTGAAAGATTGCAGTCTCGGTGTCTCTGTTTTTCATGAAACCATGTTGTTGTCTTATACAGAAGACTTCGAGAAGCGCTAGAAGATCTAGAAGAATGGTTCATTAAATGGAAAATTCAAATCAATAGCAGAAAGAGCTAAGCTATTCTACTACAAAAGTGGGGACTCGAGATGAATTCGAACCTAAGGATAGATGGAGAAGAGATAAAATGGAAAAATGAAGATATATCTAGGAGTAAAATTAGATAAAGGGCTTGCATGGAAAAACCATATGAAATATGCAGTGGATAAAACAAACTCAGCAATGAGTAGACTTTACCCACTGCTAGGAAGAAGGAGCCAAATGAACCAGAGCACGAAACTATGAATGATCAAGACAATTGCAAGACCTCAACTAACATATGGTTCAGTGGCATTGGGCCATGCAGCCAATAGCCATATAAAGAAGATTCAAGCAACAGAAAATAAACTGCTAAGAGCAGCAATGAAAATAGCGTGGTTCGTAAGAAACCAACAAATCCACAGAGACTCAGAATGGAAAACTGTCACAGATTTCCTAAAGAAAAAGGCCGAGAAGATATTTGAAAAAGCAAGTCAACGCCCACATGATGAGCTAAAAATACTAGTTGACTACAACCCCGCAGTATTTGTGCTTAGGATACCCACCTCACAAAAAACAGAAATTGAGTAAACTCAATTTCAAATATCAAAAAGGAGAGACTCCTATGAAATTCAAAGGTATTCATATGTAACAATATGCAACAATGTAATATGTAATATGTACCAATTCATAGGTAACACAATTATCACACGACATAGATCGTGAAAGAGATACGAACAAAATAAATCAAAAGGTTAATAGGCAATAAATGCCCGGAATCTAAAATAGCAGGTTAGGTTTGGTTAGAGTAGGTCGTGCTCCACTCGAAGTTTCACACTGTTTTATTTATCGGAGATAGTTCGTCCCTGAGGATTCTCCCTGACTCAACAATAAAAAATTATAAAAGCACTGCCGTGAAGTCAGAAGCTTTTGAGCGCTCATACATTCACCTTGTATGTAGATTCGCATTTTCCAGTTTTAGAAATCAATTGAAGGAATTTTAGACAGCTGTCAGAAAAATTCTCAAACTTAGGCGAAACTCTAGACAGTCAGTGCTTCAGCTGATCAATTTTTTTTCGATAATTCGCTAGAATTTTCTACGGTATCTATGGTCTTGGTGATGCGATCTGGACAAAATTTCGCACTTAGTTATTATTCTTCATATATGTGCGAAATTTCATTCCAATCCAATCAGTAGTTCCGAAATTATCAGGAAAAAAATATTTTGAACGGCCATATTTACGGAACCCCCTGTCTAATTTTGCTCATTGATGAATGTGACCGCGACATTCGCGATCCAAACCTCCCCTGAAAATTTCAAGTTCCTAGGCCGTTCCCTTCGGAAGTTATAATTTTCTATGGTTTCTATGGATCTGGACAAAATATTGCTTCAATATATCATTCTCGATTAAAATACAGAATTTTATCTCGATCGAATCCGTAGTTTCGAAATTATCGAGAAAACAAAATTTCAAACGACCGTATTTACGGAACTCCTAGTATAATTCTGATAGGCCTTTCCGTTCGAAAATTATGATTTTCTATGGTTTCTATGGTTCTGGTCATGCGATCTGGAGAAATGTAGCTTGAATATATCATTCTCCATTAGTAAACAAAATTTCGTCTCGATCGAATCTGCAGTTTTGAAATTATCAAGAAAACTAAATTTCAAACGACCATATTTACGGAACCCCTAGTATAATTCTGCTCATAGATAAACGTGATCACATTCGAGATCCACACCTATCCAGAAAATTTCAAGTCCCTAGGCGTTTCCGTTCAAAAGTTACAATTTTCTATGGTTTCTATGGTTCTGGTCATGCGTTCTGGACAAAATTTCACATGTAACTCATTCTCCATTTGAGTGCAAAATTTCATCCCGATCTAATCTGTAGTTTCCAAGTAATCAGCAGAACAAAACTCAGAACGGCCATATCTACGGAACCCCTGGTGGAATTTGGCCCACGAACTTAACCGAGGCATTCGTGAACTGAACCCATACTGAAAATTTCAAGTCTCTAGGTTATTCCGTTCGAGAGTTATCGTGCTTACGGCACATTTTCAGTTCAAAATACGATAAATACAGACATCGTGACGAAATGATATAGCCCTCGTGTAAGTAGTACGAGCGCTCAAAAACAGCGAAGCAACCCCTTCAGGGCCGTATCTAGGGCGTGGCAAGGGTGGCACTTGTCACGGGCGCAAGGTCCGAAGGGGCGCCAAAAAATATCAAAAATAAAAAAATAGAAGCACCAAGAAAAAAAAAATTCAAAGATGACAACACGGTTACGTAAGTAAGTAATTCGAACACAACATTTCGAAACATTGATATTCAAAGTACAGAATGAAAATGCAATAAGGTCAGAAATACGAGAAATAAGGTTCAATTGTTATAACAAATTTTCAAAGATGCCGCACTCTGATCATAAATATTACAACCGGCAATATCGTCATTCCAAGCACAGCCTTTTTATGAGTTGTTTACACTACATCCCTTATCTCCTCCAGATTGTTTTGAAGGGCGGCTTCTTTGATGATGATGGTTCATAAGGATCGATTTGTTTAGATTTTTAAGCCACATCTGTGGGATTTCAAAAACAATTTGTATTGCCAAAAATTCATTAATCGGAGTTTTGAGCTCAAGAAGTGGGAGAAAAATTGGGGAATTTTATTCTATTCAACATAAATATTGATTTCTTTCGATTGTGAAGAGAAGAGCAAAAAATTGTTCGTTTAGTGTGTATCCAGATTTGAAGTGTTATAAGTTTTGAGTTTTTTTTTTATATTCTGACTTTTTTGTGCCTCAAAAGCAAAGGCTGTACATTCGTTGGAGTCGCAATTAGGTGAAATTATCAAAGTTCTTCGCTAGCTCAAAAAATCGTCCCTGGTAAATTCGATAACAAATTATGAATTTATCATGTCTTAACTTCTGGGAAATTCTGTTAAGTAAAATACACCGAATTAATCAATATTTGCAAGAAAAACAACCAGATATATTTGAAGGCTCACGAATAATACTTAAACTATTGAACGAACTGAAAGCTATCAGAGAAAACTTTTTTATGCCATTGATGGAACTTTCGAAAAATGAAGCTGATAAAATTGGAATCGAAGCAAAGTTACATCAATCGAGGAAACGAAAAAAACCGAAAATGCCAGGGGAACTAGCCAGTGATGAAGCTCATCTTTTTGATGCAAACGCAAAACTGAGGAATTGGACTATAATTATTCAAATTGGAGAAAGATTTGTTGCTTTGAACGAAGTGGCAAACGACTTCAGTTTTTTGAATGGTAGTGTCATTCAAACTATAAATATTGACGATTTGAAGAAAAGTGCTGCAGATCTTAAGATAAATGTTCGTATTTATTACATAAATATGAATATTTCAATTTGTTTTTTCAGAATTTGTTTTATTTTTATGCATTTCATTTAAAATGTGTATTTCAATGTTTTCCATGAAAAAATTTTTCCATAAGAATGTGTATTATTTTGAAACTCTTACGTAAATATATGACTAGCATTATGAAAAAAAAATACTATAAGAAAATATGATGGATAAAAAAAAATCAACGCAAATGGGGGGGCGCTGTCTAATATATTGCCACAGGCGCAATAGTACCTAGATACAGCCCTGAACCTCTTAGCGTGCGGATTTGACTTTCGATGATCTCTTTCGAATGATTCCTACAATAAACCTTCAACATTCAACATGCATTTCCATGAATGTAGCTGTCAATCATTGGTTGAAACTTGAACCATAAATCGCTTAATTTCAAGATTCAAAGTAGGTCTGCTTCATTGAAACGTATAAATTGCCGAGCTACTTCGAACCGACTATCTGATTTCAATTTATAACAAAATTCAAGTCACCAAAAGGTAGCGTTCACCACAAAAGTTATACGAACCAACCCCTATCTGACGCTGAAGTTGTCTTCAATAAGTTTTAATTGAATTTTCCTGGAATCACAGGATTTCTGAATGAATAACTATTGCGGGGATGTGAAACGAAAGGAGAAGTCCAATTGGAAGACGCCTAGGCCACAATATTTTCACTTCGCCACCATGATGATGAGATTGGTCCGGCCGATTTACGAATTCTTGGGCGGCTCAAAAGTCGCGCTTTTCAATTAGAGTATTCGATTAAACATCAGAATTAACCCTTATAATGATCACTTCTGAACTCGGAGGAAGTTAATTTGGTTTTTGAGATATACTGAATACAGTAACGAATGAAGTAGCAGATCAACTCCACTGCAAAGCCGAAATCAGAGGAGGCAAATGGTTGCTCATTTGATTTCTTAACTACCCTTTCCTGAATTAAATCCAGAAACGGATTATCTTAACTTCCGGTTGATATGTTTCAACCTTCATTCAATTTCTCAACCTCTTTGAACTAATTTGACATTTGATTTCCACTAAGGAAACTCACATGAAATAATTTGTGATTCTCGATAATAATAAAAATTAATTTTTTTCAGGAATGGAATGACATGAACCTCCGCTGGAATGCGTCCGAATTCGGAGGTGTCAAAGATCTTCGTATTCCTCCACATCGCCTCTGGAAACCAGATGTTCTTATGTACAACAGGTGAGTTCCACTTAACACCAAAAATATTTTTTTTCCTGCGAAACGAAGCAATAGCGATTAATCAATATGGACGTAATTTCATTAAGTCATTCCTCTTTAAGTATCTTTAATTGGTGTAATTGTTAGAGATCAAGAAAAACCGTCTTCTTTATAGAAAAATGTCCGAGAGGCAATTGAATTTTTGAAGGAGATTATAACTTGAGTCGTTTGAGTGGATGGAATTTCTTGAAATAGTTTTCGCAATCTCAAGTCCTATATAATTAGCTAATATTGATTCCGTTGTTTGTTCAACTAATTTTTCGACCCAATTTATTCGAAAACTCAGATTTAACGATTAATGGGCATTATCTGTACGTAATCCCGTGAAAATGAAAATTGCGTGTTCAATGATATTTGGCCGTTCCGGATTTGCTGATTAATCATTTCCTTCTTGTCCAATATTGCTGTGCGATTTTTGAGTTAATTCCATCTGAATCTGAAGATATTCCGTAAATTATTATCTCTCAGAAAAATCATTTTCTTACAGTGCCGATGAAGGGTTCGATGGCACCTACCCCACCAACGTCGTCGTGCGTAACAACGGCAGTTGCTTATATGTTCCACCAGGTATATTCAAAAGCACATGTAAAATTGATATCACGTGGTTTCCTTTCGACGACCAACGATGTAAGATGAAATTCGGAAGTTGGACATATGATGGTTTTCAGGTAATCATTTTAGATTCCGATTGTGGGAACTGCTTTGTTCAATTTCTTGTTTTATGGAAGGAAAACTGGTGCAACGCTATCAAAACCAGGGATAATATCAAACAGACTTATTGTGAAGCAGGTTCATAAGATACAATAGGGCTGCCGAAAATAAATGGTGCACTCGCGTTCGACTTGGCACTTGACCAAATTTAAGAAGTGTTATTCACGTCTCGCTTCTACATAAGGTCAGATACCGCAAGGCCCTGGATACAATTCGAAGATTTCTTTTTCAATAATGGAAACTGACAATTTTGTGTAAACATCGATCAAACTAGAGGTCATTCTTCTATATACTCTGATACGTGAAGATATAACGTCGTACCCCTTTTTAAATTTATTGCGCGCAAGGAGGAGGGTTAGATTTGGTTTTGTTGAAGTTTATACGAAGGAGGAGTGCAGACAGCCAAAATTTAGATTTAATAGGTGTTACAAACACATGAAATTTTATAAAATAAAACATTCGTTTTTTGTGAAGTGATTATTGAAAACGAAGTCGACGGAATATGGAATGCCTTGAGGTCACCTGTCCGAGTTTTTGAATTTCGAATCAGTGACGCTCAATTTTCATATTTCCCAAATGAAATTAATGCATAGAAAAAAAAAAGAAAAGTTATATCGGCATGAAGAAGTATTTTTTTCAAAAATCGCTTCCAATAATATTTCTGGCTTGAACTTTATTTCAGTTATGAACACGTAGTATTTAATGACCTCATCGCTTTTTAATTACGAATCAGTGGAGCTCAATTTTCATATTTTCCAAATGAAATTTATGCATTGAAAAAAAACGAAATGTTAAATCGACTTTGTACCAAATAATCTTCGAATTACGAATCAGTAAAGCTCAATTTTCAAATGAAATTCATGCATAGAAAAAAAAATGAAAAGTTATATCGGCTTTGTTTCAGATAATCTTCGAACTATTCTAGAATTTTGTACCCGAAAATGAAATTACAATATTTGTTGAGATGTCCAATCTCACTTGACTGGCGATATTCCGACTACTCTAGCCCAGTATTCAGATAATATATTAATCCGTTCAACATCAACTTCAATTCCATTGGAAATATTGAAACCGGCGCCTTCGCCATTTTGTAAACCAAACTGAAATTTCACGTAGGAGTATTTTTTCAAAAATCGGTTCCAATAATATTTCTGGCTTGAACTCTATTTCAGTCATGAACGCGTAGTATTGAATGGCCTTATCGCTTTTAAATTAAGAATCAGTGAAGCTCAATTTTCATATTTTCCAAATGAAATTCATGCATAGAAAAAAAAATGAAAAGATATATCGGCTTTGTACCAGATAATCTTCGAACTGTTCTCGAATTTTGTACATTAACGAAAATGAAATTACAATTTTTGTTGAGTTGTCCAATCTCACTTGACTGGCGATAATTCCGACTACTCTAGCCCAGTATTTGGTCAATATATCAATTCGTTCAACACCAACTTCAATTCCATTGAAAAAACCCGGAACCAGCTCCTTCGCCATTTTGTGAACTCAATTGAAATTTTGTGTAGAAGTATTTTTTCAAAAATCGCTTCCAATAATATTTCTGGCTTGAACTCTATTTCAGTCATGAACGCATAGTATTGAATGACCTTATCGCTTTCGAATTACGAATCAGTGAAGCTCAATTCTCATATTTTCCAAATGAAATTCATGCATAGAAAAAAAAATGAAAAGTTATATCGGCTTTGTACCAGATAATCTTCGAACTGTTCTCGAATTTTGTACATTAACAAAAATGAAATTACAATTTTTGTTGAGTTGTCTCAATTGACTGGCGATAATTTCGACTACTCTAGCCCAGTATTCAGTTAATATATCAAGACGTTCAACAACAACTTCAATCCCCTCAGAAAAAATTGGAACCGGCGCCTTCGCCATTTTGTAAACCAAATTGAAATTTCATGTAGGAGTATTTTTCCAAAAAGCGCTTCCAATAATATTTTTGGCGTGAGCTCTATTTCAGTTATGAACGCGTAGTATCGAATTACCTTATCGCTTTTAAATTACGAATCAGTGAAGCTCTATTTTCATATTTTGCAAATGGAATTCGTGCATTGAAAAAAAAACAAATGTTATATCGGCTTTGTACCAGATAATTTCCGAACTATTTTCGAATTTTGTACCATAACGAAAATGAAATTACAATTTTTGTTGAGTTGTTCCAATCTCACTTGACTGTCGATAATTTAGACTACTCTAGCCCAGTATTCAGTTAATATATCAAGACGTTCAACAACAACTTCAATCCCCTCGGAAAAATTGGAACCGGCGCCTTCGCCATTTTGTAAACCAAATTGAAATTTCATGTAGCAGTATTTTTCCAAAAAGCGCTTTCAATAATATTTCTGGCGTGAGCTCTATTTCAGTTATGAACGCGTAGTATCGAATTACCTTATCGCTTTTGAATTAAGAATCAGTGAAGCTCAATTTTCATATTTTCCAAATGAAATTCATGCATAGAAAAAAAAATGAAAAGTTATATCGGCTTTGTACCAGATAATCTTCGAACTGTTCTCGAATTTTGTACATTAACGAAAATGAAATTACAATTTTTGTTGAGTTGTCTCAATTGACTGGCGATAATTTCGACTACTCTAGCCCAGTATTCAGTTAATATATCAAGACGTTCAACAACAACTTCAACCCCCTCAGAAAAAATTGGAACCGGCGCCTTCGCCATTTTGTAAACCAAATTGAAATTTCATGTAGGAGCGCTTCCAATAATATTTTTGGCGTGAGCTCTATTTCAGTTATGAACGCGTAGTATCGAATTACCTTATCGCTTTTAAATTACGAATCAGTGAAGCTCTATTTTCATATTTTGCAAATGGAATTCGTGCATTGAAAAAAAAACAAATGTTATATCGGCTTTGTACCAGATAATTTCCGAACTATTTTCGAATTTTGTACCATAACGAAAATGAAATTACAATTTTTGTTGAGTTGTTCCAATCTCACTTGACTGTCGATAATTTAGACTACTCTAGCCCAGTATTCAGTTAATATATCAAGACGTTCAACAACAACTTCAATCCCCTCGGAAAAATTGGAACCGGCGCCTTCGCCATTTTGTAAACCAAATTGAAATTTCATGTAGCAGTATTTTTCCAAAAAGCGCTTTCAATAATATTTCTGGCGTGAGCTCTATTTCAGTTATGAACGCGTAGTATCGAATTACCTTATCGCTTTTAAATTACGAATCAGTGAAGCTCTATTTTCATATTTTGCAAATGGAATTCGTGCATTGAAAAAAAAACAAATGTTATATCGGCTTTGTACCAGATAATTTCCGAACTATTTTCGAATTTTGTACCATAACGAAAATGAAATTACAATTTTTGTTGAGTTGTTCCAATCTCACTTGACTGTCGATAATTTAGACTACTTCAGCCCAGTATTCAGTTAATATATCAATTCGTGAAACGCCAACTTTAATTCCATTGGAAAAAATTGGAACCGACGCTTTCGCCATTTTGTAAACTGCATTGAAATTTCATGTGAGAGTATTTTTTTTCAAGAATCGCTTTCAATAATATTTCTGGATTGAACTCTATTTCAGTTATGAACGCACAGTATTGAATGACCTTATCGCTTTCAAATTACGATTCAGTGAAGTTCAATTTTCATATTTTCCATATGAAATTCATGCATAGAAAGAAAAATAAAATGTTATATCGGCTTTGTACCAGATAATCTTTGAACTGTTCTCGAATTTTGTACCTTAACGAAAATGAAATTACAATTTTGATTGAGTTGTCCAATCTCACTTGACTGGCGATAATAAAGACTACTCTAGCCCAGTATTCAGTTAATATATCAATTCGTTAAACGCCAACTTTAGTTCCATTGAGAAAAATTGGAACCAGCGCCTTCACCATTTTGTAAACCAAATTGAAATTTCATGTGAGAGTATTTTTCCAAAAATCTCTTCCAATAATATTTCTGGCTTGAACTCTATTTCAGTTATGAACGCCTAGTATTGAATGACCTTATCGCTTTTAAATTACGAATCAGTGAAGCTCAATTTTCATATTTTCCAAATGAAATTCATGCATGGAAAGAAAAATGAAATGTTATATCAACTTTGAACCAGATAATCTTCGAACTGTTCTCAAATTTTGTACTTTAACGAGAATAAAATTACAATTTTTGTTGAGTTGTCCATTCTCAATTGACTGGCGATAATTTCGACTACTCTAGCCCAGTATTCAGTTAATATATCAATTCGTTCAACACCAACTTCAATTCCCTTAGAAAAAATTGGAGCCGGCGCCTTCGCCATTTTGTAAACCAAATTGAAATTTCATGTGAGAGTATTTTTCCAAAAATCTCTTCCAATAATATTTCTGGCTTGAACTCTATTTCAGTTATGAACGCCTAGTATTGAATGACCTTATCGCTTTTGAATTACGAATCAGTGAAGCTCAATTTTCATATTTTCCAAATGAAATTCATGCATGGAAAGAAAAATGAAATGTTATATCGACTTTCAACCAGATAATCTTCGAACTATTTTCGAATTTTGTACCATAACGAAAATGAAATTACAATTTTTGTTGAGTTGTCCATTCTCAATTGACTGGCGATAATTTCGACTACTCTAGCCCAGTATTCAGTTAATATATCAATTCGTTCAACACCAACTTCAATTTCCTTAGAAAAAATTGGAACCGGCGCCTTCGCCATTTTGTAAACTAAATTGAAATTTCATATGGGAGTATTTTTCCAAAAAGCGCTTCCAATAATATTTCTGGCTCGAACTTTATTTCAGTTATGAACGCGTAGTATCGAATGACCTTATCGCTTTTAAATTACGAATCACTGAAGCTCAATTTTCATATTTTGCAGATGGAATTCATGCATAGAAAAAAAACAAATGTTATATCGGCGTTGTACCAGATAATTTCCGAACTATTTTCGAATTTTGTACCTTAACGAATATGAAATTACAATTCTTGTTGGGTTGTTCCAATCTCACTTGACTGTCGATACTTTAGACTACTCTAGCCCAGTATTCAGTTAATATATCAATTCGTGAATCGCCAACTTTAATTCCATTGAAAAAAATTGGAACCGACGCCTTCGCCTTTTTGTAAACTGAATTGAAATTTCATGTGAAGGTATTTTCTCAAGTAAATATATCAATCCATCCAACACCAACTTCAAATCCATCCGAAAAAAATTGGAACCGGCGCTTTCGCCATTTTGCAAACCAAATTGAAATTCATGTAGGAATATTTTTTTCAAAAAATCGCTTTCAATAATATTTCTGGCTCAAACTCTATTTCAGTTATGAACGCGTAGTATTGAATGACCAATTAGCCAAAAACATTAATCAAGTTGGAGAACACTCCTTCCCTCATTCCACTCGTGACGATGAAAAATGTTATATTTGGAACTTCCTTATCGATTAATTCATTATTCAGTGTTGCATTACATCGTATAAATGAGATATTATACCGGCCACAATTATTCATCACGGAAACTCTAAACCAAAACATTAAGATGTTGGAACCAGATCAGACAATCTGGAATTCTACTCGAGATCTGAATAAGCAGTTCCCACTTAACACAGTCCTCAGAGTCATGTATGACGGAAGTGTCATTTTCCAATTAATTAATTTAATTTCAGTTGGATTTACAACTACAAGACGACGCTGGAGGGGATATTAGCAGCTTCATCACAAATGGAGAGTGGGATTTACTAGGTGAGATCCATCTGACAATTCCTGGTAGAAGATAGAGATTCCCTGACATTTGATTGCACGAAGTCGTTTGTGATCTCCTCATTAAATGTTATTCAGCTTTCTGTTCTTGCGGTTTCCATTTGTGAGCTAGCTCTGTCCATCTGTCTGTCTAATGCGCCTAGCCTTCAAACGATAATAAATACGGAGCGAAGCAATTTATGATTCGAAATTAATCCTCCTGATAGAAACCGTTCGATTTTCTCAATATTTTCGGAATTTCAGCATAGCAGTGAATTGAAATATATTTATAGTGGTGGTATTTACTGTGTTGATAATGATTTTTTTTCATCTAGTAGATAAACTATATCAACATTTTCAGATCCCAATTCTCGATAATCAGTTACAAACTCAATTATCATTTGAACAGGGCACTGAAGCATCGAACAGTGGAGCATGTTAACAAGGAAATTTTATTATCGATGCTTAAAGCTAACGCGCTGGCCACACCGCCGCCTAAACGAACCATGTGAACTACAAATTTTCCAAATGCCTGCTTCCATACTCATTCGTCGAGTGTGCATCCCCACAAATTAGATACAATACCCGCCTTCCATTCGTAATTGCGCCACCTGACACATTTTTTGACGGGGTTTCCGAAAAGACCCATATCGACTATCGATGTAAAGCGCACGCCATATTAATCGAATGCGAGGTACATGGAAGCTCTTTCAACAGTTTATCACTTCCATTTTGATGTCGTATGGAAGAGTGTGATATGTTCCACGCCGATAATTAGTTGAATTAAATTCCCATTAAGCTTTCCTTCAATTATTTTTGACAGGCGAAAATATTTCCCCTACGTATATCCATCCATGCGGAATATTTGTGGTAATTCCTGAAGAATAATATTGCTTAATGTGAACTCGATAATTCTCAAATTTATTACTCTAGTTGAAATATTTACAACGATAGTAGTCACCAGATAAAGTTGTTTTGAAATGGAATGAAAATGAATCAGTATAGCAAGAGCGGAAAGCAAAATGTAATGTTTTATTTTTTCAGTGCAATAACATCGACGAACATGCATTATTTATAACATTCTCGGATTTGAAAAGGACGTAAATTCGTTGTTTTGAATTGTTGCGTCAGCGTTCACCGATCGATCAGAAATTCCAAATACAAATTACAGTTTCTGACGGTGCTTTATCAATATCATAATAATTCACAGGGGACGTAGCTGTCAATAATGATTGCGAAAGCAAAATGTAAACGGAACTGCAGGAAGCAGTTTCATCATAAATTTATTACTGTCTGACGTGTGGAGATCGGAAACTAAGTCAATTTTTCAGATGAATAAGAACGATTTTTCACAGAATCTGAATGACATTCAATGGTAAACAAGCGTAATTTGGATCTAAGGAACTTTTTGGAATGGTGGACCGAAATCTTGAAATTGTAGGAGGCGACTCTGTTGGGTTGTCTTAGATATAGGGGTAACCTCGTTGATTTATTATAAACCCTGACTCATTCTGACTACAGGAAGGCAGGATATGCAGGAAAATTGAAAAAAAATTAAATTTGATAGGTGAAAATCTAAATGGTAATAGAAAACGCTGTGATTTCTTTTTCATCAGATTATGCGAACTCGAAAACCTATATTTCCATACCAAACTCACAAATATCGCTATTAATGATCCACTCGGGGATTTTGTTGAAATATATTCAATCAGTTCTGTAACCTCTTTATGAAAAATTCATTATTTTTATATTTTCTCTGAGAGAAACAAATATAGCGTTTTATTCTTTTTAATCTTAAATTCGACATCTCAAAAAACGATTTTTATGGATGGGGATAAGGTGAGACAATGACTGGTAAATAATCTGAAAACCTTGTTTTATTCTGACGAGTGGAAGGAGAGATATGAAGGATAGAAAAAATTCCATTTTAGAAGTGAAAATTCGAAATTTTTCAGATAGCCTTAAGATTTCATTTCTATCGGATTGCGCGACCTCGAAAACCTATATTTCCATACCAAACTTTGTCGTTGTTTTCCCGAAAAAAAATATGAAATTTTTGAGTTTCATTTTTTAGTTGCTTTCGAGAGGATGCACTGGCGCAAATATAGCTAGCTATTGATGGTCTACTTGGGGATTTCATTATTTTCATATTTTCTCTGAGAGAAACTAATATAGCTTTTTAGTCTCTTTAATCTTAAATTCGACATTTCGAAAAACGATTTTGATGGATGGGGATAAGGTGAGACAATGACTGGTGAATAATCTGAAAACCTTGTTTTATTCTGACGAGTGGAAGGCGAGATATGAAGGATTGAAAATTGGAAAAATTCCATTTTAGAAGTGGAAATTCGAAATTTTTCAGATAGCGTTGAGATTTCACCCTCATCGGATTGCGCGACCTCGAAAATCTATATTTACATACCAAACTTGCCGTTGTTTCCCCGAAAAAAATTAGAAATTTTTGAGTTTCATTTTTTAGTTGCTTTCGAGAGGCTCCACTGGCGCAAATATAGCTATTAATGGTCCACTTGGGGATTTTGTTGAAATTTACTCAATCGGTTTCATAAACTCCGTATGAAAAATTCATAATTTTCATATTTTTTCTGAGAGAAACAAATATAGCGTTTTAGGGGGGTCTACCCCTTAGTTTTTGAACCTTGAATTCGACATTTTAAAATACGATTCTATCAGATGGGGATAAGGTGAGACAGTGGCTGGTGAAAAATCTGAAAACCTTGTTCGATTCTGACGAGTGGAAGACGAGATATGAAGGATTAAAAATTCCATTTTAGAAAGTGAAAATTCAAAATTTTTAAGATAGCGTTAGGATTTTATTTTCTTCGGATTGCGTTACCTTGAAAACCTATATTTCCATTCAAAACATGAGCGTATCTGCTGTTGTTTTCCCGATAAAAAAAATGTGAAATTTTTCCAAGTTTCATTTTCGAGTGGCGTTCGAAAGGCTCTACTGGCGCAAATATCGCTATTAATGATCCACTTGGGGATTTTGTTGAAATATATCCAATCAGTTCTGTTACCTCTTTATGAAAAATTCATTATTTTTATATTTTCTCTGAGAGAAACAAATATAGCGTTTTAGTCTTTTTAATCATAAATTCGACATTTTAAAGACCGATTTTAATGGATGGGGATAAGGTGAGACAATGACTGGTGAATAATCTGAAAACCTTGTTCTATTCTGACGAGTGGAGGCGAGATAGGAAGGATTGAAAAATTCCATTTTAATGGGTGATTTTTTAAGAGCTTGAGAACTTTTTTTAAAAAAAAAACGCATAAAATTTGCAAAATCTCATCGGTTCTTTATTTGAAACGTTAGATTGGTCCATGACATTTACTTTTTGAAGATAATTTCATTTAAATGTTGACCGCGGCTGCGTCTTAGGTGGTCCATTCGGAAAGTCCAATTTTGGGCAACTTTTTCGAGCATTTCGGCCGGAATAGCCCGAATTTCTTCGGAAATGTTGTCTTCCAAAGCTGGAATAGTTACTGGCTTATTTCTGTAGACTTTAGACTTGACGTAGCCCCACAAAAAATAGTCTAAAGGCGTCAAATCGCATGATCTTGGTGGCCAACTTACCGGTCCATTTCTTGAGATGAATTGTTCTCCGAAGTTTTCCCTCAAAATGGCCATAGAATCGCGAGCTGTGTGGCATGTAGCGCCATCTTGTTGAAACCACATGTCAACCAAGTTCAGTTCTTCCATTTTTGGCAACAAAAAGTTTGTTAGCATCGAACGATAGCGATCGCCATTCACCGTAACGTTGCGTCCAACATCATCTTTGAAAAAATACGGTCCAATGATTCCACCAGCGTACAAACCACACCAAACAGTGCATTTTTCGGGATGCATGGGCAGTTCTTGAACGGCTTCTGGTTGCTCTTCACTCCAAATGCGGCAATTTTGCTTATTTACGTAGCCATTCAACCAGAAATGAGCCTCATCGCTGAACAAAATTTGTCGATAAAAAAGCGGATTTTCTGCCAACTTTTCTAGGGCCCATTCACTGAAAATTCGACGTTGTGGCAGATCGTTCGGCTTCAGTTCTTGAAATGTCAAAGCATACTGAGCAAATACTAATGCATGAAAATCCTAACCTCAAAAAAATCTGAGCAAATACTAATGCATGAAAATCCTAACTTCAAAAAAATCACCCGTTAGAAGTGAAAATTTGAAATTTTTCAGATAGCCTTAAGATTTCATTTCTATCGGATTGCGCGACCTCGAAAACCTTTAATTTCATACCAAACTTGCCGTTGTTTTCCCGAAAAAAAATTATGAAATTTTTGAGTTTCATTTTTTAGTTGCTTTCGAGAGGATGCACTGACGCAAATGTAGCTATTAATGGTCCACTTGGGGATTTTGTTGAAATATACCCCATCGGTTCTATAAAATCCGTATGAAAAATTCATTATTTTCATATTTTCTCTGAGAGAAACAAATATAGCGTTTTAGTCTTTTTAATCTTAAATTCGACATCTCGAAAAAAGATTTTGATGGATAGGGATAAGGTGAGACAATGACTGGTGAATAATCTGGAAACCTTGTTTTATTTTGACGAGTGGAAGGCGAGATATGAAGGATTGAAAATTGGAAAAATTCCATTTGAGGAGTGAAAATTCAAAATTTTTCGGATAGCGTTAAGATTTCATTTCTATCGGATTGCGCGACCTCGAGAACCTATATTTTCATACCAAACTTGCCGTTGTTTTCCCGAAAAAAAATATGAAATTTTTGAGTTTCATTTTTTAGTTGCGTTCGAGAGGCTCCACTGGCACAAATATTGCTATTAATGATCCACTTGGGAATTTTGTTGAAATATAACCAATCGGTTCTATAAACTCCGTATGAAAAATTCATTATTTTCATATTTTCTCTGAGAGAAACAAATACAGCTTTTCAATCTTTTTAATCTCAAATTCGACATTTCAAAAAACGATTTCAATGAATGAGGATATGGTGAGACAATGACCGGTAAATAATCTGAAAACCTTGTTTGATTTTGACGAGTGGAAGGCGAGATATGAAGGATTGAAAATTGGAAAAATTCCATTTTAGAAGTGAAAATTCGAAATTTTTGGGATAGCGTTAAGATTTCATTTTATCGGATTGCGCGACCTCGAGAACCTATATTTTCATACCAAACTTGCCGTTGTTTTCCCGAAAAAAAATATGAAATTTTTGTGTTTCATTTTTTAGTTGCGTTCGAGAGGCTCCACTGGCACAAATATTGCTATTAATGATCCACTTGGGGATTTTGTTGAAATATAACCAATCGGTTCTATAAACTCCGTATGAAAAATTCATTATTTTCACATTTTCTCTGAGAGAAACAAATATAGCCTTTTTAGTTTTTTTAGTTTTTCAACCTTAAATTCGACATCTTAGAATACGATTTCATTGGATAGGGATTAGGTAAGACAGTGGCTGGTGAATAATCTGAAAACTTTGTTTGATTCTGACGAGTGGAAGACGAAATATGAAGGATTCAGGAAAAGGTCGAGATTTTTCGAATGCTATTTTCTGGAAATGGAATGAAGAGGAGATGTTGCTTATTAATAATTAGCAAACTTTGATCTATTCTGTATGCGAATTTTGCAAATTCGAATAAAATATGTTAGAATACTTGTAGCTCTAGTTTTTTTTTTCGGTTAATTTAATGAGATAAATCGTACAAAATTCTCTGATAGACAGGATGAACCTGAGAATTGAAGGTTTCTCATCTCATTAATCAGGTTCTATCTCACAAAATTGGGGCCATCCCTTCGACTCCTCTGTGTCGCTTATCGCTTATCACAGCATGCTTCCAATATGCTGCAATGTCTTGCATTAATGATATTCTCCATATTTTTCCAGGAGTCCCGGGAAAACGGAACGAAATCTACTATAATTGCTGTCCAGAGCCGTATATCGACATCACATTCGTAATTATAATAAGAAGAAGAACATTGTACTATTTTTTTAATCTCA
This sequence comes from Aphidecta obliterata, assembly GCA_963966015.1. Lineage (NCBI taxonomy): Eukaryota > Metazoa > Arthropoda > Insecta > Coleoptera > Coccinellidae > Aphidecta > Aphidecta obliterata. The sequence goes on from OZ014436.1 coordinate 10,423,923, forward strand.
TTGTGCCATGCGTACTCATTGCATCGATGGCTGTTCTCGGATTCACCCTTCCACCAGATTCCGGTGAAAAACTATCGCTCGGTGTAACAATCTTGCTATCACTCACCGTGTTCCTCAACATGGTCGCAGAAACGATGCCAGCTACATCAGACGCGGTACCTCTGCTTGGCACCTACTTCAACTGCATCATGTTCATGGTCGCATCATCAGTGGTGTCCACCATCCTGATTTTGAACTACCACCACCGGAATGCTGACACCCATGAAATGTCCGATTGGGTAAGTACTCACTAGCGATCGCTCAATGCCAGAATTTGTTCACGAATTGAGGATATAAACTTTTTTCCAGGTCAAGGTAGTTTTCCTTTATTGGCTGCCATGGATTCTTCGCATGAACAGACCTACTCACACAGCCAGTGCCGATCCTCTACCACAATCTAGTCGACCTGCCTCTGTAGCGACAGACCGTAAGCCGTTGCATTTCCAAGATGCCGAAATGAAGGAACGTTCTTCGAAAAGTTTGCTGGCCAATGTACTCGATATCGACGATGATTTTCGGCACAATCATCGCGTTGGAGGAGGCACCGGAACTCTGACCTCCCTACCTACAGCCACAATTTATAGAAACGTGTACAGGTGAGATTTTTCTTTCATCCCGAGCGGGACAGTGAACGTAGAAATCATTTGGTACGTTCTGTAAAAAAATGTTGACACTTTTAATTTTCGAGAGAAGGTTCAATTTACATGGCTATCATTTCCTATTTGGTATTTCATTACGGTTGAACAAACCGACCTGGGTTTCGCCAGCTAGAAACTGATATACAGTATCTCCGCTGACACTATTTAATTAGGTTAATGAGATTGACCAATCCGGGATGGTACGTCCTGTCTAAAATTATCGCTGGCCAATTTGCATAATAAACAGGAGCAGTCTTGAAAAGATTAATTCGATCAAATTGGCGAATATCATATTTCCGGAACGTTGTTGTAGGTACTTGTTTTCCTTCGAGTATCTTTACCTAATTATCCCGAATTTATTTACCACGGTCATATTAGAGAAATTGTTATGGCACCCCCCCACCCCGTATGTTAAATGGATTCCGTTTTCAGTCCACGTCGTTGGTTAATCTCGAATGTATCCTCGTACATAACAGTAGTGTCTATTTATTCTCCCAATTAAATTTTGAATCGATCGATGGAACCCAATTGGAGGATACAGCTGATCAGCACAAATCAATTAATGCCGAACTTTCTCGGTCTAAACAATTTGTGCTCGTATTCTACACTGATTTGATTTCAGTTCGTTGCCCTACATGACCATCCTCGCATCCTACATGTTTCTGAACACAACAAAATCAGATCGATACCTGTTTTGGTGAGGTTCTTCGTGGAAACTCACGTAAAAAAAATTGCGAAAGTTCGACGAACTTAGTTTTGGAAAAACGGGAACGCCGAATATTTCACCACTAGTAATTCAGGGTGTATCAAAAAATAATCGATTTAGACCTTATCCTAGAAGAAATTTGAACGTCGACATGAATCGAAGCTCTTCTAACACAGCTGTTGAAACGATGTCTGGAAGATATTCAACTTTGAATTAATTTTATACCAGAATATACGCCTAGTAGAAATTTTTCAATTTTCATAAACGAAGTCGATAATCTTATTTCACACTTGCAAGGTCGATTAACCCCCGACTTTGAATATGCAGTAAATTTCGCAATTCTTTCGAAAATTCAGAACAAAGCTCGAGATTTCATTTCTTTTCAAAATGCGACGGATTCGAATACGATTCGGCGAACTCTGCTTCAACGTTTTATGGAGACCAACGAAACGAAGATTTGTTAGTTTCTGCACTCGCACAATGTGTGAAGACTGAAAACGAAAATTATTCAGACTTTTACAGTAGACTTTCCGAAAATTTTAGTGACATTTTAAAACATTTATCCCTCCATATTGTGGATCAAAATTATTATCAATACAAAAAGCACGAAATAGGGAAATTAGCATTGAAAACTTTTCAACTAGGAATTTCTAAACCCTATACATCATATTTGAGTAATTTCAAATTTCAGAACCTAGAAGATTGTATCAATAAATGCAAATTCTATGATGATAGGAAACAAGAATGGGAATATTATGAATTCCTACAAAAATCCCAATTAATGAAAAAAACGATAAAAGGTATAATGTATAACTAGTAATTCAGGGTGTATCGAAAAATAATCGATTTAGACCCTATTCTAGAAGAAATTTGAAGGTCGAAATGAATCAAAGCTCTTCTTACACACCTGTTGAAACGATGTCTAGACCAGATATTCAACTTTGAATTAATTTTATACTAGAATATACGCCTAGTAGAAATTTTCCAATTTTTATAAACGAAGTCGACGATCTCATTCCACACTTGCAAGGTCGATTAACCCCCGACCTTGAATATGCAGTAAATTTTGCAATTCTTTCGAAAATTCAGAACGAAGCTCGAGATTTCATTTGTTTTCAAAATACGACGGATTGGAATACGATTCGGCGAGCTCAGCTTCAACTTTATGGAGACTAACGAAACGAAGATTTGTTAGTGTCTGCACTCGCACAATGTGTGAAGACTAAAAACGAAAATTAGTCAGACTTTTATAGTAGACTTTCCGAAAATTGTAGTGACATTTTAAAACATTTATCCCTCAATATTGTGGATCAAAATTATTTTCAATACAAAAAGCACGAAATAGGTAAATTAGCATTGAAAACTTTTCAAATAGGAATTTTAGAACCCTATAGATCATATTTGAGTAATTTCGAATTTCAGAACCGAGAATATTGTATCAATAAATGTAAATTCTATGATGATAGGAAACAAGAATGGGAATATTGTGAATTTCTACAAAAATCCCAATTAATGAAAAAAACGATACAACGACTAATGTTTAACTAGTAATTCAGGGTGTATCGAAATATAATCGATTTAGACTAGGGCTGCCATATGTCCCGGTACACCGGGACATGTCCCGGTTTGAAGCATTGAGTCCCGGTGTCCCGGTCAGTCATTCAGATGTCCCGGTCAGTAATTTGGTCTTTATCGAGATTTATATTTCCTTTATAGAGTTGTTTAGGATCAAGTACCCGACGACTCCCCGTCGTCGAATAGAGTAGGCTCTACGCAGTCGCAGACCAATGTTCAAGAACGTAAGCCAACCTTCCGTTGGAGGAAAAGAAAGGCGTGAAGTGAATGATGTTTTTTTTTAATTAAAAGAGATTTTGTCCAAAGACATCGAAGGTATTGGTTGTCCAGCACAAATACTTCAAAATACTGCTTCCACTGCCGCCGATATGATATCCGTTGATGTGGAGCCCATTTTTCTCAAAATTTTCAAATATTTTCCGATATTCACTGTGAGAGTCGAACGACTGAAAGATTTTTGTGATTATGCAGAAATAACATATAGCAATATACTTTCTCATTCTAGAAGTCCATTGGTTTCACTACTTCATTCATCAGAAATGTATACCCTATTCTTGCACAGTCAAGCATTTCTGATTGAAAAGCAGATTAAAAAGATGGAAAAATCTGTGATTACTGTTATTGAAGTAAAAATTGCTCTTGAGGATACTGAGAAATAGTTGAATGAAAGATTAATGAATAAATATTTAGGGAACCAGACAAGACAAGTTCAAAACAAACTAAAGAATGATGACACGATCAATACATCACAATCAGATGAATTTGAGAGTGAAGTCAGAGATTTTTTGATAATGTCTTCGCAGTAGACCAAAAAACGGAATGCATTGAATGTAAGCACTGTGGAGAGCATCCTTCAATTATAAAATTACTTGCATATAATTTTATAATTATGTAAGAAAAGATAAAAAAGAGTCTGGAGAAAGCCAAAACTTCTCAAAAATATGAATGGGCAAAGAAAAGTGGCACCGAGGATCAAGCCTTGGGTACCTACCTATTCATTGATGGGACTCAATGTTGTTTTTCTTGTGAGTTATACTTTTTGAGCGCTCGTACTACTTACACGAGTGCTATATCATTTCGCAGGATGTCTGTATTTTTCGAATTTTGAGCCGAAAATGGTCTCAATCGACTAGGTTTGACTCACTGATGACGAATCCGTCGGAAAATTCGAGTCTGTCCGTCCGTCCGGCCGTATACACGATAACTCTCGAACGGAACGTCATAGAGACTTGAAATTTTCAGTGTGAGTTCAGTTCCCAAATGCCGCGGTTAAGTTCGTTAATGGGCAGAATTCCACCAGGAGTTCCGTTGAAAATTTTGTTCTCCTGATTACTTTGAAACTACAGATTCGATTGAGATGAAATTTTGCACTCTTGTTGATCTGGAATTTCGCAGTCACGTTTATCAATGAGCAGAACTATACTAGGGGTTCCGTAAATACGGTCGTTTGAAATTTAGTTTTCTCGATAATTTCGAAACCACAGATTCGATTGAGACAAAATTTTGTATTTCAATGGAGAAATGTTATTATATTAATTAAAGCTACATTTTGTCAAGATCGCATAACCAGAACCATAAAAACCATAGAAAATTATAACTTTCGGAAGGAAAGTCCTAGGGACTTGAAATTCTCAAGGCAGGTTTGGATCGTGAATGTAGCGGTCACGTTCATCAATGAGCAAAATTAGCTAGGGGTTCCTCAAATATGGCCGTTCAAAATATATTTTTCCTGATAATTCCGAAACTGCTGATTGGATTGAAATTAAATTTTGCATATAGCTGAAGAATAATGTATTTAAACTGCGTGCGAAATTTTGTCCAGATCGCATTACCAAGACCATAGATACCGTAGAGAATTTTAGCGAATTATCGAAAAAAAAATTGGTCAGCTAAAGCACTGACGTGAAGTCTGGAGTTTCGCCTTAGTTTGAGAATTTCGAATCCACCTACAAGGTGAACGAGCGCTCATAAGCTCCTGTCTACACGGCAGTGCTTTTATAATTTTTCGTTTATATTTCAATTTCAATATGTAGATATAGATAGATATATCTGAATAAATTTGTCTAATTTGATCGGAAAATGTTGAATAAATCAACTATCTAGAAAAAAAAAACGAGACAATAACCGGGAACGTTTCTAGAAATCCCGGATTATTATTCAATTTATCAAAATACCAATCAGATAAGTTTTCAATTTTTATGTGGTGTTTTAACCTATTTCCCTGCCACTTGTCCCGGTCAATGTTCCAACATTTATGGCAGCCCTAATTTAGACCCTATTCTAGAAGAAATTTGAACGTCGAAATGAATCAAAGCTCTTCTAACACAGCTGTTGAAACGATGTCTAGACCAGATATTCAACTTTAAATTAATTTTATACTAGAATATACGCCTAGTAGAAATTTTTCAATTTTTATAAACGAAGTCGACAATCTTATTTCGCACATGCAAGGTCGATTAACCCCCGACCTTGAATATGCAGTAAATTTCGCAATTCTTTCGAAAATTCAGAACGAAGCTCGGGATTTCATTTCTTTTTTTCAAAATGCGACGGATTGGAATACGATACGGCGAGCTCTGCTTCAACTTTATGGAGACCAACGAAACGAAGATGTGTTAGTTTCTGCACTCGCACAACGTATGTAGACTAAAAACGAAAATTATTTAGACTTTTAAGGTAGACTTTCCGAAAATTTTAGTGACATTTTAAAACATTTATCCCTCAATATTGTGGATCAAAATTATTTTCGATACAAAAAGCACGAAATAGGGAAATTAGCATTGAAAACATTTCAAATAGGAATTTTAGAACCCTATAGATCATATTTGAGTAATTTCGAATTTCAGAACCGAGAAGATTGTATCAATAAATGTAAATTCTATGATGATAGGAAACAAGAATGGGAATATTGTGAATTCCTACAAAAATCCAAATTAATCAAAAAAACGATACAACGACTAATGTTCAACTAGCAGTAATTCAGGGTGTATCGAAAAATAATCGATTTAGACCTTATCCTACAAGAAATTTGAACGCCGAAACGAATCAAAGCTCCTCATACAAACCTGTTGAAACGAAGTCTAGACCAGATATTCAACTTTGAATCAATTTTATACTAGATTATACGCCTAGTAGAAATTTTTCAATTTTATGAACAAAGTCGACAATCTTATTTCACACTTGCAAGGTCGATTAACTCCCGACCTTGAATATGCAGTAAATTTCGCAATTCTTTAGAAAATTCAGGACCAAGCTCGAGATTTCATTTCTTTTCAAAATGCGACGGATTGGAATACGATTCGGCGAGCTCTGCTTCAACTTTATGGAGACCAACGAAACAAAGATTTGTTAGTTTCTGCACTCGCACAATGTGTGTAGACTAAAAACGAAAATTATTCAGACTTTTATAATAGACTTTCCAAAAATTTTAGTGACTTTTGACAACATTTATCCCTCAATATTGTGGATCAAAATTATTTTCAATACAAAAAGCACGGAATGAAGAAATTAGCATTGAAATCATTTCAAATAGGAATTTCAGAATCCTATAGATCATATTTGAGTAATTTCGAATTTCAGAACCTAGAAGATTGTATCAATAAATGCAAATTATATGATGATAGGAAACAAGAATGGTAATATTGTGAATTTCTACAAAAATCCCAATTAATGAAAAAAACGATACAACGACTAATGTATAACTTGTAATTCAGGGTGTATCGAAAAATAATCGAATTAGACCTTATCCTACAAGAAATTTGAACGTCGAAATGAATCAAAGCTCGTCTTACACACCTGTTGAAACGATGTCTACACCAGATATTCAACTTTGAATTAATTCTATACTAGAATATACGCCTAGTAGAAATTTTTCAATTTTTATAAACGAAGTCGACAATCTTATTTCACACTTGCAAGGTCGATTGACTCCCGACCTTGAATATGCAGTAAATTTCGCAATTCTTTCGGAAATTCTGAACAAAGCTCAAGATTTCATTTCTTTTCAAAATGCGACGGATTGAAATACGATTCGGCGAGCTCTGCTTCAACGTTATGGAGACCAACGAAACGAAGATTTGTTAGTTTCTGCACACGCACAATGTGTGTGGACTAAAAACAAAAATTATTTAGACTTTTAGAGTAGACTTTCCGAAAATTTTAGTGACATTTTACAACATTTATCCCTCAATATTGTGGATTAAAATTATTTTCAATACAAAAAGCACGAAACAGATAAATTAGCATTGAAAAATTTTCAAATAGGAATTTTAGAACCCTATAGATCATATTTGAGTAATTTCGAATTCCAGAACCTAGAAGATTGTATCAATAAATGCAAATTCTTTGATGATAGGAAACAAGAATGGGAATATTGTGCATTTCTACAAAAATCCCAATTAATGAAAAAAACGATACGGCGTGTTTCTGTTTTTTAATCTGTAGATCTAGTAATCCTTTATCTCATAGTTGTGTTTATTATTTTGGGAATAAATAAAGTTTATTTTTAATAACAGACTTCTGAAACGGAAAAACATAATGAAAACTGAACTTATGAAATCTCATGTTTCACGTTGTCAATGAACCATGACAAAGCAAGGATATAGGGATACAATTTGACAATGGAGCTAATTAATTGTATCGGACTGTAATAATGACTTACACTTTCACAACATGCTCACCTCAAATATTGTGTCATTCGGACATTTCAGACAGATGTTCGAAATTGGAAAGTGGAAAGCGGCACCTTCGCCATTTTGCAACCTGAATTCGATAACTAAACAAAGTCAAATTTTCACATGAATAAGAACAATATCCCACAGAATCTGATGAAAAGGAAATCTGTTCTCACTGATGAATGAGCGTAAAAGAGTTTGACGTAAAAATTTTTTCCAGGCAAAACGAGGACAACAGCAACAGTGGACGCCTGCAAGAATCCTACGTCTCGAATCATTCTTGCGTCAGTGCCGATTATGAGCTGGCTTTGATCTTGAAAGAAATTAGATTCATAACAGATCAGCTCCGCAAGGAAGATATGGCAGCAGATATAACAAGAGACTGGAAATTTGCTGCGATGGTAGTCGACAGACTGTGCCTTATAATATTCACTTTGTTCACGATAATCGCGACACTTGCAGTGCTTTTCTCAGCTCCTCATATCATTGTATCGTAGCTACCCGAGCCCGTTGACGAACTTTCTTCCATAGCTGCCAAAATCGGAAGCCCAACCAACCAGCTATTGCTCTGGTCCTTTTCGTTACTGGTGGCACTCGGCGGACATGGTTGAGAAGGATGTCCGGGGGAAATTCTACGAATGTAATTGCTGATGCACCGATGAAAATCAAGTGAATTTCTGTGGGGGCGAAAATGTTCAAAATTTCGGAAATCTTGATTTACGATATGAAAATTTTTTCAAAATTTCGAAAACTTGAACAGAATTTTCTGCCCCCCAAATGTGATGTAACATTCGAGGATATTCCCAACGAAACGGAAAGGATCAGTGTCTGACATTAGATAGTAAAAGCATGTGGTTGGTACATGATCCAGATAAAGCTCAAGCAACCGGATTCCTTAATAGGTTGGCATTCGTTTTGTACGATCCCTTGTTTTTGTAACGTGTTCTTTAGATTATTACACAATCATACTGTGATAAATAAAGTTAAATGTTGAGTCGCAAACCCCGTTCCTCTAGAATTCAAATACACTGATCACCCTGTACATGTGCATTCGAAAAAGAAAAAGATGAAAACCGTCTGGTGAATTTAATAAAGTCAATCCTCTCAATTCCTCTCGAAAATATCACATTTATGTGGTCTCAAATTGTCAATAACCTCATTGAGGTTGTCAATTTCTCAATAAAAAAAATATGATTCTACTCTTTGATCTTTTTCGGATGCGTTTAGACTGAAAAACGCTTCGATGATGTTAGTTTAGAACGCTGCATCTGCTATTTCAAATATCACATGTAGAAAATCGCTAAAAGGAGTGAGCTATCCACTTAGTGTCCTTTGCATTTTCCTCCTTCTATATCCGTACAGGGAAGATCCAATATTTTCACAACAGTGAGTCCTTCTGATAACCAAAAATGCGAAAATAAGATTAAACCTTCAATTATATATTTGAATAAAATTCTCTTCATTCTTCTAGTGGTTAACAGAAAGTCATCAATGGGGTGGAAATGAAAACTTATGAAATAAACACACGCTCAATTTCAACTAAATGTGAAATGAAAATCCGAATTATATAGGTGTTCTGAAAATACTCACACTTTTAGTGTATGTGCTGCGATGTGTCAAATAGAATTTAAATGGAAATAGAATTGGCTCACTTCTTTAACCACTGCTTCGGGGTGATGGTTCACACAAGAATACCCATGTTGAATAAAGTCTTTCAGGCATTTATATTTTCGAGATTTGGAGTAAGCGACGACCTACAGTAGTTCAGGATGTGTTTTAGATTAGTGAAAAAAAATACGTACTACGCCGTTTACGTCTAAGGCGTTTGTTCTCTATTTTAAATTTCTTGAAGCTCAACCATCAATGAGATACTCATTGGAGTATACTAAGAATATTCATTTTGTGGCTAATGCAACATTCGAGGAGAATTCTGAGTAATATTATCTGACAAATTGCATTACTACATAATTTTTGTAAAAACAGATTTCTCTACACAAATATGTCTTCAAAACAGATTTCATTTCGTTCCATTCTGATCTTATGTTGGCTAGAAGGATCTTATTATTCCAAATGACACTAGTTGTTAAGACTTAGCAGCGCTATAATAAAAGTATAAATGTTAATCGAACAAGAGTACACTGTTTTTGGGATATATTTTGTGTAGTTATCTGTTGTATTTATAGCACATAAAATGAACAAGTCAGGTAATATTGCTTGGATAATCTCATATCATTGAATGTCCGATGAGATCGGGCATTGAGTTGAGGTGAAGTGAATTAGTATTAAGAATTTCATTGCTGGAGTTGATCATACTTCATTGTTGTCAGAAATTGTTGACTACGTTTTATATCGTACATTGTAGATTTATACTTTATTCGTAGATATTGAAATAATTTGATGAGAACGTTGGATGATATATACCATTGAAGGTAGCTGAATTTTTTTGATTTTCATCTCACGGTCTAGCATGCTATTTAAGAAATGTAACATTTTGTATCTTTCATCTACCATCTCTGCAACTTGTAAATAAATAAAACAGCATTAGAAGCATAAGAAACGCCCCCTTATATTCACATATCGATTTTGAGTTCATTTCAAGACACGTTGGTATTCGAGTGTGGTGATTGCCGATGAAAATTGAAGTTCAGTAAACCTCCCAAAAAAAAAATTAAGGAAGTTGCTCAATTACGTGAATTTTAAATAGTCGGGAGTGGAATGGTGTTGAAGTATCCCCACATTCAATCATCCACATTAAAGTATATCAACAATGTCAATATGTCTCAATCATTGTTTTTTTTTCGGCAAATACCAGAAATCATTGGCTTTGGAAATTAAATTTCTAGATTATTTCCAACTTAAACAAAGAATATCGTGTTCTCACAAAATGTCTTCCATTCTAGAATCTTTAGACTTCTTTTCTTACAATTTGTGGGACTTGAATAGTGCCAAATATTGGTATTTAATTAGATGTAGTTCTATGTACTCTTCTTCATATATATAGAATTGAAAATCATTTCTTAGTACTCTAATTGTAGTGGGTTTCAAAGCCAATGCAGAGGTCAGAATATGTCACACAAAATTACTGAAAGCTTGAGATTGAATTTCGAAGTTCCCAAGCTTGCAGATATTGTGCTCAAGTTGAATTCGGAATTTTTTGAAAGTATTTTGCTTTGGTGCCTAATCTTCATGGCGAATCACGAGTGAGACTTCTTTCAATGAATTTAGGTTCTAGACAAATTTGACAATTTGATAAAACGCATAAAGCCAGACTGTAAAGCTGAAAGTCCAGCTTAAAGTCATCTATCTCTCTTAACGTTTTCATTGAGCTGAGAAAACAAGAAAGTAAGGTCAATCGGGGGATAGTTACAAATTTCTTTCGATGATATGAATACCTAAATAAGTGAATAGGTAATAAAACTCGCGTTCCATTGTTACATAAATAAGTAAATTCCCAGAGAAGCTATTACTCGGTAAATCAAATGGTATTTAAATGAATATTGAGATGGTTCAAGTGAAAATGACAATCCATTTTTGATCATTCAAAAAAAAAATTACAATTGAGGATGGTCAACATAAATCCTCGATTATATGTGGAATGGTACTATTCTCAACAGTGTATGCTCTAGAAATTCATTTTTTACAAATAATATTGTTGTAATGTTGCATCACAATGGATTGTACTTTGTTAAATGAAATACTAATAAAGAAAATGTTACTACCCTGATGCATTTTTCTATTGAATGGAAGGAATACACAAACGAATCAGGTAAGATTATTTCATTGAACCACATTCTTCTTAATTGAGGCCCCTTTTTTTATTGAAGAATCGTCCAAATGGACGATTGGAGCTGGAAATGATTGATTGTTCGAATGTTAATATGCAATCAATCATAACTTCTTTCACCTCGAGGGTAGAGAAAATCATCAATATTCAATAGACAAACAATAGTGATATGAATTTCAGATTGGCATTGGGTGAAACTGTAAGATATTGGAAAAGTGTTGAGGATCATTATTACTCTCAAAACAAGCGTTTTATCATCGATAAATCAGACTTTTCAGATATAAAATTCCACAAGAATAGGTTCAATGGGTAACCAACCTGATGTCAGTGACAAACTTGCGACTCGTTGCTGATTTCCTCTTTGTTTCAGTTCTAGTCACTAATTTGCACGTTCAGTTCGTTTCACTATTGATAAAAATGTTATTTCGACGGAGGAAAGTCTATTTCAACCCAAAACTGGATAGTTCCGATTTTTTTTAGGTTACTAAACTGTTTCTCACAAGCAAAAATACTACTCTACAAAAGTTAAGGAAGTTCAGAAATTTTGTGAACGTTTCGAAAGTTGCCGATTCTTGTCCCCCAAATGCTCATTTAAGAGAAATCAAATGTTTATTCTTTTATATCTGATTACTTTTTCAGTTTCAGGCGAGTTCTTATGAAGAAAAAATTGAAACTTTCGAAACAGTTTCAAAATTTCTTAACTTTGTTTACTTTTATGGTATAGTATATTCAGAATAATATTGTCGATAGGTACATCTAGGGTACGTTCCCAGAAGTTTGGGAATTTCGAGGGAACTTTCGTGAACTGAAAGCTAGAATTTTCTACGGTATCTATGGTCTCGATGATGCGATCTGGACAAAATTTTGCACGTAGTTTGAATACATTATTCCTCAGCTAGGTGCATAATTTCATTCCAATCCGATCAGTAGTTTCGAAACTATCAGGAAAATAATATTTTGAACGGCCATATTTACGGAACCCCTAGTCTAATTCTGCTCATTGATGAACGTGACCGCGATATTCGCGATCCAAACCCACCCTGAAAATTTCAAGTTCCTAGGCCTTTCCGTTCAAAAGTTACAATTTTCTATGGTTTCTATGGTTCTGGTCATGCGATCTGGATAAAATATTGCTTTAATATATCATTCTCGATTAAAATACAAAATTTCATCTCGATCGAATCCGTAGTTTCGAAATTATCGAGAATACAAAATTTCAAACGACCGTATTTACGGAACCCCTAGTATAATTCTGCTCATTGATGAACGTGAACGCGACATTTCAGATCCACACCTATCGTGAAAGTTCCTAGGCCTTTCCGTTCAAAAGTTACAATTTTCTATGGTTTCTATGGTTCTGGTCATGCGATCTGGATAAAATATTGCTTTAATATATCATTCTCGATTGAAATACAAAATTTCATCTCGATCGAATCGTAGTTTCGAAATGATCGAGAATACAAAATTTCAAACGACCGTATTTACGGAACCCCTAGTATAATTCTGCTCATTGATAAACGTGAACGCGACATTTCAGATCCACACCTATCGTGAAAGTCCCTAGGCCTTTCCGTTCGAAAGTTATGATTTTCTATGGTTTCTATGGTTCTGGTCATGTGATCTGGAGGAATGTAGCTTGAATATAAATTTCTCCATTAGTATACAAAATTTCGTCACGATCGAATCTGTAGTTTTGAAATTATCAAGAAAACTAAATTTCAAACGACCATATTTACGGAACTCCTAGAAAAATATTGCTCATAGATAAACGTGATCACGACATTCGAGATCCACACCTATCCTGAAAAATTCAAGTCCCTAGGCGTTTCCGTTCAAAAGTTACAATTTTCTATGGTTTCTATGGTTCTGGTCATGCGATCTGGACAAAATTTCACGTGTAGCTTGAACACCATTTGAGTGCAAAATTTCATCTCGATCAAATCTGTAGTTTTCAAGTAATCAGGGAAACGAAACTTTGAACGGAACCCCTGGTGGAATTTGGCCCATTAACGAACTTAACCGAGGCATTCGGGAACTGAACCCACACTGAAAATTTCAAGTCTCTAGGATGTTCCGTTCGAGAGTTATCGTGCTTACGGCCGGATGGACGGACGGACAGACTCGAATTTTCCGACGGATTCGTCATCAGTGAGTCGAACATAGTCGATTGAAACTATTTTCGGCTCAAAATTCGAAAAATACAGACATCGTGACGAAATGATATGGCCCTCGTGTAAGTAGTACGAGCGCTCAAAAAAGCCTCACCTTGAAAAACACCCTCGATAATTCGTCTTCACAACTATTCAACCTGAAAAGAAAATTGAGTTCTTCTGGTCTGGTATTGAGAAATTAGATATATTCAATATAATTCTGTGATTCGGTCGATTCTTTTCACAGAATTTGTTGTTCTTTTAATAATCTTTGGATAGTCTCGCTACAGTATCATCTCATGTCATATCAAAATGATCATAGATGAGTTAATTTCAAAAAAACGAATTGAATCAACATCGCTGAACTACGGTTTCATCAGACTTTATTAGAAACCCGGCGTGAGTTTGATGAGACTTGAAGACAAGCAGCGTTGTGCGGGTTCAGTTCCTGGATGGCTGCCCGTTGTAGCGATAAATTTAAAAAAGCGCGAAAAATTCCTCATCAATTTATGAGCGCTCGTTCTACTTACACGAGGGCTATATCATTTCGTCACGTCATCTCTGTATTTTTCGAATTCTGATACAAAAATGGTCTCAATCGACCAGGTTCGACTCACTGATGACGAATCCGTCGAAAAATTAGTCTGTCCTACCGGCAGGCCGTATACACGATAACTTTCGAACGGAACGACCTAGAAACTTGAAATTTTCAGAATATGGTCGTTTGAAATTAATTTTTCATGATAATTTCGAAACTACGGATTCGATCGTGACGAAATTCTGTATTTTAATGGAGAATGATATATTCAAGCTAAATTTTCTTCCAGATATAACCAGAACCATTTCAAATTTCAACGAATTATTGAATAAAAATCCTTATATTTCTGTAACAGCTGATTCGGCATAATTGACAAAGAGTTGCTGTCATTTTTTTGACAGCTGTCAAAAATTTTTTCAATTGTTTTCTAAAACAGGAAAATGTGAATCTACCTATAAGGTAGACGAACGAGCGCTCAAGAGCTACTGACTTCACGGCAGTGCTTTTCATAATTGTTTTTCTTTTTCTTGATTTCCCCATATTTTCAACGTTTAATTCTAATCCAGCATATCCAACAAAATGAAAGATAAGATTCCTCAACTACTGTGGAATTGAATTTGACCATTTCGCTTTGAGTGCAAGAAGAAATTCATCACGAAAAGTCGGAAAGCTTCCTATTTGACACAAAATCGAGGGAAAATTTCCTTTATTGACATCGTGATAGCCTTTGGTCAAGAAATGTTTGTCTACCCAGAATAAATGAAAATCATGTGTCTAACATTAGTATTCAGGTCGCATTTTCCAATTTCACCCACTGCAAATATGAATAACACCGACACGAACCTAGATATTGCCTCTTCTATTGACTCGAGAAGTTACGAAGATTGAGACTCTCAAGTATGAACGGAAATCAGTTTTTTTCAGATCATAGAAATTCGAATGGGATGTACGTGATCCAATCAAACTACGCCAAAAAAAACTCTCGAAAATTTCCTTTGAAAATACCCCCAGGTTTATAGGTAAAAAAATTCTGTCATCTGATCTTTTGTACGTAACCATTCATTCCACCATAGTTATAGTTATAGTTATAGTTAGGAAGGGGGTTACATTTCACTGCGACCTCGAGGTCTTTTGTTCCCCATCAGAGCTGTTTTCGCAAATGCGCTACCTACAGCTCGCCCTCCAGCTCCAGAGCTCCAATGGACTCCAGTATCTGAGAGGGCTTCAAGGAGGTTAGATCCTCATTCCTCCTGTAATTCTCTTGTCCAAGACATTCTTTGCGCTGGTTTGCTCTGGCGAGGCATTCTGTAACCAGGTGGAGAGGAGTTTCCTCCTCTTCTCCACAGAATCTACACTCGTCCGTTTCTGTCAAACCCATCCTCATCATATGCTTTCTAGGGCGACAATGTCTGTGAGGAAGCCAGTGAGAAGGCGTAGTTTATTCTTACTGAGATCCAAATACTTTTTGTATCTTGCACTTTTTAAGTTCCAAAGGAACCTTTTGGAGTAATCCATTCCTGGAAGATTCCTCCAGAGTGCTTCTCTTTCAGTCTGTTCCCTCTCCAAAACTCCTTTCTTATAGGTGCATTTGCCTATGCTACGGAAAGGTTATGGGCCAGTAAGTGGTGGTTGTGCTCCCTTTCTGGCAAGTGTATGGGTCTCTCCATTTCCTTTAATCCCTGAGTGACCATAAACCCAGACTGAAGAGACCTTGTTGTTCTTGCCTACTTCATTAAGTTTCCTCCGGTACTCCCATATCTGCTTTGAGTCGATGATACAGGAGTTCAGCAGCTTGACTATCAGAATGGTTCACAATGTCACACCCTTGATAGTTTCTTTCCAGGTTCATATCTATGCATCTTTTGATTGCAAGTATTTCTGCCTGAAAAACAGTCGAGTAGGAGCCTAACGATAGTGCACACTTGGTTTTTCCCCATATACTCCAGCGCCGGCCCCTATCGTTGTTTTAAAACCATCTGTATACCATTTGGTGGTATTCACTCTGAAATTTTGGGTAGTGTATTACTTTTTCCATTCTTCCTTTTTACATAACATAGTGTTGAATTTCTTCTCAATGCTTACTTTTTGATCATCGATTCTATACAATTCCAAATGATTTTAGATTCGTAGGCCTCCAAGTGCCTCAGGGCCAGCTGACTGTCCGGATTCTGAGGCAATACTCATTTAGTATATAAACATAATTTTTTTCCCGATTGTCCCGATCGCAGTTTTCCAAGACGATGGGAGTGAATTGAACATCTTTCACCGTTCCCTCAAGCAGCCTGCAGAACATATTGCACCGCGAAGAATTCAACCGAGATTAACGGACCGCATTCTGAGGGAGAAATTCTCAAGTCAACGAAGTTAATTGAATGAAAATAAGAGCACGCCACTGTCTTCAGATCAGCGCGCAGCTATAGCGTTCCTTCAGGAATCGATATTTAGGTGGAATCATATTTGATTGGTAGGAAGAAGGATTTTGCGCTCGTGCAGCCTTTTTGCCATCTGCCATCCAGTCCCACAAGTAAACCCGAGAGGGTGGCTCTGAGAGTCCACGAGAGTTCGCTTCGCAGAATGAATCGTAGGGTGTGTGTCTCATACGGACCAGTTTCCATGGGGGAGAGATGTGCCGTTTAAACCGCGATGTTCGACTTGTTCGAAATGTGCCAGTGTGTACCGCTTGTGAAGATACGTAATGGGACTCTAGCCACAGTTTTGGCCTGTTCCAAAGCCATGGACTTGAGTTGTAGAGCTAGGTCTCGATGATCCTTCAAGAATTCCCTAGTGCCATACAAGGAATGAAGATGTGGAGATCTTTGCTGGCTTGGCACCTTACTCTAGTGATTATCTCTTCTCTGATTGTCATAGGTAAATGAATCGGCACACCCACCACGCTGGGGCATGTAAACACTGCCCCTCCCCTCTATTCCAACTATCAAACAAAGACTTGATGTCTTGTCTTGAAGATGATACCAAGTCAATATTTCTTGATTGTTTCAAGCTCATCCAAACATTACAGTGGGAATTGATTACTGGAAATAGACAATAACACTTAGTACATCAAAACTTTGATTCATCTGATATTGATAATGTCGATAAATTTTCTCCCTTATTAACACCTTTATGCTGTCACCCTCAACTTTCTCCACGGGGATTATAATGAAATTACACTCAATTTTCCTTGAATCTTAGGAAAACACTCAAGAACCTAATATTGTTCCAAGATTATTCATCCATCTGAATTTAATTATGTAATAGTTTCCCCAAAAATACCAACTTTTTCTGTGTAGAAACGGAATGGCACCAATTTCTTTTGCGATGCAATGCACTAAAGCTAAACTTTCAATTTAATTTCATGAAAATATTGAAATTCCACAAGATATACCCTTCTCCCCATGAGGACGGTGTTGCCTTTCCTACCTCATATTCTGCAATTTCATGAATTCCTCCCTCGATGCACGACAATAACTTCCCTGTATCATCCCCAAACCAATCACAAAAGATGAATCATCCTCTTTATTATTTAGGGGCTCCTATTCCCATCGAATGAAAATCAATAGATAATTTGATAGCATTTTTTTCTGAAATTTTTCTACATTTCAGTATAAAATCATTGTTTATCGAGTTCTAATTTCGAAGAAGTCTTGTTTGTAAATCTACAGAGACAATGTTTTGATACATAAAGGGATGGGCTTAAATTATTTTGATGCTTGGTACAACATCCAAACTTATGTTTAATCTCGACGTAATCTTATAGTGTAAATTCCAAATTCACATCCAATAATCCTATTTTGGTATTCAGTGTGTACTTCAGCAGAAATCCACCAAGAAACTGCTGAAGTTCTGAACATTATGTTTCGGACTGTACACGACTGATAACTCCAAAGCTTTCTCCACTTGAACTTCCAGTTGAATGTACCTAAACTCGATATTTTGGTAGGGCCTTAGCGAAGCATTCGAATAGAATATATTTAAATCGATCTGATTCTTGTCTTCGCGCATTTTTCAGCTATAACAAAAAAAATACCAACCAATTTTTCAGACTAAAACCACAAAAAAATAAGCTTGTGAATGCAATAAATACATATTTCTCAAAATAAATATTTGGTTTCGACAGATTTCAAAATTTCCATCTTTCTTTCCAGGTGAAGGTTCCGAAGACGAAGAACGGTTGGTTCGTGATCTTTTTAGGGGATACAATAAACTAATTCGTCCTGTTCAAAATATGACAGAAAAGGTTGATGTTAGATTCGGATTGGCTTTCGTTCAATTGATAAATGTGGTATGTTTTCGATAATATTCAATGAAGAACACTTTTTCACCCTTTATTTTCCTCAGAACGAGAAGAACCAAATCATGAAATCCAACGTGTGGCTCAGGCTGGTAAGTGTTAATTATATTTTCAATTATTCAATTTTTGATCATTCCTTCGTGGGCATTCTGTTTTACAGTCTAAAAGTTTATTATCGAAAATTTTGAACCGAAGCCATATAGGTGTGATAATCACTCGCGGAAACGTCCTGAAAATTAATGGTCGAGTTACATCTCCAGCATCACATTATTCCTGGAATCATTCTGGCAAAGCGGGAAAACTGCGAAGTTGAAAAGTTTGCTAGAAATTTGATATTTACGGCTGATTCCATTCCCGTTTCATAATCAGCCGTACAACCAAAAAAAAAAGTCATTCGGAACTCCAATTAAAAAGCGTGACTAAACCATTATGACTAATGAGAAAAATGTTCCGGAACAATTTCCGGATTCCGTAGATTCGTCCGACAATTTCTGTGATTCTACGTTTTGGTCAGATTATTATAAATATATCCAAATAGGTGAATGCGTTTCTGACTGCCACCAATAAATAAATATACTGTTATGGAAATTAAAACATGGTCATATTTTTCGAAGTTTCAAAAATTTAGAATAAAATAAATTCAAATATATTACCAAATTCAAGAACCTTTGAACATCTCTTAGTCAATTTAGGAAATTCGATCAATTTATAAATTATCATTATATTTTCAATGAGGGTTCATTCAATTTGAAAATAAGAAAAATATCAATTTGTTGAAATTATTTATTTTAAAAAGTTAAGTTGAGTTTAGTTATGTTTATAAAGTATATCAAAATGAAGATGTGCATGTGAAGATGGAAAATGTATCAAGGGAATATGCGATATGAAATAATTTGGAAGGAAAAAAGGAGGCGAGTTGACAATTAGGAGAAACGTCAGAGTCGGAACTGATCTTTGAAAAGAGTTGTTTCAATTTCAACGAAAAAACATCGAAATATTGTTATAAAATCTGGTCAAATAGAATGACATGGGACCTGAAAGAATGAGGATCGAAATTAACGAATGAAAACATAAAAAATAACGTACCTATTGTATTATCATAAATCCACAAGAGAGCAACATTATACTTTGGAGAATTTTTTTGAAGAAAACAGCGTGATGATACGTGATGTGTATTTGGAAACATCGTAGGATGGAAAATCATCATAATATTTAACAATTTGTTCAATTCAGGGAAAATTGAAGGAAATTTATTTGGACTGTTCTCTGTGAGTGTGTTCCTTGATAAATACATAGTTCAAAAGGATTTATCAATTAAGAATTCTTCATTTTTTTAGAATTAGTTTATTTGCGTTTGGATTTAAGAAAACAATAAATTGTATTGAAATCATTACTTTTTCACCTCATTGAAATAGAGTTTCGGGACGAATAAAAATATATAATTAAAACAAAATTCTTTGAATATTGTTAGTGGTATTCATAAATTTCAAAATTTTACATTATTATCTTCAACGAACCATAACAATACCTACTCAGTGAGATTTCAATGGTAACACCAAGAAGGAATCATTTCTTTGATTCGATTCTCCGACAACAGAATGATATTTAAAGCATGCTATGGTAACAAAGTTTACGTTTTATCTTCGATAATTTTTTGCGAAAAAGAATTATATCCACATTGTCCACAGGCTCCGACACATTCAATCCAAGACGTCCAAATTGCTTGGGACGCAGTGCCACAAGCAGACATCGACCGTCTCATTTCGACGGGACTGTACTAAGCTACGGGTTCGCGAAATACACCATTTTTTCAGATTTTTTCATTCTTTATGCAACATTAACCAATTTGCCAAAGAATCGAATTGAATAAATTATTCCCTCTAAGTGTAACCCTTCTAATTTCACAGAGTATATTTTCTAAGGAAATCGTATGTGAAAACGGCCATTACATCGATAATTGAATAGATAATAAACATCTTCGGTAATTTCAGGGGACCGGCGCCTTCGCCAATTTGTTGCATGATTTTATATTCGAAAACTGGACGTTTTCTTCTCTTAAATTCAATTTCTATGCTTCTACGTTTTGGTCGTTTGGTATATTTATATTAATATGACCAAAACGTAGAAGCACAGAAATTGAACTTAAGAGAAGAAAACGTACCTACCCAGTGACATTTCAATGGTAACACCAAGAAGGAATAATTTCCTCAAATATATTCTTCGACAACAGAATGATATTTGAAGCATGCTATGGTCTACGTTTATAATTTTTGCCGAAAGAAAATTGTATCCACATCCTTCACAGACTCTGACACATTTAATCCACGACGTTCAAGTTGCTTGGGACGCGGTGCCACAAGCAGACATCGACCGTCTGATTTCGACGGAACTTTATTAGCTATGGGTTGGCGAAATACACCATCAATTTTTTTTAGATTTTTCCATTCTTTTTGTAAGACTAACAAAATTGCCAAAGAATCGAGCTCGAATATGTCTAAATAGGTAAATGCGTTTCTGACTGCCAACCAATAAATAAAAAAACCTACCCAGTGACAGTTCAACTCGATTCTTTGGCAAATTGGTAATTGAATAGGTAATAAAATTCTTTGCTAAATATAGGTGACTGGCGCATTCGCCATTTTGTTGCATGATTTTATATTCGAAAACTTGACGTTGTCTTTTCTTATTCAATTGCTGTATTTCTACCTTCTGGTTGAATTGATATAAATATCTCTAAGTAGGAGAAAGCGTTTCTGACTGGCCACCTATGAATAGATATACCTTCCCAGTGACATTTCAATGGTAACACCAAGAAGGAATTATTTCTTCAAGTTGATTCTTCGACAACAGAATGATATTCGAAGCATGCTATGGTAACAATTTCTACGTTTCATCTTCGATAATTTTTGCGAATCCACCACAGACTACGACACATTCAACCCATGACGTTCAAGTTGCTTGGGACGGGGTGCCACAAGCAGACATCGGCCGCCTCATTTCGTAGGGACTGTACTTAACTACGGGTTCGCGAAAAACACCATACATTTTATTCTAGTTTTTTTCATTCTTTATGTAAGACTAACCAAATTGCCAAAGAATCGAGTTGAAGAAATCATTCCCTCTAAGTGTAACACTCCTTATGTCACTGAGTATATCTTCCAAGGAAATCGGATTTGAAAACGGCCATATAATAGACATATTTGGTAAATCTAGGTGACCGGCGCCTTCGCCATTTTGTTCCATGATTTTATATTCGTTTTCCTTTCTTATATTCAATATCTTCTTGATAATTGCGAATACCTGATAACATAAGTGATGTTTTTGGTAATAGGGAAACGCGCCCATGTAAAAAAATCAATTCTTACTCACAGAACGATTGACTAGAAACACATATATAAAAAAATTCACACGACCTGATAGCTTTCAACGATGCTCCGACATTAATTATTCGAGAACAGCCCGATTCGTCTGTCATAATAAATTCTGATCGGAATTGTAAACATCAGAGATAATCAGTTTTCATAGCTTCAAAGTGTATTTTTATGCGAAACAATATCCGAAAGAAATAAATGTCCCGGAAAATTCAAATCGCGAGAACTATACGTTTTCGATAACTCGCATCGTCGAATCTGATTTCATCGAATGAAATTCGATACGAAATGTAAATTTCCTGAAAACAATTATGAGCCGAGAAGCACTCGCAATTTCTGTCATTGCAACTGTGAAAAATGACGTATTATCGACGTTTCGAAGTTGGATATAGGTATTTGTGTTGTAAAAAATTAGTTTCACTGAAAATTCTAGCTATGGAATATTTTCCCCTTACCTGTGTATAACATCCTCTCTAGTCACAATTTTATCATAGGTTTGGACTGATTACCAGCTGCAATGGGATGAGGCTGATTATGGTGGAATAGCGGTGCTTAGGTTACCTCCTGATAAAGTTTGGAAACCAGACATAGTACTTTTCAACAAGTAAGTATAAGTTTAAAAAAATTCTACTTCAAATAGCCTCAAATAACACTTTGTTGCAGTGCGGATGGAAACTACGAGGTTAGATATAAATCAAACGTATTGATATACCCCAATGGAGAAGTACTATGGGTTCCTCCAGCCATTTATCAGGTGAGTACCCATTATTTTTCCCTCGATAAAGTGCCACAAGTGGTGAAAGTGTCCAATCCCACATGAATTCATTCCTTCGGACCATTTATTCCTCGGATATCCCCCGTACCTACTTCATAGTTTCGGTTTGGGGTAACTTCTACAAAGTGCAGATCGATTTTTTGAGTCATACTTACCCTGGTTCAATCCAGTTACAACCAATGAGGTGAAATCCAGAGAGAAATCTAGATACAGAAGATCGATCCTTATGGCAAATGGCATCAGCATCAACCGCGAAGAAAACGAAAACAAGGATTACAAATTTGACAAAAGGAAGTCAAACAACAATTACGAACGAAGAGAAAGCTGAAATGTTCGCCGACTCACTAGAGCAACGAGTCAAGCAGAATCCGAAGAACAACGACAACAAGTTCAGCAAGTCAGTAGAAGACATTGGGAATATACCAGCCACCGACCTTTATGGAACAAAAGAAGAAATGAACTAACTAGAGACAAAATAAGAGAAATTATTGGACAACTGAAAAACAGAAAAGCCCCCGAAATCGACGGAAACCAAAATCCGGCTCTCAAAAACATACCAGATGAAGCGCAAGAAGAAATGGCTGAAATAGCCAGGGCTATGCTACGAACAAGACATTCCCAAAAAAATGAAAGACATCTGACACAATACTGATATGGAAAAAAAGGAAAAAGGGCAAAAACCACCCAACCAACTTCATCAAGAAAATGATTTCAGACCACCAGTTCGGTTTCAGCACAGAACATTCGACGGTACACCAACCGGTCAGATTAACAGAAGATATAAAAGAAAAAATGAACCTATCTTCAGACACCGGAGCCGTTTTCCTGGATATTGAAAAGGCATTTGATAAGTTGTGGGACCAAGGTCTGATATACAAGATGAAGATGTGGAAAGTTCCAGCCGAACTGACCAGATTGATACAAGCATACTTGAGGAAAAGAAAATTCAAATTCAACATAGATGGTAAGAGGTCAACCACCAGGAAAATTGAAGCCGGCGTACCAAAAGGAACAGTCCTAGGACCGTTGCTGTTCAACATATGTGTCGGTCATACCAAACATGGAAAGATGTAAGATTGCCCAGTTTGCAGATGACAATGCTGTATACTACTCCAGCAGAATGGGGAAATCCATAAGGAAGGAACTCCAGATAGACGTAGACATACTGATGAGCTATTTCAAGAAATGGAGGTTCAAGATAAATGCGAAGAAAACAGTCACCAGATACTGCAGCGGCACAAATTCGAGGAAAAGCTGGGAACGTCATGATAGAAAGCCAGAAGATAGATTGGGAAGATGAAGCAAAATATCTGGGCGTGACCCTAGACGAAAAGCTGAAATTCAACAAACAAATGAAAGAAATCGAAAAGAACACCAGGCAACTACATGGGTATTTATACCCGCTCTTAAATGCAAACACCAAACTTTCGCTGGAAAACAAGATGAAGTTAATTAAGACAATGCTAATACCAAGCATAACGAACGCAGGAGTAGTCTGGTTCAATGTCGAAAGTAGCAAAAAGAAAGATCTATCATTGAATAAAATAATAAGGATAGCTGTAGGTGTCCCATGGTACGTCAGCATTGAACAAATAAGATGAGAATTGTAAATACCAACAATCGAGGAAATAATTGACAACCAAACCAAGAGACAATCGAAACGATGAAAGAACACGAAAACAAAGAGAGGTACCAGTCAGAACCTCAGGCAAGAGGAAAAACGTCTTTCAAAGAAGCCAATGACGGATAGCGAAGAACCATGCAAAAGGAAGGAGGACCACTCCAAGTAAACAACAGGAGAAAAACAGAAAAATTACATTGAAGGCGAAGGGAAGTAAATTCCAGACTTTTTCAAAACCAAAACCTATGAAACAGTCCAGTTACGAAATAGTGCTGAACGATGTGGGTTGTATCGAATAGACAAAAAAGTTTAGTTTTTCCAGCAAATTAACACTCGGACATACCCTTTCCTATTTCACCTACAGCTATCAGAAACGGTCTCAATTTGAAACCGTTGCAACTGCACCAATCCATAAACCGCATCGTGAAATTGATAACTCCCAACATGCAATTAATTCGATCGGACCACGTGGTGGCAATCAAGTTAGAGGTGCCTAACTTGACCATCGGAAAGCAATTTTCACCGTTATTCAATGGATACGTAAATGGTTCATGTCGCCCAGAGGTTGACCTCATTAGGGCAAATCGATATTTCCTTAATACCCAAATAACAATAATACGTACAAACGAGTGGTATAACTCGATTATGAAGTGTGAAAGGTATCAAATATATGTGGAAATATTTTAGTTATAATCGTGGTGAACATACAGAGTCTGAGATAATGCTCGAAATTATTGAGCAGTGGGGCTCAACATCAACCCAGCTAAGACCACAGTATTTCCCTTTACTCAGAAAAGAAACCTGCCAGTTATGAAATCCATCTCGGTAAATGGAGATATCGTAGAATAAAACTCTGAAGTCGAATATCTGGGAATCATCCTTGACTGTGAGCCTCTATGGAATAAGCATGTTGAAACACTGCTAGTGAATGGACAAGGTGTTTAAATGGCGTGCAGAAGCCTATCCGGTAAAACTTCGATGGATGTACGTCATGATTGTGAGACTAATAATAACTTATGGGGCAGTAGTCTGATCTGCTGAGGTAGGGCAGACAAAGGCTTGCCTTTGTTTGCATCACTGGAGCTAAGAGAACGTGCCCGATAAGAACACTTGAGTTCATCACAGATCACACTCCTCTACATCTAGTGATCAATAGAGTAGCCCATGAAGCTATCCTTAGAATATCTAGGAAAGGAGCCTGGTCCTCTCTGAACAAGTACATCCATCAGCGAACCTGCCTAGTGATGTTATGATTAAAAAAATTAGAAAAGCACTGCCGTGAAGGCAGGAGCTTTTGAGCGCTCGTACATGCACCTTGTAGGTAGATTCGCATTTTCCAGTTTTAGAAATCAATTGAAGGAATTTTCGACAGCTGTCACAAAAATTCTGAAACTTAGGCGAAACTCCATGTCAGTGCTTTAGGTGACCAATTTTTTTTCGATAATTCGCTAGAATTTTCTATGGTATCTATGGTCTTGGTAGTGCGATCTGGACAAAATTTGGCACGTAGTTTGAATTCATTATTCGTAAGCTAGATGCAAAATTTCATTCCAATCCGATCAGTAGTTCCGAAACTATCTGGAAAAAAATATTTTGAACGGCCATATTTACGGAACCCCTAGTCTCATTTTGCTTATTGATGAACGTGACCGCGATATTCGCGATCCAAACCCACCCTGAAAATTTCAAGTTCCTAGGCCTTTCCGTTCAAAAATTACAATTTTCTATGGTTTCTATGGTTCTGGTCATGCGATCTGGACAAAATATTGCTTCAATATATCATTCTCGATTAAAATACAAAATTTCATCTCGATCGAATCCGAAGTTTCGAATTTATCGAGAAAACAAAATTTCAAACGACCGTATTTACGGAACCCCTTGTATAATGTTGCTCATAGATGAACGTGATCACGACATTCGAGATCCACACCTATCCTGAAAATTTCAAGTCCCTAGGCATTTCCGTTCAAAAGTTACAATTTTCTATGGTTTCTATGGTTCTGGTCATGCGATCTGGACAAAATTTCGCATGTAGCTGAATCACCTCATTTTTCATCTGAGTGCAAAATTTCATCTCGATCGAATCTGTAGTTTTCAAGTAATCAGGGAAACAAAACTTTGAACGGCCATATTTACGGAACCCCTGGTGGAATTTGGCCCATTAACGAACTTAACCGAGGCATTCGGGATCTGAACCTACACTGAAAATTTCAAGTCTCTAGGTTGATCCGTTCGAGAGTTATCGTGCTTACGGACGGACGGCCGGACGGACAGACTCGAATTTTCCGACGGATTCGTTATCAGTGAGTCGAACATAGTTGATTGAGACCATTTTCGGCTCAAAATTCGAAAAATACAGACATCGTGACGAAATGATATAGCCCTCGTGTAAGTAGTACGAGCGCTCAAAAAGTAAGCATTGAGAAGAACTTCAACACTATGCTATGTAGAAAGGATCTGTCGATTATCTACGTAGACGTGTGACTCCACATGCCCCTAAAGTAAGTTATCCATAAGTGTGTGATCACACGATCGTGAAGGCCGGCTCACAGATCCAATACGCTAAACTATGCGCTCTTCGAACGTTTCCCACACTAAATTGATGGTGTCGCGTGCTGTGTGGCATGTTGCACCATCTTGTTGAAACCACAGCTCAGCCAAATCAACACCATTCGAATGGGGAACAAAAAAGTCGGCAATCATGGCGCACTCTATTGACGGTAACATTCTGGCCGGTATCATCTTCGAAGAAATATGGACCATTGATTCCACCTGCTCATAAAACGCACCAAACAGGGACTTTTAATGGATGTGAAAGCGTCTCAATAAAGGCTTTCTGAATAACTTGCTCGAATGGACGATTATGTCGACCGTAAAATGGACGTAGGGCACGGTAATTTTGGCGAACTGAACGATGGTTTCCAAAATGAATTTGCACAATTTGCAAGCGTTGTTCTAAAGTAAGGCTATACATAGAGAAATGGCCAAACGTACTGACCTCAAATATACCACCAACTCTCAAATTGTCAATCACTAGAAACAGTGTTGTCAATTTAAAAACCAAACCTCTTAAAAACCACCCTTTACTTGTAATCATAAGATGCATAAATATAAACCTGGAAAGAAACTATCAAGGGTGTGACATTGTGATCCATTCTGATAGTCAAGCTTATATCAAAGCACTGAACTCCTGTATCATCGCCTCAAACCTGATATGGAAGTACCGGAGGAAACTTAATGAAGTAGACAAGAACAACAAGGTCCCTTTAGTCTGGGTTCCTGGTCATTCAGGAATCAAAGGAAACGAAGAGGCCAATAAACATGCCAGAAAGGGAGCACAAACGCCACTTACTGGCCCAGAACCTTTCTGGGGCATAAGCAAATGCACCTATAAGAAAGATTTGTTGGAGAAGGAAGAGACTGAAAGAGAAGCACTCTGGAGGAATCTTCCAGGAATGGTTCACTCCAAAAGTTCCTTCGGAACCTTAAAAGTGGAAGATCCAAAAAGTATTTGGATATCAGTAAGAATGAGCTACGCCCCCTCACTGGCGTCCTCGCAGGACATTGTCACCCTAAAAAGCATATGATGCGAATGGGCTTAACAGAAACTGACGAGTGTAGATTCTGTGAGGAAGAGGAGGAAACTCCTGTTCACCTGGTTACAGAATGCCTCGCCATTGCAAACCAGCGTAAAGAATGTCTTGGACAAGAGAATTACAGGAGGAAGGAGGATTTAACCTCCTTGAAGCCCTGTCAGATACTGGAGTTCATTGGAACTCTGGAGCTGAAGGGCGAGCTGTAGGTAGCACATTTGTGACAACAGCTCTGATGGGGCTTACCTAACTATAACTATTATGCAAGGATAATGGTGATAGATAAAAAATATATTCGAACATAATTTGTAACTTAATTTTTTACCACTTGGACACCTTTCCAGGACACTTATTTTTTTTAACCTTAACAACTATTTTCTAATTCAGCCTGGCTGTATGTGTATTCCGGTATAAGTCACTAATGCTATTCGTGTTGTGCTCGTATCAATAGCCAACAATCTAGGTATGAAATTGGTTTATATCGTTTCCATAATTTTTTGCTTCTGAATTTGGGATGGACCAATCGACTCCAATTATGTCGGGATAACCAGGAGACATGGTCTGGAATAATAATGAGTGTGATGCAATGGGAGATATTGGGAAACGGGGTATCGAATCTCTATTCGAGAAAGCTGAGAATTATACCCCATGCAATGAGGATCTATTGATGAATAATGTTGGATCTGTGTTTCCTTTTCCCATCCCAGTTTAATGCCTCCCTTCCCGAGCGAGTAGAACTTTGCTTTTAGAGTATTTAAGCTGCGCATCCGATCCTGCCTCCATTTTACGATCTTGTTGTTATGGGTTTTTGTACTTGGGTTTTGGTTATTGCGATTGTATGGGAATAACTTTTCCTTGTTCATTATGGAGGAATTTCCAAAGAGCTTACACCTGAGATGTCAGCATAAGTTTACACCTAAGAATTAATTCGAGTTCATATGGGGTTGACATTGTCAATGTATGGAATTTACTATACCATTTCGCTCAACCACTCAATTGCCATGGAAATATTCGACCAAAATTTAATCAGATTCACCCTCATCAACCAATAACATTGTTCACGATGAATAACAGGAATTTACCGAATAAGCTGAAGTTGAAACTTTTTCAATATATACACTTTGTTTTCCTCAAATCTTATACCCCCTATTGTAACGTATGGATTCGACCCAGAGCAGAATAATGAAACGTGAAAATGAATGTGATTAGTTTGAGTTATCGAGCTGAAGAGAATGAAAGAAGTGTAGAGGGGAAACAAAAATCCATTGCTTGGAACCATAGGCGGGTTACTATGACCAATTTGGAGAAAATGAATACTGCTGTGCAAACACCTTCCTACTGCGGAACTTTCGAGGAAGTTCTAATGAGTCAAATACTCTTTATGTCGGCGGTATGGAAGAATCGAATGAAGGCCGCGAATTCCTGAGTGTGTTTCATGCCCCAGCTCTTTCTCCTTCCTGGTTATTCTTTTTCATCACTTTTCCATGATGGAGTAATGCATAAATTAAGGGCTTTTCACAAATAGATTGCTGTTCATCGAATGAAGACATTTAATGAGAGAAATGGAAAATGGATTATACACTTAGTTGAAGTAGTGGAATTCTACAATAGCAATGAAAATTTATCTATTATTGAATTCGAAGATATTTTCGACACAGTTTATGATGTTCGTTTTGTGTTTTTGTAGGCTCCTTTTTGTTCTTTACAGTTCTGACATCATTCCCTTTCATGTGATTAATGGCTTGTGACAATTTTGGCATTTTCCACTCTTAGAAACCAATTGAAAAAATTCTTGATCAATTTTTTTTCGATCATTCTCTACGATATCTAGGTTTCGGTAATGCGATCTGGACAACATTTTGCATGTAGTTTGAATACATTATTCTTCATCTATGTGCGAAGTTTCATTCCAATCCAATCAGTAGTTTCGAAATTATCAGGAAAAAAATATTTTGAACGTCCATAAGTTTTAATTTTCTATGGTTTCTATGGTTCTGGTCATGCGATCTGGACAAGACGTAGCTCTTATATATCCTTCTCAATTTAAAATACAAAATTTCGTCACGATCGAATCCGTAGTTTTGAATTTATCAAGAAAACTAAATTTCAAACGACCATATTTACGGAACTCCTAGTCTAATATTCTGCTCATTGATGAACGTGACCGCGACATTCGACATCCACACCTATCCTGAAAATTTCAAGTCTCTAGGTCTTTCCGTTCGAAAGTTACAATTTTCTATGATTTCTATGGTTCTGGTCATGCGATCTGGACAAAATTACATGTAGCTTGATCACCTCATTCTCCATTTGAGTGCAAAGTTTCATCTCGATCGAATCTGTAGTTTCGAAGTAATCAGGAGAACAACATTTTGAACGGCCATATTCACGGAACCCCTGGTGGAATTCTGCCCATTAACGAACTCAACCGAGGCATTTGGGATCTGAACCTACACTGAAATTTTCAAGTCTCTAGGTTGATCCGTTCGAGAGTTATCGTGCTTACGGCCGGACGTAATCGAAATTTAGAATTTTCCGACGGATTCGTCATCAGTGAGTCGAACATAGTCGATTGAGACCATTTTCGGCTCAAAATTCGAAAAATACAGACATCGTGACGAAATTATATAGCCCTCGTGTAAGTAGTACGAGCGATCAAAAAGGGTTAAGAAACTCCCACAATATAGCATGTGAAATGTAAATTTGTTAATAATTTAATTGTCTATGAATTGAATTCATCGATATTTTGCATGTAGCTTGAACACGTCATTCTCCAGTTTGGTGCAAAATTTCATTTCGATCGAATCTGTAGTTTCGAAGTAATCAGGAGAACAATTCTGTCCGTCCGGCCGTCCGTTCGGCACAATAACTCTCAAACGGAACAACCTAGAGAATTGAAATTTTCAGTGTGGGTTCAGTTTCCGAGTGTGCGGTTGAGTTCGTTAATGGGCAGAATTCCACCAGGGGTTCCGTAAATATGGACGTTCGAAATTTTGATTTCTTGATTACTCCGAAACTACTGATTCTATCGAAATGAAATTTTGCACTCAGATGGAGAATTATGTGTTGAAGCTACATGCTACATTTTGTCCAGATCGCATGACCAGAACCATATAACTCGAAATTTTCAGGAGAGTTGTGGATCTTCGAATGTCTCGAATCAATGAGCAAAATTAGACTAGGGGTTCCGTGAAAGTGTC
The DNA here is from genome assembly GCA_963966015.1 of Aphidecta obliterata. Lineage (NCBI taxonomy): Eukaryota > Metazoa > Arthropoda > Insecta > Coleoptera > Coccinellidae > Aphidecta > Aphidecta obliterata. Next base: position 10,454,877 of record OZ014436.1, read on the forward strand.
CGTTCAAAATATTTATTTCCTGGTCATTTCGAAACTACAGATTGGATTGGAAATTTTGCACAAAGATGAAAAATGATGTATTCAAACTACGTGCAAAAATGTGTCCAGATCGCATTACCAAGACCATAGATACCGCAGAAAATTCCCGTCCAAAACTTTGTTTTTGAGATCGCTTGACCAGAACCATAGAAACAATAGAAAATGATCACTTTCGAACGGAAAGACCTAGAGACTTGAAATTTTCAAACGATCTCGAATGTCGAGGTCACGTTTATCAATGAGCAAAATTAGACTTGGAGTAAATATGGCCGTTAAAAAAAAAATTTTCCTGATAATTTCGAAACTACTGATTCGATCGGAATGTAAAACCGCAACAGTTGTTGTCATATTGTCGAAAAAATTTTCTTTACAAGGTGGAGGAACAAGCGCTGAAATGCTCCTGACTACACATCAGTGCTTTTTATGATTTTTTTCATGAAAAATCTAAGAATTATTTTCAGAATTATACGAAAAATTGGCTATCGCACACCGTAGATAAATCATTTTTTCAAAAAAAGTCTTTTCCACTCGTTCTAGCTGTAATTCGATCGATTTTCACATTTCTATTATTTTCCAAACTTCCATGGAACTGTGACTCAAACGGATTTCTTTTTTATTTGTGCAGAAATGAATAATGGCTGAAGCACCAATATCGAAAACCCGTCAGTTGGAGATAGTAGTTACGTTCTTTGGTGTTACACCAATTTTAATGGCCATTAATTCAATATGCAACTGTAATTTTCAAATGGAAACTATACGTTTTTCACAAAAGAACCTAACTGACAGGAAGTCCATAACCGACACCATTCCATTAGGTTTATTGAAAAAAAAATACCTTCCAAATATTGAGGTTTATTGCGCTAACATGGACACAAAAAAACTGAGACACAAAAATTACACTGATTGTATAGGTAAGGAATAACTTCATTAGTGAGCTTTCAAACTTTCCAACAATTATACGTACAGGGTGCGACAACAAAATTTAAGAGAAATTGTCATGTTCTTTAGTGGAAGAAAATTCTTGTTCCACAAATCTTCGCATCTCAGAGACTATATAAAATCCCTTCCTCTATATTGACCATGAAAGCTGGGAATAAAATTGACTACTAAATACAAAAAAAATCAATATTCGAAAAATGATTAGAAAACACATAGTAATAGTTATAGTTAGGTAAGAGGGTTACATTTCACTGCGACCTCAAGGTCTATTGTGCCCTACATCAGAGCTGTTTTCGCAAATGCGCTACCTTCAGCTCGCCCTCCAGCTCCAGAGCTCCAATGAACTCCAGATGGCTTCAAGGAGGTTTAATCCTCGTTCCTCCTGTTATTCTCTTGTCCAAGACATTCTTTGCGCTGGTTTGCAATTGCGAGGCATTCTGTAACCAGGTGAACAGGAGTTTCCTCCTCTTCCCACAGAATCTACACTAGCCAGTTTCTGTTTAAGCCCATTTTCATCATATGCTTTCTAAGGCGACAATGTCCTGTGAGGAAGCCAGTGAGTAGGCGTAACTTATTCTTACTGGGATCCAAATACTTTTTGGATCTTGCAATTTCAAAGTTCCGAAGGAACTTTTTGGAGTGGTCCATTCCTTGAAGATTCCTCCAGAGAGCTTCAAGGAGGTTTAATCCTCGTTCCTTTTGTTATTCTCTTGTCCAAGACATTCTTTGCGCTGGTTTGCAATTGCGAGGCATTCTGTAACCAGGTGAACAGGAGTTTCCTCCTCTTCCCACAGAATCTACACTAGCCAGTTTCTGTTTAAGCCCATTTTCATCATATGCTTTCTAAGGCGACAATGTCCTGTGAGGAAGCCAGTGAGTAGGCGTAACTTATTCTTACTGGGATCCAAATACTTTTTGGATCTTGCAATTTCAAAGTTCCGAAGGAACTTTTTGGAGTGGTCCATTCCTTGAAGATTCCTCCAGAGTGCTTCCCTTTTAGTCTCTTCCTTCTCCAAGAACTCTTTCTCATAGGAGCATTTGCCTATGCCACAGAAAGGTTCTGGGCCAGTAAGTGGCGTTTGTGCTTTCTTTCTGGCAAGTCTATTGGCCTCTTCGCTTTCTTTGATTCCTGAGTGACCAGGATCCCAGACTAAAGAGACCTTGTTGTTCTTGCCTACTTCATTCAAGTTTCCTCTGGCACTCCCATATCATCTTTGAGTCGATGATACACCCTTGATAGTTTCTTTTCAGGTTTATATCTATGCATCTTTTGATAGAAAACACATAGAATCCACTGTTATAATATAAAATAATAATAATGTCCATATGAATTTCACGAATAACATGAAATTTTATCTTTCAGAGTTCTTGTACCATAGATGTTACATACTTCCCGTTCGACCAACAGACGTGCATAATGAAATTTGGCTCGTGGACTTTCAATGGCGATCAAGTTTCCCTCGCTCTGTACAATAATAAAAATTTCGTCGACCTCTCAGACTACTGGAAGTCTGGCACATGGGACATCATCGAAGTACCAGCCTACCTGAATATTTATGAAGGAAATCATCCAACAGAAACAGACATAACGTTTTATATCATAATAAGGCGCAAAACTCTATTTTATACAGTGAACTTGATACTCCCCACAGTCCTCATTTCGTTCCTCTGTGTCCTGGTGTTCTACCTGCCTGCGGAAGCTGGTGAAAAGGTAAGCTGCATCTCGAATCAGTCATAAATTCTTACTGTATTGGAAAAAGTCTTGAAAACCCTGAAAAAAGAGACAATTCCTAACATAGTGTGTCCAAGATGAGGATAATATTTTTTTTTAGAAATCCTCATCTTAAATACACTGTATCTAGTTTATATGGGTAAATCCATTGGGGTTATAATGGAGAAATGACATACTCCTTCAACAAATATAAACCTAGTTAATTTGGGCAAAATTGAAGAATAACAACATTTGTTGTAACGAAATTCGAAAACTTTCAATTATTTATAAAAGTTCTCTATTATTACCTGAAATCTACCTCTTATACAGGGTGTCCCAAGTTCGAGTGCCTACTAGACGTTGGGATTATGATATAGTCTGGGCACTCGTTATACAAGGAGTTATACAGGGAGTGAAAATAAATTTTTCGGTAATTTTTTTCTGCATTTTCTCGTCACTTATATGATCGATTATTCAATTTTGAACATATTTCTATTCGAATAGATTTTATGGATTTGTCTCTACGTACGACATAAATTCAGAAAATCCCTAATAACTCAGGAATTATTCAATTCAGGAGCATAAACTACTTCGAACACTAACATTATTTTTCTTCGCAGAATCCAACGCAATCATAAAAAAATAGGGTTTTTATTCAAAAAACAAAAGTTATGGGAACATTCTGATCACAATTTTTGATGAAATATCTGAAACACCCTGTGTTTTCCAAAATCTTGGAGATTTTCCGCCATTCTTCTACTCCGAAAAAGTGAAAACAGTTTATGCTTGAAATATTGAGAATAGGAATAACGAACATAATACTGACTACGCACATCTCCCTTTCTTTTCAGTTTTTTTTCGATATTTTGAAAACTATTTCGACGAATGCAACGATTTGAATAGAAATATATTTATAATTGAACAATCGATCATATAAGAAAAGAAAAAATAAAAAAAAAATTTTTACGAGAAATTTATTTTCACTCCCTGTATAACTGAAAGTGTTCAGGTTTCAAGAATATTTTAGCTCAGTAGATAAAGTCGAACAATATCATAATCCAAATTTTCAGATTTCAAATAGAAATGTCTAGTAGGCACTCGAACTTGAACAAAGAATGACTCACCATTTGCTTGAAGACAAAACTAATGTAGGCTTTTTGCAGGTCACCCTTGGAATAAGTATTTTGCTATCATTGGTTGTGTTTTTACTTCTTGTGTCAAAAATCCTACCTCCCACATCGTTGGTATTACCATTAATTGCAAAATACCTTCTATTCACGTTCATCATGAACACAGTTAGTATTCTCGTTACAGTTGTGATAATTAATTGGAACTTCAGGGGTCCCCGGACACACAGGTGAGTCCAATACCTTCTGAAACACATGAAAAACGTATGAGAAAAACATTTTTATGCAAGTCTCCAATGATTAAGTCTCAACAATGGTAGAATGCATGGTAAAGAATAGCAAAGGGAGAATATTTCAGTCGGCACTTTCAAACATTTCCGATAAGAATATTCCTCTTGCTTTTTTTTCGCTTTAGTAGCATCTCATTAATCTCTCCTGAAAAAAATCTGATGCTCTGTGGGAATTATTCATATTCTAACATTACATCTTTCCAGAATGCCTTCCTGGATTCGTTCTGTTTTCTTAAACTATTTACCTACGATGTTATTCATGAAGAGGCCCCGAAAAACTCGGCTACGATGGATGATGGAGATGCCAGGAATGGGTGTACCACCAAATCCATATGGTTCACCCACAGATATTCCAAAACACATAAGGTGATTTATACTTCTTTATTCATTCTTTACATTATAAAAATTCAACTTTCACAGCTCTATCGAGTCCCAGAGTAAGGTCGACGTCATGGAGCTGTCTGATCTGCATCATCCCAACTGCAAAATAAACCGAAAACTAAATTCAGATTTAGGTGCAAGTGTGGGGGCAGAAAGCTGCAGGCGAGAAAGCGAAAGCTCCGACTCGATACTGTTGTCACCGGAAGCTTCCAAGGCTACAGAAGCTGTAGAGTTCATCGCAGAGCATTTACGCAATGAAGATCTCTACATTCAAGTAAGATTATATTGCTGAAAACCACTTATAGATCCTTAGTTAGTTAGTTAGGCAAGGGGGTTACATTTCACTGATGAGCTGTTTTAGCAACAGCTCGCTCTCCAGCTCCAGAGCTCGAATGAACTCCAGTACCTGAGAGGGCTTTAAGAAGGCTAGATCCTCGTTCCTCCTGGAATTTTTTGTCCAAGACATTCTTCGCGCTGGTTTGCAATGGCGAGGCATTCTGTTACCAGGTGAACAGGAGTTTCCTCCCTTTCACCACAGAATCTGCACTCGTCAGTTTCTGTTTAGCCCATTCTCATCATATGCTTCCTTAGGCGACAATGTCGCCAGTGAGGAGGCGTAACTTATTCAAGATCCAAATACTTTTTGGATCTTGAACCTTCAAAGTTCCGAATGAAGTTTTTGGAGAGATCCATTCCTGGAAGATACCTCCAGAGTGCTTCTCTGTCAGTCTCTTCCTTCTCCAGAAACTCTTTCTTATAGGTGCATTTACCTATGCCACAGAAAGGTTCTGGGCAAGTAAGTGGCGTTTGTGCTCCCTTTCTGGCAAGTGTATTGTCCTCTTCGTTTACTTTGATACCTGAGTGACGAGAAACCCAGACTAAAGAAACCTTGTTGTTCTTGCCTACTTCATTAAGATTCCTCCGGCACTCCCATATCAGGTTTGAGTGGATGATATAGGAGTTCAGTGCTTTGATAACAGCTTGACCATCAGAATGGATCACAATGTCACACCCTTGATAGTTTCTTTCCAGGTTTATATCTATGCATCATTCGATTGCAAGTATTTCTGCCTGAAAAACACTCGTGTAGGAGCCTAACGATAGTGTACACTTGGTTCTTGCCCTGTATACTCCAGCGCAGGCCTCTATCTTGGTTTTAGAACCATCTGTATACCATTTAATGGTATTCACTTTGAAGTTTTGGGTTGTGTGTTCCTTTTCCCATACTTCTTTTTCACGAAGCATAGTGTTGAAGTTCTTCTCAATGCTTACTTTTTTAATCATAACAGCACTTGGCAGGTTCGCTGATGAGATGTACTTGTTCAGAGAGGACCAGGCTCTCTGAATTTTAATTCTCTCATTCCCTGTACCTTCCCTAGATATTCTAAGGATAGCCTCATGGGCTACCCTATTGATGCAGAAGAGTGAGATCTGTGATGACCTCAAGTGCTCTTATCGGGCACGTTCTCATAGCTCCAGTGATGCAAACACAGGCAAGCCTTTGTACCTTGTCGAGTATTTTCCACGTGCTCGTCTCCCTGTCTTAGCAGACCAGACCACTGCCCCATAAGTTATTATTGGTCTCACAATCATCGCAGTATTTTAGCCCCAAGTTTTACTGGATAGGCTTCTGCACACCATTAATATAGATCCTTAGTTAATTGAGGTTTTCAAATAATGATTTCTCTTTCAGACAAGAGAAGACTGGAAGTACGTAGCAATGGTGATCGATAGGCTCCAGCTGTACATGTTTTTTCTAGTTACAACGGCCGGTACAATCGGCATATTAATGGACGCACCTCATATTTTCGAATACGTCGATCAAGATAAAATAATAGAAATCTATCGCGGTAAGTAGAAAGTCATCGGCATCGATATTCAAATCACGTGGCTTCCAAGCGATATCGCAAAGGCCTACAAAAATTCGATGGCATAGTGACTGTTCGGGGCGGACGATTGGACGTGCTAACCGTTAGCTCCGTGTCGTCGCGAGTGTTCTCATATTTTGTTCCTTAAAATCGCCGAGTGACAATCGAAGAGGTGTAGAAGAAAATGTCTCCGAAAGATTTGGGGGTAAATGTTGTTGAAGACCTGAATCCGTAGCTCAATTCAAGATGACTCGGGAGCTTCGCAGCCACCTCACCCCCTCCCCAAATCGGCAAACGAAATGAATGGCCGCGTCTCTCCTGGGTAGCGGAGTCATTAACACTGTCTATATTTAGTTTAGAGTAGATTTGTCCATTCCGACTGAATGAGACTAGGCAGTGTTATACTGTAACGTGCTGCATTGCATCGCGAACTGGTGCTAAGCGCATACGTAAGTGCCTCTTGCACCAGCTTCCCATTCGTCCATTAACTGACGCCGAAGCCTACAGCTCAAACACCAACCTGTACATTACAGAACTTCACCATCAATTAATTTATTCAACTAAAGTATATAGGTACTATAAATGTCATAGTGTATTTAGGCCAACATCGAAATTAACATTCACTCATTTACAAGCACCTTTTTTCTTAATTTTCAGTAACAATCAAACGTTATGCAAACGCGTGCCAAATCTTCCACTTCCTAAGTTCTGTTCGTCTTCATTGTTGATATTCAAGCGATTTGTGCCTCTATTTTTCACCAAGCTAAGCACTCACTGATTCATGGTTGCAAATAAATTGCCAAGTGCCAAGATTGAATGAGTTTGCACGAAAGTATAAATGATTCTTCAGTTTATTCCGATTTAGTCTGCATGTTCATCAGAAATCTGAGAAAATCGTGTACCTCTGCTTTAATGTTTTCTATTTGCATTAACAATAATAGGATCCATGCAGCTACCATAACTATTATCTGATGGTTGTCGCATTTTCTTGTAATTAAATTACTGAACCAAATAGGCTCTGGGATAAGGCTATATCCTTTTGTCTACTTTGATGTTCAGCTTACTCAGGGTATCAACTCATAGGTCCTGCTTTTTGAGAAGGACTGGAATTTACTTCCCTTCGCCTTCAATATAATTTATCCTTTTTTCTTCTATTGATTACTTGGAGAGGTCCTCCTCTCTTCTACATTGTTATTTGCTCTCCGTCAATGGCTTCTTTGCAAGAGATATTTCTTCTTGTCTGTGGTTCTGACTGGTATCATTGCTATCCTTCTTATTTCTTTGTTTTCGTGTTCTTTCATCGTTTCGATTGTCTTCTTGCTTTTTTTGTCAATTATTTCCTCGATTGTTGTTTTTTTCAATTCTTCTCTTATTTGTTTATTGCTGACGTTCCATGGAGCACCTACAGCTATCCTTATTATTCGACTCAACGTATTTTGTAGATCTTTCTTTTTGCTACTTTCGACATTGGTCCTAGGACCGATCTTTGTGGTACGCCGGCTTCAATTTTCCTGGTGGTTGACCTCGTACCATCTATGTTGATTTTGAATTTTCTCTCCTTCAAGTATGCTTGTATCAATCTAGTCAGTTCGGGTGGAAACTTCCACATCTTCATCTTGTTTATCAGACCTTCGTGCCACATCTTATCAAATGCCTTTTCAATATCCAGGAAAACGGCTCCGGTGTCTGTAGATAGGTTCATTTTTTCTCTTACATCTTCTGTTAATCTGATCGGTGGGTGTACCGTCGAATGTTCTGTGCGGAAACCGAACTGATGGTCTGGAAATATTTTCTTGATTTTCATCTGCTATTCTTCTGTATATCACCTTCTCTATCACTTTGCTCAGTGCAGGAAGTGGGCTTATAGGTTTATAGTTGGTTGGGTCGTTTTTTTTTCCTTTTTCCCTCTTTTCCATATCAGTATTGTGTTAGATGTCTTCTATTTTTTAGGGTAATGTTCGTAGCATAGCCCTGGCCATTTCTTCTTGCGCTTCATCTGGTAGGTTTTTGAGAGCCTGATTTTGGATTCCGTATATTCCGGGGGCCTTTCTGTTTTTCAGTTGTCCAATAATTTCTTTTATTTCGTCTCTTGTTAGTTCATTATTCATATTTCTTCTTCTGTTCCATAGAGGTCGGTGGCTGTGGTATATTCCCAATTTCTTCTACTGACTTGTTGAACTTGTCGTCGTTGTTCTTCGGATTCGGCTTGAATCGTTGCTCTAACGAGTCGGCGAACATTTCAGCTCTTCCTTCGTAATTCCTGTCTGACTTCCTTTTGTCAGTTTTGGAATCTTTGTTTTCGTTTTCTTCCCGGTTAATGCTGATGCTATTTGCCATAAGGATTTTTGTCCCATTCTAGGGCATCAACTGGACAAAGTGATCTTTTAAAGTCTCGGGTTTCATGAAGACATGCGCCTTTTTCTAGAATCTCTGGTCTTCCATTTTCTATCATTTTTACTTTCTGTTCACACTCCCAAAGGTTTCTCAGATTTTATGATGAAACAAATTTTTAATCGATTATTTGCAGTGTAGATGTATTTGCGACTAATAGAAATATGTTCATTGCTCAATTCAAATTATCGTTGAATACTTCATTCGCATTGAATTATCACTCAACGTAACAATTAACTCAAGAAAATAGTCTGCTACGCTTCGTTTAAAACAGATTTTTGGTATAACACAGTGCAATTTCCAACAAAATACGTACATTCATGTCAGTGATAACTTTTGCACCCAATAGCTTTAATATTAAAAAAGCCCAAATCAAGAGTGGTCAGCTAAACCATTTCAGTAAAACAAACTGAATGTTATGCTTGCATAGAGTAGACATTTTGCATAAGGAAATAATAAATTTATCTCTTGTACATTTTATACATAATCATTTATAATTACAGCATAATTTATTCAAGCTTGAAATTATACCCATGTCGAAAATAAACATTCCTGAGTTTCTGTATAACTAATGCTTGACGTTTCCTTAAAACAAACTAAATGGGTGGTTCAATTGGTTTCGAAATTGTACAACATATCAAATGATTTGATAAAAAGATTTCCATCCCAATTCCTAAAATGAATAGGTCATTATCAATTTTGTTATGCAATGCAGAATAAATATTTCCTTCCCCAATATTTTCTGGAAACTAATTGCCAATTTAAACCTCAAATAAAAAATTAGGTTCTCGACTTATGTTTTATAAAAATTAATCTTTGCTTGGAGCTACTACTTAACTTATACCACGTGACCCAGGGTTTTTCAGGAAAAAATGATAATTTTCATTCCTATAAACTTGTGATTCAACTTGCTTTGTTCTTGAGATACACGGTGTCAATGTTTTCATGAAAAAGTGTTTTTATTAACGAAGCAAGTTAGGGCACATGATTATAGAAATGAAAATCTTATTTTCGTCTGAAACACCGATCCTGGACGTTTGACGGTTCAACCCTGTAAACTTTGCATGGCCTAAGTTCTTTCATTGGGTGTTATATCAAGATACAGTAATCAATATATTGCTCAAACACATGAATGTGTGCAATCATTAGTAAATATTTCATAACACAGGTAATTTAATGATTATAAATATGTACAGTAATATGATCACTATAGGCACGTTCACCTGGAGTATTTGATAAGTATCTTATAAGGCAGCAGCAATTCACACATCTTAAAAATTCAGTTCCAGTATTGTAAATCGAAATTCCCTAGGAAATTATTAGTGTATATTATGAAAGGTCTTCCACTATTTTTCCATTGTTGAAACTTTCACAGGTTCAGTTTTTAGGGATCATTTTTCATCAATAGCTATCCACTCGTGTAATAGCCAACGTGCTAATAGTTATCAGATGTAATATAACGTTGTTACAGATAGTTCTAACATAAGAATACATACCGTATAGCACTGCCTACCCGTGTTTCGGCACAAATTGCTTGGAACACCTATTGACTATTAAACAATAATCATTTACTTGTTATAATGTTAATGTAACATGAAGAGAGGCATTTACAATAAAATACGCATAATAAATTGTTAACACCCCTGTTAATTCAACAACTGTTTCCTCATCTGATAACTTGCATCTTGCTGATAATTAAATCCAATGAATGAAAAGGTAAGTTCATCTAAAAAAAGAATCATTGAATATTTCTCTCTAGCTTTGATAATATATACAGGGTTTTTTATAAGGTGAGGCTTTTTTTTTGACAGGTGCTAGAACTCATCAAAAGAGATAATTTCGCCGGAAGTTGATCATATAAAATATTCAATTTTAAAGAGTACAAAAAATCTTAAGACCACTCTGGATCGTGTTATCTCTCTGTTAGAAGACCTGCCATGAATCACGGTGCCATATGCATTCCAACAAGTAAATAAAGTGCTGGATTTTATCGCAAATTTGTATATTCTCTTTCGACTTTTTACGGTATAATTCTTAAATTTCAAACAAAGGAGACGAAAAATTACTGACTGAAAAGGTCCTATAAAAAAATTAGGAAGTTCACAAACTCACCGATAAAATTGATCCAAATTGTTAACAGAAATTGTTCGAAATGGTCACCATTCGTTTGATGTGCACAAGTCTTGCCTTGCGTAATATCGAATTATTACATGCAGCAACTATCACATCAGTTTGCTCACGAATAATGTCACAAACATTTTCAACGGGTTGTTTTAGATCTTCAACACTATTCACCTCACCGTTACTGTACACTGATGTTTTCAAATGGCCCCAAAAGAAGAAATCACAGGGGTTCAGATCCGGGGAGCGTGCAGGCCAATACGGACCGTCAGGTCCGGAGTGGAAATTTCTGAGATTCGCGGGTAACTTTGATTTCGAAATACTCGGCCCTGGTGATTATTTTATGCGATGGATTCTTGGAATTTTGACTTATTTTGATGATTTCTAGCACCTGTCAAAAAAAAAGCCTCACCTTTGAAAACACCCTGTATATATACATGTACGGGTATAATTTTAAAATAATAATAATAATAATAAGTTTATTCATCCTTTAAGACACCATACGCAAGGTATATAGGATAAGTCAACAAGAAGAAAAAAATTACTTACACTTATACACACATATATGTGTACACTTATTACATAATATTGGAACTTAATCTAAGACAAAGCATCAACATAATATTCCCCAACTGAATAATAAAATTTCTTCAACAAAATTTCTTATTTCAGGATGTGATTCTAGAGGTCGAAATATGGAGAAAAAAAACGCTCAAAAACCTGTATTTTACAGATTATTCCGTCAAAATTTCAGTATACCGGGTTTTTTGGATAAGCCAAATTGTTTGGCAAAATATTCAGTTTTATCGGGGGCCATGATGAAGGGGCTTTAACACCCTGGACGTAGGTGGAAATGAATTTTATTCCTTATTTCGACCTATAGAATCATGCCCTGAAATGTATCAACGTTATATCCGTAGAAGGACTAAAATTGAATCCCGGTAAGTTTCTATTGCCATTTAGGGATATATAAGCTGGCCCATGAAATCAGTTGATTACAATATTCCAAACAATTAAAGATAATTCAATGTTTCTCGAAAATACATGTACATGAATATAGCAGGAGAAAAAAATGAAAGATTATACAATTAAAATCCAAATATTATGTTATTGATAAGAATTAATTCATGATTATTTCCATTTTTCTAAAATAGAAGGAATAAAAAGGACTCAAGCTAGTGAAAATAAGAGCACTAATTACAAATATAGTATGAATAATGAATGTTCCCTGTGTTTTTTCGGCTATTAGTTGTGTTCGGTTCATGTTTTGAATAGTATTATTACTTCGAAATTCCATCATAAATCACAGAACAGTTTCGTCAAATCAACTGATAGAAAACCAGAATGCTTATCATAATAACACAGTGTTTGTATTAAAGACTTTAAAGCATCTTTTTTCTTCTCATCAGAAGTGGACACTAAAAATATAAATATAAGTTGAATTAAACAAAACAGATGGTATTTTAAAATTTGCGTTCTTCGGTGAATTGATTCAAAAAATTAACTCACATAATCCATAATTGAAAATAAATTTGAAATATTCCAATTGAAGAAACAAATCCGATTCATTGAATATTTGGACCATTGCTCCTTTACCACAAACAATGCATTTATTCCTTTCTCTAGTGTAGCGTAGTGGTATTCTGAATGTTGTGAAAAAACATTTAGTACACTTCAATTCGCATTTATAGTATTGTTTGATGTAGCTGCTGACAGTGGCTACCAACTTATTTTCCAAGTAACTGAGCTTCTTCAAAGGACAATAATCGCATTCTACATTCTGGCATTTATCCAAACTTCCCAAATTACCATTTGCGTCGAGTATATTTGGTATACCACATTTTAAACAATTAAAAATGAATGGATTACGTTTTTCAAATTCAATTCTATAGCTTTTAGGTTCTTCAATTTTTTTAGGTCTATCCAAGCCCAAAAATTGCTCAATTTCAGCACTACCTAGTTCAATAAATGTACAAATTTTCGATATGAACGGAAATATTTGTTTGTGTAAATAATATGAAGCATCGATAACCCAATCATTCAAGCTCTTTAATTCCTTCAAATGATAAGCTTTTTGGGAAAACGTCCCATTTTTATCGCAACACATTATAAAGAACACAGCATCTCCGCTCTTGAGATTACATAGGGAATTCTTGTTACATCTCAATGCAACCTGAACATGAGGATGACTTGTTTCTTCGGAATAATTCTCTGGGTGCTGTGTCAAGTATTTTGTTATTACCAGTGATTCTATTGGGACCTCGTTATTCAATAATTCTTTTTTTGTGCGTCCAAGTTGTTCTTTTATTTTCTCACATCTTTCAGGAAGGGGATTATCACTCAATATTATATCTATAACGAGTTTTCCAATTTGGCAAACATAATCAGGCCAATCGTATCTTATTATATCCAAGCCTTTCAGAATTCTCAAATCATCAGCAGCGATACCTGCATATTTCTTTTTTGCAATTATCAATAACTTCTTGAAAATTGTATCAATTCTTAGGTGTATTGAAGAAAAATTAGCATTTACAATTTCTCCTATTCTTCGACCCATTTCCCTCGCATAAAGTAAGTCTGTACAGTTTGTATTAACCATGACACTGTCTGTATCACCATAGATTATTTCGAATCCTTTCCTTTTGAGTGAATGGACGGTATTGCTCAAAATTTCCCGAGCTCGTCTTGTAATACCCTGAGCAATTGATGGAGTGTAAAAACGGAAATGGTGATAAGCTAAACAACCGTATATGCTGTTAGCGGACAACTTCAAAGCAGTCTGGTAGATTTGGTAACGGAAAAAAGCAATGGAGTTATTGTTCAAACTCTTCATTCTATCCTTAACAATTCTTCTTTTTTCGATGAAATTTCTCATAAGCTTTGGCAGTATCCCTAGAGGCATATCGGTACCACTTGAGTTATCAAATTCATTATGAGATATGCATAGGTTATACTCAAGTATTATACTGGGGTATAAAGACTGGAAATCCATTAGTAATATGTAATTGTCGTAGAAGCCTATTTTGGGTTCAAGTACTAAGCCACCTTCCAATACCTCATCTTCCTCTAAATTTTTCGATTTGTTGCTGAACATTTTATTTGGTACAATGAAATTTTGCTCATAAAATGGGTGTAATAGTAAGTATTCACTTCTTTTAGTTATACCCATAGTCAATGTTTGGGATAAGACATTACCACAAATTTCCGTGAGCTTCACAGCGAGAGGAATAATATTAGTTTTCAAAACCAACTTCAGCAGATACAAAGGTTCATTTGTGGAAATGACGATAATTTCTAAAAACTTCTCCCTCAATTCGACTGTCTTACAAAACTTTCCAGTCGATGAAACCATTCCTCCTAATTCTACGAACCATCTCTGTCCTTTATCGACAACAAGAAACTTTTCATATAATTCATCCAACTCATAGTTTCTTGAGAGAGCAAATTCCTTGGCCAAATGTCGTAAATCACATACGAGTCTACCACTAAACAAAAATTTCCTTAAACTTGAGCTACCTTTGACTCTGAATTTGCCCAATTTATTATGATCATCAATCTTTAGGGATTCCAAGCGGTCAACGAACTTATGAAACTCTTTATCTTCCATGTCATAACAAACTACAATGTCAGGGTCTATCTCATTAAATTCGCTCAAGAAAAACTTCAACATATCCTTTTCAGAATTCATATTCCGGATTTTGGTCCTTCTAAACGCTTTTGAAATTTCGGGCAGTTCAAATCGATCTTTATCGGTGTTGACAAAGCTCAAGGCTAAAATGAAAATTGAACCAAGTTATAGTTTCTGCAAAATTAGACTAGGGGTTCCGTAAATATGGCCGTTCAAAATATTTTTTTCCTGATAATTTCGCAACTACCGATTTGATTGGAATGAAATTTTGCACATAGATAAAGAATAATGTATTCTAAAAATTCAAGTCTGTCCGTCCGGCCGAATTCACTATAACTCTCGAACGAAACGACCTAGAAACTGGAAATTTTCAGGGTAGGTTCGAAACTTGAATGCCGCCGTTAAGTTCGTTAATGGGCCAAATTTGACCAGGAGTTCCGTAAATTCAGGGTGTTTCCAAATTCGAAGTGTTCCTTGGAGGACGTGTTAGTATGACTCATTTGCTGTCGTTTGAGCCATATTTATGATATCCAAAAATCAACAGTTTACAAGTTATTTGAGTTCTTGTGTTTTTTTTTTAAATTACTGACCTTACTTCATTTTTTGTCAATTTTTTCTACGTTGACCAAGTTTGATTATAATTTCGGGTTATTTTTATCAGAGAAGGATATGATATGTATGAAAAAGGCGAAAATATGCTGTAATAGATGTTGAAAAAAAATTCGTATGATTTAAAAGTTGGTATATGAAGAAAAGAATAGTCAATTTCTAATATCAATTCGCCTGCAACTTTCGAATTCCACAAATTATGTATGACAAAATTATTTTAAAAACTTGCCAAATTCCTTCTTTATTTCCTAGAAAAGTTTTCGTTAGAATACAGGCACTAGTTTCGTTTCAACAGATTTTTTTATAAACAACCTTTTGACTGTCCCGCATAAAAAATAGTGATTTGATTTTAATATTTGGATGGGAGCAATAGCTAATCTTTTGATAGGTCCTTACTATCTACCCGACAACTTAAATGGAGAAAAATATGAAGAATTTTTGAGAACAAATATGGACAGTTTTTTGGCCGAGGTTCCCTTGATTGACAGGCGTGAAATCATTTTCCAACAGGATGGGTGTCCCGAACACTATAGGCTTAACGTTCGTATGTTCTTGAACGAATTGTTTCCTAATCGGTGGATAGGTAGGGGAGGACCTATTTCGTGGCCAGCGAGAAGTTCGGATCTAACACCGTTAGATTTTCATGTTTGGGGCAGTTTAAAAGAAATAGTATATGAAAGGGAAATACATACACGTGCACAACTTGTGGAGAGAATAGACGGAGCAGTGAGAAGATTGAGAGTAAATTACAGGACCGAAGAAATTAGAAAGAGGGCACGTGCTTGTATAAGGAATGGTGGAGGACATTTCGAACATAATTTATGAATAAATTTCTTAATGAAATTTTGAGTCAAATTGCAATAAAAAATTATTTAATTCGTTACTTTTCTTTCTTCGCTCATATCCCCTTTCAAATCAAAATCTGCTGTAACGAAACTAGTGCCTGCATTCTAACGAAAACTTTCTTAGGAAATGAAGAATTGGCGAATTTTTAAAATAATTTTGTCATACATAAATTGTGGAGTTCGAAAGTTGCAGGCGAATTGATATTAGAAATTGACTATTCTTTTCCTCATATACCAACTTTCAAATCATAATAATTCTTTTTCAACATGTATTACAGCATGTTTTCGCTTTTTTCATACATATCATATCCTTCTCTGATGAAAAAATTGACGAAAAATGAAGTATGGTGAATAATTTTTCAAAAAACAGAAAAACTCAAATAACTCGTAAACTGTTGATTTTTGGATATCAATAAATATGGCTCAAATGACAGCAAATGAGTCATACTAACACGTCCTCCAAGATTCACGTCGAATTTGGAAACACCCTGTATAGTCGTTTGAAATGTAGTTTTCTTGATAATTTGATGGATTCAATCTTGACGAAATCTTCTATTTTGATGGAGAATGATATATTCAAGCTACATTTGTTTCAGATCGAATAATCAGAACCATTTCAAATTCCAACGAATTACCGAATAAAAAAACCTTATTTCTGATTCGACATAAGTGCTGCTGTAATTTTTTTCACAGCTGTAAAAATGTCTTCAATTGGTTTCTTAAACTGGCAAATGCGAATCTACCCACAAGGTGGACGAACGAGCGCTCAGAAGCTCCTGACCTCACGGCAGTGCTTTTTATAATTTTTTTGAAACGATTCTTGTTAACTCAATGAAAACCCCAATTTCCAAATTTCACTCATGAAAATTATTATTATTTGATACTTACTACAATAACTTTTCTCTTCTACGATAGAAAAATTTTCTTTCCAGATATCAAAATCATAATTTACAGCCCAAGACAAAAGGGCAATGTTGTTACTTTGATCGACACTCCTTATATGAAATGATATTAGTGTTAAAGGTGGACTTGCCGATTTATTTACACCTTCGCACAATGATATATCTTCTGTGGAACATGACACTTCGAAAAAACACCAAGTTTTTGGTTTAATTGCTTTTTTTGGATTCGAAACATCGAGCCAACAAGGACCTCTTATTAGATTTTCCAACAAAAAATTTTCAAAACAATTGTTTTTTGCACCAAAAATTTTGGAAAAGGTCGATCCTTCAAGCCTGTGATCAACAGCAGGATAATATGCCTGAAACACCCTTAATTCATTTCATGGAGTAGTAAAAAAAATTCTTCACTTACAGAATACTCAATTTCTAGCATCATTTGTTCTACTGGTAAAAATATTCCTTCTGAAGTCTTTTTTTTAACGAATCGGTAATTAAATTTTTTTATATTCAATGGTTCCAATGCAAGTTTGTACACTTCTTTCAACATGTGAGTTGCCTTCGCTGGGATATCTGCGCTTCCACCTGCAACCTTGGAAATACAAGATTAGCGATGCATAATAACCAATTGAAAACAATAATAAAAAAAAATAATCATACACATTGCCGCGGTAAGAGAAACAGTCTTCTTTTCAAAGGATGTACAGCTACACAACAGGATTTATATAATTCACTTTGAGGACAATAAGTTTTACCAAACAAGTAAACTGTTGTTTCTTCACCAAAAAGTTTTTCATAGGCATCAATATAATAAAACCTAAAAAACTGAATTTGTCAATGAGTTAATCAGATATGTTTTACCATTAAAATACCTTTTTATTAGCAGATTCAATAAGAGGCAAATCTACAGGGTCATGATTGAATTTCAAATTCGAAATAAGCACTTTAGATTTTTTTTCTTCTTCTAGAAAATTATGTAAAACATCTGGAATATTTCTGGCTTGCTTCCTTTCCTTCAAGACTGAAATTATTCTCATAATTATTATCATATCAATCCCAACTGAAGATTGTTTTACCTTCAATTTGATAATTTTCTACTCGAGGTTCAGAAACTTTACAAGTCTTCTCTGTAGTCATAGAAACTTTTTTCTAAAAAATATTTGGATGAAGTATAGATAAAGAAAACTGATGATCTCCCGTGTACCTCTTTGAACCTTATATGTGACCAAGTACGAAAGCATTCGATCTTGTTGGTTGTCCCAGATGAATTTTCAGTACTTTCTACTTTTTTTTCAAGATCCTCCAAAAAATCTCCATAAAATGTTGCATCTGCAAACAGTAGTTAATGATGCCGTATATAATTATATTTAATTTTCACCTGTTTCATCTTCATCGCTAATTTTCCAATTAGGTAAAAGACTCTTGGCAAAATCTTTAGCATTGAACTCTTTTTTTAATTCGCTTATATCTATATAAGAATTATCTAAAGTCTGAAAATCTGAATTTGTATTATTCATTGTGATAGATTATTTTCAAATCATGTCATAATGGAATTATAATTTTTTTAGCATCTCAGAGTTCGTTTTTGTATCAATACAATATATATCACTCCTCAGTAAAAAAAAAAGATCTGATGGGAATTCTTCAATTTATCTGAAAATTTTTGAATTTGGTGATATCAGTTACAGAATAACCTCTCAGGCGTATCTGACAGTAATCAGTGGTCATCGGTCGATTCAACCACAGAGTTTCCAATCTTTGTCAAATATTTGGTATAGATTTCACATCACTCATGTCCAGCTATGGATTGGATACTGAACTAACCACTAATCCCTATTTCTTGAAACTTCAAACAATGTGAAACTGCAAGGAAAATACATTAAATTAATTCAAACCGATCTTCGACAAATTTTCTCAACGATCATTTTGAACTCGACCTCTAGTCGGTTGGTATATAGAAAATTCCATAGACGAATAATAAAATTATTCATCTATGGAAAATTCGAATCAAACATATTTTGGTTTTGTGGTTTCATTTGTTGTTTGTTGTTAAGCTGAATTTCTTCCACGAATCTCACCATTGCATTGCTCGAAATGTCTAGAAAATCCAAAAAATCCATCAAATTTGTAAGCGACTATGGGCTATTTCGCAGAGTGGTGGACGATGCCCAAAAAATAGTTGTTCTAACAGGAGCCGGGATATCTGCCGAATCTGGTATACCTGTATTCAAAGGAACCGGACCGTTATGGAGAAATAACAAGTTAAAGGAATTAGCTACTCCAAATGCATTTTCGAAATTCCCATCTCTTGTGTGGCATTATTATAGCCACAAAAGGGAAGTAGCTTTCAACGCCAAGCCGAACAAGGTTTTTATTCTTATTATTCCACCATTCCTTATTAACTGAAATATCCATAGGCACATTTGGCTTTAGCCAAGTACGAAGAAAAATGTATCCAAGAAAAACGCAAATTTTCCATAATTACGCAGAATGTAGATGGACTCCATATTCGAGCTGGCTCCAATAAGGTTATCGAACTTCATGGAGCCCTTAGAAAAGTAAAATGTACTAAATGTAGCCATGTTTACGAAAATATGGATGTTCCAATTTGCGAGGCTTTGCAAGGAATAGGGTAAAGGCGTGCATTTTTCAATTTGATCTAATAACATTTTTTAGATTATGTATAATTTTGTTCCTAGAAGTTCTGAAAGCTCACAAAAAGAACTGCCTGTCCTCAAAGTTGAAGAGTTACCAAAATGCATCAAGTGCAGTTCTCTATTGAGACCTTACGTTATCTGGTTCGGGGAGCACCTTGACCCTGTTCTCATGGAAGAATATCGTAAGACTACATGAAAACATGTCGCCAAAGTTCCTCAATTTTTGTATATATGAAATTTCATGATTTCTATGAATACTTTCAGGGCGTTTGGTTGAAGAGTGTCATCTTTGTATTGTGATAGGCACTTCTTTCATGGCCCACCCCATATTTGTCCAAACAGTTAAAGACAAATGTGTTCCTGTTGCAGAATTCAACATAACTGAATGTCGTACTTCAGAAGCATTCAAGTAAGATTCTATTCTAGTTTGTTCTCAAAATCTCAAAAAATTACGAAAAGCACTGTCCTGAAGTCAGGAGCTTTTGAGCGCTCGTTCATCCACTTTGTAGGTAGATTTGCATTCTCCAGTTTAAGAAACCAATTGGAAAGATTTTGACAGCTGTCAAAAAAATTAAAACTAAGGCGAAAATCCAGACTTCACGTCAGTGCTTAGGTGACCAATTTTTTTTTCGATAATTTGCTAGAATTTTCTACGGTATCTATGGTATTGGTGATGCGATCTGGACAAAATTTCCCACGTAGTTTGAATAAATCATTCTTCATCTATGTGCGAAATTTCATTTCAATCCAATAAGTAGCTTCGAAACTATCAGGAATAAAATACTTTGAACGGCTTTATTTACGGAACCCCTAGTCTAATTTTGCTCATTGATGAACGTGATCGCGTAATTCGCGATCCGAACCCACCCCAAAAATTTCAGGTCCCTAGGTCTTTCCCTTCTAAAGTTATAATTTTCTATGGTTCTAATCAAGCGATATTGGAAAAATGTAGCTTTAATATATCATTCTCCATTAAAATACAAAATTTCGTACGATCGAATCCGTAGTTTTGAAATTATCGAGAAAACTGAATTCAAACGACCATATTTACGAAACCCCTTGTCTAACTCTGCTAATTGAATAACGTGACCGCAACATTCGAGATCCACACCTATCCCTAGGCCTCTCCATTACAAAGTTATAATTTTCTATGGTTCTGGTCATGCGAGCTGGACAAAATTTTGTATGTAGCTTGAACACGTCATTGTCGGATTCGTCGTCAGTGAGTCGAACTCTGTCGATTCAGGCTATTTTCGGCTCAAAATTCGAAAAATAGGGTTATCGTGATGAAATGATATAGCCCTCGTGTAAATAGTACGAGCGCTCAAAAATAATAATAGTCTGCGAGGGCAGGCTGGGTGTTAACTAATTTTACCAGTGTATTACTTTTTTTTTGAAATTTTAGGTTTTACTTTCCTGGGCCTTGTACTGATACTCTACCAGAAGCCTTGGGGGTCGAATTATAAGGAAAATTTGTGATATTTGTTTTTTATTTTTCTACGAATATGTTTTCGAGGCTTATCGTACGTTACATATCTTTCTGAATATGTTGAGCAATGCGAGTTCATTATTTTTATTTGTTTGTGTTTAATGTTTCCAGAACTGAATATATGGATTTGAAATAATATAATTGTTTTTTTTTTCAATATATCAGAACAATAAATTAAGCCTCAAATTAGGAGATTGAGGAAATATTACTTGTAGTTTTTCGAAGAAACTGAACTGTAAATATCAAACAATCTCGTCCTTGCATTTAACTGGAGGAAAGGGGAACTTGGCTTCAGGACTGCTAATGACTCTCTTCAAACTGTCGAAGTTTCGATCCTGTTTGGGATCTTCTTCAGGACTAAAAATGTTTATTAAACTCAAGACAAATGAACCATCTGGTTATAATAACACAACTTTACATGTGAGTTGTTTCCTCAGAGAATTTCATGTATTGTGTTATTGTAACCTGATTGTTCATTTGTCTAAAGTTTAATAAACATTTTTAGTCCTGAAGAAGATACCAAACAGGATCGAAACGTCGACAGTTTGAAGGGAGTGTATTATTCACCCCATTAGCAGACCTAGAGCCAAGATCTCCTTTCCTCTAGTGAACTGTAAATGTTTCAGGAAAGGTAGAAACAGATCTTTATAAAAAACAATAAAAGATTAGTTTATTAAATATACGAATTTTTTCAGATATCAACAAAATAAATAACTTACACAATACTTAATGCATATTCCAAAAAACTGATGATTCAAATAATATTGAAACTATCATTTATATACAGGCTGGCCCAATGACTACTTGGCTTGTGAAGTTTTCGTAGGACCACCCTATATATACATATATATATATATATATATAAATATTTGTCAAATGTAACAGAACATATCTTGTGATCATCTTCAATTTATGTTATACAGGGTGTCCCAGGAGTCAACGTCAAGCCGTAATCGGGTAACAGGCTAAGTCAAAAAAGTCATCAGAAAAATATTAAAGTCGTGTATTTTTCAAATTATATCGCATTTTCTTTTATTCGTGAAAATGCACAAAATGTGATGATTTTTTAACTCCTGTTGCTACAAATATTTACTTTTTTCTGATTTTATTTTTCCTGTTATCCTGAATAGTGCTTCTGTAACCTCTGATTCTAAGCCTACTGCTTCAGCTTGGAAGATGATGTCACTCAAAATTAATATTTCGCCCAATTTCAACTGACTGTACTGAAAAAAGAAAGTACATCAGTTTGGCGAATGAATTCAGAAGTTAGCGAGTTCAATAAGGATTCTAAAATGGTATAACACTTACTACATTATTTCTTAGATTGGTGAAAAAAGGGTTTTTCTCAAAGAAACTCAGTTTCGAACAATTTCTTTCAACTTATTAAAAATGAGTCCAGTCTATCCAATACGTGCCATAACTTGTTCGAAACTGAGTTTCTTTGAGAAAATCCTTTTTTGCACAATCTAAGGAATAATGTAGTGAGTGTTATACCATTTTAGAATCCTTATTGAAAGCGCTAACTCTTGAAGTCACTCGCCAAACTGATGTATTACTTTTTTTTTCAATACAGTTAGTTGAAGTTTGGTGAAATATTAATTTTGAATACTTGGTTCGACAAAAAAGTGACATTATCTTCCAAGCTGAAAAAGTTAGCTTTGAATCAAAGGTTACAGGTCTCAGAAGCACTATTCGGGATAACATAGGAAAAATAAAATTAGAAAAAAGTAAAGATTTGTAGCAACAGGAGTTCAAAAATCATCACATGATATGCATTTTCTGATGGCTATTATGACTTCGCCTGTTACCCCATTTCGGCTTGACGTAGACTTCTGGGACACCCTGTATAACTCAGGCATGTTTACGTAAGTTTGAGGTAGAGAGAGAATACAGGCAAAAATTAGACCTATGGGGATTCAGGTTCCACAAAAGTTTTGTGATATGAGAAAAGATAATGGTGCAAAAACTAACAATTGTAACCTCATTTGGTATAAATGATTAGGACTTCAAATCACCAAAAAGTCAATTTTGTGGAATAGATTAAAGGGTGTATCTTCTTAATTTCATCTTTCAGATATCCCAACTAAAAAGATGATGTTTTACTAACATATCCCTCACTCCGTCTTTTAATGGTTGATTGTTGTTTTCTTTCTTCACTGGAAGTTCCCAATTGGGGTTCAGATTGAAAGAAAGTTGCGAGAGAATCCTAAGATCACATTTGATCTGTACCCATCCGGGACTATAGACAAACGACCAAGGATGATACCTGTAAAAAGCGAATTTTAACTTCTATATTAACGTTATCAGTCTCTCTCACCATTTTTGCACAACTTCACTACTGGAACACAAGACTTCCAGCCATAGATGGAGAACCTGTTCATTCAGACCCATGCATATCAAAGACCTCAACTTCACATCCATTTGTGCATGTGCATTATCATGAGTTAAATTAACCGCTTGAACGCATCGATATAACAGCTCCTCAGGTGTTAAAACTTTGCCATCTTCGTCTAATCTATAAGTCTTGCAAAGTACTAATCTACTATACACTGAATTAAAATCTTTTTCTACTTCTTTCGTTGCACATTCCTCGATGAAAAGCCACGGATGACATGGGCCTCCTAAACATAGAAAAGATCTGAGACCTAAATATTATACAAAGCAGTTCAAATTATACTGTGAAGTATATATTATTACCATTGATTCTTAGATTTATACAGTTTTGACCAACGATAATTTGACATTTAGTTTTTGGTGATAATACGGTTTATATAAAAATTAAAAAAAGCAATGCCGTAAAGTCAGGAGCTTTCGTGCACTTTTTCATCCACCTTGTAGGTAGATTCGCATTTTCCAGTTTTATATACCAATTGAAGAAATTTTTGACAGCTGTCAAAAAAATGGTTCGTTGGAATTTAAAATACTTCTGGTTATGCGATCTGGAAAAAATGTAGCTTGAATATATCAATCTCCATTATATTACGAAATTTCGTCACGATCGAATCCGTAGTTTTGAAATTATCAAGAAAACTAAATTTCAAACGACCATATGTTTGAAGAATTCAAAGGACTTTTCAATTAAAACCGAACTGTTCTTCAAAATTATAGAGAACAGCATATTTTGATAAGAGAGTTTACACACTACAAAGGAATAAAATGTTACCTAAAAAAATTGGTTTTTTCATGCCATGCTCGAGGACTTGTTTTATAACTGGACATAAAGTTCCTCGTACTAAATCAGTTACAGTTTCTGATATGCTATCATCACCTGCTGAACTGTACTGTTTACTTCTTTCGTCTAAAAGCTGAACAAATTTAGCAGGAAACCAACCTAAATCATCATTTCATTAAAAACAGAATGAATTAGTTATCAAGAATATAATCACCTCTCAACCCATTCAATTCTCCTATCCAACAGTGTTCATCTTTCTGGCTTATAAGTGTAATGATATCATTTTTTCTAAAACCTAGTTCGTCATCATCATGTCGCTCAAAGTCTTAAAAAAAGATAACCGACATTTGAATAAATAAGCTTGAAGCAATTTCGACCATTTGCACCACTCTAACCCCTAATTAGTGGGAAGTTTTGTGCAAAGGGCCGTTATTCAGTTGCTTACCTAACAAAGCCTTGGCTCTGCGTTTCCTATTTTTTGAAACATTAATATAATTTGAATGATCTGCAGCATGAGATTCCATTGAATAATCAGCCCCTAATGATATTTCTGCACTCAATTTGGGATCCATTTGTAAAAAATATCTAGTTATCTTGAAAAAATACATTAGTGAAATTCAACCATTGCAACCTTCATATAGTACCTGTAGTACAGCTTCCCTTAAATCTACTAATATTTCAGTCTGTTTGATATTTTTCGATTTTATATCATTTTCATTATCTTCGTTGAATAAAAGCATTTGTATCATGGATTTATTTTTTTTCACTTGGCGCCTATAAAAGATATTCGTGGATGAGTACATGAATGCAATCAAAATATTTAAAAGATGAAAATTATAACATTACCTTGATAAATGTTGCTTCGGCAAATTTGGGAGGGCTTCAGGGTTCCCGACTAAAGTTCCTTGATCTGCCATCAAATATGCCAAGTGTCGCCTTCTATAAGTCTCAATCATAACCTCATTCAGAGAAGCAGTGAGTTTCAATGAAACCTGTATAACATTACACCATCATAACGGAAAAAATTATTTTTTTCCAATTCAATTACCTCCATAAGTTGCTCAACATCATCTATCTCTACTGGTATCGAAGAAAGCACGTTGAAAATTTCAGCGGAATTTTCAAGCTCTGTGATATGTTTCTCCTTCATTTTCAGCATTCCCAAACTCATTTGAAACAAAACGATTGAACCATGAAAGAAGAACAAATCCCAAATCCGCAATAATATTTTCATATGAACAACATTGGCAAATAAAGTAAGGAACCAGTTCAGGGTGATCAGTGAAAGTTCGATATCGTGCGTTTTTAATTTTTCATCCAAATCCGGTAGGTAATTAGATATCAGGTTTCGTAGGACACGCTGATCAGCCTGCACACCTGAAAGATGAAATTAAAAAAATTAATTTTACACGAAGGTTTATCGCTTTGTTTCTACCACTGAACTTTATGATCTCTTGTAATTTTGTCGTATCTGCCACCGATTTCGAGAAAAAAATTTGAACGATTCTCTCGTATTCCTCAGAAGGATCCAAATTGTCATAAAAATTCAGATCAGACTTTGTTTCTTAAAATTACCTAAGGAATCCTCCCTCTTCGTTTGTACCTTCAATTTAGGAACACCCTATAAAACTAACATGCGGATATTGTCCAAGTTTTTATATCGGCCAAACTGGTAGAACCTCTGAATTAAGGAACATTGAAGTTTTTTCGTCAACGGAAAAACAAATTCAAATTTCGCGGAACACTCATTGACTGAAAAGCATCGCTTTACGCATGATTATAAAATTCTGCATATTGAAAGTAAAGGTATAAAACTCAATCTTTCAGAAAGCATGGAAATCAATAAACAAAAAGGTTCACCTTATTTGCTTAACGACCAGATATAGTTGAGAAATTCACCTTAATTGAATTTGCTTAACGGTAATGACACGTTAACGAAGTCTCAGGTAACGTACCTCATCTATTTCCCCTATCCTTAACAAATTGTGTATATATTCCAAGCGAGTGCAACAATAAGTTTAGATAATCTCACCTGAAGAAGCCATTTTAACGCGAGTTTTGAGTTATGGGTCAATCTAAATGTGAAATTGTGAATTAATCAGTATACTAGGAACTAACCTAACAATGTTGAACTGTAGTAAGAAGCAGGCAAGAGATCTTCAACTATCGTGACCATTATCCAAAATACATCTTCCTCTTCTAAAAGTAGTAATAAACTGGCCGAAATCATCCCAGTTCCTTGGCAATACCTGCAATAAGAACATATTTCCGGATACAAGATAATAATAGCTAAATATACATTTACCCTATTTCTGGATACAGCCAAGCAACCCCCCTCAATATTCTTCTAAGCCTAGGTACTCCAGTGCTATTTAAATGACTAAAACAGGCATTTGTTGGCATAACGTGAAGTAGATCCTTCTCAATTTGTTTCGATGTCATGAGGGAATCGCTGCTAGACATTTTCACAATTTCCTTGTAACTCAATTCCGACTGTTGTTTCTTTTCTAAAGCTCCTGATATTCGTACCCAAATTTGAGATCTCAGCGAATGAGGAATTCCTGTAAGAAGTTGATGTAATTGAAGGGAAAGTGTGATTTATTCATCCCCATAAAATTAGAGCTCAAATACCTGACTTGATCATTGTGCATAATTTATCAGTCCTAGGAAGCCTTACTTCCACTTTATCCCAAGTCAACTCAGAAACTTCCTTATTATGTGAAAACTCTAAATGAGCCACCCACCTCAATCTAAAAGTATAAAAATATTCATGTAATTTCGATAAATTCAAATTAGTTCCATTACTACCTATGCTGAGGATCTTCAACAAATGGAATACCCAGAAGTTTTTTAGAACTTTGTTCTGGACCATCTTCTTCATCTACTCTAAATCCAAACTCATCAAACCTGAAATTCATCAATCAAAATCACTGAAGCGATTGAAAGAAAGTAACAACTACCTGTATTCTGGTTGAGAATTTGGGTCATCAGGAACTACTGACTTGGCCAGTAAATCTTGAGGCCACATACTTGAAATGAGGGCAGAAAAAGGACCACCAGGACTTGGTACAAGAGAATCATTTAAACTCAAAGTTTCAGAGAAATTTTCAACAGAACTGTCAGCTAAATCGTCTCCATCTATAGCTAATTGTAACTCACGTTTCTACAACAATTTAATTGAAAAACATATATCCAAGGAAATAGCCTAGAATTCTTACATTGTGGCCCTCCTTATCAACATAACCATCGTGGTCCCTTTGATTGAAAAATGATTTTGCTAAATCCATTTTGTCGTGATTAACAAAAAAAAACTTAGCTGGTACTAGTTTTAAATCAAAATTTTCTTATTTATGCCAACATATTCCAACCTGGGTTTCCCTTGACTTCTGACATTTCTTCTCCACTTGCCCTTTTGATTTTCACAACAACCAATTCATGAATTTAGTTTCGAAAAATTCCATCAGAGGGCTCTGCAAGGCTGGAGATTTAGAAGTTTTATCGAAATATTCGCATATTGAGCCGTAAGGAGTATTTTATTCCCCAGATTCTAGCCATCTAATTCGATCAAACTATATAATTCGCAATATTTCTGGACTAAATACATCCTGATGTTATTTTGGAGCTTACGAAACTCAATCCGTCCTACCAAATGTTTTGAATTCCCATAGATCATAGTTCCAAAAAAATCCGCTAGTTAGCGCCACAACTTTTTTCGCTTGCAAATTAAATATACGAATTTGCATTTTATCATTGAGTGTACGTGAACCACAGAAAATTTGTTTTGGTAATATACGGGGGGCGATGAAAAAGTCTTCGGGAAGTTATCTCTTATTGTATGGTATGATTTGTTGGGAAATCAAACAGTTCTCAACAGTTCTAGTGGAACGAATGCTAACTCTCACATTTTTTCTGAACGAGTAATATATTTCAAATTGACCAATGGTTCGAATGGAGAATTTCGCAGCAATTTGAAATTTGAAAATATTTAATCTTCAAATAATAAAAACAGTAATGAAGTTTGTTACTTCAAATTCGAATAACCTCTTCATTAACATTACTCAATATTTCGCCTTCTTGTTTTATCCTGAAGATTTGGCAGAATTATTAGATAATTTCATCAATTCAAGATTAATATCGGGTTGCTATCTACAGGAGATAATTAAAGAATACATTCTCTTCATTCCTGTCAATTTGATGTCTTCATTGGAAACCCTTCAACAGCTACAAGGAATCTGAAAAACGAATATAATCAATAATGGTAGTTGGAAAGATGAAAAAAAACAGGCTTCTGCTCAGATAGTTTTTTTTAGGGATCGTTGATTACTTTCTCATACATATTGTAGTAGCTCAAAGCGCCTCCACCATAATACAATTGTCAATAAAGAAGTTTGAATAATATATGAAAAAATTACGAAAAGCACTGCCGTGAAGGCAGGAGCTTTTGAGCGCTCGTACATCCACCTTCTAGGTAGATTCGCATTTTCCAGTTTTGGAAACCAATTGAGGAAATATATCATTCTCCATAAGTATACAAAATTTCGTCACGATCGAATCTGTAGTTTGGAAATTATCAAGAAAACTAAATTTCAAACTACCATATATACGGAACCCCTTGTATAATTTTGCTCATAGATGGAAGTGATCACGACAATCGAGATCCACACCTATCCTGAAAGTTTCAAGTCCCTAGGCGTTTCCGTTCAAAAGTTACAATTTTCTATGGTTTCTATAGTTCTGGTGATGCGAGCTGAACATTTCGCATGTAGCTTGAAAACCTCATTTTCCATTGGAGTGCAAAATTTCATCTCGATCGAATCTGTAGTTTCAAAGTAATCAGGAAAACAAAATTTCGAGCGGCCATATTCACGGAACCCTTAGGCGGATTTTGCCCAATAACGAACTCAACCTCGGCATGATTCGAACCTACCCTGAAAATTTCATGTTTCTAGGACATTCCGTTCGAGAGTTATCGTGTATAAGGACGGCCGACGGACGGACAGACTCGAATTTTCCGACGGATTCGTCATCAGTGAGTCGAACATAGTCGTTTGAGACCATTTTCGGCTCAAAATTCGAAAAATACATACATCGTGACGAAATGATATAGCCCTCGTGTAAGTAGTACGAGCGCTCAAAAAGCTTTCTGAAACTACCACAAAATAGCATTTGAAATGTAAATTCGAGGTGAAAAATCGAATAATACATATAACGGTTTAAGGGTGAGTTGAGACTGAAAAAATCACTAGAGCGTGTTGGAATCATTCATACCGCATCTACCATCAATAATCGATACTGAAATCTGAATGATAAACGAAAACTTTCTGGAACTACCACAACATATCATACGAAATAAAAATCGGAGGTAAGGAGCGACCGATCTTTATTGATTTCAAAAGAAAAACTATGTGGATAGAACTCTCGATATATTCATAATTCGAAATGACACAAAAAATGTATTCAAAACATGAATACTAAAAGTTAAAGAATTCATTGTAATTATTGAGAAGAAAAATTATGAACGAGGAAAGAAAATATTCGTTTCACCAGTTATTTTCTAAGTATTGAGGTAAACTATTATTAATTTAGCCTAGTAGAGCCATCTGTCGGACACAGATTTATTAGATAATTTTATCAATCCAAGATTTACATCGGGTTGCTATTTACGAATATACAGGAGATAATGAAAGAATACATTCTCTTTGTTTCTTCAGGTCTTAATTTGATGTCTTTATTGGAAACCCTTCAACATGAAGAGCTACAAGGAATCTGAAAAACTAATATAATCAAGACTGGTAATTTGGAAGATGAAATAAAAAAAAAACAGACTTCAGCTGAGATAGTTTCTTAGAGATCGTTGATTACTTTCTCTCACAAATTGGAGTAACTCAGAGCGCATCCACCATAATATAATAGTCAATAAGGAAGTTTGAATAATATAAGGAAAAAGCTTTCTGAAACTACCACAAAATAGCATTTGAAATGTAAATTTGAGGTGAAAATCGAACAATACATATAACGATTTAAGGGTAAGTTGAGACTAAAAAGTCACTAGAGCGTATTCGAATCCTTCATTTCGCATCCACCACCAACAACCAATATTGAAATCTGAATAATAAAAGAAAACTTTCTGGAACTAAACACAACATGGCATACGAAATAAAAATTGGAGGTAAGGAGCGACCGATCTTTATCGATAATAACGTTTTACCAGTTATTTTCTAAGTATTGAGGTAAACTATTATTATTTTAGCCAAGTAGAGCCATCTGTCGAGCGGTTCTGGAAATAATCTTCCTGTAGGAAAAAAGCTTAGTATGTATATTCATTCACTTCAATTCATCCAGTAAATACTTCTCTTGGATGAATATTTTTTCAGCAAAACTCTATCAAGAGGAGAACGAATATATAAATGTAAAATTTTCATCGGATAATACGGAATCTAGAGTTAAGGTATTTGAATAATGAATTGCACTAATTATAAATGGGATAGACTGAGGTAGAGAAAATTGTTCTTAGTGTATGACTATTTTATCCGGGTCCCGGGTCAATGTTCTTGAAGGGAACCCCAAACATCCATACAGTGACCGGTGCATCTCATCCCCTCATGATATGTAAATGCCTCCTGTAAAAATGAGTGGCCCATCTTTACCTGCCCTAACTATAGCGTGGAACATACGGCGGATTGTTTTTTGTAACCTTCTTGAATGACTATCCCATAAAGTTGACCTAAAGGGTTGAAGTAAAAAATCTGACGGAAAAAAACGATTTTAAATTTTGTGAGAACGCAGAGACAGACCAGTTAGATAGAACCACTTGTTTTTTGTATCTCACGGTTGAAGTAGTTTCAATCCGTAATGTGAACGGTATATTGTCCCTGCTGGGAAAATCCCGAATATCTTTCCTTTGGAGAAAAAAATGGATTACTCTTAGTTCTTATGCGACAAATCTTTTATTGAAATTACCATAAATTGTTTGTGGAACTCAAATAACATTTTCTTTCACTGGTTACATTCCAATAGGCTGATGATGGTCATATAAGAATTCAATTTCGTCCGTCCGTCCGGTCGTAAACACGATAACTTTCGAAAAAAGAGGCCTAGAGTTTTGTGATTTTAAGGGTACATTCGAGGAATGAGTGTGAAGTTCAGTCAGATGGAGAATGCCGTGTTCAAGCTACATTCAAAATTTTGTCCAGATCGCATGACCAGAACCATGGACACCATAGAAAAGTATAACTTTCGAACGGAAAGTCCTAGGGACTTGAAATTTTCAGGGTAGGTTTGCATCTCGAATGTCGCGGTCATGTTCATCACTGAGTGAAATTCGACTAGGGTTTCCGTAAATATGGCCGTTCAAAATATTTTTATCCTGATAATTTCGAAACTACTGATTGGATTGGAATGAAATTTTGAACATAGATGAAGAATAATGTACTCAAAATACGTTTGTCCAGATCGCATTACCAAGACCATAGATAACGTAGGAAATTCTAGCGAATCATCGAAAAAAAAATTGGTCACTTAGCACTGACGTAGTCTGGAGTTTCGCCTTAGTTTTTTGACACCTTTCGAAAATTTCTTCAATTGGTATCTACAACTGGAAAATGCGAATCTACCTATACAAGGTGGACGAACGAGCGCTCAAAAGCTCCTGACTTCACGGTAGTGCTTTTCCACATGAAAACGAAATTGAGTTCCTCTGATCTGCTGTGGAAAATTCTTGAAGAGTCGATTTTTTTAAATGACATTATTTGTCGCACAGTCACAACAATTATTTGAACTTCAGAGAGCCGAATGAACCGATCTCATTCTATCTAAGATTAATAGGTGTAGAGCGGTTTCTAAACAACGAGGTGTTAACACTTTATTAACTGTTGATTTTATAATTATGACAGAATTTTGAAAAAAAAATACAAATACAAACAAGTTCTTCCATAATCACTCAATTATATGTAATTTTTTCAGTGCGAATTTTTCAGTGAGTTGTGGTCCCTCCTGAAGGTAACCTGTAATTTTCGAGCACAGTTGAATAAACCCAATTGGGTTTTAAGTACTGAACTACAGTCTGGTACCTACATTTAAAAAGACATTCGCTTATCCATTGAGCTCATAATTTTATCATTAAGGGCAAAAAACAATTCGAATTGGTCTTTCTAGATAATGTCTTCACTATATCTTCTTCCAGAGAAATGCCAGGAGGATTAAAAATTGAAGGTGTTTTTAGGATGCTAATGGTCATGTGGGGCATCGTTGGATGGGTCTTCAAAAATAATATCGATGTTTCAAGATGTCTTTTCCCTTACTTTTCAACCATAAGCTCCATAAGATTCAATGAAATTTTGTTCAATTTTTTTTGGAAACCTGGGCAGGATCATTTTTGGGAACAAGAACCCAAACCACTTTCTTTTCAAGATTAAAGTGGAATGCGAGCAGAATCTGGATTATCAAACCCTATTTGAATCATATAATTCGAGTGAATTTCATTCATTTTTTTTCAGAGAAGTAATAATTTATGCAATATTGTTCGGGCAAAGGGGACGTTGCTTCCCTCGAAGGTGCTTTCTTTGTTATTCTCACTCCAGCATCAAACAATGAGAAAGATGAAACACTATGAATACTGATTATCTTAGCTGTAACGGTCGTTGTCTTTTTATATTTAATCCTCGAGGAATTAAGAATAAGAATGAGCCTGAGTTCTCACCGTCATCCTAGGGTTGGTCTAGTATTCTCCTTTCAATAATAGGGTAGTTGCTTCAAACCGTTGTCCTCGCCAGGTATTGGTTAGGCTTGCTCCATTCGAAATTAAAAGCATCCCTTTTCATTTTATTGGCTACGTCCTTTTTACCTAAGAGGGTTGTACACTCCTGAAGAATTTGTACATACCAAATTGAAGATTTCTGATGTTGGTAAGCAGTATAGCTTACGTCGATAAATTTCAGATTTTCAATGAATTGATGATATAATTTGGAAATATCGTTGAACTTGAATGAAGAACAAAACATTGAAAAGCACTGAAGTCAGGAGCTTTTGAGCGCTCGTTCATCCACCTTGTAGGTAGATTCGCATTTTCCAGTTTTAGAAAACAATTGAAGAAATTTTAGACATCTGTTACAGAAATATAAGGAATTTTTCTTCAATAATTCGTTGCAATTCAAAATCGCTCTGGTTATGCGATCTGGAAGAAATGTAGCTTGAATATATCATTCTCCATTAAAATACAAAATTTCGTCACGATCGAATCCGTAGTTTGGAAATTATCAAGAAAACAAAATTTTAAACGACCATATTTACGGAACCCCTGGTCGAATTTTGCCTAATAACGAACTCAACCGCGGCATTCGAGATTCGAACGTACCCTGAAAATTTCAAGTTTTTAGGTCGTTCCGTTCGAAAGTTATCGAGTATACGGCCGGACAGATTCGAATTTTTCGACTGATCCGTCATCAGTGATTTTGTCGATTGAGACCATTTTCGGCTTGAAATTACAAAAATACAGACATCGTGACGAAATGATATAGCCCTCGTGTAAGTAGAACGAGCGCTCAAAAACTATAAGGCAACTAAAAATGCAACAACCTACTGTAAATATTTTTCACTTTCAGTTCGTCCCCTAGTTGTCTCTCTATCATTAGACTATTTTTTTATCTTTTTCTGTTATTTAATTTATGTTATACAGGGGGAGTCAGAACTGTAGTGGCGGTTAATTTCATTTTTATTTCGAGCTTTGCTATTTCGTGGTGAATTTTGTCGCCATGGAGCTGTACGCTCTTCTTTCCGTGAAAATAAAAATCTAGAATCATTGTTAGATGCCGAAAGAATTCTTTTTCAAAATTTCGGAATCTGATTCCAGCCAGATGAAAACAATTTTTTTTTTGGAAAATATTGAAAAATGTATATATTGAGCATAAATTCTTCATAAGATTTTGAGAGAAAAAGTTCGTTTGAACATGTGTCATTGATGCTTCGTTTTAAAAATACAGGGAGCTTCAAATAAAAAAAAAATTGGTTCTCCTTTTGCCAATTTTGTTGTTATTTGGCTGTTTTATTTGTGGTTGTTAGGGGCTGATTTAGCCCCAACTTGATCATACATTTATCGAGTCCTGTGGTGTACAAAGAATAACCTTAAAAAAAAATTCGACGAAAAAATTTACCTCACTGACTTTTTCGTAGTACATATTTTTCGAAGTAAACAACTTTTAATCTTGAATTTTGTTCGTATCTTGCTTCGATATCGAGAAAAACCACTAGATTACTAGTTCCATCAGAAATATGTCATTGAATGCTTCGTTTTCAAGATACAGGTGGTTTCAAATAAAAAAAATTTGGTTTTCTTCTGCCAATTTCGTTGTATTTCGGCTGTTTTATCTGTAGTGGTAAGGGGTCAATTAAGCCCTTACTTGATCCTAAATGTATTGAGTTCTGTGAGGTCCAAAGCAGCACCTTAAAAAAAAAATTTGACGAAAAAATTCACCTCACTAACTTTTTCGTAATATTCATATTTTTTTGAATTAATCAACTTTGTATCTAGAATCTTTTTCGTATCTTGCTTTGATATCTAAGAAAAAAAGAAAATCTACTAGATTACATATTACGTGCGCGAAAAGTTTTTTTTGGAAATCATTATTGTTTCAGAATTTCTCATTACGTAACAACATCAAAAAATGAATGAATACTGATGAAACCGATTTTTAACATCTCTTTCAAAATGCTTATTCTTCAATGACTATAGAAAGGAACTTGGGAAAATACAGAAAAACTCTGGAGAAAAAAGATTTATAATAATTATGTAGATATTGAAAAATGTATAGGAGGAGTAGATTAAGAATATATTTTTTGATAGATTTTCAGAGAAAAAGTTCATTCAAACATGTGACATCAAATGCTTCATCTTCAAGATAAAGGTGGTTTCAAATGAAAAAAAAAAGTTGGTTTTCTTCTGCCAATTTCGTTGTTTTTCGGCTGTTTTATCTGTAGTGGTAAGGAGCTAATTAAGCCCTATCTTGATCCTAAATGTATTGAGTTCTGTGGGGTCCAAAGCAGCACCTTAAAAAAAAAAATTTGACGAAAAAATTTACCTCACTAACTTTTTCGTAATATTCATATTTTTTTGAATTAATCAACTTTGTATCTTGAATTTTTTTCGTTTCTTGCTTTGATATCGAGAAAAAAAGAAAATCAACTAGATTACATATTAGGTGCGCGAAAAGTTTTTTTTGTAAATCATCATTGTTTCAGAATTTCTCATTACGTAACAACATCAAAAAATGAACGAATACTGATGAAACCGGTTTTTAACATCTCTTTCAAAATGCTTATTCTTCAATGACTATAGAAAGGAACTTGGGAAAATACAGAAAAACTCTGGAGAAAAAAGATTTATAATAATTATGTAGATATTGAAAAATGTATAGGAGGTGTAGATTAAGAATACATTTTTCGATAGATTTTCAGAGAAAAAGTTAATTCAGACATGTGACATTAAATGGTTCGTTTTTAAGATACAAGTGGTTTCAAATATAAAAAATTTGGTTTTCTTCTGCCAATTTCGTTGTTTTTCGGCTTTTTTATTTGTAGTGGTAAGGGGCTAATTAAGCCCTAACTTGATCCTAAATGTATTGAGTTCTGTGGGGTCCAAAGCAGCACCTTGAAAAAAAATTTGACGAAAAAATTTACCTCACTAACTTTTTCGTAATATTCATATTTTTTTGAATTAATCAACTTTGTATCTTGAATTTTTTTCGTATCTTGCTTTGATATCGAGAAAAAAAGAAAATCAACTAGATTACATATTACGTGCGCGAAAAGTTTTTTTTGGAAATCATCATTGTTTCAGAATTTCTCATTATGTAACAACATCAAAAAATGAATGAATACTGATGAAACCGATTTTTAACATCTCTTTCGAAATGCTTATTCTTTAATGACTATAGAAAGGAACTTGGGAAAATACAGAAAAACTCTGGAGAAAAAAGATTTATAATAATTATGTAGATATTGAAAAATGTATAGGAGGTGTAGATTAAGAATACATTTTTCGATAGATTTTCAGAGAAAAAGTTCATTCAAACTTGTGACATTAAATGCTTCATCTTCAAGATACAGGTGGTTTCAAATAAAAAAAAAGTTGGTTTTCTTCTGCCAATTTCGTTGTTTTTCGGCTGTTTTATCTGTAGTGGTAAGGAGCTAATTAAGCCCTAACTGGATCCTAAATGTATTGAGTTCTGTGGGGTCCAAAGCAGCACCTTAAAAAAAAATTTGACGAAAAAATTTACCTCACTAACTTTTTCGTAATATTCATATTTTTTTGAATTAATCAACTTTGTATCTTGAATTTTTTTCGTATCTTGCTTTGATATCGAGAAAAGAGAGAAAATCCACTAGATTACATATTACGTGCGCAAAAATTTTTTTTTGGGAATCATCATTGTTTCAGAATTTCTCATTATGTAACAACATCAAAAAATAAATGAATACTGATGAAACCGATTTTTAACATCTCTTCCAAAATGCTTATTCTTTAATGACTATAGGTAGGAACTTGTGAAAATACAGAAAAACTCTGGAGAAAAAGATTTATAATTAATATGTAGATATGGGAAAATGTATAGGAGGTGTAGATCAAGTATACATTTTTCGATAGATTTTCAGAGAAAAAGTTCATTCAAACATGTGACATTAAATGCTTCGTTTTCAAGATACAAGTGGTTTCAAATAAAAAAAATTTGGTTTTCTTCGGCCAATTTCGTTGTTTTTCGGCTGTTTTATCTGTAGTGGTAAGGGGCTGATTAAGGCCTAGCTTGATCCTAAATGTATTGAGTCCTGTGGTGTCCAAAGCAGCACCTCAAAAAAAAATTTGACGAAAAAATTAACCTCCCCAACTTTTTCGTAATATTCATATTTTTTAAATTAATCAACTTTGTATCTTGAATTGTTTTCGTATCTTGCTTTGATATCGGGGAAAAAAAGAAAATTCACTAGATTACATATTCAGTGCGCGAAAAGTTTTTTTTGAAAATTATCATTGTTTCACAATTTCTCATTATGTAACATCAACAAAAAATAAATGAATACTGATAAAAAAGATTTTTAACGTCTGTTTCAAAATTCTTATTCTTTAATGACTATAGAAAGGAACTTGGGAAAATACAAAAAAACTCTGGAGAAAAAGATTCATAATTAATTTGTAGATATTGAAAAATGTATAGGAGGTGTAGATTAAGTATACATTTTTTGATAGATTTCAAGAGAAGAAGTTCATTCAAACATGTGACATTAAATGCTTCGTTTTCAAGATACAGGTGGTTTCAAATAAAAAAAAAGTTGGTTTTCTTCCGCCAATCTCGTTGTTATTCGGCGGTTTTATTTTTAGTGGTAAGGGGCTAATTAAGCCCTAACTTGATCCTTGATTTAGTGAGTCCTGTGGTGTCCAAAGCATTATCCCAAGAGTTGAGTTTTTTTCGTATCATGCTTTCATTTCAAGGTAAAAAAGAATATTCTCTATATTGCATATGCCGTGCGCGAAAAGTTTTTTTGGAAATTATCATTGTTTCTCAATTTCTCATTTTGTAACAATAACAAAAAATAAAAGAATACTGAATTAAAAACAAATTCCAACATCTGTTTCAAGATACTTATTATTTGATGTTGAATATAAGAAGGAACTTGGGAAAATACAGAAAAACTCTGGAGAAAAAAGATTATAATTAATATGTTAATACTGTTCATCAATCTGAGTCCGATTCCACTTGATAAAATTGACTTTAGCGGCGATAACTCGTGTAAATAATAAACCATCGAAATATGTTCATGAAAATCGAAGATCAATTTTTTTTCATGTACTCTCGAGTGAAACTGGAACCAGCAGGACAAGAACACGAGATCCTGCGGCAGTCTAAAAGATCTCGGTGCGCCTCTGGCCGATGGGGTTAAACGCGGCGCTGAATGATTCACCTCCGAACGCACGTGGGTAAAAATGGCTCACCCTAGGACTCATGTGGGGTGGTCAGGAGAGGGTGAACGGAATTCCCTATGCCCTAAAAAGCGACTATGGACTCGGAGAGGGGATAGATCTCGATCTGCAAGTGGGGAGAAAAATAAACCAACACCGATTTTGCTGCAGTTCTGGTTCAGACGGTTAGTAAGTTGCGTCACAAGGTTCTGTGTGTTGTATTCATCTAGTTCTCGTGCATTCGAATGGTATCTGGCATGGACCCCGTGAATGAAAACGACGTCCGTCTCGGCGCTGACGTCCAACCGACGCTGTCCACTGCCAGGGAATCTAGACAATCGCCGAAGTTCAACCAGGTGTTGCTCCAAAGGAATTCCACATCGCCTTCTGTGCCTAGGAAAATTATGAGCAAAAATCACAACAACACAAGTAAGTACACATTTTTTTCAAAGGTATCGGTGAATGTTTTTTAGAATATTCACCTGCCATACTGCCCTCCTCAAATATCATCAGTGGAAATATAAAAGTATTGAATCGATTATCGGTGGAAATTTGGTGTTAATCCAAAACCAACTCGAAGAAAAAATCTGTTTCAAGATTGATGGCGAATTTTCATTGAAAAAAATCGTTAATGACCATTTTCCTATTTCTTGCGTGTTTTTCTATACCGAAAATTGGTCAGATTCAACATATAATATTTTCCACCCATCTTGAATTATCATAGCTTTTTCTTACCTACTATTGTAAGGACGTTCGACAAAAATAAATCATAAATTTGGTTCTCAACCCCAAAATCTTTTTTTTTATTTCGGGGGTACTTCAAGCTGAATTTCGAATTAATTAGTTTTGACTAGTGCTTATTTGTTTATAAATATGGTATATCTAGGATGACCTGGAAGAGTTTTTGATTCCTTGGTTAATATGAAATCAAATAGTGTGTCGATCTAAAATCGCCCTTGACACAATAACCGATTTCAGCACGATTATTTTATATTTAGACTTATTGGCGGAGAAATGTTTAAAATTGTACTTTGTACTTTAATGATTTAAATTTTTATATTTTGTTCATTTCACCCTAAGCTGAACAATCGGCAAAATATTTATGTTATGTAAGGGATGGTTGTTTGAAAACTGAAATATCGACATCAATTTGAGATTATCAAGGTATGAATTCCCTTCCTTTCGGAAACTACATATAACAAGTGTCCCCTGAACAAAGCGCAACTATAATCTTGACCAAACATCCGTAAAAACAAGCTATTGATTTCGAAGTAGCAAATGGATGACACAGTTAATCGTATCATAAAACTCATTACCAAGTTCAGTATTCTCGTTATTACCAAGGAAATTAGCAATCAGTACTGAAAATTCTCCCCTTGCGGTATTTTAATTGTAATTAATGTGCGTCGAAGCCGCTTTTTCTGAAATTTGCGGTACTAATTAAACCGATGGACACTCTTACAAATTTGGCGAATTGGTCGTGGCTGCTATTCTTTATAAAGCATCTTATTCGCATTTAGCGTTCGCAAAAAACGGTCGGTTAGTCACTTTATAGCAGATATTATAAAACAGAATAAGTAATTGGAATGCGTTTTTCTGTATGAGGCGAAGTCTTTACGATGTGGACAACATTTCGTTTGTTTTATCAGTGGCGGATGCTGTTTTTTGATGCCTCCCGTGACCTGGATATCGGCGAAGACTGTCCAATTAAAGTTGGATCCATTCGAGATTTCATATCGGCCAATATTGACAACCTAAATCAGTGGGACACAAAAAATAAATTATAACAATCCACCCAGGCCTCGGAAGAATCAATTCTTGCATTATACAAGTTGTCATAATTAATTTAATTTTGTGTTCGGAAATTTCGAGGAGTGAACGTTGTCCGAATGGATTTTTGCGTGGAATAGCGGAGCCTCTTCCAGGGTCTGCCACTGGCATTGTTTTTGCCAGGACATTTCATAGCGGAGAATTCCTTCTTCAATTCGAGCGGTCGTCAAGGGATCGATAATTTGTTTTTTATTCCCGACCGAAATTTTCGGGATAAAAACTAGTCCACAACGGGTTCTCTGGTAAGGGCAAAAAGTAATTGATGAAAAAGTATCGGTTTTTCCTCTGTAACCGCTTCGTCTGATTTCATAGCCTGAGCGGGCATGTCCAGCGGCGTGTACACAATTCAACAACCACCATCTCCCAGTCGGGTTTCTCATAATCGTTAATCATATTACAAAATAAAACTTTCTTTGAATTATTGTCACCGAATTTATTAACCAGAACGGATTAACCATGCGACAAAAGAGGAGGTCGTGGTGTACTTCGATGTGGAACAAGCCGATTCCTCGAATAACAGTATTTTTGTACGTTTCCACATAAAAATGTACTTGAGAAACGAAAAAGTATCCACGAAAATATCCATCTTTTTACTGCTTCGGTTCAAACCACGAGGAAACTTTGTTCGCCATTTAATACGAAATTATTGGCAGTTTTCGATTCGTTTCGTAAATCTGTTTTTTTTTCCAATGTCGAGCAGGAATTGATCGTCATCGACTTTCTGCAAGAATAATCCTTGCAAAAATTAAAATCTAAAACAAAAGATAGGTATGACAATCTTTCTCCCATTCTTAACCCACATTAAGCTAGTATGAATTATTATGTGTGAAGACAGTTTTTTTTTTGTCCAGCAAGCTTGCCAATTCTCAATAAATCTTTTATTTATGAC
This sequence comes from Aphidecta obliterata, assembly GCA_963966015.1. Classification (NCBI taxonomy): domain Eukaryota; kingdom Metazoa; phylum Arthropoda; class Insecta; order Coleoptera; family Coccinellidae; genus Aphidecta; species Aphidecta obliterata. The sequence continues at coordinate 10,495,707 of OZ014436.1, forward strand.
AAAATTTTGACGAAACAACTGCCTGAATTATGTGTTGTTTGAGTGTGAAGCCAGTTTTTTTTGAGCACCTTTATTTTTTTTGCTAGTTCGCTGGGCAAGCTCAATAACTTTTTCATTTATCATTGAATTTCAATGAAACAAATCCCTGTATGATGTGTAAATTATGTGTTATTTATTTATGAATTCAGTTCTTGCGATGACATTTTTTTCTATAGAAAATTGTGCTAGTTTGCTCGGCAAGGTGACACAATTTCGAATAACTCTGTTATTCATTGCTGAATTTTGATGAAAAAATTATGCCCGAATTAAGTGTAAATTATGTATAATTCAAGAGTTATTGAGAATTCTTCCAGCTTGCTCGACCCAGTTCTTGTTAAATGAAATAGGCAAGCGCACCAAAAAAGTGCTTCCCACATAAACAACATACAATTCAGACATTTGTTTTATCAAAATTGAGTGATGAATAAAAGAGTTATTAGGAATTGTGCTAGCTTACCTGGCAAACTATAGCACATTCTTCATAAGAAAAAATTGAGGCGAAGCAAAAAACTAGATTCTCACATAAATTACGCATAATTTACAAATAATTCAGGTGATTTTTTTAATCAAAATTGAGAGGGAAATTGAATTACTTTTATTAAAAGTTGTGCTAACTTACATAGCAAAATGTAGCACATTCTAAATTGAAACAAAATGAAGGCGCACCAAAAAAACTGGTTTCGCACATAAATAAAACATAATTTACATATAATTTAGGTATTTGTTTCATTAAAATTGAGAGGTCAATGAAAAAACTGTTATTAGTAGTTGTGATAACTTGCATAGTAAGGAGTAGTACATTCTAAATCGGAACAACATAAAGGCGCACCAAAAAACATGTGGCTTCGCACATAAAAAAAACATAATTTACACATAATTTAGGTATCAGTTTCATTGAAATTGAGAGGTAAATGAAAGAGTTATCAGGAATTGTGCTAACTTGCATAGCAACAGATCATTTTTAATTGAAACAAAATGAAGGCGCACCAAAAAAACTGGCTTCGCACATAAATAAAACATAATTTACATATAATTTAGGTATTTGTTCCATCAAAATTGAGAGGTAAATGAAATTACTGTTATTAGGCGTTGTGCTTATTTGCATAGCAAGCGGTAGCACATTGTAAATTGAAACATAATAAAAGCGCAACCAAAAAACTGGCTTCGCACATAAATGAAACATAGTTTACATATAATTTGGAAATTTTTTTCATTAAAATTGTAGGGGTAAATGAAATTACGGTTATAGTTGTGCTAACTCGCATAACAAGAGGTAGCACATTCCAAATTGAAACAAAATTAAGGCGCACCAAAAAAACTGGCTTCGCACATAAATAAAACATAATTTACACATAATTTAGGTATTTGTTTCATTAAAATTGCGAGGTGAATGAAAGAGTTATTATAGGAATTGTGCTAACTTGCATAGCAATAGATCATTCTTAATGGACACAAAATAAAGGCGCACCAAAAAAACTGGCTTCGCACATAAATAAAACATAATTTACACATAATTTAGGTATTTGTTTCATTAAAATTGCGAGGTGAATGAAAGAGTTATTATAGGAATTGTGCTAACTTGCATAGCAATAGATCATTCTTAATGGACACAAAATAAAGGCGCACCAAAAAAACTGGCTTCGCACATAAATAAAACATAATTTACACATAGTTTAGGTATTTGTTTCATTAAAATTGCGAGGTAAATGAAACAGCTATTATAAGAATTTTGCTAACTTGCATAGCAATAGATCATTCTTAATGGATACAAAATAAAGGCGTACACAAAAACTGGCTTCGCACATAAATAAAACATAGTTTACATATAATTTAGGAATTTTTTTCATTAAAATTGAGGGGTTAGTGAAATTACAGTTATAGTTGTGCTAACTCGCATAACAAGAGGTAGCACATTCCAAATTGAAACAAAATAATGGCGCACCAAAAAACTGGCTTCGCACATAAATAAAACATAATTTACACATAATTTAGGTATTTGTTTCATTAAAATCGGGAGGTAAATGAAAGAGTTATTATAGGAATTGTGCTAACTTGCATAGCAATAGATCGTTCTTAATGGATACAAAATAAAGTGGCACCAAAAAAACTGGCTTCGCACATAAATAAAACATAATTTACACATAATTTAGGTATTTGTTCCATTAAAATTGGGAGATAAATAAAAGAATTATTATAGGAATTGTGCTGACTTGCATAGCAATAGATCATTTTTAATGGATACAAAATAAAGGCGTACCGAAAAAACTGGCTCCGCACATAAATAAAACATAATTTACACATAATTTATGTTATTGTTTCAATAAAATTGGGAGGTGAATAAAAGAGTTATTAAAGGAATTGTGCTAACTTGCATAGCAATAGATCATTCTAAATTGATACAAAATAAAGGCGCAATAAAAAAACTGGCTTCGCACATAAAAAAAACATAATTTACATATAATGTAGGTATTTGTTCCATCAAAATTGAGAGGTAAATGGAATTACTATTATTAGGAGTTGTGCTAACTTGCATAGCAAGAGGAAGCACATTTTAAATTGAAACAAAATAAAGGCGCAACAAAAAAACTGGCTTCGCACCTAAATAAAACATAATTTACATATAATGTAGGTATGTGTTTCATTGAAATTGAGAGGTAAATGAAAGAGTTACTAGGAATTGTGCTAACTTGCATAGCAAGAAATAGCACATTCTTAATTGAAACAAATTAAGGCACGCCAAAAAAACTGGCTTGCTCGGCAAGATAGATCACATCCTCAAAAAAAAACGAATAAAGGCGCACCAAAAAAACTGGCTCCGCGTATAAATAAAACATAATTTACACATAATTTAGGTTTTTGTTTCATTAAAACTGCGAGGTAAATGGAAGAGTTATTATAGGAATTGTGCTAACTTGCATAGCAATAGATCATTCTTAATAGATACAAAAAAAAGCACCAAAAAAACTGGCTTCGCACATAAATAAAATATAATTTACACATAATTTAGGTATTTGCTTCATTAAAATCGGGAGGTAAATGAAAGAGTTATTATAGGAATTGTGCTAACTTGCATAGCAATAGATCATTCTTAATGGATACAAAATAAAGGCGCACCAAAAAACTGGCTTCGCACATAAATAAAACATAATTTACACATAATTTAGGTATTTGTTTCATTAAAATTGGGAGATAAATAAAAGAATTATTATAGGAATTGTGCTAACTTGCATAGCAATAGATCATTTTTAATGGATACAAAATTAAGGCGTAGCAAAAAAACTGGCTCCGCACATAAATGAAACATAATTTACACATAGTTTATGTTATTGTTTCAATAAAATTGGGAGGTAAATAAAAGAGTTATTGAAGGAATTGTGCTAACTTGCATAGCAATAGATCATTTTAAATTGATACAAAATAAAGGCGCAACAAAAAAACTGGCTTCGCACATAAAAAAAACATAATTTACATATAATTTAGGTATTTGTTCCATCAAAATTGAGAGGTAAATGAAATTACTATTATTAAGAAGGACATTTTAAATTGAAACAAAATAAGGGCGCAACAAAAGAACTGGCTTCGCGCATAAATAAAACATAATTTAAATATAATTTAGGTATTTGTTTCATTAAAATTGAGAGGGAAATGAAAGAGTAATTAGGAATTGTGCTAACTTGCATAGCAAGAACTAGCACATTCTTGATTGAAACAAATTAAGGCACGCCAAAAAAACTGGCTTGCTCGGCAAGATAGATCACATCCTCAAAAAAAACGAATAAAGTTGCACAAAAAAACTGACTGCGTACATAAATGAAACATAATTTACACATAATTCAGGTATTAGTTTCATCAACAGTGAGAGATGAATGAAAGATTTTTTAGAAATTGTTCTAGCTTAACATAAAAAAGTGAAAGCTCACAATATGATTTTCGATAAATTGTACCGAAATTTAGGTAACTCAATGTGGTCTAATACTTTCCATAATTTCTTTTTTGTATTTCAATTCTGCGATGTCCTTGAAGGTCTTGAAACACTCGACTCGTATGACGCAGTAAAGATGCATTTCCATTACGTTTTTTCTTCTGCTGCTGTACCGAAATGAATGAAGAAAGTCATGTAAATGTAAATCTTCATTTTGTATTCATAACAACGTCCTCGGCACAAATATTCCGTGTATAAGAAGAATCAGAGCAATATCGTGCCAAAAATAAGTACGTTTCGTCCATTGAAATCACGCCACGAAAAGAATGGACCTCAAAATTGAATAAAATTTTTCTTGATATTCCAAATACTCTTGTTAAATGGACTCTTTTTTCATGTGCTGGTAGTATTATAATATGGCATTATAAACTGGACCTCTGTTGGAGGTGGGCTTGCTTGTATGAAAGAACTCCTTTCAGAGTTTTGAAGGGTGGTAAAAAACATGTTTGAATAATGAAATTAATTCGAACGGACATGTCCAGGTAGATTTTATATTTTGCTGCTTTTATTTATGACTTCCTGTTCCGGTGAACGAACTCATAATTTTTGCTCTTCATACTTTTGATTTCATACAGCCTATTCCTTATTGGGGTATAATTTTTTTATTCATAAATGACCCCGGTTGAAAGCATTCAAAGTTCGAGAAGGTTTGAATACAGTTTGTTGTTATTTTGTTGTATTGCAGAATTTTCTGCATCATTTCAATGAAACAACAGAACTCAATTTCGTTCGAAAGTTAGAAAGGGATATACTACTGCGGATCATTATTTGTGTGTGCGGCATCCCCTAAAAAAAAATGGAAATCCGTTAATGAAACATGGTGGTCCCCCTCGTTCTTATTGTATTCCCTTAGGGGCGTTTCACTTTATAACAATTTAGCAACTACCCTCAGCAGCCTTCCTAGGATTGGATCGTAGTCGCTTAGGGTGGCACTAGCTACCCTTCCGTCGGTACCTCCCTGGGTCGTTGCGTCCATAAAAAATCGATATCATGCGAAAGCGCGTACCTGATTTTTTTAACGAGGTGAAAAACTACCCCTTCGAACTTAATTTGAATACATCGCTGACGTTGTTGCGTTCGATGTAATATATTCAAGTTTTTTCTGTCGCATACCTGACTTTTTGCGTTTAAGGAGCTTCAGATTCCTTGGGAAACTTTTTTTTGTCTCGTTTTTCTTTGATGAGAGGGATGAAGAAGGATTGTCTGTGGGAAAGTTCACTATCAATTCATTACATTGATTTCGAAATGGAAATTTTCGGTGTGATTAGTTCGACGTTCCACTTGAGTGATTGACTCATCAAAAAATGACCCAGCTCGAGGCCGACGAATAAATTGTGCAAATTTTTATATCATTTTAAAAACAAGCGGTTTACGTGAATTTCTTAAATTTAAACGTGTCAATAGTCCCAATTTGGAATACTATCCGCTTTTTTTGTTCGTTCATTACATCACAAGGTAATCACTCTTTGGATTCAGTGGAAACAAACGACAAGTTTTTATTAGGATGTTATTACAACAAATCCAGTTTTTTCGAAACTTTGTCATGGTCTGTAGCCAAGTTCTTATATCATTATTTGGCTCCATTCTAATGACCTTTCGAAAAAATACGACAAAAGATGCTCGTGACGAACACGCAATGTTTCTTCTGCCAGAAGCGAAAGAGGATGTTGCGCTGTTTACGTAACAAGTGCATCAATCGCAAAGTTTCGATCAATCGTCGAATTCCTTATTTCTACTAATAGTTCAACAATACCTGGAGATTATCTGCTACAAATCTTACAGAATTATTCGATTTCTTTTCATGCATTGATTTTTAGTTATTTGAAGAATATGGAAGATAGGCAAAATAAGGTTTAGCTCCACTAAGCCATTTTCGAAAATCAATATCATGTCGATCAGTCGAACAAATAACTGAAAATTGTCAGGATAGAAAACTTATGGCGTTCAATATTCCGTCGACTTTTGTTTTTCCAAAATTTTGGAATTTTTTTCCATTTTATCTAATTGAATGTATCTTTATCACATTTATATATAATTATAGCTTTTTCGAACAAATATTTCTTGATATAAACATATTTGTCATAATATCGATACTAAAATTGTCAGTAAAAAAAACATTATTTTTCAACGAAACTAATAATTTCTAACTTACGTAAAATATTTCGAGAACGTAAGTTTTTTTTTGTGAAAATTACTCTGTAAATAACGAAAATGAGAACAGAGAATCGGCACATCAAAAAATTTAATGAACAATTATCTTGTATCAACATCATTAAAACTGAGGGTGAATTTATTTTTGAGCGCTCGTCCTACTTACACGAGGGTTATATCATTTCGTCACGATGTCTGTATTTCTCGAATTTTGAGCCGAAAAAGGTCTCAATCGACTAGGTTCGACTCACTGATGACGAATCCGTCGGAAAATTCGAGTCTGTCCGTCCGTATACACGATAACTCTCGAACGGAATGTCCTAGAAACTTGAAATTTTCAGGGTAGGTTCGAATCTCGAATGCCGCGGTTAAATTCGTTATCAGGCAGAATTCCACCAGGGGTTCCGTAAATATGGCCGTTCGAAATTTTGTTTTTCTGATTTCTTCGAAACTAAAGATTCGATCGAGATGGAATTTTGCACTCAAATGAGGAATGACGTGTTCAAGCTACTTACAGAATTTTGTCCAGGTCGCATGATCAGAAGCATGGAAACCATAGAAAATTATAACTCTCGAACGGAAAGGCCTAGAGACTTGAAATTTTCTGGACAGGTGTGGATCTCGGATGTCGTGGTCACGATCATCTTTGAGCAAAATTAGACTAGGCGTTCCGTAAATATAGTCGTTTGAAATTTAGTTGTCTTGATAATTTCAAAACAACGGATTCGATCGTGACGAAATGTTGTATGCTAATGAAGAATTATATATTCAAGCTACATTTCTTCCAGATCGCATGACCAGAACCATAGAAACCATAGAAAATTATAACTTTCGAACGGAAAGGCCTAGAGACTTGAAATTTTCAGGATAGTTGTGGATCTCGGATGTTGTGGTCACGATTATCTTTGAGCAAAATTAGACTAGGGGTTCCGTAAATATGGTCGTTTGGAATTTAGTTGTCTTGATAATTTCAAAACAACGGGTCTGATCGTGACGAAATTTTGTATACTAATGGAGAATGATATATTCAAGCTACATTTCCCAGATCGCATGACCAGAACCATAGAAACCATAGAAAATTATAACTTTCGAACGGAAAAGCCTAGGGACTTGGAAATTTTCAGGATAGGTGTGGATCTCGAATGTCGTGATCACGTTCATCTATGAGCAAAATTATACTAGGGGTTCCGTAAATATGGTCGTTTGAAATTTAGTTTTCTTGATAATTTCGAAAATACTGATTGGATTGAAATGAAATTTCGCACATAGATGAAGAATAATGTATTTAAACTACGAGCGAGATTTCGTCCAGATCGCATTACCAAGACCATAGATACCGTAAAAATTCCAGCGAATCATCGAAAAAAAAATCTTGAAGCACTGACGTGAAGTCTGGAGTTTCGCCTTAGTTCGAAAATTTGTTGACTGTTGTCAAAAAAAATTTCAATTCGTTTCTAAAACTGGAAAATGCGAATCTACCTACAAGGTGGATGAACGAGCGCTCAAAAGCTCCTGACTTCACAGCAGTGCTTTTCATAATTTTTTCAAATTTAGTGGATATTTCGATAAAAAAATCTCATCATGAACTAATTAAATTGTATAATGTTCAATATTCGATATTTCCACCCACGAATAATACTTCGCGAATAAAAGCATTTATAAAATTACTCTTAGTTCAGATACGGTGTTGGAATTTTTTCTCGAATTCTCCAAGCCTCAGACCCGACTTCTGCAGACCAACTGAGAATTAAAAAAGAATAATCGCGAAGGGAATCAAGATAAATTAAATATCCGATGCATTTTCAATAGGAAAAAGTGGTCAGTGCCTCTCGCTGTTTATTTTTCAACGGCCGCAGTTATCAACCATGGGATGGTTTTTTTCAGTGCCTCATTGTAGCGACGGAAAAAAAAGTTGAAAGATGCCGGTATGTCCCTGAAGTCGAACTCGGGATTAGTCTCGTACGTTTTTTGTTCGGAAACTTCCGAAACTTTTCAGAAGAAATATCACGAACAAAGGCCATCCACCGCAAGTCATTAGCAAGGGTCCCGTTCACTTTTCTTTTAGCACAGGCTGTTTCGTTAATCGTGTGAACTAATGAAAAAAGACGCATGTCAGCCTGTTTAATATGCGAGAACACGGTATGTCAACATCGTAAGGCATCTATTTGAATATAACCTGGAAGCTTCAATAGAGCGCCCACGAAAAAACGCCAGGTACATCTCAAAGGGATGCTTTGTTTTTTTCGGACCTTCCATCAGAATCCACGCTCAATCCTTTCTCACACTAACCAGATATTCCCGACTTTTTATGGCGATCCCCCAAAAAAATTATGATATTTAATTATGCTCGAAGACTTGATCGCTCATAAAAAGGGCAGGTAGATTACGATCGGAGGGTACAATCTTCGTAGGGTGGAAGGCCAAGGAGCTCACAGGTAATAACTCGGCAATCACGACGGGAGGAGTCTGCACATCTACCTGCAAAGAATAATTCCGAATTATATGCAAATTCATTCGGTCCAGGGAAGTTCTTTGAAGTAAAAGTTATACGCTCATAAAAAAAATCTTTGTATGTTATGAAATCAACTCTCGTTACAGAGGATGACCACCACGTTGAATTATTACTGGTACAGCTTTTCCTGTTCAAATTCGTTATGTCCATCCGTCCGGCCGTAAGCACAATAACTTTCGAAATGAAGGACTAGAGTTTTGAAGGTTTCGGGGTACGTTCGAGGTCTGAATGCGCCAGTTGAATTAGTAAATGGGCAAAATGCGCCGAAGGGTTTCGTAGATATAGCTCTGATATATATAGCGAATTTGATACATTCTGTGATTCCATCTCTTGTAGTTCATAAAAATAAAATGGAATTATGTATCACACTGTTGACGGCCGCCTGTGGTTCGTTTGACAATCTTTGGTTAGATAGTCTCAATACAGTGTCCCTGCATGTCAAATCAGAATGATCAGAATGTCAAAGCAGCGTGAATAAATGAAGTGAATAATTAATAGATTTAGAGTATAGATAAAATTATAAATTAGGTGTATGGATGAGATAAAATTATGAATCAAGTGTATATGAAATAAAAAATAACGGAAAGCACCGCCGTGAAGGCAGGAGCTTTTGAGCGCTAGTACATGCACCTCGTAGGTAGATTCGCATTTTCCAGTTTTAGAAATCAATTGAAGGAATTTTGACAGCTGTCACAAAAATTCTGAAACTTAGGCGAAACTCCGGACTTCATGTCAGTGCTTTAGGTGACCAATTTTTTTTCGATAATTCGCTAAGATTTTCTACGGTATCTATAGTCTTGGCGGTGCAATCTGGACAAAATTTGGCACGTAGTTTGAATACATTATTCCTAAGCTAGGTGCAAGATTTCATCCCAATCCAATCAGTAGTTTAGAAATAATCAGGAAAAAAATATTTTGAACAGCCATATTTACGGAACCCCTAGTCTAATTTTGCTCATTGATGAACATGGCCGCGATATTCGCGATCCAAACCCACCCTGAAAATTTCAAGTTCCTAGGCCTTTCCGTTCAAAAGTTATAATTTTCTATGGTTTCTATGGTTCTGGTCATGCGATCTGGACAAAATATTGTTTTAATATATCATTCTCGATTAAAATACAGAATTTCATCTCGATCGAAACCGTAGTTTCGAAATTATCGAGAAAACAAAATTTCAAACGACCGTATTTACGGAACCCCTAGTATAATTCTGCTCATTGATAAACGTGAACGCGACATTTCAGATCCACACCTATCCTTAAAAGTCCCTAGGCCTTTCCGTTCGAAAGTTATGATTTTATATGGTTTCTATGGTTCTGGTCATGTGATCGGGAGAAATGTAGCTTGAATATATCATTCTCCATTAGTATACAAAATTTCGTCACGATCGAATCTGTAGTTTTAGAATTATCAGGAAAACTAAATTTCAAACGACCCTATTTACGGAACTCCTTGTATAATTTTGCTCATAGATGAACGTGATCACGACATTCGAGAACCACACCTATCCTGAAAAGGCCCTAGGCGTTTCCGTTCAAAAGTTACAATTTTCTATGATTTCTATGGTTCTGGTCATGAGATCTGGACAAAATTGCATGTAGCTTGAACACCTCATTCTCCATTTGAGTGCAAAATTTCTTCTCAATCAAATCTGTAGTTTTCAAGTAATCAGGGAAACAAAACTTTGAACGGCCATATTTACGGAACCTCTGGTGGAATTTGGCCCATTAACGAACTTAACCGAGGCATTCGGGAACCGAACCCACACTGAAAATTTCAAGTCTCTAGGTTGTTCCGTTCGAGAGTTATCGTGCTTACGGCCGGCCGGACGGACGGACAGACTCAAATTCGCCGACGGATTCGTCATCAGTGAGTCGAACATAGTCGATTGAGACCATTTTCGGCTCAAAATTCGAAAAATAGAGACATCGTGACGAAATGATATAGCCCTCGTGGAAGTAGTACGAGCGCTCAAAAATCAAGTGTATAAATAAATCAATACATATAGTGTATAGATAAAATAATAGAATGAGTGCACATAGACAAGATAGTGTTTACAAGTTAAAATGTAGAATGTAGAAACTGAAACGAAGTTATGTTTTCCAAAAAGAAACGAACTCCTCTACTGAATAAAATATATTGCTGACTAATATGTCTTTAATTTGTTTTTCAAATTTGGATTATGGCAGGTCTAAGGAAAAAAAATGTAAGCCAGCGCACACGAGTGCTTTATAATCTCCTCACGATGTCTGTATTTTTAGAATTTCGAGCCGAAAATGGTCTTAATCGACAAGGTTCGACTCACTGATGACGAATCCGTCGGAAAACTCCAGTCTGTCCGTCTGGCCATCCGTAAGCACAATAACTATCGAACGGAATGACCTAGAAACTTGAAATTTTCAGAGTAGGTTCGAATCTCGAATGCCGCGGTTAAGTTCGTTATTGGGTAAAATTTGACCAAGGGTTCCGTAAATATGGATGTTCAAAATTTTGTTCTCCTGATTACTTCAAAACTGCTGATTCGATCGGAATGAAATTCTGCAATCAGATGAAGAATGACTTGTTTATGCTACATGCGAAATGTTGTCCAGATCGCATGACCAGAACTATAGAAACTATAGAAAATTATAACTTTGGAACGGAAAGGCCTAGAGACAATTTTCAGGTTAGGTTTGGATCTCGAATGTCGCGGTCACGTTCATAAACGAGGAAAATTAGACTAGGGGTTCCGTAAATATAGCCGTTCAGAATTTTGTTTTCCTGATCATTTCGAATAACTGATTCGATCGTAATTTCGCACATAGATGAATAATAATGTATTCAAACAACGTGCGAAATTCTGTCGAGATGTCATTACCAAGACCATAGAAACCGCAAAAGATTCTAGCAAATTATCGAAAAAAAAATCCTTATATTTCTGTAACAGCTGATTCGGCATAATTGAAGAAGAGCTGCTGTCATTTTTTTGACAGTTGTCAAAAATTTCGTCAATTGGTTTCTAAAACTGGAAAATGCGAATCTTCCTACAAGGTGGATGAACGAGCGCTCAAAAGCTCCTGAGTCCACGGCAGTGCTTTTTATAATTTTTAAGGGAATGTCCAGTAAAATCTCTGAATGACCGCCAGATTGATTCTTATTTGTCATGTCGTCTGATACGAGTCCAAGAAAGATTTTCATCCCATTTCTGTGCGAGACAATTTCGTTCGCGTTTTTCTGATTGTAGAAACGTTGGCAAAAAGTGGATATTATTGAATATTACTGGTTCCATAAACTCTTCCCGATGTGGTAAGTAGGTATTCGATTCGCGGCAGCTTTCTATGCTGACATGAACATACCTTTTACATAGTGGCATTACCGTTTAATTGTGGCAGATTTTATCTCCAACATTTCTTATTCATTTAATAACATCTCGCAGATCGGGCTTTTCATTTCTGGAATTAATAAAGTATCGATATACTGTGTGAGCAATATAAGGTTGACACAGCATAAGAATCAAGGAATCAGAAACGAATTTGATTTTTTTTTATGGCACAAAGATGGCGTTGCCTGATCGATCACCCATCCAAGTACTGATCCAACACAACGCTGCTTGGCTTCAAATCAAATTGAGTTCTGAAATTTTATTGAGTGAAAAACTAACTAATCTATGTCCTTCTTGTTTTTACATGAAGTGACACTGTAGCGAGACTATCGAACCAAAATTATTGGTAGCACTCTAATCAAGGAAAAGAAGGGAAAACGACAAAATAGAGCTGTAAAAGGAAAGACAAAAAATGATGATTGGTCTGATATGTATAGTGAGTTTGAAATAGAAATATCAGAAGATGATGAACTTCCTGCACCAGTCTCAGAAAAAATGCAGAATAAGTCTACGAAAGTAGGAAAATCAAATCAAGAAATGAGGAAGTGTCAAATATAGAGAGTGGTCATGAATTGAGAGGAACAGAAGATGGAAAACCAAATTCTAAAAAATTTCAAGTTTCTAAGATCATTCCGTTCGGGAGTTATCGTGTATACTGACGGACGGCCGGACGGGCAGACTTGAATTCGTTTAAATACATTATTCTTCATCTATGTGCAAAATTTCGTTCCAATCCAATCAGTAGTTTCGAAATTATCAAGAAAAAAAAATTACGAAAAGCACTGCCGTGTAGGTAGATTCGCATTTTCCAGTTTTAGAGATCAATTGAAGGAATTTTCGACAGCTGTCACAAAAATTCTGAAACTTAGGCGAAACTCCAGACTTCATGTCAGTGCTTTAGGTGACCAATTGTTTTTCGATCATTCGCTAGAATTTTCTACGGTATCTATGGTCTTGGAGGTGCGATCTGGACAAAATTTGGCAAGTAGTTTGAATACATTATTCCTAAGATAGGTGCAAAATTTTATCCCAATCCAATCAGTAGTTTTGGAATTATCAGGAAAAAAATATTTTGAACAGCTATATTTAAGGAACCCCTAGTCTAATTTTGCTCATTGATGAACGTGGCCGTGATATTCGCGATCCAAACCCACCCTGAAAATTTCGTATTCCTAGGCCTTTCCGTTCAAAAGTTATAATTTTCTATGGTTTCTATGGTTCTGATCATGCGATCTGGACAAAGTATTGTTACATTGATAAACGTGAACGCGACATTTCAGATCCACACCTATCCTGAAAATTTCAAGTCTCTAGGCCTTTCCGTTCGAAAGTTATGATTTTCTATGGTTTCTATGGTTCTGGTCATGTGATCTGGAGAAATGTAGCTTGAATATATCATTCTCCATTAGTATACAAAATTTCGTCACGATCGAATCTGTAGTTTTGAAATTATCAAGAAAACCAAATTCCAAACGACCATATTTACGGAACCCCTAGTATAATTTTGCTCATAGATGAACGTGATCACGACATTCGAGATCCACACCTATCCTGAAAATTTCAAGTCCCTAGGAGTTTCCGTTCAAAAGTTACAATTTTCTATGGTTTCTATGGTTCTGGTCATGCGACCTGGACAAAACTGCATGTAGCTTGACACCTCATTCTCCATTTGGGTGCAAAATTTCTTCTCAATCAAATCTGTAGTTTTCAAGTAATCAGGGGAACAAAACTTTGAACGGCCATATTTACGGAACCTCTGGTGGAATTTGGCCCATTAACGAACTCAACCGAGGCATTCAGAAACTGAACCCACACTGAAAATTTCAAGTCTTTAGGTTGTTCCGTTCGAGAGTTATCGTGCTTACGGACGGCCGGTCGGCTTACGTGCTTACGGACAGACTCAATTTTCCGACGGATTCGTCATCAGTGAGTCGAACATAGTCGATTGAGACCATTTTCGGCTCAAAATTCGAAAAATACAGACATCGTGACGAAATGATATAGCCCTCGTGTAAGTAGTACGAGCGCTCAAAAACAATTTGAACGGCCATATTTACCTCTAGTCTGATTTTGCTCACTGATAAACTTGACTGAGATATTCAAGATCCAAACCTACCCTAGAAATTTCAAGTCCCTAGGCCTTTCCGTTCAAAAGTTATAATTTTCTATGGTTCTGGTCATGCGATCTGGCCAAATTTGCTAGGAGCTTGAGCACGTCATTCTCCATCTGAGTGCAAAATTTCAACCCAATCGAATCAGTGGTTTCGAAGTAATCAGGAAAACAAAACGTCGAACGGCCATATTTACGGAACCCCTGGTCAAATTTTGCCCAATGTTCGAGAGTTATCGTGCTTACGGGCGGACGGACAGACAGACTCGAATTTTTCGATGGATTCGTCATCAGTGAGTCGAACCTTGTCGATTAAGACCATTTTCGGCTCAAAATTCGAAAAATACAGACATCGTGTCGAAATGATATAGCGCTCGTGTAAGTAGAACGAGCGCTAAATAATTATGAACGAACCACTGAGCCTGTCAACCAAACCGGCCGTCAGCGTGACCAATAATGTCATTTTATAAAATCGACACTTCAAGAGATTGAATCACAGAATTATCGAGTTCTCAACACCAGAGCAGAAAAACTCAACTTCTTTTCACGTTGTGAAGGAGATGTGCAGGAATGTACTCAGCTATACGGGGTCCCAAACAGATTTCTCTCGTATTTTACTTGTTAATTACATTTTTTGCGAATGATATTTATTCATACTTGACTAACACATTATTCCTTATTAATAGAAATATCACATATTACCTCTCTGGACTGGAATAGCTTCGAAACTAAAAACTCAATGGGATTTTTTCAGGGTCCCAAAGTGAACCCCTCATCTGCAGTTCCAGAATACAAATTTTTTTCCATTTCTATCTTTTTCATTTTTTGTTATATTCTTCTCAACTGAAATAAACATAAACAATTATTATGGTAATCTTTCTTGAATAAATAGGGGTGAAGAGATGAAGAGTGAAACAACAACCGATATCACTTCTTCTATAATAGCTATTTCCTATCACAAATTTGTAATTTTTCTTGCGCAAGCTTCGAATTAAAAATAGAGGAGACTTCATGAAAGAATCGATAAAGTAGAAAGGTTAAGGGATGACCATACGGACAACTGGCTGGTGGTCTTTTGTTTTGCGGTTGTATTGCTAACCAGTGGCGTATCAGCCTCTGGCACACAAGATTATTTTAATATTTCCACTTTGGTTTATTATTGCATTTTTTTCATTCAGATCTTTTTTTCAGTAATTCCTACATCGTACCCTACTAACCTGGCTGAACTACAACTTTTCCGAGTGATGCAAAACGCGTCATTATTAGTTTACTACGACACACTGTTGGAAATGGGTGGAGATGATGTTCAGCAACTTTGTGACGCATGTGAAGAAGAATTCTTAGAAATAATGTCTCTGGTAGGCATGGCTTCGAAACCTCTCCACGTCAGAAGGCTACAGAAATCTCTTCACGAGTGGGTGGGGAACCCTTCGAAGTTCAAACTGCCGCTAGTTCCTGGGGATGATTACGAGTTGGAATTGTCGAGTCCTCGAGTAACTAGCAATCATGGCTTCTACACTATGGACAGTACGGACAGTACGAGGACAATCTATTCACCTTCACCAGGTGACGTATGTGCCTTACCATCCGTAGCTAGCCCAGGACTTTCTCTCAACAAAAGGTAGATAAGCGCCAACCCTTATGAATCTTGTCAAACTAATGGTTTTTTAGGCCTTACTCTCCTTTAGATCCCGTATGCCCACCGTCTTCTAGCTCGAGTCCAGGTAGTTGTATGTCTGTCCAACTAACCCCATCGCTGATGGAGTCTCAAATAGTCAAATTAGCTGCGGCAGCTGAGAGGCTGAGTAAAAATCTCCCGCAATACGAACCAAAACCACATAATACCAAAAAGAAAGTTTGCAAGGAATTGGAGGTAAACATTTTTTAGATTATCCTAAACTATCTTAACTTCTGATGTATTTCTAGTTAGTCATGTCCATGCCTGAAAATGACCCTAGGAGAATGGACGAAATTAGGAGATATGCAGCTATCTATGGAAGATTCGACTGCAAAAGAAAACCTGAGAAACCCCTAACTCTCCATGAGGTGTCTGTGAATGAGGCTGCAGCTCAAATATGTCGATTCATACCAGCTTTGTTGACTAGAAGAGACGAACTTTTCCCATTAGCTAGGCAAGTTGTTAAAGACTCCGGATGTTATTACTCCAAGACACAGTAAGTTGAATTGAATGTTCAAATTTTCACCCAGCTACAAGATCGGTTATCATTCTTAGCGATTCATTTTCAGATTATCAACAATGTACATGAACAAGCATTTGAATAATGAGGAGATGGACAGTTCCAATTCGAGAGATAGTCCAAGAATACACGATGGGGAAATGCCATCGAAAAAAGCCAAATTAGATCTGAATAACGAAGGAGAAGATCGACGGCAGGTCAGCCACCATATGAGAAAAAAACCTCACCCACCGCAATTAATAAACATTAACTTAGTGGATTAATTAACAGATTTGCTTTAAGGATATCGAAAAGATATTTTCTGCATGATTTTTTTTGGCTATTTGCTTATAGCAGTGCTTCACCGGAGCTTGGTGCTTTCGCTGGGTTTTTCCATATGGACCTCGAAGTTAGTTCATAGATATAGAAATAATATTTTCACTTCGCCAATTTTCATCGCGCAATTCAGATTCACTATGTGATTTATTCAAGAAACTGTGATAGGTCTGGTCAAAATTTGCTATTTCCGGCATTGTTTATGCCCTTTCCACTCATTAGATTGAGTGTTACCCCCAGAAGGGATAGTTTTTTCAACTTGATTTTTTGGCATCGGTGTCTGCTTGTGGCACCTCGTTCCAAGCAACTTCGTGGATCAACTGTGTAAGAGTCTGTATAGGATAGTGCAAAGTGGACAGTCTCCTCCCCATAATATCCCACATATTTTCGATGGGATTTGAATCCGGCGAATAGGGTGGCTCTCATACACCGATTTCTTCACAAAAACCCAGAGATGAAATGTTGACATTTTTGCCAAAAAATCAAGTTGAAGAATTAATTCTTTCAGGGTGTAACACTTCTTATGTCAGTGGGTATATTGTTTCGAATGAAAGCAAACAGAGAATTTAATGGGTTATATCTTCACGTGAAATCTTGGATTACGTTCAATTTACGCTTGAAGACAATTAAATCCTTGGTACTTATACGTCATAAACTTTTTTTCTAGTCAAACAAATGTAGGTTTTTTTACCGATATGTGATTTTTACATGTAGTAGTCATACAGATCAATGGGAACATTTGATATAGGTCGAATAATTTATAGATATTATAAGAAGATTTTTTTCTCATTTTAAATGCGTACAATAGATTTACATATACTGTAGATATTTATTTTTCCCCGTTTTTTTTATCGTGTTACATGTGTGCAATTTTTATTTAAAATCAAATCAGTATCTGAAATATGATCAATTCCGGGTGTATTTAGTGAAATACGAAATCAAACAACCGGCCAAGAAATAACTATTATTCTACTCACCAATATTTGAAATGTTTTGTATAGATTATCTATTTTTTTAATATAGAAATATATTTCCATTAACAAACCCGCATAGAGTTTTTATTATAGGCCATTCATCGAACGAATTCAATCTATATTTATTTAATTGTCTTTGAGAATAAATTTATATATTTTTCAGTAGGGTTGAAAGAAAATTGGGGTAAGTGAGTAGACTCAGATGCAGCTTTCCATTTATCACATGCTTATTAATTTTCTGCTTTCTAGCATGCAGGTCTTCTGAAATGAGGTAAGCTTTTAACGAATTCGCTTCGCTTTTTGCACGCTTTTTAATTTTATTCAGTAGTTTATTATATATCGTTATTGTTAAATATTGAGTTGGTTTTGTTTTAAATTTCATCCAAATTTTTTAGGAGTCTGAAGATGGTATACTAATAAGAACATCTCTACATTCATTATTTCAGCACCATTCAAGAAATATTTCGCATAGTTCTAGGTATGTACAAGAATTCGACATTTTAGACTCTCATCAAGCTAGCATAATCATTTCCACACAATCCACCAAAAAAATCTGTTTTGTGCACCTCTACTGTTTTTGAGCGTTCGGTCTTTTTACACGAGGGCTTTATCATTTCGTTCACGAAATTTTGTTCAGATCGCTTGACCAGAACCATAGAAACCATAGAAAATTATAACTTTCGAACGGAAAGGCCTAGGGACTTGACATTTTCAGGATAGGTGTGGATCTCGGATGTCGTGTTCACTTTCATCTATGAGCAAGATTAGACTAGGGCTTCCGTAATTATGGTCGTTTTAAATTTAGTTTTCTTGATAATTTCAAACGTACGGATTCGATCGTGACGAAATATTGTATTTTAATGGAATATGATATATTCAAGCTACATTTCTTTCAGATCGCATAACCAGAACCATTTTAAATTCCAACGAATTATCGAATGAAAAATCCTTATATTTCTGTAATAGCTGATTCGGCATGTAAAAAATTTCTTCAATTGGTTTCTAAAACTGGAAAATGCTAATCTACCTACAAGGTGGATGAACGAGCGCTCAAAATCTCCTGACTTCAAGGCACTGCTTTTTATAATTTTGTTTAATGGTTTTCAGAGAATCTAACACCAGGAAGGCCTCATTGATTATAGATATCGAAGATGCAGATTCTAGATATTCATATAGTAATTGCAGCTCCCCACAGGTGAGTCTGGGAGAAATTAATACCTAATTGAAGCAATAACTCTGATATGATTTCAGCGAAAACTAGAGGAAGATGAAGATATCGACGACGACAACAAATATTCACCAAAAGTACAGATTATAGCATCAAGTGGGGATAATATAATAGCTGTCGCTAACCCAGCTTTAGCTATGTCACCTGCTATCATAACACCTATTCCTGAATGTAGAGAAACGCAATAATCAAAAGGAAATGACGGCTATTTGTATTTTAAGTACATACAATAAATGATTAATTGTGAACACCAACGTGGCATCAAAACTGTTCAAACTTGTTGATTCATATTGTATTTTTTGGGTGAAAACCATTGAAATTCATTTCTTGATATTTATGGCATCCACCATTTTCAACATGTAAAATACCATCGTTGAACTTCACTTAGTCATGTAAGTTGGTGTTGCAATTGAAGCCACTGTGATTTATCTTGAAATTCTCAAATGACTGATACCATTTTATAATAATATAACAAATCCAATATATCTTATGTTCGTTCATTTCTGATTATTCATATAATTCAACTTTTCCTTGATAGTAAACTTCTTTTAGTTAGGACGATAGATGTGAAAATTGAAATATATTTTCATAGCTTCGAGATTAATATTATTGTATTTTTGTTGATAAAGTTGTAAGTTCTTAAATTTGTCTTATTTTTGTTAGTTCGATCACCAAATACAAAATAAAATTAATTATTAAATTCTGTTATATGTTTATTTCAACACATATTGTAAATCACACACGAATATTTCAAGACTTCAAGCTGCGAAAGAAGAAAGAACACACTTATTTCAAGCAGATGACTCGGTAAAAAATACTTCGAATAATACAATAGATACTTGAGAATTTATCACATATTTAAAATATATATATAAAATAACAATTTATGAGGGTATTCAGCGAAAAATAGTGATGTGAGAAACTGAATAGAAAACGTTCATCATAAATGATCCTAAAATTAACAAATATTTCCCTTTATATACAACGTTTAGAGTTAAATTTTATCTTTCTCAATTCATGTTCCTTTCAATCCAGTCTATGAAATTCGTGATTCTGGTGTACACACCGGGATAACCCGCTTCTGCACATCTGAAACCATACGAAACCACCCCTATTTGTGTTATTCGAACATTCGAAGGTTCGCTTCCGATGAACATCAGAGGTCCACCTGAATCGCCCTTGCAGGAATCTTTACCACCGTTTGCATATCCAGCGCAAAGCACCCTCTCATCGATCACTGAATTCTGCTTACTGTAAGCTCTTCTGCATTCGTCCGTGCGTACCACTGGCACCGCAACTTCTAGAAGGGCTGAGCTTGATGGACCATCTGGAAAAATAGAGCTTTATTGATACAGTCCAATACTATGATTTCTTTGAACTTACTAAAATTTGTACTGCCCCATCCAGCCACCACAGGTACACTCCCCACAAAATCTCTGGATCTAAGGCTATCTTCTACTGGTAAACAAACTGGCCAAATCGATGCTGTAAAAGAAAAGGATAGTATATAAATTTTACCCAAGAATTATCCTATCTTCTAAAATTGATGTTTTCGATTTCAGCCCTCAAATTCATTGATCTAGTGAGTACTTACGATGCGAAACACTTTTGGAAAGTTTCAAAACAGCTATATCGTTTGTGAACTTGACTGGGCTGTAATCTTCATGTACTTTCGCACTTTCCAAGAGAATATCTTCAGGATATGCTCCTTCTCTGTCCGAGTACAAATCCAAATCACCTATTCTTGCTAAATATCTGAAAATCATTAAAATGAAAATTAGTTTCACTCTTGACCGGTCACCGATGCTGTTCACGTACACAGTTTCGCAAGAACCTTCTACCATCATCGAAGAAACCAGTTATTCAATAACGATAATAAACATCTTGTGTTAATGGAAGTTGAAGGTGATATTGAAATGAGAAGTTTGTCTTTTTTCCTAATTTTGGTCGATGAATTATGTGGAAAAAAAAAATTATATTTTATAACTTACAAATCAGACCTCCCGTGGACACAGTGGCCAGCAGTTAGGACGTGTCTGTATGAAATAAGGGAGGCACCACACAACCACTTTGGCACAGAAGGATTTTTGCTGTTTCTGTAACCCAAAACAACCATCCAGGGAAATTCTCCTGCGAGTTCAAGTGGAATTAATAAACTAGTAGGAAAAATTACGAAAAAACAATTTTTTATTTACTTCTCAACCTGCCGACGACTTTGTGGCAACTCTATACATACAGCAACTCGTTTATGAATCAAAGTTATCTTATGAAACATCCTGTTGATACGAAGTGTGATAGGTTCTTACTAATAGGTGTTTCGGAATTTCCGACAGAGTTTTGCATAATTGAGGAAAAAATGTGAACTTATGCTTGGAAATGTTTCAGATATTGGATTGAGTTTTCGAAAAGTGAGAGATCAAACTGACAGATTGTTGTGAGAGAAATCTTCCTTGTTATCCTTGAATCATTGCTAAACCGGGATTTCTACATATGAAGTGGAATTACATGCAATTTCAAGTAGCATAGTCAAACATAATTAATTCTTATATCACATCCGAAATTCGAAATAAATTTTAGTGTATATTATCTATTTATTATAATTCTTTGTCGTTTTTTCTCCCATTCTTTGAATATAGCATATTGAACTCTATTTTACCCTAAGCTAGGTACAGAGTCATTCACTTATCTAGGTAACCTTAATGGTGGGCATATACAGGCTGTCCCAAGTTCGGGTGTCTACTAGACGTTTCTTGAGAACCGGAGCTATTTGAAATCTGAAAATTGAGATTATGATATTGCTCGACTTTATCTACTGAGCTAAAATATTCTCGAAGCCTGAACACTTTCAATTATACAGGGAGTGGAAATAAATAATTTTTTTTTTGCATTTTTTCGTCTCTTATACATATGATCGATTTTTCAATTTTAAATATATTTCTATTTGAATCGTTGCATTTGTCAAAATATTTTTCAAAATATCGAAAAGAAACTGGAAAAAAAAGGGGGATATACGTAGTCAGTATTATGTTGGTTATTCCTATTCACAACATTTCAAGCATAAACTGTTTTTACATTTTCGAAATAGAAGAATGGCGAAATATTGTGCATCTCCTAAATTTTGGAAAACTCGTAACAGGGTGTTTCAAATATTTCGTCAAAAATCGTTAAATCAGAACCCTATTTATTTATGATTGCGTTGGATTTTGCGAAGAAAAACCATAAAAAATAGGTTTCTAATTCAAAAAACTAAAGTTATGGGAAAACTTTAATAACAATTTTTGTCAAAATATTTGAAACACCCTGTGACGAGTTTTCCAAAATTAGGAGATGCCCAGTTTTCCGCCACTCTTTTACTTCGAAAATCTGAAAACAGTTTATGCTTGAAATACTGAGATTAAGAATAACGAACATAATACTGACTACGCATATCTCCCTTTTTTTTCTATATTTTCAAAACTATTTCGAAGAATGCAACGATTCGAACAGAAATATATTTAAAATTGAATAATCGATCATATATGCCGGGTGTCCAGGAAAATGTGGGAAATCTCACGGATTCGGATAAAACATAAAAAAATAAAATGACAAGTTCCCATAATTTTTTTCCCTAGCGGCGCTCCCTACGGAGATACGGCTTCCTAAATGACGCCACTGTAAATTCATTTTACTGGAATAAATTTTAAACTACTTAATATAATTTAATGAAAATTTGATATGATAAACAGTAGTAAGGACCTCTTAAAATACTGCCCTTAAATTTAAATTAGCTCGTTTAGTTTACCAGGGGCGGACTAGGTTGTATATTTTAATGCTTACATTTTTAACACCCTGTATGATAAGGAGTTAAAAAACACAAATTTGGATATCTTAAATATTAAGCTGAAGAAAAGGTACACTTGTTCATTGTCGATAAAATGAACCGTTTTCGAAAAAAAAAATAAAAGAAGTAACTTTTTTATTTTTATTAAAAAGAACCATGAATTCTAATTTTTTTTGTCTGCAACAAAATGAGATACGAAAGTTATTCAAGGAACAAAAAAGTTTGAGTTCACGTTATTGAATCCGACAAAATTACAAAGATTCTTAACAATGTTAATGTTAATATTGTTATGTTATTGATGATTTCTGATTAGCGTATTTAGATTCATTCGTTGCAAGCTTTAGTGAAAGTACATTTCTAAAGAAATATTTTTGTTAAGGTGCCTTTCTGGGCCAAAACTGCATTGTTAAGAATCTTTGTAATTTTGTCGGATTCAATAACGTAAACTAAAACTCTTTTGTTCCTTGAATAACTTTCGTATCACACTTTGTTGCAGACAAAAAAAATAGAATTCATGATTCTTTTTGATATAAATAAAAAACTTACTTCTTTCATTATTTTGTTTTTCGAAAACGGTACCTTTTCTTCAGCTTAATGTTCAAGGTATCCAAATTTGTTTTTTTCAACTCCTTATCATACAGGGTGTTAAAAATTTAAGCAATAAAACGTACAACCTAGTCCGCCCCTGGTGAACTAAACAAGCTAATTCACATTTGAGGGCAGTATTTCAAGAGGTCCTTACTATTGCTTATCATATAAAATTTTCATTGAATTATATCAAGTAGTTTAAAATTTATTCTATTAAAATGAATATCCAGTGGCGTCATTTAGGAGGCCGTATCTCCGTAGGGAGGGCCGCTAGGAAAAAAAATTATGGGAACTTGGCATCTTATTCTTTTATGTTTTATCTGAATCCGAGAGATTTCCCACATTTTCCCGGACACCCTGTATATATGATTGATTATTCAATTTCAAATATATTTCTATTCGAATCGTTGCATTCTTCGAAATAGTTTTCAAAATATAGAAAGAAAAAGGGAGATATGCGTAGTCAGTATTATGTCCGTTATTCTTAATCTCAGTATTTCAAGCATAAACTGTTTTCAGATTTTCGAAGTAAAAGAGTGGCGGAAAATTGTGCATCTCCTAATTTTGGAAAACTCGTCACAGGGTGTTTCAAATATTTTGTCAAAAATTTTGATCAAAGTTTTCCGATAACTCTATTTTTTTAAAGTAGAAACCTATTTTTCATGGTTTTTCTTCGCAGAATCCAACGCAATCATAAATAAATAGGGTTCTGATTTAACAATTTTTGACGAAATATTTGAAACACCCTGTTACGAGTTTTAAAAAAATTTAGCAGATGCACAATATTTCGCCATTCTTCTACTTCGAAAATGTGAAAACAGTTTATGCTTGAAATATTGTGATCAGGAATAACGAACATAATACTGACTACGTATATCCCCCTTTTTTTTCAGTTTTTTTTCGATATTTTGAAAAATATTTTGACAAATGCAACGATTCGAATAGAAATATATTTAAAATTGAAAAATCGATTATATGTATAAGAGACGAAAAAATCCAAAAAAAAAAATTATTTATTTCCACTCCCTGTATAATTGAAAGTGTTCAGGCTTCAAAAATATTTTAGCTCAGTAGATAAAGTCGAGCAATATCATAATCTCAATTTTCAGATTTCAAATAGCTCCGGTTCTCAAGAAACGTCTAGTAGACACTCGAAGTTGTGACAGCCTGTATATGCCCACCATTAAGGTTACCTAGATAAGTGAATCACTCTGTACCTAGCTTAGGGTAAAATAGGTTGACTAAGTTCAATATGCTATATTCAAAGAATGGGAGAAAAAACGACAAAGAATTATAATAAATAGATAATGTACACTAAAATTTATTTCGAATTTCGGATGTGATATAAGAATTAATTATGTTTTACTATGCTACTTGAAATTGCATGTAATTCCACTTCATATGTAGAAATCCCGGTTTAGAAATGATTCAAGGATAACAAGGAAGATTTCTCTCACAACGATCTGTCAGTTTGATCTCTCACTTTTCGAAAACTCAATCCAATATCAAAAACGAACTTGCGAAGTAATCAGGAGAACAAAATTTCGAAAGGCTATATTTACGGAACCCCTGATAAAATTTTGCCCAATAACGAACTCAACCGGGGTATTCAAGATTCGAACCTATCCTGAAAATTTCAAGTTTCTAGGTCGTTCCGTTCGAAAGTTATCGTGTATATGGACGGACGGACAGACTCGAATTTTTCGACGGATTCGTCATTAGTGAGTCGAACCTAATCGTTTGAGACCATTTTCGCCTCAAAATTCGAAAAATACAGTCATCCTGACGAAATGATATAGTTCCTAGGAAACGTTTTCGAGATAATTGGGGTTACCAAGATTAGTGAATCACCCTGTACATAGATTTGCAAAATTCATACACAAGTCTGTGAATATAAACACTAGGATTAGGAATATCGCAACCGGAAAAGGAAGCTGTTTCATTCAATTACTCAATTATTGATATACCAATGGAATAAAAAATTATAATCAGTAAATTCGGGGAAAAAGTATGGGGATATTCTTCTGAATAGAATTACGTTTCTATAATTTATCCAATCAAAAATTTCCGAAAAATTCGCCGTTTTTATTATGTATCGACCAATTCCCACCCTGAATCAAAATCTGTTTTTTCCCATCAAGAACTTTTTTGTTTTTTTTTCTTCTCCCCTTTATTACAGCAACCAACTCAGTGATTGTGGGTTTCAGAAAATAAATATTTTTTTAATCTGCGTTGAATTGTTTGATTCCATTCTAGTGCTTATTTCAGGATTACAAAATATTTTATCGGCAACCAAATTCGAGGTGCTAATTTATATCTGTTCGGAGTTGGAGAACATCAAAGTCATTCAGAAGGCAACAGTTATTAGGTGCCATTTAGAGAACAATAAAATCCCATCCGGTAGTAGAAGTTGTTTGGTGGAAAGCATCCTCTTAAAGCAGGGAATCGGTCTGCTTCAAGGACAACAATCGCCAACGATGAGGTAAAGGTTAGAACTTGTGTTGTGTACCTCTTCAACAGACGCCAATTATAAATGAATAGTATGTTTTTATCATCTTTTGAACAACGCTTAGTCTTGAGTTGAGAAAAATAAATACGTCAATGTATATGTTCACAACAATAAACAAATCCATCAGCAGATACAAGGATGTTCAGAAATCTCATTGTTCCCATGAACTTACCTAGTTTAGCAGGAATTCCCCCCACAATCCTGGAGTTTGTTACGTTACTAAATCCACAGTTGGGTTTCCTCAAGAGTCTGCCCGTCGTTTGGGGAGGATCGACGAGTGCATTAGGTGTAGGATCAGGATTCAAGAATGGATTCTGCGTTCGCACCCTTTGCGTTGGACAACAAACCACTGGGATGTTGCCGTTACGGAAACACACTGAGTTTCTGAGGAAGGCCACCGCTTGAGGGTTGTTCGATTGGGTCTTCAGGATGTCGAGAAGAGCGGGGCATTGGTATATGCTCAGACAAGCACCTGGTTCCTGGTTTGGCGTTTCACAAAAGACGCCCTCTGAAAAAAGAAACAATTTGAAAAGTTCTATATTTCCAAGAGTATAGGGGTCCAACCGGTGGCTCTGAGACGAAACATCCATCCGTTGCCCAATCCGAGAGTGCGACCGCGTCGAAAAGAAATATTTCAACAATGCTTACCGAGTGAGCATCCACGGTGAGTATGACTAATGAAGTCTATCCTATATTTTCTTTCTGGATTACTACAATTGCAGTTTATATATGTATATACTCACAACCTTAAAGAGGAATCCCATTAAACTGCACGCGAAGTGTTGAGTTATGTTATAGCATCACCTCCAAACTAACCATCTTTATATACATAATGAAGAACCACACGACTTCATGTGGTTAAGGTGTATCATCAATTAACGTCTTATTATATTTCCGTCTAATTATATTTCCGTATTCTACACATGGATCGATTGAATCACTCCTGCAGCTGATTAAAGTAGCAGAACCTGAACCAAATTTTATATTATCCTGACTATAAACCTCATGGTTCTTTATGACCCTCCACAATTATTATCATTTCATCAAACTGAAAGACCTCTTACTCAAAAATAATCATGAATATTATTCAATTTGTGCTAAAAAAAACACACACTGTATTCTTTTGAGTCATTTTTATCCACTTCTATTTAAATAATTTCCACTTTCCAGGTGCTTCGAATTAAATCCTGCAAGATTTAATTGTGGTTGGAACAACAGATTTAATAACAGGACGCACTTAATTCTGATTAATCATTACCTATTACCTGTAATTGGTTGTTGTGGGAGCTTGAACTACTAGATCATGATTAATTTGTTTCGGTTTATAATATGGATTAAAGAATTTAAGGATCCAGTGAATCTGGAATTTCCGGTTAAATGAATTTCTCTTGTTTAAACGCAACTATTGTTAGCACAACGAAAAAATACCGTTCTGAGAACAATCTGTACTTGCAATCTAACATGCCGATTCCGGTTTAAGAGACTTGAGTCCTATGAACAGGAAAAACGTTAAGTATATAGCAGTATTCAGATACTTTTATTTCAAAAGGAAAATTTTCGTGAGTGTGACAGGAATATCTTGTAAAATATAATAATTTTGTAAGTATAACCAAACAATATTTGTACGACTAACAGTATGGACACATTAAATTCAACAGGAATGTTTGGTATTTCTCACAGAAATTCAGATTATTCTGCTCTTACAAATCTTGTTTAGCTTACAGTATTTCAATCTATGTTATACCATATGGTTGAAGTTGTTTGGAATAAAATATCGGTTTCCGACGAAAGAACGAACATGATGAAACAGCGATTCGATAATTTTTAGCATTTTTTGGCCTCATACATAGAATTGAATATTTTCGATCTACGATTGATACTTACTCTTGAATAAATTTTCCTAGGAAATACAAAAAAAAACAGAGGGTTAGTATATGATTAAGAAACATAGTGTAGGACGGAACAGGGACATAGAGGTTTAACAGGAAAACAGAGGTTAGATCAGATCAGAAGAAGGAAGAAAGATTAGATCTGTAGCGATCTGCACCGATGGCCCAACATTTACCGTACCGCTTAACAGAGGGCGCCATCGAATAGATAAAACTCTAATGATACTACCAAAAGGATTGAAGAACGACAGAAAAGGTGTAAGCATTTGAAGAGAGTAATTCTGTAATCAAATTCGCTAATGTGAGTCCGGAATTGAGGAAAACAAAATTTTATACTTATTATGGAGTCTCTCAATACTAGTTTTCAACGAATGTCACTCTAATTTGTTAGAATAATGTAAAGATACTCTATAATGAATATACATAATATAATATGAATTCTCCCCATTCCAGACACCTATTCGCGAAGTAACTCTTTATCTTTAGATAGAATGCATTAATACAGAAAATTCTTTCGAAATCTCGGGTTATAAGCTTCGAATACAACTAACTAGTTCTGTAATATATGAACAATAGTTCTTTAATTTAGGTGAAAATTCCTGTTAAATCGATACTACAGTTCCGTTATAAGTGAAGTAATTCCTGTTTTAGTTTAGTGTTCATTGCTGGCAATTCTTGTAGAAACTGAAGTTTGAAGCTTGGAATACAACTATCTAGTTTGTTTATTGAACAGGAAATTCCTGTAAGTAGTCACGCATATTCCGGTTTTCGCTCGGGTTTAGTTGAAATGAAGAACTACAGTTTGTTTGCATCAACTAATGTAAAACTTGTTATTTCTAGAGGAATTAAACGACAGGAATTGTCACGTAAAATCAACAAATATCCATGCTGTCGCAGGGTGAATTTCCTGTAGAAGTAACCGAATTCCTGTTGTATATGCTGGAAAATTTCTTTGAGTGCAACCTCGGCCAAATATGACAGATGTGATACATAAGGTCTACAGTGTGACAGAAACGTCGAAAACATTACGCGCATAACCTAAATGTCCGACTGGTTTGATTAGTTTGATACAGCTACGGTTTTTTTCGGGTAACATTTAAATAAAATCTCTCGCGAATGTTATCTCTTCATTCTTGTAAGAGATGTAAGAAGAATTTTTATTCTTGAGTTTATTAGGCTTCCGATCATGCTGTGGTTTTATGATTCACGTGGTTAGATATAGGTATAACTGCGTGTTTTCAGTGTAAATTAATTAAACATGTTTATGTATCTCGACAAAATCAGCGAGTTGTATAATATTTTATTCATACGTCGGTTAATTGTCCAGTATTGTATAATAATACCTAACGTGTATTAATCTAGATCCGCAACATGACAGCAAATTAGGGCTTTTTTCATGAAAATTACTAGCACGTTAAGGTCAGTATTGAGGTAAATCCCCGAGCCTTGATGGCTCAGTATGGTTGAAATGTTCCGCGTTTCACAGTTTAACTAACACCGGACTTCCCTAACAAGAATGAATGCCATTCATACGATGTCGAAATATGTAGTTTATTTTGATGATTCCGATGTATCGAAGGTATTTGGTTAACAATCTGTAATAAGTAAATTGATTTGTATTATTATTCAATTTCAGACCAAGCTACTTGAATACGAATGACAAGGTCGCTTAACACCTCATTATTTCGAAATTTCGGAGAATTCAAAGGAAGATGAAGTAATCGTAAGAGAACGAGTGGAAGTTAGAATCTACCTTTGAATTAACGGCGGAGAACTCATTTCCAATTTCAATTTTTCTTGAACTTTTGTTCCTTTGCTTTATCAATTGAAAAATTGATGATTAAATGGTAATTCTCCTAATAAATTATGTTCCACTCCGTCAAAATTCTACATCAAATTTTAATGACGGGTATAGCTGATAATTCAGAATACCAAGTGAGTGATTTGAAATTCTTGGAACAAGGGAAATATGCGTGAATTTACTGTCGTAATAAACATTCCTCTGTAATAGCCGGTTGTCTTGTTTGACATACTTCAAAATTCCCCATAATTTTTCAATTACAATTTGGAATAACTGTCGATAACGATTTTCCGCGAATTTATGTAAATTTTCTGGAAAATAACCATAAAATAGATTCCTTTTGTTCTTCCGGTAACCCCGCCAAATATTTTTTATTTACTAATTCCGATAGAGATTTTAAAAGTTTCCAATTATAGAATAAGATTTGAATGAATAATTCAATTAATCTTAAGATTACATAATATTTGTGATGGAAGTGAAGACGAAATAAACAAGTTTTCAAACATCGAATTATAAATATTTATTCTTGTCTCGTTACGTGAATTGATTAACATTGCCCTAGTTTAATTTTAATCGGAATTGACCCTGAATTTTTCATATACGAGAATGACCATATCCGTCAATTATTATAATTGATTAATGTATCAATATGCTATCGCAGGAAATTCATAAGTAACATTTTCGAAGAAATAAACAAAATCTTTTCTTATGAACTAAGAAATAGGTACTGTCGATTCTTGTTTTCATTCTTTCTAATGAGTTTAGGAGCCGATAAAAAAATTGTGCATGTAGATAAACAATGGGTATTCGTTATATTCAACGATACAATCTCTTCAGGGCAATCTTTAAGTCAACACTATATGGTTAATGAACTCATGGAGCAGAATGAAAAAAATCATTGACTAGAACCAGTTTTTCAGTTATTCAAGACGGTTTTAATAACGTTAGGTTAGGTACTACTCGTCAAAAGAGCATTAGGAATCATATTTAATTCAGTATATATCGTTCTCTTTTTCTTGGACCTTCTAAATCAACATTCAATTTTGCACGGGTTCTGAAGAAATTATAAATTTCCATTTCGTTTTCCAGAAATTTATATTCATTGCAATTTACCCCTTTTTTATTCGAAGCACGATAGAGATAAAAGTTTTCCCAAAACAACATCTTATGATACCTACTAGTTCTTTAAATATTTTGAAAACGTTCAATTTTCTCCCCCTTACGATTTTACCGCATCAGAATTCTGAATTTTGCCAAAGCTCACGAATATCCCCAAGGAAGGGTAAAGATAGAATTTCGCCTTTCCTGTAACGTTCTCACCTTGTCCGGCAGATTGACGAAAGAAAACACTCAGTAAGACAAGCACAAAACTGACACGGACGAATATTTCCATTTTAAGTAAATATATGGTAACTGCACTGATTTTATTTTCGCAATGTGAAATAAATTGACACACTGTCGCACAACTACTGTTCTGTCATAAGCAACGATATGTTTCACATGGAGAGCGCACCTCTATCATGGTCATCATCAGAAGGCCGATTGCTTTATAAACTCTAATGTTGGCGGGTTTTGATCAAGAAAATTAGCGATTTATTGTTGGATTCAGAAATTCCCGCTTGATAAATCACTGCCAGGTCTGCGAAGTACTGGTTTGGTGGTTTCATGTGAAAATATAGCGACTACCTCTCTCTACACGCGAGCGGAAGGACTTCACGTTTATTTCCCATTAATACAGTCCGATTATGTCATTCCTGGAAAAGTGTACTTACAGAGCCTTTCCCAGAAAGCCTTCACTTTTAATACCTTTTTATTTACTCGTAATTGAGGGTTCCTACCTAAGCTTTGGCCTTAAATGTTTTTTTATTGAATTCACCCTCTAAACTCTCCCCTGAACTTCATCAACTTTATACTACTTTTAACCCACCCCCAATGCTACTTATGTTTCCTGCCTAAAATTTTCTCATCATAACTGATACTCATCAGAAATATGCATTTGAGTACATTTATGAAAATAATCCTATAAATTTTCCTACCCCTTTCAACCAAAATTATTCTCAGGTGAAAGTTTGGGAACCGCTGTTACATTCCGAAAATTATTGCCCCTTAGTCGCGTTGGTTATGCAACACAACTTACTGCCCCCTTAGACTACATAGGTAAGAATCACGGAGTAGGCGACATCTACTTTCAATCGTTTGAGATACTTGAGAGGTGAACAACAAACTAACGCGTGTGTGTTTATATCGGAGAAGTGTGATTTGTATGATTTCAAGTCATTTATGTATGGAAAGTGATATATTTGGATGATAATTTATGGAGAATTGTTTCAAATAAACTGTATCGAAAATGCAGCGGATTGTTAGAGGTAATGTGGGAATAAGATCACGAAAAATGTGTTCTGTTTCACAATGCTCATCATATAGTACTTCTGAAATTTCTTTGCATGGATTCCCGTTGAATCCCAAGGCAGTTAAGAAATGGCAGACAATCTTGAACATTGGGAAACGTTTCTCAAAGAATATGTTAGTTTGCAGCAAGCACTTCCTGAAAGAAGATTTTTTTATCTTAAGTTCAATAATTTTCTCTAATATAGTGGTCATTTGCTATCACATTAACGTTCAACCACATAATAAAAAATGTCCGAAGTATTATCTCGACTTTCATAGGCACTATTATTAATTCTGCAATCTTATAAAAATATTCGATTCACTTGTTATGAAAGAGAGAAATGATTATTTTGATCACGTCACGGCCCGACATTTTGTGATTTTCAGCGCCATCTTGCGGTGCGTGATTTTTCCCTATAGTTCTAATGAATATATCTCATATTAAATAGGTCATAAGTTCATATTCTCATATCATTAGGAATATGAAGGCCAATTGTCTGAAATTGAATATGAATTTCTTGGATCCGCGTTTAATATTTTCTATAAAAAGCTCTGTGAACTGGTAAGGCCAGTTTTCTGTGATAGTCACGGTGTAATTTAATATTTTTATGCGTTGTTGCCGTGGCTACACAATTTTCGGCATATCTTATGAATTAAGCTTCCAATGGTAATTTTAAAAAAAATTTTCAAAGGGACACCTTCAATTTTCAGCCTTTGAATAAAGGGTACCAGTACCAGATACCACAATGAGTTAAGCGGGACATAATTCCTATTGTCTGAAGAAATTTAAATCAGTTTTCTTTCAATGCCTTCATATAATCATTTGTATTAACTGTCACCTACCAGCACTCGCATTTTTAATCACCATCGAAACTTTTTTATCAATCAAAATCCACTTTTCTATAGGAATCGACATGGTTTTTCGCCCGAGCTAGTGAATTCGATAATTATTCAATCTACGGATAATCTTGGATACCCATCTCCTGAATAGACGCCTAACGCTCTGGCAACCCTGCTTGCATCCCTTTCAGAGAAGTAAAGAGCTGTGGACGTCATATTGAATTTTTCAACCATTACAATTACACATTTTGGTTGAATCAGAAAAACCTTTAGTTACTTATTTGCTCGAAGAAATTCGCCCCAATGGCTGATTCTGATTGTAAAAAACTTGGTGATTTGCGGGTAGTGGATTTGAAAATTGAATTGGAAAAAAGAGGACTCGATCAAAAGGGTGTTAAGCAAGTATTGATGGATAGATTACAAAAGGTACACGGATATTCATATCTGACTTTTTTGTTTGTATTGTATACTTAGAAAATTCAACTTCTATTTGAAAATGTGTTTTACATCCTTCAATATTCTTCATCTCGAGTTTTTTGATGCATAGGCTCTGACGGATGAAGGCGAGGATCCTGAAATATATTTGTTTAAACCTTCTGATGACAAGACTCCCATCAAAAGGCTCTCTGTGTCTGGTAAGTATCATTTTATTTTACATGTGTTGTGACTGAAATGCTATTGAATATAATTAGGAAAGGCGGATTCAGAGAAGGCCGATGACACAAGTACAGAATGTATTAAAGAAAAACCAGAGCAGAGTGCCTCCAAATCTTCAAAGGTAAGGAATAAATCTTTCAATATTTATCCTCATCAAACAATAGTTTTAAATGTTTTATTTTTATATGAGAGCTATTCGATATACGCTATAAGGTGTACCATTAACTCATGTTCTAGGTTGTAACTGAGGAAACTGAAAATGAAGATAAAAATCACCAGAAGGAAGATGATCATGAGTCTCCCATTACTCTAACTTTGGAAGAAGAGGAAAAGATTCAAGATGATGAGGTGATTTTTTTGATGATTTATAATGGTCCAATATAGTAGTTTATATTTAATCTTATAATGAATTTGAATCATGTCATAAATCACATTCAAATTTTTCTGAAAGAAAGTATATTTAATGAGTCTCATTTCAGAACATTTCCGAGACGACTACCAAGGATAAATCAGAAATAGGTAAGTACCCTTTAAAATGATTTCTTTTTGGTGTTTTGGCTCTTTAGATTGATTCAATATTTCTTTGATACATATGGAAGACATGACATTCGTGACATAAAAACTAACATAATAGTGTTTGAAACTCCTGGAGACTTGCAAGAAGAATTGGGGAGCAGTGGATATCATGTCAACATATTTCTTCATAAGAATCTTGAAAGCAGTCGACCATTGCGGAGGCGGACATCTTATAAATGAATTATCATCAGGAACGTCTAGGTACACTGTAGGAAGATATCAAGATGTAGCTGAATACAGAGAATAACAACGCGGTCAGATCAGTTCGGAGTGCTTCAATTCTTCTATCCTGAAATGAAGAAAATGAAGCAGAGAATTAACTGAAGAAGATGAAATTTCAAGATGGAGCCGAGAAACTGTTGGTTTTTATGTCACTGAATAAAAGTCATGTAGTAAGTGTTTTGTGATTTCTTCGAGATAGTTCAAAATGTAAGAAGTGAAGTGTATCGAAAAATGGAAGCAGTTAACTTAGGAATATCTAAAATTCTATAGAATGTCAAATAAATTTGATTCAATAATTTGTTATTAATGTTTAAAACTGTGAAGTTCTCAGACATCGGGGCACCATATTTGGCTAAAATATAAATATCTTCGATTTCATTTCTTCCTCTAGATGAGAAGAAATCAGCTATTGAGGAAGAAACCAAAGGAGAAAATGCAGACAAGTCTACATCTGAGGCCGAAACTACGAAGAAGGAAACAGCAGATTCATCGAGGTTGGTTAAATTCTTCTACATTCCATTTACTACAATTACCCCTTTAGTGAAGTAACATATTGAAGTTGTGGACATGTTCGACGGGCAAGAGCCAGAATATTGAAGTGAATGCAGCACGCGCTCAAATCAAGAACCGTAAAGCAGCACTCTGTGGATCACTTGCATCAATTCAACATTCAGAAATCTCGCCTGCAATTTCAACTTCTTTGGATTTTAACGCTGGAAACATGGGAGAAAGATGTTCTCGCAAAGACTTGAACCTGCTTGTCATCAAGAGAAATTACACAAAAGAATATTTATTCAAATAGATTAGTGTTGATTATGACCTCGATATGGTAATCGTATAGTGGTTTTCCATCTATGATGAAAATTTCAAAATGTTTATGTGGATTCCGGTAGCTATAATTTTTCAGATGTTATTTGTTCGAAAAATTGATCAAAATTGGTGTATATAAGAGGTCTGACAAAAAATTCAGGTTCGTCTATTGTAATGGTTGAAATTAATGGCAATATGACTTTGTATTCGAGCTATGTTAAAGTCAAAATGGAATGGAATAGGTAACATTGCTGCAAAGATTAATTGTATATTGAATATACAGATGGAAAGAAATGTTATTGAGCTGTTGCTGCAGTTAAAGGACGTTGATACTTTGGGCTATTCCAGCGTTGCCTTAACACCCTGAATTTTTTAACATTGTGTTTCTTGTTAACGTTGTGTTGAAATAAAGCATTCGAACAAATTTTCCAAATTCATATAATTGACAATTTGACAAACTCATCTGCGAATAGATGGTATTCATATTCAAGAGTTCCATCCTTTTCTTGGATGTTTTCTCCAGGTTTTTTTTATTGTATTAGGAATAATGTCAATATACAGGGTGTCCCAAGTTCGAGTGCCTACTAGACATTTCTTGAGAACCGGACCTATTTGAAATCTGAAAATTCGGATTGTGATATTGTTCGAATTTATCTACTGAGCTAAAATATTCTTGAAGCCTGAACACTTTCATTTATACAAGGGGGACAAAACAATTTCTCAAAAAAAATTTTTTCTTCTTGTATATGGTCAATTATTCGATTTCAAAAATATTTCTATTCGAATCGTTGCATTTTCGAAATAGTTTTCAAAATATCGAAAAAAAAGGATATATGCGCAGTCAGTATCATGTTCGTTATTCCTATTCTCAATATTTTTCAAGCATAAACTGTTTTTGAATTTTCGAAGTAGAAGAATGGCGGAATACTGTGCATCTCCTTAATTTTGGAAAAGTCGTCACAAGGTGTTTCAAATATTTCGTCTAAAATTGTGATCAGAATTTTCCCACAACTTTTGTTTTTTAAATTAGAACTCTATTTTTTTATGATTGCGTTGGATAGTTCATGCTCCTAAATTAAATAATTCTTGAGATTTTCTGAATTTATGTCGTCCTTAGAAAATGTAAGAACAGTTTATGCTTGAAATATTGAGAATATAAATAACGAACATAATAGACTACGCATATCTCCTTTTTTCTTCAGTTTTTTTTTTCGATATTTTGAAAAATAATTCGATGCATGCAACGATTCCAATAGAAATACAGTAGACTAGAATAAATGTTTCTATTCCTCTTAAGTTTTTCTCCACAAATTTTCAAAAATCTAAGATTAAAACGAATCTCGAACGTCTGCAGCCATCCATCACTAGCACTAAATTTTTCATTTCCACTTTTCAAGGTTTTATGGAGCTGAGAGCCTTATGCTTCAAGATTTCTCTTCTTACAGGCAAATTTATTTGTATCTTTTTTGATAAACCATTTGTTTAGGGCTTCTTCTATTCTAGGATATTCAGCCTCTGTCAGAGTGCATTTTTGAGCGCTCGTTCTACTTACACGAGGGCTATATAATTTAGTTACGATGTCTGTATTTTTCGAATTTTGAGCCGAAAATGGTCTCAATCGACAAGGTTCGGCCCACTGATGACGAATCCGTCGAAAAATTCGAGTCTGTCCGTCCGTCCGTATACACGATAACTCTCGGACTTGAAATTTTCGGGGTAGGTTCGAATCTTAAAACGCCGCGATCAAGTTTGTTATTGGGCAAAACTCCACCAGGGGTTCCGTAAATTAGGCCGTTCAAAATTTTGTTCTCCGGATTACTTCGAAACAACCGATTCGATCGAGATGAAATGAGAATAACAAGTTCAAGCTGCATGCAATTTTGTCAAGATCGCATGACCAAAACCATAGAAAATTAGAACCTCGAAATTTCCAGAATAGGTATGGATCTCGAATGTCGCGGTCACGTTTATCAATGCGCAAAATAAGGGGTTCCGTAAATATGGCCGTTCAAAATATGTTTTTCCTGATTGGGTTGAAATAAAATTTCGCACATAGATGAAGGATAATGTATTCAAACTAAGTGCAAAATTTCGTCCAGATCGCATTACCAAAACCGGTTCTCAAGAAACGTCTAGTAGGCACTCGAACTTAGGACATCCTGTATAATCTGTCATGCTTTTCTCTTTGTGGGATATTGAAAATATGGAGCAAATCGGAGCTGAATTGTTTCATTCAGGAAATGAAATTTAGTGGTATAAATGAAATTCCAACATGATGGAATTATTACTTTGTCAGGCCTCGTGTCTTGAATACCTTGGACGATATTTAAGTAGTATTGTTTCTTTCACAGCGGTTCAGATGGTAAAAAGGTACCAAGTAATGCTAATCCTCGTGCAATATGGATTAGTAATGTAGCTATGAACACACGTGCGTGCGATATTAAACAGGCTTTATCACAGTATGGCAAAGTAGTTGGTGCTAAAGTGGTGGTCAATGCGAAGTATCCTGGAACGTGTTGTTTTGGATATGTTACTATGGGTTCTGTTGAGGATGCCAATAAGGTCATCGAAAATTTAAACAACACCGAGCTTAATGGCCATATCATTAAAATAGAGAAGGTAAAACTTGAGCTTTAGATGGGTCACTGGGTCTATAGCTGCTGTTTATTTTAGTTCGACGTGGTTAGAGGAGAGCAGTTGAAGCAGGGTAAAAATGGCAGAAAAAGTCCTGAACGTTCCAAATCTTCATCAAGGAAGGAGAAATCGCCTGGTCCTCAACCTTCTAAGGGTCAAAAAGAGGACGATGCAAAATCGTCAAACGACAACAATGAAGACAAAGATAAAAATAAATCTACTGAAGCTGAGCAGTCGGAAAAAGAGAATGCTGAAAAGAAGTCCGATGATAAGGTGGACAAAGATGACAAAGGCGAACGCAAAGAAGATAGGAAGAGGGTAAATAACATCGAAGTGCTAGAAGTGGAGGCAAATCATTCTAACATCGGAAATTTTCAGCACGTGTCAAGCGATAGGAAAAGCCGAGACAGTAGAAGAACATCTAAGGAACGCCCGAGCGTTAGATCACGTTCTCGCGACAAAAAAAACAAGGAAATTCTTACTTTTGATAAAATAAAAGTAAGTTCAAGGTTATACAGGTTCGGCAAGGGTACATCTTGGTATAATAAATATCAAATGCAATACGAGGAACAGATAAGGATGTATTAATATTGCTATGCCAAGAAGTTTCTTGCCAGATCTGTATATGGCGCAATTGAATCAAAATATTTACCATATTAGAACTGGTTTCTCACGTATAGCTTTTATTTCTCCATAAAAATTCAATTTCAAACTAAAAAGGTCAGTTTTTCTTCAACCACTGCGACTGCATTAAGTTTATTATTATGTATTTTCATTCAAATTGCTTGGATTTTGAAGGATTGGAAAATTTCAACGCTGATCCAACATGTTCTTGTGAATAATACTACATTTTGAGTATTGTCTGATAGGATACCCGTGAACGTCAGAGGCTGAGGGAAAAGGAGCGCCTTCTCAGGGAGGAATTTCGGCGCAGACACGAGGAAAGACTGCGTCAGAGAGAAATTGAACGTAGGCAGCGTTCTGAAGCGGTTAGGTTGGAACGGGAAAGGGAGAAACTTCGCGTAGAAAGGGAAAAAATCGAAAGGGAGAAGAACGAACTGATCAGATTGGAGCGTGAAAGACAGAAGATTGAGCGCGAAAGAATTGAACTGGAGAAGATGGAGTTGCAGAGAACCAGAATTCGTTTGGAGGAAGACAGAAGGGCCGTCAAGAGACCTGCACCTTATCGAAGGGATGAGGCTTTTGACGATAGAAAACGGTCCTCTGATGCTAGACACTTCGTTGAGCCTCCTCCACCGCATTTCGATGCTAGGTAACTCATAAAAAACAGCTTATAGAATTAGCGAATGTAACTTAATATTTTCGTAGTTCGAAGATGAGGGATTCCAGCCCTCCGAAGAAGTTCTCAGCCAAGGAATACAAATCTCCATATGATAAGAGGGAGATCTCAGATAAAAGAGGAAGCAGAGATTTTGATTCTGAACGTAACAGACATTCCTCGAGTTCGATGGGTGGTAGGCCAAGTTCTGGAAAGTTCGAAGGTAGACCATACGAGAATATTCGTGATAGAGAAATGCACGAACGGAGTAGTAGAGATGCTATACCAAGTGTTAGCTCAAGGTAGGCTATTGTTTCTTCATATCGTGCATTTTTAATCGATTTATTTTCAGGGTTACAAAGGATCACAGGTTTGAGAGAGAAAGGGATCGTAGTCCACACTACCGTCCAGGAGATAGACGGGTAATGTCAGATGGTAAGCCTAAAATGCCCACATCGTCTAGACCATTCACAAGTTCATCGGCTGGTAAGCTTATAATTTTTTTTTCTATTATTTCATTTCTTCCGAATATTGCATAAAAGAACTTGATCCTTGATGCACATATAATTCGTCCTGTAAGTCTGTAATAAATAAGCACCTTGATCTCCGGACTTCTTCATTTCAGAAATGCCACATTTCGATTCAAGGGGTCCTCCTTCATCTTGGACACCCTCACCTAAACAATTCTCCAACAATTCAAAATGGCCTAAAGAAGAATGGCGTTCGAATGCAGCAACTGACAGGTGGGTTGATTGAAGCAGTGTTTCTATATCATTGCTTTGAACTCATCTAGAAGTCAAACCTGAGTACATACAGGGTGTCCCAGAAGTCGACGTCAAGCCGGATTCGGGTAATAGGCTAAGTCGTAATAGAAAAATATCGCTGTCGTGTATTTTTCAAATTATATTGCATCTTCTTTTATTCGAGAAAATGAACACCATGTGATGATTTTTGAACTCCTGTTGCTACAAATCTTCACTTTTTTCTAATTTTATTGTTCCTTTTTTTCTTGAATAGTGCTTCTGTCACCTGCAACCTTTGATTCTAAGCTAACTACTCCAGCTTGGAAGATAATGTCACTCTTTGCTCAACCAAGGTTTCAAATTTAATATTTCGCCCAACTTCAACTGATCGTACTGAAAAAAAAATTATACAACATGGGTTTGGCAAGTGGCACATTCAAAGGGGATACACTTACTACATTATTTCTCAGATTGGGCAAAAAAAAAGGTTTTTCTTGAAGAAGCTCAGTTTCAAACCATTTTCTTTCAACTTAACTAAAAATGATTCTAGTGTATCAAATACGTGC
Organism: Aphidecta obliterata; assembly: GCA_963966015.1. NCBI lineage: Eukaryota > Metazoa > Arthropoda > Insecta > Coleoptera > Coccinellidae > Aphidecta > Aphidecta obliterata. The sequence goes on from OZ014436.1 coordinate 10,535,899, forward strand.
CATATCTTTAAGAATCTGGTTTGAATGAGGTGGAACGAGTCCTTCCATAAAGTTTGAGTGAGACAGATAGTGACGCCACTTTTTGGTATTGGCACGAATAAAATAAAATGCAATCTAATTTGAAAAATACACGACTTAAATTTTTCAAAATATTTTGATGTCGACTTCTAGGACACCTGTATACCATTCAAATGTGAGATGTACAAATAAGTTCACAACTTTCTAATAAGGATGAAAAAATTTTCAACTTATTGCAAGCGTCCTTTGAAGTAGATTGATTATTATGGCAATATCCTTTAGTTTTAATCACAGGTAATTGAGAAAAAATTCATGAAGTTCCTTTATTTAATATCAAGAATATATTATGAGAATGACCGTGTTTAGTGCTGAACTGAACTCGCTTGGATGCTTTCAAACGACATACAGCATTTTTGAGCGCTCGTACTACTTACACGAGGGCTATATCATTTCGTCACGATGTCTGTATTTTTCGAATTTTGAGCCGAAAATGGTCTCAATCGACTATGTTCGACTCACTGATGACGAATCCGTCGGAAAATTCGAGTCTGTCCGTCCGTCCGTAAGCACGATAACTCTCGAACGGAACAACCTAGAGACTTGAAATTTACAGTGTGGGTTCAGTTCCCGAATGCCTCGGTTAAGTTCGTTAATGGGCCAAATTCCACCAGGGGTTCCGTAAATATGGCCGTTCAAAGTTTTGTTTCCCTGATTACTTGAAAACTACAGATTTGATCGAGATGAAATTTTGCACTCAAATGGAAAATGAGGTGTTCAAACTACATGTGAAATTTTGTCCAGAACCATAGAAAATTGTAACTTTTGAACGGAAACGCCTAGGGACTTGAAATTTTCAGGATAGGTGTGGATCTCGAATGTCGTGATCACGTTCATCTATGAGCAACATTAAACGAGGGGTTCCGTGAATACGGTCGTTTGAAATTTTGTTTTCTCGATAAATTCGAAACTACGGATTCGATCGAGATGAAATTTTGTATTTTAATCGAGAATGATATATTGAAGCAATATTCTGTCCAGATCGCATGACCAGAACCATAGAAAATTGTAACTTTTGAACGGAAAGGAACTTGAAATTTTCAGGGTGGGTTTGGGTCGCGAATTTCGCGGTCACGTTCATCAATGAGCAGAATAAGACTAGGGGTTCCGTAAATATGGCCGTTCAAAATATTTTTTTCCTGATAGTTTCGAAACTACAGATCGGATTGGAATGAAATTATGCACCTAGCTGAGAAATAATGTATTCCAACTACGTGCAAAATTATGTCCAGATCGCATCACCAAGACCATAGATACCGTAGAAAATTCTAGCGAATTATCGAAAAATAATTGATCAGCTGAAGCACTGACATAAAGTCTGGAGTTTCGCCTAAGTTTCAGAATTTTTTTGACAGCTGTCAAAAATTCCTTCAATTGATTTCTAAAACTGGAAAATGCGAATCTACCTACAAGGTGCATGTACGAGCGCTCAAAAGCTCCTGCCTTCACGGCAGTGCTTTTCGTAATTTTTTTCAATGAATTTCTGAGAGCATTCTCTTTGGGTTGTCTGCAAAAATCTAGTTGTTTAAGGTTTGTTACAATATCTTTCAAAGAAGTTGAAAGGAACATGATAAAAGGAAAGGACTTATTTATGCATCACATTTTTGAACAATTAGCTTTCCCAGATTCTGAAGTGATCATTCTACAGGTGGAATAACACTGGAAGAAGTCCCAACTTCGGCGGGGGGTCCAATTTATCAATGGCCCCGGCTTGTCCACCACCTCCAGCAATCAACAATTACCCTGATCGTTTTGATTATAACAAGATACCTAGTAGTATAAGAAAATACTAGATAGATAGAATCAATGATAAAAAGTCATTACCCATTTATAATTTTATTTCAATTAGTAATTTTGAATTTGAGCAATTTTTTTCTCAGCAATTAGGCGTGTTAGCGATGGTTTGACCCCTGGTATAAGGAATCTATGTAAATACATTATTGTATAATTCTGTTGTTTAATTTTCTAGTAATTCTAATTCAATTATTATGTTCGTCACGATTTTTACATATATATTTTTTTTAGACAATGTACAAATTATGATTTATATGTGAACATTGAAGAGTGTAATTTATAATATAGCACTCAATCAGATCATTATAGTTTTTCCTTTACTATTCTCTAGTTTTACCCAAAGGTAGTCATTTGAGGGAGAAAAAATTTTATTCCCTCAAACAGGGAATTAATCCAGCACGCAACTTCCTCTCCTGTTAATCGAGAATTAGAAAAATATTTCCTCAGTATTCAGTATACAAAGTGAAGATAATGAAAACAAACATCAGACTGAATCACTTGTAGATAAAGAAAATAGTAAATTTGAATGAGTGCCCTTCTGAACCCCGAAGAAACATGGCATTGTTATTATGTCTTATCATTTTTTGATAAGCAAACCCATTTCTTTCAATCCTATAATTTACATGTACTGAAATTTTTTTTATAACTGCACCTTTTCTAAAATAACAAAAAAAAATCCTTTACTTAATTCTCAGACAGATGTTGATACATGTATTTATTAAAACTCAATTTAAACTTAACAATCTTTTACTAATATAAATTACAATGGAATTCCCCCCTGAAATCCATGCATATATAATTTCAAGAGAAAATACTTCACAGATAAATTTCTTCAAAATAAAAATGTCACAAAAAAACTTTTGATAGATTAGTACAGCATTTTTGGTTGGAAAATGATATAAATAACAATTCAATATGAAGAAAATGGCTATAGTACAACTATTTTACATGAAAACACACAATCATAAAAAAAAGTTACATTAGAGAAGGGTTGCTCAAGCCATGTTCAAGCGCCGCATTTCTTTCAGAAGTTCGTTGCCCATTTGTGCTGGAGACCTTGTCACAATTACTCCAGCCTAGAAAAAAATTCAAATAACGAAATTGATATACAAGACAATCACTAAAAACTAACCTTTTCTAAAGCATTTATTTTGTCTATGGCAGCACCTTTTCCACCAGAAATGATAGCTCCAGCATGTCCCATACGACGGCCAGGAGGTGCCGATACTCCAGCAATGAATGACACAACAGGTTTAGCATTGGGACCCTAAAAACATTTTGTTTAAGTTTTGAATGGAAACAAGTACTTAAATCCAAATATACTTACACTATTGTGTTTCGACAAGTAATCAGCAGCTTGTTCCTCGGCGACACCACCAATTTCTCCAATCAAAATAATACCTTTGGTTTCAGGATCTTTCAAAAATACTTCCAAGCAATCGATGAAGTCGGTGCCGTTGAATGGATCTCCCCCAATGCCTACACAGAGGGTCTGACCAAGACCGACCTGTGTAGTTTGATGGACCGCCTCATAGGTCAAGGTTCCTGATCTTGAAACAACACCTACCACTCCTTTTTGATGGATATGTCCAGGCATAATACCAATTTTGCACTACAACAAAGATGTAAAAATTTCTTTGGTTTTTAACAAATTACACAACTAACCTGTTCTGGAGCAATGATTCCAGGGCAGTTGGGACCTATTAACCGGGATTTGTTTTGTCTAAGTAGCCTATGTTTCACTCTGACCATATCCTGCTGCGGGATACCCTCAGTGATGCAAACTATCAGAGGGATTTCAGCTTCCAATGCTTCAATAATAGCAGCCGCAGCACCAGGAGGTGGCACATAGATGACAGTCGCATCAGCACTAGTGGCATCACGAGCCTAAAATTATCATCATCTTACTGACTGAAACGCTTGGATAAGATCATGTACCTCTTTAACAGTATTGAAAACCGGAAGATCCAAATGAGTTTTTCCTCCTTTACCTGGAGAAACACCTCCAACCATTTTTGTTCCATACTCGAGGGCTTGTTTGCTATGGAAAGTACCCTGTTTTCCTGTGAATCCCTGGCATATAACTTTGGTATTGGCAGTTAGTTTCAAATTCCATCTTGTTGATTCGTAACTGTTGAACCTCACTGACTGGCCAACCTTCAAACTGTCAGCTGAAAAAGTTGAGATTAGGGTAAATCAAATTGAACTTTGATACCATCTAAAAAACATAAATTAATCGTAGTACGAAACTTCGTTTTATTGATTTTTTACTGCAAGTCCTGAGAAATATTCATTTTTTTAATGCTATGTTTAAAACATTATATAAGCTCACCGAAAATTCTGCCTAATATTCTGGTTGGAATAGCCATGGTAAGCCTTAAAATAGATATATTAGAAGTACGAAATAGCAGAAATAGAAGTACCACACATTAATGCTACTTCGATTTTGAGAGAATTGAGCTTTTGCTCAATGTTAAATAAATTTGTCTGCTAATGGTATCAACAGAATACCGTAAAGGGCGAGGACAGCAAATTGGCAGACTGACATCCGGCCATAGATATAGATGAAGGTAAAGAATAGAAGAATTCATCCTACTTTTTATCTATGCTAACCAATCATAGAAATTCTGAAATTTTATTTTTGCATTACAACATTCTTCAATTCAATATTTTGTTGTTTTAAAATTCGAAATTTTTCAAACAAGATCATCTCTTATTAACGTAGTTTTCTGTTGGAAAATTCCACAAATGACACAACTCTGGTTCCATCACATCATCCACGCTTTTGACACATTGTTGAATTTGAATTTGAACGTGGAGCTTCGTGGCGCTTTCGTAATGACCTAATATTGACAGATTAACCTAGTAGGATTTTTCATTCTTCTTGTAGTACTCGTATAGAAAGCTGTTCATTTTTTTAAGTACTATCTGGAATATTAAATAAACAAAGTGAGTTATTTTTTTCTCGAACAGTATCAATTGAGTATCTTTCTATAATATAATTTTCTTTCAGAATGATCAAGCCAACTATTTATCTAATTTTCATATTACTCGCTGCCGTTTGTGGTGAGAATGAGGAAGAAAGTGGACCAAAACTTTTGGTTTCGAAGCAGATTCTAAATAAGTACCTTGTCGAAACCAAGGATGTAGAAATAAAATACTCTATTTACAACATAGGAAGTGCCGCTGCAGTTGCAGTAACATTGACCGATAACGCTTTCCATCCAGACGTATTTGATGTTGCTGGCGGTCATTTATCTGCAGAGTTCGCAAGAATACCTCCACAATCCAATGTATCTCATGTAGTTGTAGTAAGGCCTAAAAGCTATGGATATTTCAACTTTACCAGTGCTGAGGTCAGATATAAGTCTTCAGATGATGCTTCCACTGTGAGTTGAATTTTCCTGTTCGTTTTAGTAAATCTTATTATGTTATATGTTCAAGAAATGGCTAGTGAAACATTTATTATTCTATAGGTTCAAATTTCCCACAGCAGTGAACCTGGGGAAGGTGGCATTATTGCTTTCAGAGATTACGACAAGAAATTTTCTTCCCACTGCTGGGACTGGTTGGCATTTGCCCTAATGACAACTCCATCTTTAGTTATACCTCTTGCTTTATGGTACAGCAGCAAAAGTAAATATGAGAAACTTTCGAAAACGAACAAGAAGCAACATTAACCTCTTTATTGTTGGGGCTACCACAATTTTTGCAATTCGATTATTTTGAATTTGTATATTTTTCTCATGTACTATTTTTCCTTTTAAGTTATTTCTGATTGTGATTTATACAAGAAATGTTATTCATTTTTTCTACTTAAAAGAATATAAGTAAATTGAAACAAGTTCAAGTTTATTATTCCTATTAAACCAATAAAATCGTTCGAAGTGACATTTAATTGTCCTCGTTTTTAAATCCAAAAAATTTTACATTCACACCTCGATAAATGAATTTCAAAACAAAATCAATTATAACCCATATGAAAGTATGATTTCCCTTTGACATGTGATTTATAAAAAAACTTCTCGACTGAATCTTTGACTCTACTTGGGGTTGTGAACGTCCAACCTGAATGTTACTTTTCTGTAGAGACACGGTGGTAACACACAACAGCTGCCACCAAAAATCTATCCTACGGTTCGTCATCTAGTTCAAGAATTTGACAAACTCTAGTAGCCGAGGCAGCTTCATCCTTGAAGGTGTTAGACCCTTGAACACGAAACGTAGATAGCAGCACTTGAAATTTCACTCAAATAAAAATTGTACACACCCAATATTGTAAAAGTTCCATCCTTCGAGTTAGGTAGTTCGAAATTTTGAAACATTCATTTCGCTTCTCGAACATCTGGTACCTAATCATGTTTACCAACCAGTTTATGACCCATAGTTAAGAAGTAGAGATTTGAAAGCTCTCCTATATTTCGATTTTGGTTAACGTTGAATGATTTTCGTGTTTTGAGATGTGCTGATCAGGAAAATCTAACTTTTACGTACTTTCCAACCGATTAAATTGGATATCATAGTTTTTTAATCAGAAATTGTTATTTGTTCTCCAGTTTTCTAATTTTTTTGCAATGGAAATTGATAAAATTATCTAATTCGTTTTCTGTTTCTTACGGTTTGAATATGTACATACAAGTAGCTTCTAAATAAAGAAAAATAAGGATATGATTGTTTGGTGGAAGCAAGGGTTTAAAATTTTTTTCGCGAACACTGTCTCTTCAAATAGTCCATGCCCACAAAGTTTTATAAAAATATTCAATACACCTAGTTTAGAAGTTATTCAAAAAAAAAAATTTTCCGGAATTAATTGTAACAGCCTGTGTATCGAAAATAAAGCGAAAACGGACTTATGTTTATAAAAACTTTTTGACTTGAAACCATGTATAGATGCTTCAATATTGAAATTCAATAGGAATTGCTTGTGTACTTTTGGTGAGGTATGGTCAAAAAAATATGAATAAATCTTAACATGAATATTAAAATCGCTGGTGAATTTGAGATTTGGGTCTACGCTTAGTTAGAAAGGTAAAAGAGGGATTAACTGCATTTAGGGATAACCAGATAATATCTGATAAGGTTCTGAATATAAATAACCCAATACCATTCGGAAAAACCTCGAAGTTCTGCCAAATCTTGAAGACTAAAAAAATGTTGTTGGTCAGTATTCTGAATTTGAAAACATTTTTACTCACAAACAGATTTGTTTTGTAAAGTCAGTTGAAACGATATCTTGGTAAACAACGAACCAACTGTTATCGAAGGAGCTTTTGAGCGCTGGTTTTTCTACCTTGTAAGTAGATTCGCAATTTCCAGTTTTAGAAACAAATTGGAAACATTTTTGACTACTCCAGACTTCACGTCATTGCTTTAGGTGATCAATTTTTTTTTCGATAATTCGCTAGAATTTTCTACGTTATCTATGGTCTTGGTAATGCGATCTGGACAAAATTTCACATATAGTTTGAATACATTACTCTTCATCTATGTGCGAAATTCATTCCAATCCAATCAGTAGTTTCGAAATTATCTGGAAAAAAATATTTTCAACGACCATATTTACGGGACCCCTAGTCTAATTTGGCTCATTGATACACGTGACCGCGACATTCGCGAACCAAACCTTCCCTGAAAATTTCAAGTCCCTAGGCCTTTCCGTTCGAAAGTTATAATTTTCTATGGTTCTGGTCATGCTATCTGGACAAAATGGAGCTTTAATATATCGATCTCCATTGAAATACAAAATTTCGTCACGATCGAATCGGTAGTTTCGAAATTATCAAGAAAACTAAATTTCAAACGACCATATTTACGGAACCCCTTGTCTAATTTGGATCATTGATGAACCTGACCGCGACATTCCAGATCCACACCTATCCTGCAAATTTCAAATTCCTAGGCCTTACCGTTCGAAAGTTATGATTTTCTATGGTTTTGGTGATGCGATCTGGACAAAATTCTGCATGTTGAACATTCTCCATTTGAGTGCAAAATTTAATTTACGTAACCCCTGGTGGAATTCTGTCCATTAGCGAACTCAACCGCGGCATTTGGGAAATGAACCCACACTGAAAATTTCCAATCTCTAGGTTGTTCCGTTCGAGAGTTATCATGCTTACGGATGGCCGGACGTACAGACTCGAATTTTCCGATGGATTCGTCATCAGCGAGTCGAACCTTGTCGATTGAGACCATTTTCGGCTCAAAATTCGAATTGATCTGTTTATTCAATCTCAATCCACCATGTTCATTTATAAATATTCCCATTTTCAAAATGGATTACACGGAAAAATATGAAATTTTTTTTCGAAAACGTTATACAGAACTCTTATGTATACACCTCTTAATGAATATTCCAAAAATGAAATGTTTCCAACATGCTGTTTATGAGAAATCATTGACACAGTTAACACTGTGAAGCATAGGGCAAATGAAAGTAGTGTACAACCTTAATGATTTTGTGGCCCAAACATCCATTGCCTTCCAATGGTGAAGGAGTTAAAATAATGGAACTTTCAATAAGCTAAGGGAGCCAACCACTCAAGAAACGTAAATGGAATGGAAATATTCGCTCGCTACTTGACGACTTGTTTCCAGTTAGATATTAAAAAGACATTTCTATTGTTTACAAGTTTATTTTCTACAAATGAGTCAATTAACATTCGAAATTAGTCAGTTTGATCAATTCAATTACAAAATATCTAAAAACATTTCGGTATTTCATTATATATATATCTCATTATTGAGGTACTAGAAAATAATAGAATCGAGAATAAAAAACAAGCATTTATAGTCTCACCAAAGAAAAGTTTTGAAATTCAAGAAAGATGACAAATAAAGAAGATCAATAGATATTTTCAATACTCCTCAGAATTCAACTAGATTAAATGCACAAATTAAGTTACAAATGAACATAATGATTTATCAAATGACTGTACTCACTCAAGAATTCTTTAAGTTTCAAAAACTTATAAATAAATTATTAAATCAAAACACTTCCAGATAGTACAAAAACTTTAAGTAACAAATCTATTTTGTCTATATTTCACTTGATCAATTAAATTATTGTGTTGAAAATTCTCACTTTTTCTTCTTATTTACTAGCCGCAAATCTAGCTTTTCGAGCTTCTAATTTTTCTTTCATTTCTAGTTTGGTCATTGGTTTGGCGACAGATCCCCCAAAACGTTCAGCTCTCCTTTTGAGTTTATTGAGCTCTGTTCCACCCGGTTCTGATGAATTCTCTAACGCTCCAAACCGTTCAGCTCTGGCAATGAGTTTTGCCGATCCAGGGAGTTCCACACCAAATTTTTTAGCTCTCATTTCGAGTCTCTCTTTGAAACTCATTCCAGTGAGTTTGATAACTTTAGGTTGCGAATCATCACTAATACTATTTATGATCGGTTTGACACATGGTATTGTTTCCGCTAGTAATGGTATATCTCGCTGGAGTTTAATTTTTTTTGCCTTCTTTTCAATGCCATTGGAATTGTCACTAGTAGGACTTTCAGTTTTCAGAGAAAGTGAAGATTCTTCCAAAACTTTTTCTACATCCGAATCTAAAACTACTTCACTTGAATTATGATGTTCATCATCATCATCATTAAGGAGATCATCTTCTAAAATGTCAGACTCTAAAGATCCACTGCTCATTTCTGGTGACTTCAAAGCTTCTTGTAATCGCTCAACTAATTCGATTTTATTTCCAGTCGTATTTAAACCTCGTTGCTTCAACTCCTTCTTCAATTCTGGCACTTTCAATTTTGGAATTTCGGTGGTAGTTAAACCCATTTCTATGAATATGTTTTCTTTGTTTTTGTGTATTAGTTACAGCTATGTTCTTACGAAATCATGCTGTTCTAAACACTTTTAAAATAAAGAATTCTCGCTTCAACAACCTTTGTAAAACAAGCTGTTCTAAAACCCGAAACTTTCAATAACAAATAACCTCAACAACACTTCTCGACACCTTAAGCAGTGTAAGCAGAGATTCACAGAAACTTCTTCTTTTATTGGTAATTTTGTTCTGAGGTAAAATATGCTATGGCTAAAATGATTTGATGTGAAAAATTTTAAGTACACCAAATGAAATTTTTGAAAAGTTAATCTCTCAAAGAATTCGAATGATTTGCAACTTAGACATTATATATTGTCGATATTTCAGTACAAAAAATATCGTTATAATATTAAACAATTTTCTTCTTCTCTTCTTTTCATGTGCCTGATTACTGAGACCATCCACACATTTTTGACAATTTTACTCAATGATGACTTTTCTATGTCAATTGTAAATAAAAATAAAAGATATTTAAATAGTATACTGACTGATAGTGATGATTTTTCTGATAATTTAATACTGAAGATATTCAAATAGAGTTTTGTGTATTGATTGCAATAACTGCTCCTCTAATCGCTAACTTTATTGCTTAAAGTAAGTTTAAAATAATAGCCGGGATGTTCCTCGATTTTGCTATCTTAGCTGTGCTAAAATTGAAGAATAGAGAATTGCTTTTCGCTTGATAACATTTAGATGCAAGGAATGAAGCTTGATATGATATGGTATGATCTTTTGCTTGGTTGCTTCTGATCTTTCAGTTCCTTTCTAATGTGAAAATAAGAATCACATCATGTAAAGAAAATCTGTTCTAGATCCCCACTGCAGTATGTGGCGATTTATACTGTTGTATATCTTTCATCTATCTCTAGTTGAAACGAGAAACGGCCAGAAAAATGACCCGAGAAATAATGGTGATTTGGCCTTATGGATTGATGAAAAACAAGTTAAAATGTTCAGTGGTGAGTAATCGCTTTTGGTTCGGTTCAAGTATTATCCACATCTAATACAGATCATAATATATGACTTATATTCAATATTTGAATGACCGAAGGAAAATATGATCAGATTCAATCATCAGAGATATAGGAAAACTCTTGAGAGTGAGTCTTTCAGGTTGAAGTTGATTCCAGAAAAGCTGTGTGTTTATAAGAGATCGTTTTTGAGTACTGGGAAGAGCGTCATCCCATTTGTATTATTTTAGTTCATCATTTTTTTTCAACCTCCTTGAAATGAAAATGGAAGCAGTGCAGAAATGTTATCACAACTATTATTCAAAAATTCTACAAACAAATTGTATTTATTTATTTCAGGTATGTCGATGGAAATTTATGCGATTTCTAATGGGAATGTCTTACCTTATATATTAGACAAGAATTTTGAGAAATATCTACCTCTAATTCCTTCAGAAGTGAGCTATGTGAATTTCACTTGGAAAGCGGGAATGAAGAAATATTATTACAATTTTGATCGCCTACAATCCTTTGATGAAAGTATTTTAGAAGCTCCCGTGATTTCAATAAAAACTAAAGGAAGAGTTCCTAAAAGACCGAAGGAATTTAGTATACTTTTGCCATGCTTAGGTAATAGTTCTGGGATTGCAACATTTGGCATTGGTTTGCTTATTGAGAGTAGAAAAGGAAAACCTCTGAATGGGACACCATTAAGACTTAAGTTACGTAAGGAATGCGCTCAAAGAAGTAAGTATTTTGCACAAAGTTGTTCAAACGGCTAGCTTTGTACAGGTATAACCATGATTTCTTTAATATAAGGCAAAAACTGTCAAAATATTAAAAATTTTGAAGGTCCAGATCCAGAATGTGATAAAAAATGTGCCAATCAGGGATGGTGCAATCATGAAAAGATTTGCCAGTGTCCAGAAGGATATATGGGTCAGTATTGTAGGACTGCATTATGTTACCCCCAATGCATGAATGGAGGCAATTGTACTTCACCAGGAGTTTGTAGCTGCCCACAAGGTTTTCAAGGTCGACATTGTGAAGGAGGTTAGCCATTCAAATGTAGATGCTTAGAAATATTATTCCATAATTTTTTTTCAAGGCATATGCAGCCAGAAATGCTTGAATGGGGGGAAATGCATCCAAAAAGACACATGTGAGTGTTCTAAAGGTTACTACGGACCTCACTGTGAATACTGTAAGTTAGTGTTGTGTCTCAACTTGAATAGTCCTTAATTCGATGTCTTCTCAGCTAAATGTATCATTCCGTGCCAAAACGGTGGAAGATGTCGGGGAATTAATAAATGTCGGTGCCCACAGGGATTCAAAGGAGATCACTGTGAAATTGGAAGAGCAAAACCACACCGAAGTAACTGCAAACTAAAATGCAAACATGGCACATGTGTCGATGACACTTGTGTTTGTGATTCTGGTTGGTATGGAAGATTATGCCATCATAGTAAATACATATGAGTTCATTGATTTTCCCAAGAACGATGCCAAAAAATCATATTGAATAGCCATTCTATATTATAAAGGGGTTTTAATGATGAACAAATATTATAATTCATTCGATATAAAGTTTGATTGGTATGGTTCCAATTTTAACTTATTATTATTGATAGAAACCACAATTTATTGGCTTTTATTGTCAATTGCTGATCAATCTCAAAACAAAATTTATCAGACATGATATAAAGGTCACAATGAATTTATCAAGACATAAAATCGTGACCTTTGAGCCCCTAATGACTTGGTGCTATATTAGTTGATAAAAAGCGTATATGTCGTATGATTTGTTTTATTAATATTTGAATTATGCATTTTGTTTTTAATTAAAATTAGCAATAATTTACCGCAGGGTTTTTACGATTTTCGAAAATTATGAACTGAATAGACTGATATTACATTTTTAATACATAAATTTTCAGTGTTTTCTTTGAAATAATATAATTGTATGTGATCATGTAGTTCTTTTTATGAACACATTAAACTACGAAATATTGACAATATATTTTTCAATGCTCTATTTCTTAATTAACTATTTTTTTTTTATTGGAATTATGCTTGGAGTAGAGCATAGTCACCTAACAGTTTCTTATATCTTAATATTGTACTTATTGTTGATTGAAATATATTTGTATATTTTATCATTGATGGAGTTTTCTAGTTTTATTACATTAACCACTCGAGTATAGTTTCGATATAAGATGAACAGATCAAAAAAAAATTGTATCTAGGTAGTAAACGCAGTCTCGTCGTCAGTTATTCACGATTTCTTCAAATAGGTCACATTCAGATGGGACTTCAACGAGTCTTGCTTATATAAGATAATTGCTCTAAAAAAATTTGCAATTTCAAACATTTTCTCCACTGTGTCGCTCGAGTCTTGTAGGTTCACAGATCACTAGGCATCTCATATTCCTGTGCTCTTCCTTCCCCAGAATCTCTTCGTTGTTATGCTCAGGCAGTTTTGCATCTTCCAATAGTTCCATATACAGGGTGTCCCAGAAGTCTACGTCGAGCCGTAATTGGGTAACAGGCTGTCATAATAGTCATCAGAAAATTAAAAAAAAAAAACATCGAAGTCGCGTATTTCTCAATTATATTGCATTTTCTTTAATTCGTGATGGATAGGGCGGTCTGGTGCTATTACGTGGCCAGCTTGCTCACCTGATTTAAATCCCTCAGCCAATTGAAAATGTAGTTGAGCTTCGGGAGAGAATTACGGAAGCAGTTGAATTCGTCAGTAATGGAACATTCGCCCGTCTGATATCCCGATCTTTTTTGAGAAGATGTCGTGCATTTTTTGCGACTGAAGGAGTGCAGTACAAACATCTTTTGTAAATTTATTAAATCTTGCTATAAATTCTTTGAGAAAAACCTTTTTTTCGGCCCAATCTAAGAAATAATGTAGTGTGTTATACCATTTCAGAATCCTTATTAGATGCGCTTATTTTTGAAACCACTTGCCAAACTCATGTAGTACAATTTTTTTCCAGTACAGTCAGTTGAAGTTGAGCGAAATATTAATTTTGAATACTTGGTTCGGCAAAAAGTGATATTATCTTCCAAGCTGGCTTAGAATGAAAGGCATTATTCAGGATAACATGGGAAAAATAAAATTGGAAAAAAGTAAAGATTTGTAGCAACAGGACTTCGATGATGTGCATTTTCTTGAATAAAAGAAAATGCAATATAATTCGAAAAATACACAATAGCCTTGACGTCGACTTCTGGGACACCTTCTATACTATTCCACCAGATTACATTCTTCATAAATGAAAATATAAAGAAACTGCGATGTGGTGGTTTCAGACTTTTTATTCTTTTTTTGGTGTCACTGGAAGACAATTTACTGACCATATTTTTGAAACAAAAATGAATGGTGCTGCTTATTTCTAAATATGGTAAAATTTAACTTCATAGTTATTAAACAACAGAACAAAATAATCAACAACACATTATCTTCATTATATCAAATAACCAATCTTAAATTAAAATATGAAGCAAATTCTGAGAACGCATTGCAGTGAAATAAAAAGTCGATATTTGGTGGAAAACACTAAAATGAAACATTGAAATTTATGGTCAATAATAACTTGAATGAAAGTCAATAATTGTAAAAGAGGAATTATAAAGGGAAACGTAATCTCATTTTTTGTATGTTTATACTATGACTGGGGGTTTGGGTAAAAATAGAAGGCACATGTGAAATTTTACCTACTGAAATATCCAAGACCGGTAAGAGCAAATCTAGAAATAATGGATGGAGAAACAAAAAATGAGATCATTCCTGACATAGACAGCATACTGCTTCACATCCTATCACGAGCTTAAATTTAAGGAAATTTTTTTTGTTTTAAAATAAAATTTGAATATTTTTTTAATCGTTATTGTACTAGTAGATGAAGATACTTCACACGATTTTTTTTAATTTCGCCCAAATAATTTTATGTAACACAACTACACCACTACTTGAATTCATTACAATAAAAAACTAAATAAGTAGTGAAAGCATTACACTCCATGATAAGTATGAAAGCAAATGAGCAAAAATTTCACATACAATACTAGACAATATTTTTTAAAAGAACAAAACACTTACAGAACTGATTACCAAGATCATTTGGAACCCTATAACATGACTAAACTTAAACAATATTTTAAGTCTACACAACTTCACGTGCTAGTTGAAAATTGATTACATAATAGTCTTATAGAAAAATATCAATCAATTATAGGCGCCAGTAATTGATGGCACTGAATTATAAATTTTTTTCTTTATGCTTGCGAATTATGAAAAACATTTTATACAAACTGATTCAACTACGGCCAAACTTTACTTTGAAACAACTATACATACATTTAATTTTTTTATTAGTCGCAAAATCCTTCCATCTTAACATAGTTGAATGATTAATTATATTTTATTTTGTAAAAATGTGGGAATAAACAGAGATGAACGTTAATTTACTTCTGAGTGCGAAATGACGAAAACTTTGCCCTGCCAGAACCGGTGGATTCCGTACGTCTCCTGTAAAGATGAAATGATGTAGAGGAAGAACTACTAGGCGCACTAGTGCCAGGTTGAGGACGTTGCAAATCGTCTCGTCTACAAGAAAACCCCAAATTAATGAGCCTACGATATATACATCTAAATAATATATAACTTATATAATTTTTACTATGATTATATTTGAAAGGATTAAATGACAATTTTCACTCAGCAAGTTACACTACACAATAACACACTAAAAATTTCACACTTCTGGGACTATCCCTGAAAGAAGAGTGGAGAAAATATGTTCAATTGAAATACTATGGAACCTGGCTAGTTTTGCATTCGATAAAATACATACTGTTATTGACTTATACCTTTATAATTCTTAAGTACGTTCATAGTTCTGTTCCCTATTGAATTCTTCATCAGAACAGAAACTACAAATAGTAAACTAATTCAAAAATTTTTTCTAGAGATGTAATATTAGTTCATGAATATTTAACCATTTGTTATTTCGCTAATTTTGTTTAAATCAATTATTTACCTTGTGTAATTGAATGAACGAAGAGGCGGCACTTCATCAGACACTTGAAAAGAAGGCATACTCTCAGAGACACTACGGTTTCTTCTTTTCTTCATCTCATTAATACGTGGCTAAAAAAGGTTAAAAAATTATAAAAAGCACTGCCTTGAAGCCAGGAACTTTTGAGCTCTCATTCATCCACCTTGTAGGTAGATTCGAATTTTCCAGAAATTGAAGAGATTTTTGACAGCTGTCAAAATAATGATCGCAGCTCTTCGTCAATTATGCCGAATCAGCTGTTACAGAAATATAAGGATTTTTTACTCAATAATTGGTTGGAATTCAAAATAGTTCTGGTTATGCCATCTGGCGAAAAATGTTGAATATATCATTCTCCACTATAATATAAAATTTCGTCACGATCGAATCCGTAGTTTTGAAATTATCAAGAAAACTAAATTTCAAACGACCATATTTACGGAAACCCTGGTCGAATTCTGCCCAATGACGAACTCAACTGCGACATTTGGGAACTTAACCCACACTAAAAAATTTCAAGTCTCTATGTCTTTCCGTTCGAAAGTTATAATTTTCTATGATTCTGGTCAAGCGATCTGGACAAAATTTCGCATGTAGCTTGCTTGCTTTCTCGATCGAATCAGTAGTTTCGAAGCAATCAGGAGAACACAATTTCGGAAGGTCATATTTACGGAACCCCTGATGGAATTCTGCCCATTAACGAACTCAACTGCGGCATTTTGGGAACTGAACCCACACTAAAAATTTCAAGTCTCTAGGTCGTTCCGTTCGAAAGGTATCGTGCTTACTTACGGACGGACAGATTTGAGTTTCCGACGAATTCGTCATCAGTGAGTCGAACCTTGTCGATTAAGAACATTTTCGGCGCAAAATTCGAGAAATACAGACATCGTTACGAAATAATATAGTGTAAGAAGAACGCATTCTGTAGTTTGAAGAACCGGATTCATTCCTTTAGTGCCTCAAGATGAATTTTCATTTTTTTTTTCAAGTTTTTATTCGCTAAAAAAAATATTTTTCAATTTAGATCAGCATCAACTTGCTTTCAGAATATTGACGTCTAAAATTGAAATAGTACTTATAAGAAACATTTCGAAATTTGTATTTATTATAAAAACAATTATTACTCCAATCGTTTATTGGAGGGATTTTTTTCGAATACTGATTGTACTTTCAAATTTTCTGCAAACAGGATATTCTATATATATTCGAAGGTATTTACCAAAACTTCAAGAAAAGTACTGACAAGAAGTCAGGAGCTTTAGCTGGCTTGTTTCTGTCATTTTATTTTCATAAACTCGAAAAGATGGAATTACCGAATGATATTGAATAAATATGAAAAACTCAATTTAATTTTCATATGGATCAGGCAAAACGCTGAATTTCAACATCATTTCGATCAAATCAGTGGTTTCGAAGTAATCAGGAGGAAAAAGTTTCGAATGGCCATATTTACGGAACCCCTGGTCGAATTTCGCCCGATAATGAACTTAACTGCAGCATTTGAGATTTGAACCTACCCTGAAAATTTCAAGTTTCTAAGTCGTTCCGTTCGAGAGTTATCATGTATACGGCCGGACTGACTTGAATTTTTCGACGGATTCGTCATCAGTGAGTTGAACCTTGTCTATTGAGATCATTTTCGGCTCAAAATTCGAAAAATACAGATATCCTGACGAAATTATATAGCCCTTGTGTAAGAAGAACGAGCGCTCAAAAATATCAGTCTCAAATTAAACGAACTGCTGTGGAAGTAACAATCAGAACTGAACAACAAACCTCGACAACTCTGAAATCTTCAATTCCGTTGTATTTCTTCAAATGGTTTCCTAGGAGAGGATCAACCTGTAGGTCCTTGCTGTGTTTGTAGTACTTCAAAAATGCCCAGAATTTTTCCAAACCATATAACTGACCATTCTCAAAATCTCTCAAAGTTTGTACTTGGAAATCTTGGTACAGGTGGGGTCTGAATTTCTTCTCTAAACCGTATGAGTAAAATCTGAACAGGCATTCTAATCCATACCTCCATCCGTATTCTGCATCTTCTAATGCAAGATTTTTGAATTCGTTATACATACTTCTATTGAATTTCTCCCTGAGGAAGAACGACCAGAAACGGAAAAGTGTGTTCATTTCCTGGGATCTTCCAATGCCGAATTTTTTACGTTCCCTTATACATTTATTGCGGTATTTATTATAGGCAACTTGGGAGAATTGAGAATCCATCAGTGAATAAGACGGGTGTTGGAATTTAGGTAAGCCGCTACCAACACTAGTAGAAGCATGTTCACTGGGACTGGTTCCATAACTTCTGCAATAAAAATAAAACATTTATGGATTAATTTGGATTTAGAATTAACCAGCAAATGACTTGTTGAACATTGAAAAGTTTCACTCTCTTACCCTACTGAGGTAGTTCTGTTACGATGTTCTTTCACATCCATTATCCATCCAACATGATGTTCCACAGGGGGATTACTGGAGTGTCTCGTTTTGCGTTTACGAGGAGTGTTAGGATCTGGACCAGATTCATTCTTGATAACAGGAAAGAATCGTGGCACATTTTTCAGATTAGCAATCGGGGTTTTTCCTTTGTTAACTCCTGATGTACCAGGTGTGCTCGCAACAGTATCATTAGGTTGGTCACCTATAAGTGAGATAAGATTATAAGGCTTATAGTAGGGTTCAAATGGAGCTCTATCGTATCAACCCGTGTGAACTTCATTGCTGAAATGTATGAACCACTTAGTAAGATTCCCTACACCCGAACAATGCAAAATCAACTTGTCGTCAAAAAATCGTCCCGTGAAGGAAGTAGTGGGGGGCATTTACCAAACAATTTTTTTTCGTTTATAATCATCTACATCAAGTGGCTAATATTCATACCAATTTTCATCGAAATATGCGATTCAGAAATATTTTACCTTAATTATCGAAGAAGACGGATATAATCGCTTGCCCTGAAAAGGCATATTCACCATTATGTTCGTTTCAATTTTACTCGAAAACTGTTGAGAAAATCAATCATCTAGACAATTCATCAAAGTGCGCCCTACTCGCATTTCCACGTTCAGTCACGGCTAATCGGATGTAATAGCAAATTCTCCCATTTTTTGAGGAAATTATTTGGCCAATTGAAATTTGGAAAAAAACGTCTGAATCTTCGGTTTCTGAGGAAAACCCTTTATATGAAGCACTTTTTCGATTTTCGCAACAGTTTTCGAGTAAAATTTTTCAGGGCAAGCGATTATATCTTAAGGAACTCCATATAAGAGCATTATATCCGACTTCTTCGATAATTAAGGTAAAATATTTCTGAATCGTATATTTCGATAAAAATTGGTATGTATATTAGCCACTTGATGTAGATGATTATAAACGAAAAAATGCCCCCTACCACTTCCTTCACGGGCCGATTTTTTGACGACAAGTTGATTTTGCATTGTTCGGGTGTAAGGCTGCCATCCGTCCGGGTTTCCCCGGATTTGTCCTAGTTTTTAGGGCGTCCGGGGAGCGTCCGAACCGGATTTTATTTGTTGTCCGGGTATTGCAATTTTCAAGTAGAACCTTTTTTCCGCTTGGATCCCGGTTCAAAACTATTTCTAAAACATTTTGTAGTTGACGTCACCAGTTCGTGTATCGATAAAATGCCATAATTTCAAAACAGTGACGTCCTACCATTCAAATCTTCACAAAACGCACGAATGAACGAATCCATGATGAAATCAACAAACATAACTAATATTTTTCAAGAAGCTGTTTCCGAAAGCGCTCAGAAACCATGTCCATGTCATAAAAGTACGAACTGCAGTTCGAACTATCCCAAAACTTGTTTTCGAACCGGAGTCAATTGTTTCAAACTATTTGATGCGTGACGCCACCATTTCGACGCAAAAATACGAATATTTCAAAATGCACGAAATAGTTCTGAAAAATCGTCGCGCGAAAAATATCTATCCCCGGTAGAAATATCTTTTTTTTTCTTCAAAATAATGGTTTCTACTACATCATGTTGCGTTTCTGTGTAACACGCTCACAAATTAATCAAATCCATCAGTTCCTTCATAGTAAAATATTCTTCATTGAAATACCAATATGTAAGAAAACCGTATGAATAACTGTTGTCATTTTTTTGGAAAAAAATATCCAACTTCAAATTTCATCTTAGAATATCATACTTTCACATACCTAATGAAAAACATATCATCATATCATATTTTATGAGGAAATTTGAAGTTGGATATTTCTTTCCAGAAAAATGAGAACAGTTATTCATACGGCTTTCTGTATACCTATTGGTATTTTAATGAAGAATATTTCACTATGAAGGAACTAATGGATTTGATTTATTTGTGAGCGTGTTACACAGAAACGCAACGTGATGTAGTAGAAACCATTATTTTGAAAACAATAGTATATTATTTCATAAGGATGAAAAGTAACTTTTCCTCCGAATGGAATATGTTATTTTTTTTTCAAACGCTTCGAAATTCATTGAAATCTGGGGATTAGATTCATATTTACGATCATTATAATTGAGTGATCAATAGAAAGTTTGCCTAGTTACGGTTGCCTCGCAAAATTAATTTTGATAGTTAATTACATTTTTCCTTACGGCATACGGAAATAGAATTCATCGTTGACATAGCAACTCATTTCCCTACGCGGAGGAGAAGTCGAACTTTTCGATGATCCTGTCAGTCGAAATATGACGTTGTTTCTGTTCGTTTGAAAAAAATTACGAAAACCACTGCCGTAAAGGCAGGAGCTTTTGAGCGCTCGTACATGCACCTTGTAGGTAGATTCGCATTATTCGGTTTTACAAACCAATTGGAAAGATTTTGACAGCTGTCAAAAAAAATTCAAACTGAGGCGAAGATCCAGAATTCACGTCAGTGCTTTAGGTGACCAATTTTTTTTTTCAATAATTCGCTAGAATTTTCTACGGTATCTATTGTCTTGGTAATGCGATCTGGACAAAATTTCCCACGTAGTTTGAATATATCATTCTCCATCTATGTGCGAAATTTCATTCCAATCCAATAGGTCGTTTCGAAATTATCAGGAAAAGAATAGTTTGAACGGCTATATTTACGGAACCCCTAGTCTAATTTTGCTCATTGATGAACGTGACCGCACAATTCGCAATCCGAACCTATCCTGAAAATTTCTAGTCCCTAGGCCTCTCCGTTCGGAAGTTATAATTTTCTATGGTTCTGGTCATGCGAGCTGGACAAAATTTTGCATGTAAGTTGAATACGTTATTCTTCGTCTGAGTACGAATCAATAGTTTCGAAATAATCAGGAAAACAAAAATTCGAGCGGCCATATTTACGGAACCCCTGGGCGAATATTGCCCGATAACGAACTTAACCGCGGTATTCGAGATTTGAACCTACCCTTTTTTCTAGGACATTCCGTTCGAGAGTTATCGTGTATACGGCCGGACGGACAGACTCGAATTTTCCGACGGATTCGTCATCAGTGAGTCGAACATAGTCGTTTGAGACCATTTTCGGCTCAAAATTCGAAAAATACAGACATCGTGACGAAATGATATAGCCCTCGTGTAAGTAGTACGAGCGCTCAAAAAAGATATTTCTACCGGGGAAAGTTCATTTTTGTTTTTTTTTCAGAACGCCTGATAGCTCTTCTTCACAGTATTTCAGAATTTTCCAGTCATTCTGGGATACCCTGTATGAAAGAGTAATAATTCATGGTATAATTCAAAAATTTGAAAAATCGAGAATCTCCTGAAATATTTTTCCTTTATAAAAGGTAGTTGAAAAAATATTCCAACATGTCCGGGTTTTTAGATCAAATGTCCGGGGTTTTTAAGCTCCTTGTCCTAGTTTTCAGATTACAGAGATGGCAACCCTATTCGGGTGTAGGAAATCTTACTAAGTGGTTCACTAATTTTAGCAATGAAGTTCACACGAAAATTTATTTTAGAGCACTATTCACGCCTTGTGAACTCTACTATTATGTCAACATGAAACTTATAAGCTTGAAGAAACTTTTCGAATGTGTCTTCCTTCCTAAAAAGGAGAATCTGGCAGATCGAAGTGACAAGTTTGAACTTATTTATACAAGGTTCAAAATTTCAGAGAAATGGCTAAAATGTTGGTTTTTGAAGATTGGAGAAATTATATTTTTTGTTGGACAAGTGTATAGATCTTACCTGTCTTTTGTTGATTTTCAACAGTCAATGGGGGCGGGGGCATTACACTTTGCGATTTTTTAGGTGCTGCAGGAACCATTTTTTCGAATGCCTCTTGAGAAATCACATTAACAGTTTTGTAGCTACCTACAGACGTTGTCCGCTGCCTACCCTGGAGATCATCCTCGTAGAAGCAAAGTCCATCATTAATAATCTGAACGAGTTCCTGGGTCATTTTCACCCTAGTAGTCCAATCACCTGTTCTATCATAACCTTCATGTTTAGGAAGTCTGTTAGGCGGATTCATTGTTATGGGATTCTGTTTAAATATGAGGAGTTTATTTATATCACGATCACTGATCTCGTCGTCATCGTCGTCTTCATCAGGCCTGTCGAACAAGTTTCAATGTGACAAACCATAATCAACAAAATTTATCCCACTTACCAACTCTCGGAAAAAGTATTTCGCCTAACTGCAGGTACATCATCATTTAAATCTAAATCCTCCAGAAACATGAACCCATAATCCTCTTCGCGCCTGAGCTTTGGTTTGGGAACTTTTTTTTCTTTAGTATTATTCTCTTTGTTTTTCCTTTTAACTTCTTTCCAAGCTTCATAATCTTCACCATTTTTTGGCAGTTCAACGTCATCAGATTGTTCATGATTGTTAACTTTGTTTTCCTTATTGTTATCTTTGTTGTTTGGAACACCTAGTGAAAGAAATTTATGCATAAACTTCCCTTCTAATCTCAATTTTGATCCCCAATTGATTACCAAAGTAATTATTTATTTTATCGGTTTACCTGCATTCTTGGAACTGTTCTCAAAGGGGATAAATTCGGCAACATTGGGATTTAAATTTTCAATGTTTTGTTCCCGCAATTTTCTTGGCAATGGTGGTGGGGGTAATAACCTTTCCTCTATGCTTTCTCCATTTTTTTCTATTATAGGCCATTTTTTTGGGTCGTGTTTGGTGCGCACCTAAAATATATGTAAAGATATTCCAAATTCTGCACCCTATTTGAGGAAATTGTCCTTCAAGAGCTCAAGGTAAAGAATTTTCCAAAGTGGACATACCCTCATGTCTGACCCTAATTCTAATTTGTCAGAATCCATAACGGCTGCCATTATAACATCATAATCACTAGTTAACGCTTGAATGCGTTGGAAGGAGGCAATCAACGGTATGGGAAGGTAACCATCAGGGTCCATTTTTCTTCTTAGGAAAAAGTCCCGATCGAGATTCTCCTCGCTCAGGTAGTATTCTCTGCAAAAATTTTTTATTGAGGAAACAATTCGAACAATTACATCAGAAATCTTACATCTGTTTCGTTATACATTCCTTGACATTCGATACATCAGTATTTCCATTAGAGTTGAAGAAGAATGTGCCCATATATGGAACCATGTACTTCTGATTCGCAGCTGGTATTGTATTGTTATATTGAATGATCTGAAAAATTTGGATGAATGTGAAAATTTTCTTCAGGAGTTTTACCAGGTCTCTGGGTAGTTAAACATTACAGGTTATTTGAGTAATAAGAGTCCAGGATTACCTAATGAAAAGATTTGTACCACAAATCAGCTGGAAATTTAGTATAAAACATATACTAAATTTCAAATTTCCCAAAAAAAAAATGTATTAAATAGGTTCAAGGGGTAAATAGCTGAGCATATGACTGACCAGTGTGGCCCTAATTTACTGGACACATTTTTGAGGCCCGCAAGTAAAAAAAAAACAAAAGATTATAACCATTAAAGAAATTTATATAAAATTCAGGAATTCATTGCACTCCATGTATTCAATAAAATTGTGATGAAAATGACACTGGCCCTATAGATGTGCCCAGCATTGACCCATAAGACACCGAGTGGCTTTCAGTTACAATATAAACTTACCTCGGAGAAATTGGCTGGGTAGTCGAAATATTCCAATTCATTATTATGCTTATTATTACGGTTGAATGGAGCTTTTCTTCCATTACGATTCCTACTTCTACCTCTTGATGCATGAGGACCTGCTCTGCGTCTATCACCATTACCTTGAAAAAAGAACGATTTCAAAAGTTTATTGGAAATTATGAACCAAAAGCGCTGCAAATTTTACTGAAAGATTCCTCAATTCAAAAAATATCTCAACATCGTTTCGAAATAGATAAAATATATCATACATTGAACAAAATTTAAGCTGTGAAAATTTAAGAAGTGATAAAATGAAAACATTTTATATTGTCAAGAATCGAAGTGTCATGCAAACCCCTAAATTTTACATCGATGTAAAGTTTTTTCTTACCTTTGTCTGTTCTCCAATCGCGTTCACCTTCACTAGCTGTAGAGTGACCATCTCCCCTATCTTTTCTTGAAGACGATCTGTCCCTCCTTCTAGATTTACTCAGATCTATCTCCAAAGGGACCCATCTCTGTTTAATATTTTTTTTCCTATCCTCATTGTCATCATTTAATGGTTTCTCTTTGAGAATACCATTTGTAGGGGAACTTGATCTGCGAGTCTACAGTTCAACAAATCGATATAATTCAAGCTAAGGTTTTCGAAGAAAAATACTAGAATTCTTTATATATTTTCAACTTCTAGTGATAAAGAACAATCCTTTTTCTTATAATGGCAATTCGATAATTCCACATGAATTGATAACATAGAGTTTGAATATTTCCATATATCAAACAATTGTTATTAGAAGAAAAGGAAAGATAAAGTCATTTTAATGATTCATAATCTATTCAAGTGATTTATTATTGGAATTCACAATGAGTTACCTCCGCCATGGAATGATTAATTACAAATCAACAGAAAACTTATCAGCAAAAATGAAAAGGAATGCAAATTCAAGTTCAATGCTTCAATAACTATTCGACATTATATGAAACAATCTCACCCTATCATAAAAAATAGATATGGTAAATAACTTACCTCACTATGATCCCCTAGAGTAGGCCAATCGGCAGTGTTAGTGGTGAATTCACTAGCCTGCAAAAAGTATATTAATTAGCAGAACTCAACTGGTTAATAATTATTTGATATTGTCTGTTACATGTATATAACAAGAAAAAATTCATGCATATTTTGAATGTATGATGGAATTTAATAGGACTGGCTGAAATGTATTCGCATATTGATTAACTGACCCTGACTAATGAAGTAAATTATATATGCAATAAGAGTTGACATGAACTATCTGGTACTATCGATATCTTAAAATGTCATTCCATACTGACCTTATCATTTTTCTTATCTTTATATTTGGCAGTATTGATAGGTTGGGAAGGGCCAGTATCAGAAGATGTTCCCTGCTGAGGAATGGGTTTTCTTTCTGGATTCACTTCCCTAGTTGCACTCTTCACTTTCCATACGTTAACTTTGGGTAAAGGAGCTTCTACAAAAACTTTTTTTGTACTGGAACCATTATCATCCTTGGATTCGGCATGCTCTTTCACTTGAGGTTCATGTTTGGTCGAGTGTTTATCAAAATGTTTATCTTGATTCCTTTCGTTACGGTCTGTACCATTGTATTGTTTGTGTTTTTCTCTCTTGGGTCTTTCGCTTTTTCTATCTTTCCTACTATGGCTGACCACAGGTATGAAAGAATTATCTTCAATGTCAACTGAAGGTGGTACTTCTGGTTTCTTCTCCCTTAATACAGCAGTCGTTTCAGGAACTGTTTCTTCGGTATTCTCC
Source organism: Aphidecta obliterata (assembly GCA_963966015.1). Taxonomy (NCBI): domain Eukaryota; kingdom Metazoa; phylum Arthropoda; class Insecta; order Coleoptera; family Coccinellidae; genus Aphidecta; species Aphidecta obliterata. The sequence goes on from OZ014436.1 coordinate 10,561,479, forward strand.
TTAGTCATTTGTTTGAAATTCAATACAGCATTAGCATAGGATGCTCCAGCCATATCGCTATTCCCAGACTTGTCACCAAGTGATAAAAGTTCTTTTGTTGTTTGCGAGGCTTCAGATGACATGATCACTCTTCAACACTAGCACAATTAAAGTTTTCCGGCAGCAGAAGCGAATTTTAACACGCTTTAACGTCAATATGGACAGTTATTACTTACCATGTTGTTGAATGAAAGCATGGTAAGATACACAATGCTAAAGTTTCGGCAACATCCAAGTTACAAATACACCGCATCGGAATTATCTTTCTAACTGACATTCCTCAGGTGCAACCCAATAAATGTATATATTGTTTTCAATTACTCAAAAGCACATATTTTCTTTTAATTCAACATGCTTCGCAGTTTCCTATATGCACTACGAAGTACAAGTACCATAGAATTTACAACTCACAGAAAAGAAATAAAATCTGTTCAGACCAGTGGTCTCGAACTGAATAAACTAACCTTCCCTTGAGCTCGCTGCGCACTCTCACTCATTCAATCTTAGTAATCCTTGTGCATACCAAAGATTAGAACACTCTTTGTTCATGCTGCGGATCCAGAACCAGAACACCACAGATTACGTGATCTAATGCCCCCACATATTACGATAAATCTTAACAATTTATGGTATCGTTTCGAACAGATTTGAACAATCGTTGGTTTGAAAACGTCATTTGCGGCAGCATGATTTCTTATTCGATATACAGGATGTCCGATCTAAACGTTAGACTTGATTCTTGACGTCGATATATGAAACAACTTCGATAAAACCAACATGTTTCAAGGCTAATTTGTGATCGTAAATTCCAAATCAGACATCAGTTTGAAGCTCATAACAACGAAAATATGTTGGTAACGGATATAAGTCAATTGAATTACAAATTCATGTGAATAATAGGAAAGAACTTGCTCTGTTTTAGTTTTCGAATTAAATACACAAAGCACCATCTATACTCATCTGTCTGAACATTCCCTAAAACAATGAAGATTTCTGTATCATAAGTACCATGAGCGCCATCTATACTCATTTGTCTTAACATTCCCTGAAACTATAAAAATTTTCTTCGCACTCGATACGTTACTTTTTGCATTTGGTTTTAGATGGCGCTAGTGGTATCGAATTTGGATAATTGAAAATTAATCTCTCCAAATCCACTTTTAACATTGGACCAATTGGATCAAGGATCACCAATACCCTCGAACTCTAGTTCATACTGCTTTAAAATTCAATGATCTCTGGATATTTTGTCGTATTTTCATCAGAATTTGGTGTATACTCAGGTGAAAAAGTGACATTTTTGATGATATTTTTGGCAATAACTCGCGAATAAGATTTTTTAAAAATACACTGATTGCATATTCGATTTCAGCATTGTCGAATACATCTTCGTGCTGAGTTTTGAGAAGATACGATGAAAAAAATTTTGCAAATTTATCCAATGGTCCCCCCTTCGAAGTCAAAAAATGAAAAGTGGAAATATAACATATCCTGCATGTTTTCTAGATAATTTAGGGATGTAGATGACGAATCTAACATCAGTTCAGAGCTCAGATTTTTTTTCGCATTTTTACCAAGTTTTCGAGTACACTCAAGTGAAAAAGTACTCTCGTCAGATGGAACTTGTGTTTATTAGTGATTTAGATTTTCTAGGTGAAAACTGGTTGCATAGTAGGTTTCAACGTTGTCGAATAACTCTTCGTTGGTGATTTTGGAAAAGATACGTTGAAAAAACTATGAGAATTTATCCAATAATACCTTTGAAGATATTTCGTTAAAACTGATATGTTTCTAGGCTAATTTGTGATCGTAGATTCCAAATCAGACATCTGTTTAAGCTTATAACAACAAAAATATGTTGGCTAAGCATATAATTTAATTGAATTATTCATGTGAATTGTAAATAATAGAAAAGAACTTGCTTGTTTTAGTTTTCGAATTAAATTCCATAAGCGCCATCTAAACTCATTTGTCTGAACATTCCCTGAAACTATAAAAGTTTTCTTCGCACTCGATACGTTACTTTTTGCATTTGGTTTTAGATGGCGCTTGTGGTATCGAATTTGGATATTTGAAAATTAATCTCTCCAAATCCACTTTTAACATTGGACCAATTGGATCAAGGATCACCAATACCCTCGAACTCTAGTTCATACTGCTTTAAAATTCAATGATCTCTGGATATTTTGTCGTATTTTCATCAGAATTTGGTGTATACTCAGGTGAAAAAGTGACATTTTTGATGATATTTTTGGCAATAACTCGCGAATAAGATTTTTTAAAAATACACTGATTGCATATTCGGTTTCAGCATTGTCGAATACATCTTCGTGCTGAGTTTTGAGAAGATACGATGAAAAAAATTTTGCAAATTTATCCAATGGTCCCCCCTTCGAAGTCAAAAAATGAAAAGTGGAAATATAACATATCCTGCATGTTTTCTAGATAATTTAGGGATGTAGATGACGAATCTAACATCAGTTCAGAGCTCAGATTTTTTTTCGCATTTTTACCAAGTTTTCGAGTACACTCAAGTGAAAAAGTACTCTCGTCAGATGGAACTTGTGTTTATTAGTGATTTAGATTTTCTAGGTGAAAACTGGTTGCATAGTAGGTTTCAACGTTGTCGAATAACTCTTCGTTGGTGATTTTGGAAAAGATACGTTGAAAAAACTATGAGAATTTATCCAATAATACCTTTGAAGATATTTCGTTAAAACTGATATGTTTCTAGGCTAATTTGTGATCGTAGATTCCAAATCAGACATCTGTTTAAGCTTATAACAACAAAAATATGTTGGCTAAGCATATAATTTAATTGAATTATTCATGTGAATTGTAAATAATAGAAAAGAACTTGCTTGTTTTAGTTTTCGAATTAAATTCCATAAGCGCCATCTAAACTCATTTGTCTGAACATTCCCTGAAACTATAAAAGTTTTCTTCGCACTCGATACGTTACTTTTTGCATTTGGTTTTAGATGGCGCTTGTGGTATCGAATTTGGATATTTGAAAATTAATCTCTCCAAATCCACTTTTAACATTGGACCAATTGGATCAAGGATCACCAATACCCTCGAACTCTAGTTCATACTGCTTTAAAATTCAATGATCTCTGGATATTTTGTCGTATTTTCATCAGAATTTGGTGTATACTCAGGTGAAAAAGTGACATTTTTGATGATATTTTTGGCAATAACTCGCGAATAAGATTTTTTAAAAATACACTGATTGCATATTCGATTTCAGCATTGTCGAATACATCTTCGTGCTGAGTTTTGAGAAGATACGATGAAAAAAATTTTGCAAATTTATCCAATGGTCCCCCCTTTGAAGTCAAAAAATGAAAAGTGGAAATATAACATATCCTGCATGTTTTCTAGATAATTAAGGGATGTAGATGACGAATCTAACATCAGTTCAGAGCTCAGATTTTTTTTCGCATTTTTACCAAGTTTTCGAGTACACTCAAGTGAAAAAGTACTCTCGTCAGATGGAACTTGTGTTTATTAGTGATTTAGATTTTCTAGGTGAAAACTGGTTGCATAGTAGGTTTCAACGTTGTCGAATACCTCTTCGTTGATGATTTTGGAAAAGATACGTTGAAAAAACTATGAGAATTTATCCAATAATACCTTTGAAGATATTTCGTTAAAACTGATATGTTTCTAGGCTAATTTGTGATCGTAGATTCCAAATCAGACATCTGTTTAAGCTTATAACAACAAAAATATGTTGGCTAAGCATCTAATTTAATTGAATTATTCATGTAAATTGTAAAAAATAGAAAAGAACTTGCTTGTTTTAGTTTTCGAATTCGATACCATAAGCGCCATCTAAACTCATTTGTCTGAACATTCCCTGTAACTATAAAAGTTTTCTTCGCACTCGATACGTTACTTTTTGCATTTGGTTTTAGATGGCGCTAGTGGTATCGAATTTGGATATTTGAAAATTAATCTCTCCAAATCCACTTTTAACATTGGACCAATTGGATCAAGGATCACCAATACCCTCGAACTCTAGTTCATACTACTTCAAAATTCGATGATTTCTGGATATTTTGTCGTATTTTCATCAGAATTTGGTGTACACTCAGGTGAAAAAGTGACATTTTTGATGATATTTTTAGCAATAACTCGCGAATAAGATTTTTTTAAAATACACTGATTGCATATTCGGTTTCAGCATTGTCGAATACATCTTCGTGCTGAGTTTTGAGAAGATACGATGAAAAAAATTTTGCAAATTTATCCAATGGTCCCCCCTTTGAAGTCAAAAAATGAAAAGTGGAAATATAACATATCCTGCATGTTTTCTAGATAATTAAGGGATGTAGATGACGAATCTAACATCAGTTCAGAGCTCAGATTTTTTTTCGCATTTTTACCAAGTTTTCGAGTACACTCAAGTGAAAAAGTACTCTCGTCAGATGGAACTTGTGTTTATTAGTGATTTAGATTTTCTAGGTGAAAACTGGTTGCATAGTAGGTTTCAACGTTGTCGAATACCTCTTCGTTGGTGATTTTGGAAAAGTTACGTTGAAAAAACTATGAGCATTTATCCAAGAATACCTTTGAAGATATTTCGTTAAAACTGATATGTTTCTAGGCTAATTTGTGATCGTAGATTCCAAATCAGACATCTTTTTAAGCTTATAACAACAATAATATGTTCGTTAAGCATATAATTCAATTGAATTATTCATGTGAATTGTAAATAATAGAAAAGAACTTGCTTGTTTTAGTTTTCGAATTCAATACCATAAGCGAGATCTAAACTCATCTGTCTGAACATTCCCTAAAACAATGGAAGATTTCTGTACCATAAGTACCATAAGCGCCATCTATACTCATTTGTCTTAACATTCCCTGAAACTATTAAAGTTTTCTTCGCACTCGATACGTTACTTTTTGCATTTGGTTTTAGATGGCGCTAGTGGTATCGAATTTGGATATTTGAAAATTAATCTCTCCAAATCCACTTTTAACATTGGACCGATTGGATCAAGGATCACCAATACCCTCGAACTCTAGTTCATACTACTTCAAAATTCGATGATTTCTGGATATTTTGTCGTATTTTCATCAGAATTTGGTGTACACTCAGGTGAAAAAGTGACATTTTTGATGATATTTTTGGCAATAACTCGCGAATAAGATTTTTCAAAAATACACTGATTGCATATTCGGTTTCAGCATTGTCGGATACATCTTCGTGCTGAGTTTTGAAAAGATACGATGAAAAAAATTTTGCAAATTTATCCAATGGTCCCCCCTTTGAAGTCAAAAAATGAAAAGTGGAAATATAACATATCCTGCATGTTTTCTAGATAATTAAGGGATGTAGATGACGAATCTAACATCAGTTCAGAGCTCAGATTTTTTTTCGCATTTTTACCAAGTTTTCGAGTACACTCAAGTGAAAAAGTACTCTCGTCAGATGGAACTTGTGCTTATTAGTGATTTAGATTTTCTAGGTGAAAACTGGTTGCATAGTAGGTTTCAACGTTGTCGAATACCTCTTCGTTGGTGATTTTGGAAAAGTTACGTTGAAAAAACTATGAGCATTTATCCAAGAATACCTTTGAAGATATTTCGTTAAAACTGATATGTTTCTGGGCTAATTTGTGATCGTAGATTCCAAATCAGACATCCGTTTCAAGCTCATAATAACAACAATATGTTGGTTGAGCATATAATTTGAATGAATTATTCATGTAAATCATAGTTAAGAACTTGCTCTGTTTTAGTTCTCGAATTAAATTCCATAAGCGCCATCTGTACTCATTTGTCTGAACATTCCCTGAAACAATGAAAGATTTCTGTGCAGTCGATACGTTACTTTTTGCAGTTGGGTTTAGATGGCGCTGCAGGTATCGAATTTGGAAACTTGAGAGAAAAGTGATGTGAAAAGCTGCTAAAAAAATCTCCTGAGCTCGAAAATTATTTCATATTCGGGATCTACACCTCCAAATTAAACCAAAAACATTCAGCTAGTTAGGAAACCTTCGGATATCTCCCGGTAAAGCCAGTATCCACACTCAACTGGCAATTTTGGATTTCTTCTTTCAATTCAAAAAGACTTGAATATCGGAACGTTTAATGCTCAGTTAATTATCTTATACACTACTAAGTTTAACCTTTTACTTTCAATGGGGTTGATCTTATACCTCAACAACCTGCATTAACTAGTTTTTATTGAAAAAAATGCACAAATATAAATAAAACATAACGTGTTAGGACGAGTTAGTTCTTGAATTACTCAATCCCTAATTCATAAAATTAGCTTTAAAAGAATGTTTGTAAACAAAGTATGAAATGCCAATTTCAACCCATACTCAGGATCGAAAATTATAAGTATTAAACTAATCTCAATTCTATAGATTTATTTGTTTGAAGTTTTATTCCAAAATTGTTATTGAAATTATCGAATTCTGTAGTGTATTTTTTTTCAAACAGTTTGGTCATACATCAACGAAAACGAAAATTCCAAGATTATATAGCATTCTCTTAATTGAAAGGATGTTAAATGAAACATAAAATTGATCAAAGTAGGACTTCAATTGTTAACAATAACTAATAACAATAGCGTCAAATTAAATGAATTATAAGAAATTTCAATTTTCAACAATAACCAGAACATAATACTGCAAAAATGTTTGTCATCATCTAGTCGATTGCCTCTAACATTGACTTAATATTATCTCTTGTCCGCTCTTCTTATGCTTCCTTAATACCTGTAAAAATTTTTTTTTACTTGTATGTTAATATTGTTATTAAACTGAATATTGACTTAATCAGCATCAGAATTCTGATTTACCTGTAGTAGTTGGGCTTAAAAGGTCCGGCTTTGTTGAGCCCCATATACCTTGCTTGATCGTCAGTCAATTCAGTCAAATGAGCGTCAAATGTAGGTAAATGTAGACTTGCTACATATTCATCTGGAAGGGAATAAACACAAAATTTTCAAGCTTATTTTTCATATCAAGGCAACGTGAATGAGATTCATTAATAGTAGGAGAATTAAATTTTGCAATATGCGAATTTATTTTCCACAACCCATATTCAGAGTATTCTAAGGTGCAAAAGGATATCCATAAACAAAGCATTACATATCAACGCTACAACATACAGGTTTGGCAAGAATTACATCTTGCTATAGTAAATAACGAAGTGAAGAACAGAGGAGGAAGTTAAAGACGAATTTCATTAGGAGAATAAAAATAGAATGAATGTACACGGCACGCGTTATTTGAAACAGTTAGCCACTTGCTGTTATTTTTGATTTGAGCTTGGCTGTGTTTGGAAAAGAGGGTGTAGAAAGCGTTATCGTATTTGTATTCAATGGGTTAATATTGCTATGCAAAGATGTATCCTTGGCAGACCTGTATTATGTAAAATTATTTCTTTCATAGATACTAGATAGATAGATACAACAGTTTTAAGCAATAATTATCTGGTACTTTCAGAGCCAAGGAGCATTGCAAATAAAAATCCAGTATGTTTTATGAATAGAAAAAATAGTTTTACAGATCGAAACTAAAGAATATATTCTTTCGCAATAAAGAAACATATAATTACATTCAAGTGCCAATTGAATCTACCATCAAGTTTCGTGCCAATATACTGTGCGAAGTTCTACATTTGATGAATAAAGGAAATCATGCTTTTGAACACCACCATTACTTAAAATAACAGTCAGTTAAAGAATTACCCATTTTTTTTGGTAGCAGATAAACATCAGATTTGTATCTGCCGGCTGGAGCATTGAAAAGTTCAATGAGAGCAAGGGCCTGTGTTGCTGAAGTGATAGAAACAACGAAAGATGGAAGACTTGAACAACTCAAGTTAACCAAACGACCTTCAGCCAACAATATTATCCTTTTACCATCAGGCCAAATAACATGATCAACTTGGGACCGTACTTTTTCCCATGTCAAATCTGGAGTTCTCAGACTATTCTGTAATGAGATTCTTCAATATCCATTTTTCTACCCATATTCATTTTAAATTCAAGAAATATTATGGAATTGACAAAACTTGGCAATTTTGCATGCCCACCAAAACAAAATGTTTTTGGATTATCAGTAACGCACCCGAAATCCTCAATTGCGTCTTGTTTTTAACATGAAAACTTTGAATTCAGACAATTGAAAAATATAATAATTTTGAAATTTCTATACATGAATGATGAGTGTATTCTTGATATGTTGAAATGAATGTATTAGTTTTCCTGATATAATCGTTTTCAGGCATAATTGATTATTATTATTATAAAAATGAGAATATTAGTAAATCATTTACTTACAACATCAATTTCTGTATTAGAATGACCCATATTACAAACAATACATCCATTTTTCATCTTATCCATGTGTTCTCTAGTCACCACATTTTTATTTCCAGTGGCGGTTATGACAATGTCTACATTTCTTATCACTTCATTCAATTTAACTACTCTATTTCCGTCCATACTGAAAAATTCAACAATTCAACAATAGTTTCCATTAATATCAGTAAGGATCGACTAAGTGAATTTTTTTAATTTGTCTGCATCCTAGAAAATGAAACCGCTTACCTAGCTTGAAGTGCGCAAATGGGATCTATTTCTGTAACATAGACAACACAACCTAGACCTTTCAAGGCTTGGGAGCAGCCTTTACCCACTTCTCCATATCCACAAATGACTACTTGTTTACCACCAAACATCAGATCTGTAGATCTCTTCAAACTGATTTCGATAAAAAAAAATAAAAACTTTGTATGAATGAGCTGTAAATTTAATTTACAAGTGTATTACCTATCGATAATAGATTCCCTGCAACTATATAAATTGTCGTATTTAGTTTTAGTAACAGAATCATTCACATTCATTGCTGGGACGGTTAATTTGCCTGCTTTAGATAACTGATATAGTCGGTGAACACCTGTGACACTTTCTTCAACAATACCTGAAAGAACTCCATGTGATCAGGGAAAATAGAAATTGAGGTTTATGTACTATTCTGAAGATTTCGTTGAATGCTGTAATGGCTAATGAAAATAAAAGGAATACAGTTTGCATTTTCGTAAATGTAAACAGTGAAAACATTAAGCTAGCATAACAATTTCCGCACAAACCACCAAAAAAATTAGTCATAATCTATGAATTGGATTTTTTTTGCACCTTTAATGTTTTTGAGCGCTCGTTCTACTTACATGAGGGCTATATCATTTCGTCTGTATTCTTCGAATTTTGAGCCGAAAATGGCTGAATCGACAAGGTTCGACTCACTGATCACGAATCCGTCGAAAAATTCAAGTCTGTCCGTCCGGCCTTCCGTCCGTAAGCACGATAATTTTCGAATAGAACGACCTAAAAACTTGAAATTTTAAGTGTGGGTGCCGCAGTTGAGTTCGTTAATGGGAAGAATTCCACCAGGGGTTCCGTAAATTTGGCCGTTCGAAACTTTTTTCTTCTGATTACTTCGAAACTACCTAATCGATCGAGAGGAAATTTGCACTCAGATGGAGAATGACGTGTTCAGGCTACGTGCAAAATTTTGTCCAGATCGCATGACCAGAACCATAGAAAATTATAACTTTCGAACGGAGAGGCCTAGGGATTTGAAATTTTCAGGATAGGTATGGATCTCGAAGGTCACGGTCACGTTTATCAATGAGCAAAATAAGCCTAGAGGTTCAGTAAATATAGCCGTTCAAAATTAGTTTTCCTGAAAATTTCGAAACTACTGATTGGTAGTAGTATACACGATAACTCTCGAACGTAACGACCTAGAAACTTGAAATTTGCAGGGTAGGTTCGAATCTCGAATGCCGCAGTTGAGTGCGTTTTTAAGCAAAATTAAACCAGGGGTTCCGTAAATATGGTCGTTTGAAAATTACTTTTCTCGATAAATTCAAAACTGCGGATTAGATCGTGACGAAATTATTTATTTGAATGGAGAATGACATATTCAAGCTAAATTTTTTCCAAATCGCATAACCAGAACCATTTCAAATTCCAACGAATTATTGATGAAAAATCCTCATATTTCTGTAACAGCTGATTCGGCATAATTGACAAAGAGCTGCTGTCATTTTTTTGAAAGCTGTCAAAAATTTCTTCGATTGGTTTCTAAAACTGGGAAATGCGGCGAATCTACCTACAAGGTGGATTAACGAGCGCTCAAAAGCTCCTGACTTCACGGCAGTGCTTTTTATAATTTTTTTTTAGGAAAGCTTCAATCCGATCTTTTCATAGGAAAGGTTGACTCACCCTTTATAAGTTTGAACATGGCAGGATATTTTTTGAGCATAAGGTGTGTGGCATCACCACCGTCATCTAAAATCATGTTAGGCTGCCAGTTTTCTGCATTGACACATTTGTCTATACACCACCAAAAATCTTCTTCGGTTTCACCTCTCCAAGCGAATATCGAAAAACCTGCTTCTGCTAAAGCTGCTGCTACTTCGTTCTAAAATGAACAATCATATAAAAATGTGAAGTTACTCGTGATAATTCAATTATTTACCTGAGTTGAATAAATATTGCAAGCTGCCCACCTCAGATTAGCTCCTAAAGCTGCCAAAGTTTCGATAAGTACAGCGGTCTGGGCATTTATATGAGTACAACCAACAATTTTAGCATTTTTCAGAGGTTTGTCATCGGCTGCTCGTCTCCTTAGAGCCATTATGCCCGGCATTTCTTGAAATGTGTTAAGTTTAATAATGAATTGAAAACCATTAAGGAAAATTGATGACGATGTCAAGAGAATATGTTTGAATATAAACCTGTTGATTTGACTCTACCTTGTTCTGCTATCTCAATTTCTCGTCTGCCAAAATGATGTTGAGTGATGTTACGTACGCAAAAATCGAAATTTCCATTTGAATTTTTTTGGACCTTCTCTCTTGGTGAAATATCATCATCATCTGAACTACTCCCAGTGCAAGAGGCTAAAAATACAAACCAATGGATTAAATTTTAATGCGAATAAACTGAACGCCTGAAGCCGAAAAAAGTTAATAAAAAAAAGTACCCTTTCAAATTATTACAAAAGCCAAATGAAAACACACACACAAAATAGACGTAAATGAAAATAATCATATAATACTGAACGAAAGGAAATGTTAGTTACAGTACAATACCTGAACTGTAAGAATCTGTTGAGGATGCTGATAAGGAACGGCTTCGGTATCGACTTGATTTTTTCAAAGCGCTGGAAGTTTTTGCATCCTAAAATTCATACGACTAGATAAATCAGAATCCTCCATTAGAGGATTATTCAGTAGTTTCCAATGATAAAAACAATCAATATCAAAGCCTTGCAAAAAATGATTTTCAGATGTCATTTCAAGCTTTAAAAGTCTATCTATTGATTATTTGAACCACTAGTCGAAACCCCTCAGGATAATAAGAACATTTTCAACACTCCTTACTCCACTCACTAAGTATGTAGTAGAATAAGATGCCAGTTATTTTTTCAGCAGGAAAACAGTCCAAATTATTTAATCTCCCTTGAAGAATGGACAATTTTATACAACCTTCTAATATTTTGAAAACAAATGGAAATAATATAACTTTAATACAAAATAAACCAGTACTACCTCACGCATTGATGGTTCTTACCATTTTTTCCTGAATTATCTGAAACTACTGTGAATTAGGTGCTACAGAAAGTTCATATCTTCCGAGTAGAATAGGCGCTCAAGCAATAGAACAAAAGTAGATATATTTCTTTCATGAAATATAACACTATTGATTAGATACCTTTTCACAAAAAAGATATTTGTGTATTTGTTCCAACAATCTCCCAGTTCTGAGAAATTGGTCATATGGAAGTCTTTGTTCAACACTAATATTCGAGAGCATTTGCAAAAAATGACCACAAGATTCAAGAATAAAATTGTATTCAGCCACAAATCTTGGAAATCATGTAAAAATTTGTTCGAATGCCATCACTGCCAACGTATGTAGCATATATTCTCCTTTTTATTGTTTATACGTAATTTATTAATACTTATTGAATTGATTTATGTAATATAAAATCAGCAACAGTTTGCCAAAGGTGATTGAAGAACAAGCTTTAGTGAATGTCTAAAAGTAAACATAACATGTCACATAGCCTGAAGGAATAGGTAAGGCCATACAAAGCATTCATTTTGCCATGCAATCTCACACATTTCCTTAACTCAGTGGAATTCATTAGGACATATTAACATAAAACTTTTAAACTAATTCACGTTTTGATAATTGGATTATTCTGAACAACGACTTTACTAGGTTTCCATTGAAGTAAGGATATAATATTGAAAATCAAATTCAATATCCAATTAAAAGACCTAGACAACTCAAGCATAAACATATCTTTCAATATATCTTACCAACTTAGACCTGGAGATGAAAGCATTTGATTCTTCTAAACCCTAAAATAGATTGTTATTAAAATATGAAAAATATTATGGTAATTGTATCAAAACTTTTTCTGCTTTTTTTTTCACTTACAGAACTTAAAGAAATTGTTTTAAATGTAAAAAAAAGAAAGAAAATGAATCAGGAAATAATATGATTTCATATTCTAAATCATTGGAAGTTTTCACTTATATTAACAGGTAACAAAACAGACAATACTCACATGATTACTATAGGTAACATATGTAACCTAATTCTAATTAACTTTCTTACCTTAACGGTGGAAGCTGGGTCTGTTACTGGACAATCAGATATTGTAGTTTTGTTTCCTACAATAGCTTTAATTTCTATAGTATCAGACATATTTTTTTCATAAAGTTGTTCGAACACTAAATTACAGTAAACAATTTACTTCTACTCTACAAAGTTGTTGTTGCCAAACAACCTCTATTGAAGGCCACTAAACTAAAATTTAAATTTTTTTTTGGATCTACGACTTCTTTTGTCGATTTATCCCATATGTCAACCAATACAAGCATGAGTGCTCGAAGAAATCCTGATTTGTCTGTTTAATTGTTTTCTTATTGATTTATATGCACAGATTAATTTTTACAGGTGAGAATTGCCACAATCTACCTAACCTTAACTACAAGTCAACTGTCTGTTTTTTAGACTACGACGATAAAAAGGTTTTATTCTTAGAATGGTCCCTACAATACATCCTCGGAGATATTCGATTGTTGACTTGACTGAGTAAAAAGCAGATGATTTGGGTAGAGGTGTATTTGAGATTTTTTATTTTAAATCCAATTCAATACTCCATTCTTAAAGTTTGAATAGGTATGGTAATGTTTAAAGATCTGTTTCGTTGATTAAGAAGCTAAATATTTCTATGGTTCTTTGTGCGTGGTTTGACCTACTTTCGATTGAAATGGACGATAAATGCCAATATAGGTGAAATGAAGTTGCGATGTTGCAAAATCTGTAAAAGTTTTAATGTGTGAAAAGCAATGGGGAAAAGCGAGGCGTTGGTGAAATATATACATGCATTTTTGTATATTTTCTAAGGAATCTTAAATCAAATTCGACATAGTTCGACAGTAGCAATAAAATGTAGTTTGTACTGGATTAACATCAGTTTTATGAACTCATGTGGCAGTGAGTGGGTAATTGTTATTTGCCATTCGGACTATAAACATGGCTACTTTGTTATGATGTATATTAATGACTATATTTTCCCTGGATGCGTAAAAATCAGTAAGAGAGCAATCATTCTCTTGGAAATGATTACGAGTTTTCAACGCCCAGGTAAATATAAGGGTTGTAGTATACTGGAATAAGCTAACCTCCTGTGTAGATGTCAATATTTTGTTTACTATGACTGTGAACCCAATTCTAAGAAATATTACTTAACATTGGAAAAATGAAGGAATACTTGAATCCATGATGTGGCAAGTGTTTTCAAATGCATTTTATGATGTTCTGGAACTTAATAACTGTAAAAAAATGGAATCTGCCTCAAATCTGGGGTATCCTATTTCCCCAAATTTTCAAGTAAAAAGCTGTTTTCTCATTAAAATCTTAACAGATATTCGTTTTTGAGGAGAGAAAATAATGAAGAAGAAATATTATTTTATATCGAATTCATCTAATCAGGTATCAGAATTTACTCTTATTTTTCAAGTAAGATGTTTGGAATTCTGTTAACTTTGAAGCTATTTGATTGAGTATGATCTTAGTTCATTGAAACAATCTTATTGTTGCCACCAAAAGATATTTGCAATAAATGGTATTTGAAAAGGGTAATTCTTGGAAACCATTAGGTAACATCTCCAAATTTTTTCAAAACCTTAGGAAGATATCCGCAAACATCCTTTTGATCTTAGGATTATTGGAGATTGTTACATTTTAACAATAGTTTTCACAAAACTACCTGAGTCAAATTGTACAAAATGAGTTTGAAAGGGTGATAATCCTTTGTGGTCTAATTCACTTGATATATTAGATATTCAATTACTGAAAGAATGTCTTTTCTAGACAATGTCTGTTCTCCAGGCCAAGGTCTGGGCAAGCAATGAACCTATTCAGTTGTTTGTTCCCTTGTGCACTGCAGCACAGCTGGTGGGGTGTCGAAAACGAACAGTGCATGACTGAAGAGTTTGTCCTCAGGATGGGTGTAAATGCTTCCACAGCTGCAGGTGTAGATCCGGCAATGGGATTGAATGAGACATCTACCACGTCGATAGGAGTTCTCATAAGGTAAGTGAATAAGTTTGAAAATGTGATCTTGAAATAATAAAACTTCCAAGAAAAAAAAAACCATCAGACCATTTGGTTGAGAATCTTAACAAATTCAATAAAAATAGAAATATGTATGTGGGTATAATGCAGAAAATATATTTTCTCAAATCGAATAGAGGCTAGGAGGAATTCAGGACACTTAAAAATTTTTTGGATTATGGCCAGTCTGTGTTACATTAGCTAATGTTATTAATATTCATTTAGGTCAGAGAGGACAGATCCAAATTTATTGTCTGACACAATATAAAAATGTCGAATGTTGGTTTATTATTTCCAATAATAAACCTAAATATCAAGGAAAAAAGAATTTTTTAGGAAATTAGTACAGGAATTTGTTTGGGAATTAGATTCCATCAAATCTAGGAAACTAGGTGATGTGGAAAATTAGCAGCGTTCTTTCTGCATCCCCTAGATATATTAGGTGTTCAATCCTAATTTCGAAAAAATAACTTTACAGAGAGAAAAAGAAGAAGGTAACTGGTTTTGCCACTTTGAAAAAGAAACTGATCCGTCGAAGACGGTCGTCCAAAGCATGTGATCATGGTCGTATGCTCAGGGAGTTAGTGAGTGATTGGAGCGCCTTAGAAATAGCAGCCCTTCTTGAAGAGTATGAAGCACTGGCTGCTTTGAAAGACTTATGTGTTCAGGCCGAATTGGCCAGGCCCCCGGCTGCCACATTCAAGCAAGACTTATCGGCCCTATACGACTTCAAATATTGTACGGATGCTGATTTAGTGTACAGAGGAGCATGTTTCCCGATTCATAGGGCTCTGCTTTCGGCACGGTGTCCCTACTTCAGAGATCTGTTTGCAGGTATGGGTCACTAATTTTGAAATGGTTTGGGTGAATTATTCACTCTTCACAAGCAGTGAAAAAAAATGAAAATCATATTTGTATTAATAACATGCATGGCAAAGATTGTACTTCTATTCCCCCAACACTACTGTGATATACAGGCTGTCCCAGAAGTCGACGTCAAGCCGGAATCGGGTAATAGGCTAAATCATAATGGTCATCAGAAAAATATTTAAAAAAATCTAAGTTGTGTATTTTTCAAATTATATTCCATTTTCTTTAATTCGAGAAAATGCACACCATGTGATGATTTTTGAACTCCTGTTGCTACAAATCTTTACTTTTTTCTAATTTCAATTTTCGTATGTCATCCTGAACAGTTCTTCTGCAACCTGTAATCTCTGATTCTACTACATGAGTTTGGCAAGTAAATTTAAAATTTAGCGCATTTAATAAGGATTCTAAAATGTTATAACACTTACTACATTATTCCTTAGATTGGGAAAAAAAATTGAGAAAAGCACTGCCGTGAAGGCAGGAGCTTTTGAGCGCTCGTGCATGCACCTTGTAGGTAGATTTGCATTTTCCAGTTTTAGAAACCAATTGGAAAGATTTTGACAGCTGTCAAAGAAAATTTCAAACTAAGGCGAAAATCCAGACTTCACGTTAGTGCTGTAGGTGACCAATTTTTTTTTTGATAACTCGCTATAATTTCCTACGGTATTTATGGTCTTGGTAATGCGATCCGGACAAAATTTCCCACGTAGTTTGAATACATTATTCTTCATCTATGTGCGAAATTTCATTCCAATCCAATAAGTAATTTCGAAATTATCAGGAAAAAAATACTTTGAACGGCCATATTTACGGAACCCCTAATCTAATTTTGCTCATTGATGAAAGTGATCGCGAAATTCGCAATCCGAACCTATCCTGAAAATTTCAAGTCCCTAGGCCTTTCCGTTCAAAAGTTATGATTTTCTATGGTTTCTATGGTTCTGATAATGCGATCTGGAAAAATTGTAGCTGAAATATATCATTTTCAATTTAAGTACAAAATTTCGTCACGATCGAATCCATAGTTTTGAAATTATTAACAAAACAGAATTTCAAACGACCATATTTACGGAACCCCTAGTCTTATTTTGCTCATTGATGAACGTGATCGCAACATTCGAGATCCACACCTATCCTGAAAATTTCAAGTCCCTAGGCCTTTCCATTACAAAGTTATAATTTTCTATGGTTCTGGTCATGCGAGCTGGACAAAATGTAGCTTGAACACATAATTCTCCATCTAAGTGCAAAATTTCATCTCGATCAAATCTGTAGTTTCGAAGTAATCAGGAAAACAAAATTTCGAGCGGCCATATTTACGGAACCCCTGGGCGAATTTAGCCAATAACGAACTTAACCGCGACATTCGAGATTCGAACCTGCCCTTGAAATTTCAAGTTTCTAGGACATTCCGTTCAAAAGTTATCGTGTATACGGACGGACGGACGGACAGACTCGAATTTTCCAACGGATTCGTCATCAGTGAGTCGAACATTGTCGTTTGAGACCATTTTCGGCTCAAAATTCGAAAAATACAGATATCGTGACGAAATGATATAGCCCTCGTGTATGTTGTACGAGTGCTCAAAAAGGTTTTCCTTGAAGAAACTCATTTTCTAACAATTTCTTTCAACTTAATAAAAATGATTCTAGTTTATTCAATAAGATCATAACATTAAGATAATTTTGTGGTCGGATAAATAGACATTCAAGAAAGATGGTTACATGAACCTACACAATTCACATGAATGGCACATTAAAAAATCCTAATTTAATGAGAAAAAGATAGATCTCAATATCGGTTGAAAGTGAACATGTGGAGTGGAATTTTGAACGGAAGAGTCATAGGACCTTTTGAGTTTCCAGAGGCCTTGAATGCTGAAATTTATTTAGATTTTTCACAAAATCATTTATGAAATATGTTTCAACAAGACTGTTGCCCAGCGCACTATGCCCTCTTAGTTAGAGAATATCTAAATGAAGAATTTCCTGGCAGATGGATAGGGCGGTCTGGTGCAATCTCATGACCAGCTCGCTCACCTGATTTAAATCCTTCAGATTCTTTTTCAAGGAGAGCAGTGAAAGAAACAGTTCATTTAAAGCCAATTCAAAATGTCTAAGAGATAAAGTAGCAAGTGTTATACCATTTTAGAATCCTTATTAAAAGCCCTAACCTTTGAAGCCACTCGCCAAACTGATGTAGTACAATTTTTTGTCACTACAGTCAGTTGAAGTTGGGCGAAATATTAATTTTGAATGCTTGGTTCGGCAAAGAGTGACATTATCTTCCAAGCTGGAGCAGTTGGTTAAGAATCAAAGGTTACAGGTTACAGAAGCACTATTCAGGATAACATAGAAAAATAGAATTAGGAAAAGTAAGAAATTGTTACAGCAGGAGTTCAAAAATCACATGGTGTGCATTTTCTCGAATAAAAGAAAATGCAATATAATTTGAAAAATACACAACTTCAATATTTTTCTGATGACTATTTTGACTTAGCCTATTACTCGATTCCGGCTTGACGTCGACTTCTGGGACACCCTGTATATTTACAGCCCTCGAAATAAACGGATAAAATTTTGACATTTTTAGGTTGTCCAGGTTATGGTGCTCGGATATGTTTAGAACTGCGCACTGCAACTGTGGATGTGCAGTTGTTTTCGGCTCTACTACGCTACTTGTACACTGGAGATATTTGCCCACATGATACGAATATAGATATTAATTTGTTGAGAAGACTGCGAGAGGAGTTCGGTACTCCGAATGCTCTAGAAGCTGATTTACGATATTTATTAGAGACTGGGGATTATGCAGATGCAGCTCTGGTGTTCACGTCTGATGGATCAGATTGCCAAAGGCCCGACTCCGGTAGCTCTGAATACGGTTTCAGGTAAAAAATGAATATTTTACCTCGCGCAGTGGATACTGACTTGTATTATTTCAGACCGAAACTTGAGTTACCATGCCATAAAGCAATACTTTCGGCAAGATCTCCCTTCTTTAGAAATTTATTACAGCGAAGATCTCGTAGTGGGGAAGAACATACTGAAAGAGCATTACACATTCCCACCAGAATAGTCTTAGATGAAAGTGTGATACCTAAAAGGTGAACAAAGATATTTATATAACTTTCTTATGCTAATTTTTTTTCAAATATCAGATATGCGAGGGTTCTGCTACATGCAATATATCTGGATCACGTTGATCTTAATTTGATATCCCGGAATGGTTGTGGTGGTGGCCTTGGAGAAGCCCAAGCTTTAGCTCATACAGGCAGGGCTAGGCTATCCCCAATAGAAGAAGCAATGGAATTATTCCAAATCGGTCGATTTCTAGAACTGGATATCTTATCTCAGGGCTGTGAAGATTTGATTCTGGAATGGTTATCGCAAGAAACTTTGCCGGCTGTTCTTCAATGGGCGAGACAACCATACGGATCAGCATGGGTACATAGACAAGTAATACCCTCATTTTCATTGTCAATTGCATCTTTTCTCATTCTCCACATTACAGGCTCTACATTTTTTACGTGAAGAATTCCAGGCTATTACGCAGTCGCCAGTTTTACAGCAATTGGATAAGACGCATCTCATCGAGGTCTTGAGAAGTCCCTTTCTGCAAGCTAGTGAATTGGAAATTTTGGCGGCTGTGCTGAAGTGGGGAGAAAGTGAACTGATCAGAAGGATGGAAGATAGAGGTACTATTCCTTTTAAATTCTCATGAGTTGATTTGAGTTCATTCAAAGACCTAAATTTCATGTAGTAGAGTTCACAAGACATGAAAAGAGCTCTAAAACAGATTTTCGTGTGAACTTCATTGCTAAAATGTATGAACCACTTAGTAAGATTCTCTACACCCACACAATGCAAAATCAACTTGTCGTCAGAAAATCGTCCCGTGCAGGAACGGGGGAGGGGGGTGGTTCATTTTTCCAAAAATTTACAAACAAATTTTTTTCGTTTATAATCATCCACATCAAGTGGCTAATATTCATACCAGTTTTAATCGAAATATACGATTCAGAAATATTTTACTTTAATTACCGAAGAAGTCGGATACAATGCGCTTATATGGAGTTCCTTAAGATATAATCGCTTGCCCTGAAAAGGCATATTCACCATTATGTTCGGTTCAATTTAACTCGAAAACTGTTGCGAAAATCGCAAAAGTGCTTTATATATAGGGTCTTCCTCAGAAACCGACGATTCAGAAGGTTTTTTCCGACATTGAATTGGCCAAATAATTTCATCAAAAAATAGGAAAATGTGCTATTACATCCGATTAGCCGCGACTGAACGTGGAGATGCCAGTAAGGCGCACTTTGATGAATAAACGCTTGTCGGGACAGAAATAAACAACCTTATGGATCCATTCGTTCATAAGGTTCCTTTTGAGTCTGAGCAGCATTACGCTCTTGTATTTTTATGTATGTGTGTTGCAATAATTTTATTATTCCTGATTTCATGCATATTTGCTACTATTTGAGGGTGTAATATTTGCTACCTTTCCTTTTTTTTTTTTGCAAAAAGCAATAAATAAATAATATTCACAGTGGGACAACGAAAAATTATTAAGGTAGGTTGTCAACATTTCTTTGTGGGATTATATTATTTCCATCTTTTCCTGAGTCTTCAGAAATGAACATTCCAAGCAACAATAGTTCCGATAGTGAACTTGAGTCGAAAATCAAGAAGAATAATTTGAGCAATTTGGAACGTTCACGTTTTATTTGTCAAGAAGGTGGCCAATTAGAAATATCCAAACCAAAATCTAAAGAGAAATGTAACGAATGTACAATGCTCCGTAGGAATATTTGTCCAGAAGATGCCGATATGTACCATATTTTTTTTAAACTCAACAATTTTATAGCTCAGGACTATTTGAAATGGCATAGAAACTGCTATAAATTTTATAATGGTTTGAAAAATATTTCCATACACAAATGCAAGCACGCCAAGAGAAGTAACACTTTTCCACAAGCGAACATATTTCAGAGACGTACCTCCTCACGTACAGTAATACCATTCGATATACAAAAATTACGAAAAGCACTGCCGTGAAGGCAGGAGCTTTTGAGCGCTCGTACATGCACCTTGTAGGTAGATTCGCATTTTCCAGTTTTAGAAATCAATTGAAGTAATTTTCGACAGCTGTCACAAAAATTCTGAAACTTAGGCGAAAATCCAGACTTCATATCAGTGCTTTAAGTGACCAATTTTTTTTCGATAATTCGCTAGAATTTTCTACGGTATCTATGGTCTTGGTGGTGCGATCTGGACAAAATTTGGCACGTAGTTTGAATACATTATTCCTAAGCTAGGTGCAAAATTTCATCCCAATCCAATCGTAGTTTCGAAATTATCAGGAAAAAAATATTTTGAACAGCCATATTTAGGAACCCCTAGTCTAATTTTGCTCATTGATGAACGTGGCCGCGATATTCGCGATCCAAACCCACCCTGAAAATTTCAAGTTCCTTGGCCTTTCCCATCAAAAGTTACAATTTTCTATGGTTTCTATGGTTCTGGTAATGCGATCTGGAAAAAATATTGTTTTAATTATCATTCTCGATTAAAATACAAAATTTCATCTCGATCGAATCCGTAGTTTCGAAATTATCGAGAAACCAAAATTTCATACGACCGTATTTACGGAACCCCTAGTATAATTCTGCTCATTGATAAACTTGAACGCGACATTTCAGATCCACACCTATCCTGAAAATTTCAAGTCCCTAGGCCTTTCCGTTCGAAAGTTATGATTTTCTATGGTTCTGGTCATGTGATCTGGAGAAATGTAGCTTGAATATATCATTCTCCATTAGTATACAAAATTTCGTCACGATCGAATCTGTAGTTTTGAAATTATCAAGAAAACTAAATTTCAAACGACCATATTCACGGAACCCCTAGTATAATTTTGCTCATAGATGAACGCGATTACGACATTCGAGATCCACACCCATCCTGAAAATTTCAAGTCCCAAGGCGTTTCCGTTCAAAAGTTATAATTTTCTATGGTTTCTATGGTTCTGGTCATGCGATCTGGGCAAAATTTCACATGTAGCTTGAACACCTCATTCTCCATTTGAGTGCAAAATTTCATCTCAATCAAATCTGTAGTTTTCAAGTAATCAGGGAAACAAAACTTTGAACGGCCATATTTACGGAACCCCTGGTGGAATTTGGCCCATTAAAGAACTCAACCGAGGCATTCGGGAACTGAACCCACACTGAAAATTTCAAGTCTCTAGGTTGTTCCGTTCGAGAGTTATCGTGCTTACGGCCGGACGGACAGACTCGAATTTTCCGACGGATTCGTCCTCAGTGAGTCGAACATAGTCGATTGAGACCATTTTCGGCTCAAGGTTCGAAAAATACAGACATCGTGACGAAATGATATAGCCCTCGTGTAAGTAGTACGAGCGCTCAAAAATGCGTAATCATGACTTATGAACGAATGGATCCATAAGGTCGTTTATTTATGTCCCGGCAAGCGTTTATTCATCAAAGAGCGCCTTACTCGCATCTCCACGTTCAGTCGCGGCTAATCGGATGTAATAGCATATTTTCCTATTTTTTGAGGAAATTATTTGGCCAATTGAAAGTCAGAAAAAACCTTCCGAATCGTCGGTTTCTGAGGAAGACCCTTTTTATAAACTTTTTGCGATTTTCGCAAAAGTTTTCGAGTAAAATTGAAACGACCATAATGGTGAATGTGCCTTTTCAGGGCAAGCGATTATATATTATGGAACTCCATATAAGCGCATTGTATCCGACTTCTTCGATAATTAAAGTGAAATATTTCTGAATCGTATAATTCGATGAAAATTGGTATGGTATGGTACTTGATGTAGATGATTATAAACGAAAAAAAATGTTTTCTCAATTTTTGGAAAAATACCCCCACCACTTCCTGCATGTGAGGATTTTTTGACGACAGGTTTATTTTGCGTAGTTTGGGTGTAGGTAATCTTACTAAGTGGTTCATACATTTTAGCAATGCAGTTCACACGGAGTGACACGATAGAGCTCCGTTTGAACCCTACTAATGATAATCCTACAATTGATTGATTAGGTTTTTTGAAACTGTTTTTGGATGGGAGAAATGTTGAATGTAGGATTGTTTTCAGAGCCAAACATCGTGAGTCACACCGCTCATTCTGTGGCACGGAAAGGAATCAAAAAACGTGATCTGAGCGATGTAGAATTGAGGGAGATACTCTGTGATCTATTGCCTTTAGTTCGTATGGACCATATCCTGCCTCCTAATAGTGATATTCTAAACCAAGCAATTAGAAGAGGTTTGGTTAGTACCCCTCCTAGTCATATGATAGGTGGAGAAAGGGAAAATCTACGGGTCAATGCTTGGATTCGTTCAGGAAAAAACAATGGACTCTTCATTCAACCGCGTCTCTTTATGCCTTATTATGATGAGGTCAAGGTGTTGGTGGAGGATCAACTGATTCAAGAAGTTGAAATGATGAGGATGAGAAGGGCTCGATATATGCAAGATATACCAGATACTCTCTATATGGTAGAAGAACAACCACGTCGGTAAGTTATAATTACTGTGTGTGTCATCTAAAAAGGGCTTCAAACTTTGACAACATCCATTAAGAGAATTTTCAAAGAAGAATGGAAACATTTATTGCTTAATAAGTCACATTATATGAAAAGATCGAAAAGACTGAAATTTCAATCCCATTTCTAGGGGACCAGTAGGAGTGGATGTTTTAGCTTCAGTTCTACCTGTACCTGATCCGGCTGTTATGAGCGCCATGTTGAAACGCGAGCAGAAACTGCGCTCATCTCCTGGCTGCCAAAGAGCAATAAACATGCCGCTTTCTTCCAGACAGGAAATCAATCGACAAATTCGTTTAAGAGTAGTTAGGGAGTTCAATTTACCTGATCCAGTAGCGGATATGTTAGAAAATTATCATCATCTGTCGTTAGATCCACACGATGAAGAACGTAAATATGAAGGTCCTATTCAGTCTCCAGAAAAATCAAGTTTACTATGTCAAGGTCATATGACATTTCCTAGGTCCAATTTCACGCAGAGACACGAACTTCCGGCAGTTGTCGCCGAAGGAGAATTCAGATTTCCCGGCGAACCGGAGTCTAGTTCATGTAGTGATGGACATTTGTCGGATATCATGCCGGACATAGCGATGGCGACGTCTACAATGGGACAGATGCAAATACAAGATCAACAGGAGATGCAACTCGATCTCGGCGATGGGGCTTCGCACTTGCAACCGATGGCCAGCGCTTCGTATAGACGCTATCAACCATCTACTTACCCCCATTTGAGGTCCGAAACGCAGCCTTATTTATCGCCGAAGAATCGTTTCTTATAGTTTCAGGCTTATCCCCGGCGTTTGTAAATAGACATCTTAGCTTCTGTCGGGTAAATATTACTTGTACATCTGTGATTTTTCGTGACGAGACTGATCGATTCAGTAGCCGATAGATTGCCGATTTTTTTTCGAATTGAAATGAAACGGTCGCACCTCAACTTAAACAGTTGTATTCTTATTATAGAAATTACATTAATTTATTATTATTCATATAATTTTTTTTCTGTTCCATGGAATTATGCTTTTGGGGTAGTAAAAATAATTAAATTAATTTATTGCATTGTAATAATTCTGTTAATATTTTTTTTTCTTTAAGGGGGCGTTTGAAAGTGGGAAGTGAATTTTGGGGGATCAGCTTTTGTTTACTGTCACATTGTATTGAATTGGTAACTTTCGAAATCCATTATCACCTTTTATTGTTTTTACATCGAAAAATTTCAACTAAAAAGAGGTCATTGCATTTTAATATTATGCTATGCAATGATTATTATAGTATCATGTTCGGTAGAAGTGTTTTCTGTGGAAATTCATGATTTTACTGAATTTGTGCTTGAAGCATTTGTACAGAATTTTTAACTGATGTTCTAAGATAATAGAAACTGATTCCAAACTAAATTATCCCACTGAAACCCTCCCCCCTGTCAGTTGTTATATTTTAGAAAAAGCTATTTAATTGTTTTTGTTGTAATTTTTTGAAGTTTTCCTCAAGTTTTATCATCAAGTAATCTTATCTTTTCTGCGAGGAGTCTTCAGATGGGAAATATATTTAACGTTTCAGCATAAAACAAATAGTAATATATTTGTAGATTGTAAGTTAATTTATTATTTTTAGGCGGAATTTTAATCTCAATTTGGAAAATTTTTGAAACTTGGTTCAAAATTTCCCAAGATTCAATGTTATGGGGAATATTATAAGAAAACTATTACCTATTGTACATTCTTCTAAGGACCTTAATGCAATTTTCTCTTTTGTATGTAATTCTTACGGGTTCTTGAGGCTAATATGATTTGATTAACCATATCTTAATTTATCAAGTTTTTCAACCTGCGCTTAATGAATAGATTTATAACTTCAGAGAATACTAGTCAAAAGCCTCAAGTCTCGATTGACAAATATAAACTTTGTTGAATTCTATCGAATAAGTAATTATATATTTGAAGAACTCTGATGGAACTGCTCTATCCTGTGATTCATTTCATTCACTGATATGTACTTAACTTCGCCACAATCATATTTATACATTATAATTAGTAATCTTCCAACAAAATTATTATTAATTATGTGTAACGATGATTTTGTCACTTTCCATTGTAGAACAGACACATACATACATAGTTTTTAAAAGAGTAGCATCAAAATGAGGTCTGTGGAATATGATCATTTTTGTTTGGTTGTAAGACTTCCAGATCTTCATTTTCCAGTTGTTTACTTTCTCATTCGGGATAATTTAGGAGGAAATCGGAAAATAATGTTTCTAGGATTTTTTTAATCTGAGGGGTATTGTTTCTTTGGTTTTCTATCGTCCATTCAGATCATAAGGGATAATTTCATTTGATTCTGATTATCCTAGCTGCGTAAATATTCCTTTTGATTTTCTGCATAGAGAAAGTAATTGAATAGTCAAGTATCAAATTGAAAGGAATTCATAGTTAAGGTCAATATTCCTTCCGATAAGTCATCAGAAGTATGTCCTACCAATGATCTGAATCGGCACTTTGTTAAAAATGTACCTGTGTATATCTTCATCTAAATGTTAAATGTATATATATAAATATATATTCTGTATTGATATACTTATAGCATGAATGTAGTTTTCTACATAGTACATAACTCGACGTGTCTATCACTGAATTTTAATGTTCTTACAATGTCCTGAAAGTGACGCCAGTGATTTCTAATTATTTGAATTTTCATTTGATAGTTTCGATATACTGACCAAACATCGTGCCCAAAATAAGTCAAGTAGCATGTATGGCGTAACTTTCAGATATATTATCCAAGGAATCCATCGTTTATCTACTAATTTGTGTTACATAAAATCATTGAAATTGAAGAGAGTAATTGTGATTAACTTCACTTTGGATAATACCTGCAGTTAATGTCCGAAATATTTTAATCAAGCTATTCCAGGACGAGTTGAACCAAAGTGCGAAAATTGTTTTCTGGATCCATCTCATTTGAACAAATACTATCTGTGATTTCTGTTATTTTTGTCGTTTCTTTGGTTTTTCTTTCAATTCTCATTTATCGTTTCATGAATGAAGATTGAAATAAATCAATGGTGTTTAGTTAAATTGAAAAACACAATTTTGTGATATATATATACATGTGTCTATTTTGATGTATTTTCTAATTGTTATAAGTGTTAGTATTAGAGGTATGGTTTATGAGAGGTGTATATAGATGGTTTATTTTTTCCTTAACGCCTAAGTGTACTCATTGGAAAGGTTTTGAAGAATTCAGGGTATGAACATTAAAATGTTTCTGAAGTTAAACGGGGTTTCTGTTTTTATTTTGTACTTCATGAAAATTCCAAGTATATTGTAAATAAAACGTCGAGAACTAACACTTAATTTCAATTCCCATTTTTATTATATTCATAATATAAGAAAAACCAAACGATAACTGGTTATAGAGGTTCTGCTAGTAAAATCATTATTTATTTAAACATGTATAAATAATAAAAATGAATATGGAGAAATATTGTTTTATCAATTCTGTCTAAAGAACGATTTTCTTGTAGTATTCAACAATACAGGAAGAAGACAAAAGATTCAGATATTAGCTTCAATTAGTGAATTTTACGAACAACGTGAAGAGTATACCTAGTAAGGTAACTTTAGAATCTTCTGCTGTAGGTCCATGACCAGAACTGTAGAAAATTATAACTTTCGAACGGAAATGCCTAGGGGGGAAATTTTTCGAATGTCGCGGTCACGTTTATCAATGAGCAAAATTAGACTAGGGGTTCCGTAAATATGGCCATTCAAAGTATTTTTTTCCTGATAACTTCGAAACTACTGATTGGATTGAAATGAAATTTTGCACATAGATAAATAATAATAATGTATTCAAAATTCAATTATGTCCGTCCGGTTGTATAGACGATAATTCTCGAACGGAACGACCTAGAAATTTTCAGGGTTGGCTCGAATCTCGAATGCCGCAGTTGAGTTCGTTTTTGGGCAAACTTCGACCAGGGGTTCCGTAAATATGGTAGTTTGAAATTTATTTTTCTTGATAATTTCAAAACTACGGATTCGAGTTTTGTATTTTAATGCAGAATGACATATTCAAGGTAAATTTTTTCCAGATCGCATAACCAGAACCATTTTAAATTCAAAATAAGACCGTAAATGAGGACGTCCAAAGTATTTATTTCCAAAACTACCGATAAGATTAGAATGAAATTTCGCACATAAATGAAGAATAATGTATTCAAGTTTGTCCGTATACACGATAACTCTAGAACGGAACGACCTAGAAACTTGAAACTTTCATGGTAGGTTCGAATCTCGAATGCCGCGGTTAAGTTCGTTGTTGGGCAAACTTCGACCAAAGGTTCCGTAAATATAGTCGTTTGAAATTTCAAAACTAAGTATTCGATCGTGACGACATTTTGTATTTTAATCGAGAATTGCAACCTTATTCTTGCCCCTGAAATTATCACATTAGAGTACTCGGAAATATAACAAAAAATTTTTGAGCGCTCGTTCGAATTTTGAGCCGAAAGTGGTCTTAATCGACAAGGTTCGACTCACTGATGACGAAGAATCCATCGAAAAACGGAACGACCTAGAGGCTTGAAATTTTCAGTTTGTACTCAGATGATGTTGACGTGTTCAAGCTCAATGCAAAATTTTGTCCAGATCGCATGACCAGAACCATATAAAATTATAACTTTGTAATGGAAAGGCCTAGGGACTTGAAATTTCCAGGATAGGTGTGGATCTCGAATGTCGCGGACACGTTTATCAATGAGCAAAATTAGACTAGGGGTTCCGTAAATATGGTCGTTTGAAAATTTAGTTTTCTTGATAATTTCAAAATTACGGATTTGATAGCGACGAAATTTTGTATTTGAATGGAGAATGATTTATTCAAGCTTTTCCAGATCGCATGACCAGAACCATAGAAAAATATAACTTTCGAACGGAAAGGCCTAGAGACTTGAAATTTTCAGGGTAGGTTTGGATCGCGAATTTCGCGGTCACGTTCATCAATGATCTAAATTAGACCAGGGGTTTCGTAAATATGGCCGTTCAAAGTATTTTTTAATCTTGATAATTTCGAAATTACTCATTGGATTGGAATGAAATTTTGCACATAGATGAAGAATGATGTATTCAAACTACGTGCGAAATTTGGTCCAGATCGTATTACCAAGACCATAGATACCGCAGAAAATTCTAGCGCATTATCGAAAAAAAAATTGCATTAAAGCACTGACGTGAAGTGTTAAGTTTCGCTTTAGTTTGAATTTTTTTTTGTCAGCTGTCAAAATTTTCTTTAATTGGTTTCTAAAACTGGAAAATGCGAATCTATCTACAAAGTTGATACAACGAATGTTTAATTCATTTTGTTGTTCTTTTGTTTACTAACTTTCAAATTATGATTGTCACGTTCTTACGAATCCAACACCTTCTTAATCGAGAAAACGGCAAGAAGAATAAAAACTGGCTGTTTTTTCACTATTGATTTAATGAGCAACAGTTTCGAGAAACAAACGTTCTCTTCATCAGTCCGAAAAGATACCACAACATGACCACAATCTTATCAAACAGACTTACCCCTATGAATTTTATGCAATATGATTTTCAAAAATAAAACGTACAAGGAACTACAAATTCTTCCGTCAACTATCTAATAAACTTCTATAAAAGAGACAATCTCAAAAACCTCGACTGAAAGTTTATACTTTGGAATGTTTCATTTATTTTTCTGTTGATTTTATTTCATTATTATATTATTTTCTTGTTGGTTTTCTTTTCATATGCATATGCACATGCAAAATTTTGCAGTGCTCTGGGAGGAGGTTATTACTCGCTCTACTCCCCCCCCTCCTCCGTAGGACCACTCTTGAGGTATAGGTACAACGTCTTCATGAATATAGTTGGTAAAGGAAAAAATAATAATAAAGTAACATTTTATAATATATAATAACATTTAATCTAAGAGGTTTCAAAAGTATGCATTGGTAGATTTATAATCTCTCACAACAGTCTGAAAAAAAAAAAAAAGAACACCATAATCATAGTTATATTAGAAACTTGCAACCCTTTAAGGTTGTGGTTCTTCGGGTTTCTTAGCTTCACCAGAAGAATTGGAATTCTCTTGTGGATTCACCGATCGTCCAAGACCTTCCACATCATTCATTCTGCTGGCTAATGCACTTCCCCTAGAAATTAATTGAAATATTTCTAGAGTCCCTACTGAATTTTCAATAGTTTTATTTAGTTTCACTGATGAAGTTAGGTAATAACTTACGCTTGGAACAACTGGTCCATGTTGTAATTATCCATTTGGTTTGTATTCAAAAATTCAAATATCCTAAAAATATACAATATAAAACCCATGCTGTGATGTGGAAAAGCTTTAATTACTCACGTATTTCTAAAATTAGGATCACTCAACATCTGTGTGGCCATTCCAACAATGGCTGGATTACTATTGAAAAATTGCGCCATATCAACAGATAGCTGTCCTGCAGGACCACCAGGAGCACCACCACCACCACCCCCACTACCTCCTACGCTAGTTTGGCCTAGAACAAATATTACATTTCAGTAAAGTTGCATTTGACTTTTGAAAATATACTCACTCTGTGCCAACCTTTCTTCGGCTAATTTCAAATTATTTTCATACATTGCATTATTAGGGTCATGTTTCAATGCAGTCTTATACGCTGTTCTAGCTTCTTCAAACATGTTGAGATTAGAATATGCAACTCCTAAACGACTGTAGGCCTTTCCATAAGTAGGATCTAGTTTGATTGCCTCTTTACTATCTTTGAGAGCTTCCAAATGCTTATCAAGCTTACTATAAACAGCAGCTCTATTACAGTAGTAAACAGCGTTGTAGGGATTAAGATCAATTGCTCTAAAAAACAATAATGCTATAGAAACATATCCTTTAGTTGCTATTTCACAACCACAATAGTGACATTGGTACAAGTATGTTTCAGAAATAACTCACTTAGTGTAGAAAAAAAGCGCTTCGGTATACTGATCATTTTTTATTGCGGCATTTCCCTCATTCTTGAACCTCTCCGCTTCCAGCTTCTGTTGATCGGTTACCTTCTTTGCCTGAAAACATTTCCACGTTCCAAGGTCCATATAAAAATTGCCCAATTATATTTACTTACAGATGTGGATGGAATAAGGGATAGTAAATTAATAACGTTCTCTTCTTGCATACTAGTTGTATCATAAGCAGTTTCTAAACATTGAATTGCTACTTCCACCGATTCCTTTTTCTCTTCAGTTAAATCGCTCTTATCAAGTTCATCTTGTAAGAACTTTATGATACTCAGAACGAGATGTTTTTTTTGCTCTACAGCATCCATATCAAAATATTATACAGTTCAACTTCAAATAGCAATAATTAATCGAGAAGCATATCTTCGAAACCAACAACTTGCTGCGCTAACGAATTAACGAATGATAATAATGACATTATTGACAAGACAAGAAATGTCAATTTTCCACTGCCGGTGCCGGTTAGTCTTTTCATAGGACTACGAAGTTGTATACTTTATCGTAATGAACCTATTCAATTGAATCAAAAACTACACGATTGAAATGATAACACTTTTATCATAAATGTGATTTCCTCGAATTAATAATCAGAACAATTGTATTTTTATGGTTTGCTTATCTTGACACATTCCTTTAGCCTGACGTGCGATTTCCTTTGTTGCGTGGCATTTTGTTCTGTGCTCGAGAATTTCCATTAGGTTTAGGCAGTCTTGAATTATACGTAGAAATAATTGATAATCTGGAGAATTTAATGATCCACTTCTACTGCTGACCGGCAGGTCCTGTCATTAAACCACAATAGTATAGAAATTTCTCGAAAAATAACAATTAATCAGGATGGGTTTGACGATTTCCAGTGTATTGACCCGCCTTTTTGGTAAAAAGCAGATGCGTATTTTGATGGGTATGTGTAATTCCATATTTTAAAATTTTGTATGTATGTAATACAGTTGTCTTCTCCAGTTGGGTTAGATGCTGCAGGAAAAACAACCATCCTATACAAATTAAAATTGGGTGAAGTCGTAACTACCATTCCTACTATTGGGTTCAATGTTGAAACAGTAGAGTACAAAAATATTAGTTTTACAGTATGGGATGTAGGTGGTCAGAATAAAATTCGAAAACTATGGAGACATTACTATCAAAACACCGATGGTTTGATATTTGTAATCGACTCGAACGATAAAGAGCGAATCACTGAAGCATCAACAGAATTAAACAATATTGTAAGTTTCGTATTTATAACAGTTGAATCGATCAATAAATTATATTCTTTTTCCAGTTAGAAGATGATTACCTGAAAGAAGCAGCTTTATTGATATTTGCCAACAAACAAGACTTGCCGAATGCAATGACAGCCGCTGAACTCACAGATAAATTAGGCCTCAACTCACTCAGTAATCGATCATGGTATATTCAAGCTACATGTGCGACGCAAGGAAATGGTCTTTATGAGGGTCTTGATTGGTTATCGAATGAACTGGCAAATAAATAATATTGTTAATTAGATATGTAAAATTTGTTTTAACGTTAATATGAGTTATGCATAATATTTTCTTTAGTTTAACAGTAACTCTGTGATTTATATGGAAGTGACTGAATAAAATTTTTTAAGATACATTTATACAGTCAATATTCTATTGATTTTTGTAAGTAATTTGTCATGTAGTGAAGAAGTTTGAACTTTTACTAGTTGTATGATATGAAGTGTTTCTCTCTGAAATAATACATTTCTAAATCAGTTCTGTTCTATCTGATTTATCATATCAGTATTAAAATATTTATTTGTACAAATAAAAGTGTGGGTCAACAGTTGGTAAAATATTTATTATTGATAATGAAGAGTATTGCCTTTGCTCTACAGGGTATCTCCAGAAGAATACATCGGAAAAGTCTAGGGATATTCTTTGAATGATAACTGAATTTATAAAACATATTTGATGTTGAATGGTCAATAGTAAGGAAATAATGTGAGAAATTGGAGAAATACATAAAAACTGAAGGAAAAAATGTACTGTTCATCGTTTTCCGTTGAATTGTTTGATTTCAATGATTTTATTCATTTTACTGTAAGAATAAATCGTTGTTTTTAATGAAACGACGTTATTTAATGTAATTATGCAAAAATGGGTGTTTCACAAAGTGTTATTAGTCTGTTATGGAGCAATACATTTTGCAAGAAAATATTTTTTTCAACGGATCTTCTCGGTAATAGATAATCGAACACGGTGGTTACGAATAAGCAATCATCAGTTCTTTTTTGGGTAATCTTAGATTCCCATTTTTTTGAATTTCGAAACAACGGACTCGAGGTCGAGAGTATTCACGATCGTTGATCCAATTGGTCTGGGTCAAAATTAGCACTTGAAACTATTTTCTGAAAGCTTTTTGAGCCTTGAACTGATGTCAGATTCGAATGTATTCTCGAATTACATGTTAAAATTCGAATTTTCGTTTTTTGCGAAAAATCGAAGGTTTCTTCCAAATTGGATACCACTAGCGCTGTCTCTACTCGAATGCGAAAAGTAACGTATCGACTTTACAGAATACTTTTATTGATGCAGAGATTCTTCAGTCAAACGACAATAGCTAGCGCTAGTGGTATCAAATTTGGAAATAAGAAAAGCGATGTACTGCTGCTGATCATGGGCTGGAAACTGATAACATATTTGGGATCTACATTCTCAAATTATACCAAGATCATTCAGTTAGTTTAAAGACGTAATAGAACAACATTCATTTCATGATTGAAGGAATACCTAATACAACCAAAGAATCCCTTCATCATTTGAAATAAAGAATGTTTTATTTCTTCGTAAAATGAAATTTTTTATTCCATTGAATTTGAATTACAATATATTCAATGGAATATGGAATAAATGAATAAAAAGAATTTCATTACACGAAAAACTAAAACGAAGTCGACGGAATACGGAACGTTCGAAGAGCCCCTTCATCATTCAAATAATGATTACGGTCGAATTTAGACCACTAGGCGGCAACTTGTCTGAAAAATTTGGAATATTCATCTTTGCCATATGAGTAAATTTTGAATCTAGCATAAGTTTTGATATGATAATTTCTTAGAGATCATATATCATTAACTGCTTAGGCACAGGACAAAAACATCAAATCTACCATCGAACTCTGATAAATTTGGCGAGAAAATTTTTTTCAACGGATCTTCTTGGGAATAGATAATCGAACACGGTGGTTACGAATAAGGAATCATCAGTTCTTTTTTGGAGGATCTTAGATCCCTATTTTTTTGAATTCCCAAGCAACGGACTAAAGCTCGAGAGTATTCATGATCGTTGATCCAATTGGACTCCAAAATTAGAACTTGAAACTATTTTCTGAAAGTTGTCTAAGCCTTGAACTGATGTCAGATTCGTGACATATATCCTCGAATTACATGCAACATGTTAAAATTCAAATTTTCGTTTTTTGCAAAAATCTAAGGCTTCTTCCCTTATTTCCAAATTGGATACCACCAGCGCTGTCTATACTCGAATGCGACAAGTACCGTATCGACTTTACAGAATACTTTTATTGATGCAGAGATTCTTTAGTCAAACGACTATAGTCAGCGCTAGTGGTATCAAAAGCGATATACGGCTGCTGATTATGGGCTGGAAACTGATTTGGGATCTACATCCTCAAATTATACCAAGATCATTCAGTTAGTTAGAAATCTGATCGCCTATATTTTCTCTGAGAATTTTTACGAGGGGTTGACCTCATACATTTTCTCTCTTCTCAAGTTTCTCACATTGTTTTCTTACTATTGAACATTACATAATCAGATGTTTACACATATTTTTCAAGAGTTACCCTATTCTTCAAAATACCTTCACCTTCATACACTTGTGTGTTATGAAAAAAACTGTTTCTTTGTATCATGCGAGTAAAATAGTGTGAGGGTTTAGATAGTGCATTTTTTCTCAAGCCATTGGAAAGCCCAGAAAAAAGGGAGTATTCAATCACTCAACTTTTCTTCATTTTACAATTTCTTCGAAGGGGATTATTTCCATACACTTGTAGAACACATATACTTCAGTCTGCTGCTGTCGGTCATGATGAAACGTACTGGGATTGT
This sequence comes from Aphidecta obliterata, assembly GCA_963966015.1. NCBI lineage: Eukaryota > Metazoa > Arthropoda > Insecta > Coleoptera > Coccinellidae > Aphidecta > Aphidecta obliterata. Next base: position 10,595,788 of record OZ014436.1, read on the forward strand.
AACGAGTCGATATAAATGAAATACAAAATTTTACAGAGATCTTTAATAGTTAGGAAACCAAAGTAATTTTCCAAAAAAAAATGTCATGTGTTAAGATCTAAGAATATACTTTGGATGAATAATATTCATTTGAATACCACATATCAAAAAAGACCAACCTATACATTCTAAGCTTACAATATACAATGTACAAAACCTATTTTAGAGTAAATGATGGAGGAATAATATGTAAAAATCCGTGGAATTTAAAAGAGGGCAGGTTTGTTCACCAAACGTTTCACAAATACCAAAGAGTAACTGAATAGGCTCATTATCAACAATAGATCTCAATTTGCACTATTAATAAGTACAGCTACTTAAATATCAAATTTTGTTTCATATGGGTCACATTCAATAAAACAAAACTAATATGTTATTTAGATTTGTTTTTTCAAACTACTTGTTAAGATTATTAGCCCTACACCAATCACATAAATATCCAAAATCTCTTACATTTTAATATATACAGCGTCATATGAAGGCATAGTTTTATTAATCACCCAACAAAGTATTTTTTTTTTGCGTTACAAAAATATAGTAAGTATTTATATGTATCTAGTTTTGTTTACTAACCAGTTGCCAATCCTTACAAGTGAAAATGTCCACTACAAGCACTTTAACTTTATACAAATGTAATTCGGACAAAATGGCGACCAGTTAAGAAATTTCAATAACCCGTCTATTAGTTGTAGTTGAATACACCTGAACTTGTGTAGTAGAAATGAAAACGGTAGCACCAAATATTATATTCAAATGCCCAGGAACGTATGGTGTACAAGAAACTTAGTACAAATAATAAAAAAAAAAAATTTAACCGACAACTTGAGCAAACTGAAGAGAAAGCCGGTTAAAAAAAGCAGATGCACCTAGCCATTCTTGTGATCTTGCATATGTTCTTTCTTCTCATTTGGGTTATGGGTTGAGTTTGATCGTGGCACTACTATAACAGAACCATCCGCCGATGTTTGCAAACTGTAGTGATAGGGTGAATACTGGTTGCCATCAGGATCCCTCAGATTCTGAAAAAAAATCAGTTGTCAACAACCTTTCTTTCTATTGACCAGAAACCTGTCAAACTTCGAGTGGTCCTATCAGAAAACCATCGACAAAACTTTTATACCCCAGTCTTTGATTCATTCAAATTACCTGAAATACATGTCGATAAAGCTGTTGGTATTTGTCCTTCATCCTTTTCAGTTCGTTGGTATGATATTCATACTCCGACCTCAGTCTCATTTTACGATCTCTCATCTCTTTTACCTCATCTGCCAAAGTGTTGATTTGATCCAGTTTTCGTTTTCGACAATTTTGAGCTGCAACCTTATTCTTGCCCCTGAAATTATCACATTAGATTATTCGGAAATATAACAAATAATTTTTGAGCGCTCGTTCTCGTTCGAATTTTGAGCCGAAAGTGGTCTTAATCGACAAGGTTCGACTCACTGATGACGAAGAATCCATCGAAAAACGGAACGACCTAGAGGCTTGAAATTTTCAGTTTGTACTCAGATGATATTGACGTGTTCAACCTCAATGCAAAATTTTGTCCAGATTACATGACCAGAACCATAGAAAATTATAACTTTGTAATGGAAAGGCCTAGGGACTTGAAATTTTCAGGATAGGTGTGGATCTCGAATGTCGCGGACACGTTTATCAATGAGCAAAATTAGACTAGGGGTTCCGTAAATATGGTCGTTCGAAAATTTAGTTTTCTTGATAATTTCAAAACTACGGATTTGATCGTGACGAAATTTTGTATTTGAATGGAGAATGATTTATTCAAGCTACATTTTTCCAGATCGCATGACCAGAATCATAGAAAATTATAACTTTCGAACGGAAAGGCCTAGGGACTTGAAATTTTCAGGGTAGGTTTGGATCGCGAATTTCGCGGGCACGTTCATCAATGATCTAAATTAGACCAGGGGTTTCGTAAATATGACCGTTCAAAGTATTTTTTTATCCTGATAATTTCGAAATTACTTATTGGATTGGGATGAAATTTTGCACACAGATGAAGAATAATGTATTCAAAATACGTGGAAAATTTTGTCCAGATCGCTTCTCCAAGACCATAGATACCGTAAAATCTTCAAGCGAATTATCGAAAAAAAATCGCATGAAGCACTGACCTGAAGTCTGGAGTTTCGCCTAAGTTTGAAAATTTTTTTGAATTTGTTTTTAAAACTGGAAAATGCTAGTCTACCTACAAGGTGGATGAACGAGCGTTCTAAAGCTCCTGACTTAATATTGTTAGTAGAAAGAAATTGAGCAGTAGATTTTGGTAGTTTTTCGAACTATCATGGAACTATAATGGAAATAAGAAAAAGTTCCTCGAATTATCGAATTTCGCAAAAAAAAAAAAATGCTATGCCTACCTTTCTTAAACGTCAAATTTGTGCGCATTTTTTCAAAAGTCAATAATAGAATCGAAACCAAAGAAATTTCGAATGAAAATGTTTCATCGATAATATATGCCAAAGAAGGTCTGAAAGAATGCGGTTCTGTTGCGATTTTCAACCTGACAATAGAATGGTAAAATTAGTGTCTTCTACTAAAACGTTGTATGAAAATGTTGCGACTAAAGAAGATGTTTCAAATATTTCAGAGAATAAATGGTAGGTTAGTGTAGAGTAAACGTATTAATTTAGTTCAGAATATTTTGAGTCGATGATGTTTATTTTCAATTGTTATTTGTTTGGTTCTATTCAATAAATTTGAGATTTCCAAATCTATACATATAAATGGGTTTATTTTTGAGCGCTCGTACTACTTACACGAGGGCTATATCATTTCGTCACGATGTCTGTATTTTTCGAATTTTGAGCCGAAAATGGTCTCAATCCGTCGGAAAATTCGAGTCTGTCCGTCCGTCCGGCCGTAAGCACGATAACTCTCGAACGGATCAACCTAGAGACTTGAAATTCTCAGTGTAGGGTCAGATCCCAAATGCCTCGGTTAAGTTCGTTAATGGGCCGAATTCCACCAGGGGTTCCGTAAATATGGCCGTTCAAAGTTTTGTTCCCCTGATTACTTGAAAACTACAGATTTGATTGAGATGAAATTTTGCACTCAAATGGAGAATGATGTGTTCAAGCTACATGTGAAATTTTGTCCAGATCGCATGACCAGAACCATAGAAACCATAGAAAATTGTAACTTTTGAACGGAAACGCCTAGGGACTTGAAATTTTCAGGATAGGTGTGGATCTCGAATGTCGTGATCACGTTCATCTATGAGCAAAATTATACTAGGGGTTCCGTAAATATGGTCGTTTGAAATTTAGTTTTCTTGATAATTTCAAAACTACAGATTCGATCGTGACGAAATTTTGTATACTAATGGAAAATGATATATTCAAGCTACATTTCTCCAGATCACATGACCAGAACCATAGAAACCATAGAAAATCATAACTTTCGAACGGAAAGGCCTACGGACTTGAAATTTTCAGGATAGGTGTGGATCTGAAATGCCGCATTCACGTTTATCAATGAGCAGAATTATACTAGGGGTTCCGTAAATACGGTCGTTTGAAATTTTGGTTTCTCGATAATTTCGAAACTACGGATTCGATCGAGATGAAATTTTGTATTTTAATCGAGAATGATATATTAAAACAATATTTTGTCCAGATCTCATGACCAGAACCATAGAAAATTGTAACTTTTGAACGGAAAGGCCTAGGAACTTGAAATTCTCAGGGTGGGTTTGGATTGCGAATGTTGCGGTCACGTTCATCAATGAGCAAAATTAGACTAGGGGTTCCGTAAATATGGCCGTTCAAAATATTTTTTTACTGATAGTTCCGAAAATACTGAGCGGATTGGGATAAATTTTGCACCTAGCTGAGTAATAATGTATTCAAACAACGTGCAAAATTTTGTCCAGATCGCACTACCAAGACCATAGATACCGTAGAAAATTCTAGCGAATTATCGAAAAAAAATTGATCAGCTGATGCACTGACATGAAGTCTGGAGTTTCGCCTAAGTTTCAGAATTTTTTTGACAGCTGTCGAAAATTCCTTCAATTGATTCCTGAAACTGGAAAATGCACCTACAAGGTGCATGTACGAGCGCTCAAAAGCTCCTGCCTTCACGGCAGTGCTTTTCGTAATTTTTGGTTAGCGAATGTTAATTAATGCGATACCTATTGTTTTCAATCCAACATATAGCGCTAAAGAGTATTTTCAGTTAGCAGTAGATTTTAAGTAGATTGCTGTAATTGACTGTGGTAGAAAAATGTCTGCTGAAGTTAGATTCTGAAGTAAATAGTTGGTCGATTCTGAAATTAATATTTGGTCACGCGGAAAGGCCTAGAGACTAGAGAAATTTTCAGGAATATCGAATGTCGCGGTCACGTTCATCAATGAGCTGAATTTGACTAAAAATATAATTTCGAAACTACTGATTGGATTAGAACGAAATATACATAGATACATAGATAGAGAATAATAAATTTAAACTACGTGCGAAATTTCGTCCAGATCGCATTACCAAGACCATAGACACCGTAGAAAATTCGAGAATTATCGCAAAAAAATTTGTCACCTAGCAATGACGTGAAGTCTAGAGTTTTGCCTTAGTTTGACATTTTTTAGACAGCTGTCAAAAATTTCTTCAATTGGGTTCCAAAACTGGAAAATTCGCTCAAAAGCTCCTGACTTCACGGCAGTGCTTTTCGAATTTTTTCAATTACCTTCGTCTGATGTCTCTTATGAGACTCAGCTGAGCTTCACTCAAGTCAAACTTCGACAATCTTTCATTGAATTCATCCATAGGAAGATTAATTATGTCGTCGACGGTGATTGGTATGTTGAGGGCTCTAGCTCTTTTTTCATCTCTTGTCAAGTGTTCATCATGGATCTTTTTCGATTTAGTCTTATCCCTAGACATAGGTCTAGGCATCACTCCTGAACTTTCAGGAGGCAGATTGTATGTATGATTATGGGCAACGTGAGATATGGGATTGCGTACGATGGAATGATGACGGTTGAATTCCATGGTACAGGAATATTTCATTTCTGGAGGCTTGGCTCCATCTTCTTCCACTGGATGAGGAATGCTACTGAAAGAAGTGGCTGGAAGGGAAGTGTCTCTGTACTCGTACTTCACAGGTGGAGGAGGTTGTTGTCCCATAGCCGTCGCAGAACCTTGTTCCTGGAAGAAAAGGAGTTATCTTCAATCTCGCTCAAGTAACTCAAACAAACTGTCCAACCTGGAAATATCGTTTGCCAAACATTTGGTGTTTCTTCTGCGCCACTGGTAACCTGCCAGAATCAGAGGTGCTCAAGGTGTGTTGCCTGTTCGAATAGCTGTAGTCATAAGGTCTGTATTTTCTGAAATTAAACAGATGTTATCAACTTTATGTTGATGAACGAATATAGGAAACTTACGCTTGATAATCAGTCACGTAGTGTTCGCCAATGTTGTGTCCAGAATCCGATCCAGCATCACACCATTCCCCATCAGACAATGAGGGTACCCTTTCTGAGCCCATGGAGCTAACTGCACTATCGCTCGAAGTGTCAACTCTTTCCATTTCTGATCTACTCATTGGAGAAGAGCCACTGGCTACTCCAGGGCACAGATTAACATTGCCACTTGCTGTATTGTTGCTCTCGAGCATTCTCATCGTATACATACCTGTTTAGAAAAAAATTATCATAAAAATCAAGACCCTTAGTTATCATGAAATTTTCGTCCCATAGCTAACGCAATTTTAGAAGGTTGGCTAAGGACAAAATTTTCAGCTTGAATATTTTGATATCTTACCTTCATTCATTGCCATATCCATAAGTTGCAAATCCTCATCATTCAATATTGAAGACAGGAATCCGTCAGTCTGGTTGTATTCTGATGAAGTACCATTATTCTAGAAGTAAACAAAAATTAAAACAGTTAGTTATAGATTCCGGAATTCCGGATAGACAGCTAATACAACATACAGGGTGTCCAAGAGTTCGACGTCAAGCCGTAAAAAAAATCTAAGTAGTCTATTTTTCAAATTATATTGCATTTTCTTTTATTCGAGAAAATGCACACCATGTTATGACTTTTGAACTCCTGTTGCTACAAATCTTTACTTCTTTATAATTTTATTTTTCCTACCCTGAATAGTGCTTCTTTAACCTGTAAACTTTGATTCTAAGCCAACTGCTGCTCCAGCTTGGAAGATAATGTCACCCTTTGCCGAACCGAGGATTCAAAATTAATATTTCGCCCAACTGACTGTACTAAAAAAAAATTGTACTACATGAGTTTGGAAAGTGTCTTTGAAAGTTAGCGCATTTAATAAGGATTCTAAAATGGTACAACACTTACTACATTATTCCTTTGATTGGACAAAGAAAAAGGTTTTTCTTAAAGAGACTCAGTTTCGAACAATTTCTTTCAACTAACTAAAAATGATTCTAGTGTATCCAATACGTGCCTTAAGGGTGCACACTACTTTCATTGCTTCAAAATAATTGTTTCAATGATTTCTCATAAACGGCATATTGAATTCTTTTAATTTTTTGAATGTACATTCAGGCTTGTATGCACAAGACTTCACTCGAAAGTTTTCGAATAAAATTCAATATTATTCCGTGCTACCCAATTCATCCCAGGCAGATAATTTAAACTTACTTCAGCAATTACTGGCAACAGTGGCGGATTAAGTGTTCAGAGCGCCCTAGGCACAAACCTCATCGGCGCCCCTTTGGCGACCATCTATATACTGGTGTTTTCAAAGTTGAGGCTTTTTTTTGACAGGTGCTAGAACTCATCAAAAAAAGTCAAAATTCCAAAAATCATTTATATAAAATATTCACCAGGGCCGAAGATTTCGAAATCAAAGTTACCCGCGAATATAAGAAATATCCAGTCCTGATCTGACGGTACGTTTTGAGATCTAAATGTGTTTATTAACTTCCTTCAGTTCAAAGGAAATCATCTGACAGAGCGTATTGTTTTTGTGACTTCCGAATTTCGTAACGTGTTTCTAAATATGTGGATAGGACGTGGTGGGCCGATTTCTTGGCATGCACGCTCCCCGGATCTCATCCCCTGTGATTTCTTCTTTTGGCGTTATTTGAAAACATAAGTATACTGTAATGGTGAGGTGCATAGTGTTGATGAGTTAAAACAACGCATTGAAAATGCTTGTTACATTATTGTAATAATTCGTTATTACGTCCGGCAAGATTTTGTGCACATCAAACGAATGGTAACCATTTCGAACAATTTCTGTGAACCATTTGGATCAATTTTATCGGTGAGTTTGTGCACTTCTAAATTTTCATTCAAAGGTCCTTTTCAATCAGTAATTTTTCCTCTCCTTAGTTATAACTTTGAGGAATATACTGTTCAGGAAAAGTCTCCTAATACTAGTTGAAAGAGAATATACAAACTTGCGATAAAAACCAGCAGTTAATGTACTTGCTGGAATACATATGGCACCGTGATTCATGGCAGATCTTCTAACAGAGTCGTCCTAAGATCTTGATGACCACTTTTTTCAAATTGAATATTTTATATAATCTTTTTTGATTTGTTCTAGCAATAGAAACACTAGGAAAAATCAAGAAGGCTTCGAAATCTCTACCACTGTAGAATTTTATATTGTGTAAGCAGGTGCATAATTACTGACATATTTAATTATTTATATTTCTCGCGTGCGCCCTCTGCAGCTTTGCGCCCCTAGTTTGCCTTACGGATAATCTGCCACTGACTGACAATGAAAAAGAAAAAAAATTGAAATTTCTTTCAATATCAATAAGTTGTTCTCATTAGCCATCGATTTGTTAATTTTATTTCAATCCATAACCTTTCGAATATTCATACATATATCCGATTTGAAAGGTGATGAATTAAAATCAAATTAAGAAAGCGATGACAACACCTTTCTGATATTGAGAGAAATATCAATTTTTTTCTTTTTATCGACAGAAATTGTTGAAGTAAGTTTAAATTATCCGCCTTGGATGGATTGGATTACAAGCAAAAATATTAAATTTTTTTTTCGAAAACTTTCGAGGAAAGTCTTTTGCATACACGCCTGAATGTACAAAAACGAAAATAATTCAACATGCTGTTTATGAGAAATCACTGAAACAATTATTGTGATGCATAGGGCAAATGATCATAACTTTAAGATAATTTTGTGGTCGGTTGGATCGACATACAAGAAAGATGGTTACATGAACCTACACAATTTACACAAGTGGCACGTAGAAAATCCTAATTTAATGAGAAAATATAGATCTCAATATCGGTTTAAAGTGAACATGTGGACTGGAATTTTGAACGGAAGAGTCATAGGACCTCTTGAGTTGCCAGAGGCCTTAAATGCTGAAATTTATTTAGATTTTTCACAAAATCATTTACCAAATTGGTTCCATTCCGTTTATGAGAAATCATTGAAACAATTATTGTGATGCATAGGGCAAATGAAAGTAGGGTACAACCTTATGATCATAACTTTAAGATAATTTTGTGGTCGGATGAATCGACATACAAGAAAGATGGTTACATGAACCTACACAATTTACACAAGTGGCACGTAGAAAATCCTAATTTAATGAGAAAATATAGATCTCAATATCGGTTTAAAGTGAACATGTGGACTGGAATTTTGAACGGAAGAGTCATGGGACCTCTTGAGTTGCCAGAGGTCTTATATGCTGAAATTTATTTAGATTTTCCACAAAATCATTCACCAAATTGGTTTCAACAAGACGGCTGCCCAGCGCACAATGCCCTCTAAGTTAAAGAATGTGTGAATGAAGAATTTCTGGGCAGATGGGTAGGGCGGTCTGGTGCAATCTCGTGGCCAGCTCGCTCACCTGATTTAAATCCCTTAGTTTCTTTTTACTGGGGAGCAGTGAAAGAAAAAGTTTATTTATAGCCAATTGGAAATGTAGTCAAGTTTCGGGAGAATATTACGGAAGCGGTGGAATTCGTAAATAATGGAACATTCGCCCGTCTGATATCCCGATCTTTCTCAAGAAGGTTTCGTCCATGTATTGCGGCTAAAAGAGGGCAGTTTGAACATCTTTTGTAAATTTATTGAATCCTGCCATAAATCGAAACTGAATTTCTTTGAGAAAAACCTTTTTTTTGGCCCATCCAAGAAATAATGTAGTGAGAGTTATACAATTTTAGAATTGCGTGTGCCAATAACAAAAAGTGGCGTCACTATCTGTCTCATTCACACTTTATGGCAGGACTCGCTCGATCTCATTCAAACCAGATTCTTAAAGTTATGGCACCTATTGGATACACTAGAATCATTTTTAGTAAATTGAAAGAAAATGGTTCGAAACTGAGTTTCTTTAAGGAAAACCTGTTTTTTTGACCAATCCAAAAGATAATGTAGTAAGTGTTATACCATTTTACAATCTCTATTCAATGCGCTTAGTTTTGAAATCACTCCAAAATTGATGTAGTACAATTTTCATTCAGTACGGTCAGTTGAAGTTGGGCGAAATATTAATTTTGAATACTTGGTTCGGAAATTATGTTCCAAGCTGGAGCAGTTGGCTTATAATCAAAAGTTACAGGTTACAGAAGCACTATTCAGGATAACATAGGAACAATTAAATTGGAAAAAAATAAAGATTTGTAGCAACAGGAGCAGAAATCATCACATGTTGTGCATTTTCTCGAATGAAAGAAGATGCAATATAATTTGAAAAATACACGACTTAAATTTTTTTTTATATTTTTCTTCGACTATTATGACTTGGCCTGTTACCCGATTCCGGATTGACGTCGACTTCTGGGACATCCTGTATACAATATCTACATTTTCAAATCGAAGGGCAAAATTTTGAGCAAGGTGTCTCATTTTCTGTCACCCAGTGAATCGACCAATTCTCAGTTACCAACCTGATAGTACATCACATCATGATTTGGTTCCAACTTATAATGGTGTGTTGAACTGGATTCTCCCATAGGTTCACTACTATTCGTTAAATTCATCGATGTAGCAACGGCATTTCCCAAATTTGTGCCACCTAAATGAAAGCAAAATTTGAATTGTCCTACTCATAATATTCGTTCATAGCTTCGAAATATCTCATACTAAAATAATGTTAAAACGAAAAAAATTATTTCGAGTTTTTTTTTAAATATACCTATATTATTGAAAGGCACAGTAGAATTGACGTCGCCCATAGGCGGAGCGAGGGTGGCATTGTGCAGGAGCACCCCACGAGTCGCCTCTGTTCCATATCCCATGCTGTGGGGATGGGTATGATTGTAATTGTGTAGGGGGTGGTGGTGACTGAAGGGATGATGCATAGCGCCACCGTCCGTCGGTCCGTTGAAGCTAAGAAGGTTGGCCAGGTCCTGCCATCTTTGTTCCATGCTCATCGTTCTCATGAAGGGCATTCGACTCTGGAAAGATGGCGCTCGTTAAGGGACATTTTTCGGGTTCCGCAACTTTATATGTCAAATTCACGCATTGAGGGTTCCGTACTAAGAATTATCAGAAGCCGTTGTTTCCAGACATATCTTGTTACCAAGTTTCCGATTAGTGGATTCTTCATTACTCGAAACATAAGCTTGCTAATCAAATTTAATTACAAAATGAGATTTCGAATAAAAAATTACGAAAAGCACTGCCGTGAAGGCAGGAGCTTTTGAGCGCTCGTACATGCACCTTGTAGGTAGATTCGCATTTTCCAGTTTCAGAAATCAATTGAAGGAATTTTCGACAGCTGTCAAAAAAATTCTGAAACTCAGGCGAAACTCCAGACTTCATGTCAGTGCTTCAGCTGATCAATTTTTTTTCGATAATTCGAATTTCTACGGTATCTATGGTCTTGGTGGTGCGATCTGGACAAAATTTTGCACGTAGTTTGAATACATTATTACTCAGCTAGGTGCAAAATTTCATCCCAATCCGCTCAGTATTTTCGGTACTATCAGCAAAAAAATATTTTGAACGGCCATATTTACGGAACCCCTAGTCTAATTTTGCTCATAGATGAACGTGACCGCGATATTTGCGATCCAAACCCACCCTGAGAATTTCAAGTTCCTAGGCCTTTCCGTTCAAAAGTTACAATTTGCTATGGTTTCTATGGTTCTGGTCATGCGATCTGGACAAAATATTGTTTTAATATTTCATTCTCGATTGAAATACAAAATTTCATCTCGATCGAATCCGCAGTTTCGAAATGATCGAGAAACCAAAATTTCAAACGACCGTATTTACGGAACCCCTAGTTTAATTATGTTCATTGATAAACGTGAACGCGACATTTCAGATCCACACCTATCCTGAAAATTTCAAGTCCCTAGGCCTTTCCGTTCGAAAGTTATGATTTTCTATGGTTTCTATGGTTCTGGTCATGTCATGTCATTCTCCATTGGTATACAAAATTTCGTCACGATCGAATCTGTAGTATTGAAATTATCAAGAAAACTAAATTTCAAACGACCATATTTACGGAACCCCTGGTATAATTTTGCTCATAGATGAACGTGATCACGACATTCGAGATCCACACCTATCCTGAAAATGTCAAGTCCCTAGGCGTTTCCGTTCGAAATTTACAATTTTCTATGGTTTCTATGGTTCTGGTCATGCGATCTGAACAAAATTTCACATGTAGCTTGAACACCTCATTCTCCATTTGAGTGCAAAATTTCATCTCAATCAAATCTGTAGTAACCGAGGCATTTGGGATCTGAACCTACAGTGAAAATTTCAAGTCTCTAGGTTGATCCGTTCGAGAGTTATCGTGCTTACGGCCGGACGGACGGACAGACTCGAATTTTCCGACGGATTCGTCATCAGTGAGTAGAACATAGTCGATGGAGACCATTTTCGGCTCAAAATTCGAAAAATACAGACATCGTGACGAAATGATATAGCCCTCGTGTAAGTTGTACGAGCGCTCAAAAATGATTGAACCTTTCCAATTCGCACAAAATCGATTCGATTGAAGAACTGAAGAAAAAAGTTTACGACCGCCTTATTGTCCACACCTACAGGGTGTCCATAATACCTCGAATGTAGGTGCGTCCGATGCTGACCAAAGCGAATTGGAAATCCGCAGTGGATTTGATTTATGGATTTACAAGGATCCTTTTCAACCCCTACAGAGTACAGAGTGGTATTCAGAGACGAACGTATCGAATATCTATACGAATTTTTTTATTTTCGAATAGGAAATCTTGAAATACCGACCCGCTTTACGAAAAAATCAATTATAAGTGAGATTCAAAAGAAAATAAAAAAAATATTTCGAAATTACCTGGAATGCCCTATGATGAGGATGGTGAAATTGCGGCGTCTGAATCATGTCGGTTAAGGCGTCTAAACTTTCCTGAGAATCTTGGGATAGAACATCGGGTATTTCTGGCAAGGAACTTGCAGGTTCCGCTGTTGAACTGCTCGGCCCTTCTTCTGTGTTGGCGGAATCAAGATTAGATTCGTCCTGAAAATAATGGGTTTTTCGCAAATGAGGAGAAATTAATGCGATAAGCTGATGTAATAAGATTTGAAGAGATGTCCATATAAAGTAGGTTTGTAATCTTCACAAATATGCAAAAAAAAAATGGATTTGAAATAGCAACAATCGAAAACATAAAATTCCCCCCTGGCATTTAATTCTTTCGATATCTGACCTCTGAAGAAATGAAAGTAACAAGAAGTCAATTTGAAAGACAAAATAGAACAATTTCCCTTCACTCAAATACGAACGGAATTGATAAGTTAATTAAACTATTTCTCGACTCACTTTGAGTTGTTCGATGTCTAGATCGACCAAACCTAGAGCTTCGTCCAGAAGAAATTCCTCAAGAGGCAGAGGCAGATCCTCCAAAGGCAGAGGACCAAGCGGTGAACCACATTCTGCACCTAAATCTTCTTCTTCCGGTTCCGCCTTGACTACATATTCACCTGTAATGAAAATTTTTCATTGGAAATGATGAAAACGTCATATCGAATATAATTAAACAAAAACGAGGTTGAAAATAATATTAACATGCAGAATTGCAAAATATTCGATGAAAAACTGAGGTTTGAGAATCCTGTTCGGGTCTCTATAAAATTGAACGAGTAATTATAACATAAACATTTGTAATGAAAGGAGAACTTCATACCATACTATTTTCTATATACAAAGCCCATTTTTCACCAAATCCATTGTCGTGCCTGTATATAAATTTACGACAATGGGTTGTTCATTTTTCAAGTTAAAAAATGTGGGTACATCTAGAAAAGCTCCTAAACATAATTTTCGAAAGCTATATGCTACAACATGAGATATTCTTAATTGAAACCAATCAAATATTCACCCCACTTCCAGTGGCAATAATTAGTTTATCTTCACCGTCGGAAAAGAGGAATTCTTAAATAAATTAAGATGAGTTGAAAAAAATTCTCCTTCAGTTTTTTACGTTGGCCTTAAATGAAACTAGACTGATTTTGAATTCAAAATGAGACATTGAATTCCAATATTAATGAACTCTTATAAACTGATTTAATAAAATTTCCGTGTTTGAATTTTCCACAAATTTCATCAATAAATCCACCTACCTTTTCTGAAAATAATCCCATAGAATCAAGCCTAAAGCACTAATAACCAATAAATCCACAAGATAACCAATCAACCGAAAAGTCCCTCTTCAGGCACTCGTGCACATCAAAAAAGTAAAAAACGAAAGAACCAATAATTGTTTCGAACCCATGACCGACAATGGGTGCCAACCGTAAAAAAATCAACAAATCCACCTATGGACATCGAATGAGACCTATCCGAAAATTTTACCTGTCCCAACGCCAGCACCGGCTCAGGATATCCTCATCGACCCCCCCTCTCCGTTAACATTACAAGAATTCAAATTCTATTGGGCCTGTGTAATATGTAACAACTGGGTTTTTATCGGATCAAACCCTCCCATTTCGGCTGGGTTCTTTGACGCAAAATGGCCGACCCATAATTACATCACCCATCGAAAAGGTACGAAATGGGAAACAAGCCAGGTACTGATCCACACCTGATTGTTTTTTGGTGGTATTCTTCGCACCGTTCGGATTGAAAATTCTTCAAGTTTTTACTCACTTTCACAGTCTTCAATAGATAAGAATTTACTCCTTGCAGCCCCGAAAATTCAAGGGGTTGCGAGTGAATTATACAATTAAAATAATTCGATAGATTTGAAGTTTTCTGATATGGAAGGACAAAATTCCAAATGAACTTCCAATACCTACGAGAGAAAAAATTCATTCAATTCCATTCAATCTGTCCATCTTTTATTAGAATGTAAAAAATAAGATGCAAGAATTTTCTTATAAGAGAATTGCTTTCCACTGTGATAACGTTTTAGGGCGAAGAAAATCGATATCTTCACATGTAAATTTTTCGGAAGGAACCACCAACCCAAAAATGTTGATGGCTTTCACCCCGCCTCATCACCGCCATTTAATCTGGCGCCATGATCCGGCGACGTTCCTCGCCTATTTTCCACGGGAAATCCCCCTCCCCCTAGTCGCATGTCGAACGTAATCCCTTTCCAGTTCCCCCTCAAAAACGATCCTACCATTTTTCACGATAGCCCGAAATAAGCTCGAGGAGGGTTCTCGCACAATAAGACCCCAAGTTGGTTGCAACCCCCCTTGGGAGCTATGATATAATTTTTCAACGTCGGAAGTTTTCACCATATTGCGTGAGATTACGATCACAGTAACGAATAAAAAAAAATACAACCGTCACGTGGAAAAAGACACAGATATATTGAGGAAATTCAATATTTCGAAGAAAAAAATCATACTTGCAAATTAAAAAAATCGAATGAGCGAATTTCATAGGTCAAAATATATTTTCTCGATCAGACAAGCAACGTTAACGTACTTCAAACTCAATTCGAAGGCACAAGTTTGTTCGCCCCCTGATATATCAAATTTTTCTTAGGAATTGAAAAACGAATTGACACCCACTTCCCTCTTGAGCGCGACCAAAAATTGAAACATTATTTTCGTTTGATTATCGTGGCCACTAGGAGTGACAAAGAGTGTCAAAAATCACATTTTGATGGGTCTAACGAAAATAAACGGCACAATGGGACTGTTGACAGCTGTGGTCGTTGGGCACTTGAGACATCCCCAACATCAGATAGGCATCGTGGTATTATTGAGTAGCACTAATTTTCAACTTTTCAAATAACAAAAGAATTCGGAGGTGAAGACCTAATGGTTTCCAAGAACATCGAAAGGGAAGTGAAGGTGAGAATTTCTGATGGGAGGAATTTCGACGTCAAGTGGAAATGCACCTTCTTCTTCGATAGGAAAGACCTACACGCTTTATTATCCCAATGTTTGTACTCAACGCATTTCACAACTAGATACAATTTAACAATCTCAGGAATATCTTACAAATAATCATTTTCAATTTGTACTATCACTTTTCAATTAGGTATCTAATATTTATTTTCGATTTCCAATATCATTTTTATTATAATATAATTATTAACATCTTCAAAACGCTTCAATTTTACTCCGATTCAAGTGGATTAATTCAATAATTAATATGGGACATGAAGATAAGGATGGGATAGCATTACAATGTATGGTAAGAGTTACTGGAACAGTTATGTAAGGGAAAAGTTGTGCTGTTTATTTATTTGTTCGAAAATTTCGAGTTGTTCTGGAGATATCAATTAGAGATGTTTGAGTTTTTCCAAATAAAAAAATTGATGAAAAGCACTGGAGTCAGGAGCTTTTGAGCGCTCGGTCATATACCTTGCAGGTGCATTCGCATTTTCCAGTTTTAGAAACCAATTGAAAATTTTTTGAAAGCCGTCAGAAAAATTTTCAAACTGAGGCGAAACTCCAGACCTCACGTCAGTGCCCAATTTTTTTTCGATAATTCTCTAGAATTTTCTACGGTATCTATGTCTTGGTAATGCGATCTGGACAAAATTTTGCACGTAGTTTGAGTACATTATTTTTCATCTGTGTGCAAAATTTCATACCAATCCAGCAGTAGTTTCGAAAATTATCAGGGAAATATTTTGAACGACCATATTTACGGAACCCCTAGTCTAATTTTGCTCATTGACATACGCGACCACGACATTCACGATCCAAACCAACCCTGAAAATTTCAAGTCCCTAGGCCTTTCCGTTCGAAAGTTATAATTCTCTATGATTTCTATAGTTCTGGTCCTGCGATCTGGACAAAATGTAGCTTGAACATATCATTCTCCATTAAAATACAAAATTTCGTCACCATACAATCCGTAGTTTTGGAATTATCAAGAAAAATAAATTTTAAACGACCACGGAACCCCTAGTTTAATTTTGCTCATTGATTAACGCGACCCTGACATTCGAGATACACATCTATCCTGAAAATTTCAAGTCCCTAGGCCTTTACGTTCGAAAGTTATAATTTTCTATAGTTTATATGATCCTGGTCATGTGATCTGGACAAAATTCGTCGTGTAGCTTGAAAACGTCATTCCCCACCTGAGTGCGAAATTTCACCTTTATCGAAATCTTAGTTCCAAAGTAGTCAGTAGAACAAAATTTGGAACGGCCATATTTACGAAACCCCTGGTCGAATTTTGCCCAATAACGAACTTAATTGCGCCTTTTGAGATTCGAACCTACCCTGAAAATTTCAAGTCTCTAGGTCATTCCGTTCGAAAGTTATAATTTTCTATGGTTTCTATGGTTCTGGTTATACGATCTGGACAGCTTGAAAACGTCATTTTCCATCTGAGTTCAAAATTTCATTTCGATCGAATCAGTAGTTTTTGAGTGATCAGGCGAACAAAATTTCGAACGGCCATATTTACGGAACCCCTGGTCGAATTTTGCCCAATAACGAACTCAACCGCGGCATTCGAGATTCGAACCTACCCTGAAAATTTCAAATTTCTAGGTCGTTCCGTTCGAGAGTTATCGTTTATACGGACGAACAGACTCGAATTTTTCGACGGATTCGTCATCAGAGAGTCGAACCCTGTCGATTGAGACCATTTTCGGCTCAAAATTCGAAAAATACAGACATCGTGACGAAATGATATAGACCTCGTGTAAGTAGAACGAGCGCTCAAAAATATGATTTGTCTGATAAAGACAGTGATATTGAAATATCAAAAAAAGGGGAACCGGTAGATGTTTCAGAAGAAAATCAGGTTGCTAAAGATGAATCGAAGATTGATGAGCTTTCTTATAAAAAAAAAATTGAAGTTGAACAAGAATTAGCTAAAGAACCAATGAAAAGAGAAAAGAAAGTAAAATCTAAGACATCATTAGCTGAGGAAGTCGGTAACATCAAGCTTACCAATGAGAAAGAAGAGGAGAATAATGGTGCAACCGCTGAAAAAAATTACCCACGTAAACAAAAACAGGACTTTGAGAAACATTGCAATTATTAGATGATTTGAATTTGTTCAAAATGACTTATTCAGAATTGAAAATAACTTTAGATTTTATATAAAAACTCCGGAACCACCCGGAATAAAAAAAAAAACTCAAATTGTTGGGTATAATCTGTATCTCTTTCCGTTTCCTAGATCCTAACGCTACCCGATTTGTATCTGGACGCACTGTATATATTTATACCCTTCTTGTGGTTTGAAATGATTTACAGCCATCCAAAATATCTTAATCAGATTAAGGAGAGCATTTAGTATCATATTGTTTTTATTTCTTGCTCTTATTGGCTATTGCTTGCACAGCTTTAGCGAATTTCCAATTCTCAACAAACACTATTATATTCAAAAAAAGGAATAATAATAGTATTAAAAGTGCTTATTGCAATAACAGCAAGAAATAAATACAATATAACTATGAAATGGGGGAGGTTTCAAGAAACTCGTCACATTCAAAACTATATTTTGTCATAAAAATATACTTGAGAGTATTTGAAGAGTTTTATAAGTATTCATAAATATAAAAAGCGATAATAATGAAACTCTCTACTCACCGGTATATTTTGATGACAAAATAATATTTCAAATGATATGTGTTCCATGAATCTTCGCCCAATTCATCATAAGATGAATAAAATTATGCGATTTAGAAAATTATTGGAGCGCAAAAATCTTTTACATATTCCAGGAAATGTAACCAAGATCCTACATTTGAAATGTACAGAATTGAATCCGCCATCAAATCACAAAACGATTCCACCATTTTGAAGCTTGAAAGATTTCCCTTATGCAATTTTAAATACATGCCCGATAATTATCACTTTAAACTAATTAAAATATGGATAGTTATAAAATTTCGAAAAATTCTGAGAATAAAACCCACGTTATGATTGAGAATTCAATTGGAAAGAGGAGTTAGAAAAATCGAGCGACGGTAGTCGATTGTGTTGTAATAAACCGTTAGAAAAAGTATATCCCTATGGAATTGAAAATTTCCTCAGTATCCTGAACGATTTCAGATTATGAAAGGTGCAATTAAGAACCAGAGGTTGTCCCAAAATCCATTACTCATAACTTCTAAAACCGAAATCATCCCAGCACCAAGTCACGTCCTTCTCCCATGGGACTGGAGGCATTATACCATTCAAGGTATGATCATTAATCATAAATATGGACACAATACATATTTTTGAAAAGTAGCATTTGGGCTAAAGTTTCAACAATCATCAATAATATTCGGTCCTTTTGTTAAATCTAATGATCTGGAGTTAACCGAACAAAAATGTATCGAAGGTTACGGTTCGAGGCTCACCTTCAGAAATTGCCCAGATATTCCAAAATGAAAATAACAGGCACAATTCAACTTGATCAAATAAACAACAATCGCACAAAAAATAACAGAAACAGTCCAATCACTCAGAAATATGCACTGTTCTTTCTCTCAGAGGTAATACACAAGCTTTCGTGTTCTCAACGACTGAAAACAAGCAAAGCCAATGACAGGCCAGGCCTACTAGAGCGAGTTGGAGCTAATATGGCTGCCACTCAGACAATGGGGGCCAGGAAAGGGAACTGAGGGGCAGACAAGTTTGGGGGGTGGGGGCAGATCAACTTCTTTCTACTTCGGTCTATGATGAATTTATGCTTCGAAACACTCAAATCCAACTGTAGGCGAATATGGCTATCTTTCTTATATAAGATATCCTATTAACTCTCTGTTCTAGAGCATGCAGGTCGAAATTTATATATTATCACCATGAGTTGGCTTCTTTCTAGGCATACAGGATGCCCTTCTGAACGTTCCAAATTTTCAACATTCATCGGCTACCACCAAACTCTTGAAAGTCATTATTGTAGACCAAAACTTTGGGGGAAGAAGCGAAAAATTATACTTACTGCTCAGTCAATTATAGAAAAACATGCAAATCATATTGGATTGAAAAAAAAGATGCAATATTCCACCATTCATGTAACTTAGTTATTCCAGATCAGAAATACATGTTGTTATGATGAAGAATTCATGGTAACTATTGAAGAATATTTGCTTCTTTGTACACAATCCACAATAATGTTCAGCTAATCCTAGAAGAACATTGAAATTGTATTGGATTGAAAAAAAAGATACAAAATTCCAAGTTATGAATTATTCCAGATCACAAATACATGTTTTTATGATGAAGAATTCATGCAACTATCGCAGAATATCTGCTTCTTTCTACTCACTCCACAGGAAGTAAAACAATAAGCAGAAAACTTGATTTCTTCTCAATAACAAACACAACAGAAGATCATACTTGACGATTTTTGGACCTAAAACATTAAATAAATCAATGGATGAACCAAAAACTCTTTGGGAAACAAAATAAAAAAACAAACAAAACATTCATTTCTACATATTATAGATTATTTTCATCAAAATTTCTTAGATTATGGTGGTAATTTGGTTGAACAATAACCGAAGCTATAGGCGATAATGGGATATGGAGGAAATACCTATTAACTGACCTAAGAAATTACGTGTCTTTTCTATTTTCTTAAATTTATTATAACAATCTTATTTCACTACTAAATTGTCAACTGAGTTCACTAGATTCCCTCCCTTAATTATCACCAACCAAAATCATAGTATGGAATGTGAAGTCATTTTGAACAAATTCAAATCATCAAATTTCTCAAAGTCCTGTTTTTTACGTAGGTCATTTTTTTCAGCGGTTGCACTATTATTCTCCTCTACTTTCTCATTGGCAAGCTTGATGTTACCGATTTTACTTTCTTTTCTCTGTTCATTGGTTCTTTAGCTAATTCTTGTTCAAAATTAATTTTCTGTTATAAGAAGGCTCAGCAATCTTCGATTCACCTTTAGCAACAAGATTTTCTTTTGAAACATTCACAGGTTCCCCTTTTTTTTGGGATTTCAATTTCGATATCACTGTCTTCATCAGACAAATCATATTTTTGAGCGCTCGTTCTACTTATACGAGGTCCATATCATTTCGTCACGATGTGTGTATGTTTTCGAATTTTGAGTCAAAAATGGTCTCAATCGACAAGGTTCGACTCACTGATGTCGAATCCGTCGAGAAATTCGAGTCTGTCCGTCCGTATACACGATAACTCTCGAACGGAACGACCCAGAAACTTGAAAATTTTCAGGGTAGGTTCGAATCTCGAATGCCGCGGTTAAGTTCGTTATTGGGCAAAATTCGACCAGGGGTTCCGTAAATATGGCCGTTCGAAATTTTGTTTTCCTGATTCCTTCGAAACTATTGATTCGATCGCAATGAAATTTCGCACTCAGATGGAAAATGACGTTTTCAAGCTACATGCGCAATTTTGTCCAGATCGCATTACCAGAACCATAGAAAACATAGAAAATTGTAACTTTCGAATGGAGAGACCTAGAGACTTGAAATTTTCAGGGTAGGTTTGGGTCTCGAATGCCGCGGTTGAGTTCGTTATTAGGCGAAATTTGACCAGGGGTTCCGTAAATATGGTCGTTTGAAAATTAGTTTTCTTGATCATTTCAAAACTACGGGTTCGATCGTGACGAAATTTTGTATTTTAATGGAGAATGATATATTCAAGCTACATTTTTTCCAGATCGATAGTCAGAACCATTTTAAATTTCAACGAATTATTGAAAGAAAAATCCTCATATCTCTGTAAGAGCTGATTCGGCATAATTGACAAAAAGCTGCTGTAATTTTTTTGACAGCTGGAAAAAATTTCTTGAATTGGTTTCCAAAACTGGAAAATGCGAATCTACTTACAAGGTGGATGAACGAGCACTCAAAAGCTCCTGACTTCACGGCAGTGCTTTTTATAATTTTTTCAATTCACTTTTATAATTTGGTAATTTATCTTCTGTTTCTCTTTAGTCACTCCTGTCTGACACTTCCTCATTTCTCGATTTTCCTACTTTCGTAGGCTTATTCTGCTTTTTTTTGTGACTGGTGCAGGAAGTTTATCATCTTCTGATATTTCCATTTCAAACTCACTAGTCTTATCAGACCAATTTTTAGTCTTTCCTTTTACAGCTTTATTTTGTCGTTTTCCCTTCTTTTCCTTGGTAATTATTGCCAGTGGTTTTTCATTATCTTATCCATTCACAACATTGTTGTATGAATTATCACAAAATTGTGGAATCTTGAAGATTTCTTTATTTCTCTAACATCTCTCAATATTTCTTCTATTTTTTTATTTTATTGAAATAATCATATCTCACCATAACAACAAAATTGACAACTAGATAGTCCTCTAGATTTGATTTCTTCAAAGGTGATGTGACTTTATATTTTGATTACCATTAAGAAGATTACCATATCTATCATAAAAACTATCCCAATTGTTCATGTATTATTCCTCTTTCAGAATTTGTTTCATATCTCACATGAATAACTGGAAAGAATAAGTACCGATATCGAATCATCTCAAAGTCTACGAACTGGAAACGGGTTGACATTATCTTCCCACATCTCCGACTCGGTGTTTGATTGGAAGATGACAGAATAAGTATATTGAGGACTGGAAACAGTAAACGGCCCAAGGGTCTTTCTCGAGATCCCAACAATGCGTTCTTAAACACCAACAAAGATTTTCTTCATAATCCACTTAAAAAGATGACTTTATTCTACCAGATATCTCATTAGTGACAGGATGGTCCTTTTTATTATTTATTTACATACCGCACCCCTGAACCCGTCAACTTAAACCAATTTGAATGGTGGACACTTCAGAGTCCACAGGTAGTTTTCTGAAGAGATCCTCCAATAATATTTACCCTAATCGATCAAAATACATCCCGGTAATTTCGTGGATGTATGTTTGATTTTTCATATTTTGAATAGTGTTTAATCCGAGGAATTTATTCAAAGCCAACAAACTGAATAATGAATATTTAATTATTGCATGAGAAGGAACTGGTGAAGAGTCCTAGGATTTGAAACAAATTATTCTCTCATATATTTATAGTAATAGACGAATGTTGAATTATACAACTTTTTCATGTATATTAATGTGATTAAGTGATGTCTAGATTTAATACCAAAGTTTTTTCTTTCAGTTAATATATTTGTTAGTATGTTTTTTTCATGAAATGTAGAGTGTTGATCTCTGGATAGATATTGACAGCATTATTATGATTGAATGTTCTGCACCAATTATTGCAATTTCTTTGGGAGAACTCGACCTTCGGTTGGAGGATGAATCGGACTTATTGCAGACGTACAAAAACTTGCAACAACCGATCATTCTAGAAACTGATTGTCATCGAGTTTTCAACCAGATCAAAATCAAAATGTCATCACTGTCTAGCTTTTGTCTGAAGAAAGTGTTTCTTCAACACATACACCAGATAATGATACCTTGTTGAATTTATTTGTATAAATCTATTGTCATCGTCGAGCAAAACACTGAACACTCAAGTCATGACATTGGAGTTACCAAGCGGAATTCCCTTCAACATTATGGTGGACACCTTCAATTTTGTTCTGGTTCTTTCCACAATATTAAGGAATTCCAAGGAGTAGTTAATGTATATTTATATTCAGTGTTATTTTGAATGATATCTCTCATTGTTATTGATATATCTGAATGAATTTACAGATAATTACATTCCGATTCTTATCGTTTATAGTTTATACAATCTCTAGGTTTAACTTTTTCATAATCTTTCATTTGAGGTAAAAAGTGAATATCAGAATAGATATATACAAAAACTTATTCCTACGGATAAATTGTGGGGAGTATTTCTGGTAATCGGGGAAAAACTTTGAGAATGTAAAAACTCACGGGATCGAACCATTATGAAATCAAAGAAGGACCATCATCTTCCAAATAGTTTCTTTCAAGGAGGCTATATATCATACTTAGCAGAACCGACATGCATCCTCACTGACACAGCTTATGAATATAAATTATGGTCGCCGATAAAAATAATGGAGGGAGCCAAGAATGATTGTTCTTTTGTTCCAGTAAATTCTGGGGAATAACACTCCCCCTTGCGGAATATCATTAGAAATTACAATCGGAACGAATTGTTCGATGCTTTTGATAAACAAATTTCAGGAATTTCAGTCTTATCATAGACCAAACTGTGAATTAACAAAGAGTGATTTTGAGCAGGTTGATAATGTTGAATGAAACTAGAATGTAATTTTTTTTCGGTATGGATTTCCTTCAATGTTCAGCAAGGGCAGCAGGTGAGGATGTTCTGCATCCAGCTCAATGGAGACGAATGTAGGCCATTTCAGTTTGCAAGTTGTCATGACTTCAGTTTTCAATGTTTTCCTAGAGCATGACGTTACACTTCTTTGAGACATAATGCATGATGACAATAAGATTCATTCGATTGTGGCCACTGTTAGAGACAGACCACTAGACACTCCGTAGACATGAATGATTTGAGGAATTTTTACGATTATTCAATAGATAATTTAACGACTCATGGTGTTGCAGCAATTGATAGCGAAATTTCCAGACCAAGAGGAATCTGAGCTGAAAAAGGACGAAAGGTCTAAAGATTACCAGGAAGAAATCCTCTTCGTAGTAATTCGAATCAAGGCAATAACGTTCGATTGTTGTACCGAAAAAAAAAGAGGCTTCGTCAAGTACGAATCCGGAATCATCGATTCGAGTGTTGCGAAGCAAAAAGCGCGGACGCCATTCAACAACAAAAAACCAGAAAGGAAGCGATGCAGAACACATCGGAAAGATTAATCTGTAGGAGGAAATGAGTGCCATTTTTGTTCCCGAAGAAACGGACGAATCACAAGAGGGCGGCACTTGAATTGATCACGTCGAGAGAGAAAAGCCTGAAAGGTTTTAAATATAAATAAATGGAGTGGAGGAGAATAATAACGTATTAATGCATCTCCCTCGGCATCTACCCCTCGGTTTAATGCAAGAACACTTGGTTCCATGCCGTTCAGATTGATGGACACAGCTAGATTAATAACCCAACAATGGTTGTTTGGTCTTTCTTCCTTTGGCGTTGGGTCTCTCTCTCCCAATCCAGGGCCGTTCTCGAGAACGATGCACTATTTTTCCGTTGGTGAATTGGATCATTGCTGGAGATCCTCCACCAAAAAAATTCATAGCATAGTCTAAAATATAAAAGTTGAAGGGAGCCACAATAAACCCATTCTTCGAGGACATAAATGAATTATCACATAACACCAAATTTAATTTCTCCCTAATTTTTTTTCCAATACATCAAATTGACTTTTTTCGATTTGAAATTGAGGCAGTGCTTCCTCCTCCATCTTCTTACCTGACCCTCTGGCATTGCAGTAGAAGGTTTTCTTCACAATTATTCATATTCACTTCGGGAAGGCAAACAGAATCGAAATTGAGGTTATGAGCTTAATAAGACAGTAGATCTAATGTATCACATCTGTCATATTGGCCGACGTTGCCAGATTTACCTTGAGTTATGCAAACTGCCGTCAGTGGACTCAAGCTAACCTAAGAGGCGTTTCTCTAAGAGCGAATTCTGTTAGAAATTTCTCGGAGCGGTCCTGTGGGGCCCCCTTCCTTCCACTCATCTAGATCGTTCTTTCTCCGAGCGTTTGGAATATACCGACGACCATGGCTCGCCTCCTATGACAAATGATCCTACTGACAGTTAAACCCAGGCTGACATGAGATCGGCAAAAATTAACATCGTCTCAAATCTAGAATTTTTTCCTTTCGGTTCCCCATTGTGTACACCTACAAGATTATGCTTTATTGTACGGGCATTGTTGACTAACGAACCCCATAAGGCCCGACGTATTATGAACGCCTCCGGGCGCGTCAATGAGGACGCCTCTTCGAACGGAAAAATCTTCTTGTGTTTATAGAAATTTCAAAATATCTGTACAGGAAATTCAAAATTTCCAGCATTCGACAGAGAGCCGAAGGTCTTGAACCTCACCAAAAAACAAATTGATACAACACCGGACCTCGACAAAAAATATAGAGTGCTGTCAGTGGAGTTTGATGAAGATCGAATGTTAACAATATCTTTACCGCCGAATCCAGAGAAAGGCCCCCGATCGAATCGAAGCGGCCAAGTTTCTCCAATATGGCCAGATAATTACCGAAATTATATAACCAATTTCGGACTGCTCAATTCGGGGCAGGTGTTTCGACAAAAAAAAAAGAATACCCTGGCTTGGGCGATGACGGTGCAAGTCTCCGAATCGTTGCCTGAGAACGGAACCCCAACGTGTATGGCTTCGGTGGTGGAGTAAATTTTAATTCGAGATAGCAGAACGAAATCCACCCTGTAGACATCGACAAGGGGAGGGGCCACCCGATTATAAATGATATCTAGAGATTCTAACTGATTAATGGAGTAAGAACAAAAGATTTCCAGGCCAGCGGATAGAATGCATGTAGCCTTGTCTTCAACATCGTCAATCATCGTGTGCGCCAATACGATCAATCTCTATTTCTTCTCTTCGATGGTAACAGCGAAAAACATATGTCGCAAGTGGGGAGAGTATTTCTTTCCTACAGAAAAAAAACCGCCTACAATAATCAGAAATCTAGAAAAATATCGGGAATATATAAATTATATCAGCTGATAGATCAATAACATTCAAAGATACGTATTTGAATCCAAACGCAAATTATTGAAGTGTTACGTTATCTATTTATTCTTCACAATCGGATATGGCGAATTTTGTAGTGGAATGCTAATCACACAACGAAGATAAGGTAATCTTCCGCTATCTATATAAAAAATTAATCGATTCCGAACGGAAAATTTGAATCGTGGAAGAAAGAAGCCTCACCTGTCTCTGTATCGACGATATACTTCAGTCCCTCCCATGGATCTTCTTCGCCATTGTTAGATTCATTTTCCGAGTCCTGTTGATGATGGTGAAAAAAATATTAATGAGCACGTCATTTTTATTTTTTGTCACTAACCTTCTCTTTTTCCTGTTCTTTGAGAATTGTCTCACTTTTGACTAAAGTACTAGTGGCTGATGCTGCTTTCGGATCTTCTTCTTCGTTAACGTCTATCGAAAACCCCAGATCAACATCCTGCTTCCACAGGATTTCGATCAACTTCATATCCTGTAAAGAGAAGAAGATAGGGAATTGATAAACATTATCGGAATAATACAATAAAAAGCGAAGGATTCCTTATTCCTCATACACAATGAAAAATCCGTAATTATGTTATGATACAATACAACACATCTTTGGCGTTGCGTCGAAAGGCCATTGTGGACGGGGATGTTGAAAAAAAAATTGAGATGTCCCTAGAGAATTCTATTCTTTCTCCGCATAACAAATCACACCGTAGCAATAGAGGTGGGGTAAGTCAATTTTGCAAAATGACATCTGTATATACCAGATTGCAAAGGTAGGGGAGAAATCATTCTTTTATATTTGGTTTTTGTACGGTTATAATCAAGTACGGGGTGGGGAGGAGGGTTATTGCGGCACCCTTGATTTCCACCTTTCATTATGATGACTCAATCATTGAGGATATATTGAACTAATTTCTGTAGAATCAAAAATCATCCAGGAATAAGGGTTGAAATTGGAACAGATAAATGAAAGTGTAGAACCCATAGGCATGGTATGAGTGTGGTTTTCTCCGAGCTCAGCAATGTTTAGATGATATTCTTCAACCCATTCATTCTATGCATGACAATGCTCGTCGATATGTCGCTCATAATGTGATGAAGGAATTGAAGTATTGCCATGGCCAGCGCAATCTCCAGGCCCAAATCCGGTCGTAGCATGTTTGGGATAAGACGTATGGGCAATATTCATAATGCTTCTATATTCATTAAGTTTCTGACAACCGAATGGACCAATTTAACCTAGGACGACATAAACAATCTCAGTTTATTTATAAACAATAATAGGTGTAGAAGTGATGATTAATCAACAAATTGGTCATAATTGTATTCAATGTTGACTTTATAATTTCCAGAGAATTTGTTGATTCTATATAAATTGTTTTCCTTCTGTGTTTCACTAATTTCCCACATTACCATCGAACATTCGAAATCTTATAATTGTTAGAGCCGAAGTGATTGATCTGGATATTATTCATGCAACTATACAATTTGGACAGAGATTTTCGACGTAGAATCAATAAAAATATCAAGTAAGACGCGGATGAAGTAATAAAACAAAACAAATTAATTAAACCTATTATCTACTTTATTGAGTCAATGTAAATATTATTCATACCATCCAGCCGTTATATAAAAAAAACTATACAATTTGGAAAGTGATTGGAAGTCGAATTGATAAAAATATCTAGCTATTTCTTAAAATATCTTGTAAGATGTAGATGAAGTAATGAAACAGAATGAATTATTTATTTATATTATCTTCTTCATTCAATATGGATATTATTTATACTATCCAGCCATTATATATAAGAACAATACAATTTGGACAGAGATTTTCGAAGTAGAATTCATAAAAAGATCTAGCTATTTTTCAAAATATCTTGTAAGACGCGAATGAAGTAATAAAACAGAATGAATTAATTAAACCTATTATTTACTTTATTTAGTCAATGTGGATATTATTCATACTATCCAGCCGTTATATAAAAAATTATACAATTTGGACAGTGATTTTCGAGGTCGAATTAATAAAAACATCTAGCTATTTTTTTAAAATATCTTGTAAGACGCAGATGAAGTAATGAAATAGAATACATCAATTGTTTATATTATCTACTTTATTCAATGTGGATATAATTGATACTATTCAGCCATTATTTATAGAAACCAAACAATTGGGAAATAAATTTTCGAGGTAGTATTCATAAAAATATCTAGCTATTTTTTAAAATATTTTGTAAGACGCGGATTGAATAATGAAACAGAATGAATGAATTAAACATATTATCTACTTTATCTAGTCAATATGAATATTATCCAAACCATCCAGCGGTTATATGAAAAAAATATACAATTTGGTCAGTGATTTTCGAGGTAGAATTGATAAAAATATAAAGCTATTTTTTTAAATACCTTGTAAGACGCAGATGAAGTCATGAAATAGAATAAATTAATTATTCATATTATGTACTTCATTCAATGTGAATATTATTTATACTATCCAGCCATTGTATATAAAAACCATACAATTTGGACAGAGATTGTCGAGGTAGAATTCATAAAAATATCTAACTATTTTTTAAAATAACTTGTAGGACGCGGATGAAGAAATAAAACAGAATAAATTAATTGAACCTATTATCTACTTCATTTAGTCAATATGAATATTATTCATACCATCTAGCCGTGATATAAAAAAACCATACAATTTGGACAGTGATTTTCGAGGTCTAATTAATAAAAATATCTAGCTATTTTTCTAAAATATCTTGTAAGACGCGGATGAAGTAATGAAACAGAAGGAATAAATAATTCATATTATCTACTTCATTCAATGTGGATATTATCTATACTATCCAGCCATTATATATAAAAATTATACAATTTGGACAGAGATTTTCGAGGTGAAATTCATAAAAATATCTAACTATTTTTTAAAATATCTTGTAAGACGCGGATTGAGTAATGAAACAGAATGAATGAATTAAACATATTATCTACTTTATTTAGTCCATATGAATATTATTCCTACCATCCAGCGGTTATATAAAAAAAATATACAGTTTGGACAGTGATTTTCGAGGTCGAATTAATAGAAATATCTAGCTATTTTTTAAAATATCTTTTAAGACGCGGATGAAGTAGTTAAACAGAATGAATTGATTATCCATATTATATACTTCATTTAGTCAATATGGATATTATTTATACTATCCAGCCATTCTATATGAAAACTATACGATTCAGACAGTGATTTTCGAGGTAAAATTAATAAAAATATCTGGCTATTTTTTTAATTATGTAGTGAGACAAGAATGAAATGATGGAACACAATAAATTAACCAATATTATTTACTTTATCTAATCAATGTGGACATAATAATATCCAGCCATTATGTATAAAAACTATACAATTTAGACGGTGATTTTCGAAGTCGAATTAATAAAATATTTAGCTATTCTTCAAAATATCTAGAAAGACTCGGATTGAGTAATAAGACATTGTTTTATTGGCAGATATATTTCTCGGAATGAAAAGCTAATAGGTAAGCTTGAGTAAAGACAGTATTGAATATAATTTTGCGGCGTTCTCTCAACAAAATTACAGGGGTGGTCCAAGAAGTTTTCATCTTATTTCTATATCTATATTGGAGATAATTCTCTACCTAATTTTTGTTTTCTCGAGAACCCCTGTTTTTCCTCGTTCGATTCATAAAAATATCTAGCTATTTTTTAAAATATCTTGTAAGACGCGGATTGAGTAATGAAACAGAATGAATCAATTAAACATATTATCTACTTTATTTAGTCAATATGAATATTATTCATACCATCCACCGGTTAAATAAAAAAAATATACAATTTGGACAGTGATTTTCGAGGTCGAATTAATAAAAATATCAAGCTATTCTTTTAAATACCTTGTAAGACGCAGATGAAGTCATGAAATAGAATAAATTAATTATTCATATTATGTACTTCATTCAATGTGAATATTATTTATACTATCCAGCCATTATAAATAAAAACCATACAATTTGGACAGAGATTGTCGAGGTAGAATTCATAAAAATATCTAGCTATTTTTAAGAATATCTTGTAGGACGCGGATGAAGAAATAAAACAGAATAAATTAATTGAACCTATTATCTACTTCATTTAGTCAATATGAATATTATTCATACCATCTAGCCGTAATATAAAAAAACCATACAATTTGGACAGTGATTTTCGAGGTCTAATTAATAAAAATATCTAGCTATTTTTCGAAAATATCTTGTAAGACGCGGATGAAGTAATGAAACAGAAAAAATAAATTATTCATATTATCTACTTCATTCAATGTGGATATTATCTATACTATCCAGCCATTATATATAAAAATTATACAATTTGGACAGAGATTTTCGAGGTGAAATTCATAAAAATATCTAGCTATTTTTTAAAATATCTTGTAAGACGCGGATTGAGTAATGAAACAGAATGAATGAATTTAACATATTATCTACTTTATTTAGTCAATATGAATATTATTCATACCATCCAGCGGTTATATGAGAAAAATATACAATTTGGACAGTGATTTTCGAGGTCGAATTAATAGAAATATCTAGCTATTTTTTAAAATATCTTGTAAGACGCGGATGAAGTAATGAAACAGAATTATGTAATTGATTATCCACATTATATACTTCATTTAGTCAATGTGGATATTATTTATACTATCCAGCCATTTTATATGAAAACTATACGATTCAGACAGTGACTTTTGAGGTAAAATTAATAAAAATATCTGGCTATTTTTTTAATTATGTAGTGTGACGCGAAGGAAATAATGGAACACAATAAATTAATCAATAATATTTACTTTATCTAATCAATGTGAACATAATTCATACTATCCAGCCATTATGTATAAAAACTATACAATTTAGACGGTGATTTTCGAAGTCGAATTAATAAAATATTTAGCTATTTTTCAAAATATCTAGAAAGACTCGGATTGAGTAATAAGAAATTGTTTTATATGGCAGATATATTTCTCGGAATGAAAAGCTAATAGGTAAGCTTGAGTAAAGACAGTATTAAATATAATTTTGCGGCGTTCTCTAAACAAAATTACAGGGGAGGTCCAAGAAGTTTTCATCTCAATTATTTCTACATATCTATATTGGAGATAATTCTCTACCTAATTTTTGTTTTCTCGAGAACCCCTTTTTTTCTTCGTACGATTCCATTGCTATAAATGGACATAAAAACAAAAAGCCATGGACAGGCGACTGTTTGACGAATAAGAGAACAGCCTATAAAATCTAATAAATCCCGAGAGAATATATCCGATATTAAAAATGTCTTGGAATGTACCTTATTATAATAGAGATAAGCATACACAATAAAAAAAAAAGTCCTCGATACATAAGTATTAAAGTGAACATCTGTGCGGTTGTGTTGTAATCAAACTGTATACGCGCTAGACAAGGGGGCAATGAACGTACATGAATAATATTGATGAATGCCCCACAAAAATATTAATTATATAGTCGGAACGAGCCAAAAGAAACATCCATCTAATAAAGGTTGGATTAAATTGAATCGCCGCATGTAACGTCGGTAAAAGGAACGGATATCTAAGGCGACGACAAGATGGCGGCCGGGCAGCGGGATGCCGAGGTGTGGTGTGGCGTACACCCATTGTCCTGGTAGGCTCCTCCCAAACGGGCCTTAACGCAGGCCAACTATTTCAGCTTTCGAGCTTTCATTAGCAGATGAATCTTGGGTCAGGATACACTAGGTAGTATTGATTCACCTCGTCCACGAGGCATGTCGACTTGTTCCTCTCTCTCTTTCGGGAAGATAAGCGTGCAGAAACGGATCCGGAGACTCAGACGATTCCGGATTCATTGGATTGAACTAAAACTTTCATGGTCGAGTTCTAACTCCCTACCATATTTTATTAGTCACATTCGTTTTGAAGAAGAATCGAGTTCAACTATCCATGAAACCGAAGGTTACATTCCAAAAAACGTTAAGCTCTTAATGGAATTGAACCAAATTATAAAAGGGAGAATATCCTTAATTGCGGTAACAAATTGGCGAATGCGCCGGTTATATTTATAGCGCGTCTTTGAGCGCATTTTCGCTATATTTTGCAACTCTGTATCAATTGAATGGACAAACATACTGTATACGAGTAGATATACATGAGGAGCAGAATTCAAACCCCAATTCGGATGGAAATATCGAGAATTTTGAACAACACAAATTCAAAACACATAGGGATATGTATCTAAATAGAAGGTACTTTCAGGAATAAAATGATTTCGAATGAACAAATGCATATG
This sequence comes from Aphidecta obliterata, assembly GCA_963966015.1. Classification (NCBI taxonomy): domain Eukaryota; kingdom Metazoa; phylum Arthropoda; class Insecta; order Coleoptera; family Coccinellidae; genus Aphidecta; species Aphidecta obliterata. The sequence continues at coordinate 10,628,141 of OZ014436.1, forward strand.
TTCGATAAGTAAATGTTCGAAAGTAGGGAAATAATTTTGAGGGAAAAAAAATAATAAGAAACGTACAACAATTTCAATAGTTTCATTCATTTTACTGTGACTTTAGTGGCGATAATTTCTGAGAATAATTGGTTAGCAATTGTTGTTCATAATGAAATAAGCTCTCGATAAAGTGCAATCTTTTCGCAATGAATAAAAAACGAAGAAAAATACACATAGGTAGAGGTGTAATTAACCTTGTTTTTTTTTTGGAAGGTTGCTAAAACTAAGATTGTAGACGAGATAGATTGATATCCTAGATAAACTATATTAATCGTTAACTGATAAAAAACCAAAATAGACATACAATAAATCACAGGTGTTAATCTATCTTAACACTTCAAATAACTGTTATAAGATTTTGTGTACACTCGAGTAAATCTGAATACAATCTTTATTTACTATTCTTCTGAACAATATCATCTTCTGTTCCCTTCCTAGTGTTTATTCATACCTGTTGAGGTCACCGAGTCAACTGAAGATATTTACACTGGTATTTACATAAAGTTGGCCCAATATTATGCAATAATATTTAATGTAAACTTCAGGTTGAAGAAACTATCTCCTTTTTGTTTTACTATTAAGCCCCTCGTAAATCGGATAAATATACTCATCAAATTACATAGAAGACATCAAATTTCCTCAACTCAATATTCTTTTCACGTGGAACAGCTGTGGAGCTGACTTTTCATCCAACCCATTTTCATCCATGTCTTATAATAGATACACAATTTCAACAAGAAATGAAGAATATTATGCGAGGTACCGAAGTTATTGAAATTTGGACAGTGGTTTTCGAGGTAGAATTAATAAAACTATCTTGCTATTTTTTGAAATATCTTGTAAGACGCTGATGAAGTCATAAAACACAATAAATTAATGATTCATATTACCTACTTCATGTATATTATTTATATATTTTATCCAGCCATTATAAATATAAAAACCATACAATTTGGGCAGTGATCTTCGAAGTAGAATTAATAAAAATATCTAGCTATTTTTTGAAATATCTTGTAAGACGCGGATGAATTAATAAAACAGAATAAATTAATTACCTAAAAATATTATCTGATTTATTTAGTCAATGTGGATATTATTCATACCATCCAGTCATGATATATAATAACTATACAATCTGGACAGTTATTTTCCAGGTAGAATTAATAAAAATATCTAGCTATTTCTTAAAATATCTTGAAAGACGCAGATGAAGTAATGAAACAGAATAAATTAATTATTCAAATTATCTACTTCATTTAGTAAATGTGGATATTATTTATACTATCCAGCCATTAAATATAAAAACCATACAATTTGGACAATGATCTCCGAGGTAGAATTAATAAAAATATCTGGCTATTTTTTAAAATATCTTGTGAGACGCGGATAAGGTAATGAAACAGAATCAATTAATTACCTAAATATATTATCTGATTTATTTAGTCAATGAGGATATTATTCATACCATCCAGCCATTATATATAAAAACTATACAATTTGGACAGTGATTTTCGAGGTAGAATTAAAAATTAACTAGCTATTTTTTAAAATATCTTGTAAGACGCGGATGAAGTAATGAAACAGAATAAATTGATTATTCAAATTATCTACTTCATTTAATAAATATGGATATTATTTATACTATCCAGCCATTATAAATATAAAAACCATACAATTTGGGCAGTGATCTTCGAAGTAGAATTAATAAAAATATCTAGCTATTTTTTGAAATATCTTGTAAGACGCGGATGAATTAATAAAACAGAATAAATTAATTACCTAAAAATATTATCTGATTTATTTAGTCAATGTGGATATTATTCATACCATCCAGTCATGATATATAATAACTATACAATCTGGACAGTTATTTTCCAGGTAGAATTAATAAAAATATCTAGCTATTTCTTAAAATATCTTGAAAGACGCGGATGAAGTAATGAAACAGAATAAATTAATTATTCAAATTATCTACTTCATTTAGTAAATGTGGATATTATTTATACTATCCAGCCATTAAATATAAAAACCATACAATTTGGACAATGATCTTCGAGGTAGAATTAATAAAAATATCTGGCTATTTTTTAAAATATCTTGTGAGACGCGGATAAGGTAATGAAACAGAATAAATTAATTACCTAAATATATTATCTGATTTATTTAGTCAATGAGGATATTATTCATACCATCCAGCCATTATATATAAAAACTATACAATTTGGACAGTGATTTTCGAGGTAGAATTAAAAATTAACTAGCTATTTTTTAAAATATCTTGTAAGACGCGGATGGAGTAATGAAACAGAATAAATTGATTATTCAAATTATCTACTTCATTCAATAAATATGGATATTATTTATACTATCCAGCCATTATATATAAAAACCATACAATTTGGACACTGATCTTCGAGGTAGAATTAATAAAAATATCTGGCTATTTTTTAAAATATCTTGTGAGACGCGGATAAGGTAATAAAACAGAATAAATTAATCACCTAAATATATTATCTGATTTATTTAGTCAATGAGGATATTATTCATACCATCCAGCCATTATATATAAAAACTATACGATTTGGACAGTGATTTTCGAGGAAGAATTAAAAATTAACTAGCTATTTTTTAAAATATCATGTAAGACGCGGATGAAGTAATGAAACAGAATAAATTAATTACTCATATTATCAACTTCATTCAGCGAATGTGGATATTATTTATACTATTCAGCCATCAAATATAAAAACCATACAATTTGGTCAGTGATCTTCGAGGTAGAATTAATAAAAATATCTAACTATTTTTTTAAATATCTTGTAGTTGGAATTAATAAAAATATCTAGCTATTTTTTAAAATATCTTGTAAGACGCGGACGAAGTATTGAAACAGAATTAATTGATTGAATATATCAGCTACTTTATTTAGTCAATTTGGATATTATTCATACCATCCAGCCATTGTATATAGAAACTATACAATTTGGACAGTGATTTTCGAGGTAGAATTAATAAAAATATCTAGCTATTTTCTAAAATATCTCGTAAGACGCGGATGAAGTAATGAAACAGAATAAATTAATTTTTCAAATTATCTACTTCATTCAGTGAATGTGGATATTATTCATAATATCCGGTCATCAAATATGAAAACCATACAATTTGGACATTGATCATTGAGGTAGAATTAATGAAAATATCTAGCTATTTTTTAAAATTAATTATTCATATTATCTAATTTATTTAGTAAATGTGGATATTATTTATACTCTCCAGCCATTATATGAAAAAAACATACAATTTGAACAGTGATCTTCGAGGTAGAATCAATAAAAATATATACAGTGAAATCCGGTTATAACGACATTGAGGGGACCGTGAATATTAGGTCGTTATATCCGATAGTCGTTATATCCAAAAATTTTTAAAACGAACGCAGAAATAGAATTTATCCCTTTCTCTTCAATTGAAAAAGATTTTCTTTTTAATTTAGACGTTGAGCCATTTAAGTGTAGTCACTCGCTCGAAGAATAAACTAAAGTCAATCAATTAAGAACTGCAACTGCTTATGTCTTCACAACGTAACATAAAACGGGGATTCCCCTGCATCGCACGAGTATTTCCCGAAGATCACGTGCCTGCAGCGACGAATTCTTATTGGTACGTCGTTATAAACGGAAGAAATACACAACAAGCTTGGAAAATTTTTGTCGCAATAAGCGACTTCGTCGTTATAAACGAAGTCGTTACAACTGAATGGTTGAATGTTAAATTACTTAGAATTCCAAACAATTGTCGATAATTTCGTCGTTATACACGGATTTTCGTTATAACCGGTGTCGTAATAAACGGCTTTCACTGTAGCTATTTTTTAAAATATCTTGTAAGACTTGGATTAAGTAATGCAACAGAATAAATTAATAATTCATATTATCTACTTCATTTATGAATTCATACTATCCAGCCATTATATATAAAAAACATACAATTTGGAAATTGATTTTCGAGGTAGAATTAATGAAAATATTTAGCTATTTTTCGAAATATCTTGTCAGAAACGTATGAAGTATCAAGTTGATGTTGATATTATTCATACCATCCAGCGATTATTTATAAATATCATACAATTTGGACAGTGTTTTTTGAGGTAGAATTAATAAAAATATCTAGATGTTTTTTGAAATATCTTTCAAGACGCGGATAAAGTACTGAAATAAAATGAATTCATTATTCATATTATCTACTCCATTTAGTGAATGTGGATATTATTTATAGTATCCAGCCATTATTTATAAAAAACATACAATTTGGACAGTGATTTTCGAGGTAGAATTAATAAAAATATTTAGCTGTTTTTTCAACTATCTTGTAAGAAGCGGATGAAGTAATAAGTCGATGTGGATATTATTCATACCATCCAGCCATTTTTTAAAGGAAACCATATAATTTGGACAGTGATATTTGAGGTAGAATCAATAAAAATATATAGCTATTTTTTAAAATATCTTGTAAGACTTGGATTAAGTAATGCAACAGAATAAATTAATAATTCATATTATCTACTTCATTTATGAATTTATACTATCCAGCCATTATATATAAAAAACATACAATTTGGAAATTGATTTTCGAGGTAGAATTAATGAAAATATTTAGCTATTTTTCGAAATATCTTGTCAGAAACGTATGAAGTATCAAGTTGATGTTTATATTATTCATACCATCCAGCGATTATTTATAAATATCATACAATTTGGACAGTGTTTTTTGAGGTAGAATTAATAAAAATATCTAGATGTTTTTTGAAATATCTTTCAAGACGCGGATAAAGTACTGAAATAAAATGAATTCATTATTCATATTATCTACTCCATTTAGTGAATGTGGATGTTATTTATAGTATCCAGCCATTATTTATAAAAAACATACAATTTGGACAGTGATTTTCGAGGTAGAATTAATAAAAATATTTAGCTGTTTTTTCAACTATCTTGTAAGAAGCGGATGAAGTAATAAGTCGATGTGGATATTATTCATACCATCCAGCCATTTTTTAAAGGGAACCATATAATTTGGACAGTGATATTTGAGGTAGAATCAATAAAAATATCTAGCTATTTTTTGAAATATCTTTCAATACGCGGATTAAGTTATGAAACAAAATAAATTAATTTTTCATATTATCTACTTCATTAAGTAAATGTGGTTATCATTTATACTATCCAGCCATTATATATAAAAAACATATAATTTGGACAGTGATTTTCGGGGTAGAATTAATAAAATATTTAGCTATTTTTTAAAATATCTTGTAAGACGCGGATCAGGTTATGAAACAGAATAATTTAATTGAACATATTATCTACTTTATTTATTCGATGTGGATATTATTCATACCATCAATCCATTATTCATAAAAAGTATATAATTTGGACAGTTATTTTCGAGGTGGAATTAATAAAAATATCTAGCTATTTTTAAAATATCTTGTAAGAAGCGGATTAAGTAATTAAACATAATGACATTGTTTTATATGGCAGAAATATTTCTCGAATTAAGCTAAAAGGTAAGCTTGAGTCGGGACAGTGTAAAATATAATTTACCGGCGTCCTCTGAACAAAATAACAGGGAAGGCCCAAGAAGTTTTTACCTTATATATATAGACACACAATTTCAACAAGTTATTGCGAATATTTTCCAAGGTATCGAAGTTATTGAAATGTTTTAAATTCTTCTAGTGATGAGATCCTTCGCATGAACCTTTCAAACGACTACAAAGTTTCAATTCGACCAAAAAAATTCAGATGGCTCTATGTTCAAAACCCTCTGTTGGCTTTAGCCCTTTTACTAACTTAACTGGCACATTCAAACCTCGAACGTACTCCGAAAATTTCAAAACTCATCTGCGGGTCCAATTACAGAATTTGGGCAAATTGATTCCGCTCGTAGAAATTAAGAGAATAACCTGAATTAATTAGAGTTCAAGCAACTTGAACCAATAGAAAACATGTAATGTGATGTTGTTAGCTATAAGACGTAACCTTTGAGTTTTATGGATGATGGAGGAGATTCGAAAGGAAGATACAGGGGACCCATGATGTTAAACAATGGATGCCGCGAGATGGATCGTACGATACCTACTAATAGGAATTCGAAAACCAACCATCTATACCAGGTCCAATAGTATATTTGACGGGCGGGCGGTCCAAAAGAACATCAATTTCATTTGTACGAACAGGAAACGATGATCTGGTTATCTGACATGGTGATCGATTCATTTATTGTGAGTTTAATCAACAGCAATCGAACAAGTGATCATCGCTGGGCTTGGACAACGTGTCACAACAGAGAATATACTCCAACAAGCAATGTAATTTAACCAGACAATATTTTTTTTTTCCGATAATATCGTGCCAAGAAGAGATAACACTTGAAGAAATTCCTCAAATATTGACACTTTTCTGATCCTCAATACAACAGAGTATTAAAATTTAAAAAAAGGGAAGTAGTAGTCATACATATAAATGAAATTTCTAGAAAAAAAAAATTAAAAGTCCATAGTATTCGGTTGGTTCTTCCAACACCTCGTATTGTCGGGACAAAGTCATCTGCTCACGGTTGAAATACAATAATACCTCTTGATATAACGTCCATGAGGCGAATTAAAAAAAGAAGAAAAAAAAACGAGAAAGACAAAGCCCGTTGGCGAGTGGCCCGACTGGTCGGATAGACAGCCAGAAATGGTGCATGACGGACTAACAAAAGAACCCGCCGATATTATCAATGCAACCAATCAACGATCGCTCGAGAACGATGATTAGACCCCGGGTTCCTCGAGGCCCCCAGGCCCCAATCGCGCCACTCTACATCAAATGGATTCTAGAATGGATATTCCCAATTTGGTACCCAGAAAATCGATTCGTCGGCTCCGAACACGACAAATCATATCAATGTGAAAATCACAAATTTCAGGGACATTCGAAGAGTTACAACCAGAAAGAATAATTCCTTCAACTTGATTATTTGGCAACATGACGGGGAGAAGACTGCCCTCCTTTATCACCATCCTACACTTTATCCAAGAAGTTCAAGTTTGTTGGAACGAGGTGCCACAAGCAGACATCGACCATCTCACATAGTCGTGTACACGTTGTTTTTGAGCGCTCGTACTACTTACACGAGGGCTATATCATTTCGTCACGATGTCTGTTTTTTTCGAATTTTGAGCCGAAAATGGTCTCAATCGATAGAGTTCGACTCACTGATGACGAATCCGTCGGAAAATTCGAGTCTGTTCGTCCGGCCGTAAGCACGATAACTCTCGAACGGAACAACCTAGAGACTTGAAATTTCCAGTATGGGTTCAGTTCCCGAATGCCTCGGTTAAGTTCGTTAATGGGCCAAATTCCACCAGGGGTTCCGTAAATATGGCCGTTCAAAGTTTTGTTCCCCTGATTACTTGAAAACTACAGATTTGATTGAGATGAAATTTTGCACTCAAATGGAGAGTGAGGTGTTCAAGCTACATGTGAAATTTTGTCCAGATCGCATGACCAGAACCATAGAAACCATAGAAAATTGTAACTTTTGAACGGAAACGCCTAGGGACTTGAAATTTTGAGGTTTGTTGTGGATCTCGAATGTCGTGATCAAGTTCATCTATGAGCAAAATTATACTAGGGGTTCCGTAAATATGGTAGTTTGAAATTTAGTTTTCTTGATAATTTCAAAACTACAGATTCGATCGTGACGAAATTTTGTATACTAATGGAGAATGATATATATTCAAGCAACATTTCTCCAGATCACATGACCAGAACCATAGAAAATCATAACTTATGAACGGAAAGGCCAAGGGACTCGAAATTTTCAGGATAGGTGTGGATCTGAAATGTCGCGTTCACGTTTAACAATGAGCAGAATTATACTAGGGGTTCCGTAAATACGGTCGTTTGAAATTTTGTTTTCTCGATAATTTCGAAACTACGGATTCGATCGAGATGAAATTTTGTATTTTAATCGAGAATGATATATTAAAGCAATATTTTGTCCAAATCGCATGACCAGAACCATAGAAACCATAGAAAATTGTAACTTTTCAACGGAAAGGCCTAGGATTTTGAAATTTTCAGGGTGGGTTTGGATCGCGAATATCGCGGTCACGTTCATCAATGAGCAAAATTAGACTAGGGGTTCCGTAAAGACCGTAAATATGGCCGTTCAAACTATTTTTATCCTGATAGTTTCGAAACTACTGATTGGATTGGAATGAAATTTTGCACCTAGCTGAGGAATAATTTATTCAAACAACGTGGAAAATTTTGTCCAGATCGCACCACCAAGACCATAGATACCGTAGAAAATTTTAGCGAATTATCGAAAAAAAAATTGATCAGCTGAAGCACTGACATGAAGTCTGGAGTTTCGCCTAAGTTTCAGAATTTTTTTGACAGCTGTCGAAAATTCCTTCAATTGATTTCTAAAACTGGAAAATGCGAATCCACCTACAAGGTGCATGTACGAGCGCTCAAAAGCTCCTGCCTTCACGGCAGTGCTTTTCTAAATTTTTTTCGTTTTACATTGCTAAAAAATTGAGTTGAAGAAACTTCCACTGTCACTGAGTATACCTTGACTTATTCCCGAGAAAATTAGTCACACGTTTCCGAATAATATTAAAAATCTCTGCGGAAAAATTATTATATTCGGATAATATCCTGTTTGAATATGATAACAAGCTCATTCTGCGAATATAACAAGAAAATCCCGTACATATCATTGTCGGAATTCTTAAACATGGAGTACGACGAGGTGGTTCCCCCGTGAAAATAAATAAAAAAAAACTTGCGTGTCCCATCAATCAATCGACTGGCGAAGAATGTGTAGAGATTGACAGCGACAACTGCCGGTAGTTTCAAGAGAGAAGAGAAATAATATTAATAGTGTGACGATTGTAAAATATATGTACTTTAAAGGTGGTCCCGGTCTTTTCTGTGAGACACCGCAGAGAGATATGTCCCAACATCATTTGTCATCTTAACTTTTTGACCAGGAGATAAGCTAAATAAATCATTTGTCACAAGCAATTGTTTACCTCCGGCTTAATAATCACCTGACCATCTTTTCAACCCCTTTACTTTCTACCTGCGCCGCTGTTTAGGGAACTGACCAACATTTAGCGCTGAAAAACCACAAATTTCAAAAGAATGCTCACTTAGAGCCGCCGAAAAGGCGTCAAGATTCCTTCAGAGCCCAACAGTAATAAGATGAGAATAAATTATACTATTTTATCATTCATTGAAATTTTCAATATTTTCTTCATTCTTTTTTTTTTAATTCTTTATCCAACTGACCTTACCGGATTTGCAGTTTTCCACTTTTGGATCTTCTCCCCTATTTCATTGGAGCAGTTTTTATTCTGATTTATTCATCTTCACACTCTCAAACTAATAAGAACAGCCGGAAATTGAGGTTATAAGCGAGGTTGTTTCGGACATTCCTGTCACAAAGTAGATCTAATGTACCAATCTGTAAGCAGCCGACGTTGCCATATATGGCTGACTTCTGAGTTAAGTTTTCGGTCAAAATGGTGCAAAGGAAGAGACTTAAGTGGAGTACACTCCAGTTAGAATTTTATAGGTTGCTTAGAGGAATAGAACAAGATAGAGTTATCTGAAAAAAATTAAAATTCGTGCCTTATTATCAAGACTATCTCTTCCTATCGTTGTCAATTCTAATTCAATTCGAATAGTACTCCGATAACGGATAAATTACTGTTACCTCAAAAAAAATAAAAATTTTAGTGCAGAGACTTATTTACTCAAAAACATTGAATCAACAAGTTATGACTTCAATCAATTTCTTTATATATTTGATTTGAAACTAGGTGTCAGATTTTCTAGAATTTTCTTTTTGCGCCTCTTGTTGTGCGAAGAAGAAATCAATGAGTAGCGGTTCAATTTTCTTAGGTTTCTCCGGTCGAAATAAAGTGAAAACGAAGGAGTGCTCCAAGCAGCGACGGTTCTCGGAATAGCGGAAAAGGCAAACAAGAGCTGGAATACCCGCTACAAGGCCCCCCACGTGACGTAATGCGCAAATGACTTAGCTTCGATCACGACTCGATTTCGTTAGGTTAAGTTGAATCTACGAACCACTTACCATATTCCCTATTTTCCTCATGATGAATTTTTTATTCATTATTTTTTTTTTTTTGGTGGGACACGACACTCAATCGAACTCACTGATACTTTTCGTCCTCCATTCCGTTTTAAGCGCACATTTGATAAAACTGTTCTTGCACCAAGTGAATCACGTCGGATAATGAAGGACCTTGACTTTCGATAGCGCAATTCTAACGATCTGTAGAATTGAGTGACAACACGTGTCCACAACAAAATTATGATAAATTTCTAGATATCAATGGAACATAGGAAAACCAGGGGTCTGCCCCTCCTTCCTTCAAATGTAATAGTGTATACAGCAAGGTAAATAGCAACGTTATCTAGTCAACGATCGCTTTTCAAGTGGTCTGCCTATACCCGAATTATTTTTTTATTTGTTCTTGCCTATTCCAAGGTAAAGCCGCGATACATTTTGGATTTTCTTATCTCTAAACAGCGCAGACATAAATTTACTCCCCTCTCGGTATTTCTGCACCAGAAGTATCATCTGAATCGAAGAATCTAAATATCTACAACGAACTAGTACACGTCGAGATAATTTCTAATTATGAAACAAAGAGATAACAACAAATTTAGATAAAATATGTACATACTCGATATTCATTCTTAAATATATTACGATGACTGATTATATCAAATTTCTTCGAACAGCTATCTACATTCAAGGAAAAGTCTCAAATTATAAAAAAAAAATTATAGAAAGCACTGCCATGAAGTCAGGAGCTTTTGAGCGCTCGTTCGTCCACCTGTAGGAAGATTCGCATTTTCCAGTTTTAAACACCAATTATTGAAAAAATACTTTACAGCTGTCAATAAATGACAGCAGCTCTTTGTCAATTATGCCGAATCAGCTGTTAAAGAAATATAAGGATTTTTTATTCAATAATTCATTGGAATTTAAAATGGTTCTGGTTATGCGATCAGGAGCTTTTGAGCGCTCGTACATCCACCTTGTAGGTAGATCCGCATTTTCCAGTTTTAGAAAACAATTGAAGGGATATTCGACAGCTGTCAAAAAAATTCTCAAACTTAGGCGAAACTCCAGACTTCATGTCAGTGCTTCAGCTGATCACTTTTTTTTTTGATGATTCGCTAGAATTTTCTACGGTATCTATGGTCTTGGTAATGCGATTTGGACAAAATTTCGCACGTAGTTTGAATACATTATTCTTCAGCTAGGTGTGAAATTTCATTCTAATCCAACCAGTACTTTCGAAATTATCAGGAACAAAATATTTTGAACGGAACCCCTAGTCTAAATTTGCTCATTGATGAACGTGGCCGCGAAATTCGCGATACAAACCTACCCTGAAAATTTAAAGTTTCTATGGTTTCTATGGTTCTGGTCATGCGATCTGGACAAAATGTTGCTTTAATATATGATTCTCGATTAAAATACAAAACGACCGTATTCACGGAACCCCTAGTCTTATTTTGCTCATTGATGAAAGTAACCGCGACATTTGCGATCCAAACCTACTCTGAAAATTTCAGGTCCCTAGGCGTTTCCGTTCAAAAGTTACAATTTTCTATGGTTTCTATGGTTCTGGTCATGCGATCTGCAGAAATTCAGCTTGAATATATCATTCTCCATTAGTATACAAAAAAATTTCGTCATGATCGAATCTGTAGTTTTGAAATTATCAAGAAAACTAAATTTCAAACCACCATATTTACGGAACCCCTAGTATAATTTTGCTCATAGACAAACGTGATCACGACATTCGAGATCCACACCTATCCTGAAAATTTCAAGTCCCTATGCCTTTCCGTTCGAAAGTTATGATTTTCTATGGTTCTGGTCATGCGATCTGGAGAAATGTAGCTTGAATATATCATTCTCCATTAGTATACAAAATTTCATCACGATCGAATCTGTAGTTTTGAAATTATCAAGAAAACTGAATTTCAAACGACCATATTTACGGAACCCTTAGTATAATTTTGCTCATAGATGAACGTGATGACGACATTCGAGATCCACATCTATCCTGAAAATTTCAAGTCCCTAGGCGTTTCCGTTCAAAAGTTACCATTTTCTATGGTTTCAATGGTTCTGGTAATGCGATCTGGGCAAAATTTCGCATGTAGCTTGAACACCTCATTCTCCATTTGAGTGCAAAATTTCATCTCGAGAAAATCTGTAGTTTCCAAGTAATCAGGAGAACAAAACTTTGAACGGCCAAATTTACGGGACCCCTGGTGGAATTTGGCCCATTAAAGAACTTAACCGAGGCATTCGGGAACTGAACCCACACTGAAAATTTCAAGTCTCTAGGTTGTTCCGTTCGAGAGTTATCGTGCTTACGGACGGACGGACAGACTCGAATTTTTCGACGGATTCGTCATCAGTGAGTCGAACATAGTCGATTGAGACCATTTTCGGCTCAAAATTCGAAAAATACAGACATCGTGACGAAATGATACAGCCCTCGTGTAAGTAGAACGAGCGCTCAAAAAAAGAAGCTCGAATATATCATTCTTCATTAAAATACAAATTTCTTCACGATCGAATCCATAGTTTTGGAATTATCAAGAAAACTAAATTTTAAACGACCATATTAACGGAACCCCTGGTCGAATTTTGCCCAATAACGAAACTAACCGCGGCATTTGAGATCCGAACCTATCCTGAAAATTTCAAATCTCTAGATCTTTCCGTTCGAAAGTTATAATTTTCTATGGTTTCTATGGTTCGGGTCGAGCGATCTGGACAAAGTTTCGCATGTAGCTTGAACACGCCATTCTCCATCGGAGTGCATAATTTAATCTCAATCGAATCAGTAGTTTCGAAGTAATCAGTACAACAAAATTTCGAAAAGCCATATTTACGGAACCCCTGGTCGAATTCTGCCCAATAACGAACTTAGCCGCGGCATTCGAAATTCGAACCTACCCTGAAAATTTCAAGTCCCTAGGTTTTTCCGTTCGAAAGTTATAATTTTCTATGGTTCTGGTCATGCGAACTTGACAAAATTTCACATGTAGCTTGGACACGTCAATCTCTATCCGAGTGCAAAATTTCATCTCGATCGAATCAGTAGTTTCGAATTAATCAGGAATAGCCATATTTACGGAACCACTGGTCGAATCCTCGAATTTCATGATTTTTTTTTGTGTTAGTTTTACCTGGTGGATTTTAATGAATTTGATCTTCGGATTTCCAGCCCATTCATGAACCTGATTTTCGATGTTCGTACCAAATTATATGCAATCAGCTCTAATCGATCCGGTGAAAATTTTTTCTTGGATTGTTATCTACTCAAAAAGTGAACTGTGAAAAGGGTAGTCAAGGACAGCTCTTCCTCGAGAATTTCAAAAGGTTTATCATTTGAAATGATCAACTGCGAATGAACGTCGTGCAACTATTACGTTTTCATTCTCAATTTTCCATGGGATTGCGGTTGAATGTAAGTGTTCGATGTTCTCGAACCTCTTATGCAATAACAAAGGACAATTTTAATTTGATTTCGAGTCGTTAATTCGAAGATTATAACAGCATGGGATAATAACGTGAAAAACAACGAGTCAACACTGAACTTGTCATCTAGCGGTAAACTCTGAGACTAGCAAATGTCGATAACAGTTCCCTACTACGGGAATGGTCGAAAGAAAGTCGAACTTCATTCGAAAAGCTATAGATGGCGCTAATATCTTCGGAACCTCCACCAATTTCGAAATAAGAACGGAATTCCCTTTATTATTCCAGAATTAACAAACTTCTATATAACATTAAGAAAACTACAATTAAAATAATTGAATTTATTGCCTTTTCCATAGAATTCTCCTACTGCCACATGCATCAAAATAGCTCATCATCTCTTTTATTTTTCCAACATCTTCTGTTCCTTTGAATTGAAAATGAGGTTCTTTCATCGATACTTTTGGCGTACTGCCTAGTACAACAACACCATAAGAATCTCAACAAGACCTTCCCTGAACTGCAGAGCGAGCAATTTTTATCGTCTGGTGTAAATAATGCACTTTTATGAAATTTTCAGTTCAGTTTTTCACCATGTTAACTCTCATCCATAAGAGTTCTGAAGTATCAAACAATGTAGATTCCAAATCTGACAAAATGCCAAAATCGGTATCAACTTGGTCCACATGTGTTGAGCTGGCCATCTGGCATACTGACATCTGCATCATTTTCAAATCCCTATTAATTTTAAACTGAGGAATTGGGAAATACTGTTGTAGGCAGAGATTTTGGCTCTACTTGTTTTTGAAATCTATTTTCAAACACTTCCACTGATATATCCGGAGGAAATTACTGCAAATATTTTATAATGCTCATATACTTTTTATAAGTTGTATAATAATCTTTGATTTTAAAAGCAAAAAATTGAGGGAATGAATTTTAAATAATTCACTGCACGTAAACTATTCAACTCAGAATCTTAAAATTTTGAATGTTTATTGGGATGGTGTAACTGAATCGAAACCTTGTGAAATGTTAGGAAACGAAGTTATGTGAAAATGATAAACCTTCAAATGTGAACTGCTGGTTGTTGCTTTGAAGTGCTTGCTGTTTTGTTGAGAAACTTTTTATGTTTGTCGCGTTGAATTAAGCAGATAAGCATTCAAAGGAAATTATCATTTAAAATGTAGTGTTCTACAACTTTTCGTTGATGTAAGCGTTTGACAGCTGGTATCGTTCATAACTAAATATGCCAGATGGAATATTACCAAGAATCATGATCTAATTCGAAATTGGTTTCGACTTTCAAACACTGAATACATAGCCTAAAAAAATTGTTTTTCCTAAACATGAATTTCATTATGATCTCAAGATTCAATACGGTCTAATCTTGTTTCCTCCTTGCTAATCATTCTCAATAATATATGCGTACGTCAGATTTTTATTTACTCATTCCATACTTGCAATATAATTATGAATCCCCAGGTATACCCATTACTCGAAATAATCGTCACTTTCAACCTTGAACGGTCAAAAAGCGAATTCTCTAGAAATTTCATTGAACTCCTGGAGGAAAATAAAATATCGAGTGGGAATTATTCGGTGGTGTTCATCAAACCGTGTTGAATTTGGACTTGGCCGACGTTATGGAATAACAACAAACAATACACGAGCGTCCCAAAGATCACAGTGCAATTTTAATCTTTTAGCATTGTATACGCCTGATTTTACTGAAAAAAATGGAAGTATAAGTAAACAATTCTGCACTTCAAATGAAGATTATTTCTGGCAAACGTAACGCCTGGACAGGTGCAAGACCCCCCTCGTTATAAGAACTCGATTCCTGATTTAAAGTGGACTTGAACTTGACGGTTAAAAATATTCGAACCAATTCAACATTGAACCATGTGATCGGGAGCGTTCCAAACAAACGCAGCAATTGAAAATTCCGAGAAAAAACGTTCTGCCAAGAATAATTTCTTCAAGTTTCCAATTGTCTGTCAACTACCCAAACGTCCGCCAAGCAAACAGATAGCCATATAGAACAAAATTAGAAATCTGTTCTCATGGCTACAGTCCTTGTCCCAGAAATTTCGAATAGATCAAGAATCGCAGCTTTATCCGACACACGACCTATACCAAGCCGTGAACAATTGAGAATTTTCTGTTCTATCGAAAGAGTCAACTCTCACATCTTAAACAATTTTTGATGATGAAAAACATGGCTACTGGAGGAAAAAATAGACGAGGCGACTTGTATGATTCGAAAATGAGCAATTATAATTATAAGTTAGTTTATCGTTCGATTACCTGAAATATAACGATGCTAAATAAGTTCCTCAACCTTGGAATAACCTACGTAGAACGTATATTAACATCCAACCGAAAAAAATATGTGTAATGATGGATATTCCTTTAAAAACTTCAATTTACCACGCTTTTTCTCCAGTTTGACAGCTTAAGTGTTCTACAAAAAATTATTCAAAAATTTTATATTTTTATTCGCGATGCACATGTGACCTGTACGAAAATGGCAATGACAAGGATTGGCATGGTACCATAATTGTTTCTCGTATGTGGAACAAGAACGACACCATATAAGTCCAAAGAAAACAAGAAGACTCCAAGTGTTAGAAATTCTCAATGAATTCCACCATCTGAATCAAATCAATTAATTTAATTCATAACCAAAAGGTTGAAAATTGAAATGTAAAACCAAATTTCGAAGAGGGCCTAATAAAATTCCTGGAAATAAATCTACTATTGAAGTTTACAAATTTCTATCAGGATTTTTCATGTTCTCCCTTTAAGGTTGTACACTACTTTAATTTGCCCTATGCATTACAATCATTGTTTCAATGATTTCTCATAAACGGCATGATGAATTCTCTTCATTTTTTGAATGTACATTCAGGCGTGTACGCAAAAGACTTTCCTCGAAAGTTTTCGAAAAAAAAAATCAATATTTCTGCGTGTAATCCAATCCATCGAAGGCAGATAATTTGAACTCACTTCAACAATAACTGACGATAAAAAAGAAAAATTTTGAAAATTTATATTTCTTTCAATATCAGAAAGTTGTTCTCATCGCTTTCTCAATTTGATTTTAATTCATCACCTTTCAAATCGGATATACGTTCATGTATAAATATTCAATGGTTATGGATTGAAATCAAATTAACAAATCGATGGCTAATGAGAACAACTTTTTGATATTGAAAAAAATTTCAATTTTTTTCTTTTTCATCGCTAGTAATTGTTGAAGTAAGTTTGAATTATCCGCCTAGGACGGAAAAATATTGAATTTTTATTCGAAAACGTTCGAGGAAAGTCTGGTGCATACACGCCTGAATGTAAATTCAAAAAATTAAAAGAATTCAACATGTCGTTTATGAGAAATCATTGAAACATTTATTGTGATGCAATGAACGTAGTTTAAACCCTTAACTGATTTCCTCAACTATCTTTCCACAAGCAATAACAGAATATCTCCAATTTCGACCTTTTCCAAATTAATTTATTGATGAATTCCTTAAAATATTAATTGTCCGATCAAGCATTGTTAAAACGATTCAGTTTCATTGAACATTCAAATCATTTCATTTCACTGCTTGAAATCGATTTGATAATGATCGATCAAATTTCATTATATACTCTTTCATCTTCGAAATTATACTATAGAAACTCTGAACATGCTCTAGGGGTACATTTATCAACACCATAATAATGAGATAATGACACTGATTTTAATTCGAAGAATAAAGGTACAATTGTTCAGAGTAGTTGCTATTTTCTTTGTTATGGAAATTATGAAAGTTCTAAGGGTATTGATGTTGTAAATAAAATTACAAATGTTTTGACGGAACCAAATGTTATCATACGTGGTATTTCTCTTGAGATTCATGAACTGATACCACAATTTGATAAGGTGCTATCTGTAGATATTATTGCGTTTTCAGTATATTGACTTTTGGTTTCATCATATCACTTTTGTACTAACTACGTTGCCAGTTGTCTAGGTTTAATCATCGAATATGTTATCATATTTCAAGAAAATGATGAATATACCAAATTAGGATCACTACAAAAATTTTTTTTTGGCCTGAAGTAACTTTCACCCATTTTCCCTCTAACTGTCCCTCAATTATATTATTTACGACATACAGCTTTCAAAATTCGGTAGATCGTCTTCGTTACAGATAATTATTCAAATTTCAACCAATAATGATCCAATGTTGTGAACTTTCCGTCCAAGCTCAAAACAATCCCACGTTTGTTTTCGTGTAAATGGAAATTCTGATGAAAAAGGTGAACTAACTTCAAACCTTGAGCGAATTTTCCGCCCAAGGTCGTCGGTTCGTTTTTGGCGTTCGATTCTTGAAAACGAGTCGCATTATTTTCGATTGGCGGGTACGTTTATCCGAATTTGCAACGCGCATATTTTTGGATTACAACCAGCCCATCATTTCGGTTGAATACACCACCGGTGTTATTGAAAATGATTCACTGATGTGCAGTTGCAATGCCAGAATTTTTAAAAATACACGTTCACTGACTCTCCACATCTGCGACCTTCTGGCCCACATTATTTGCGCGTAAAAGGATAAATAAATAGGACGCCAGACTGTTTGCTTGGCGTTGCAGCAGTTGGCAGGTCAAGCGAATTTATTCGTCCTTTTTGGAAGAAAAAAATCGGAACAATAGAAAAGCACTCTGCAATTCGAAAATTAAGGTTTTCAATACTAATAGGAGCGCTAGGAAGAATGGAAGAACCAATATAAAATCCCAAATTAGTATTATACCACCATCCAGTTTCTTAAATTGGTTTCATGAAGATAATCACGTTCAAATACACAAAAATGTTATCCTTACAGAATATATACGATATTCTGTAATAGCTTGTATGAAAATGATTCTGTCAGTAGAATAAACCATTACACGTATTTCCAATGCCTTTTCCTCATTTCTGTATAAATATTTCCAATGATTTCTCCCATCTTAAATATTAGGGCTACACCATATCTCTATATAACTGATTATGGGGTATTTCGACTTTTTATTTCGATTTTTCTGATCTTTCGAAATACCCGTACCAAAACAGAAGATATCATGAATTATGATTATGATTGTTCGAAAATAAAAAATAAAAATTGGTCCATTGAATCCAATTTCTTGAAGAAACATGAAAATTCTAGGCATGCGATGTGTTTTTAGGGAATTCATGAGTGCTGGCTTGATGATCGAATAATTACAGTGGATCAAACAACATCATCATCAAAACAACTGAATTATGTTTTTCTCATATATATAGAAAATATAGTGAGAATTATCCATTAAAACATGTATGATACTTCCAGGAATAAATACTGCAGAAATCTAGTTATATCTTAATTCCAAACAAGATTCCTTTGAAATTACCATTCATTGCCTATCCTAGAGAGTGATGAATGATGATATGAGATGTCAGATACCATTGTTCTATTTATTTTGGGAATATGGTGAGAATTATCCATTAAAACATGAATGATAGCTCAAGGAATATATACTTCTGAAATCTAGTTATATCTTAATTCTAACCAAGATTCCTTTGAAATTACCATCCATTGCCTATCCTAGAATGTGATGAATGATGATGAATGAGATGTCAGATACCATTGTTCTATTTATTTTGGGAATATGGTGAGAATTATCCATTAAAACATGAATGATAGCTCAAGGAATATATACTTCTGAAATCTAGTTATATCTTAATTCTAACCAAGATTCCTTTGAAATTACCATCCATTGCCTATCCTAGAATGTGATGAATGATGATGAATGAGATGTCAGATACCATTGTTCTATTTATTTTGGGAATATAGTGAGAATAATCCATTAAAACATGAATGATAGCTCAAGGAATATATACTTCTGAAATCTAGTTATATCTTAATTCTAACCAAGATTCCTTTGAAATTACCATCCATTGCCTATCCTAGAAAGTGATGAATGGTGGTATGAGATGTCAGATACCATTGTTCTATTTATTTTGGGAATATAGTGAGAATTATCCATTAAAACAAGAATGATAGCTCAAGGAATATATACTTCTGAAATCTAGTTATATCTTAATTCTAACCAAAATTCCTTTGAAATTACCATTCATTGCCTATCCTAGAGAGTGATGAATGATGATATGAGATGTCAGATACCATTGTTCTATTTATTTTGGGAATATAGTGAGAATTATCCATTAAAACATGAATGATAGCTCAAGGAATGAATACTTCAGGAATCTATCTATCTCAATTTTAACCAAGATTTCTTTGAAATTACCATTCATTGCCTATTCTAGAAAGTGATGGTGTGAGATGTTCAGATACCATTGTTCTATTTATTTTGGGAGCTAATACCAGCTTAACTGCGTAAAATAACTTTTACTGTTGTTTAATACTCAACAAATTATACAATAAATATCAACCTAGAATGCATGTGTATTGAAGGCATTAACACTTCATTCCAATAGTGCTCATTGTATTTTTCGAAATATGTTATGCCCTGTAGTTTCTACACTACAAACAATAGTTCATATAATATTTATGAGAACCATAGGTCAATAATGAAGAATGAACATGCAAAATAAGTTGGTTTGAATAAAGTTACCATTCAAATCAACCTAGTTCTTTCAATTCTACAAAAGCACATAACTATTGTTTTTTTCTTTGATTTATAACGAAGAAATTAAATAACATAATGGTTTGGTGCTTTTCCAAAAGAATAACCATTAGAAATTCATCTTTACCTCAATAATAATATGCTGATGGCAAGTGATTTTCAAATGACTTCCCCATTTGTTTTGATTGACTGAATATCAGATAATTTGCTTACCTCAGGAGTTAATTCTGCACTAGGGTCATGTGAATTTGAATCTGTATTGCTTTCACTACTAGCGGATAAAGTATCTGGTACAACTCCAGGCTCTCCTTGGGAACTTTGACTTCCTTCAATAGGTTCTTGAGGGGTTGTTGGGAGATTTCCTCTTTCAATATTCAGTAAATAAGTAGTAACATCAGTGTGCCTCACGTAGTCTCGATTATACCTTCCCAGAGAGTTTAAATCATCAAATAAATCTCTTTCGTAGTTGAGTAGGATTGCATCCAAACTTTTAGGGTGCACATAATGAGATCTCAATAAACCAGGAGAGAAGGCTCTCCAACTGGTTCCGTTGTCTAAATCTAAACTTTCGATATTATCAACCAAATTGGGTATCAAATGGGAGTTCATATCTACCCTCAACAAGCTCAATATAAGAGCAAGTTGGAGCATTTCGTCATGAAAAACTTTTTTCAAACACAACATTGTTCACAGTTTATTTTCACTTAACCTAAAACTTTTTCAAATAAAACACTTTCTTTCTATCTAGATCATTGTCATTTGTTGTATCACTCATTTATTATGTTCCATTGATATATTCTTTCAGTGTCATTTTTCCAACATCTTCTGCGATGTAAACAAAGCAAATTATTTAATTTGACGATTTTTGTGAATAATAGAACCGGCCACAAAATTCGTTGTTTACTACTTTTTATATTTATTATTCAATGATCTCAATTCACTTTAGATTTGGTGATTTCTCATCATTCAAGGGGATTCATAAAAGCCACTATACTTTTCTCAACTTTACGAAACAAACAGATCTCAAATCCAGGAAAATTTGTATAATTATGTATATCGTATTTGACAGCAATAACCTTACTATAATACCAATGTAAAAGAATGAGACGAACACATGTTGGCACTACTGCGCAAGAATTTCGGTGGGGAATCTCTTATACGTGGTTGAAGTTCAAAAACACTAACAAATAATCTGAAATTTAAAAAAAATAAGGTCTATTTACAAGAAAGCACGGGGCCACCACGGATCGAATACTATTTTTGTTGAAGTTGATTCTTGGGTTAATTCCAAAAATTTCAATACCTCCTCTGTTCTCGCATACCCATATCAATTAATTATGGTGGATGCGCTTTTCAAACTTCTTTGTTTTTGAAAAACAATACTTTTCAAGAATTCCAAGAAACCTATAAGATTAATTTTAGGCCCAAAACGCAACGGTCAAATTATTATGATAAATACCGAAAGGATGGTACTTTCAGAACAGTTAGTAAACCCTTCAAGAATATGCAATCAGTACCATTTCGGTCAATGTTTCGTCATAAAGACCATTTTTTTTTTCATGAGTGAAAATACATGATGTCATGAATAACACATATTTCAAAATATTTCATAACCTTGCATTTTATCATAAATCCGAAAAAGTATTGATTTGGTCCTATAAAAACACATACCCCTAATACTTAAAAGGGAACAGGAAAAAATTTCATTTACTCTAAATTTTTAAATTTCAATACAGTAATGAAAATGAAGATTGTACGGAATTCTATGGATGCTGTCAGCTTGATAGCAACTGTCAACGGCTGTCGTCTGTCATTTCATTTTCGTTTTCAGTTTCGGTAAAAGGGTATTGAGGTGATATCAAAATCAAAATATTTTTCACTTTATTTAATTCACATTAATCACAAATCACTCAAATGGAATACATGGAACAATCAGATTTTTCACACAAAAGCAGAAAAAGAATAAGGGAAGTGAAGAAGAAGGCTAGACCTGGTAAGTTAACAGAACTTATATTCTAACCTTTAGGAAATGGTTACATGGAAATTTTCTTTTAGAACTAAGTACTAAAGAATCCTGGTATCAGGAAGGATACACCAAGGTGTTCGACAAATTCTGGGATTTTGTTGATAACTGTGACAGAATCGACGAGAATGAATGTTCTCAGAGAGAATTTATTTCAAAATACGAATTGCCTTATAAACCAGTAGTAATAACAGGGTGCCAAAATAAATGGAGAGCTCCAGAGAAGTGGACTCTTGAGAAACTCGCTAGAAAGTATCGCAATCAAAAATTCAAATGCGGTGAAGATAACGAAGGTTATAGCGTAAAAATGAAAATGAAATATTATATAAGTTATATGCTCAATACTAAAGATGATAGCCCTCTGTATATTTTTGATAGCAATTTTGGTGAGGTGAGGTCTATCCTAAGGAATATTAGTTTCACTTTTGTTAATGTTGATCAAACATTTTAGCATCATCGCCGTAAAAAAATATTAAATGATTATGAAGTGCCGTATTTCTTCCGTGACGACCTATTCAAGTATGCTGGTGAGAATCGCAGGCCTCCATATCGTTGGTTTGTTATGGGACCGGCAAGATCTGGAACTGGAATTCATATTGATCCGTTGGGAACAAGTGCCTGGAATGCGTTAGTTAAAGGACATAAGAGGTTAGCGGGTTACTATTATTTCAGTTGCGGAATATTCTTGTAATAATTGGCTAGGAAGTATTTTTGAAAGCACTTCTGGAGATGCTTGAAGCCTTCACAGATATTTTTCACCTTAACATACAATCGTCTAATTTTCAGATGGTGCTTATTTCCTACCCACACACCTAAAGAGCTGTTGAAAGTAACAAATCAAATTGGTGGTAAGCAACGAGATGAAGCAATAACTTGGTTCAATCACATTTATCCAAAAACCAAAGAACCAAACTGGCCGAGTGATTGCAAACCGATAGAAATCTTGCAGAAGCCTGGAGAAACCGTGTTTGTACCAGGAGGGTGGTGGCATGTGGTTCTCAATCTAGATACTACCATTGCGGTTACACAAAATTTTTGCAGCAGGACAAACTTTCCAATTGTTTGGCATAAGACTGCCAGAGGTAAGTTTTGAGGATTCCATTTATTATATATAACTTTAAAGAAAGGGTCTTGTTGAGCACTCGTTCTACTTACAAGAGGACTAGGTATATCATTTCGTCACGATGTCTCTATTTTTCGAGTTTTGGGCCGAATATGGTCTTAGTCGACAAGGTTTGACTCACTAATGACGAATCTGTCGAAAAATTCAAGTCTGTCCGTAAGCCTAGCCAGAACAACCTAGAAACTTGAAATTTTCAGGGTAGGCTCCAATCTCGAATGCCCCGGTTAAATTCCTTGTTGGGCAGAATTCGACCAGGGGTTCCGTAAATATGGACGTTTGAAATGTAGTTTTCTTGATTTCAAAACTACGGATTCGATCGTGAAGAAATTTTGTATTTTAATGGAAAAATTATATACATGGTGTTTCCAAATTGTATGACTCATTTGCTTTCGTTTGAGCCATATTTATTGATATCCAAAAATCAACAGTTAACAAGTTATTTGAGTTCTTTGAGTGTTTTCCATAAAATTCCTGATCTTACTTCATTTTTCTACGTTGACCAAGTTTGATTATAATTTCGGATTATTTTTATCAGAGAAGGATATGATATGTATGAAAAAAGCGAAATTATTCTGTAATAGATGTTGAAAAAGAATTCGTATGATTTAAAAGTTGGTATATGAAGAAAAGAATAGTCAATTTCTAATATCAATTCGCCTGCAACTTTCGAATTCCTCAATTTATGTATGACAAAATTATTTTACAAACTTGCCAAATTCCTTCTTCATTTCCTGAAAAAGTTTTCGTTAGAATGCAGGCACTAATTTCGTGTCAGCAGATTTTTTTATAAACAACTTTTTGAATGCCCGGCATGAAAAATAGTGATTTGGCGTTAATGTTCGGATGGGAGCAATAGCTAACATTTTGATAGGTCCTTACTATCTACCTGACAATTTAAATGGAGAAAATTATGAAGAATTTTTGAGAACAAATATGGGCAGTTTTTTGGACGAGGTTTCCTTGATTGACAGGCGGAAATCATTTTCCAACATGATGGGTGTCCCGCACACTATAGGCTAAAAGTTCTTATGTTCGTATTGTTTCCTAACCGGGGGATAGGTAGGGAAGGACCTATTTCGTGGCTAGCAAGAAGGCCGGATCTAACAACGTTAGATTTTCATGTTTGGGTTAGTTCAAAAGGAATAGTATATGAAAGGGAAATACATACACATGCACAACTTGTTGAGAGAATAGACGGAGCAGTGAGAAGATTGAGAGTAAATTACAGGACTGAAGAAATTAGAAAGAGGGCACGTGCTTGTATAAGGAATGGTGGAGGACATTTCGAACATAATCTATGAATAAATTTCTTAGAGAAATTTTGAGTCAAATTGCAATGAAAAATTATTTAATTCGTTACTTTTCTTTCTTCGCTCATATCCCCTTTCAAATCAAAATCTGCTGTAACGAAACTAGTGCCTGCATTCTAACGAAAACTTTTTTAGGAAATAAAAAAGGAATTTGGCGAATTTTTAAAATAATTTTGTCATACATAAATTGTGGAGTTCGAAAGTTGCAGGCGAATTGGTAATAGACATTGACTATTCTTTCCTTCATATACCAACTTTCAAATCATATGAATTCTTTGTCAACATCTATTACAGCATATTTTCGCTTTTTTCATACATATCATATCCTTCTCTGATGAAAATAATCCGGAATTATAATCAAACTTGGTCAACGTAGAAAAAATTGACGAAAAATGGAGTAAGGTCAGTAATTTTTCCAAGAACACAAAAACTCAAATAACTTGTAAACTGTTGATTTTTGGATATCAATAAATATGGCTTTAGAAACACCCTGTATTCAAGCTAAAGTTTTTCCAGATCGCATAACCAGAACCATTTTAAATTCCAACGAATTATTAAACAAAAAATCCTTATATTTCCTTAACAGCTGATTCGGCATAATTAACAAAGAGCTGTTCTCATTTTTTTTGACAGTTGTCAAAAATTTCTTCAATTGGTTTCTTAAACTGGAAAATGCGAATCTACCTACAAGGTGGATGAACGAGCGCTCAAAAGCTCCTGACTTCACAGCAGTGCTTTTTATAATTTTTTCAGTGAAGGCCGTTTTGCATCATCTTTAATAGTTGCATTTTATTTCTAGGTCGTAGGAAGCTCTCCCAAAGCTGGTTGCGTACTCTTAAACAAAACGAGCCAATGCTTGCTCTTTTGGCAGAAAGAATCAATATCGAGCAATCATCAGGAGTGGCATCTGATTCCAGTAATTCGTCTTCAAGTTCCAGTTCTGAATCTGAAAATAGTTCTCATTCAGATGAAGATAGTGGACAGGAGTCTATCTCGGCCAAGAAAAAGAGAAGGAAGTCTGATAGTGAATCTGGACACAACAGAAAGACTGCAAAAACTAATCATGTGAGTAAATATTGTATTGCCTCAGATTTTTGAGAAGATTTATTCCTTGTCGTTGTCTCACTTTTAAAACATCAAAATCGTACAAAATATCATAATTTTTTTATTTGTGGGGGTAGTTCAAAAATTAATTTCTGTGAATAGACCGAAATTTTATCCTTCTCCTGAACACTAAACACTAGATCCCCTGAAAGAGTAATTTTATTTTGTTTTCTATAGGAGGTGAATTGTTCTGAGACCTTGTCTTCTGTGAATAATCATTGTGCTTCCATTTCTCCAGAATCAACTATGGCAGAATTTCCTTCGAAAGAATAGTTTATTTTTTCAAAACTTTTTTCTCAAAGTTACCATTCTTGTTCAGCATGTTTCATGTTCTGTAAAGAATGGATCAGTTATTGCCACATACTCTTTTTATAATATAAATGGAAGTTTTAAACGTTTCTAGTCAGCAATTGTAATTGTAATTGAACTTTTTTTCTCTACTAAATTGTGTTTTCATCTGGAATTTTTATGGTTAAAAGATGTGGAATCTTTTTTCTGCTGACTGAGGAAATGTTTGTTTGCATTGAGTGTATGCTGACTGGAGTTGGCCATAGTTTCTATTTTAATTATATACTTTATGCATTCCTAATGATTGATTAACTTGTTCCTATTTCATCAGCTCTCTGAAATTCAGTAATATTTTTATATTGGCAATAATATTTCATTCTTTATAGATTTGTATTCCAAAAGTATTATTATATTATTTAAATTATTCCTAGTTTATTGATGAAATTATTTGAAGTATAAGGATGAGCAATAGAAATCAACAAGCCACTTAATTCCAACATAATACGAAGTGACAAGTTATTGAATATGAACTTTCTAGTTCTCCTGTAAAGATTTAATTTCTATTGCTTGTACTGTACGGAAATTCGTTAAAAAAATTGTCCCTTATTTTTATTGTTAATAGAATATGCAATATAGATTTAATTGACTTATTTCAAAACAGAATGTTCTGTTATTTGCTGAATAATTACCTTGGGTAGGTTGTCTGAAGAGTACAATAAGTTGGCGTGGTAAATGTTTCATTTATTCACAAGAGATTTACAGATCAAGTATTAATAAGGTCAGTTTTGCTGAGAAATAATTTGATGAAATTGCTGGCACATTTGGCTATTTGCACAAGGTAAAAATATTATTTAAAAAAAAACGAATACCCTCAACCTCACCTCTCAAAAATTTTACATCTGGCATAGTTGATTTGTGATTGTGTAATGCCAAAAATTGTCGAAATTTTTGGGTGGAAATAAATTATGCAGTTTAGCTTCGATGATTCACAGGGGCTTATCCCAAATGCGATTATTAGTCATTTATTATTCTGAGAAGTTGAAGTGGATATTGGGGTACATTGAATTTTTTTCTCTATTATCAATAACTGAATTTTCACTGTCTTAATTAATTTGTATCACATACAAGCTCTGAATGAGCTTCTGAGGGGTTTCACATAATCTAGGAGAGTCGGGATAAAAACATTGAAATTCTGAAGAATAATTGTTTCCTGTCGCCAAGCTAGTCTAACAGTCGATCTAAGTAACCCGAAGGTCATCATCATTTTCAACAGCAGACCATGGTATCAGCTTTTGTGAGCCATCCTCAGTGCAGCGTAGCGAGTTTACTCTGATACGGAAGCATGGTTTTTTTTGAAACATACAGTTGCGTGGATCGAAGGAATTTTCCTCACTAATGCCACCTGTCTCCACCAACAGAATCCTTCCCCACTTCTCTGTACGTCCTCAAAAAGACTCAATGACCTCAGAAAATGCCCACAAGCATGCAACGACATGCTAAAATCAATCAATCATTACATGTGTTAGCACGGGATAAAAGTATACAACGACGTATTCTGGTCAGATGTACAAATTGAAAGAATGAATATTTACGTGTTCAAAGAATACCAACAATGCATATGTGAAGAAAAGCACGTTATAATCCAAGAGCTTTTCTTCAATATTCACGTTGGAAACAATTATTCCGAAGAATAATTCAATTGAAGGATGACCTTTCAAATTTTTATTGATTTTTACGTGTTCAAAGACGACCAACAAAATGCATATGTAAAGAAAAGCTCGTTATAATCCGAGAGCTTTTCTTCAATATTCATGTTGGAAACAATTATTCCGAAGAATAATTCAATTTAAAATTTTTATTGATTTTTACGTGTTCAAAGACGACCAACAATGCATATGTAAAGAAAAGCACGTTATAATCCAAGAGCTTTTCTTCAATATTCACGTTGGAAACAATTATTCCGAAGAATAATTCAATTGAAGGATGACCTTTCAAAGTTTTATTGATTTTTACGTGTTCAAAGACGACCAACAATGCATATGTAAAGAAAAGCACGTTATAATCCAAGAGCTTTTCTTCAATATTCACGTTGGAAACAATTATTCCGAAGAATAATTCAATTGAAGGATGACCTTTCAAATTTTTATTGATTTTTACGTGTTCAAAGAATACCAACAATGCATATGTAAAGAAAAGCACGTTATAATCCGAGAGCTTTTCTTCAATATTTTATTCACGTTGGAAACAATTATTCTAAAGAATAATTCAAATTTTTATTGATTTGCGTTTTGCTTCTAATCCATTCTTCACCTAACACTGCTGGCATATTTCAATTCCATATATCTCTTGACAATAACATAACAATATAACATATTTCACTTGAAAAAACAATTTTTTTTTAAATTTGTTGCCTTTTTCGTATCTTTTCATTTGAAAGAAATAAGTTATTTTTGAATTCCTGAAAGTGTTCTTCAACCAACCTACCCATTCAAAAAATACAATTTCGTGGAGAATTTTTTGGAGTTCTATCAGTAATAAGAGGAACTCTTGAGCAATATTGGAGAGAAATCTTCTGCAGGATTTCCAAGTCTGAATTCCTGTCTGTGCCTTTATGAGGTTCACTATTATTATTTGACTGAATTTTTTGAGTGTTTGTGATTATGTTGTTTGTCTTCTTCTTCTCTGATTATTTATATCAAATTTAATATTTTATGATTCTGATGATATCCTAATGAGATATCTCAAAATTAAATTTCCTTGTAAATATCATGTCTCTTCTATTATGTATTACTTCCAAAGAAAAATGTCTGGGTTCAAAACCAATAATATAAACTATATTATATTAAGTATTTATTTAATAAATATTTAAGTTTTATCTCACAGGTGGAGTACTAAAGTAGGTAATTTTGAAACAGCTAAAAGATATATACAATAATAAGTAACGTGAGAAGTATGCAGTGGTCTAGAGAAGACTATTCCTGTAGAAATCTGATTTTTTAAAATTATTATTTCGTGTTTTTAGTCAAATTGAAATGATTTTATTTAAAGCCAAATTTTTGTGATTTGAAACATTGTGCCTCATTAGTTCCAATATACCTATTACTGCTATTAATCTTTTTGTTGTTGGTCACTGAAGTTGTAATGAATTTTTTTAAGGACAAACTTTTTCAGACATATTGTAAGGTCATGTGATCTTGTTTAGTGCCTCAATTTTACATCTGTGGTATCGTTAAATCACAATTATAACTAGATAAGCATTATTAAAGCATCATTTGTAGAAATTGATTAATTTCGATTTACCTTTCTGCGGTTCTCAAAAGAATTATATTACAGGAACATGGATTGATCACAATTATTCTATTGGGTGGATAAATCTAGGTATCCATTGGCCTACAGAATTTAGGACATAATGAAGTTTGAAGTTCGGTAATACAGGCTTTATCACTAGATTATTTTTCATCTGGTTACATTTCGTTGGCGCCTGAAAATAATTCCGCCCCTAAAATTCTCCATCAACGATAAAGGGAACCTTCGTTCTGAATATGGTTCTATTACATAACCTCACATGGTCTCGACCTTAATGAGCCACATTTTGTGAAAAACGGATTCCTATGAACAATAGGCATCAAGATGGCAATGTATATTCCATGCACTCGTGTCCAAGGTGAACAGACTGTGAATGAATTACTTTCTTGTACACAGGTCTATTGATGTGATCACAAATTGAATAGATTTCCGATTAGGGTTAAATGAATTTTTCGAGATGATTAGTATTCTTTTATGGAGAATACAGGATCGATTGATTTACATCACTAAACTTGGAATTGGATGGTATTACTTTCCATTTCAAGCCGTAATGAAGCAATCCAGAAATACGTTGACCTAGAATGTGGAATAGAAGAAGCAATTATGTATAATTTGGTGTGAAGGGTTAATGAAAAACGGTATGGGTGAAAAAGTTTGATATCAGTATAAAAATTAATAAAGATTATTATAAAAGCATTATATACTAAGATAATCTTTGGAATATAGTTTTGGGAATAACGCTGATCAAGGTATTTTCACGAAATTCGTTCTCTGGACTTTTTAGTTACTCTCCTTCCAATATGCAGAAGAACTTGTCCCGAACGGATTTGTTTGAAGACATCAATTGCTTCTTGGTGAGACACTCCATGTAGTGGTTTACTATTTACAGCCAATATTTCATCACCTGAAAAAGCCTTATGAGAATAGAGATACTTATTGAAAAATATATTAAAACGAAATATAAAAACATCACTTCGTCTCATCCGTGCGAAATTGTGCACGCGGGATAAAAATAGATGGCAAGTTCCAAAAATAAAATTACATCCTGTAGGGAGCCTTGCATAGTGATTCACGACAGGCTGCAGGTGATGAAAATGGATTAAAATCGTATTTGAATTTGGGATCGAAAATCTGTAGAATTAAATTCTTACCTTCTTTGAGGGAACCATTTTCAGCTGCCTGCCCATTTGGGTAGATAGTTTTGACGTAGATTCCCATATTTCCTTTGGGCGAGTCTCTCCCTCCAACAATACTAAATCCCAATGCTTTGGTACCATGTCCTTTTTGGAAGACAACCTGTCTTATTGTAAACGTACTGCATCCGCCTCTCGGCAATGTACAAAATTTACTTTCTTCCTCTTCTTCTTCCACTTCTTCAAGTTCCTCCAACCAATCCTGAAAATAAGATTTTTTATTTGTACTATGGTGTCAGCTTGAATAAGGTTTTAAATCAGCAAGACTTCTCAACCATTAAGCACGTCTTGAAATGTAATTGGAGGATTATTGCTGAAATTACTGGCGACTTAGCGGCACTTTAAACCCAATGCAGGTAGCCAAGGATGAGAGAACTCAGGATGAAATCGATTATATCATTAAACTATGACGCGGTAATGAGTGCAGAGCGTACCATGATTAATTATTATTCTTGGGATATAACCTCGATTCTATCCAAATATTTTTTGTTTACTCATCTGACCAAAATTCATCCAAGTAAAGAAATACAGTCTAAGATCTAGGAAACGTTAAGGTTGTACACTACTTTCATTTGCCCTATGCTTCACAGTGTTAACTGTATCAATGAATTTTTTTGAATGCATTTAGTTTTTTGAATGTTCATTCAGGATGTATGCAGAAGAGTTCTGTTAATTTGAAAATGGAAATATTTATAAATGAACATATATCCGATTTTAAAGGTGATGGATTAAGATCGAATGCACAGATCAATGGCTAATGACAACTCTTTGACAATGAGGAAAATTTCAATTTCTTTTCTTTTTAATCACCAGTAATCATTGAGTAAAGTTCAAATTGTACGCCTCCGAAATAGCTCCACCTCTAAATTCCGGAATAACCAATGCCAGCCAAATCTTCAATATAATTAATTTTTCATTGTAATATTCATGTAACGGTTTATTCATATTTTTTGACCTTACCTCACCAAAAGTACACAAACGGTGTATTCCTATTGAATTTCAATATTCAAGCATCTATACATGGTTTCAAGTCAAAAAGTTTATATAAACATAAGTCCGTTTTCGCTTTATTTTCGATACACAAGCTGTTACAATTGAATTCAGAAAAAAAATTTTTTTTCGAATAACTCCCAAACTTTTTTCATTTTTATAAAACTTTGTGGGTATGGAATATGTGAAGAGATAGAGTTCGCAAATGAAATTGATTTCGATTTTTAATAAGTGGCTTTCCGAACAACATAAGAATGAAAATTATAAACCCTTGCTTCCACAAAAAAATAATATCCTTATTTTTCTTAATTTCGTAATGAAAAAGATCCCTCGACTTCGTATAAGTCATTTTTGAGCGCTCGTTCTACTATGAGGGCTATATAATTTCGTCACGATGTCTGTATTATTCGAATTTTGAGCCGAAAATGGTCTCAACCGACAAGGTTCGACTCACTGATGACGAATCCGTCGGAAAATTCAAGTCTGTCCGTCCGGCCGTAGGCACGATAACTCTCGAACGGAACAACCTAGAGAGTTGGAATTTTCAGTTCAGTTGCCAAATGCTGCGGTTAAGTTCGTTAATAGGCAGAATTCCACCAGGGGTTCCGTGAATATGGCCGTTCGAAATTTTGTTCTTCTGATTACTTCGAAACTACAGATTCGATCGAGATGAAATTTTGCTCTCAAATAGAGAACGACGAGTTCAAGCTACTTTGTCCAGATCGCATAACCAGAACCATAGAAACCATAGAAAATTATAACTTTCGAACGGAAAGGCCTAGGGACTTGAAATTTTCAGGATAGGTGTAGATCTCGAATGTCGTGGTCACGTTCATCTATGAGCAAAATAAGACTAGGGGTTCCGTAAATATGGTCGTTTGAAATTCAGTTTTCTTGATAATTTCAAAACTACGGATTCGATCGTGACGAAATTGTGTATACTAATGGAGGATGATATATTCAAGCTACATTTTTTCCAGATCGCATGACCAGAACCATAGAAAATTATAACTTTCGAACGAAAAGGCCTAGGGAATTGAAATTTTCGGGATAGGTGTGGATATCGAATGTCGCGTTTATCAATGAGTAGATTTAGACTAGGGGTTCCGTAAATATGGTCGTTTGAAATTTAGTTTTCTTGATAATTTCAAAACTACGGATTCGATCGTGACGAAATTTTGTATTTCAATTGAGAATGATATATTCGAGCTACATTTTCTCCAGATCGCATGACCAGAACCATAGAAACCATAGAAAATTATAAATTTCGAACAGAAAGCCTAGGAAATTTTTTCCTGATACTGATTGGATTGGAATGAAATTTTGCACATAGATGAAGAATAAAGTACTCAAATTATTTTCGAAATTTTGTCCAGAACGCATCATCAAAACCATAGAAACCGTCGAAAATTCTGGCGAATAATCGAAAAAAAATTGGTCATAAAGCACTGACGTGAAGTCTGGTGTTTCGCTTCAGTTCAAAATTTTTTTGACAACTGTCGAAAATTTTTTCAATTGGTTTTCGAAACTGGAAAATGCGATTCTACCTAAAATGTGGATGAACGAGCGCTCAAAGCTCCTGACTTCACGGCACTGCTTTCCATCAACTTTGTTTACTCATCTGACCAAAATTCATTCAAGCAAAGAAATACAGTCTGGGATCTAGGAAACGCTAAGAGATATACTTTTGCAAAATAAGAGATGATAGAATACCGATCATTTATTTCAGTTGGTAGGCCAAGGTTTAGGTAAATCTCCCATAGGTGAGTACAAAACGATATACTCAATTCTCAATCATTGACATAAAGAAGGTTCGTATACGATTGAGTAATATTTTTTCCTCCTGAACAAAATAAAAAAGAAGGTCGCAAATGAATGACTTCATTAACCACTGCAATTTTCTAGAAAAGATGATGATGTTCACGTGTGTAATTCAAATTGAAAAAAATCATTTAATGCACTTTGAACTAACTATCCTACCAGTTATTGATTTGCTACACCAGGGACGGCTCAAGGTTTTATTCAGAAAAAAGGGTCAACCTACAAGCAGACGACAGGACTGTAACTAGGTTTTTGCAGAAATTTCGCAGAATTGCACACTTTTCTTGGTGCTGAATTACTATAAAAGCATTACATGATTCATTTTGGGTTAATAAAGGAATTACTCATAAATAGTATAGATATGTAGATCGTTTTGTTCGATTATTTTCCCCATACACAACTATTTATTACCTGACGAATATACCGCGGATGAAAAGAACGAATTGAGTTAGATTCGACCTCAATCCGATTGTTGAATAACGGGTACATTGTAATGAACTATCTATATATCACCCAGATATAGGTCTCAACTTTTTAATGTCAATAGAGTTGCTCGCGGTCTATTAGTGAACGAGAAAAATAGATTATCGATCGAATAAAAATAAAACTTGAACGTTATGTGCCCCTATGTTATTATAACGCTGACCTTTGCAAATTTATGTAAATTATTTATAAATAGTTTGCACACCCAGGATAACGAACATCCTCTGCAACTATTTCATTAGAATACTACCGTTGCCCACTTTCCAAGTATGTAGTTTATTGTTAATGACCACCATAAATTTTAAACTCCTTTTTGGGTTATCTCGAAACTAGAAAATATTGGTAGAATGTATATGCTTGCAATACGACGAGGTTCACAAATTTGTATGTAGGAAAGTGTTTTTAGTAATTGAACATTCCTCGCTTTTCCTGGAGCCATTTTTTTGTCCATCAGTCTGTCCACGAAATGTAAATGACCTGTAACCCCTTAGGCGGTACATGCGTTGGGAGTTTCCCGACACCTCACTACTTCCTTTCGCATGCGAGCCGTGTAAATGGTAATGCACTCAGTAATTATACCGATACTGAAGGAAGAAGAAGTACGTACCTGCTTATTGTAAGTGGCATTCATCCGGCCACATTCACCGCTTTGATTGACTTCCGGTCTTTGTTTTTTACCTATCAATTCATAGTGGGTCCTCGAATTGACCACCTTCGATGGAGGATACTTGGAGGCGTCTTCCGAGTTGAGTTTATTGTTCAGGTCTCTTTTGCTAGGGGAGTGCGATCGCGCCCTTTCGAAGTGCTTCTTGTTGAGCTTCGTCTTCGGTATTTTTATCTTGGCGTTTTCCAGCACGAACTTGTTGGAGAAGTGGTTGTTCGGGACGTGGTTGTTGGACGGTACGTTCCCGACCACCGACCATCTCCTAGAGTTCTTGTCCGATATTTTGTCATCGATTATGTCGTAGTCGGGGGGCGGCTCGAAGGGCAGGGAGTCGTAGAGTTGGCTCTCGCAGCTGTCATAACCACAGTCACGTTCGAGGCCATAATTCACGGACCTCCTTCTGAACCGCGTCCTCCTCCTGGCGTCGGAACCCTCCCTCTGAATTGGGGACTCTGACACGGTGATCGATACCGGATTCGAGCCGGATGGCGATGATACGGGGGACGGAATATAAAACGTCGGCTGTTTGGAATCGTTAAAATTACCACTGAACACTTCCTGGACCGAGAGGCCACGTGACTTCCGAAGTCCTACGTGGATGCTGTTCAATTTGGCGCGGAGCACATCTTGGACGCTTGTTTTCTTGGCACCGGGTAGACGACGGTACGATGTCGCCTGGGGTGTGCTGACTAGAGTTTGGGGACTAGAGCTGTCTAAGAGGGTGGTACGTGATGCTTCCGTAGGACTTTCGTGGGTTTTCAGGCCCCGGAGGGAGCAGCAGTTACGTAGTTTTCTCCATCGCTGAGAAATGCTTCCGTTCAGATCTGGAATCAAGAAGGAGTTATTGAAAATTGTTAAGCCTATTGAAGGGGAGCTCAAGCTGGTCAATATTTAGAAAATTTCGAAGAAATTCACTACACTCCATTAAATTAAGAATTCCAACAGTGTTACTAATGGAGGGACAGCGTGAAGATCCTTCGGTTACAGTTTGAAGTCATTTTAGGGGGGTTCGAACTTCCATGCTTGAAATTGACAAAAGAAATTGTTTTTTCCTGTGCTAGATTACCGTGAATTACTGCGCATTAGGGGGTTCGGATCTTCAGGAACCACAGCTGCAATATTTCTCCCCACTGACAGCTGCAGAGGTAGCAGGCCAAATGTTCCATCGTTCGTTAAATCTAGGATTTCAACCTTCTTGTTGCGCCTTCCAATTAATTATTGAATATCGTCAAATTATTTTAGGATAAAATATACAACAGAATGATGCCCTTGTTCAATTGCTTTATTTTCACAATCAAGTCAAGTATTCTCGGATGAAACATCAAAGAGACAAATCCGATTGTAGAACGAAGTGAAGAAAATAGATGAACAAAGCGGACAAAGAGTGTTGAGCGGAATAAGTAAACACAGTTTTCATTGTCATGCTTGTATATTCATGGAAAGAAGGGACGTTAATTCGTTACTCTTTTGGCACGTGTATGTCTCATGTAATCATCCTAAGTGAGTTTAAGGTCAATTACCTTTTCTTCGATACATTCATAAGTCTCTTCTCACAAGTCTGGGCTTGATTGGACTTTATAATGATTCGGTCATATCAAAGCAGACAGACAGATGCAAGCGGCTGGATTAACTTTATGCATCAGATAATAGACCAGACCATGTCTAGTACCACAAATAAACTAATCTAACAGCTTGAGTTAGATCTTTCTCCGCATTAAAATGATTATAAAGTCCAATTTTGGTACTTTCCCCTAGTCCCCCAACCCGAGAAGAAATTGATAACTCTGAAGACTATAATTTAATTCAATTGATTTATAGCTTTTTTTAGGAACTTATTGTTCATTAGAATATTTGCAAGCAGAATGCTACAAATGTTAATAATTTGAGTGTTGGTATATTTTATTGTACCTACAGATGATATTCTCATTGATTTTTTTTCCATTTGAAACTAAGATTTTTTGGTAGTGTTTTGTTAATATATTGATTTCTTGACGTTTTAGATGTTTGTAAAAGATGCGCATTGTGTATTCAATATTTAAATTCATTGTGTAATTTTGTTCAAAATTCAAGGACCCCAAGGAAGGTTGGAACACCTTCAAGGGGCAGTCGAAAGTGGTAAACAAGAATTTAGAAAATATTCATAATTTTTATTACCTATGGTTATCATTATCTTGAATGTTTTGCCCACGGATTCGGGCGCGTAAATTCTGATTTTTTCACACGTATGACACCTATATCAATTTTTTTCGACCATGTCTTGTACCACAAATACACTAATCTAACAGCTTGAGTTAGATCTTTCTCCGCATTGAAAAGATTAAGTCCAATTTTGGTACTTTCCCCTAGTTCCTCAGCCCGAGACAAAATTGATAACTCTGAAGAGTATATTATTTTAATTCAATGATTTATAGCTTTGTTTTAGGAACTTGTTGTATATTAGAATATTTGCAAGCAAAATGCTACAAATGTTGACAATTTGAGTGTTGGTATATTTTATTGTACCATACAGATGAGATTCTGATTAATTTTTTTCCATTTGAAACTAAGATTTTTTGGTAGTGTTTTGTTAATATATTGATTTCTTGACGTTTTAGAAGTTTGTAAAAGATGCGCATTGAGTATTCAATATTTAAATTCATTGTGTAATTTTGTTCAAAATTCAAGGATCCCAAGGAAGTTTGGAACACCTTCAAGGGACAGTCGAAAGTGGTAAACAAGAATTATATTCATAATTTTTATAACCTATGGTTATCATTATCTTGAATGTTTTGCCCACGGATTCGGGCGCGTAAATTCTGATATTTTCACATGTATGTCATCTATATCAATTTTTTTTGACCATGTCTAGAACCACAAATAAACTAATATAACAGCTTGAGTTAGATCTTTCTCCGCATTGAAAAGATTAAGTCCAATTTTGGTACTTTTCCCTAGTCCCTCAACCCAAGAAAACATTTGATAACTCTGAAGAGTATATTATTTTAATTCAATGATTTATAGCTTTTTTTTAGGAACTTGTTGTATATTAGAATATTTGCAAGCAAAATGCTACAAATGTTGACAATTTGAGTGTTGGTATATTTTATTGTACCTACAGATAAGATTCTGATTATTTTTTTTTTCATTTGAAACTAAGATTTTTTGGTAGTGTTTTGTTTATATATTGATTTCTTGACGTTTTAGAAGTTTGTGAAAGATGCGCATTGAGTATTTTATATTTAAATTCATTGTGTAATTTTGTTCAAAATTCAAGGATCCCAAGGAAGTTTGGAACACCTTCAAGGGACAGTCGAAAGTGGTAAACAAGAATTATATTCATAATTTTTATAACCTATGGTTATCATTATCTTGAATGTTTTGCCCACGGATTCGGGCGCGTAAATTCTGATTTTTTCACATGTATGTCATCTATATCATTTTTTTTTGACCATATCTAGTACCACAAATAAACTAATATAACAGCTTCAGTTAGATCTTTCTCCGCATTGAAAAGATTAAGTCCAATTTTGGTACTTTTCCCTAGTCCCTCAACCCGAGAAAAAAATTGATAACTCTGAAGAGTATATTATTTTAATTCAATGATTTATAGCTTTGTTTTAGGAACTTGTTGTATATTAGAATATTTGCAAGCAAAATGCTACAAATGTTGACAATTTGAGTGTTGGTATATTTTATTGTACCATACAGATAAGATTCTGATTAATTTTTTTTCATTTGAAACTAAGATTTTTTGGTAGTGTTTTGTTAATATATTGATTTCTTGACGTTTTAGAAGTTTGTGAAAGATGCGATCGAGTATTTTATATTTAAATTCATTGTGTAATTTTGTTCAAAATTCAAGGACCCCAAGGAAGTTTGGAACACCTTCAAGGGACAGTCGAAAGTGGTAAACAAGAATTTAGAAAATTTTCATAATTGTTATAACCTATGGTTATCATTATCTTGAATGTATTGCCCACGGATTCGGGCGCGTAAATTCTGATTTTTTCACACCTAGGTCACCTATATCAATTTTTTTGGACCATGTTTTGTACCACAAATAAACTAATCTAACAGCTTGTGTTAGATCTTTCTCCGCATTGAAAAGATTAAGTCCAATTTCGGTACTTTCCCCTAGTCCCTCAACCCGAGAAAAAAATGATAACTCTGAAGAGTATATTATTTTAATTCAATGATTTATAGCTTTGTTTTAGGAACTTGTTGTATATCAGAATATTTGCAAGCAAAATGCTACAAATGTTGACAATTTGAGTGTTGGTATATTTTATTGTACCTACAGATAAGATTCTGATTAATTTTTTTTTTATTCGAAACTAAGATTTTTTGGTAGTGTTTTGTTTATATATTGATTTCTTGACGTTTTAGAAGTTTGTAAAAGATGCGCATTGAGTATTTTATATTTAAATTCATTGTGTAATTTTGTTCAAAAGTCAAGGATCCCAAGGAAGTTTGGAACACCTTCAAGGGACAGTCGAAAGTGGTAAACAAGAATTTAGAAAATTTTCATAATTGTTTTTACCTATGGTTGTCATTATCTTGAATGTATTGCCCACGGATTCGGGCGCGTAAATCCTGATTTTTTCACACGTATGTCACCTATATCAATTTTTTTCGACCATGTCTTGTACCACAAATAAACTAATCTAACAGCTTGAGTTAGATATTTCTCCGCATTGAAAAGATTAAGTTCAATTTTGGTACTTTTCCCTAGTCCCTCAACCCAAGAAAACATTTGTTAACTCTTAGGAGTTTATTATTTTAAATTCAATTGATTTATAGCTTTTTTTTAGGAAGTTGTTGTATATTAGAATATTTGTAGAGGAAATGACACAAATGTTAACAATTTGAGTTTTGGTATATTTTATTGTAGCTACAAATAATATTCTGATTTTTTTTTTTTTTTCATTTGAAACTGAGATTTTTCGGTAGTATTTTGTCTATATGTTTGTAAAAGATGCGAAAATTGAAGTATATTATATTTCAATTGATTGTATGATTTTGTTCAAAATTCAAGAGTCCCTAGGAAGTTTGGACAAGGGACAGTGGTAAACAAGAATTCAGAAAATTTTCATAATTGTTATTACCTATGTTTATCATTATATTGCCCATGGATTCGGGCGCGTAAATTTTGATTTTTTCACTAGTATGACACCTATATCATTTTTTTTTCCTCTCGCGATTCAACCGGCTCTCAACTCACCAATATCGGCGAAATCCTGAAAAATCGCTTTGGAACACATAAATGACACGACGGATCACTCGGGCCGACACAGCGCACTATTTGTCTGAGCGAATACTATAGGAGCTCATGGTACTTTGTACAGGAAAGCACAACGACACGCCTGTTGAGCATAAACAGTAATTCAGAGCCGCACTTGTAATTTTTTTTATGACCTAGCGAAGGACCAATTCCTTCTCTCAAAACACACGACGAGCTGTCGTTTTACCTGCGTTCGAAAAGATTGCCGATACAGGTAAAGTGTGAACCCATGTCAAGTGCTGATAATGGGCTAGCTCAGCCAAAACAATCTTATCACCCTAGGGTCGCACTATTATTTCGAGATTTCAAATATTTGAAATTTATGGGATAGTATAAGTGGAGATTACACAATGATGGTACGTTTGATGTGGCCGACGAAAAATGATTCGGGTTTTTCGTTTGTATCATGTTAATTCCACATATTTGTTCATTAATTATTGACTCGAGTGTGTAGGATAATACAAAGTGAATAAGTTGAAGGAATTCGCTCCCTTATCAACTGAAGGTCATTTTATGGGTCACCGAAGTGATATGTACAAAATAATACAGAATCCTTGAAGATCCGTAGACCTAGTATCGAAGTCGTGCACAGGAAACATACTAACAATAGATTTTAATGAATACCAACGCGCCATATAATTATCTTTGTTTCAAGGTGATAAAAGTTCCGAATTTGTTCGCCAAAATTATTCATCGAATTAGTATCAAAATCTTTCTGATTTCTGAATGATCGAACTATGTTTGACAACCCTCGTATATATTTTTCGAGAAAACAATTCTTTGGTGTTAGAATTTTCCCAGGAAGTCGATGTTTCGAAGGAGGTGATTTGACGTGTTAAATAAATTAATCTATTGTCTTGCTTTTAAGTCGCTCAACATTAAGGAATACTTCAGCTGATTAAGTTTTTCAAGACCTCGTAGCAGACAGGAAATTATGCGATTACTGAGATAATTGGACGAGTTGTTGAACTCACAATTACTACAAGAGAGCAAAAAATAAAGCATTCACCTATGAAAAAATAAATTAAATTAAAGGGGTTAAAGAGGTATTTCATGGAAATTGTCCCCTTACTTGTGGTTGTCACCATTTGGGCAAGGGGTGAAAACTGATTTAGGGTGGATTAATTAGTGATGTTTATTTTGAATGTCCTTGACAGCGCCCTTGCAGTAGGCTAACCCGACCCTGGTGCCAAACAGAATAGTGTAGGTATTCATAATTGTATCTGACTCATCTTTATAGCTGTAATACCGTTTTGAGGTATCCTTCATAATCACAATAACCACAATAAACACCTGCCAGGCATTTGGATTCGGATCAGCGCCGGAAAAAATGCGATTTGTGTTTTTACCTTTGTGCTCCGGCTTGTTGAGGGTAGTTTCGGCCGTAGGGGTGGAAGTGACAATCTGACAGTTCGATGTGCTTTTGGTTAAAAAAGTTGAAACTGGATCACATTCACTGGCACCCTCGATGCTTCGCATGTTTCTCGAACGGATATCATTTGAGCAGTGAAACCATTTCAAGAAATCCGCGCGTTGCAGCAACGTGAAGTCTTACAAGCGTTTTGCGCCGTTAATCACTGTTACAATGATGAGCAGAAGAAATTCGATATTATTATGTAATTATTACAATGTCAGAATAAGACATTGTGCAACCCAATGCGCTCGAAGGCGGCAAGCAAGCACAACTGTGGGCTTTAGCCTCTTCCCGCACTAAGCTCAGTCGGTTACAGATGAATGGATGCTGCATGTTTGCTGAAGTAGGGATGAATTTCGGAGAATGGGAATAGGGATGCCAACAATGAACGTTAGACGCAGTGGCGCAGGGAAAACGTGCGAGGGGTCCGTGTAACATGCGACTGTTTCCCAACACATCGGGTCCAGCAGACGCGAGATCGCACAATGAAAATAGATATCAATAACATCCCGTGTAGGATTGGAAGGAGGGTCGGATCGTGCCACCATCTACCTCTACGAAACAGCTGTAAAATTCCATACAGAAAAATATGCCCCGAATATTTTGGCGCCTCGAACATTGGCATAAT
Source organism: Aphidecta obliterata (assembly GCA_963966015.1). Taxonomy (NCBI): domain Eukaryota; kingdom Metazoa; phylum Arthropoda; class Insecta; order Coleoptera; family Coccinellidae; genus Aphidecta; species Aphidecta obliterata. The sequence goes on from OZ014436.1 coordinate 10,670,043, forward strand.
CCCACCACTGCAAAAAGCCAGCTGAAAAAATATAACTTATTGAAAAATTCTCTGAAAATTATAAAATCAATACTTGATGGCTCCCCTCACATCTCTCTAAAGAAAAAATCACACGCAACACGAACACGACGAAATGTGCCCTTGGTAAACTGACTTTTTGTATCTCCGTTTCCCCAAAAACAACGATTGCAAACAAATTATTCCCACAAGATCTCGCCACAGTTAAATGAATAACATTATTTTATTAACTTTTTCGATTGTGTGAAAAACTTGTTTACATAACTGTTTTCGAACAGAATAGGAAACATCTGGAACCTAAGCAATATCTTTTAAATTCCTCAACTTTTTCCAAATATCCTCGCTAAAAATTATGAAAAAAAATTACGAAAAGCACTGCCTTGAAGGCAGGAGCTTTTGAGCGCTCGTACATGCACCTTGTAGGTAGATTCGCATTTTCCAGATTCAGAAATCAATTGAAGGAATTTTCGACAGCTGTCAAAAAAATTCTGAAACTTAGGCGAAACTCCAGACTTCATGTCAGTGCTTCAGCTGATCAATTCTTTTTCGATAATTCGCTAGAATTTTCTACGGTATCTATGGTCTGGGTGGTGCGATCTGGACAAAACTTGCACGTAGTTTGAATACATTATTTTTCAGCTAGGTGCAAAATTTCATTCCAATCCACTCAGTATTTTCGGAACTATCAGCAAAAAAATATTTTGATCAGCCATATTCACGGAACCCCTAGTCCAATTTTGCTCATTGATGAACGTGACCGCGATATTCGCGATCCAAACCCACCCTGAAAATTTCAAGTCCCTAGGCCTTTCCGTTCGAAAGTTATGATTTTCTATGGTTTCTATGGTTCTGGTCATGTGATCTGGAGAAATGTAGCTTGAATATATCATTCTCCATTAGTATACAAAATTTCGTCACGATCGAATCTGTAGTTTTGAAATTATCAAGAAAACTGAATTTCAAACGACCATATTTACAGAACCCCTAGTATAATTTTGCTCATAGATGATCCACACCTATCCTGAAAATTTCAAGTCCCTAGGCGTTTCCGTTCAAAAGTTACAATTTTCTATGGTTTCTATGGTTCTGGTCATGCGATCTGGACAAAATTCCACATGTAGCTTGAACACCTCATTTTCCATTTGAGTGCAAAATTTCATCTCGATCGAATCTGTAGTTTTCAAGTAATCAGGGAAACAAAACTTTGAACGGCCATATTTACGGAACCCCTGGTGGAATTTGGCCCATTAACGAACATAACCGAGGCATTCGGGAACTGAACCCACACTGAAAATTTCAAGTCTCTAGGTTGTTTCGTTCGAGAGTTATCGTGCTTACGGCCGGACGGACAGACTCGAATTTTCCGACGGATTCGTCATCAGTGAGTCGAACTCTATCGATTGAGACCATTTTCGGCTCAAATTTCGAAAAATACAGACATCTTGACGAAATGATATAGCCCTCGTGTAAGTAGTACGAGCGCTCAAAAACAATGAAAAATGAAAAGAAAGTAAAATCTAAGACATACTTAGCTGAAGAAATCATTAGTAACATCAAGCTTGCCAATGAGTAAGTAGAGGAGAATAATAGTACAACCGCTGAAAAAAAATTACCCTAGTGAAAAAAAAATTATTAAAAGCACTGCCGTGAATTCAGGAGCTTCTTAGCGCTCGTTCATCCACATTGTAGGTAGATTCGCATTTTTCAGTTTTAGAAACCAATTGAAGACATTTTTGACAGCTATCAAAAAAATGACAGCAGCTCTTTGCCAATTATGCCGAATCAGCTGTTACAGAAATATAAGGATTCTCTATTCAATAATTAGTTGGAATTTAAAATGGTTATGATTATGCGATCTGGAAGAAATTTAGCTTGAATTTATCATTGCCCATGAAAATACAAAATCTCGTCACGATCGAAGCCGTAGTTTTGAAATTAACAAGAAAACTAAATTTCGAACGACCATATTTACAAAACCCCATGTCGAATTTCGCCCAAACACGAACTTAACCGCAGCATTCAAGATTCGAACCTACCCTGAAAATTTCAAGTTTCTAGGTCGTTCCGTTCGAGAGTTATCGAGTATACGGACAGACTTGAATTTTGAATACATACTATTCTTCGTCTATGTGCAAAATTTTATTCCAATTCAGTCAGTAACTCGAAATTATCAGGAAAAAAATATTTTGAACGGCCAAATTTACGGATCCCCTGGTGGAATTCTACCCATCAACGAACTCAATTGCGGCATTTGGGAACTGAACCCACACTGAAAATTTCAAGTCACTAGGTCGTTCCGTTCCAAAGTAATCGTGCTTACGGCCGACCGGACGGACAGACTTGAATTTTTCGACGTTTTTCGTCATTAGTGAGTCGAACCTTGTCGATTAAGACCTCAAAATTCGAAAAATACAGACATCGTGAAAAAATGATATACCCCTCGTGTAAGTAGAACGAGCGAATAAAAAGAATAATGGTATAACAGAAAAGCTGTAGTAGAAAATATGAGTGAACCGTTAGAACTGTTATCAAATTTAATGCTCATGTAGGCTCAATCATTTGAACCCGTATCATTCTGTCAATTACAGACATAAAAAGTTATGTCCATCCAGACCACTTTCACAGCTTAATTAAGCCAGAATGAGAGGTAATCACTCCTGCCTAGTATACTACGAAATGAATTTTTATTGGGGAATTAGTTTCAAGAACGCCCAACCTCTGGCTCTTTCTTCCCCTTATTCCAGTTCATTTAGTCGGAAACCAAAAATGAAAGTTAACATATTAAATATCCGCTTTAATGAAATAGACCGCTTATTTCAATTTACGCATGAGCGAATCAGTAGATGTTAAATTCCATAATATTACATAATCCAAGAGGATGGAAAAGATTACCGTTTGCCTAATAGAGAATGCCTCGATCTTTATATGATTTTTTCAAGTGGATTCTTCAATTTGAAGAACAACACTAATAATTCTACGATTCGAGATATCCCTTCTTTTTTTTTTTCGAAGGGGTGGTTATATCAACCTTAAAATTCCTAAATTGCGTTATCTGATCGGATCATTGTTCTAGGTTTTGAATTCGTGAATAGTTATAACCCTGCGTAGAGTCCAAACAATTTACGCCACTGGAATAATAATGAATCGTAGGTGTATTGTGACGAAAAGAATTTCATCAACTTCGTATTTGAGGGTGGACGTTGGCGGGCGACCTTCTTCTTGATGTTGCATTAGAACCTACAATCTACAATCGTCATTATTATATAAAATAATCATATTTCGATATTTTACCGTCAATACTACACACCTCTCTTCCTTCCAGGTAATTTGATGTAATCAGTATCATATATTTCTGAAGGTCTCGATATTTAAATTCGACGTGTGTTTAGATTTATGGGTCGATTTACCTATAAGACTTCAGGAACCCTAAGCTTAAAATCCTGTTAAGTAGATAAGTGGGCTGAAATTAGGGATTAAAAATATTTCTGGCATATGCTGTGCTATGTAAAAAAGAAGAATGGGGGAAGGAATACACTACCCAAAATTTCAAAGTGAATATCATTAAATGGTATATAGCTGGTGTACATGCACTATAGTTAGGCTCCTACTCGAGTGTTTTTCAGGCAGAAATATTTGCAATCAGAAGATGCATAGATATAAACCTTGAAAGAAACTATCAAGGGTGTGACATTGTGATTCATTCTGATAGTCAAGCTGCTATCAAAGCACCGAACTCCTGTATCATCGACTCGAAGCTGATATGGGAGTGCCGGAGGAAACTGAATGAATTAGGCAAGAATAATAAGGTCTCTTCAGTCTGGGTTCCTGGTCTCTCAGGAATCAAAGGAAACGAAGAGGCCAATACACTTGCCAGAAAGGGAGCACAAACGCCACTTACTGGCCCAGAACCTTTCTGTGGCATAGGCAAATGCACCTATAAGAAAGAGATTTTGGAGAAGGAAGAGACTGAGAAAGAAGCACTCTGGAGGAATCTTCCAGGAATGGATCACACATAACAGTTCCTTCGGAACTTTAAAAGTGCACGATCCAAAAAGTATTTGGATCTCAGTAAGAAAAGTTACGCCTCCTCACAGGACATTGTCGCCTTAGAAAGCATATGATGAGAATGTGCTTAACAGAAACTGACGAGTGTAGATTCTGTGGGGAAGAGGAGAAAACTCCTGTTCACCTGGTTACAGAATGCCTCGCCATTGCATACCAGCGCAAATAATGTCTTAGACAAGGGAATTACAGGAGGAACGAGGATTTAACCTCCTTCAAGCCCTCTCAGATACTGGAGTTCATTGGAGCTCTGGAGCTGGAGGGAAAGCTATAGGTAGGACTTTGCGAAGACAGTTCTGGTGGGGGGCACAGTAGACCTTGAGGTCTAAGTCTAGTGAAAAGTAACCCCCTTTACCTAAATATAACTATCACTGGAGCTACAGCCCAACTAGGGCGTTGGAGATCATTACAGATCTCACACCTCTCCATCTTGTGATAGATAGGTTAGCCCATGAGGCCATCCCAAAACTATCCAGGGAAGGTACCAGCAGTGTGGGAGTTTGGAATCAGAGAGCCTGGTCCTCTGTGATCAAATACATCTCATCAACGGACCTTTCCAGTGCCGAGATGATAAAGAACACTAGTATCGAGAAAACCTTCACTACGATGCTAATTTATTTATTTGAGCGCTCGTACTACTTACACGAGGGCTATATCATTTCGTCACGATGTTTGTATTTATCGAATTTTGAACTGAAAATGTTCCGTAAGCACGATAACTCTCGAACGGAACAACCTAGAGACTTGAAATTTTCAGTTCCCGAATGCCTCGGTTAAGTTCGTTAATGGGCCAAATTCCACCAGGGGTTCCGTAAATATGGCCGTTCAAAGCTTTGTTCTCCTGATTACTTGGAAACTACGTATTCGATCGAGATGAAATTTTGCACTCAAATGGAGAATGAGGTGTTCAGACTACATGCGAAATTTTGTCCAGATCGCATGACCAGAACCATAGAAAATTGTAACTTTTGGACAGAAACGCCTAGGGACTTGAAATTTTCAGGATAGGTGTGGATCTCGAATGTCGTGGTTACGTTTATCTATGAGCAAAATTATACTAGGGGTTCCGTAAATATAGTCGTTTGAAATTTAGTTTCCTTGATAATTTCAAAACTACAGATTCGATCGTGACGAAATTTTGTTTACTGATGGAAAATGATATATTCAAGCCACATTTCTCCAGATTCCACCAGGGGTTCCGTAAATATGGCCGTTCAAAGCTTTGTTCTCCTGATTACTTGGAAACTACGTATTCGATCGAGATGAAATTTTGCACTTAAATGGAGAATGAGGTGTTCAAGCTACATGTGAAATTTTGTCCAGATCGCATGACCAGAACCATAGAAACCATAGAAAATCATAACTTCCGAAGGGAAAGGCCTAGGATCTTGAAATTTCAGGGTAGGTTTGGATCGCGAATGTCGCGGTCACGTACATGAATGAGCAAAATTAGACTAGGGGTTCCGTGAATATGGCCGTTCAAAATATTTTTTTCCTGATAATTTCGAAACTACTGATTGGATTGGAATTAAATTTTACACCTAGCTGAAGAATAATGTATTCAAACTACGTGCGAAATTTTGTCCAGATCGCATTACCAAGACCATAGATACCGTAGAAAATTCTAGCGAATTATCGAAATTCGAAATAAAATTGGTCAGCTGAAGCACTGACATGAAGTCTGGACTTCCGCCTAAGTTTGAGATTTTTTTTGACAGCTGTCGAAAACTGCTTCAATTGATTTCTAAAACTGGAAAATGCGAATCTACCTATAAGGTGGATGTACGAGCGCTCAAACGCTCCTGACTTCACGGCAGTGCTTTTCGTAATTTTTGTTGTTTATATCCCGACTTGCCTAGGTCTCTGTGAGACCCCTCAGAAGCTCAGAGCTTGTGCGAGTTAGGTGACCCAGTTGTGTTCTGTGTAGGTTTTGTTACTGTGTCCTGTCCACCTGAGGCACAGCACTGTTAATTGTTTACCCAACAGTGAATGGTGGTGCAGATTTGAATATGATTTCTCCCAGACAGCACCGGATATTCCTAGAATATTCCCTGAATATGCAAAAAGGGATGGGTATATTCGGAATATTCTTGGAATATACCTAGAATATCATAGAATATCTATATCCCATATAGCATATTCTAGGAATATTCTGGTACGAATATTCCAGGCATATTCCTAAAAGAATATGCTAAGAATATTCCAAAATGAATATTCAATATAGAAAATTCCTAGAATATTCATAGAATATTTCGATTTGTATATTCTTTCTGGGACATCCCTGGAATATTCCGCACATAATATTCCAGGCATATTCCTAGATGAATATGCTAAGAATATTCCAATATGAATATTCAATATAAAATATTCCTAGAATATTCATAGAATATTTCGATTTGTATATTCTTTCTGGGACATCCCTGGAATATTCCGCACATAATATTCCAGGCATATTCCTAGATGAATATGCTAAGATTATTCCAATATGAATATTCAATATAAAATATTCCTAGAATATTCATAGAATATTTCGATTTGTATATTCTTTCTGGGACATCCCTGGAATATTCCGCACATAATATTCCAGGCATATTCCTAGATGAATATGCTAAGAATATTCCAAAATGAATATTCAATATAGAATATTCCTAGAATATTTCAAATTGTATATTCTTCCTGGGACATCCCTGGAATATTCCGCTCATTATATCCATGGAATTTCAATTATTTCATCATGATATATATTTATACATATATATATTCCTTGACAGCGCATTTTTGAAATATGATACTAGAATCTTGAGAAAAACATTGATTATTTTTTCTTCCAATATTCTTATTCTAAACGAAATAGTGATAAACTAAACATTACGGACTCAACCGCATCATGATAACCTTCAAATAATCGCTCTTATAGAACATTTCTACCCTCACACCTAAGACCTAGATTAGCCGCATCCTTAGTGTTCCTGTCTCGCAACGTGGAATCCTGGGTTCGAATCCCAGCGGAAATAAAAAAGTTTGACGTCACTCCGCCATCTCGCCCACACGCCACCCCCCCCCCCCTCTTCACCCATCCACCCTTGTTGTACTTAAAAAACTTCATTGAAGATAACCTTGAATGGGAAAAGAAAGGAAAGGAACAATTTCTCCAAAATGGACCTCAGTAATTAGTAGACAATTTGGCCGAAATCACGCCAGAACTTTTGTTGCACATCTACTACTATTCGAGGTATATGATATGAATATCCTTTTGAGAATAATCCGTTTAGAATATGCCTAGAGTATTCAAGGAATATCCTAGATATTCCTAAAATATTCTATATGGAATATTCTGAGAATATTCCAAACAGAATATTCTAGGAACATTCTATGAATATTCGGAATATTCCAGGTATATGATATGAATATCCTTTTGAGAATAATCCGTTTAGAATATGCCTAGAGTATTCAAGGAATATCCTAGATATTCCTAAAATATTCTATATGGAATATTCTGATAATATTCCATATAGAATATTCTAGGAACATTCTATGAATATACGGAATATTCCTAGAATATCCTTTACGGAATATTCTATGAATATGCCTATGATCTACCTTACGAATATTCATAGCATATTCCAATATCCTAAAACGAATATTCATGGAATATTCTAGGAATATCCGGTGCTGTCTGGGCTAGTCCCAAGATTCCGGAGTTGCGTAAATCTTTTAAGTACAAATGAGAGATAATTTCAGGACGAATGTAAATACCAAACTGAACCCAATAAGTAATTGTAAATTAACAAATATATGTTTGTCCCTATTGGTTTTTAATCCACAAGTTGAAAGAACTCAAATCAAACATTCTAATTCATCATCAGAATGGACAAACAATGAAAATATGGCCTGGTCCAACCGAAAAACGACCCTATGAACGCTCGATCCATAAGGTCGTTTATTTCTGCCCCGACAAGCGTTTATTCATCAAAGTGAGCCTTCCTCGCATCTCCACGGTCAGTTGCGGCTAACCGGATGTAATAGCAGATTTTCCTATTTTTTGAGGAAATTATCAGGCCAATTGAAATTTGAAAAAAACCATCTAAATCGTCGGTTTATGAGGAAGACCCCTTATATGAAGCACTTTTTTGATTTTCGCGACAGTTTCCGAGTAAAATGAAACGGAACATAATGGTGAATATGCCTTTGCAGGGCAAGCGATTTTATCTGCATAAAATTACGAAAAGCACTGCCGTGAAGGCAGGAGCTTTTGAGCGCTCGTACATGCACCTTGTAGGTAGATTCGCATTTTCCAGTTTTAGAAATCAATTGTAGGAATTTTCGACAGCTGTCACAAAAAATCTGAAACTTAGGCGAAACTCCAGACTTCATGTCAGTGCTTTAGGTTTTTTTTCGATAATTCGCTAGAATTTTCTACGGTATCTATGGTCTTGGTGGTGCGATCTGGACAAAATTTTGCACGTAGTTTGAATACATTATTCCTGAGCTAGGTGCATAATTTCATTCCAATCCGATCAGTAGTTTCGAAACGATCAGGAAAAAGATATTTTGAACGGCCATATTTACGGAACCCCTAGTCTAATTTTGCTCATTGATGAACGTGACCGTGAAATTTGTGATCCAAACCCACCCTGAAAATTTCAAGTTCCTAGGCCTTTCCGTTCAAAAGTAAGAATTTTCTATGGTTTCTATGGTTCTGGTCATGCGATCTGGACAAAATATTGCTTCAATATATCATTCTCGATTAAAATACAAAATTTCATCTCGATCGAATCCGTAGTTTCGAATTTATCGAGAAAACAAAATTTCAAACGACCGTATTTACGGAACCCCTTGTATAATGTTGCTCATAGATGAACGTCATCACGACATTCAAGATTCACACCTATCCTGAAAATTTCAAGTCCCTACGCCTTTTCGTTCAAAAGTTACAATTTTCTATGGTTTCTATGGTTCTGGTCATGCGATCTGGACAAAATTTCACATGTAGCTTGAACACCTCATTTTCCATTAGAGTGCAAAATTTCATCTCGATCAAATCTGTAGTTTTCAAGTAATCAGGGAAACAAAACTTTGAACAGCCATATTTACGGAACCCCTGGTGGGATTTGGCCCATTAACGAACTTAACCGAGCCATTCGGGAACTGAACCCACACTGAAAATTTCAAGTCTCTAGGTTATTCCGTTCGAGAGTTATCGTGCTGACGGCCGGCCGGACGGACAGACACGAATTTTCCGACGGATTCGTCATCAGTGAGTCGAACATAGTCGATTGAGACCATTTTCGGCTCAAAATTCGAAAAATACAGACATCGTGACGAAATGATATAGCCCTCGTGTAAGTAGTACGAGCGCTCAATAAGCGCATTGTATCCGACTTCTTTGATAATTAAAATAAAATATTTCTGAATCGTATATTTCGATGAAAATTTGTTTGAATATAAGTCACTGGATGTAGATGATTATAAACGAAAAAAAAAAATTTGTCAATTTTTGGGAAAATGACCCCCACCACTTCCTGCACAGGACGATTTTTTGACGACCAAGTGATTTTGCATTGTTATGATATAGGGAATGATTCTAAGGGGTCCATACATTTTAGCAATAAAGTTCACACGGGGTGACACGATAGAGCTCCGTTTGAACCCCACTAGCCGCAGAAAAGGAGCACAAAAATGAACTTACGCAGGGGAATGTAACCCTCTCACCTAACTATAACTATATCAAGAATATGCTTCGCCTCCTCACTTGATTCCTTACAGGGCACTGTAAGGAGGTGGAAGAAACTTCAGATCACCTGGTGACAGAATGCCTCGCCATCGCTAACCAACGCAAAAAATGCTTTGGACAAGAGATCCTAGATATTGGAGTTCATCAGAGCTCCAGAACTGGAGGGTGAGCTGTAGCTACGTAATGACGAGAACAATAGACATTTAGGTCGCAGAGCAATGAAACCCCACTTAAATCTTCGATTGGATCTGAGAAATATAATCAGCTAGAAGATATTCGAGTTCGAATAATGAGCACCCAAAAATGTTATTGATCTTTTATTTTCAATATAGATATATAGATACAAATTCTAGTTGATAGAATTACAATGAATATAACAATAATAAATATCTAATTTTATATACATTTATTGAATATTACATATATTTGTTCCGAGAGTTGAGTGTACAACAGATATTTTAGTTTTATGAAAAAAAAAAACGATAATAGAGGTTAGACACAACTGAATTTAACACCATCGTCGCTAGAGTAGCAGTTATGGCAATGAAGCTTCTGGTTTCGCACTCTAACATCTGTTCCGTTCAGGCCATTTCCGAGTTGGACATGGCATACACAGCATTTAAAGCATTCCATGTGGTAGAAAAGGCTCAAAGTTTCTATTATCATAGCTGCTCCCCTACCTGAAATTAAAAAAAAGGTTTATCATACTTTATAATTTTGAAATTTTCTTCGAGCTTATTACCTAACTCATTGCCACAAAACGAACATTTCTTTTTCCCACTAACACTTAGTATTCTATTTGGGCCTTCTTCCACCGCAACAGGCCTCGGCTGAGTAACTGGTAAAGGAGGTCCAATATTTTGGTGCTCCATATATGGTTGAATATCGTTATTTACAGTGGTTAACCTAAAATAAAATAAATAAAAAACTGAATCCCTGATTTCCCTCGAACATCAATCTAGTATACCAGAAGTAGACGTCATGCCGGAATCGGGTAACAGGCTTAGTCATAATAGTCATCAGAAAATATTTAAAATAATCAAGTCGTGTATTTTTCAAGTTATATTGCATTTTCTTCTATTCGAGAAAATGCACATCATTCACTTTTTTTCAATTTTTCCTACTGAATAAAGTTTCTGTAACCTTCAACTTCAGATTCTGAGCACACTGCTCCAGCTTACAAGATAATGTCACTCTTTGCCGAACCAAGTATTCAAAATTAATATTTCGCTCAACTTCAACTAACTGTACCGAAAAAAAATTGTACTACATCAGTTTTGCGAGTGACTTCTAAAGTTAGCGCTTTTAATAAGGATTCTAAAATGGTATAACACTCACTACGTTATTTCTTAGATTGGCAAAGAAAAGGTTTTTCTCAACGAAACCCAGTTGCGAATCATTTTATTTCAACTTACTAAAAATGATTCTTGAGTATCCTATACGTGCTATAACTTTGAGAATCTGGTTTGAATGAGATGGAGCGAGTCCTGCCATAAAGTGTGAGTGAGACAGATAGTGACGCCACTTCAAAATGGTATAATATTCACATTCATATGGGCCGAAATGAAGGTTTTTCTCAAAGAAATTCAGTTTCCATTCATGGCAAGGTTTAATAAATTTTCAAAAGATGTTCAAACTGCCCTCCTTCAGCCGCAATACATGCACGACATCTTCTTGAAAAAGCTCGGGATATCAGACGGGCGAATGTTCCATTATTGACAAATTCAACTGCTTCCCTAATTTTCTCCCAAAACTCAACTACATTTTCGATTGGTTTGAATAAACTTTTTCTTTCACTGCTCCCCTGCACAAAAATTTAAGGGATTTAAATCAGGCGAGCGAGCTGGCCACGAGATTGCACCAGACCTAACTGAGAAGGCATAGTGCGCTGGGCAGCCGTCTTGTTGAAACCAATTTGGTAAATGATTTCGTGAAAAATATAAATAAATTTCAGCGTTCAAGACCTCTGGCAACTCAAAAGGTCCTATGACTCTTCCGTTCAAATTTCCAGTCAACATGTCCACTATAGATCTTTTCTCATTAAATTAAGATTTTCTACGTGCTACTCGTGTAAATTGTGTAGGTTCATGTAATCTTTCTTAAATGTCGATTCATCCAACCACCAAATTATCTTAAACTTATCATCTTAAGGCACGTATTGGATACTAGATACATTTTCAGTAAGATGAAAAAAATTGTTCGAAACTGAGTTTCTTTAAGAAAAACCTTTTTTTTGCCTAATCTTAGAAATACTGTAGTGAGTGTTATACCATTTTAGAATCCTTATTAAATGCGCTAACTTTTGAAATTACCTGCCAATCTCATGATGTACAAATTTTTTTTCAGTACAGTTAGTTGAAGTTGAGCGCAATATTAAATTTGAATCCTCGGTTCGGCAAAGAGTGACATTACCTTCCGAGCTGGAGCAGTTGGCTTAGAATCAAAGGTTACAGGTTACAGAACCACTATTCAGGATAACATAGCAAAAATAAAATAAACATGAAGATTTGTAGCAACAGGAGTTGGTCTCAATCGACAGAGTTCGACTCACTGATGACGAATCCGTCGAAAAATTCGAGTCTGTCCGTCCGTCCGGCCGTATACACGATAACTCTCGAACGGAACGTCCCAGAAACTTGAAATTTTCAGGGTAGGTTCCAATCTATAATGCCGCGGTTAAGTTCGTTATTGGGCAAAATTCGACCAGGGGTTCCGTAGATATGGCCGTTCGAAATTTTGTTCTCCTGATTACTTCGAAACAACTGATTCGATCGAGATGAAATTTCGCACTCAGATGGAGAATGACGTGTTCAAGATACATGCAAAATTTTGTCAAGATCGCATGACCAGAACCATAGAAAATTATAACTTTGTAATGGAAAGGCCTAGGGACTTGAAATTTTCAGGATAGGTGTGGATCTCGAATGTCGCGGTCACGTTCATAAATGAGCAAAATTAGACTAGGGGTTCCGTAAATATGGTCGTTCGAAATTTAGTTTTCTTGATAATTCCAAAACTACGGATTTGATCATGACGAAATTTTTTATTTTAATGGAAAATGATATATTCAAGCTATATTTTTTCCAGATCGCATGACCAGAACTATTTCAGAAAAATTTCAACTTTCGAACGGAAAGGCCTAGGGACTTAAAATTTTCAGGATAGGTTCGGATCGTGAATTTCGCGGTCACGTTCATCAATGCGCAAAATTAGACTAATGGTTCCGTGAATATAGCCGTTCGAAATATTTTTTTCCTGATAATTTCGAAACTACCCATTGGATTGGAATGAAATTTTGCACATGGATGAAAAATAATGTATTCAAAATAAATGGGAAAATATGTCCAGATCGCATTACCAAGACCATAGATACCTTAGAAAATTCTAGCGAATTATCGAAAAAAAAAATCACCAAAAGCCTGACGTGAAGTCTGGAGTTTCGCCTTAGTATGAAAATTTTATGGACAGCTGTCGAAAATAATTTGAATTTGTTTCTAAAACTGGAGAATGCGGATCTACCTACAAGGTGGATGAACGAGCGCTCAAAAGCTCTTGACTTCACGGTAGTGCTTTTCGTCATTTTATTTTTATATCTTTCTGATGACTATTATGACTCGTTTCCGGCTTGACGTCGACTTCTGGGACACCCTGTATATGTTTGGATATTAATTTAGGTTGACTCACTTTCTTATGGAGCTCTTCGAGCTTGCGTGAGATGGAAGTATCGGACCCCTATTTATAAGGTTAGGTACTGAAGAATCAGATATTTGTTTATACTGCCAATTGTTATAATTTTTCTGATCTTGTAGTCTCCTCAATTCAGCCTCCTAAAAAGTTGAGTGAATAAAATGGAATTAATTTTTTTTAAGAGGAACGGAAGATTATGCAAGTTGCAAGAAGATAGAACACCGATTCATCGGTAAATAACTTCATAACTCCAACCAATAAAAAGCCCCCTTACATCTCAACAGAAGAAAATTTGGATTTTGCCGATGAGTGCATTTCATATGGCTACAGAGATTTTCTGTGAAAATATAGTTTTGTCGGTTAAGGTAGTGTTGTTATATTTTAATTATCTCAGAGCATCATACTTTTGTTAGTATCCCAAAAGATGAAGCTTAGGTTCAATCAGTTAACAGAAAAGTGAATAGGGTCATGCAAAAGGGTTTCCCGTACAACCACCATGTTAATATAGAATTCATTGAAAATAAGGCCCTCCATTCCGTCTGAGGAAGTTTCACAACTAACCTGATACAGCCAATGCTGATCATAACTTCTCGTCTCAACGTTAGGCCGAGTTTTCGGCCAGGCATTGATTACAGCGTTTCGATATCGAGATTTTAGTGGGGGTGGTTCTCCATTGCTTGGTACGAAACTTGGTGGTTTATGTTGAAACGAAGACGGTTGACCAGGTTGGGGGAATTTATTGGTGGTGTGATGTTTGGGAAAACCTGCGGGATCGTATGGTAAAATGGGTTTTCTCACAGGGACTTCGAAAGCTGAACGATGAACATCATGCTGAAACTTGGGGAGGGTAGTTTTCTCATACTTCTCGATGGTTTGAAAGTCGTTTGTTATAGGATGGCTGTAATTGGTGTAGAGATATCCGGGTATATTTGGTACTGATTTTCTGAATTTCAAATCGACATCGTGAATCGATCTGAACATATCGTTCGGTTTAATTGGAGGTTCTTTCTCCACTTTCGAACATTGCAGTTCTGGCATCGATTTTCTGCACTCGAGCGCGTTGGATGGGTTGTCGAAAATGTTTTCCAGAGAGTAACGCTTATTATTTTTAGCGAAAACCCTAGAGCAGGCCTGTCGGAACAGTAAGTTATCGCGCTTTCTCTTCAGTTCTTCCTGTTCCAATTGTTGTAGTTCCTGCTCTACCTTTAGCACTTCTGAATCCTGATCATCCAAGTAATCAGGTTTCTGAAAAACATTTCCACTCAGCATGCACAGACAACAAAAAAAAAGCCCACAAAATAAAACCACATGCATGTTTAAAACATCTAAAAAACACTCTTTCTTCGAACAACGTTTTTATTAGAGGCATAATTGATTTACATAAATTAAAGAACAATTCTTGAAACAATGAATTTATTATTATATGCAATTCCTCTTGTTTGAATTTTCATCCTGTAAAAAATTCAGATGTGTTTTTTAGATTCATCAATTTTACTTCGAGATAGAAAGAATGACTTACCTTATCGTAGTATGAGGCATCAGCCGGTTTCTGGACAAACGTGGTGGAAGGGAGAGTGCGAATCGATGGGATTGGTGGTTTTTGTACTTGTTCCGGTGCTTTCTCTTCAGGGTGAATGTCGGAGTCTCGAAATTTTTCGGCTTTTTCCACCATCTCAATTATCTCACGTTCCCGTTTGGTTATTTCATCTTCTTCGACTGGAGAACTTCTCGATTCGGGTATATCCTTCAAGAACAAAGGCATAGAATTCAATAGACATTCGTTTCCTCTAAAGTCATTATTGGAAAAAATTCCATGGGTTCTTGGAGATAATTGGAAATTTCTTTGAAATGTTATGGAAATTGAAAATGGTTATATTTCTCAAAAGTGACAAAAATTTAAATTAATTAAAAATTAATAATATCACCAAAATTCAAGAACCTTCAAACATCGTATAGTCAATTTGGGAAGTATGATCAATTTATGAATCGTTGTATTATTGTATTTTCAAGAGGGTTCATTCTATTTGAAAGGAAAAACATGAATTGGTTAAAGTTATTAATTTTAAATAGTCAAGTTATGTTTATGAAGAATGACAATGTATCAAGAATGTTGGCATACCATGGGAATGCGATATTGAATAATTTGGAAGGGATAAAGCAGGCCAGTTGACAATTGAGAGAAACGCCAGGGTGAAAAATCGATATTTTTCAAAGAGTTGCAGAAAGATTGGTTTTACGAGAAGAAAAGTATAATAAATAGTATTTGGAAGTTTGTCAATAGTAGATTCGTAGATTGAATTGTTAGAATTGATTTGGCGAGTGAAGGAGTGAAGGAGATATCGAAACGGTGTGCTGGTTAAAAGAAGGAAAATTGGAATTGGAAATAGAAGAACATATAGTGAGTTTAGATATATTAGTTTTAGTTTCTTTTGAAAGTTGAATTTTTTGAAAAAAAAATTCTTTTGTTTTTACCTTTAGAACCCTCATTGAAATAGGCTCGGGAAAATTTGAAATATATAATTGAAACAAAATTATTTGATAACTGTTAGTGGTTTTTCGTAAATTTCAAAATTTAATATTATATCTTCAACGAACCATAACAGTACTTACCAGCAGTTCAACAGATTTGTCCAAAGCGTCGGTTGACGATTTACTGATTGCACTATTGTCTATTTCTAACCCAGAGTCTTGGCTCTCGGCGCTGCCGTAATCACTTATTTTTCTCTCGTACAACTGTTTTGCCAAGATCTCCCCAACTTTCGATTGCTCTTCTTCGGACACCGCAATGGAAATTCCCTCCAAAACATCCCTCTCCATATCGCTAGGATCATTCAAACCTAAAAAACTAGATCGCTTCAAAGTTATCTCTTTTTTTATTCTCTTTGTAGAGTTCATCCTTTTAACGTTCAAATCTTGAGGTTTCTCATCGTCAAGTACTGGGGGCGGGGGTGGTTTCTCCTTTGGGGGTTCAACCATTTTTGTTGGTAAAAGGGGGAAATTTGGATCAAAAACGTATTCCTCATTAGTAATTGGAGACGTTAAAGGGTCTATCATGTTTAAGTAGTCAATATTGTCAAGACGTTGATTATCTGTACAGCTAATATCGATTGTTTCTGAACTTTCTTGTTCAACATCGGGTTCATTTGTTATTTGTACTTCTTTTTCTAAGTACTTTTCAGTTTCAGTTGAACTTAAATTGATTGAGTCTACATCTTCCAAAGCATCTTCCTCAATTAGTCTAGGTTGAGGATCTGGAGAATCAAACATGCTGTCTTTCGAAATGCTCGAAATTGTACTTGGTTCATACTGAGAGTTTGTACCATCAAGTAAATCAATGTTTGATTGATTGTTCACATTCTCCTCAGTTAGTTTAAGTACATGATCGTCGTAAAGATTATTATTGTCTTCCATGTCTTTGTAGTATTTTTTTCTAGGGTGAAAATCATCGTTAACAGTTTCGTGCGAATTAGTGTTGGATTCAACTTCCTCGGCAGTATCATCGGCTTGGCTGACCGAGCAAGAGACATCTGCTGTATGAATGCCACTATCCTCCCTATCCGATGAAAGTGCCATATAATCTGTTGAAGAAACAGAAGGCGGGTAGTTTGTATCCTCTAATCCACTGTAGAATGTATCAGAAGACTTGTCATCGCTCTGACTCTCAACCTCTTTCAAATCGTTTTTATCGGGGTACATGTAAAGATCGGAGTTTTCGGATGAGCTCATCCTATCCCTCCAGGGCACTACGTTTATATTAATTTTCTCACGTCGTTGCGTGTATTCTTGATTGTTGTTTGTTATGACCTCGTTGTTGTAATCATTCCTTATGTTTTCTGTACACGGTTTGTTGAAAAGTTGGGAGATCTGCTTCACTTTGGGCTTTATATTAATATTATCTACATACTTTATTGTTTGATCACTACATTTCTCCAAGCTTTTCAATCTTTGTTTAATACTAACTGAGTTCTCAAACTCCTGCAGAACACGAGCCGTCGTCTTGGGTATATTATCATCGTCTGAATGTTGTCTATCAAACAACTCTTTCCTTTTTACAATTTCCCCTTTAGGGACAACAGAAATTACTTCCGAATTACGCTTTGGCATTTCAGAGATTTTATTGAGAATCGAGTCGTCTATCCTTGATTTTATCCTAGACCTATAACCTTCTATCGCTCCCTCATAAGTATATTGCCCAATTTTTGATGTGTTGTCTTTAGAATCTAGCTGCGTTTGTGAAATTGGGCGATAGTTATTGTTGTTGTATGAAATATCCGATTTCGAAGCATTCAAAACATATTCCGATGGGGGATCTTTTTTAGTTGATGAATCATCGCTTGAATACTGGTCAACAGTCTGAAAAAATTCGAATGCTCAGAATAATGTTACAGATTTAAGTATATTAGTTTTATTACCGATGTATTCCTTTCGCTTGATCTGGAGTCCTGGCTTCTATCACTTCTTGAATCGGAAATACCATAATCATTCCAGTCGTTTGTTTCATCCAAGTATACCGGTATTGAATATTTGGACTTGCCTCTGTAAAAAGAAATATTTGAATTTAATACAATATTAGAAAAAAAATATAAAAAACACTGCCGTGAAGTCTTCTGAGCGCTCGTTCAACCAACTTGTAGGTAGATATGCATTTTCCAGTTTTAGAAACCAATTGAAGAATTTTTTGATAGCTGTCAAGAAAAATTTCAAACTAAAGCGAAATTCCAGGCTTCACGTCAGTGCTTTAGGTGACCATTTTTTGAGCGCTCGTACAACTTACACGAGGGCTATATCATTTCGTCACGATGTCTGTATTTTTCGAATTTTGAGCCGAAAATGGTCTCAATCGACTATGTTCGACTCACTGATGACGAATCCGTCGAAAAATTCGAGTCTGTCCGTCCGGCCGGCCGGCCGTATACACGATAACTCTCGAACGGAATGTCCTAGAAACTTGAAATTTTCAGGGTAGGTTCGAATCTCAAATGCCGCGGTTAAGTTCGTTATTGGGCAAAATTCGCCAAGGGGTTCCGTAAATATGGCCGCTCGAAATTTTGTTTTTTCTTATTACTCCGAAACTACTGATTCGATCGAGGTGAAATTTTGCACTCAGATGGATAATTACGTACTCAAGCTACATGCAGAATTTTGTCCAGCTCGCATGACCAGAACCATAGAAACCATAGAAAATTATAACTTTGTAATGGAAAGGCCTAGAGACTTGAAATTTTCAGGATAGGTGTGGATCGTAAATGTAGCGTTCACGTGTATCAGTGAGCAAAATAAGACTAGGGGTTCCGTAAATATGGCCGTTTGAAATTCAGTTTTCTTGATCATTTCAAAATTATGGATTCGATCTCGACGAAATTTTGAATTTAAATTGAGAATTATATATTCGAGCTACATTTCTTCCAGATCGTATGATCAGAATCATAGAAACCATAGAAAATCATAACTTTCGAACAAAAAGGCCTAGTGACTTGAAATTTTCAGGATAGGTTCGGATCGCGAATTTCGCGATCCTTTTTATCAATGAGCCAAATTAGACTAGGGGTTCCGTAAATATTGCCGTTCAAACTATATTTTTTCTGATAATTTCGAAAATACTTATTGGATTGAAATGAAATTTCGCACATATATGAAGAATAATGTATAATTTTGTCCAGATTGAATTACCAAGACCATAGATATCGTAGAAAATTCTAGCGAATTATCGAAAAAATGGACCCAAAGCACTGACGTGAAGTCTGGATTTTCGCGTTGGTTTGAAATTTTCTTTGACAGCTGTCAAAATCTTTCCAATTGGTTTGTAAAACTGGAGAATGCGAATCTACCTACAAGGTGCATGTACGAGCGCTCAAAAGCTCCTGCCTTCACGGCAGTGCTTTTCGAAATTTTTTTTTTCGATAATTCGCTAGAATTTTCTACGGTATATACGGTCTTGTAATGCGATCTGGACAAAATTCGGAATGTACTTTCAATACATAATTATTCATATATACAGAATTTCATTCCAATCACAACAGTAGTTTCGAAATTACCAGGAAAAAATTATAAAAAGCACTACCGTGAAGGCAGGAGCTTTTGAGCACATTACAAACTAAGACTTCACGTCTGTGCTTTGGGTGGCCATTTTTTGTCTTCGATAATTCGCTAGAATTTCTACGGTATCTATGGTCTTGATCATGCGATCTGGACAACATTTCGCACGTCTTTGAATACATTATTCTTCATATATGTGCGAAATTTCATCCCAATCCAATCAGTAGTTTCGAAATAACCAGGAAAAAAAGTATAAAAAGCACTGCCGTGAAGTCAGGAGCTTTTGAGCGCTCGTTTTTCCACCTTGAAGGTAGATTCGCATTTTCCAGTTTTAGAAACCAATTGAAAAATTTTCGACAGCTGTCAAAAAAAAATTCAAACTAAGGCAAAACTCCAGACTTCACGTCAGCTTTAGGTGACCAATTTTTTTTTCGATAATTCGCTAGAATTTTCTGAGGTATCAGTAGTTTCGAAATTACCAGGAGAAAAACATTTTGAACGGCCATATTTACGAAACCCCTAGTCTAAATTTGCTCATTGATGAAAGTAACTGCGACATTCGAGATCCACACCCACCCTGAAAATTTCAAGTCCCTAGGTTTTTCCGTTCGAAAGTTATAATTTTCTATGGTTTCTATGGTTCTGGTCATGCGATCTGGACAAAATTTCGCATGTAACTTGAACACGTCATTCCCCATCTGAGTGCAAAATTTCATCTCGATCGAATCAGTAGTTTCGAAGTAATCAGGAGGAAAACATTTCGAGCGGCCATATTTCCGGAACCCCTGGTGGAATTCTGCCCATTATCGAATCTAACTGCGGCATTTGAGGACTGAACCCACACTGAAATTTTCAAGTCCCTAGGTCGTTCCGTTCGAAAGTTATCGTGCTTACGGCCAGCAAAATTCGAAAAATACAGACATCCTGACGAAATGATATAGCCCTTGTGCAAGTAGAACGAGCGCTCAAAAAGAAGTTATTTCTTAATTACCTTTCTTCCAAGATTTCATTGAATGTCTTGCTCCTGCGCCTAGACCTGCCAGTGTCTTCTTGTTCGAACTTCTTGACTTCCACCACCCTCTCGATGATGTGTTCCTGTAGTTTTCTTCGGCTACTCTTCCAGTTATCCAAATTCTGCGAAATAAAAAACTGTTTCATGTTAAAAGTAGACATCGTACTAAAAATTTGCGACACAAAACAAGTGTCGTACAAGGAATCGAAAAAGTTGAAGTTACAGTAATTAAATTAACGATGGCAATCAAACTCACAGCTTGCCAATCTTCAGTTTCGTCTTGCACCTCTCTCCTTTCTTTTTTGATCTTTTCCACCTTCTGGATCTGCTCTTTCGCTTTCTGAAAGAGTGGAGGAGGTGCCACTTTTATGAACTGTAGAGGATTTGCAGCTGGCTTTGGTGGTGGCGGTTTGGTAACTCTGCATTTCGTTGGCAGATATTCTGTGTTGGCAGAAAGCTGAAAAATTACATGTTACAGAATTGAAACGATACAAAAATAATAAATTGCCATTATTCGAATCACAAACTGAAATAAATGGTAATAATTCGAAAAAATTTAAACTCAACATCTAAATAAAACATTTAACCGATAAAAAAAGAAATTCGAATTAATAAATTCGCAGTACTACCATTGTGAAACCAAACCGGTGGTATGTTATTGTCGGATTCGAAAACAAACTGAGGTAACATATGGGATTTTTTCTACTCACTCTACATTCCGAATGTTCATTTTCCATGCCTTGTTCATCCATAGGCTAAAGCTAGAACCATCATTCATTCCTCGAATTCAACAATGGAATTGACACTGAAAATAAAATCACAATCAAAATTTCCTATCTATATCGATGGAAACTAAAGTGTACTTGGCAAGTTTGTCCATTACAAAAAGGTTTAAGTAAAGTGGAGAATCCGAATACACGATTATTCTAAGAAAACAGCCGGAATTCTGCTTCACTGTTGCACCTGAACTCTAGAACTGAAAATTCACCGATGCAACTTTGTGTTCTAACACATAAATCCCGCATACCAATACAGAAATCGCAACGTCTAAATATAAAATTGCAATAAATTGCGAGAGATCAACGTAGCTCAACAATGAATCATTCGTACGACGGCAAATTAAAAATTTCCCGAAAACAAAATAAGTTATGGATGCCATTTTCGAGAGAATCGAAAAACAAGTGGATCATAAATTCTGTTGTTTTTTTTCATGGCTTCATGTATTTTTACTTTTTTTTCAAGAGTATGTGGTGAGTCACACGTTCAAGTCGCACATTTCGAGGTATGAGTTTCATCAGAAATTTATCCTTGCTTATCTCGCGACTCCAAAAGAATGCGAGAAAACCAACATTGCGATACAGTTGCAAGAAATAAATACAGTATTATCACCGAGAGGTTAAGGAGGGTTTAAAATTCAGCTCTGATAAATGTGCAATAAAATTTCAAAAATCAACACAATACAATAAGTAATAATATTGATATTTTTTACTAAAAGCTACCGACCCTGATAACATCTATATTTAAAACAAACTACACGAAGGTGTGAAATTTTAAATCTTACCGATTGAATTCTATACTTTTTTATGTAACTGGAGAAAATTGTATTGACACTTAATAAAACGATCCTTGTGGAATGTGGAAGTTCATTAAAAATAAATGAGGTAGAAACAACAATTTTAAAAATATCATACCTACAACCAAAACAGTCTTGTTTGAAGGTTTGAAAGAAATGAGTTTGTATATGAATCATTAAAAATCCTAATGATGGGGGAATGATTAGTGATATATTTGTACTTTCGTTTTTACATTTAAAATTTCTCAAAAAAAGAGAATGCTATAATAAGTAGTTGTCTTTGAACATCTTTATAACTTTTATACCAGGAAATGTGAGAATATTTATTTCTAATTGCTAATAAACTATAACGAGTAATTAGAAAACTCCTGAAAAAATCTACATTACAAGGCCACTCGTACACAAAACAACAAATCAGTATTTTTTTCAGAACAAACTGAAGATAAGAGAATAAAAACTATCCAAGGAAATGTCCCAAGTGTCCCCATCAGTTCCTATCACTTGGGACTATTCACAATCATAAATACCTTCAAGGCACTTCATCGCACTTCGGGGAATCAAAGTTTGCACACTCATCGAATAGGTCGAGTAGACAAGATTAGAGTGTTGAAAAATATGTTTTAAAACACGACCACCGTAACGGCTACCGCGATTTCACAAATTTCAACAATGGCTTGGGAAATATTTCGTTTTAATTTCACTGGAACGTATTGTTCTGTCGATGAACTTACACAACATTTCCATTCATGAATTGGCAGTTAGTCGGTACAACGTTCAACTGGTAGATGCACAAGTGTATTTTCAAGTTCTAGAAGACACCATCCCAAATATTATTTCCACAACAACTGGAGAGACTTGGGGGTTGGTCTTTACCTGGGAAGTTCTACCTACTCCACATCTGTCAATAAATCTATGCCAAGCACCCGCTGTAGTAATTGCCTCTTGAAGAATAGCAGAAAGAGAATGGTATTTTTCCCCAAAAAACCTTTTTACTAGCCTTCAAGGCCTCTCGCAGAAATAAGCATGGAGATATCTCTTCTTGAAATGAATTTTTTCGAAAAAAAATATTTGTTCCAGTCAATAAGAGTGAATGTGGATTGCTACTGGACAGGAACACCCGGTATGAACCGAATAATGATCTACATTCACACAGACACTACCATTTAGAAAGTGAAAACGAGGAATACGTTATGAGGTAATATCATAATTACGGCATTAAACGCGTTCAATAATTACGAATTTATACAACCACGGGTATAATATAATTGTGAACAGAACTTTCAAAATTTTATGACGAATAAATCGTGGAGAGGTTCCCTAAATAAATACAATGAAAGTTGAAAACTGAATAAACACATGAACATAAATAAGGGAAGGGGCTTTGGAGTTTGGATACCTGAAGAATTAATTGAAGCATGCTATGGTTACAAATGTAAAAGTCTTATCTTTGTTAATTTGATGAGAGTCGACCATTACAGATATTTTTAGTTATTGCACCTAGATCCATTTGTGCCACAAGAAGACATCGACCATCTCAATCTGTCGATGCCTAGGAGTTGGGGAAATTATACCTTCCGAGTATATTTCCGTAGGAATTGATTGAAAGAAGGTAAGGAAAAACACATGACGATAATATTCAATCAGATTTCCAGGAAAACCGATACTGCAAAATCGAATTTAATCCAAGGTGACATATATCAATTACAGTTTTACTGAGGATTCACTATATAATATCGAGATTAAACAAATTGGTATTGAGAGCCTGTACAAGATAATAACTCAATCTCAGATAATATGAATCAGCAAATTTTTTTTATTATATTTCCAGAACAGATTTTTAAACTTTAATTTGGAATTTTACCAACCAGGTTTTTTTGAGCGCTCGTTCTACTAACACGAGGGCTATATCATTTCGTCACGATGTCTGTATTTTTTGGATTTTTGAGCTGAAAATGGTCTCAATTGACAAGGTTCTACTCACTGATGACGAATTCGTCGAAAAATTCGAGTCTGTCCGTCCGTTAGCACGATAACTTCCGAAAAGAACTACCAAGAAACTTGAAATTTGCAGGGTAGATTCGAATCTCGAATGCCGAAATTGAGTTTATTATTGGGCAAAATTCGACCAGGAGTTCCGTAAATATGGCCGTTCGAAATTTTGTTCTCCTGATTACTTCGAAACTACTGATTCGATCGGAATTAAATTTTACACTCAGATGGAGAATGACGTGTTCAAGCTACATGCGAATTTTTGTCCAGATCGCATGACCACTAACGTAGAAACCATAGGAAATTATAACTTTCGAACGGAAAGGCGTACGGACTAGAAATTTTCAGGGTAGGTTCGAATGTTGAATGCCGTGGTTGAGTTAGTTATTGGGCAAAATTCGACCAGGGGTTCCGTCGTTTGAAATTTTGTTTTCTTGATAATTTCAAAACTACGTATTCGATTGTGACGAAGTTTTGTATTTTAATGGAGAATGATGTGTTCAAGCTACATTTTTTCCAGATCGCATAACCAGAACCATTTCAAATTCCAACGAATACTTGAATAAAAAATCCTTATATTTCTGATTCGGCATAATTGACAAAGAGTTGCTGTAATTTTTTTTGACAGCTTTCGAAAATTTCTTCAATTGGTTTCTAAAACTAGAAAATGCGAATTTACCTACAAGGTGGATGAACGAGCGCACAAAAGCTCCTGACTTCACGGGAGTGCATTTATAATTTTTCAATTTGAATTTCCTTAAAATTGGAAATAATAGACCAAAAAGGCAGGTCGAAAATTCGCAACTTCCATGGAAAAACTTCTGGGAAATGAAGGAAACATGGATGAATGATTCGAAACGAGCATGTCACCTCATAACAATACTTGGCCTTATGCTAATAATGTCAACAAAAACCGGTAAGTTTGAATTCCAACAAGCGAGACAGAGTGCCACATGCATACATTGCAAATATTTGTGAATGCAGTTCCATGCAACGGTCTTGGAAATCATGTTAAATCACACAAACGCAAGATGGAATATTCAGACAGGTACTATAGAAATCATTTTTTTTTCTCTTCACAAACCTACGATCAGAATCATTCCGAAGTAAAAGCAGAATGGGAATAGTTCTTGTTTTTATCCGGATCATAACTTTTATGGAACTTTCACAACTTCATCGACGATGAACAAATTATGTAGTACCATTGTATTCGGCGAATTAAACGACGCGACATCGAAATTCTGGAGCAATTAATCTTTTGCCACTGTTTCCTATATGTGTGAATGGTCGATTTTCTTTTTATTGACAGGAGGTCAGACATTTTTTTTCGAGAATTAAAGTACAATCCAAGATTACCACCATCAGATAATTTTCACTTCCGTATCATATTTAAATTCATTGCGGCGTTCTTAAAAGACAATATATCAATTCTCAACACGCCCAAGACTGCATTTCATCTCGAAAATGAAAACTTAGTCGGCAAAATACATGGACAGAATTAGAATGAAATATTTTCATTTTTATTAATCGCTTCTGACGAATTTTGCGATTCCATTTATCTAGAGGGAAATGATGAAAATGATAAAAGCCCCATAAGGAAAATGACGCTTGTATTAACGGTCTATTTGTTCGGATTCAAAAGTGGCTTAATTATATATTAATCAGTTTCTAGAACTTCCGATTGAACTTTAAACAAACTCCAATCCACGTCGCAATTATAATTTATTATTCAGATAATCAGCTCTCATAAAAATAACAAATAGTAATATCAAGTCATATGTTTTTACCACAAAAACCTAATTAGCTGTTTCCGATTGCTTCAAGAATGTAATAACGTCACCACCGATTAACTATGTAGAGAAATCAGAGCGAACCCGAAAGATTATAGATAGAAAACTATTATTAGAAAATCTTGAAATTGGGAACTTGAAAAACACTACTTGAACTGTAAAACATAAAACAGAACCTCAAATGTGGAATTACGAATTATATTTATATACTTCCCACAGGACCTGTTCAGTTCAGAATATAATAGACAAAAAAAAATTGGGAAAGTACAGAATCCATAAAACAAAAAAAATGCCCAGTCCTCCATAAAAAAAAATCGAACATTCCTTCCTAAACCAAATAACGCATAATAAACAATTCCATTTTGCCTTGTCGCCAGTTAAAACTGTAAGTTAACAGTTAGATCGGGGACACTGAAAACTCACAGGTTATTAGGTACTTATTCGACTTGAAACGATTCGTTAGAGATTATTAATGATTCATTTTGCGGTCCTTTCGATTTGACCCCAACAAATTGACATAGTCACACTGTTTGTTTGACGAAATATCCGCAGTAATTCCACATTGTGTTTCTCTCAATTTAAAAGAGAAATGGACCAGATCGGATTCGCCAATTTGTAGTTAATCGAAAACGGAGACTGGAATTTCGCGAAAACCCTGCAAATTTGTGTGCAGATATCAGCTTGTACAGTTTATTTTATTTATTTGTACAAAAAAAAATGTTGCTATCCGGCAATGACCCCCCTAGTAGGTACGATAATCTATTCCATGAATTTTTTTTGAATTTCCATGGAGATGAGGTAGTTAAGCAAAAAACATGGTTCATCATTAGAGAACTTCATGTATTTCTGAAGAAAACTTATAAAATATGGCTGTTATTTAATCAGAGCCTTTCCTTCGAAGGTTGAATGGATACTTATTCACATGAAATCGTTGGAAAGTGCACTCAAACTAGTTTCCAAAACGACTCCATTTCGAGATAAGCCTTGGAATTTCGCGTAAAAAAAATAATTAACAGTTTTTATAACCTATTGGTCCGGTTACTATAATTTGATCAGCAGGAATTAAATTGAGAAGCCAATCAATAAATCATGAATTTTCGAATTTTTCCACTTTCGTTTCATTGTAATCAAAAAAATCGAATTTATACAAGATTAAGTTTACTTGTATTTTTTACTTGGAAATGAAACTGACTCACCAAACGGCCGAATTGGTCATGGTGTGTGGGAGTTTCGAATGTTTCTCGAGGCAAGGTCCGATCCTAATTCAACGTAAGAATCCCGAGAGGATCGCATTGCGAAATTTCTTCTAGGAATGCAAAATGTATTTTATAGGTACAACATTCTTATATGCATCGGGTGTTGAGACGAAGCATAAGCGTCGATTTATAAGAGCTCTGGCTACGTTCTATTCTTGGCACTCAAGATAATTAGACCTAACAGTTAGATGCATGTATATTCTAGATACTTCGCTTTTTTCACTCACCAAGGTTCCGTTACTAAAAACAGAAGCTTGTTGTTCCTGAATTATATCGATTCGAAATACAACAGAATGACAGAATATTTCTTTGTCTCCTAAAATGCTACTAACCTCGACAAGGCAATGTTAATTTTATCCAGATGTTTATCTTGTATATCTACCATCCTTCTCCTATTCCACTGATCATAGGTCAGTTAATAATGAATTTTCGAAATTTCATAACTCACAAACTGTTTGAATAAAAATCGAAGACTACACTAGACGAAAAAAAAACCGACTGCTCAATGTAGTTATCCTTTACAACGTTGCTCTATTTTTGTAACAGTAAGGCTTTTAAAGTCCGTAACCAAGAGTGTATCAATATCATATCATGTTCATACGAGGTTCCTATTGTTCACGCCTGAAGATATCGAGAGATCTTTTTTCATGTGATTTTTCCTTTCATGTTTATCACATGAGAACTTTTCTGGTGAGAATAGAACGTTTGTTGCTCAACGATTCGAAACGGTCTGAAGTGCAACTATCGATATTTCCATTGAAAAATTGTCGGGTGATATCTAGAGAAATTCATCTTCGATCTACTGAATTCCTAGATAACATACAACCTTCCAGTACCTTTATGATAAATGGAAATAGGCCGAATACTAATCAATATTCAAAATTTCAGAACTCGCGAATTATGAGGGGTAGAAGTATGCGGTTAGGAATATTCTATCCCGAAAATCTTCAAATTCCCTCAAGAAATTACCCTTCCAGAGTCCAGGTACCAAATCTTAACAATTCAGTGTTAAGTGACGGACAACAGAATGAAGTCATAATGGGGGTATTAAATATGTGCAAGTGCCAAAATAGGGTGTGAAGAAAGTTTAACACGTTCAACAATTCTAGGAAGTAGCAAAAGAGCCTTACTAAATTTATACAATTGGCCCCCCCTTTTCAACTCGGTTCTTTATTAATTGGTTTGAAATGAACATTATTTTGAAAATATATCAATCAAAGAAGAAACAATTCGATGTATCATCGATATGGCATATGAACGTCTGTATGAATTACAAATCTGTAACGAATGTTTGGTTTGGCATTTACACCACACGAGCAGGAATTTGCTTTCACTTGATTAATTCGTGTTTAGACTGTAAGATCTTACGCGTTGGGAAAAATTTGTATGCGAAATGCATGAAGCTTACATTTCTTGCATACATTTAGTATTCCATTCCGAAAACGAGTACTTTGAGAGAGAATTTCAATAGAAAAACAGCACAATTAATCATTCAAAAAACGCTGCGATTTTTTTCAATACGGTTTTTGATTCCTATCTCGAAAGCTGCTCTGCCCCATCACGATTATACACTCATCTCTTGTATAGACGTCATCGCCATCAACTGGGCAAGAAGAAGTATCAAAATTTTACCTTTAAAAACAAAATAGGGCGTATCAGACAACCCCTATTCCAGGGGTTCAAAAAACCATCTGGTCCCCACCTTAATTCGAACCCAATGTATTTTTTAGGCTTCACAGCGGATAGAACATTGATTTTTTACTTTTATTGCTCAATCTGTGTGAATAGGATACTGTGTATTGAATAACATAGCTGGAAAATGTATTTCCGTTGACCTTTACGTCAACTAGCGTTTCATATTTAACCAATTAGTCAATGGAAGGTGCATCTGTTTAAACAGGCGATGGCACAAATGATATAAACTTTGTTTAACTTGTCAAAAATCGCACAATCTCGTTGAATCAAATATTGCTCTATAAACTTTTTTTTTAATATTGAAAATACGACGAAAAAGACTATTGAAGTAGAAAAGATTTTCATCAATGTTAAATAAACATTTTACAGTAATTAGAAGAAAAAAAAAAAGGACAAATTAAGTAAAGACAGACTAGTTCACCTATACCTAGATCTTGATGGAATTCACTTTTCTGATAATATAAGCAAGTAAACTTGCAGTAATTGTATTGAAACTTCAAATACCAATCCTTTATGAAGAATAGAAAGATTTATATAGTGTAGT
Organism: Aphidecta obliterata; assembly: GCA_963966015.1. Lineage (NCBI taxonomy): Eukaryota > Metazoa > Arthropoda > Insecta > Coleoptera > Coccinellidae > Aphidecta > Aphidecta obliterata. The sequence continues at coordinate 10,699,439 of OZ014436.1, forward strand.
GAAGGAAACAGCAATAATTAATGATCATGGGTTTCACTTCCTTAAACAAATTCTTTACACTCCTATATGATATAAAAATGAATCCTAAAATCACTGCAGATTTATAAAGGTCTAAAAAGAAGTAAACAGTGTATTCTTCCAAATTTTCTGCTATTAATAGATATGTTTCAATTTCAAAATTGGATCTTTGTTATAATATTAACAAAACTAACTTATATAACCATTTACTTTAGCGTACTACGAGTTCAAAAACGTTCATGTTGACTTGAAGTTCTTTAGAGTTTAAAATAATTGAAATTCCTTATTATAGCTCCTCGATTATTGTGAAACTCGATGGGAACTAGGTTAATTCAGAATGACCTTGATGAACAACAAGTTTTCCTCTTTAGGGTAAACACTTCACAATGGAATTTAATATCTGGCCAATTCGAAATATGGTATATGAGGCTAACAGCATTCGCAACTAATAAGAACTCTCTCGTTTAGTGATAGGAATTCCTACTGATGTTTAAAAAAAACTCCAAGATACCTGGATAGCAATGGACAAACCACTTGAACACCTGACCCATCGTGCACTGCTATAATAACACTAAATGCTTATCACATATTTACACTTATGTTTACCTTCCAAGAAATTCATTTAATAAACACAAAACCGACTATGGCTAAACGATCCTCACTTGGCCCACAACAACAAAATACTGTAAAACGGTAAACGTCAAGTAGACGTTTGTGAACGCACACCACAGATATTGATGAGGTCAACTGAGAGGGATTACATACACACATAGAACAATATCATTTATCTAATCTTACGATATGAATATATTTCGATACACCAACACGATAGTACTAACGTTATACTTCAATCAAGGCTTCAAGTTATAATTTCTGCCAGAGGAAACTTGATAATTCGAGTTGTGTGGAGATACACAAGGCTTGGAGCATAGAGACAAATACTTCTTCAGAGTAGTAGGTCAGGGTACTAGAGTTGTCTAATCTTTGGTACTAGGTACTATCAAAGAGTAACAACAAATTATCACTCTTTGATACCTGTATAGAGAAAAATCACGAACCGCTAGATGGCGCTGAAAATCACAAAATGTCGGACCGAATGATGATCAAAATTATTCTGTCATTTCTGCCTTTCGTAACAAGTAAATCAAATATCTTTTATAAGATCGCGGAATTAATAATAATGCCTGTAAAAGTCGAGATAACCACTTCGGACATTTTTGATTATGAGGGTGAACGTGAATGTGATAGCAAATGACCCCTATATAGTATATAATAGAAAATTATTGAACTTACGATAAAAAAAAAATCATCTTCCAGGAAGTGCTTGTTGCAAACTAGCATATTCTTCGAGATACGTTTCCCAATCTTCAAGATTGTCTGCCATTTTTAAACTGACTTGGGATTCAACGGGAATTTATGCAAAGAAATTTCAGAAGAACTATGTGTTGAGCATATCAGTTTCGATACATAAATGACTCAAAATCATACAAATATTTCACACTTTTCCCATATAAACACACACACGTCAGTTTGTTGTTCATCACTCGGGTAGTTCAAACGATTAAAAGAAGATGTCGCCCACTTCGTAATTTTTCCCTATTGTGTGTGCGTCCAGTCCCACTAGTCCCAGTCATAATTTTTCTATGGAGGAGATTTTTCGTTACAATAGGGGCTTTCCGGCCAGGTGCGGGTTACTCCGGGTTTTGACGCACTGGAGCTCCATGCCAAAACCAAACTGTCGAAAAACATAATTAAACCAGAAAATATGACGAGTTTGGCATTGAACAGCTGTCAGGGCTTGAAGTCCCGCAAATTCGGGTGGTGCGTCAGGGAAAAGGGGAAGGTAGCGCGAGTGTCACTACTCCCTGCTACTGGAACGGTCAATCGTCAATCTTCAGTGTGGCGCACTAAGAGCGCCTCAGACGGTCGCTGGAAAGCCACTAATTGGCACTAATGTTAATGTTACGATCATAGACAACAGTTGACTTGTCTATGGTTAGGTTACAATTCATATCATTATTTTGAAAGTTGTAACGAACGTTATTTAATACGTTATAAAAGTTTGATGAAAAGGAGGAGATAACACGCACAGCAATGGATTTGCACGGGGTAAGTCGATTCTATCAACGTTTCCAACAGATTTTTTCAAACGAAACCATTTCCAGGTCGAAGTTATCGATAAAAACGAACAACTCATGTATTTTACCTGCAGAAAATACAATACCACCGTAATGGTCAACGCTGCCATCTCCTGCGCTTATTATGGCTTACCACTCCCAGATCTTGGAGAATACAATATTGATGAGGATGGATATCACCTCCACGTATCAGGTATTCATGATGAATTCATATTATCGCTGTGCCACAAAAAGTACCCTAAGTTTATCAAGAGACAAGTTCAGATAGACAATGCTAGCACCCTTCTTAAAATGATTCCTAGATACAGATTAGGATGCGAAGATTTGGTGGTAGTTATGAAGATGTATGAATCTGTCAAAGCTACTATAACATCTGAATTTGACCTCGTTCAATTCATACTATCTTACATTGACAAAATCCTTTCAGAGAAAAAATTCGATCCAAGGGACCTGCCAAATTGTGAATCACATCAACTTCCTAAAATTGAATGCTTGACTATTTCCCAAAATAAACAAATTCAAGTACGAGGCAATGTCTATTCAGATTTTCCATATTGGAGTTTTGGCACACGCTGGTCTTTGAAACATGAGGTGATGATCGGATTTCTCTTTGTCCATCCCAAATTTGGAACTATTTGCTTGAAGGATTCTGCTTCTACAACTGGTTGTATCATTATAAAAAAAATGGGTAATGACTTGAGGGATATTGTAAGCAAGCCAGTTTATATTGATAAGTATTGTATATTTTCGGAGATCTTCAATCCAAACACTAAGGTTAATCTAGAATATTTGTTTTTAAACTTTAATAATATCCACATTTTGGGCAATAAAAGGAAAAGGGAAGAGCCTAAAGTATACTTGAAATTTAAAATGATATTTCATCTATTGAGTAAAAGCAACATCACATACTCTCAGGATAAAGGATATCATTTTTGGGTTGAAATAACAAATATTCCGGAACACAACACTAGTCCTGAAAGGTGTTTTTTGTGCCTACCTGAGCGATTGATAGAACATTGGCCCTTGTTGGAAATTTCTTATTCCTACACAATGAGGTTTGCGAAGGAACTCACAAAGATAACAGATATTGAATATGTCAGAATTAATCCAAAATTGCCCCAGTTCCTCTTGAGATCCGACAATTCTGCTGTTATAACTCCCAATGGAATATACTCTCAGATGCCAAAACTGCTGTTCTTGAACTCCGAAACCCTTCCAGGAATACTTAAATCAACTGGTCCTGTGAACTTTCAAGCCGTCCTGAAGTTCAGGAAGTTCATTCCAAACAATAGTTCAAGAACAAAGACCTCAAATATTCCTCCGGTGTTTGGCACTATTGGGGAAAAAACCCACATCCTAGACTTCCAAGTGGACAAAGTTAAGACGCTGTCCCTCTACTTGAACAACTGGGAAAGGATGGCAACTCCTGTTGGTCTTCTACCGGGAGTTTTGGTGGACGTGAGGAATGTTATGGTTCAAAAGACCTATTGTAAGGCAACAGCTCTAACATTCTTGGAGGTGGTGGACTATAACCCCCCCTGTGAGTTCCAAACAGCCAGACTCTTAACAGAGGATGATTGGGGACCTCAGTATTTTTTCGGTGGTCCCGACAGCGTCCCGAACGGAGTCTTAGTCCACTGCGCGGTTGAGTATTATAGAGTGATAAAGTTGTTCTTGAAGAGAAGCTGCATGCAGTGCTCTTACATGTCGAGGATCAAGGGAAAGACGTGTGTTGAATGTGGGGGCGAGATGAAGACCAACTGCGAGTTACTGGTGGTTGTCAAGGACAATATGGGGGCCTCTAAGATCACCATCAAGAAACTGGAGATGGTAAGGATCTTCTTGGGAATTAAATATGCCACATGGCACTTTTGGCTTGAGATGCTCGAATCAGTGGGGCAATATCAATTTCAAAGATATGGCCCTTACGTGAACTACGCTCTGACCAACGAGCAGTTGGGATACATTAATAGAATGAACCAATATGTGAAGTTTGGAGAGAATAAGCACAAACGCAGGCTTCATTTGTTGTGTAGAAAATTGGACAACTCGAGAAACTACCGGAAAGATGAACCCCTGTGGTACGGTTTGAAAGCGAAGGTGGTTTATTAAGTTATTCGTTTTTTTTTTTATTAATGTTTCGTTAGAATGTATATTTTTTTGTTAGAATATGTTTTGAGTTGACTATTTTGATCATGTTTTTGTTGTCGAATACAAATTTTCTATTCTCTTGTTTTCTTTTACCGAAAACTTATCTCCAAGTTGTGCTATTTGAAAACTTTTAAATAATCCATTTTTCGTTCCTTCAAGTGTTCATATGACATCCTCATTTGAAATCCTTCAACATGAACTGCTTCAAAAGGAATCTGAAAAACGAATTATAATCAATATGACTATTTCGGGGCAAGATTAAACTAAAAAAATTAATCTTCACGATATTTTAATAGCTCAAATCGCATCCACCATTTTATAAGTCAGTAAAGAAGTTTGAGAAATAAAAGGAAAAGGGGTTAAGAAACTCCCACAATATAGCATGTGAAATGTAAATTTGTTAATAATTTAATTGTCTATAAATTGAATTCATCGATATTTGAAATTTATCTCCTACAATTGAAAACATGATAACTCTCCTTTCTTCAATGAAGAAATAATTCAACATACACATATATACTAACTTTATTGTAATTACTCAATTGCAACAGATAAAAATATCATTAATAAATTTTGCAAATTTTCGCTTAGAGAAATCCAAAATTTCGACAGGATTCATTACATAGGGGGATTCCTTGAATGTATTGTTGACTTTTTCTCATATTAGGGAGAGCTATAGAGAATTGTGAATTTTCTAGTTGTTCGATATTCATTCTGCTGAAATGTTGAACTGACACAGGTAAAAACAGGTATAATCTTCCCGTTTCTCCTTGGTTTCTGTGGCAACTCCTCTGATGCTCATTCAAGAACTTGTTCGTGTTAGGAAATCATTTTGAGTTCATGCCATAAACTTTGTTACTTTATCATATTGTATATAAAGTATGCGCCATTCCAATCTCGCCTGAATCTAATTCATGAGCTCGTTTTTATGTGATGTTAGAATGGGACCAAAAATAGAGGCCTGTTAAACCAAAACATTCTTTTGGGGAAATATTTTATTTTACATACAACGAAACATGTTGTTCGTAAATTCGCACAAGAAGATTGATGTTAATTAAAAAGAGCCCACGTTCCAAACGCTTTTATATTACCGGCCGATGGTCGTTCGGAAAAACCAATATTTTGCTTATCTTATCTTCAAGTTGCGCTATTTGAAAAATGTTCAAAAATTCAGATCAGAGAGACGACAATATTTTCATTGAAAGAGGTGACAACACATTGCCTTCATTCCTCAAAGTGTTAATATGATATCTTCATTTTACATCCTTCAGCATGAACTGCTACGAAAACAAGGAATCTGAAAAACGAATTATAATCAATATGACTATTTCAGGGCAAGTTTAAACTACAAAAATTAATCTTCAGGATATTGGAATAGCTCAAAGCGCATCCATCATTTTATAATAGTCCATGAAGAAGTTTGCATAATGAAAGGAAGAAGGACTCAGAAACTTCCACAATATAGCATTCGAAATGTAAATTTGTTAATAATTTAATTGTCTATAAACTGAATTCATCGATATTTGAAATTTATCTCCTACAATTGAAAAAATTATTTCTCTCCTTTCTTCAATGAAGAAATAATTCAACGTGCACATATATTTTTACTTTATTGTAATTACTAATTACTCAATTGCAACAGATAAAAATATCATTAATAAATTCCGCAAGTTTTCGCTTAGAGAAATCCAAAATTTCGACAGGATTCATTACATAGGGGTATTCCTTGAATGTATTGTTGACTTTTTCTCACATTAGGGAGAGCTATAGAGAATTGTGAATTTTCTAGTTGTTCGATATTCATTCTGCTGAAATGTTGAACTGACACAGGTAAAAACAGGTATTTATCTATGCCCACAACAACAAAATAATGTAAAACGGTAAACGTCAAGTAGACGTTTGTGAACGCACTCCACAGATATTGATGAGGTCAACTGAGAGGGATTACATACACACATAGAACAATATCATTTATCTAATCTTACGATATGAATATATTTCGATACACCAACACGATAGTACTAACGTTATACTTCAATCAAGGCTTCAAGTTATAATTTCTGCCAGAGGAAACTTGATAATTCAAGTTGTGTGGGGATACACAAGGCTTGGAGCATAGAGACAAATAGTTCTTCAGAGTAGTAGGTCAGGGTACTAGAGTTGTCTAATCTTTGGTACTATCAAAGAGTAACAACAAGTTTTTACTCTTTGATACCTGTATAGGGAAAAATCACGAACCGCTAGATGGCGCTGAATATTACAAAATGTCGGACCGAATGATGATCAAAATTATTCTGTCATTTCTGCCTTTCGTAACAAGTAAATCAAATATCTTTTATACGATTGCGGAATTGATAATAATGCCTGTGAAAGTCGGGATAACTACTTCGGACATTTTTTATTATGTGGGTGAACGTGAATGCGATAGCAAATGACCACTATATAATAAAAAATTATTGAACTTACGATAAAAAAAAATCATCTTCCAGGAAGTGCTTGTTGCAAACTAACATATTCTTCGAGATACGTTTCCCAATCTTCAAGATTGTCTGCCATTTTTAAACTGACATGGGATTCAACGGGACTTTATGCAAAGAAATGTCAGAAGAACTATCTGATGAGCATTGAGGAACAGAGCACATTTTTCGTGATCTTATTCCCACATTACCTCTTACAATCCGCTGCATTTTCGGCTCGTATTTCGTATACAGTTCATTTGAAACAATTGTCCATAAATTATCATCTAAATATATCACTTTCGATACATAAATGACTCAAAATCATACAAATATTTCCCATATAAACACACTCGCACGTTAGTTTCTTGTTCATCGCTCGGATAGTTCAAACGATTAAAAGTAGATGTCGCCCACTCCGTGATTTTTCCCTATTGTGTGGACGTCCAGTCCCAGTCATAATTTTTCTATGGTGGAGATTTTCCGGTCAGGTGCGGGTTACTCCGGGTTTTGACTCACTGGAGCTCCACGCCAAAACCAAACTGTCGAAAAACATAATTAAACCAGAAAATATGACGAGTTTGGCGTTGAACAGCTGTCAGGGCTTGAAGTCCCGCAAATTCGGGTGGTGCGTCAGGGAAAAGGGGAAGGTAGCGCGAGTGTCCCTACTCCCTACTCCCTGCTACTGGAACGGTCAATCGTCAATCTTCGGTGTGGCGCACTAAGAGCGCCTCAGACGGTCGCTGGAAAGCCACTAATGTTACGATCATAGACAACGATTGTCTTGTCTATGGTTACAATTCATATCATTCTTTTGCAAACTTGTAACGAACGTTAACGAGCGTTATAAAACTTTGATGAAAAGGAGGAGATAACACGCACAGGAATGGATTTGCACGGGGTAAGTCGATTCTATCAACGCTTCCAACAGATTTTTTCAAACGAAACCATTTCTAGGTCGAAGTTATCGATAAGAACGAACAACTTATGTATTTTACCTGCAGAAAATACAACACCACCGTAATGGTCAACGCTGCGATCTCCTGCGCTTATTATGGCTTACCACTCCCAGATCTTGGAGAATACAATATTGATGAGGATGGATATCACCTCCACGTATCAGGTATTGATGATGAATTCATATTATCGCTGTGCCACAAAAAGTACCCTTAGTTTATCAAGAGACAAGTTCAGATAGACAATGCTAGTACCCTTCTTAAAATGATTCCTAGATACAGATTAGGATGCGAAGATTTGGTGGTAGTTATGAAGATGTATGAATCTGTCAAAGCTACTATAACATCTGAATTTGACCTCGTTCAATTAATACTATCTTACATTGACAAAATCCTTTCAGAGAAAGAATTCGATCCAAGGGACCTGCCAAATTGTGAGTCACATCAACTTCCTAGAATTGAATGCTCAACTATTTCCCAAAATAAACAAATTCAAGTACGAGGCAATGATTTTCCATATTGGAGTTATGGCACACGCTGGTCTTTGAAACATGAGGTGATGATCGGATTTCTCTTTGTCCATCCCAAATTTGGAACTATTTGCTTGAAGGATTCTGCTTCTACAACTGGTTGTATCATTATAAAAAAAATGGGTAATGACTTGAGGGATATTGTAAACAAGCCAGTTTATATTGATAAGTATTGTATATTTTCGGAGATCTTCAATCCAAACACTAATGTTAATCTACAATATTTGTTTTTAAACTTTAATGATATCCACGTTTTGGGCAATCAAAGGGAAAGGGAAGAGCCTAGAGTATACTTGAAATTTAAAATGCTATTTCATCTATTGAGTAAAAGCAACATCACATACTCTCAGGATAAAGGATATCATTTTTGGGTTGAAATAACAAATATTCCGGAACACAGCGCTAGTCCTGAAAGGTGTTTTTTGTGCCTACCTGAGCGATTTATAGAACATTGGCCCTTGTTGGAAATTTCTTATTCCTACACAATGAGGTTTGCGAAGGAACTCACAAAGATAACAGATATTGAATATGTCAGAATTAATCCAAAATTGCCCCAGTTCCTCTTGAGATCCGACAATTCTGCTGTTATAACTCCCAATGGAATATACTCTCAGATGCCAAAACTGCTGTTCTTGAACTCCGAAACCCTTCCAGGAATACTTAAATCAACTGGTCCTGTGAACTTTCAAGCCGTCCTGAAGTTCAGGAAGTTCATTCCAAACTATAGTTCAAGAACAAAGACCTCAAATATTCCTCCGGTGTTTGGCACTATTGGGGAAAAAACCCACATCCTAGAATTCCAAGTGGACAAAGTTAAGACACTGTCCCTCTACTTGAACAACTGGGAAAGGATGGCAACTCCTGTTGGTCTTCTACCGGGAGTTTTGGTGGACGTGAGGAATGTTATGGTTCAAAAGACCTATTGTAAGGCAACAGCTCTAACATTCTTGGAGGTGGTGGACTATAAGCCCCCCTGTGAGTTACAAACAGCGAGACTCTTAACAGAGGATGATTGGGGACCTCAGTATTGTTTTGGTGGTCCCGACAGCGTCCCCAACGGAGTCTTAGTCCACCGCGCGGTTGAGTATTATAGAGTGATAAAGTTGTTCTTGAAGAGAAGCTGCATGCAGTGCTCTTACATGTCGAGGATCAAGGGAAAGACGTGTGTTGAATGTGGGGGCGAGATGAAGACCAACAGCGAGTTACTGGTGGTTGTCAAGGACAATATGGGGGCCTCTAAGATCACCATCAAGAAACTGGAGATGGTAAGGATCTTCTTGGGAATTAAATATGCCACATGGCACTTTTGGCTTGAGATGCTCGAATCAGTGGGGCAATATCAATTTCAAAGATATGGCCCTTACGTGAACTACGCTCTGACCAACGAGCAGTTGGGATACATTAATAGAATGAACCAATATGTGAAGTTTGGAGAGAATAAGCACAAACGCAGGCTTCATTTGTGGTGTAGTAAATTGGACAACTCGAGAAACTACCGGAAAGATGAACCCCTGTGGTACGGTTTGAAAGTGAAGGTGGCTTATTAGGTTATTCGTTTTTTTTTTTATTAATGTTTCGTTAGAATGTATTTTTTTTTGTTAGGATATGTTTTGAGTTTACTGTTTCGTTCATGTTTTTGTTGTCGAATACAAATTTTAATTTTCTATTCTCTTGTTTTTTTTTTACCGAAATCTTATCTCCAAGTTGTGCTATTTGAAAACTTTTAAAAAAATTCATTTTTCGTTCCTTCAAGTGTTCATATGACCTCCTCATTTGAAATCCTTCAACATGAATTGCTACGAATACAAGGAATCTGAAAAACGAATTATAATCAATATGACTATTTCAGGGCAAGTTTAAACTACAAAAATTAATCTTTAGGATATTGGAATAGCTCAAAGCGCATCCACCATTTTATAAGTCGGTAAAGAAGTTTGATAAATAAAAGGAAAAGGGGTTAAGAAACTCCCACAATAGAACATGTGAAATCTAAATTTGTTAATAATTTAATTGTCTATAAACTGAATTCATCGATATTTGAAATTTATCTCCTACAATTGAAAAAATGATAACTCTCCTTTCTTCAATGTAGAAATAATTCAACATACACATATATACTAACTTTATTGTAATTACTAATTACTCAATTGCAACAGATAAAAATATCATTAATAAATTTTGCAAATTTTCGCTTAGAGAAATCCAAAATTTCGACAGGATTCATTACATAGGGGGATTCCTTGAATGTATTGTTGACTTTTTCTCACATTAGGGAGAGCTATAGAGAATTGTGGATTTTCTAGTTGTTCGATATTCATTCTGCTGAAATGTTGAACTGACACAGGTAAAAACAGGTATAATCTTCCCGTTTCTCCTTGGTTTCTGTGGGAACTCCTCTGATGCTCATTCAAGAACTTGTTCGTGTTAGGAAATCATTTTGAGTTCTTGCTATAAACTTTGTTACTTTATCATATTGTATATAAAGTATGCGCCATTCCAATCTCGCCTGAATCTAATTCATGAGCTCGTTTTCATGTGATGTTAGAATGGGACCAAAAATGTTGAACCAAAAATAGAGGCCTGTTAAACCAAAACATTCTATTGGGAAAATATTTTATTTTACATACAACGATTTTTCATATAATACAGATAAATAATATTAACAATATAATTTCAATAGGACTTTCCTTTCGACATAATCATAAAAGAACATTTTTCAGTTCCGTTACAATTTACATTCAGTGAACTTTCGATATGTCATCACAGTTCAAAAGGAATGACGAAAAAAAAAGATAATTCGATAAGGAAAATATTTTATTAGTTGTATAATAGCATTTTCATACAACAGAAATAAATAAAATGACAAATAGAGAAACAAATGAGCACAGTCTGAATTGAAAATATCAGATACCAAATTATAGATTCTATTTGTTTCGACTCTTTGACTCAATCACAGTTTAAAAACACCCAAACTTGACCGTTTGCACACAACAATATAAAAATTACCTAATAATAAATGAAAGAGATTACAATTAAGGTCCACCAATGTCGTGCTGATAACGAGAAGTTAGATATTGGGCAGCTTCGGTCATCTGCTTCAATGAATTGGTCAATCCAGCTAAATGCATTCGAAAATCTGAAGTGACCAATTCCGCCCTATCCGCATAATTGACATCTTGGACTTCTTCGATCCCAGAATCGGTTTCTGTGCCTCCATCAGACTCACTATCGCTATTTAGTGAACTACTTGAAGCCAAGCTAGTTGTTGATGGGCGTCTTACATGTCCTTGTCGTTTACTGATGCTGGTCGTGCTTGTGTCGCGGCCCCAAACCAGGTCCCCCTTGACGTCGTGGATCATGCTGTAGACTTTGTACAAATCCGCTGATCTGAGCAGTTCTTTCACCGTGCGACTACTGCAGTCTTTGATCACCGGATCGTTGTCGTCTCCAACTTTCAAGTCCATGAGCCTGCAAGGGACCAGGATGGTCTCGTCCATGGTGTTGACGCTCTTGACGAACTTATCCATCACGTGCAAGATGCTGTGGTTGGAAAATTCGGTGTCATCATATCTGACGATCCTTCTCAAGCTATTCCTGTAAAAAAAGTAACTATTAATAATCTACTCGTCTTGTTTATGGGGACACTACCATTCAATTGAGCAGTCATCTACCAATGGATATTCAAAATCTCATTACTCGCGGTAAAAAATATTCAATTGGGTAATACCACAGCGATACATATTTCGAATTTCATGATTCTTCGTTCCGCAATGTTTTTTTTTTTAATTCAGGGATAGGATTTCGAACCAGATATCATTCAATTAAGTTCCTATAGTTTTCTGTTTCTGGATTCTACTCTATTCCTGTAAAAATTTCAAGAGGAGCTAGAAATTGTTCTTGCTTGAACGATTCCAAAAATTTATTTTTGGAATTAATGATCCAAAAACGAACTAAAATTAAAGAATAAAAAGTTTCAAGATATCCGACGGAAAAATCCAAAAATTTCTCACATGAAAAAAATAATAGAGCGATTCCTGTGTCCGCGCCCAATTAAAATGCAATGGAATTGAGCAGCGAAGTTTCGAGTTTGACAAAAAACAAAAACATGTTGTTGTTCGTATATTCGCGCAAGAAAATTGTTGTTAATTAAAAAGAGCCCACGGTCCGAACGGTATTATATTACCGGCCGATGGTCGTTCGGAAAAACCCCCAAAACATTCCATTGGATTTTTAACTTCATCGAACCAGTTCTTCAGGATGCCGTTGCATCGACGAAAGTACCACCAGGTAAAAAAAATTGATTTCATAGGCTGGTCTAAACCCTTGCGGTTAACCTTTTTACATTCCATTCCACTATCGACCTTAAGAATTTTCCGAAAATTGAGCCACCCTCTCTCCTTTTCCCCCCCACCGATTATATCTTCGGAGTTCATGATTAATTCAAAGCGACGTTCTCCAAACGCAAGGTTATAGGAAATGAATCGAATAATCTGGAAATTTTTTTATTCGTGAATGAAATAATGTTTTGTATCTTATTTAAATTAAATTCACTTAAATTGCGTTCTTCAGTCTCTCGTTCTTCCGCGATGCGTGAATTAAAAATGTAGTAGGATTCAATGTTGAAATTAGGGGCATCGATCGAAAGACAAGTGAACCGATGTAACAACCCTTCGTGTTGAGACGGAATTACCTCAGTATGAACCCCTTGATATAGATTTTAGATGGTATAACTGAACACGAAGGTCGTTATTTCAACTGTTTCTATTTTTCTTAATTTGAAGATTTGATGTGGTTATGAGGGATTCTAGTGTCGTTTCATGTCGAATTTTTTTTTGAAAATTTTTCACCTTTTTTCAGGAAGGTTACAATTAAGGATGAGTTTTGTCCATTTCATTCATATCAAAACTCTTCAATGTATTACCTCGATAACATATAGTTTTAATTAATTCAGGAGCATGAATAACATCAATTATTCATTTAAAAAAAGTGTAATGCATTTAAATGTATAAACAAATCAGGTAGTCTGAAATTCTTAGAGCTAATTATTACGATAATTGATAACTAGAAATTACAACAACAAGCTGTTAATGATGACAGAAATCTTTCACGAACTATGCAGGTAAAAACTTTGGTTGTCGTAGATTCTCCGAATATCCGGAATAATAAACGTTAAATCACAATCAATTATCAATAATCTACGAGAAGGTTGACTTTTATTGCAGAAAATACAGAGGTCGGATGATTTCGGTAAAGTTATATTGCTTGTGCGTTTTTATCAATAGAACTTGTTATCACTTTCATTTCCTCATGTATGTCTGATTTAAACAAGAATTTATGGATATTCAGCGAAAATTCTTGATAAACTGCATTTATTAACGAGTTTTACAGTTGAGATGAATATATACTTGTTCCGAAAGAATGATGCAATTTGGGCTAGAGCTTAGAGGATCCAAAATAAAACAAAATTCATTAATTGAGTAAAGCTATCATAACATACTTCCTACGCCTACGAATTTTTTATTTTTTACTCGATGGAAACCGATAGTATACGGGAATTCAACCAAAAAAAAAACATCAATTAGAATAGTTTCAAAAAATGGCACTATGTGCAGTAAGTATAAAAAAAATTGTTGAAGTAATTTTGAAAAAAAATTTGGCAACTAGATATTATTACATGATTCAATCAAAGAACTAGAACAGTTTAATAATGACATAATGTTTAAAAGTGTTAACCTACATTCTCCGAAAAATACCGATGCAGATCACTGTACCAAAACATTGAGAACGCTAAGAAACTCGCGAAACAATTAAGGGTGTTGTACGTTCGTAAATTTAAAGTACGAAAAATAAAACGAGGATGAGTAACATGAACACGTAAAGGTTATTTACAAACTCCGTAGATGGAATTCGTTCTTGTTGCTCAATTTTTGTTTATACGTAGAATAAATCGAATGTTAAATTTCGTAACTGGCGCGGTTTTAAAGAACCCAGGACAGCATATTAACAACATTGTTGCTATCTCGATTCTAGAATTGTCTTATGAAATAATTCGATCCTATCGTACCACCGCGAAAACAAAACACCATTGGTTACAGATAAGATCATTCCACTTTGGTTTCACTAAACTTCACGAAACCGAAAAAAAAAAATTTCAAATCGCGAAAATTTCAATTTATTGAACACCTACCTCGGCGATTCCATTATTCGACGATTTGCAAAAAACTCCACGATGTTCACTCAATCAAATTCGAACATGAAATGACTGAAGTTCACCGAGTGCGATTGCTTATAAGTATTGGAATGACGGCTTGAATAGATAAAAATGTATAAATTAAAATATCATCTTTTTCGAGTGGAAATATCTACCTCCACCTGGCTAATTATCTCACCTACGGACCTGGATCCGAGGAGTATTATTCGGTGATAATCGCTAATTTTATGGCATCCTGAAGATACGCTAGTGGAATTCCCGAATCTTTCGGTGAGCTAGGAAATCACACATGGAACTAATTGATACCGAACTCGAAATGGAATTTATACGCCTGTTCCGGCCTAGACGAGAAATTCCAAAAAAATTAATACCTGATGACATTAGAAATGTTACAGAGGGGATAATTCCTTCAACTCTCATTTTCCCAGTCGAACTATCGGCTTTCTCCAAGGAGCAGGCGTTAATGTGCTGCTGTGGCCACCCCGTCCACCGGATTTAAATCCCATCGGGGAGACTCCCATGGAGGAGACCCTAAGCAGACCATCTCATTTTGTCAATCCCTAGAAGTGTACAGGGGTGTACTCAGCTTCTGGGCCACCACACACATTTCTATTTATTCTTGAGCGCTCGTTCTACTGACACGAGAGCTATATATATCATTTCGTCACGAACCGAAAATCGTCTTGATCGACAAGATTCGAATCCGTCGAGAAATTCAAGTCTGTCCGTCCGTCCAGAAGCATAACTTTCGAACGGAACGTCCTAGAGACTTGAAATTTTCAGTGTGGGTTCAGTTCCCGAATGTCGCAGTTGAGTTCGATTATGGGCAGAATTCCACCAGGGGTTCCGTAAATATGGCCGTTCGAAATTTGTTTTCCTGATAACTTCGAAACTACTGATTCGATCAAGATGGAGATTTTGCACTCAGATGGAGAATGACGTGTTCAAGCTACATGCGAATTTTTTGTCCAGATCGCATGACCAAAACCATAGTAACCATAGAAAATTATAACTTTCGAACGGAAAGTCCTAGAGACTTGAAAGTTTCAGGATAGGTTTGGATCTGGAATGCCGCGGTTGAGTTAGTGGGTTAAATTCGACCAGGGGTTCCGTAAATATGGTCGTTTGAAATTTCAGTTATCTCGATAATTTCAAAACTATGGATTCGATCGTGACGAAATTTTTTCTTTAATGGAGAATGATATATTCAGGCTACATTTTTTCCAGATCGCATAACCAGAACCATTTCAAATTTCAACGAATTATTGAATAAAAAATCCTTATATTTCTGTAACAGCTGATTCGGCATAATTGACAAAGAGTTGCTGTCATTTTTTGACAGCTGTCAAAAATTATTTCAATTGTTTTCTAAAACTGGAATATGCGAATCTACCTACAATGAGGATGAACGAGCCTGATTTTTAAAATTACATGTTGAAGAAATTATTTTTTCTAATGACACTGAGCTATCATAACTTCTTTTGAGGTTAATGCTCTATCGACTGATTTTTCTGTCTAAAAATAAAAAAAACAAATATTGACAAGATTAATTTCAATAGTTTGGATTCGCAACACAAATGAAAGAATAGAGTTTTAATCTTACTGTTGACATTCCAGTGTTCAATGATGAAATAGGTTCATATTCTGTACAAATCCATGATGAAATATATTCTCGTTTTGAAACAATATAGATACAGATTTTGAAAGAATGTTGATATTTTTGATTTGAATTTTGAATTTTCGTTGGCATTGACCATGATTTCCCAAGTAGTGGAAAGCCATATCTTGGGTATAGGTAAACGGATAATTGCGCGTTATCAACAATAACGTTGTTAGGTATGTAATTTGAAGTCTTTTAAAATGCTATCGAATTCGACGGTGCACTATCAGTTTATTTGAAACAATGTACGATATGCGTTTTTTTATGATTCCATTTGGAATTTGTTCAGTGAAATTTTCGAATATTGTCCGAATTTTTAATAAAAAGGCAGATTCAAAGAAAAGACAGTCCGGAACAAACGTGCCAAAAATCGATGAAATATAATTCGTGATAATCGTGAACCGACTATTCAAAATTCGCAGAAATATTCCATTGATTATTTTGGAATTCAATTAAGTTCGATCGACTGTTTACGCAACTGTAGAATAAGAGCATGGTATGCCATTGTTCTACAATATAATGCGATTCCAGGTTAATACAGGTGAATACTTGACCTGTAATTGTTCAAGGAAACGTTTTCCGGCCATATTCAGTTAATAATATTCGAAAATATTCAAAAACTTATGGTTCAACATGCCCATGAATACATAATTGATTATTGTTTTTTTCGTTGAAATCGAACATTCTAATTCTTGTTTTTTTTCTGTTCCAAATAGGTTTCCCAGAAATTTTTTAGAGATCCATAAAATCATAATTTATTTTCCACTGTTAGATTTGTGTGAATTTAAAGTAATATTTTCAAATGGAATTCCTTCGTCTCCACCGGAGACAGTAGAAAAAAATTTCTAAACTTCATTACCATCAAGACCAAATTGATACCTGCCATATTCACTGTCTTGAATGGACCACCCTATGCAAATGTGGGGGTTCCCACGACATTAAATAGGTCAATCAATATGTCGGTGGTGTGAATGAAGTTACAATATGGAAGAAGCAACGTCTCCTATGCGCCACCCCTGTACTAAGTGGAATTCCCCATCACTCAAATTCAACTTCTTGAGTAATTTATTCAAATTTCGACGAGATATGTATCGAGGGGAATTTTATTTAATGAAGGTAGATGACCGTTCAGGGTTTTTGATCAACACCACGTCGTAGGAAATATACTCAGTTACTTCAATTTGATTGTCGATTGTTGATGTTCAGCCATCCCTTTTACCGGATTCAAATACCATCGTGCGTGCGTGGGATATGTTGGGGAGGAGACTGTCCACTCTGGACCACCCTCCAACGAATCTGGGCACAGTTAATGCACAGAGTTCAAGTTGGTTGGAACGAGGTGCCACAAGCAGACATCGACCATCTCATTTCGTCCATGCTTAGACGTGTACAGTATTATTTCATTTTTGATTCTGAGTGTAACACTTCTACTGTTTCGTTTAGCTGTTAGCAGAATTACTAACAATTAGGACACAGTTGCGAGTTATTTTACAGAAAATGAAACTTAATTTGTTTTGCCAATTCATTTAACGTTATGTAACGAAAAATAAAAATGCGACACCTTCCCCATTTACCTACAAATTGAATTAAGAATCGGAGAAAATTGCATTCACAACAGTAAATATTCAATGAAATGTTTGAGATTATTGAATAGATAAGAGAAACGCTTAAAACACCTGCGGGATTTAGAAAAAAAACTATTATCTCATCACGATATGGTCCCATGATGGAAACGACATAATGTCTGACCTGTTTAATTCAAAATCGACCTTTGGATTTCCATTATATTCTGCCATAATGTGTATATTTCTCGAGTTGTTTATATATTGTAATGAAGAATTGAATCAGAAATGGATAATCGCCTGATCGCCGACATCCTCACAAGTGGATCGGATGCTTTGATAAGCAACAAGTTCCCAAAGGTACAAAGTACCTTCATTCCCCTACATTTGTCTGAGACGTGAGAGCACTTATCTTACGTTTTTTCCATAGGTATTTCGGAAAACAGTAAAATACCCATTATTCCCGAAGTATACGTTATCAGTTCGATTAGGCGTTAAGAATCACATCAATAAATTTCCTTCGATATGAACATTTCTACGATGAAAAGGAAGATCTGGAAGTGCACTTGAAAAAAGAAATTTCGATTCGGCCAAAGCTATTTTTTCTCTCAATCTTCGTTCTCATCAAGAAAGATACATTAGAAGTGTTACACCCAGAAAAAATAATTTATTCAATTGAATTTTTTGGCAATGTGATAGTGATATTTTTTGGCCACCCTGTACTGGGTGCACGTCTTGGGATCGACAGAATGAGATGTTCGATGTCTGCTTGTGGCAACTCATTTTAAGCACATCGGGAACTGACTGTGTTGAAGTCTGTGGAGGATGGCTACAAAGATGCTCCAAAATTAATTTGAGCGAATATAGAATATATATTTCAGTTCAAACTTGATGTAAGTTTTTCGTTTATCGAGTGTGAGGCTTTTTTTCTACAGGTGCTAGAACTCATAAAAAAGAATCAAAATTCCAAACATCCCTTATATAAAATATTCACCAGGGCCGAGTATTTCGAAATCAAAGTAACCCGCGAATATGAGAAATCCCCAGCACTTCGTGCGTATTGACGTTTAAATATGTTTGTTGAATGCCTCCAGTTTACGATAAATCATCTGACAGAGCGTACCTACGACTTTTGTGACTTTAGGTAGATAGGACGTGGTGGGTCGATTTCTTGGCCTGCACGCTCCCCGGATCTCAACCCCTGTGATTTTTTCTTTTGGGGTCATTTGGAAACATTAGTGTACAGTAACGGTGAGGTGATTTCGAACAATTTCTGTAAATTTGGACTAATTTTATCGGTGAGCTTATGAATTTCTTAATTTTTTTTCTAGGACCTTTTCAATCAGTAATTTTTCTCCTGCTTAGTTTGAACTTTACGAATCATACTGTTCAGGAAATAACTCCTAATAAAAGTTGAAAAAGAATATACCAATTTTTGAATAAAATCCAGCACTTCATTCAATTGCTGGAATGCATATGGCACCGTGATTCATGGCAGATCTTCTAACAGAGATAACACGATCCAGAGTGGTCTTAAGATCCCCAAGATTTTTGGCACTTTTTTCAAATTGAATATTTTATATGATCAAATTCCGGCGCTTTTGACGAGTTCTAGCACCTGTCAAAAAAAGCCTCACCTTAAAAAACACCTTGTATATCGCTGAAGAATCCATGAGCGTCCATTCCATGTTTTATTCGAAACTAATTTATAGTGAGAGAGACTTTTACTTTCATGTGTGCAAGATTTTATTCGATTATAAAGAGTTTTTTGTTTCTCTGTTTCATTCTATATCTAAGAAATTTATATTTGCCCATGGAATATTGATATTTTAATTGGCATTACCACAGGCGTTGTTTATATTTCGTACACATTATTCAAGTTCAATCTAACTATGTCAGCTCTTGCATAATTGCAAACTGAATTCATTGAGACCTACTATGCAAATTATAACTCCATAAGAAGCATAGACCACAAAATCGTTTTTTTTAATATGCAATGATAAATCTCTTAAAACTTTCAAGAAGAAAATTGTCTCTCCCTGAAATTTCCATAGTTTACCATTTGGGTAGGTAGCCTCCTTCAATATCAGCAAGGGTTGAATAAGCATAAATAACCTCTATGAATTGATTGAAATTAATTTGTTGTCTTTCAAAGACCTTCCTTTTTAACAACACGCCACACACCCCACCATTCAAGTCGTTTTATTGAACATAATTTGTTGCAATACATCCAGTACCAGGTATTATTATGATTCGTTGTCATTCAAACTGTTCCAAATGGCCATTCTCAAGATGCTAATTCTACATAAGTTAACAGTGAGTCATTCACAACTCAGGATAAATCGAAAATAACTAATATTGCTAATAGATACATGCTTATTTTTTTTAGCCTTTTTTATGACGTTGTTGGGTTTCTTTTTTTTTATTTCTTCACGACAATAAAATGATTATATCGATGAAAAACCTGGATCTGGACTAGTTCTCGAAAAAATAGATGATTAATTCTTCAATTCATTTGATTCGTCGATAAATATAAAATAATTGTTAACGAGGAAATTAGTTATTTTAATTTTAAAATTTCAATCAATCAAAAATTAAGGTCTCATTTGGGAGACTATAAAAAAAAAGAATGAATGTTTCGATGAGCTCCATACAATTTTTCTGATGGAATTTCGTGTATTTCATGAGAACGATGCATTTTCCATTTTCCCCCTCGTAAAATTCGACATTTCATTTTCAATTATCAGCTTTTACCATTTCACGTCAATATAATTTTTGAGGAAAATAAATTCGCAATCTCCCAAAGTATGGTATTACGAACACCATTAAATGATAACTATCGAAAAGAAAATTGAAACTCGTTTCGAAAATTCGAGTAAACGTGTTGTCCTCCATAAAATACAACAATTATAATTCATTTGGTCGTCTAGCAACTTAATTATTAATTGAGTGAGTAAATCGTTTTACATTATCAAGTAGTGCAAATTCTAGTAATACCGATGCGAGTAGACAGTTCGAACTATAATCGACTGATAAAAAAATTGTATTGTAGATTTGAAAAATGATACTACTAATGGTTTCTTTCCATGATATTATTCAATTAGAATGCAATATAAATAGTTCCATTGTTCTTGTTTATCGCGATAGGAATTGAATTTTAGGAAAAACGGGCAATTGTCTCCGAAATGTTGTTGGCGTTTCAATTTTGCTGTCTTATTTATTAGAAATTTTTATTTTTTTTACATGGGTTCAATTAAAGTTTTCAGAATAATTTATGCAGAAGTCTCTCATACAGAAATTCGACCTTCACAATCATCCATTCGATCAAGGCGTGATATCCGGAATATACTCGAAAAACAACTCATTCCGATGACTGATTAGATTTTCCAAATTTATCGGGACCTATCCTATAGAAACTGAAGTTGACTTATCACATCGCAAATTTGCAACTTGACTAACAGAAGATTGCCAAAACGACAAAATATATATTTCACGTTCACAACTTCAACCATATATTTTAGGAGTCGTTATACGATTCAAAAAGTCAATAAACGGTACATGAAGTAAGTTTCATTACCTGTATCTGATTTTCCACAACTAAAATAAATGCCAGATTTGAGGAATCCCCAAAAAAAATCTGGAGGTCATAGATCGAGTGAACTAGGTGGTCTTGTAAAAATAAGTGCGGAATCTGTTTTCGATGTTTTCAGAGAAAAACACAGATCTCTCACGAAACTAGGGTATATTCTACCTACTTAAACTTAAGGTCCAACTCAAAAATGTTTCGTTCGGCTTGTCTAAGAATAAGTTGGCAACGTCTGCCAAATTTGACAGAAGTGATACATTAGATCTACTGTGAGACTGCAATGTTTTTGATACCGTTTTTCATCCAAATTGTAGATGAATAATTGGGAAAGAATTTTCTGCTCCAATGATAAAGGGAAGAAGATCAGAAAGAGAAGGGGGAAGAACTGCCTCAGAAAAAAATATAAAAAGCACTGACGTGTAGTCAGGAGCTTCTGAGTGAAAATTTTTTGACAGCTGTCAAAAAATGACAGCAGCTCTTTGTCAGTTATGCCAAATCAGCTGTTACTGGAATACAAGGATTTTTTTTTCGATAATTCGCTACAATTTTCTAAGGTTTCTATGGTCTTGGTAATGCGATCTGGACAAAATTTCGCATGTAGCTAAATCACCTCATTTTCCATCTGAGTGCAAAATTTCATCTCGATCGAATCTGTAGTTTTCGCACGTAGTTTGAATACATTATTCTTCATCTATGTGCGAAATTTCATTTCGATCGAATCAGTAGTTTCGAAATTACCAGGAAAAAAAAAATTTGGACGGCCAAATTTACGGAACCCTTAGTCATATTTTGTTCATTGATGAACGTGACCTCTACATTCTTGATCCAAACCCTGAAAATTTGGAGTCTCTAGGTCTTTCCGTTCGAAAGTTATAATTTTCTCTGGTTCTGGTCATGCGATCTGCACAAAATTTTGCATGTAGCTTGAATATATATCAAACTCTATTGAAATACAAAATTTTGTCACCATTGAATCCGTAGTTTTTAAATTATAAAGAAAACTAAATTTCAAACGATTATATTTACGGAACCCCTGGTCAAATTTTGTCCACTAACGAACTCAACCGCGGCATTCGAGATTCGAACCTACCCTGAAAATCTCAAGTTTCTAGGTCGTTCCGTTCGAGAGTTATCGTGTAGACGGCCGGCCGGACGGACAGACTCGAATATTTCGAAGGGTTCGCCATCATTGAATCGAACCTTGTAGATTAAATTTTTTTTGGCTCAAACTTCTAAAAATACAGACATCGTGACGAAATAATATAGCCCTCGTGTAAGTAGAACGAGCGCTCAAAAAGAATGAAAGTGATAATGATTCTGATATAATGATTTGTTCACCGATAAAATAGATAATAAAATATTGAAATAAAAGAGAAACATTTTTCTGAAGATTGTTCCTAGATAATCTGATAAGCAGGCCAACAAATCAATCCATGTAAACTGATTTCGGCTTATTAAGCCTGATCAGTACAGTTATAGCGATGATGAACTCGACGTGAGGGACGGAATGCTTTAAAACGAACCGCAGCGCCCATCAGAGTGAATTTCTCCACCAACGCCACCTGTCCGCTCCAAAAGCAACCATCCCCACTTCTCTGCAGGTTCATGAAAAGATTTGTTAGCCTGCTTATCAGATTATCTCTGAAGAAAAATTGTTTCTCTTTTATTTCGTTTGAATTAGATAAACAGGCAAAATATGATTCGATAAAATATTGATTTTTACTGTTAGATGTTGTTCTGAATTTGATTTTAGAGATTGTACAATTTCTGGTTTGTTTTTGTCCTCTTGGCCAATTTTTTCGTAATGAAAAAGCTAACACTTCTTTCGAATCAATAAGAACTTTTTTATCTATTTACTCACGCGATGAAATCAATTTTAAAGAAGTTCTTACTGATATAATAAACAAAATGAAGCATCTTACACTCAACAGAAAGAAAAGTAGTTGCAAAAAAGAAAACAAATAATATATGAAAAAGTTCACAACCTGCTGAACTCTGTCACAGTCAAGGTCATCATTATCATTCCTAATGACATTCTTGAGCGCTCGTTCTACTTACACGAGGGCTATATCATTTCGTCACGATGTCTATATTTTTGAATTTTGAGCCGAAAATGGTCTCAATCGACAAGGTTCGACTCACTGATGACGAAAAATTCAAGTCTGTCCGACCGGCCGTCAGCACGATAACTCTCGAACGGAACAAGCTAGAAACTTGAAATTTTCAGGGTAGGTTCGAATCTCGAATGTCGCGGTCTAGTTCGTTATTGGGCAAAATTCGACCAGGGATTCCGTAAATATGGCCGTTCGAAATGTTGTTCTCCTGATTACTTCGAAACTACTGATTCGATCGGAATGCAATTTTACACTCAGATGGAAAATGACGTGTTCAAGCTACATACACATTTTGTCCAGATCGCATGAACAGAACCATAGGTACCATAGAAAATTATAACTTTCGAACGGAAAGGCCTAGGGACTTGAAATTTTCAGGATAGGTGTGGATCTCGAATGTCGCGGTCACATCAATCAATGAGCAAAATATGGGTTCCATAAAAATGGCCGTTTGAAATATTTTTTCCTGCAAATTTCGAAACTACTGATTGGATCGGAATGAAGTTCTGCACATAGATGAGGAATAATGTATTCAATCTACGTGCGGAATTTTGTCCAGATTGCATTACCGAGATCACAGATATCGTAGAAAATTCAAGCGATTTTCGAAAAAAAAATTGGTCTCCTAAAGCACTGACGTGAAGCCTTGGTTTGAATTTTTTTTGACGGCTGTCAATTGGTTTCTAAAACTAGAGAATGCAAATCTTCCTACAAGGTGGATGAACGAGCGCTCAAAAGCTCCTGACTCCACGGCATTGCTTTTCGAAGAAGTGTCATCGAGTTAAGCGGCAGATTTTCAGATTCAAAAAATGTTTCGTTTTATGTGACGCCTAACGCATTGTTTTGTGAAAGTTCTCATCGTATATTGAATTTTATGATTGTCGATGGAGCGTTGGGACACCCTGTATAATGCAACTTCCTCGAATAACCAGATATAAAATGTGTTTCAATTATGGAATACTTAATGGGGTATTATTCAATATTTATGCGAAAATTATGCATGAACAAAATTGAGACGTAAAAAACTACTGGAATTTGTTTCAGAAACGAATCAAAATATGCACCTCCGTCAGACCAGTTAGAAGCCGTTCACCTCGCCAAGAAGCAGTTGTTTTGGTGTACTGACCATTGAAATTTTTTCTCAAGGAAATGTTTTCATTGGTAAGGCTGCCTACTAGGTATTATAACGCAGACAAACAAAACATTGTAGAAAAAAACACCACGTATGGCCTCGAACCTTGTTACATCGCACGTTTGACATTATGATGGAACTACCTTAAACTCTCGAATATTTATGTTTATGGGCGATCGACGAAAAGGACACGGAATTTACAATAATAGGGTTGTTTCGAACAGCAAATCAGTGGGAAGCATTTTCATTGATTCGTCTAAAAATACACAATAAGAAAATCAATTGAACGAAAGTCATGCGTTTTCCACATTTTCCTTTTTGGAACACCTACCCATAGATCTATCCGAATTTATTTGGAAGTGATCTCATAATATTACTCATTCCAACTAAGGACGAGTGTCATGTTTTAATACTAAGTATACAATTACGTTGAAATCCCCGTTAATACTGCTTTATTCCATCAGATTGCAAAATGATAAAACGAACATCAACAGTGTATCCTCGAACTGAATTTCTCAATATTCCAAGTAATAAACGATCAAAAAGCCTCATTAGAGAAAGGTTTAAACCAAAACCAGGTTTTTTCTTTTCTTCCAATGAAGGTACTGAAAATAACTAAATATAAACGTGAAGACGTTGGGATTCCTTTTGGCCAGACTTTTCTGGACAACAGACACAACCGTCAATTAAGTGAAGAAATGCGAGCTCATTAAGTGAAAGGTTTTCGAAATTTGCCAATGGTAATTATTCTAGTTGAAAATAATCGAGAAACTAGCAGTATAATTGAGGAAAGTCCACTTGAATTTGTAGGTCATACTAGAAATTTTGGATCAGATACAAAGCTAAATTGCATAAGACAAAAATAAAAATGAAACACCACTTCCAATAAATCATATATCCACTAAAAGTCAGAATAATCCTCAACGTTTTCTAGGGTTCGGGAAGGTTAGGGTTGAACGAAAAGGAGTAGCTCAAGGGAAACTAATCGGGAAAATCCACCTACTAACCTGCTGTTTTCCAGACTGACTGTGATATTCTCTGAGTAATTCATCTCGAAGCTGGACACAAGGATGGAAAATTCTTCTGGAAAAACCGCGAATTGTTCTGGTTCTGAAACGATAACACTTCTTGCGGATTTGTTTTCAGAGATACGTCGATCTCGATGACATATAATTTGCGAACGACAAGCTACCAAGTAGACTCCCAAAACACTTCTCCTTGACGTTCCGAATTGTTGTACGTATGTCAACTCAGCATCGTAAGAGTGGGGCTTAGGAGTATCATCGACGATCGCACTTTTCCATTCATCGGGAAGGAAAATGCGCATATTCTGTAACTGGAAATTCTGCGAAAATACCGGAAAAATCTGCCCCCTTTAGCGTACAAGAATCTTATGGGAAACGAAACTCAACCATGGAAAACCCAAGTACTATTTGATAGTCCAAATTGTCTATCATAACATGTCTTAAGTTTATCAATGTGCTCAAGAATTTCAAAAACAAACATAAAGCGCATCAGTTGCAGTATCAGTAGGGAACTCATTTAAAATAGTTTTATATATTCTAGAATTTAAATGGTTAACAATCAAGTCAGGTATTATAACAACTATGTAAATAGTTCTAAATTTAATGCGAATTTTAGGCGAAATGAATTAAACATTCCGCAAATATCCAAAATGTAAAATGCTAAGTCCAAAGGTGGCATGTTCGGCGCTCTAGTGCCCCAACCAGTCAGACCATAATCTCGCTTTACCATTGGCCAATTTCGAATTTCGATATCAATACCTGGGTTGCGGAAATTAAATGAAAAATTCCAACTTGTTTTAATGGGCTTGATATGCAATTTTTATAGGAAGCGTCAATAATCGCTCCAACGATCTTTTTTTTCGATTTATGGACTACACGTCCTCGATGGAATCGAGAAAAATCACATTTTTTCATGTTGACACGTGCTGTGTCATTATCAAGTAACCAAAACTTGAAATTCTGGAATAGATGAAAATGAAAATTGAGGAAAGGAGAAGAATGAGGATGTAGAGGAGCCAAATTGGAATTTATATTCATTTTAACCTGGTTAGCGAATTTGCGGTATACCTTTTCTTGGCTTGAAGGCTATTAAAATAATTATAGTGTTCGAAAATAGATATGATCTCCGCATATTGTTTTCACAGCATAAACAAATTACAGTAATTTTGAAGAGTTCAATTTTTTATGAAAAATTTTCGAATATATATTGTTGTAATATTAAAAGGATAAGACAGATATCTAAAACTTCCTAGGTACTCAACTACATACTTCTCTGTTTATTGGCGCATCCACCAAAAAAGGCTCTCTTTTATTACAACCTCTTTGTCGTAACACTTGTAACTATGTTAAGTTAAATCAAACTTGTATGCTTCAAAATCGTGTTGACCTATCGGATTAAACCATTATTGATAAAATTCTCTAATGCTGATTTCTTGCACAAAGTTAGCCTATGAAGATCTCTGTTGAAAGAAGAAATCCTGTGATAACAAGCTCTTTTAACGCAAAAATGGGATGTTGGCTCTAAAATGAAAAACTAAGGGTTGAAATTACAACATTCCTTTCTCCTTATCTCTTGAAAACATTAATTGTATTGTAATATTTAAAAGATAAGACTGATATCTAAAACTTCGTAAGTACTCGACTACTCCTCTGTTAATAGGCGCATCCACCAAATGAGGCTCTCTTATATTCCGATCTCTTTGTCGAAACACTCGTAACCATGTTGAGTTAAGTCAAACTTGTATACTTCAAAATCATGTTGACCTATCGAATTCAACCATTATTGATTAAATTCTCTAATGCTGATTTCTTGCACAAAATTGGCCCATGAAGATCTCTGTTGAAAGAAGAAATCCTGTGATAACAAGCTCTTGGAACGCAAAAATGGGATGTTAGCTCTAAAATGAAAAACTTAGGGTTGAAATTACAACATTTTTTTCTCCTTATCCTTCGGATACATTAATTGTATTGTTATATTCAAAAGATAAGACTGATATCTAAAACTTCGTAAGTAATCGACTACTCCTCTGGTAATATGCGCATCCACCAAATGAGGCTCTCTTATGTTCCGATCTCTTTGATGTAACACTCGTATCCATGTTAAGTTAAATCAACTTTGTATGCTTCAAAATCATGTTGACCTATCGGATTTAACCATTATTGATCAAATTCTCTGATGCTGATTTCTTGAACAAAGTTAGCCTCTGAAGATCTCTGTTGAAGGAAGAAACCCTGTGATAACAAGCTCCTGGAACGCAAAAATGGCATGTTGGCTCTAAAATGAAAAACTAAGGGTTGAAATTACAACATTTGTTTCTCCTTATCTCTAGATTGGATTCGAAAAATATGAGTGTCAGGTGCTACCTAAAGAAATTATTTCAGGAAAAACTGACACTTGGGTGAAAGTATGCAACTTTAAATACACATTACTGTTTGAACAGTAGCATCTAGCATCCCATTTCTTATTATTATACATTCGTTTAAAAATCGATAAGATACTTCAAACACGAACAATTGTATTTTAATATCCCGTAGATTATGACACATATTTGTGGAAACATTCTTGAATACCCCAAAAACTGCAGAAATTAATGAACGTAAAAGCAGTAATTACTGACGTCATGTGTCATCCGCCTGTCAGTGTCATTAAATCTAAAATCTAAACAAAAGTACAAAATCGAATCGACTTTGGTCATTTAATCATAGTATCTTATTTTTGACCCTCGTAATAAATATTATCCAATTGAATAATGCATCTTAACGCAGACATATCGAGCGCATTGCAACTACTTGAAGACATCAAACATAAAGTGGACGATTTAGGAGATTCCAAACTGCAAGTCAACACATACCAAGATCTGAACCTTTTGATATCTGTGTTGGAAAATCCAGTTTTTCGGAGTATTGTGACTGTTCAGGATTCGTTGAGTGAATTGAATCAACAATTGGGTCAACATCCGTCTATTCTGCCAGTTGATTTTGAGATTCCTCCTTCTGGAGAATTAATTCTAAATGTTCCACCAGCTGGCGATTACGACCATGATTACGCTGACGAGTATCCAGCTACCAGAGATTTCGATGAGCAGAGAGTTCCTTCGGCACCCATTTCCCCGTGTTCTCCCCAAGTACATACCTTCACTTCTGCAGAAACCAAGTTGGCCTTACTGAACGGCAAATCGTTAAACGGATCCCTATGTAATAAAGAGGTGAGTTATTTCGATAGAGAAATTTTTATAAGAAATATATGAATTCATTTTTATTTGTTCAGACACTGAGGCATCTCCAAAATCAGGGTTATAATTCCCCTGATGAGGATATTATACATAGGTCCCCCTCCGTTGGTAGTGATGCCTCCAAAACAGGATCGGATACAATCATAAGTAGTGAATGGTCGCAAGTTGAAAGTATAGACTTGATTAATGATGGAACTGGTCTTGGTTTTGGGATTGTTGGTATGAAAAATATGGGAGTAGTGGTTAAAACGATTTTACCTGGCGGAGTAGCTGACAGAGATGGAAGATTACAGAGTGGAGACCACATACTACAAGTCAGTAAACAGCATTGTGTTTCTTAAAGCATAGTCTCCTTCTAAACATGCAATGCACACAGTTTTACAATACTACGATATATTGAAATATACAGGATGTCCCAGAAGTCGACGTCAAGCCGGAATCAGGTAATAGGCTAAGTCATAATAGTCATCAGAAAATTATTAAAAAAAATCAGAGTCGCGTATTTTTCAAATTATATTGCATTTTCTTTTATTCAGGAAAATGCACATCATGTGATGATTTTTAAACTCCTGTTGCTACAAATCATTATTTTTTTCTAATTTTATTTTTCCTATGTTATCCTGAATAGTGCTTCTGTAACCTGTAACCTTTGATTCTAAGCCAACGGCTCCTGCTTAGAAGATAATGTCACTCTTTTCCGAACCAAGTATTCAAAATTAATTTCGCCCAACTTCAACTGACTGTACAGAAAAAAAATTGTACTACATCAGTTTGGCGAGTGGCTTCAAAAGTTAGCGCTTTTAATGAGGATTCTAAAATGGTATAACACTTACTACATTATTTCTTAGATAAAAAAAAGGTTTTTCTGAAAGAAACTCAGTTAGAAAAATGGTTACATGAACCTACACAATTTACACAAGTGGCACGTAGAAAATCCTAACTGAGTTTCTTAAAGGAAAACCTTTTTTTTGCCCAATGTGAAAAATAATAAAGTAAGTGTTATACCATTTTAAAATCCTAAATGCGCTAACTTTTAAAGTAACTTGCCAAACTCATGTAGTACATTTTTGTTCAGTACAGTCAGCTGAAGTTGGGCGAAATATTAATTTTGAACTTCGGTTTGGCAAAGAGTGACATTATATTCCAAGCTGGAGCTTTTGGCTTAGAATTAAAGGTTACCAGAAAACTACTCAGGATAACATAGGAAAAATAAAATGGGAAAAAAGTGAAGATTTGTAGCAACAGGAGTTCAAAAATCATCACATGGTGTGCATTTTCTTGAATAAAAAAAATGCAATATAATTTGAAAAATACACGACTTAGATTTTTTTAAATATTTTTCTGATGACTATTATTACTAGCCTATGACCCGATTCCGGCTTGACTTCGACTTCTGGGACACCTGTATATCGTCGCCTTCAGGAGAAAATTGCGTAACTCCGTTTGACAAAATTTTATAGGAGAAGAAAAGAACACTTTCAGAGTCAGATTTTTAAACATTATTTGTGTTGACTTATTGCAATGTATGCAAGTTTATTTATTAATTTAAAAAGGAAAAAGGGTTTTTTTTAAAAACTCATATTATTAACCATGTTGCCGAACAGATTGCACCAAAATACCATTTCCTGAAAAATATGGAGTTACGTAGTTTTCTCCGGAACACGACGATATGTAACTAAATTCCTTAATTTGATGCCCAGATTCCGCTGGTTTAATTCCAAATGAATCTCGAAATTTTTTGGGGCTTCATTTGAAGGAGGCTAGGGTTCGAGGTTATTCCACTTGAGTAGGTTTAATAATTCTTTTTTGTTCCAGATTGGGGATGTAAATTTGCATGAGATGGGTTCAGAACAAGTGGCTACAGTTCTGAGGCAATCGGGGACTCATGTTAGATTAGTTGTGGCACGGCCTGTCGATATAACTTCAACTGATTATAAATATCTTGGTTCTTCAGCGCCATTGGTTCCAACAAGGTTACTGAGTGACGCTACAGAATTAGATAAATACCTTGTTCAGCACAAATATGTTCCAATGTTCGTTAAAAGTATTGAACCAATAACGGATATGTCAATCTACCAGTTCGATCAAACTAAACCTAAGAGTTACGCTGGATTGGCTAGAGTACCAGCATCGCCTTCTCTGCCTTTATTGAATCTAGACTTATCTGTTAAAATGCCAGAAATGGAAAAATTCGTTGTTGAACTCAAAAAAGATGCAAATGGATTAGGCATCACAATTGCTGGATATGTCTGTGAAAAAGAAGAATTATCTGGAATATTTGTTAAGAGTGTAAACAAAGGAAGCGCGGCAGATTTGAGCGGAAAAATCAAAGTAAACGACAGAATTGTGGAAGTTGATGGACAGTCGTTGCAAGGTTATTCCAATATACAAGCTGTGGAAGTCCTCCGAAACTGCGGAAGTGTGGTGAGGTTATGCTTGGAACGTTATTTACATGGACCGAAATATGAACAGCTGCAACAGGCTATTGCTGCAAGTGAAATAAAGCCTTCAATGAGTCCTTCACCACCAGAAGTACCACGGTAATTGCATCCGGAGTATTGTCATATCCCTTAGTTAACTTTTCTAATTGTCGACCTTAACTCCTGTCTAACTTCACCTTTACTAACACCCAATGTATGTATATATCGACCAACATGTAAGGGTTTCATGTCACAGGATTTTAGGATAGTGTGCTACTATTTTAATT
This sequence comes from Aphidecta obliterata, assembly GCA_963966015.1. Taxonomy (NCBI): domain Eukaryota; kingdom Metazoa; phylum Arthropoda; class Insecta; order Coleoptera; family Coccinellidae; genus Aphidecta; species Aphidecta obliterata. Next base: position 10,730,918 of record OZ014436.1, read on the forward strand.
TTTTTTTAAATAGTGGAGTAATCTCTTACGAAGAACATAGCAATCTGGCTATGGCAAGACTTAACAGCCGTTCGCACCCTTCCTAAGTGTAGCCTAAATCGTCAATTTGGTTTATGAAGACACTGTTTTTAGATAATAGAGAATACATCTCAATATTATTCTGGGAGAAATATATGAAAAAAAATTACTAAAAGCACTGCCGTGAAGGCAGGAGCTTTTGAGCGCTCGTACATGCACCTTGTAGGTAGATTCGCATTTTCCAGTTTCAGAAATCAATTGAAGGAATTTTCGACAGCTGTCAAAAAAATTCTCAAACTTAGGCGAAACTCCAGACTTCATGTCAGTGCTTCAGCTGATCTATTTTTTTTCGATAATTCGCTAGAATTTTCTACGGTATCTATGGTCTTGGTGGTGCGATCTGGACAAAATTTAGCACGTAGATTGAATACATTATTACTCAGCTAGGTGCAAAATTTCATCCCAATCCGCTCAGTATTTTCGGAACTATCAGCAAAAAAATATTCTGAACGGCCATATTTACGGAACCCCTAGTCTAATTTTGCTCATTGATGAACGTGACCGCGATATTCGCGATCCAAACCCACCATGAAAATTTCAAGTTCCTAGGCCTTTCTGTTCAAAAGTTACGATTTTCTATGGTTTCTATGGTTCTGGTCTTGCGATCTGGACAAAATATTGTTTTAATATATCATTCTCGATTAAAATACAAAATTTCATCTCGATCGAATCCGCAGTTTCGAAATTATCGAGAAACCAAAATTTCAAACGACCGTATTTACGGAACCCCTAGTATAATTCTGCTCATTGATAAACGTGAACGCGACATTTCAGATCCACACCTATTCTGAAAATTTCAAGTCCCTAGGCCTTTCCGTTCGAAAGTTATGATTTTCTATGGTTCTGGTCATGTGATCTGGAGAAATGTAGCTTGAATATATCATTCTTCATTAGTATACAAAATTTCGTCACGATCGAATCTGTAGTTTTGAAATTATCAAGAAAACTAAATTTCAAACGACCATATTTACGGAACCCCTTGTATAATTTTGCTCACAGATGAACGTGATCACGACATTCGAGATCCACACCTATCCTGAAAATTTCAAGTCCCTAGGCGTTTCCGTTCAAAAGTTACAATTTTCTATGGTTTCTATGGTTCTGGTCATGCGATCTGGACAAAATTCCACATGTAGCTTGAACACCTCATTTTCCATTTGAGTGCAAAATTTTATCTCGATCAAATCTGTAGTTTTCAAGTAATCAGGGAAACAAAACTTTGAACGGCCATATTTACGGAACCCCTGGTGGAATTTGGCCCATTAACGAACTTAACCGAGGCATTCGGGAACTGAACCCACACTGAAAGTCTCTAGGTTGTTCCATTGGAGAGTTATCTTGCTTAAGGACGGAGGGACGGACAGACTCGAATTTTCCGACGGATTCGTCATCAGTGAGTCGAACATAGTCGATTGAGACCATTTTCGGCTCAAAATTCGAAAAATACAGACATCGTGACGAAATGATATAGCCTAGTAGTACGAGCGCTCAATAACTTATTATTTCTGATATAAGTGATACGCTTTTATTCTTAACTCCTTAAAAAATTATAAAAAGCACTGCCGTGAAGTCAGGAGATTTCGAGCGCTCGTTCATCCACCTTGTAGGTAGATTCGCATCTTCCAGTTTATAAACCAATTGAAGAAATTTCTGACAGCTGTCAAAAAAATTCTGATTATGCGATCTGAAAAAATGTAGTTTGAATACATCATTCTCCATTACATTACAAAATTTCGTCACGATGGAACCCGTAGTTTTGAAGTTATCAAGAAAACAAAATTTCAAACGACCATATTTACGGAACCCCTGGTCGAATTTTGCCCAATAACGAACTTGACCGCGGCATTCGAGATTCGAATCTACCTGAAAATTCCAAGTTCCTAGGCCTTTCCGTTCGAAAGTTATAATTTTCTATGGTTCTGGTCAAGCGATCTAGACAGAATTTCATGCAGCTTGAACACTTCATTCTTCATCTGAGTGCAACATTTCTCTAGTTATCGTGCTTACGGCCGGCTAGACAGACTCGAATTTTTCGTCATGAGTGAGTCGAACCTTGTCGATAAAGACCATTTTCGGCTCAAAATTCGAAAAATACAGACATCGCGACGAAATGATATAGTCCTCGTGTAAGTAGAACGAGCGCTCAAAAAGCTTTTCATCCTTTGACAGATTTTATTAACAATAACCAACTCCATTCACATCGATACAGTTCTCAATACGATTTTTCGATAAAAAAAATCAAGTAGCTTTTCTGGGATGAAATTAAAGGTCAATTTTTATTTCTTCGGAACGTAGCACATATTCCTGAAATCCTAGTGCTATTTTTAACACACAGTTATGTAACTTGCAGATTTCCTAGCAGTGAGGATTATTTCGGAAGGAGCTCTGGGATGGGTAGTTTGGAATCGAAATTCAGCTCATTCCCAAGAAGCCTTGAAAACATTGACAATCCTCCTAAATTGACAGAGAAAGAAATTATAGCGAAGTGGCAAAAGATAGTTGGACATGAAACTAAGATAGTTGTTGCGTATTTAAAGAAATTTGGAGAGAGAGGAGGGCTTGGTATCAGTTTAGAAGGTACAGTAGATGTTGAAGATGGAAAAGAAGTTAGACCTCACCATTACATAAGATCGATACTACCAGAGGGACCTGTTGGGAAGAATGGAAGCTTGAAGTCGGGAGATGAATTGTTGGAAGTCAACGGGCATAAACTATTAGGCATGAATCACCATGAAGTCGTTAGTATTTTGAAGGATTTACCCATCAATGTTTGCATGGTTTGCGGAAGAAGTCCCCTGAATTTGTTCGAACAACGGACTGGTTCCCACGATTCCTTGTTTTCCGATAGATCAGTTTTATCAAGAAGTCTTCATAATCTTGTACCAGCGACAGATCGATTGGTCAAAGCAAAGTCAGACGGATCCTTAGCTAGTAGCATTTCAGCATTAAATAACTCGGATTCGAATTTCAACAAGATGAAATCTCGATCCTTAGAACCATTAACTGGCTTAGCTATGTGGAGTTCGGAACCTCAAGTTATAGAACTGATGAAAGGGGAAAGGGGATTAGGTTTTTCAATTTTAGACTATCAAGATCCCATAGATCCTAATAATACAGTCATTGTTATAAGAAGTTTGGTACCTGGTGGTGTTGCTCAGCTGGATGGTAGATTGATTCCGGGTGATAGATTGTTGTTTGTCAATGACACAGTTCTAAAAAATGCTTCGTTAGATCAGGCAGTACAGGCCTTAAAGGGGGCTCCAAAAGGGATTGTAAGAATAGGGGTCGCTAAGCCATTACCATTACCCGATAGTCTATCTCATAGTTCAGTTTTAGAAGTAGATCAGAGATTTGCATCGCAAAGTGTTCAAGGGTGATAATCCCTAAGATGGAAATGACAGCCGACCAAGACAAATATGCAGCTATTTTAGTGCTTGAACTATGTTTTTCTACAATCTTATGTGAAGTACTCACTTTGCGCACTCTATAAAATTTGTAAAGTATCATCAAAAATAATTTTATTGTGAGCGACAGCATCTATATATTTCAGTATTTCTCCATAACCTTCCCGGTTATAGGAAAAAAATAGTATGCGACTCACGTGATAAGTACCTTTTTTCGCCCAGCTGTTGCATTAATAACTATTACCATGTTTCTTCAATTAATAGAAATACCTGATAATGAAGTGATTTGTGATGAAATTTTAAAAGTTTAGACAGATCATTATCGATTTTTTCGCACTTTTATAACATTCGGTGCAATATGTTCAGTATTGCCCCTGCAAAGACAACCATCTTTATTTACTCGTTACTTTTAAGATATTGACAATACTCAACAACCCCTGCACGAAGTCTCTTAAAATTATCCGATTGTACTCTCACGCATTTTGATAAAAGCAATATTTCGAATCTTGATATTTTAAATATTTGTACTGTGCAGTCATTTTGTGTTCAAATATTCCAGATTAAGAATAAAATCACTACTTAATACAAAATAACAAATGAATTTTTTATATCTATTAGTATGGTTATATAATAAACTATACTTGTTGAATGTAAAGTTTTTTTTTCCTTCATTGTCGCCATCTCCTAAATTTCAAGACCACAGTTTTTAGGTGCTAATTCAGAGCTGCCCCTCTGGAGGTGATTTAATAGAGTTCTGATTCTGTTTCTCAAAATATATATTCTTGATCAATTCTAAAAGGGTTGTATAAAACAAGATAATTTCATTCACTTCAGTTTCTCAGTTAATTCAGGCACTGCTTTGAACAGATCGGCAACCAATCCATAATCGGCCACTTGAAAGATGGGAGCTTCAGGGTCTTTGTTGATTGCAACTATAGTTTTGCTGTCTTTCATTCCAGCTAAATGCTGGATAGCACCTGATATGCCGACGGCAATATATAGGTCCTAAAAGATGAAATGATATTGGTCTGAGATAATGTTCACTTGAGAATGCACTTACAGGAGCAATGATTTTCCCTGTTTGGCCCACTTGTAAATCGTTTGCTACGAACCCAGCATCGACAGCGGCTCGAGATGCACCAACAGCTGCGTTCAATTTATCGGCTAAGTCGTACAACAACTTGAAATTATCTCCAGACTTCAATCCCCTACCTAAATACCGAATAAAAAAAAATATCAGAATATTTCATATGTGTTTTCAAAGATAAAATACACACCTCCACTCACAACAACACTAGCACTGGACAGATCTGGTCGATCTGATTTGCTCAACTCCTGACTAATGAATTCCGTTGAATCTGTTTTATAAGAATCACCTGCGACTGTTTCGGTTGCTACCGATCCACCTTCTAAACTATCAGCTTCGAAATTAGTACCGCGTACTGTGATAACCTTAACGGGATCGGTAGCTGTGACAGTCTGAATTGCATTACCTGCATATATGCTTCTAACAAAAGTATCAGGAGATTGAACACTCATTACGTCGGATACAGGAGATACGTCTAGTTTTGCAGCAACTCTAGGAAGTAATGCCTTTCCGAATGCTGAAGCTCCAGATACAATATGAGTAAAATTTGATTTCTTTTGTATATCTACTATGAGAGGTGCCAAACTTTCAGGGGTGAACCCTTTGAAGGCTTCACTTTCTGCTACTAAGATTTTTGACAATCCAGAAGCTTTCGCTATAGCTTCGGTTGCCTAAAAATTTCTAGTTTTAATATTCTATACAAAATTAAGTTGTTTATATTTACGGGCTTGCACTGTACCCCAGCCACTAGAACGGTAATTTCACCTCCTAATTTTTTCGCAGCTGTGATAGCATTTTGTGTGATTGGAGATAGACCTTTGTTGTCATGTTCAGCTATCACCAAAGTACTCTGGAGCCTTCTAGCTTGGCTCGAAAACTAAAGAATATCTCAACAACATATCAATATTATATATATCAACTTACCTGGTAAATTATGTGTCTAGTTTTATTGCACAGCATTTTGTTGAATTATTTTCTCAGAACAAACTTCCCAGGATAACCAGGTTCAAAGTACAGAACTCACAAGTTCATAATTTTGATTGAAAATTGAAAGTAGCGCTAATGATAAAAAGTTGTCATATTTATCTGAAAGTTTGACGTTTACAACTAACCTCGAAATCTTCTATTCTCGATAATAATAACTTAATAGGTTTTCAATTAAATTAAGTGTTAAAAAAGTTTGATACAAAATATTCAGGGAAATAGTGATGTTTTTCATGATCTATCGAATTTTTTGACATTCCTGTCTTGTTTATCTGATCTAATAAGAAGGATGTTAGTCTGCATTTTTTGTTAATGTTTATAGATGAATGGGTTATTGAACTAAAAATGTCGTTTGTTACATTCAATTTGTGATATACTTGTTATTAATTATCATGAAATGTTCATGTCGAATTGCATATTAATGAAAAATCTAATTATAAGAAAGATAGTCCTACCTTAAAATGACAGAAAATGCTGAGAGAAACTCTACTGCTGATTCCTGGGAAAATCTCAGGAATTGGATACATTGTGTATGTGTTGTTACATTTGATTTAGAAATAGGCCAAGCTTTAGAGGTATTGTAAATAATTTTCAAGAAAAGATTTCTTTCAACACTTCTCAATTTTCAGACAACATTCCCTAATGATGTTACTCTGAGTAAACAAGAAATCTCGAACATATGTTATTTAGCATTTCCCGATTCGAACTCAGGATGTATAGGTGATACCAATTTTATAATAAGGTTACAGAGTAGTCCAGGAAATAGGGTTCTGAAGAGAGAACATCTCATCTACAATCTGAAATGTCCACAGGAGTTGCAAATCAATCCGTCATATTTCTGGGGATATGTATATTTCAGACAAGTTAAAGATCCATCATTACCAAGAGGCTATTTTCAGAAGGTAGGATATGTCAAAATGTTTTGTATGTCCAAGTAAAGAACCATTTTTGTAGAGTTTTGTAATAGTGAGCCGCTTACCATTCAATAATTTATTCTCGAAAATCTCTTGTCTAATTGCTCCTGAATATTTCCAAAATGGTGAATTGAGCTTAGAAGCTGTATGTAATAATATAGACAGATGGCCTGCACCAATTCCTGGAATTCCTATCAGTTTACCATTATTGGGCTCAGTGTTTCAGGTGAAGTATTGACGTTCGAAATAGAAGGAATTCTTTCCTAAACTGGTGTTCATTTCAGATGAAAATTCCCGTTAATGGAAATTCTGGTGCGATCAAGACTATGAATTATTCAATCTCTGAAAACCTAGAGAATCACATTCAAGCTTCAGTGGAAGATTTGAATTTTTTCACAATTCTACAACCCGTTATGTCACATATTCATTTATTATGGGAGTTAGTCTTGACTTGTGAGCCTTTAGTTATTATTGCACCATCTCCAACACTTTGTTCCAATATGGTCCTAGCTTTGACAAGGTTAGTTACGTGTTATTTTTTGAGCTGTCTAACTATTTATTAGCTTTTGAAGGAATGCGATTCAAACATTTATTTTAATTTTAGAATAATAGCGCCTCTTAGGTATTGTGGAGACTACAGACCTTACTTTACCATACATGACAGTGAATTCAAACAGTATACCAACAAAAGTCCAGGTCCACCTCCTGTTATATTGGGTGTAACAAACCCATTCTTTGGGAAGACTTTGTTTCATTGGCCCCATTCGATTCGGCTCGATGATACAGGTATGTACAAATATATAATGCTTCACAAAAGTTGAGGAATTCCAGAAATTTTGAGACTGTTTGAAAAGTTTCTATTTTATTTTCACCAATTCAGTTGACAATTCATTTTTAGAATTCAAGGACAAGAATTGGCAACTTTCTAAATGGTCACAAAATTTCTGAACTTCCTTAACTTTTGTGGAGCAGTACACAGGGTGTTTTTTAAGGTGAGGCTTTTTTTGACAAGTGCTAGAACTCGTGAAAAGAGATCATTTCGCCGGAAATTGATCATATAAAATATACAATTTGAAAAAAAAGTGCAAACAATATTGGGCATAATCATCTTAATACGACCCTGTTAGGAAATCTGCCATATTTATTTATTATTAATCGATGCATTCCAGCAAATAAATAAAGTGCTGGATTTTATCGCAATTTTGAGTATTCTCTACAATTCATTCAACTTTTATTAGGAGATTTTTCCTGAACGGTATAATTCTTAAAGTTCAAACTAAGGAGAGGAAAATGACTGATTGAAAAGGTCCTTTAATAAAATGATGAAAAGCACTGCCTTGAAGTCTGGAGCTTTTGAGCGCTCGTTGATCACGTCTCTCCATCTTAGTGCAAAATTTCATCTCGATCGAATGTTTAGTTTCGGAGTAATCAGAAAAACAAAATTTTGAACGGCCATATTTACGGAACCCCTCATGGAATTCTGCCCATTAACGAACTCAACCTCGGCATTTGGGAACTGCACCCACACTGAAAATTTCAAGTCTTTAGGACGTTCTGTTCGAGAGTTATCGTGTATATCGAACTCTATTGATTGAGACCATTTTCGGCTCAAAATTCGAAAAATACAGACATCGTGACGAAATGATATAGCCCTCGTGTAAGTAGTACGAGCGCTAAAAAAAAGTTCACAACCTCACCGATAAAATTAGTCCAAAGTTACAGAAATTGTTCAAAATGGTCACCATTCGTGCACAAAGTCTTGCCCGGCGTAATAAGGAATTATAACATGTAACAACTATCACAGTTTGCTCACGAATAAGGTAATTTTGCGTTGTTTTAGTTCTTCAACACTATTCACCTCACCGTTACTGTACACTAATATTTTCCAATGACCCCAAAAGAAGAAATCACATGGGTTGAGATCCGGGGAAATCGACCCACCACGTCCTATCCACCTAAAGTCACAAATATCATACGCTCTGTCAGATGATTTTCCGTAAACTGAAAGCATTTAAAACACATTTGAACCTCAATACGTACCAAAATCAGATCCGGGCTCTGAATTTCTCAGATTCGCGGGTAACTTTGATTTCGGATGAAGGATTTTTGACTTATTTTGATGAATTCTAGCACTTTCCAAAAAAAAACCTCACCTTTGAATTGAAGTAATGACTTGTAAATCGCAGTTCTTCTTGATTCAGATCAGACACATTCACATAAACTGAAGAAGAAAACTAATATGAAGTTGTTAGATAATAGTCCAGGAGTTTATACTACGTATAAGTCATTTCTGCAAAAAGATAAATCGATAATAAAAAAGCTGGTGAATGGAGTAACAAGAAAACGACCTTCTGAAGTCCAATCTGCTCTACTTAAAAGACATTTACTGGAACTGACACAAAGTTTTATGTTTACCCTTGAAAGGTATATCGCAAGTTTAATGCCTTTGCAGAAGAATATCTCTCCTTTCAAGGTAAATTATTCGTCAAGTAATCATGCACTTGATAGGTTTATAACAAATTCATTATTCCAGGCTGCTCCAAGTCCTCTTCCTTTCAATCCTGACGACTTTTTCCAAACTTTGGAAACAGCCGGTCCTCAGTTGACGACTGGGATTAAAGGGGATTGGATAGGACTGTACAAAAAGTTCTTTAGATGTCCGAATTTTGATGGATGGTTCAATACAAGATACTCTGAACTGTATTCCAAACTTCAAGCTCTTCACCTAGAGGCTCTTTCCGATGCTGTAAGTATTTCATCCCAAAACAATGCGTTCATTTGAAAACTTCGATATGTTATTAGGATTTGAAACTATGGGTACAAGGTCGTCCTGAAGTTGAAGTAGTTGATATGGTGATAAAAATACGGAACAAAATTAATGAATGCAAAGAACAAAATTTACCAGTCAGTGATTGTGATAGAGTTGAGGAACAGTTAAATCAAAGACTTCAAGATATAATAGGCTCTCTTCCCGATGATATGAAGAATATTCTCAAAGTTTCATGATGATATCGAACAAAACGTTGGAATTATTGTTACTAACTGCTCAAATTGTATATTATTTTTGTATTTGGACGAGGAGGCAGATGTTAGATTAAAATACGTTGTAATTAAATGATTTTACAGTTTGTTATATACTTTTGTATCCATTGTAAGGACCTAAAGAATGTACCTTTTCGGAAATGAGTGTGCCAAAACTGATTTGGATATGACCGCTGAAGATATCAATTTTTATATTCACTTTTGAAATTGATCTGAAAACATTTTCTATCAACAGGCCTTTCCTGAATTCAATATCTTTAAACATTATTTTCTGCAGCTTTTTTTATTGAAGGTGAATCTGTGAAGATTTCCATTAAATTCAAGACTTATCCTAATTATGAATGAGTGGGAAACTTATGTGAACACATTGATTTTTTTTTTATTTATTAAAAATACCAGTGAATGAATAATCTTGAATTGATTTTTATGGGATTCAATGAATGTCATTTCTTTTCCATGCTTTAATCTCATGAATATATACTTGTTATATAATTGACCTTTACATCAAATTGTAATTTTTTTTTAAATATAAAATTGTTCAATAAAATTATTGTTTTTAATATATAATAAAATAATTTGGTGTAAAAACTAATCCATCGTAAACTATGAGCTCATCAAACAGGATCAAGATCAAGATCACGTAAGGGCAAAAACTGCGAGGGACTTGTCTACAACCACCACTACAAACAAACAGAGAACCCGTAGTTGTAGACAGTATTTGATATACTACGAACGCCAAAATAAATCTGTAAGGTCCATGACTGTTGTGCACTGCGAACAAAGCTTATACAGGTGTCCTGAGAAGAATGCGACAACATGAAATTTCACTTGATATCCAAAACTAAGGCTCTCAGGCGAGTAAACCCCTCTCAATAAGAGTCCATCTAGAGCTTTCCGTTTGTCGCATTCCTCCCGGGACACCCTATATATCCACCAAATAAATAAGAAACAATTGGAGAGTATGTTCAAAATTTCTGGAAAAATACATGACCTTCAGAGGTTGGCTTTTTTTATCAATTTTTTTTCGGAGTAGTTATTCCAAAAAAATCTCCCCTATTGAGGAATATGTACGAATTAATAATTATCGCAATTTTTTGGCAGACCCGAAAATAATTTCCGAGAACCTGATTATAATGAAAATGCTCAAATTGAAAAAAAAAACTAGTGAGTTATTTTGATTGGAAATAATAGATGCTATGATTGAAACCTTACCTAGCTGATTCAATTGATCTCTCAAAACATACAAAAAAGAATGTCTGAATAAATATAGGTCGAGTTGAACCGGAAAACCTTTGAACATGATAACAAAAACCGATGAAGAATTCAAAGTAGAACCTTTCATAAGCTGGAATGTGTTGCCCTGTACTGTTGTCTGGAGCCCAATTGAAAACAGATCATAGTCTTGGACCTGCCTTATTTTTTACAAATATGAAATATTTACTAAGGCCACTACAACCCCATTAATACAAGTTCAGCTGCCACTTTTGTATTATTTCCACTAGCAGCTTGTCGAACGCTCATTTCCCAAGTATCCAAAAGCTGGCTTACAGAGAAATTTTTCGGTAGTTTTTGAATCCTCCACAATAGCGCCTGCTCCACAGCGGAGAGAAAAGCGGTGGCATTATATCTGTACAAAAAGTTCTTTAGATGTCCGAATTTTGATGGATGGTTCAATACAAGATACTCTGAACTGTATTCCAAACTTCAATATCTTCACCTAGAGGCTCTTTCTGATGCTGTAAGTATTTTATCCCAAAACAATGCGTTCATTTGAAAACTTCGATATGTTATTAGGATTTGAAACTATGGGTACAAGGTCGCCCTGAAGTTGAAGTAGTTGATATGGTGATAAAAATACGGAACAAAATTAATGAATGCAAAGAACAAAATTTACCAGTCAGTGATAGAGTTGAGGAACAGTTAAATCAAAGACTTCAAGATATAATAGGCTCTCTTCCCGATGATATGAAGAATATTCTTAAAGTTTCATGATGATATCGAACAAAACGTTGGAATTATTGTTACTAACTGCTCAAATTGTATATTATTTTTGTATTTGGACGAGGAGGCAGATGTTAGATTAAAATACGTTGTAATTAAATGATTTTACAGTTTGTTATATACTTTTGTATCCATTGTAAGGACCTGAAGGATGTTCCTTTTCGGAAATGAGTGTGCCAAAACTGATTTGGATATGACCGCTGAAGATATCAATTTTTATATTCACTTTTGAAATTGATCTGAAAACATTTTCTATCAACAGGCCTTTCCTGAATTCAATATCTTTAAACATTATTTTCTGCAGCTTTTTTTTATTGAAGGTGAATCTGTGAAGATTTCCATTAAATTCAAGACTTATCCTAATTATGAATGAGTGGGAAACTTATGTGAAAACATTGATTTTTTTTTATTTATTAAAAATACCAGTGAATGAATAATCTTGAATTGATTTTTATGGGATTCAATGAATGTCATTTCTTTTCCATGCTTTAATCTCATGAATATATACTTGTTATATAATTGACCTTTACATCAAATTGTAATTTTTTTTTTAAATATAAAATTGTTCAATAAAATTATTGTTTTTAATATATAATAAAATAATTTGGTGTAAAAACTAATCCATCGTAAACTATGAGCTCATCAAACAGGATCAAGATCAAGATCACGTAAGGGCAAAAACTGCGAGGGACTTGTCTACAACCACCACTACAAACAAACAGAGAACCCGTAGTTGTAGACAGTATTTGATATACTACGAACGCCAAAATAAATCTGTAAGGTCCATGACTGTTGTGCACTGCGAACAAAGCTTATACAGGTGTCCTGAGAGGAATGCGACACCATGAAATTTCACTTGATATCCAAAACTAAGGCTCTCAGGCGAGTAAACCCCTCTCAATAAGAGTCCATCTAGAGCTTTCCGTTTGTCGCATTCCTCCCGGGACACCCTATATATCCATCAAATAAATAAGAAACAATTGGAGAGTATGTTCAAAATTTCTGGAAAAATACATGACCTTCAGAGGTTGGCTTTTTTTATCAATTTTTTTTCGGAGTAGTTATTCCAAAAAAATCTCCCCTATTGAGGAATATGTACGAATTAATAATTATCGCAATTTTTTGGCAGACCCGAAAATAATTTCCGAGAACCTGATTATAATGAAAATGCTCAAATTGAAAAAAAAAACTAGTGAGTTATTTTGATTGGAAATAATAGATGCTATGATTGAAACCTTACCTAGCTGATTCAATTGATCTCTCAAAACATACAAAAAAGAATGTCTGAATAAATATAGGTCGAGTTGAACCGGAAAACCTTTGAACATGATAACAAAAACCGATGAAGAATTCAAAGTAGAACCTTTCATAAGCTGGAATGTGTTGCCCTGTACTGTTGTCTGGAGCCCAATTGAAAACAGATCATAGTCTTGGACCTGCCTTATTTTTTACAAATATGAAATATTTACTAAGGCCACTACAACCCCATTAATACAAGTTCAGCTGCCACTTTTGTATTATTTCCACTAGCAGCTTGTCGAACGCTCATTTCCCAAGTATCCAAAAGCTGGCTTACAGAGAAATTTTTCGGTAGTTTTTGAATCCTCCACAATAGCGCCTGCTCCACAGCGGAGAGAAAAGCGGTGGCATTATATCTGTACAAAAAGTTCTTTAGATGTCCGAATTTTGATGGATGGTTCAATACAAGATACTCTGAACTGTATTCCAAACTTCAATATCTTCACCTAGAGGCTCTTTCTGATGCTGTAAGTATTTTATCCCAAAACAATGCGTTCATTTGAAAACTTCGATATGTTATTAGGATTTGAAACTATGGGTACAAGGTCGCCCTGAAGTTGAAGTAGTTGATATGGTGATAAAAATACGGAACAAAATTAATGAATGCAAAGAACAAAATTTACCAGTCAGTGATAGTGATAGAGTTGAGGAACAGTTAAATCAAAGACTTCAAGATATAATAGGCTCTCTTCCCGATGATATGAAGAATATTCTTAAAGTTTCATGATGATATCGAACAAAACGTTGGAATTATTGTTACTAACTGCTCAAATTGTATATTATTTTTGTATTTGGACGAGGAGGCAGATGTTAGATTAAAATACGTTGTAATTAAATGATTTTACAGTTTGTTATATATTTTTGTATCCATTGTAAGGACCTGAAGGATGTTCCTTTTTGGAAATGAGTGTGCCAAAACTGATTTGGATATGACTGCTAAAGATATCAATTTTTATATTCATCTTTGAAATTGATCTGAAAACATTTTGTATCAACAGGCCTTTCCTGAATTCAATATCTTTAAACATTATTTTCTGCAGCTTTTTTTATTGAAGGTGAATCTGTGAAGATTTCCATTAAATTCAAGACTTATCCTAATTATGAATGAGTGGGAAACTTATGTGAACACATTGATTTTTTTTTTATTTATTAAAAATACCAGTGAATGAATAATCTTGAATTGATTTTAATGGGATTCAATGAATGTCATTTCTTTTCCATGCTTTAATCTCATGAATATATACTTGTTATATAATTGACCTTTACATCAAATTGTAATTTTTTTTTTAAATATAAAATTGTTCAATAAAATTATTGTTTTTAATATATAATAAAATAATTTGGTGTAAAAACCAATCCATCGTAAACTATGAGCTCTTCAAACAGGATCAAGATCAAGAATAAGTAAGGGCAAAAACTGCGAGGGAATTGTCTACAAACGAACGGAGAACCCGTTGTTGTAGACAGTATTTGATATACTACGAACGCCAAAATAAATCTGTAAAGTCCATGACTGTTGTGCACTGCGAACAAAGCTTATACAGGTGTCCTGAGAGGAATGCGACACCATGAAATTTCACTTGATATCCAAAACTAAGGCTCTCAGGCGAGTAAACCCCTCTCAATAAGAGTCCATCTAGAGTTTCCGTTTGTCGCATTCCTCCTGGGACACCCTATATATACATCAAATAAATAAGAAACAATTGGAGAGTACGTTCGAAATTTTTGGAAGAAAAACATGACCTTCAGAGGTTGGCTTTTTCTTTCAATTTTTTTTCGGAGTAGTTATTCCAAAAAAAATCTCCCCTATTGAGGAATATGTACAAATTAATAATTATCGCAATTTTTTGGCAGACCCGAAAATAATTTCCGAGAACCTGATTATAATGAAAATGCTCAAATTGAAAAAAAACCAGTGAGTTATTTTGATTGGAAATAATAGATGCTATGATTGAAACCTTACCTAGCTGATTCAATTGATCTCTCAAAACATACAAAAAAGAATGTCTGAATAAATATAGGTCGAGTTGAACGGGAAAACCTTTGAACATGATAACAAAAACCGATGAGAATTCAAAGTTGAACCTTTCATAAGCTGGAATGTGTTGCCCTGTACTGTTGTCTGGAGCCCAATTGAAACCAGATCATAGTCTTGGACCTGCCTTATTTTTTACAAATATGAAATATGAATTATTTACTAAGGCCACTACAACCCCATCAATACAAGTTCAGCTGCCACTTTTGTATTATTTCCACTAGCAGCTTGTCGAACGCTCATTTCCCAAGTATCCAAAAGCTGGCTAACAGAGAAATTTTTCGGTAGTTTTTGAATCCTCCACAATAGCGCCTGCTCCACAGCGGAGAGAAAAGCGGTGGCATTATATTCCTGCGAATTTGTGTGACACACAGGAGATGTGAATGGATAGTCTTCTGGAACCATTATCGATATAGGTGGTACACATGGCAAATGCTTGTCGTCGAGCCAACAAGTGAGTTGAATGGACTTCGAACCAGGCTGTTGATTTTGGTCTAGGGAAACTTTGAATCTCTGGTCCAAACGAGCTATTTCTCCTTGAAGTGCATCAGGAATGTCACTTGTTGGCTCTTCAACTTTATGTGGCGGTAAACCTGAGACCTAACAACAAATCATGTTTTATTTAAAGAAGTTATTATAATTATTGAGAAAATGAAAATGTTATAAACCTACTAATTTCAGCTCTGGTCCAAAAAGTGCATCCAACGTTGGTCCGAATGTTCTATGCAAAGTGTGGTTAAAATTGGGGTTCTGAGCATTTGTACTTATTGCTTCTAGTAATGGTGAAAATATATGACTTTCCTTGAACACTATTCCAGTTCCACCTGGTAAATTCCCATCGCTTCTCTTGATGTCCATTTTTTCCAGTACAACCTCGCACTTTATCAACGTTTCTAAAGGCATTCTTTGTTGCGGATTTGAAAGAATTTCCAGGAGTTTTTTCATTTTACTCAGTTTTTCAACGTGCTCGCCATCGTTTCCTATGCGTGCAATCATCTTCCTCAGCGGATCAATGTATTTACTGAGCTGGCGCACTTTTTCTCTATAAGCTTGTTCGTCTTGAAGACCCATTGGACTTTGAATCGGTTGTCCGGGAGTATTGAGGGAAGTACCTGGACTTGGAGCCATACCTTTCAAAAAAAAAAAATGGTGAGACTAAGCCTAATAAGAGACAGCAAATAATAAATTTCAATATACAGGGTAGTTCCAAATTCGACGTGAATCGTGTCGTGTTAGTATGACTCATTTGCTGTCATTTGAGCCATATTTATAGATATCCAAAAATCCACAGTTTACGAGTTATTTGAGTTTTTGTGTTTTTTGAAAAATTACTGGCCTTAATCCATTTTTCGTAAATTTTTCTACGTTGAGCAAGTTTGATTATAATTTCGGATTATTTATCAGAGAACGATATGATATGTATGAAAAAAGCGAAAATGTGCTGTAATAGATGTTGAAAACGAATTCGCATGATTTGAAAGTTGGTATATGAAGAAAAGAATAGTCAATTTCTAATATCAATTCGCCTGCAACTTTCGAACTTCACAGTTTATGTATGACAGAAGTATTTCAAAAACTTGCCAAATTCCTTCTTTATTTCCTAAAAAAAGTTTTCGTTAGAATGCAGGCACTAGTTTCGTTTCAGCAGATTTTTTTATAAACAACCTTTTGAACTTCCGGCATAAAAAATAGTGATTTGGCGTTAATGTTTGGATGGGAGCAATAGCTAATCCTTACTATCTACCTGACAACTTTATGAAGAATTTTTGAGAACAAATATGGACAGTTTTTTGGACAAGGTTCCCTTGAATGAGAGGCATGAAATCATTTTCCAACAGGATGGGGGTCCCGCACACTATAGGCTAAAAGTTCTTATGTTCGTATTGTTTCCTAACCGGGGGAAAGGTAGGGGAGGACCTATTTCGTGGCCAGCGAGAAGGCCGGATCTAACACCGTTAGATTTTCATGTTTGGGGCAGTTCAAAAGGAATAGTATATGAAAGGGAAATACATACACGTGCACAACTTGTGGAGAGAATAGACTGAGCAGTGAGAATATTGAGAGTAAATTTCAGGACTGAAGAAATTAGAAACAGGGCACATGCTTGTATGAGGAATGGTGGAGGACATTTCGAACATATATATATAATCGATTCCCTTTTACCATGTAATGGTGTAGGGTACTTTAACAAAAAAAAAAAAATAACATTAAGTTCTTCCTGCATAAACGAACTTCGACCATTCCTTCTTGTTGGTTGTCATCTGCTTTGCTCCCTGCCAAGTCTGTCCCCTCTCTCCAATTATCTTCCTCATTTGTTTGTCCCAGGTATTGACCGGTCTTCCGCGCCTTCCTCTTCCTGTAACCTTAGCTTCCCATACTTTTCTAGCAGGTCTTTCGCAATTCATTCTATTCAGATGTCCCCACCAACTCAATTGTCTCTTCTCTATGAAATCCTGCAGAGGTTCTATTCCGATGTCTTGCCTGATTAGCTCGTTTCTCACTCTGTGCATCTTTGTTATTCCCTTCACTCTTCTGAGATATTTCATCTCCATTGCCTGCATCCTGCTTTTCTGTCTTCTATCAAGTACCCACGACTCGCACGCGAATGTAAGTATTGGTCTAAATATCGCCTTGTATACATTCATCTTAGTGCTTCTTGATATTTCTTTACTACTTAGGAAGTTCTTGTTCATGGCGTGGTATAGTTTCGATGTGTTCTCCAATCTACTGTTCATCTCCAGATCTTGTTTTCCATTTTCTTCTATCTGCACTCCTAAGTATTTGAAAGATGTCACTTGCTCCAATTTTACACCTTCTATCTCTACATCAACCTTTTCTTGAGAGTTCGCCACCATCATAACCTTCGTTTTTTCCCTATTCATTTCCATTCCGAATTCTTTCAACACGGCATTCCAGATGTCCATATTTGTCTGAAGATCTCTCTCACTCTGTGCAATGATAACAATATCGTCCACAAAGGCACATTCTGACATAACCACTCTCTTTAAGTTTCTGTACCCTACTTGAAATTTCTTCGATCTTTTTGTGCACTTTTTCAGAATTTCATCTATAAATATTGTGAACAGCACAGGGCTCAAACTACCTCCCTGTCTTAAACCTACTTTTGTACCAAATTCTCCAGATGTTCGGTTGTGGCTGATTATTCTATTCCTGTTCGATTCATAAACATTCTTAACAAGTCTGACAATTTTCTTGTTCATTCCCCTCTCCTCTAGAATTCCCCACAGTTTATTTCTTTTAACTCTGTCAAAAGCCTTCACCAGGTCCACAAAACCCATATATATCTTCCCATCTTTTTGTCTCGCCCTCTCCATTAGTACTTTCAATGTGAATATGTGATCTTGTATACTTCTTCCCTTTCTGAAGCCGCTTTGCGTTTCCTCTAAAGTTGTTTCTATCTTCTCTCTTATTTTTCCATCCAGTATTCTCTCGAATACTTTCATTGCTGAACTCAACAGAGTGATACCCCTATAGTTGTTACATTCTTGCACATCCCCCTTCTTGTGTATTGGTACTATTAAAGATGTTTGCCAATCCACTGGTACCATTTCTTCCGTCCATGCCCTCTGTACAATTTCCAGCAGCATTTTGTTTCCACCTTCTCCTAGGTTTTTCAACATTTCTGCTGTAATTCTGTCAGATCCTGCTGCTTTGCCATTTTTTAGGGTATTTATCGCTTTCTTCAGTTCTTCCATTGATATGCCTTCCTCTTCCTCATTTACTTCCTGTGGTTCGCTAATTTCCTGTCCTATATCCCTCTCATATCCCTCCTCATTAAGTAGATCCTCAAAATATCCCCTCCACCTTTCCATTATTGCAGTATCTTCCTTCAACAGGTTTCCATTTTCATCCTTTATCATCATATTATCATTCCTTGGTGTCTTTCTCGTATTTTTAAGAACTCTATAAAATAGTTTTTGATTACTTTTATGATCTTTTTCCATTTTTTCCCCAAATTCTTCCCATTTCTTCTTCTTTTCCCTGTGAATCAGTTCCTTTACTAGTTTTCTTTGCTTTTTGTATTGATCATATTTCTCCACTGTTTTATGACTCAAGTATTGTCTCCATTTATCCTTTTTAATCCTCACTTGATATTTCACCTCGCTTGTCCACCATGATGTTTGTTTTCTCTTATTCGTCTTTTTATAACTTCCACATATATTACGTGTAGTTTCAATTACTATTTTCTTGAAGCTCCCCCATAAGCTCTCCATTGTTCTGTACGTCCGTAGTGAATTTTCTCTTTCAAATCTCTGCTCTGTTTCATAACTATATAAATCGGCATTTTCTTCACTAGTGAGTTTGTAAGACTTTAGGCATTCATATGTTTCTTCTCTCTTATAATTTACTTCTTTTTTCACCCTTTCTTCCCTCAGCATAGAAACCAACATATAGTGATCGCTTCCGATTTCTGGGCCCCTTCTTACTTTGGTGTCTAGTATCATAGATCTTCTCTCCTTTTGTATCAGAATGTAGTCTATAATTGATTTTTCCCCACGACTTTTGACTTCTCTTGTAAACTTATGTATGTTTTTATGTTCAAATATTGTATTAGTAATAACAAAATCATTCAGTAGACAGAAATCGAGCATTCTCTCACCGTTGTTGTTCCTAGTTTCTTCTCCGTATGGTCCCATCACTGATTCATAAAATTCATTTTTTCTTCCCACTCGAACATAATTTATGAATAAATTTCTTAATGAAATTTTGAGTTAAATTGCAATAAAAAAATATTTAATTCGTTACTTTTTTTTCTTTGCTTATATCCCCTTTCAAATCAAAATCTGCTCAAACGAAACTAGTGGCTGCATTCTAACGAACACCTTTTTAGGAAATAAAGAAGGAATTTGGCAAGTTTTCAAATTACTCTTATCATACATGAATTGTAGAGTTCGAAAGTGGCAGGCGAATTGATATTAGAAATTGACTATTCTTTTCTTCATACCTATACCAACAAGTAAGGTGCGTAATTTCTCAAAAAACACAAAAACTCAAATAACTCGTAAACTGTTGATTTTTGGATATCAATAAATATGGCTCAAATGAGTCATACTAACACGTCCTTCAAGGTTCACATCGAATTTGGAATCACCCTGTATCAGCCAATAGAACCAGCTTATTCAATATTATGTAAATGAAAATTTCGATTTACCTATGGATCTAGGAGGACCAGTGTTTCCCATCATGTTCATATTTGATCCCGGAGAAGGAGCTAATGCAGGCGACGCAACCATTTGAGTCGAGGTAGGAGGTCCACTTACACCTGCCGGTGACTGAACTGAAGGCGATGGACTTTGTTGCAAAAATTGTGTTGGTGTTGGGTTACGCGAGAAGCCCATTAGTTGAGGACCCATCGGACCGCCCATTGGGTTTTGCAGTCCTGGGTTCATTTGGAGTTGCCCTTGCTGCTGTGTACCCATTTGATTCGGCATGTTACCTTGTAACTGAGATCATTCCTTTATTGAAATTAGTTTGACAATGACTGTTATCATTCGATATTCACAGATCAAGGAAATATGTACTTTCAGAAAAATGGGACAATAATCCATAAAATGATCGGGCAATAATTAATTTTCTCGATCTTTCTTAGATTCAATTAGAATTGTCAGAAAATTTTATTTAGAACTATTTACCTGATTTCCAAGTGTGCCTTGCATTGGTCCACCGAGCTGATTCATATTACCAGCAGGCATTTGGTTTGGCATCTGGCCGCCCATTTGTGTCATTCCTCCCATTTGATTACTCATCTGATTGCCCATCTGACCCCCGTTAGCTCCCATACGATTTTGCATGTTTCCTTGCATATTAGGCATCGCTCCACCAGGTCCTCTACCCAGAGCTTGAAATACATTCACTCCCATTTGTTGTTGCGGTCCACCCATTGGGTTTTGTTGGGGTGCCATATTCAACATTTGGTTGTTTCTTGTGCCTGTAAACGGAAGAAAAGCTCATAAAATCACGATATGCATGATTGATGACAATATTACCTTGACTAGCCAAGTTTTGTAGAGCGTTTATAGGATCAGGCATACCTCCTGCTTGAGGTTGACCTGCCTGCATACCAGCTTTTTTATTATTCATTTCCCTCACATGTAAAATCAGCCTGGCGACAAAACCTAGGTATTCCTCTCTTGTTTTCGCTTTCAGATATACATGGTTCTCCATTTCAATACTGTTTCTTGAGGTATTCATGCCATACGTACGGATAGCATCGTCAATGCGTGCGATAACACTTTGCCTGAATGCTTGAGTTCGCCATTCTTCTGGGCCTGACATTTTTTAACAAAACAACACTTAATTTTCGACGAAGTGACAAATTTGAATTTGAAAGCTATAACCTTCCTCACCTAACCTATGCGACAACCACAGAACACTTAAAAAAACAAACAACAACTGACATATTGATAACATAAAGTTCAAGTATAGCCGCTTGGAAGTGGGCTTGCTTAACCGAATGAATTTGATCTCATCTAAAATATATTAACCATAATGTCTTTTTAAGTTTGAAGAAATGAAATTTATTTAACAGATTTTTATTTTCAATTGCCTTTTTTGCGCGCTTCTTTCTATGAACAAGGGCGTAATCATTTTGCCCAAATATCTGTATTTTCTTAGACGATTATGTTGGACTCACAGATGAAAAATTAGGAAAAAAGATCAAGATCACTAGAAGAACAAAAAAAAAATTCAAAAACTTCGGTATCTCAGAAACTATTTTCCACTTCCGGCTGTAATTTTTGAGCACCCGTTCTACTTACACGAGGGCTATATCATTTTATCACGATGTCGGTATTTTTCAAATTTTGAGCCGAATATGGTCTTAATCAACAAGGTTCGACTCGCTGATGACAAATCCGTCGAAAAATTTGAGTCTGTCCGTCCGGCCGTCCGTATGCACGATAACTCTCGAACGGAATGACCTAAAAACTTGAAATTTTCAGAGTAGGTTCGAATATCGAATGCCACGGTTGAGTTCTTTATTGGGCAAAATTCGAACAGGGGTTTCGTGAATATGGCCATTCAAAATTTTGTTCTCCTGGTTACTTCGAAACTACTAATTCCATACAGATGAAATTTTGTACTCAGATGAAGAATGACGTGTTCAAGCTACAAGCAAATTTTGTCCAAATCGCTTGACCAGAACCATAGAAACCATAGAAAATTATAACTTTCGAACGGAAAGAACTAGACACTTTAAATTTTCAAGGTAGGTTTGGATCAAGAATGTAGAGGTCAAGTTTATCAATGCACAAAATATGACTAAGGGTTCCGTAAATTTGGCCATCCTAAATATTTTTTTCCCGGTAATTTCGAAACTACTGATTCGATCGAAATGAAATTTCGCACATAGATGAAGAATAACGTATTCAAACTACGTGCGGAATTTTGTCCAGATCGCATTACCAAGACCATAGAAACCTTTGGAGATTGTAGTGAATTATCGAAAAAAAATGCTTGTATTTCTGTAACAGCTGACTTGACATACTGTCAAAGAACTGCTGTCATTTTTTGACAGCTGTCAAAAAAATTTTATGCTTTTTATAATTTTGTGTCTACATATGGGGAATCGATGAAATGAGTCATATGAAAATTCAGCTTTACAGCTGTCCCACGTGAAGAAATTTGTTAGTAATCCTACGATTTCATCTCTTGAAGTTAATAAAAATTAAACGACATTATTTGTCACACTGACAGCTGGTTCGGTGCGCAGAATCGGTTTCCTGAATTCGTGGAATTTGTCGAATTTGCCATTTAGAATTTTGGATGAAAATATCGTGAAATATACCGATTTTGGGGTGGAAACTGGGAAAATACGATTTAATACGGATCCTTTCGATAATTTCCAAGTACCTCGATGGGTGACCGCCCTGATGAAGAATTTAAACAAACGCACAAAGGGTCCTGACCTTTTCAATATATTTCTTAGGATCGCTATAAAAAGAATTCATTCTTTCGAAAACTTTCATGAAGTGAGAAAACTTTTGAAATAAGTCGACTTACCGACTGCTTCTTTTGTTTAATTAGTAAATTGATCAAAATTTAAAATATTCATCTCGATTATTTAATTTCAGACCCCGAGTATATTCGGAATAATGCGCTCGAAGAAAAAAACAGATTTTTGTTTTCCAAATATTATCAATTTATTATTCAATTGATGAAGCGTCACATATTTTTGAAGTTCAGAATTTTTAGAGCAGACTGCCCCAGAGATATTGTTGAACGCTTTCCTCCTTTGTTATCCTTTCACTTTTGAATGCTGTGTTGGTTTTTTAACTGTTTGTATCAATTCTTTGCTTAAAAGAAATAAAGCTATATCCCTATTCAATCATAAATGGATTGCGAATTTAGTATCTGATTCTTCAATTCAAAACTTCATGCAATATCATAATTTTCTAGATAGGCTAGAGTTTTTGAGCGCTCGTTCTACTTACACGAGGGCTATATCATCATTTCGTCACGATGTCTGTATTTTTCGAATTTTTAGCCGAAAATGATCTTAATCGACAAGATTCGACTCACTGATGACGGACCCGTCGAAAAATTCGAGTCTGTCCGTCCGGCCGGCCGTAAGCACGATAACTCTCGAACTGAACGACCTAAAGACTTGAAATTCAAGTGTGGGTTAAGTTCCCGAATCACGCGATTGAATTTGTCAATGGGCAGAATTCCACCTGGGGTTCCGTGAATATGGCTGTTCGAAATTTTGTTCTTCTGATTACTTCGAAACTACTGATTTGATCGAAATGAAATTTTGCTCTCAAATAGAGAACGACGAGTTCAAGCTACTTTGTCCAGATCGCATAACCAGAACCATAGAAACCATAGAAAATTAGAACTTTCGAATGGAAAGACCTAGAGACTTGAAATTTCCAGTGTAGCTTAGAATCACGAATTCCGCGGTTGAGTTCGGTTTTGGGCGAAATTTGACCATGAGTTCCATAAATATGGTCGTTTAAAATTTTGTTTTCTTGATAATTTCGAAACCACACATTCGATCGTGACGAAATTTCATATTCCAAAGGAGAATGATATATTCAAGCTACATTTTTTCCAGATCGCATAATCAGAACCATTTTAAATTCCAACGAATTATTGCATAAAAAATCCTTATATTTCTGTAACAGCTGATTAGGCATAATTGACAAAGACAGCTGTCAAAAATTTCTTCAATTGGTTTTTAAAACTGGAGAATGCGAGTCTACTTACAAGGTGGATAAACGAAAGCTCAAAAGCTCCTGATTTCAAGGCAGTGCTTTTTATAATTTTCAGATATTGTCTGGTGAACTTATATCTCACAACCTAACTCAATCTATCCCATAGATTATTCTGGAATTTAATGTATCACCTGCTTGGTTTCCATCAGAGCATACTGTGAAACAGAACGAATTGCGGCCAATCAGTACCAACACTAAGTTTTCGACAAAACACATTTATTTTTCATCTGGTAGAATCAAATGCTGATGTTCACCGATTCGGAAAAGTATGTCGAAACTGAGGGAAGGTAATTCAGGACAAAATGAAGTGATTCATTTAATCGCAAGATAGAGACGAAGAACATAATTACAGCTATATTTATGTCGGTAACAATAAACTAATTCCCTTGGTTTCTTTTTATTTTCCCAAACGCAATTTCCTCCATTACAAGGAATAAATATGTAGCCCCATTTATTTTATAATTCCAAGAGTTGGCGGTGGGGCTGAACGGTAAATTTTCACGACAGACGACATTAGTTAGAAGGCAAGGGAGGATCGCTCCCCTTGCCATGTAGTCTAAGGGAATGCGCTCACAGGCAAGCCAATAGTTCATGTCCTTTGAAATTTCTACAACGACTGCCGGCCCATTGGGACATTTCAGTCTCGGTCTTTTGATCTCAATTCGAACAAGCCTGCGACATTTGACCATCTATTTCACCGCTACCCTACAAACAAATAAAACCCTAACCATATTAACAACTAACAGTGCTTCCTTGCTTGCTGATTCTAATCTCGAAATCGTATTGTTCATCAATCTACAGACTGATTCTAGCATTCAATTACGAACTACCTAAATCTGTCTTAACAGGGGTTGCCAAACGGTTCTATTAAACACAATGTTGACCCGAATCTCTAACCATAGGCCAAAGGGCAAGTCAGATCGTTTGGAGTTTGAAAAACTCATTCAAAAAGTTTCATTTCTGGTGAAAAATAATCTCGGTCTCTTCAGGAAAAAATATTTACGAATACATTCATATATTATTCTGAGCGAAAATGCTTTTTATTCCTACCCATGGAAAAACAAGAAAATATTAAAAATTTTGTAAAATATCAAAAACTTGAATATTCCCTTTTGGAATTTAATTATCCTTTTCTGCAATTTATTCTTGGAGAGATCTCCGCGTAGGTATCAATGCTTTACATTTCCCTTGATAATACCTAAATGTGGTTATTTTCCTGTGGAACTTCTAGCCCTTCTCCTCGTCTACATCACCCGTATTTCCTGGGGTGAAATTAGGGTGGAATGATGAAAATGAATTCTCAAGAACACATAACATTTCGCCCCGTGAAAAGCATTCACGATTTTCTTTATATCATCAACATAATCCGGCGACTGTTGCCGGGAAACTTACTTTCACCGAAACGAACACATCTTGTCGCCGGAAGAATTTAGGGTGGAAATTGATGATGACTTTTTGATACTGGAATTCACACCAATACGTTTTTTGTTATCTTTCACAGCATCTGAACTCTCGAATATTTGGGCTTTCCAGAATCGAGTAGAATTTCAAATTTTGAAAAGAAAAGAAAATTAGGTACCTACCTAGGGTTATTAACTATACAGTAACCACCTCTTATTATCGCACATCGCACGAAGTTTTGAATGAAAGTTGTGTTTTTTTTTTTTTTAGTCAGGGGGAATCTTCATGGACGAACTATCTCCGATAGATAAAACAGTGTGAGACTTCGTGTGAAGCACGACCTACCCTAACTAAACCAAACCTGCTGTTTTAGATTCCGGGCATTTATTACCTATTAACCTTTTGACTCTTCTTGTTCGTATCTCTATCACGATCTTTGTCGTGTGATAATTGTGTTACCTATGAATTTGAATTTCATAGGAGTCTCTTCTTCCGGATAATTCGAATTGAGATTACTCAATTTCTGTTTCTACGTAGTTGATCTCTGGGTCTTTTGTGATAGGTGGGTATCCTAACCACATCTTCTGCGGGGTTGTAGTCAACAAGTCTTCTCAGCTCATCATTTGGGTGTTGACTTGCTTTTTCAAATATCTTCTCGGCCTTCTTTTTCAGGAAATCTGTGACAGTTTCCCATTCTAAGTCTCTGTGGATTTGTTGGTTTCTTACGAACCACGGCATATTCATTGCTGCTCTGAGCAGTTTATTCTTTGTTACTTGAATCTTCTTTATATGGCTATTGGCTGCATGGCCCCATGCCGCCGAGCCATACGTTAGTTGGGGTCTTGCAATTGACTTGACCATTCGTAGCTTCGTGCTTTGGTTCATTTGGCTTCTTCTTCCTAGCAGTGGGTAAAGTCTACTCATTGCTGAGTTTGTTTTATCCACTGCATATTTTATATGATTTTTCCACGTAAGCCCTCTATCTAGTTTTACTCCTAGATATTTGACTTCATTTTCCCATTTCATCTCTTCTCCTATCTGTAGGTTGGAATTAATTTCAAGTCTCTGCTTCTGTAGTAGAATAGCTTGGCTCTTTTTGCAATTTATTTGAATTTTCCATTTGATGAACCATTCTTCTAAATCTTCTTGTGGTTCTTGCACCCTTCTGTGTATGACATCTGGTCGTCGATGTCTGAAGGCTATTCCCATGTCGTCTGCATAAAGGGCTAGCAGATATATATTGTAGAGCAGAGGTTCTAGAACTGATCCTTGGGGTACTCCTGCTTCTACTTGTCTGGTGGTAGATAATGTGTCGTCTATTTTGACATCAAAATTCCGGTTCCTCAGGTAGTTTCTTATTATCTTGCAGGTTTTGGTGGTGTAGCCTGCCATCATCATCTTGTAGGCAAGTCCTTCGTGCCAAACTCGGTCGAAGGCTCTCTCGACATCTAATAGCACTAATCCTGTGGCTTGTTTATTCTGAAATCCTTCAGTGACATATTCAGTGATCCTTAACAGTTGAAGTTCTGTGGAATGATTTCTTCTGAATCCAAATTGTTCCGGTGGTATCAGATTCAGCGCTTCTGTTTCTTCATTGAGTCTTCTTGCAAGGACTCTTTCGACAATTTTTCCAAGGGCTGACAGTAGACTTATCGGCCTGTAGTTTTGTGGGAATTTTCTATCTTTTCCTGGCTTATTGAACACAATTACTTCTGCTGTTTTCCATCTTTCCGGATAATATTCTGTTCTCATCATTGCGTTTGCTATATTGGTGAGCGCTGCTATTCCTTTTCTGGGCAATTTCCGTAACATAAAGTTTGTTATTTTGTCTTTTCCTGGAGCTTTTCTGTTTTTCAATTTCTTGATGATTTCTTTAATTTCCGTTGGTGATGTTGGGTTTGGGATGGTATCGCCTTCCGGAGGTTCAAAAATCAATTCTTCATTTCCTTCGACTTCTTCTTCTAAGTCTTCATTGCCATCGCATTCTCTGTAGTTGATTCTGGCTTCTCGTTCTATCGCATCGACCAGTGCTTCGGCTTTTTCAAGCTTTGAGTAGGCCATCCCATTAGCTCCGTGTAGAGGGGGAATTTCGGTTTTCTCGCGTCGTAAGCACTTTTGCATCTTCCATGCTGAGTGGTCTATGGTGTTTAGCTCTCTAACTCTTTGTTTCCATCTGTCTGTTCTCAGTTCACTCAGTGCATTCTTCAGCACTTGACTGTGTTTATTTAGCTCTTTCTTGTCTTCTTCTCGATGTGAAGTTCTGTAGTTCTTCCTAAGTTTTCTATTCCTCTTTATAAGCTCTTTTATTGCTTTTGGGGTTTCACCATGTGAATGTTCCGGGGCTGGCCTTTCGATTCTTCTGGTACTTTCCTCGAAGGCTTCTTTTATTCGGGTTTCTAATTTTTCAACTTCATCTTCTAGTTCTTCAGGGGTTCTTATCTGTGTAATATCAGTAATTTTCTCCTGGAGTATTTCACTGTACTTTTTCCAGTCTGTGAAGTCTTTCGTTTGAAGTTCTTCTGTTATCGGTCTTCGTCCCAATCTGAGTTCTATTGGGTTGTGGTCTGATGTGCCCTCTTCTAAAGTATCAAGTGTGAAATCTTGGGTAATATCTTTCATTATGACGATATCTAATACGTCCGGTAGGCCATTACTTCTGGGCAGGTAGGTCGGAATTTCAAGTCCTAATACTATGGCATTTAGTTTTTCGGCGTACTTCTTGAGCTTCTTCCCATTTTGGTTTTCAGTTCTGCTATTCCATTCTCTTGATTTGCAGTTCATATCGCCAATAATGATGTTCGGGTAGTTTCATTCAAGCATCTTCTTCAGATCTTCCTCTATTAAGTCATTTTGGGGTGGTTTGTAGGCTTACGTGACTTTCATTTCTCCTCGATTCGTATTAACTATAATCGAGACGGCTTCTATTTGCCCATTATTCAGTACATCGTCAAAATAGTGGTCGATAATCCTCTTGACTATTAGGGCTACGCCCCATCCTGTACAATTTCTGTCATTTCTGTATATTTCA
This sequence comes from Aphidecta obliterata, assembly GCA_963966015.1. Taxonomy (NCBI): domain Eukaryota; kingdom Metazoa; phylum Arthropoda; class Insecta; order Coleoptera; family Coccinellidae; genus Aphidecta; species Aphidecta obliterata. The sequence continues at coordinate 10,759,427 of OZ014436.1, forward strand.
TGGTCGGGAAATGAAATTCTGTTTCTTGTAGATAGTCTCGTCTCCTGAATGGCTATAATATCCGGTTGTTTCTCGGATATTATTTCTTCTATTTCAGATCTACGGGCTCGTAGACCGTTTGTGTTCCATGAAACTATCTTTAGGTAGTTTTTATTTCCGTTAGTCACTAGCTCCATTAATTGGGTTTAGTGAGTTTACGGAACTTTTTGTCCATCTCTATTTCCAGGAATTTCATGAGCTTACTCATGATATTCTTGGTAAAGGTATCTAGATCCTCGGTGGTTTCGGGTCCTTTCTTGTTGGTCTCTTCTTTCTTATTTTGGCTGCTCTTCTTGGATTTTCCATTTTTTGGGACTTCTTTCTTCTGCTCTTGTTTGAGTGGTGGCGTTTTCTTCTTCTTATCTTCTTTCTTCGGTTCTTGTTGGACAGTAGGCATCTTTTTCTTTTCTTCTTCTTTTTTTGCTTTGGTCGCAGTCTTCTTTTTGGTCACCAGTTTCCACTCCCTACATCCTTTTTTTTCATAGACTTACCACTAAAAACAAAGTCGACGGAAGACGGAACGCTCGCAGGTTTCGTGTCCTCAGATTTTTATTTGAATATGTTTGCAGCTGATGTAAGAGAACAAAATTCAAACAAAATGTATGCAATGATTATAGTGTTACGACAAGAAAAAACCCTATAATGATCAAAATTACAAATTTAATGCATCACGTTCGAATTTATGCCATTTCAGCACATTGAAATTGATTTATAATCGATACTTTAACGTTGAAGGAAGTCGAATTGAATTGTCATCCAAACATTTTTCCAGAATTACATTGATTGTATAGAAGGGGGTGAAATAAAATTAGAACAAGGGATTCCAGGAAAATTAAATTTTTTGCAACGTCATCATATTTCTTCTATTAAGCGGTTATTCGGAGGTGTAAAAGCTTGATTAACACCCTGTAGAGTTGATACCATTTACATATGGCAGGCTTATTGGGGTTCGTTTGTTTTGATGATAGAAAGTATTAAACGACCCCTGTTTTCATCAGTTGCAACTGAATTAATGTGAGTTTAATAGATTTGAATATATAATTCTCGACTTGTTCTATAAGTATTGTCGCTCAGTGATTTCAAATCAAAGTATAAGAGAGGCATAAGTTCCGTTGTTATATTCAAAGCTTTTCGGTTGTGGTTTTCTTCATGTCCCACGTTCGATATTTTTGTGGGTGCATTCATCATAATCCCAATGTAATATTTTATCTGGGACCTTAACAACATACAAGAAAAGTTATCACCCCTTTTCAGTAGGTGTGAATGGTTCGAAGATGAGCTTTTTGTGGGGGAGCACCTACTTTGGACCGAATGAGGCATTAAAGCAGGGATAATAAAGGAACAGATTCTCCTCTCAGATATCCCATAATATAAATATTCAACATCGAAACAGGTTGATTCGCCGAAAGAACGAATCCGAATTCGTTGTAGGAAGTAGATTTTTCAGGTTTGGGACATTTCAACACCCACCCCACTGATATATGGTTCACAACCCCGAATCTCTCATCCATCATATTTTCCTTGCTTCAGATGCAGCGGCTTTCACAGTTTCGCCTTCACCTCGCCCCTCCCTGTGTACTTATATTACTGAGCATCGAAATAAAAAGATTGAGAATGATTGCCAGGGTGAGAAAGTCCTTGAAATGAACCCCCTTATTGCTTTGCCTGTAATAGGGATGCAAACCCCTGCTCTGATTTCATGTTTGTGCACCCTCTTCAAAGATGTTTAATGTCTTCTTTCCATTCATCGCGTGCCATTATCTTTTGGACAAGCAAGAGTGTGGAGTTGGAAAAGAATAGCAGGAAACTTTTCCTTAATGAATTATTGATACGATACTCTAAAAAAAATGATTCATGATAATGAAAGTCACAAAAATACACAACAAATATGGAAAATCCCATTTATTCTGGGATAAAATAGTTTCAGTGATATAGAGCAATAATAATACTTTGTAATTTGGGTGGAGGCTAATTTGCGAATGCAGTTCGGTTCTTCAAGAGTAATTTCCGAATTGTTAAGCCGCTGAAAATGAAATCAAAGAGACCGCCATATATTCCGGTTCTTTTGTGAGCCAATGCAGTTTCACGGTTTCGTGAATACTTGACACATATCCCAATAACAATGTTAGAAATGATTGGTAAAGACACGAAGGGGATGGAATAAAGTCTCTCGTAGCACCCAGGCTGAGGGCCTCTGATATCCTTTGGGAATGATCCCTGACCTTTTGGAAATACTCCTTTGACACATTCAACTAGTGAAACCGTATAGTGCCTTTGCTGATTTGAATTTCTAGCGTTATGAGGGGGTTTGGAAAGTTTGTCCGCTCAAACTGGAGGTTTCCTGTGTTTGCAGTATCCTTCACAAGTGGATATATTGGTGGAAACCCTGAAGGTTCCGAATTGAAGAAAGAGCATACCAGAACTTATAATATTGAAAATTTTGTGACGTTTCTCATGATGAAAAATGACGCAAATCTCGTATCAAACTATGTATTTTTTAAGAAATTCACTTCTCATCTTCAATTTTTGTGTGAGGTGATCTCCCACTCATATTTTCTGTTGGAATCCACGTCGTTTATACGGACATATTGAAAAATAAATGGAATGAAATATTTCATAGGTCCTGGTTTTTGAGGACTGAAATTTACCTCCTCCTCTCTTCTTCATGGTTCTTTGCTATCCGTCATTGGCTTCTTTGTAAGAGATATTTCCTCTTGTCTGTGGTTCTGATTGGTATCGTTTCCATCCTTCTTGTTTCTTTATTTTCGTGTTCTTTCATCGTTTCAATTGTATTCTTGGTTTTTTGTCAATTATATCCTCGATTGTTGGAGATCTTTCTTTTTGCTACTTTCCACATTGAACCATACTACTCGTACGTTATGCTTGGTATTAGCACTGTCTTAATATTAATAATCTTCATCGTGTTTTCCAGCGAAAGTTTGCTGTTTGCATTTGGGTGCAGGTGTAAATACCCATGTAGTTGCTTGGTCTTCTTTTTGATTTCTTCCATTTGCTTGTTGAATTTCAGCTTTTCGTCTTAGGTCACGCCCAGATATTTTGCTCCATCTTCCCAGTCTATCTTCTGGTTTTCTATCATGACGTTCCCTGCTTTTTCCTTCTTCAAATTTGTGCCGCCGAAATATATGGAAACTGTTTTCTTCGCATTTATCTTGAACCTCCATTTCTTGAAATAGCTCATCAGTCTGTCTACGTCTATCTGGAGTTGCTTCGTTATGGATTTCCTCATTCTGCTGAAGTAGTATACAGCAGTGTCATCTGCAAACTGGGCAATCTTACATCTTCCCATTTTTGGTATGTCCGACATATATATGTTGAACAGCAACGGTCCTAGGACCGATCCTTGTGGTACGCCGGCTTCAATTTTCCTGGTTGTTGACCTCGTACCATCTATGTTAATTTTGAATTTTCTTTCCTCCAAGTATGCTTGTATCAATAAAGTCAGTTCGGCTGGATATTTCCACATCTTCATCCTTTATATCAGACCTTGATGCCACATCTTATCATAGCATAGCCCTGGCTTATTCTGCTATTTCTTCTCGCGCTTCATATGGTAGGTTTTTGATAGCCTGATTTTGGATTCCAGGCGCTTTTCTGTTTTTCAGTTGTCCAATAATTTCTTTTATTTCGTCTCTGGTTAGTTCATTAATTTCTTCTTTTGTTCCATAGAGGTCAGTGGCTGGTATATTCCCAAGTTCTTCTACTGACTTGTTGAACTTGTCATCGTTGTTCTTCGGATTCAGCTTGAATTGTTGCTCTAGCGAGTCGACGAACATTTCAGCTTTTTCTTCGTTCGTAATTACTATCTGACTCCCTTTTGTCAGTTTTGGAATCTTTGTTTTCGTTTTTTTTCCCGGTTGATGCTGATGCCATTTGCCATAAGGATCGATCTTCTGTATCTAGATTCTCTAGCTTTTTGTCCCATTCTTCCGTAAATAAAAAACTATTTTTTTTTCATGAAAAGACCATTCTAAACGAAGTCGACGGTATATGAAACGTTCCAACGTGTCGCGTTCTGCCGATTTCTATTCATGAATTTTCTCAGCTGATATGATAGAACAAAATTTAAACTGAAATTATGCAACTATTCTAGAAATATGAAAAAGAAATCCCCAAAAGTTCAAAATTAAAACCATTACGGTCGAATTTCGACCATTGGGTGACAACTATGTATAGTTGTCTTTGAAATTAATGGTTTTTGGAATTTATTAAGCGATTATAGACTTTTTAACAACAGTAAGCAATTGAGTTCCGTAAGGTACAGTTACAAATAGTTCTTTCAGTGTTCCTGAAGCAAAAGGCGCAGAGCTTTTCTCTGAACGAATGGAGAAATATTGCTTCTATCTACTGGGTTTAAAAAGCAGAAAGAATTAATGAGCCTTTTTTGAGCGCTCGTACTACTTACACGAGGGCTATATCATTTCGTCACGATGTCTGTATTTTTCGAATTTTGAGCTGAAAATGGTCTCAATCGACTATGTTCGACTCACTGATGACGAATCCGTCGGAAAATTCGAGTCTGTCCGTCCGTCCGTCCGGCCGTATACACGATAACTCTCGAACGAAAGGTCCTAGAAACTTGAAATTTTCAGGGTAGGTTCGAATCTCGAATGCCGCGGTTAAGATCGTTATTGGGCAAAATTCACCGAGGGGTTCCGTAAATATGGCCGCTCGAAATTTTGTTCTTCTGATTACTTCGAAACTACTAATTTGATCGAGGTGTAATTTTGCACTCATATGGAGAATTGCGTGCTTAAACTACATGCAAAATTTTGTCCAGCTAGCATGACCAGAACCATAGGAACCATGGAAAATTATAACTTTGTAATGGAAAGGCCTAGGGACTTGAAATTTTCTCGAATCTCGAATGTCGTAATCACGTTCATCTATGAGCGGAATAATACTAGGGGTTCCGTAAATATGGTCATTTGAAATTTAGTTTTCTTGATAATTTCAAAAGTACAGATTCGATCGTGACGAAATTTTGTATATTAATGGAGAATGATATATTCGAGCTAAATTTCTCCAGATCACATGACCAGAACCATAGAAACCATAGAAAATCATAACTTTCGAACGGAAAGGCCTAGGGACTTGAAATTTTCAGGATAGGTGTGGATCTGAAATGTCGCGTGCACGTTCATCAATGAGCAGAATTATACTAGGGGTTCCGTAAATACGGTCGTTTGAAATTTTGTTTTCTCGATAATTTCGAAACTACGGATTCGATCGAGATGAAATTTTGTATTTTAATCGAGAATGATATATTAAAGCAATATTTTGTCCAGATCGCATGACCAGAACTATAGAAACCATAGAAAATTGTAACTTTTGAACGGAAAGGCCTAGGAACTTGAAATTTTCAGGGTGGGTTTGGATCGCGAATATCGCGGTCACGTTCATCAATGAGCAAAATTAAACTAGGGGTTCCGTAAATATGGCCGTTCAAAATATTTTTTCCTGATAGTTTCGAAACTACTGATCGGATTGGAATGAAATTTTGCACCTAGCTGAAGAATAATGTATTCATACTACGTGCAGATTTCGTCCAGATCGCATCACCAAGACCATAGATACCGTAGAAAATTCTAGCGAATTATCGAAAAAAAATTGATCAGCTGAAGCACTGACATGAAGTCTGGAGTTTCGCCCAAGTTTCAGAATTTTTTTGACAGTTGTCGAAAATTCCTTCAATTGATTTTCTAAAACTGGAAAATGCGAATCTACCTACAAGGTGGATGTACGAGCGCTCAAAAGCTCCTGACTTCACGGCAAAGCTTCTCGTAATTTTTAATTCGCACAATCGAATTTTTATGAGTTGAAAGTTGTTTTAAACAAAACAAAACCAACAAACAAATATTAATATATAATATACTTGACTTAGGAAAGAGAAAAATAATCACTGCGTATTTTATATGGTTTTCCCATGTTAGCCTCTCATCTAGTGTCACTCCTAGATGTTTGACTAAATTTTCCCATTCTACCTCTTCTCTATCTATCTTTAGATTAGAGTTCATTTCAAGTCTCCGCATCTGAGAAGAATAGCTTGGCTCCTTTTGCCATTCATTTGAATTTTCAACAAAATACAAAATAATGTGCTATCTATTTTGACATGAAATTCCTGTTCTTCAGGTAGTTTCTTATAATCTTGCAGGTTTGGTGGTGTAGCCTGCCATCATCATCTTGTAGACTCTAGTCCTTCGTGTCAAACTGGGTCGAATGCTCTCTCGATATCTGATTGCTGTAATCATGTGGCTTGTTTATTGTGGAATCCTTCCGTGAAATATTCAGAGAGCTGAAGTTCTGTGGAATGATCTCTTCTGAATCCAAATTGTCCGGTGGTATCAGATTCAGTGCTTCTGTTACCGCAATTAATCTTTCAACTATTTTTCCAAGTGCTGACAGTAGAATTATCGGCCTGTAATTTTGTGGGAGAATTTTCCGCTACTGAAACAGACGATCGTTAGTTAATACATCTGTATGTTCGATTACTTGCCTTTAGCCTCAATTAGATTATACAGTCATTACACATGATGCAGTTCCAATACTTCAAACTAAGCTTGTTTCATTTGAGGATTCATTATTGTATACCACAAATATATCATAATTAATGTTCGCTTTTATTTCAACTGCACGCTGGATCACGTTTCAATTTTGAGAGAATACTCTACAAAAATGTTGAAGTATTGTATTTTTTTAGATTCCTGGATACAAGAATTGAATCACTAGTACTCAGGTTGGTCTAGAATCGTGGAAATAATGAATAAGAAAATGATACAATGACCTACCACTCCTTTCCCCACTTGCGACACTCATTGGTATAGTCAGAAAAAATCGTGAGGTAATTCTTAGGTTTTGGGGCAAATTTAATATTTTTCTCAATTTTAGTACATTGCTAGGGCTTTCTTTTTGCCCAAAAACGCCGCTTCGAAATTGAATTCACGTGACAATTATGACTGAATGGTTTATATGTGGGAATTTATCGATAGGCATGTTCGAGGAGAATTATTTCTGCTGTTTTCCATCCTTCTGGATGGTATTCTGTTGTCATCACTGTGTTTGCTATATTGGTAAGCGCTGCTACTCCTTATCTGGTCAGTTTTCGTAACATAAAGTATGTTCCATAGACTGACCACTAAAAACAAAGTCGACGGAAGACGGAACGCTCGCAGGTTTCATGTCCTCCGATTTTCATTTGAATATGTTCTTAGCTGACGTAATAGAACAACATTGAAACAAAATGTATGCAATGATTATAGTCTTATGGTAAAAAAAAACCGTATTACGTTCAAAATTAAAAATTTAATGCATCACATTCGAATTTCAACCACTGGCCGAGATATGCCATTTCAGCACATTGTAATTAATGTTATCGCACATTGTAATTAATGTTATCGCTTATATTTTGATCGTCATAAATCGGCAATAATTTATAATCAATACTTTAACGTTGAAGGAGGTTGAATTGAATTTTCATCCAAACTTTTTTTCCAGAATTACATTGTATTGAAGGGGTTGAAATAAAATTAGGACAAAGTATTCCAGGAAAATTTTTCACAACGTCGTCATATTTCTTCTATTAAGCGGTTATTCGGACGTGTAAATGCTTCATTAACACTCTGTAGAGTTGATACCATTTACATATGGCAGGCTAATTGGGGTTCATTTGTTTTTATGATAGAAAGTGTGAAGCAAAGAAAGGAGAGCCCTCTACGTTATCTTGGTCTAAAATCCTTTAGCGCGCTCAGGGTGCGCATACGTCCTATTCTGTGTATTGTCAACAGTGGTCTGCCAAACGCGACGGGATAAGCACGTTTTTCCGCACGCTTTCCACGCTTTTCCAACCTGATCAGAGATCAGGAAGTGGCTGAAAACCGTTGACCGAAACGTTTCTAAAAGGTGTTCGGAAAAAGTACGTAGAGTGGTTTGTAAATTTTGTTCAGAAGGTTATTGGTGTTCTGTGTCATTAATTATGGGAAAATGAGGAAAATTCAGGTTTTCGTCTTGAATATTCACATATAGGTTATTTCGGTACTAGCACATGTGAGATTTTTGAATTTCAGTTCTTGGAGTGTAGGTTCTTTCGATTTTTGCTGATGATGACAACCGCAGTTTTCCACGAATCTGATGAACTGTGTATACTGATTTGTTTGATCTATTGGTAATTGGAAGAAACTGAGAGATTCTTTTGATACTGCATCTTTCGAAACTATGAACCGTTTTTCCGACGGCCAAAATTTTGTCGCAGTCGATTATATTTTTTGAGATTCTCGATGAATCTCTCACGAAATCTTCTCAGAACGAGTTATTCACGTTTCAATCGTGAAATTTCCACACAGAAAATCGTGGGAATATCGGAAAAACAAGGTTTAATAAAATGACTTCCATTTTCACCGAAGTCTCTGTTTTTGTTTGGGAAACAAGAAATTCGTTTGTAGGGTAAAGTTGTGGGGCGGCGTCAATACATAATTTCCCAGAGGGGGGCATAATCTTAGAGCATCTGAGGGAAAACGGTTTCTAGAAGTCGTTTTTTTCACTACGAGCGGGAAGCAAGAAGTAATGACCCTGGTGGAAATTCCCAACTCTGATGCAGCGAGGAAAGTAGGAAATTAGTTTAATTGTTCGACAAACTTTAATTGCTCCATAATTAATTTTTATAAAATTGCCTCATTGGTTTATCCAAGGCTACAGTATTTGTAATTGGAACAGAGAAAAATGATTAGTAAGTATTTCTTCCAGAGCAATTTTTCATTTCTTCGCATGATTTTTCATAAGATTAGTAGTGAAAAACTTCGAGTATCAATACTTTTTCTTGATCCCAATCAAAGAATTATTAGTTTGGGGAAATCGGAAATTTCAAATGGATATTCTTGGTGCCATAGCTTTTAATTGTGTGTGTTTTTTATACTACCAAATTTTGGATATCGTTTATGGGTGAGTGATGTTTTGACCATTTTTCACAAAACTGAATGGATGCACAGGATTACCGCATTGTCTTTCCCGATGTAGGGATAATTGAAAAATTCCTGGTGAATTAGAAGAGTGTCTGGAATGTAACACGTGACCACTAATGGACCGGCTTCCGTATGGTTTATCAATTTCAATACTGAGACGTTTGACGAAAACGACTCTCAAACCCTTATGAAATTCTTTTTCCACAAACAATAGTTCGTGAGTTATGAAATTTTAATTATCCATAAATAATTCTTCATGGAATCTGGATGGATGTGAAAAAAATTCACTTCAAGGTTGAGAGGAAAACGTGTCGGCACAATAGGTCACCTTACTCAACTTTTCACATCATGTTATTTTCGGAATAAAATTGCACATAAATCTTTGCCTTTAAGAAATATCCGAGCTGATATTTCACGCATATGCGTGAACACGAGTTTTTACAACTTTTCAACCACCTTGCCGACTCTATTTTTAGCTAAATGGGATTTACTGTCACCTTCTAAACTCAGTATAATGAAAATTAACTACTTCGGAAAAAAGATGTATTGAAAAATAAGAGCATATGGTCGGAAACCAGAATATACGGGAAATGAATACATATTTCATAAACGTCGAACTATTGGAAGTGAAGTTTTTCGTTGAGTATGTTTCGAGTTTCACGATACTTAACTAGTTTTTTTTTCAAAGCCGATTACTCCATTTCATGCCCATTATGGAGTTAGGGGTTTCGTTTCTTTATGAAATCGCCATTGTGGAAATTCCAGTGGGGTTGAAAATTCATAGCCTCAAAATTTTCTGCGGTTTTTATTGGGAATAATAATCTACTATGGTCAATATTTCCGAAAAATTAATTGACATCGGTGCGGTGGGACTTATGAAATTAAACCCTACGCAAATTTCATCTTTCAGATATGCCAGTCGTGATTGTGTGTATGGGGATTAAATGGAGTATAAAAGAACTGGAAGTCCAACAACAACCAATAATGACTTCGAAAAATTAAGCTTATTACCTCGAAAATCCGATAACAAAGGGGGTGGGTGTAAAAACAATGATTGGTAATACTTTTGTTCATCGAATGATCAGCCCGAGTGGGGTTATTTCCAGTAGATTCAGGCATATTAAACATCAATTTTTCCATGAATTCGGGAAAAAATTTCTCGCGGAAGCAGGAATCTTGTTGTATAACGTTCTGCTATTGCTCTCTTCAAAAACTCTCTGTCGGAAACATTCAAACTGCAAATGAAGCCTGAATTGGCTCAATTCAATTCTCCCCCAGCTTTGGAAACTACTCAAAGCGTGGACTTCTGCGTTACAATCGATATCTGTACGTCTCACAGGGATTTTCTCACTTAGTTCTTCGACAATCATAATTGCGCAATGATCTCACCTGATTTATGAAGTCGTAATTTATGGTTACTCTTTGAACAAAATAAGGACATAATTTTGATGAAATTCCACTTCACTGAGTATTTACAATATGGAGTTTTTATATTCTTGAATCTTGAACGTGAAATACGTAATTGCAAATGAAAATAAGTGTGAAACCTCCACTAATTAATTGATCCGATATGCATCATCATTTTTTTTTGAGAAAGTTTCGAAGTGTCGTGCTCTGAAATGTGGGGGAATATTAATTATAACTTTCAACGAATCCACATGAGTGCACAGTAATCTTACACACCCCATGATTTTGGAGAATTTCCCGCTACTGAAACAGACGATCGTTAGTTAATACATCTGTATGTTCGATTACTTGCCTTTAGCCTCAATTAGATTATACAGTCATTACACATGATGCAGTTCCAATACTTCAAACTAAGCTTGTTTCATTTGGGGATTCATTAGGGTATACCACGAATATATTATAATTAATGCTCGCTTTTATTTCAACTGCACATTGGATATGGTGTGATAATCACGTTTCAATTTCGAGATTTTGGTTGGAATACTCTACAAAAATGTTGGAGTATTGTTGTTTTTAGATTCCTGGAAACAAGAATTGAATCACAAGTACTCAGGTTGGCCTAGAATCGTGAAAATAACGAATAAGGAAATGATACAATGACCTACCACTCTTTTTCCCACTTGCAACAGTCACTGGTATAGTCAAAAAAATTCGTAAGGCCAAATTTAATGTTTTCCTGAATTTTGGTACATTGCTTAAGCTTTCTTTTTTGCCAAAAACACCGATTTGAAATTGAATTCACGTGAAAATTATGATTGAATGGTTTTTGTGTAGAAATTAATCAATAGGCATGTCCGAGGAGAATTATTTCTGCTGTTTTCCATCTTTCTGGATAGTATTCTGTTCTCATCACTGTGTTTGCTATATTGGTTAGCGCTGCTACAACTTTTCTGGTCGTTTTTCGTAACATAAAGTATGTGATTTTGTCTTTCCCTGAAGCATTCCATACCATAAATCGAAAAAAAAATTCATAGACCGACCACTAAAAACGAAGTCGACGGAAGACGGAACGCTCGCAGGTTTCGGGTCCTCCGATTTTTATTTGAATATGTTCGCAGCTGACGTAATAGAACAAAATTCAAACGAAATGTATGCAATAATTATAGTGTTACGACAAAAAAACCCTATAACGTTCAGAATTAAAAATTCAATGCACCACATTCGAATTTCAATCACTGGCCGAGATATGCCATTTCAGCAAAGTGGAATTAATGTTATCACCCAAATTCCCATCGTCGTAAATTTTATAATTTATTATCAATACTTTAACGTTGAAGGAAGTTAAATTGAATTATCATCCAAACATTTTTTCCAGAATTACATTGTATTGAAGGGGGTGAAATAAAATAGGTAATTCTTAGGTTGTGGGCCAAATTTAACATTTTTCTCAATTTTGGTACATTGCTTAGGCTTTGTTTTTTGCCCAAAAACGCCGATTTGTTATTGAATTGGCGTGAAAATTATGATTGAATGGTTTTTATGTAGAAATTAATCAATAGGCATGTTCGAGGAGAATTATTTCTGCTGTTTTCCATCTTTCTGAATAGTATTCTGTTCTGATCACTGTGTTTGCTATATTGGTTAGCACTGCTATTTCTTTTTCTGGTCATTTTTCGTAACATAAAGTATGTTACTTTGTCTTTCCCTGGAGCCTTCCATACCATAAATCGAAAAAAAGAAATTCATAGACCGACCACTAAAAACGAAGTCGACGGAAGACGGAACGCTCGCAGGTTTCGTGTCCTCCGATTTTTATTTGAATATGTTCGCAGCTGACGTAATAGAACAAAATTCAAACAAAATGTATGCAATAATTATAGTGTTACGACAAAAAACCCTATAACGTTCAGAATTAAAAATTTAATGCACCACATTCGAATTTCAATCACTGGCCGAGATATGCCATTTCAGCAAATTGAGATTAATGTTATCACTCAAATTCCGATCGTCGTAAATTGTATAATTTATTATCGATACTTTAACGTTGAAGGAAGTTAAATTGAATTTTCATCCAAACATTTTTTCCAGAATTACATTGTATTGAAGGGGGTGAAATAAAATAGGTAATTCTTAGGTTGTTGGCCAAATTTAACATCTTTCACAATTTTGGTACATTGCTTAGGCTTTGTTTTTTGCCCAAAAACGCCGATTTGAAATTGAATTAACGTGAAAATTATGATTGAATGGTTTTTATGTAGAAATTAATGAATAGGCATGTTCGAAGAGAACTATTTCTGCTGTTTTCCATCTTTCTGGATAGTATTCTGTTCTCATCACTGTGTTTGCTATATTTGTTAGCGCTGTTATTTCTTTTCTGGTCACTTTTCGTAACATGAAGTATGTTACTTTGTCTTTCCCTGGAGCCTTCCATACCATAACGATTCATAGACCGACCACTAAAAAAAATAAATTTCAATTAATATGGCATTAAACTCTAACTTTTCAATACTTAGTTACTTTCATATCTGTATTTCTGCCCTTTTGATGCTGCCCTGGACAAATGTCGGGGTTGTTCGCCTTAGAACGGTCCTCGCTACCATATAATAGAAAAAAGCCATGTATAATTAAGATATTCACAGCCTCAAAACATGATCGAATAGCTTTTAAATATTGATTCATTATGCGAATTCGAATGCAAATCCTCTTCATAATCGCGATGTTTCAACACAGAATAAGTGGTTGAACAATGTTCAACCCTTGGGTACAGTGTTTTCCAATTTCTGTTCCGAAATCAAATTGGGAACTACATATCTGATGAAAACCCTATCATTCAATTAATCGTTGAATAAATACGTCATCTGAATAGTAGTCAGCATTTTCGGACTGATAAAACATTATTTAGGAGATCCATTCTACATTTCATATCATCCTGATTACCTTGTGCCACATGGTAGTTGACAAACAAAATGGATTGATCCAAAATTCAGAGCAAAATTTTGAAATTGAATTCACGCGAAAATTATGATTGAATGGTTTTTATGTGGGAATTGATCAATAGGCATGTTCGAGGAGAATTATTTGGATTTAATTCAATCAGCTTCGGAATGTCAATATTTCCAACGACCAGTAGATGTACAGATAATTAATTATCCGTGTTATTCGATTATGCGAGCCACTTGAAGAATATTCCATGGAATTTACACACCCACGTTTTGGGTAGTGTAGAATTCAATAATCAAATTAAAAAAATCGCAGCTTCATGAAATTTTACAATTTTCACTATTGGGCATCGGTCCTCCTCGCTCGATAAAACGATCCATGAACTATGAGGGCTTTAAATCAAGGATACCCTCTATTTGTTCTCCTCTCAACCCTCTCCCACTTATTTCTAGTCAGATTAACTGACAAATTCGTACGAATTTTTCAATACCACAAACTTTCTCTCCACAACTTGAAGCTATGAAGTGTCAGTAAATTCCCAGAATCCGAACATTCAATAATACTTGCTGGTGATGGAGTAGGGCAGTTATAGATTTGTAGAATAGCTGATGGCCATTTTTTTTTTCGGAATGGTGATGGTGTAGAGTCAACAACCAAACTTTTGGTATCGATCAGGACATTCTACGAATAACTGTACAGAGCATCCCCGAAATCAGTGGTCCCCAAAGCACTGAAACTGTACAAGAAACTTCGAACTTTTCGGAGGAATTTGCAGGATGATCAAATCTGAGGTGTCTATGTTAGAAATGTTGTCAATTGAAGGGGTTCCAATGAACATACATTTTTGTTTAATGTTGTTGGCACAAATTCATTCAGGATTTTGTTCGTTTGAGGACCGCTTGAAGCGTAATCATCAGTTGGGATTAAAAAAAATTAGCTCTGTAGAAAATAAACTCACTAGAATTTTTAGATGAAGACCACCCTCTTGTGAAGGGTCTAGTTCTCTGGAATCTGTTTTCCTCGCGTGAATTTATTCCTACATTGATATTCACGCCCATGTATCAGCGATAATTGTTTCGGAGAAAATAATCCAATTTGTAGAGTAAGAGCTTCATTCCTTATTCATAAGAAACATTTTGCTGCTTCGAAAATACCGGAATCATTTCAGTGCACCATCAAAGTGTATTCTGAAAACTCGACGAGATTATTTCTTGCAATCTACTACGTTTTTTCGATTCGCTAATCTGAAAAAGAGAATCATCACTTCGGTGGATTTCATCTTTCACAATTCCACACATCAGTAAGTATAAAATGAAACAGACCAATATAAGCAAGCAAAAGAGTTGAAATTAATTAAATTTCCATTGAGGGCTTTCGTCCAATTAACGAAACAAAACTGATTTGTTTATTCAAGTGAGTGCATGTATATCACTCAAATTCTTGTTGAAAAAAAAATGTTCAACATGAGTTTCATTCAATAATGTTACTCTCACTTGTCACAAGTGGTTGGATATTTGAATATGTCATCGTCGGATGAATTAATTAATTATTCAATTCCTCAATTTTTTCAGCAAGGGGACGAATAATTTCGACATTTGGTTTAATATAATCTCTTCGAAAAAATTGAAAACAAGGAAAAGGATTGATTTTTCTATCTTGATTTTTCAGTAGGATTATATCAATAATGAAACGAAGCAACCTGCAAAATATCAATAATACCGTAGATGAGTACACGTTTAGCCATCGACAAAACGAGATGGTCGATGTCAGCTTGTGGCACCTCGTTCCAAGCAACTTGAACTTCGTGGATTAACAGTGTCATAGTTTGTGGAGGATTGTGCAAAGTAAGCAGTCTCCTCCCAGTCATATCCCACACATGTTCGGTGGTATTTGAATCCCCTGAACTTGGTGGCCACGTCACTCCTGCCTCGGACAAAGAGATTCCAACAAATAAAAAAATTGGAGAGCTTATTCCTAATAGTTAATTCTTATAATCCCGACCTTGAGATCTACATAAAATTCCAGAAGTTTCACGACCGTAATTCAACTCCTAGTTTCATATCATTGTATTGCATTCCTCATCTATCCTGATATTATGCGAACATGGCCTTTGAGTTCAGCTCTTCTTTATTAAAGATCTCATTATGAATCACCTACCATCACTGGGAACGTATTGAAATTTCGCACGAATAATATGATTGGAATCTCAAATATCTCATTGAATCGACGATGATTCAACAAACGGATTCAAACTAATAAGAGATCAATCGAACTGAAATAGCTTCAGGCTTCGAAAAAGGGAACGGCTGATTAATTCTGTTGTATGCAATACTGATTATTCCTCATTGTAATAATTCATAATAAAGAATAAAGCGGTTGACACTCGAATTTGCATAAAATTGATTTCACACAAGGGGAATTAATGTTTTGACAGTTTTCGATGAACAAAAAAACGATTGGGAATAATATTATTCATATTGAACGAAGAAATGAAAATGAGTGGCCAAGTGATGGGTTCCGTAGTAATAGTAATGACGTGTTTAAAAAAACCTTGTAGATCCAAAGTTCATACTTGATACCATAAAAGATCAGACCACAACCCAATAGAACTCAGTGAAATACTCCAGGGGAAAATTACTGGAAGTCCACAGATAAGAATTCCGGGAATTTTAGAAGATGAAGTTGAAGAATTAGAAACAGGAATAAAAGAAGCCTACGAGGAAAGTACCAGAAGAATCAGCAATGAAAGAGCTTATAAAGAAGAATAGAAAACTACAGAACTTCACATAAAGAAGAAGACAGGAAAGAGCTGAATGAGCACAGTCAAATGCTGAAAAGTGCATTGAGAGAACCGAGAACAGCTGTCCGGCTGTAAGCCCGATAACTCTCGAGCGGAACGACCTAGCGATTTGAAATTCTTAGTGTGGGTTCAGTTCCCAAATGCCGCGGTTGAGTTCGTTAATGGGCAGATTTCCACCAGGGGTTCCGTAAATATGGCCGTTCGAAATTTTGTTCTCCTGATTACTCCGAAACTACTGATTCGAGATGAAATTCTTTACTTAAATAGAGAATGACGGGCTCAAGATACAAGCATTATTGTCCAGATCGCATTACCAGAACCATAGAAACTTTCGAACAGAAAGGCCTAGAGACTTGAAATTTTCAGGGTTGGTTTGGATCTCTAATGGGTCACGTTTATCAATGAGCAAAATTAGACTAGGAGTTCCTTAAATTTGGCCGTTCAAAATATTTTTTTCCTGATAATTTAATTAAATTAATTTTGTATTTAATTAATTAAATTGTACATATATGGAAAATAATGCATTCAAACTACGTGCGAAATTTTGTCCAGATCGCATTATCAATACCATTGATACCGTAGAAAATTCTAGCGAATTATCGAAAAAAAAAATTGGTCACCTAAAGCACTGACGTGAAGATTGGAGTTTCGCCTTAGTTTGAAATTTTTTTTGACAGCTGTCGAAAAATTTTTCAATTGGTTTCTAAAACTGGAAAATCTGAATATATCTACAAGGTGGATGAACGAGCGCTAAAAAGCTAAAAAGCTACTGACTTCACGGCAATGCTTCTTATATATTTTTTTAATACTTGTTCAGTATCTAATTTTTCGTTTTTGAGCGCTCGTACTACTTACACGAGGGCTATATCATTTCGTCACGATGTCTGTATTTTTCGAGTTTTGAGCCGTAAATGATCTCAATCGACTATGTTCGACTCACTGATGACGAATCCGTCGGAAAATTCGAGTCTGTCCGTCCGGCCATCCGGCCGTAGGCACGATAACTCTCGAAAGGAACAACCTAGAGACTTGAAATTTTCAGTATGGGTTCAGTTCCCGAATGCATCGGTTGAGTTCGTTAATGGGCCGAATTCCACCAGGGGTTCCGTAAATATTGCCGTTCAAAGTTTTGTTTCCCTGATTACTTGAAAACTACAGATTTGATCGAGATGAAATTTTGCACCCAAATTGAAAATTAGGTGTTCAAGCTACATGTGAAATTTTGTTCAGATCGCATGACCAGAACCATAGAAACCATAGAAAATTGTAACTTTTGAACAGAAACGCCTAGGGACTTGAAATTTTCAGGATAGGTGTGGATCTCGAATGTCGTGATCAAGTTCATCTATGAGCAACATTATGCTAGGGGTTCCGTAAATATGGTCGTTTGAAATTTAGTTTTCTCGATAATTTCAAAACTACAGATTCGATCGTGACGAAATTTTGTATACTAATGGAGAAATGAATATTCAAGCTACATTTCTCCAGCTCACATGACCAGAACCATAGAAACCATAGAAAATCATAACTTTCGAACGGAAAGGCCTAGGGACTTGAAATCTTCAGGATAGGTGTGAATCTTAAATGTCGCGATCACGTTTATCAATGAGCAGAATTATACCAGGGGTTCCGTAAATACGGTCGTTTGAAATTTTGTCTTCTCGATAATTTCGAAACTACGGATTCGATCGAGATGAAATTTTGTATTTTAATCGAGAATGATATATTAAAGCAATATTTTGTCCAGATCGCATGACCAGAACCATAGAAACCATAGAAAATTGTAACTTTTGAACGGAAAGGCCTAGGAACTTGAAATTTTCAGGGTGGGTTTGGATCGCGAATATCGCGGTCACGTTCATCAATGAGCAAAATTAGACTAGGGGTTCCGTAATTATGGCCGTTCAAAATATTTTTTTCCTGGTAGTTTCGAAACTACTGATCGGATTGGAATGAAATTATGCACCTAGCTGAGGAATAATGTATTCAAACTACGTGCAAAATTTTGTCCAGATCACATCACCAGGACCATAGATACCGTAAAAAATTCTAGCGAATTATCGAAAAAAAATTGATCAGCTGAAGCACAGACATGAAGTCTGGAGTTTCTGAAACTGGAAAATGCGAATCTTCCGACAAGGTGGATGTACGAGCGCTCAAAAGCTCCTGCCTTCACGGCAGTGCTTTTCTAAATTTTTTAACTATTAGTTAGTTCTTTGAGGGCTTCGTCTTTTGCAGACCTGATGGCGGGTGTCATATTTTCATGCAGAAGTATCTTGTGATCTTGTAGCATTATCACAAATGCTAATTGTATGTCTTTCGTTTGGGACTCTTCTTCCTGGGGCAATTCTTCGTCTCATGACATTTTAGAAGAACCACGGAGACCCTACCACTTCAATACTTATTTGTAACAATTCAACTGACAAGCACGATAAATTTCAAATGATTCACAGGCTGATTTTGTGTAACAACAAGGGTGGAACAGAAAATCTAATGGAGGGGGATAAATGCTACACATAAGTTTACTGCGGACGCAAAGTAAATGCTAGTAGATACTTCGACGTTAAGCAACTACTACCAGAACCAACAAGATGCTTCGTGATAGAGTAAATACTCCGAAGAAGATCCTCAAATGTGTAGCATTAGCATTTACTTCGTTTCTATTCATACCACCCATTATTTTCTACCATACAAGTAGAAGCAGGGGTGCCCCAAGGATCAGTTCTAGGACCTCTACTCTACAACATCTATATCTACGATATTCCTAAAACCCAAAAAATTAGCAAGCCCTATAAGCGACGACCAGATGTCATTTACAGAAGACTGCAAGAAGCACTAAAAGATTTAGAAGAATGGATCATTAAATGGATAATGCAAATCAATAGCAAAAAGATTAATTCACTACAGAAGCGGAGACTTGAGTTTAATTCCAACCTGTGGATAGATGGAGAAGAGATGAAATGGGAAAATGCAGTCAAATATCTAGGTGTAAAACTAGATGAAGGACTTACATGAAAAAACCTTATAAAATATGCACAGAATAAAACAAACTCAACAATGAGTAGACTCTACCCACTGCTAGCAAGGAAGAGCCAAATGGACCAGAGCACGAAACTATGATTGATCAAGTCAATTGCAAGACCTCAACTAACATTTGGTTCGGTGGCATGGGGCCATGCAGCCAATAGCCATATAAAGAAGATTCAAGCAACAGAAAATGAACTGCTGAGAGTAGCAATGAATATGACGTGGTCTGGAGAAACCAAAAAATCCCCAGAGACTTAGAATGGGAAACTGTCACAAATTTCCTGAAAAAGAAGGCCGAGAAGATATTTGAAAAAGCAAGTCAACACCCAAATGATGAGCTAAAAAGACTCGTTGACTACAACCCTGCAGAAGATGTGGTTAGGATACCCACCTATCACAAAAGAGGCAGAGATCAACTACGTAGAAACAGAAATTGAGTCAATTCGATTCCAAATATGAAGAAGAAGAAGAGACTCCTATGAAATTCATGGGTAACACAATTATCACACAAAAAAAAACAAACCTTCTAGATGAGACTGTTCCATACTTGAGTCTCCTATCCCTATTATATTGTTACGTGATCGCTACTTCAAGGAGCTTCACACGAGGCACAGCACATTCCTGGATCTCTACTTCAAGGAATTTCTCACGAAGCTCAGCACGTTCCTAGACATAGCTAGAAGTCCTGGACTAGCGGGAACCGTGCGGAAAGTGCAAGTTCGCGTCTTCCCTCACATAGAAACAGAAGTTTACTATTCAAGAAAGACATTGTTATAAAGAAGTCAGCTTGTCATCCACTCACATTTTTCTGTAGATCTTCATTTCGTAGTTGCGATTATTATTTGAAAAAATCAAGTTTCTTTTTAAAAACAGACTTTCGAAACGAAAAAATATAATTATATAAAGTTGTTCTTATTTTTATTTTTCTTGAAGCTTCTACCTTCAACGGTAAATAGAAATTCCGGAGGAATCCGCCGACAGTGAAATCGTTCATAAATAAATCTCCTGCGAACCGCCATATAGGCAGGAATTACTTCGTTGACTTGGAGGGGTAATGGCGTTCAGATAATTAGATATCTTTCGTCCAACTTTCCGCCGAAGGAAACTAGCGCTGTTTCAATAATTGCATCATCGATAGCGCATCTGGATGGAACTATTCCGCTGAACCGGCGTCTCGAGACGATGTGATTATTAAAACAGCGCCAAGGCAAGAAATACACATAGTTTTCGAAGTTTTGCATCGCTCCCTATAGCTCTTCTTTATCGGTTGTTGGACAAGGTTTCCTGTATGCACATTTTTTTCTGAAATCAAAGTCGTTACGATGGGGTGATGATGGGTCAATAAGCCTGAAAGAATTGATAATCTAGTATATGAATTAATTGGGACTACGAAGACTCAACTCCGAGAATCTTTCAGCATGTACCCAGTTCCTAATACTCAAACTCCCCCCGGAATAACCGAGAAACTTGGTTAATAATCTGTGAAAAATAAACTTTCCCCTGGCCTGCAATGAAATTTTAAACAGCTGCTCGCCCTCATTCCTCCCCACAGATAATAACAGGTAAATCTTATTGAAGGACGATTAATTCTACCAGGTCATATTCAAGCCGCTTTCCTGAATGTATTCAAGTCTTGCGGCTCTACACAACCTGTTGTCCAACAACGTATAAAGTGTTGTTGTATAAATCATTTTTCCTGGTTAAGAAACTAAAACTTGTGGAGAATTTGATAATTTGAATTCGCGCCGAGAATTTAAGTTTGTTTAATGTGTTGAAGGAGGAAGAACAGCTAATTTTGAGGACGTTGGGGGTGAGTTATGGTTCAAAAAAATCTTCCGAAGTTTCAACCCAGGTAATTAATAACTTTGCGAATAGAACCTGCACTGAATCGATAGGATAATTTGAGATGGAAACTGCCGGATACAAGTCGATCTTGCTTGTATGCATTATTGGAAGCAAATTCACATATAGGTACATTTGCGACAGTTCCCTGGAAGATGGTTTTGAGCGATTCCATTGTATGCCTGGCACATGCGACTTAATATTATCGACAGCGGATTTAATGAAGCACGATGAAAAGTCAAAATCAACACAGGTGACACTGCTTGATTTTGTGTGGAGGCTTTTTTTGATCGAATAAAGTTATCCTCCATTAGTGACATAATATTTCACCAGTTTATCTTAATAATCTTGATGTGTACTCATAAAACATATTTCGAGTGAGACACTTGAATCTAGTTGAGGGTAGTTTTTTCCCCGACGCTGCTCAAATTTCTCATGATTTAGGGATTTTCGTAATAGGAAGCTTTTGCCTGAATGAAATGAGCGAGCTGAGTTATGTCAGTCTGCCGGTGTGGTTTATTCAGGTAAATTCATATTTTCCGGCATGAAGAACAGGAGGGGCCATCTTACAATGTTCGAAAAATTTATTCGATCAATGGAGGCAAGCATTAAGCAGTTCCAAGTGGGAAAATTCATCAGGGGAATGGAGGAGCCGGCAGACTACCATTAATTAGGAAGAACTACACCATCAATATTTCCTTTTAATTACGAAAGACGACCATAATAACATGACCTGTTTCCGGTTGGTGTTTTTGGTTCAAGTCTCCGAAATCGTTCATTACAGATTTCAAATTATTTCCAGGAGAATCGATAGGGAAGGTACGTTGCCCCCTTTTCTGCCTTATTGAAAAATTAATTGATGTTTGATACTAACCTCGGCAATTCATCGGAATATTTCGATTTCGGTTCGGCTGTGATTGCTACTTTCGTAAATTGAAATTTTCTACGAGACCAACACCCATGATTTTTTCTCCAAATAACGTACATTCACACTTATGCTTCAAAAAGCTTCATGCGATATAAAGCGAAATGAATGAATTGAGAAAGCTCAATATGATGCGATTTATTGATGAGATTAGGGAACACTATAACTGGGAATCTGGGTAGGAAATTATACTGAGACCAACCCAGTTCTTCATTAATTTCATATAACGTAGAACCTATCACGAATTAGGTACATCGATTGGTTTTTAAGGCGAAACGGGTCATCAGTGATGGATTTCTTGATTTATTTAATAGTAAACAGTGAAAGTAATATCCTGAAATGTTATCCGAGGAAAAAAGTTTTCTGTATGCTGAATATCGAATCACTTATTTATTAATTTTTTTCATCAGAAATGTTTGAATAATGTCTGGGGTTGACGATAACTTCTTCTAACCAATAGAAAAATGATTCCTTTTATCGAAAAAGAAGAACAGAACACTACATCGTATATTGAACAAATTTGCTGTACACCGAATTTATGGCTTCGAAATTAAGTGATTTAACTGTTTTTTTCAGAGAATGTGTTTCGCAAGAAATACTGGTGTTATCAATTAGAGTGAAGTGAATTCCAATTAATTTTGGTGAAAGACTGACTGTTCTTCTTCGAGTACATTGCTGCTCAGTCTCCAGGAATATAACTGCGAGGATGACTGCACAATAAAAGTGAGTACCCATTTTTTTCACTGACTTACATTAATTAATTTAATGATCATGAAACTGGGGTGAATTTGATAAGACTTGAGGCAGAGCAGCGATGTGCGGGTTCCGTACCTGGATGGGCGCAAAAGCTCACCTTTATATTCAATTTGGAATAGAGCTGGAAAATTATTTTACTTTGTTGCAAGCCATAATATATTCACAGATCCTTCTCTTAGTGAATGGAGTAATAACGTTTCATCTTCCGGAAATAACATGGCGAAGAGCATACGTTAGGATACATTTTATCTACTAACATCAACAGTTTGTAGGATAATTCAGATTGGAAGCTTTTTCAGTCAGGAAATCTTATTTTACAGAATTCAATCAGCGTTTCATGGGCTATAAAGAAATCACTTCGTCTAGCAGCTACTGGTGAATACATCCTTCAGCCATTGCCACATTCATAAATTTCTAAGCTCTCTTACTATTTTTCTTCGAAAATACGTAAAATAGAATGAAAAATCATAATATTTTGATATTTTCATATTATTCTATCGTTTCAATGAATATTGATGGAAAAATCAATATCCAACGCATTATTGAGCTATTCTATAGCTGCCTTGTTCTGTGGTACAAATCAGACAATATCTTAACCAAGTAATTGCTTTCAACATAGATTACAATATAAACTCGTGAAAAAATAAAATCTAAAATGAACTAAGAATTATTGGATTTTATTTGAATGTAGGAAATCCGAAAACAAATCAATAATGTTTTGGTGACCTCGTTGCTGAGTACACTTCTGTACACGCCTAAGCTTAGACAATATTAGGTGGTCGATGTCCGCTTGTGGCACCTCGTCCCAAACAACTCGAACTTCGTTGATAAACTTTGCAACACCCTGGGGACGATGGTGCGAAGTGGTTCTTCCCCAAATTTGCTTTCGTCGAAACGAGGCTGAAACGTTGAAATTGTTACACTTGGAAAAATAGTTGAGAGAGTCATTGCAAAAAGGCTCAAGGAAGAAACAGAAGCGTTGAATCTGATACCATCGGAACAATTTGGATTGAGAAGAACATTCCTCAGAACTTCAACTGTTAAGGATCACTGAATATGTCACTGAAGGATTTCAGAATAAACAAGCCACAGGATTAGTGCTATTAGATGTCGAGAGAGCCTTCGACTGAGTTTGGCACGAAGGACTGGCCCACAAGATGATGATGGCAGGCTTCACTACCAAAATCTACAAGATTATAAGAAACTACCTGGGGAACGGGAATTTGTATGCCAAATGAGACGACACATTATCTTCCACCAGAGGAGTAGAAGCAGGAGTGCACCAAGGATCAGTTCTAGGACCTCTACTCTACAACACCCATATCTTCGATATTCCAAAAACCCAAGAAATCTGCTAGCCCTAAATGAAGACGACATGGGAGAAGTCGTCAGACATCGATGAACAGATGTCATAATAATAATAATAATATAATAAATCTTTATTCATTACTCTCTACAATTTTGGTTTACAAGATTTGAGGGATTCTGCCTAAACAAAGTTTGTGTGTAGACTTCCCTCGGAAAATTGACATATATGAGCTTTAATGAAATGCACATTCGTTAATCTTAAAACAGAACAAAAAATACTAATGATAAATCAAACAAATAAATAAATCAAACCACGTGGAGACGATGGAAGGTTGAGTAGAGAAACGATAATATACGAACATGAAGACGCACGCACACCTCAACAAAATGAAAAAAAGAAGAATAAGTTTTTTCAGTTTTTTCATTTTCAACTTATTGCTTTGAATTGAATTCTTGAACTCATAGGGTATGGCATGGCGTTGTACATTTTTGGTGGAAAAAATAGTACAAATCTTTGATTTATACTGAAGCTGAATAGCGTTATCCTCAAATTAAGATCGTGAGAGGCTCTCGTTTCGTAGTTGTGTTCTAAGAATGGAAAGTTATTCATTATTTTTTGGAGGAAGATGAAACTGCAAATAAAAAAAATTACGAAAAGCACTGCCGTGAAGGCAGGAGCTTTTGAGCGCTCGTACATGCACCTTGTAGGTAGATTCGCATTTTCCAGTTTAAGAAATCAATTGAAGGAATTTTCGACAGCTGTCACAAAAATTCTGAAACTTAGGCGAAACTCCAGACTTCATGTCAGTGCTCTAGGTGACCAATTTTTTTTCGATAATTCGCTAGAATTTTCTACGGTATCTATGGTTTTGGTGGTGAAATCTGGACAAAATTTGGCACGTAGTTTGAATACATTATTCCTAAGCTAGGTGCAAAATCATCCAAATCCAATCAGTAGTTTCGAAATTATCAGGAAAAAAATATTTTGAACAGCCATATTCACGGAACCCGTAGTCTAATTTTGCTCATTGATGAAAGTGGCTGCGATATTCGCGATCCAAACCCACCCTGAAAATTCAAAGTTCCTAGGCCTTTCCGTTCAAAAGTTACAATTTTCTATGTTTTCTATGGTTCTGGTCATGCGATCTGGACAAAATATTGTTTTAATATATCATTCTCGATTGAAATACAAAATTTCATCTCGATCGAATCCGTAGTTTCGAAATTATCGAGAAACCAAAATTCCAAACGACCGTATTTACGGAACCCCTAGTATAATTCTGCCCATTGATAAACGTGATCGCGACATTTCAGATCCACACCTATCCTGAAAATTTAAAGTCCCTAGGCCTTTCCGTTCGAAAGTTATGATTTTCTATGGTTTCTATGGTTCTGGTCATGTGATCTGGAGAAATGTAGCTTGAATATATCATTCTCCATTAGTATACGAAATTTCGTCACGATCGAATCTGTAGTTTTGAAATTACCAAGAAAACTAAATTTCAAACGACCATATTTACAGAACCCCTACTATAATTTGCTCATAGATGAACCTGATCACGACATTCGAGATCCACACCTATCCTGAAAATGTCAAGTCCCTAGGCGTTTCCGTTCAAAAGTTACAATTTTCTATGGTTTCTATGGTTCTGGTCATGCGATCTGGACAGAATTTCCCATGTAGCTTGAACACCTCATTCTCCATTCGAGCGCAAAATTTCATTCCAATCAAATCTGTAGTTTTCAAGTAATCAGGGGAACAAAACTTTGAACGGCCATATTCACGGAACCCCTGGTGGAATTTGGCCCATTAACGAACTCAACCGAGGCATTCGGGAACTGAACCCACACTGAAAATTTCAAGTCTCTAGGTTGTTCCGTTCGAGGGTTATCGTGCTTACGGCCGGACAGACAGACTCGAATTTTTCGACGGATTCGTCATCAGTGAGTCGAACATAGTCGATTGAGACCATTTTCGGCTCAAAATTCGAAAAATACAGACATCGTGATGAAATGATATAGCCCTCGTGTAAGTAGTACGAGCGCTCAAAAAGGTTACATTGTTATATGAATTTTTGATTGGGAATAGCCTTGGTTTCTTCAAGAATATTTTCACAACAGTGTTCTGCACCACCTACATACGATGAAAAATGTTATTATTTATCCCTATACGATAATGCAATAAGTTAGAACTGATTCCACTAGAGGAGTATAGAGGAGATATATAGAGTCATATACAGAAGACTGCAAGAAGCACTAGAAGATTTTGAAGAATGGTTCATGGAAAATTCAAACGAATAGCAAAAAGAGTCAAGCTGTTCTACTACAGAAGCGGAAACTTGATATGAATTCCATATAAAGAAGATTCAAGCAACAGAAAATAAACTGCTTAGAGCAGCAATGAATATGCCGTGGTTCGCTAGAAACCAACAAATCCAAAGAGAAAACTGGCACAGTTTTCCTAAAAAAGAAGGCCAAGAAGATATTTGAAGTCAACGCCCAAATGATGAGCTAAAAAGACTGGTTGACAACAACCCTGCAGCAGATGTGATTAGGATTCCCACATTTCACAAAAGACCCAGAGATCATCTACGTAGAAACAGAAATTGAGTAAACTCAATTTCAAATATCAAGAAGAAGAGACTCCTATGAAATTCATAGGTAACACAATTATCACACGTCGAAGATCGTGAAAGAGATACAAACAAGAAGAGTCAGAAGGTTAATAGGCAAAAATACCCGGAAACTGAAACAGCAGGTTAGGTTTAGTTAGAGTAGGTCGTACTTCACACGAAGTCTCACACAGTTCTATCTATCGGAGATAGTTCGTCCCTGAGGATACCCCTTGATTACAAAAAAAAATTGTTTTATTTGGGACCCCGGTATATTGTTCTCACAATAATTTCATTTTCATTTTCATTTTCAAACCAGAAATAACATCGGGTTCACTCAGCGAAAAATTTTGGAACATCGAATGTACATTTCAAAACATTCGATATTTAATACCAACAAAGCTGTTTGTAAACAATAAAAACCCACGAATAATGTCAACTAATTTGTTATTATAGTTGAAAATGAAAAATTATTAATTCATTTTTCTGTTGATAAATACATATATATTCACGTTAGAGAGGATATGCTGACAAACCAGAAAAATAAGTAGGGTCTATCGAAATTATTGAAATATCAATGAGTTATAAGTGTGAAACTGTTTTCAAAGTGGCTCCCATCTATACCAAAGATAAGCGCTACCCATGTGAGTTTTAAAAGGGCCTTACCATCGACACAACCTGACGGGCGTCGAGCTGAAATGCGTTCAAAGAGAAAGAATGTCAAAAGCTGTCAAATTCCTAATACCTCCCCAACTCTAATTCCGCTTAAAATGGGAAAATGTGATTTTTGGCGCTGAAAAGGACCGATCTTGCCTACATATGGGGCGGCGCTTCTCCGTATAATCCGGTAAATTTCACTCTCATAATAAAATTGATCAGAACGAGATCGTTCCTTTCAGAAAGCACTGATGGCCGCTTTTATTTTTGTCTAGCAGCCCGTTCAATTAGATCGTTCGTTTAAACATCGAGTGTGAACATTTTCAATGCCGAATTCTTTCCTCTGGAAAAAAAACCCGACAGAGTAACGCTCGCGAAATTCCAGCTTTTTGACTTTTATCCGCCTCGTCGCTATTGAACTGAGGCTTCCACATTGTAAAACGTATTGGATAAATTCATAAGCTTTCTACCCCGAATATATGTTGGACAGAAGAATTGTTCCATTTGGAATTTTATCGGATGTCTAATGGAAAACAGCCAAATCAACTCGTCAGATCGCTTGATGGTATTATCTGGGTGAAAATGGAAACCTGCATGTTTCGGCATTTACAATGATACATTGGAATTCACTCCGAGTTTCTCACGCAACTTTTGTGTGATGGCTCGAATTCCTACTTGCTCATTCGCTGACAGGTTGAGCATTACCGGTGTATTGTTTCATTGACATATCCCAGAAATTTTGAATAATTTCCGACTAATGGGAGTGCGCATAATTTATAATCAGTGAGATTAGAAGGAATAATTTCTTGAACTTGACTTGCATGATATGGTAACAATATCCTTTTTTTTTAAGTCAGGGGGGATCCTCAGTGACGAACTATCTCCGATTGATAGAACAGTGTGAGAGTTTGTGTGAAGCACGACCTACTCTGACTAAACCTAACCTGCTGTTTAAGATTCCGGGCATTTATTGCCTATTAACCTTTTGACACTTCTTGTTTGTATCTCTTTCACGATCTTTCTCGTGTGATGATTACCTATGAATTTCATAGGAGAGTCTCTTCTTCTTGATATTTGTGATTGGGTTTACTCAATTTCTCTTTCTATGTAGTTGAGCTCTGGGTCTGTTGTGATAGGTAAAATCCTAATCACATCTGCTGCTAGATATTTGACTTCAATTCCCCATTTTATCTCTTCTCCATCTATCCTTAGGTTGGAATTCGTCTGAAGCCTCCGCTTCTGTAGAAGAATAGCTTGGCTCTTTTTGCTATTCAATAGAATTTTCTATTTAATGAACCATTCTTCTAAATCTTGTAACGGGGTTTTCTCCGCCATTTTGGCACGACTCTGCAAATTTGGAAAGAACTAAAAAAAATTCACCTTTATTCTCTCGGGCGCCAGCTATGGAAAAATATATAAGACCGAGCCGGTGTATTTTCGGTTGCGAGTCTACAGGCTTTCGGAACAGTCTTCAGATGAAATTTGAGGCGAAATCAAACTTCATTACAATCTTCTAGTGGTTCTTGCAGTCTTCTGTATATGACATCTGGTCCCGTATCGTCTGCATAAAGGGCTAGCAGATTTCTTGGGTTTTTAGGAATATCGTGGATATAGATGTTGTAGAGGGGAGGCCCTAGAACTGATCCTTGGGACACTCCTGCTTCTACTTGTCTGGTGGAAGATAATGTGTCGTCTATTTTGACATAAAAATTTCTGTTCCTCAGGTAGTTTCTTATTATCTTGCAGGTTTTGGTAGTGTAGCTTGCCATCATCATCTTGTAGGCAAGTCCTTCGTGCCAAACTCGGTCGAAGGCTCTCTGGACATCGAATAGCACTAATCCTGTAGCTTGTTCATTCTGAAATCTTTCAGTGAAAAATTCAGTGATCCTTAACATTTGAGGTTCTGAGGAATGTTCTTCTGAATCCGAATTGTTCCGGTGAGATCAGATTCAGCGCTTCTATTTCTTCATTGAGTCTTTCTGCAATGACTCTCTCAACAATTTTTCCAAGTGCTGACAGTAGACTTATCGACCTGTAGTTTTGTGAGTATTTTCTTTTCCTGGCTTATTGAACACAATTACTTCTGCTGTTTTCATCTTTTCGGATAGTCTTCTGTTCTCATCATTGCGTTTGCTATATTGGTTACCTCTGCTATTCCTTTTCTGGGCATTTTCTCTGACATCAAGTTTGTTACTTTGTCTTTACTTGGAGCTTTCCGGTTCTTCAATTTCCTGATGATTTCTTCAATTTACGTTGGTGTTGTTGGGTTTGGGATAGTATCGCCTTCCAACATCAATTCTTCATTACCTTCGACTTCTTCTTCTAAGTCTTCATTCTCATCGACTTCTCTGTAGTTGATTCTGGATTTTCTTATACAGGGTGTCCCAGAATGAATGAATAATCCTATAACACTGTATGGAAGAGCTGTTGGACTCTCTGAAAAAAATACAAAAAAAATCTATCCCCACTAGAAATATTTTTTTTTTTAAAATAACGATTTCTTGCACATCACGTTGCGTTTCTGTGTATCACGCTCACAAGTGGATCAAATCCATCAGTTTCTTCATGGTGAAATATTCTTCATTGAATTACCAATAGATTTGCTGAAAACCGTATAAATATCTGTTTTAACTTCTTTGGAAAAAAATTACGAAAAGCACTGCCGTGAAGGCAGGAGCTTTTGAGCGCTTGCACCTTGTAGGTAGATTCGCATTTTCCAGTTTTAGAAATCAATTGAAGGAATTTTCGACAGCTGTCACAAAAATTCTGAAACTTAGGCGAAACTCCAGACTTCATGTCAGTGCTTTAGGTGACCAATTTTTTTTCGATAATTCGCTAGAATTTTCTACGGTATCTATGGTCTTGGTGGTGCGATCTGGACAAAATTTGGCACGTAGTTTGAATACATTATTCCTAAGCTAGGTGCAATCATGACACGTAGTTGGAATACATTATTTTTCATCTATGTGCAAAATTTCATCCCAATCCAATCGGTAGTTTCGAAATTATCAGGAAAAAAATATTTTGAACAGCCATATTTACGGAACCCCTAGTCTAATTTTGCTCATTGATTAACGTGGCCGCGATATTCGCGATATACCCTGAAAATTTCAAGTACCTAGGTCTTTCCGTTCAAAAGTTACAATTTTATATGGTTTCTATGGTTCTGGCCATGCGATCTGGACAAAATATTGTTTTAATATATCATTCTCGATTAAAATACAAAATTTCATCTCGAACGAATCCGTAGTTTCGAAATTATCGAGAAACCAAAATTTCAAACGACTGTATTTACGGAACCCCTAGTATAATTCTGTTCATTGATAAACGTGATCGCGACATTTCAGATCCACATGAAAATTTCAAGTCCCTAGGCCTTTCCGTTCGAAAGTTATGATTTTTTATGGTTTCTATGGTTCTGGTCATGTGATCTGGAGAAATGTAGCTCGAATATATCATTCTCCATTAGTATGCAAAATTTCGTCACGATCGAATCTGTAGTTTTGAAATTATCAAGACAACTTAATTTCAAACGACCATATTTACGGAACCCTTAGTATAATTTTGCTCATATATGAACGTGATCACGACATTCGAGATCCACACCTATCCTGAAAATTTCAAGCCCCTAGGCGTTTCCGTTCGAAAGTTACAATTTTCTATGGTTTCTATGGTTCTGGTTATGCGATCTGGACAAAATTCCACATGTAGCTTGAACACCTCATTCTCCATTTGAGTGCAAAATTTCATCTCAATCAAATCTGTAGTTCTCAAGTAATCAGGGGAACAAATCTTTGAACGGCAATATTTACGGAACCCCTGGTGGAATTTGGCCCGAACTCAACCGAGGCATTCGGGAATTGAACCCACACTGAAAATTTCAAGTCTCTAGGTTGTTTCGTTCGAGAGTTATCGTGCTTACGGACGGCCGGACGGACGGACAGACTCAAATTTTCCGACGGATTCGTCATCAGTGAGTCGAACATAGTCGATTGAGACCATTTTCGGCTCAAAATTCGAAAAATACAGACATCGTGACGAAATGATATAGCCCTCGTGTAAGTAGTACGAGCGCTCAAAAACGAAAAATTAGATACTTAACAAGTATTAAAAAAATTATGAAAAGCACTGCCGTGAAGTCAGCAGCTTTTTAGCTTTTTAGCGCTCGTTCATCCACCTTGTAGGTAGATTCGGATTTTCCAGTTTTAGAAACCAGACGAGCGCTCAAAAATATTCAACTTCAAATTTCGTCAATAAATGTAACGAATATTTCATTATGTCAAAGTTTAATCGTTCATGGTGGAAATAAAATTTGGGCAAGTCTGTGTGGCCAACTCAAAAATAAATATGCTCCTTTCATGTAAATTTCAAAGTGGTACAATACATCTTCATAACTTATTTCACCATGAAGAAACTGATTGATTTGATTCATTTGTGAGCGTGTTGAACAGAAACGCAACGTGATGTGCAAGAAATCATTATTTTGAAAAAAAAATATTTCTAGTAGGGATAGTATTTTTTTTGTATTTTCTTCAGAGATTCCAATAGCTCTTCTATACAGTGTTACAGAATTATCCATTCATTCTGGAAAACCCTGTATTAAACGATCAGGCTGATTCTTCCGTTGAATATGGAATTAAAAAAATCGACTACTTTTTGGAATATTTTCGAAACTTCAGATCAAGCGACAAATTCAGGTGGAATGTTTTATATGGTACATCCTAGATATGTAGAAAGATAACCTCTTTACGTCTGTTATCAGCTCAGTGGGACTTCATGAATTTCTGAACTACCTTAACTTTTGTGGAGCAGCATATTCTCTATATCTAAAATATTCCCGTTAATTTTTCGAGACGATATCGAAGAAATTCACACTGTTCGGAATCTCGAAGGGCAGTAGTTCTTGTGGGACTCGGTGATATCGTCCTAAACTACATACAATTCAGATGCAGACTATAAAATGAAGGAGCATGTTTTGTTGACATTTAGTTCGAAAGATTCATTGTCAACATCAGCGCTGTAAAGTAGTGACGATGTGAAATATGGATATGATTTGTGAAGTTTGCCGAAATGTTGAAGTTGGCAACGAGGACAAACTCAAGTTTTCTGCGCTTTTTAGCCCTGCCCCTCTTGTTATGCCATTCGGGGACTTCAACATTTATACAGATGTTCAGAATGAGCGCTTCCATTTTATCATTGATGATATAAAATTGACCTGAAAAATATGAGACTTCCTAGACGAGGGTTATGAGGTTATACCAATTCATTGAGTCAATGGCCAAATAAACTCACCTACAGATTGAGACAAGCCGCATATAATCAACCGAAGGAAGTTCTACTAGCTAGAGCACATTCTAGCGACATCGATTTCACCCTTGTGTGGACCCATCATTGGGTAGATTATCAAAGCGAGTTGTCTGTAGTTACTTCAAATATATCTGAAGCATTTAATCGAAGCTCTCAACAGAGACTACAGAAAGGATTGATTTGGGTTTGGTACGGGGTTCAATGCACAAGTAATATTAACGAAGAGTAAACAGAACCCTCTATACGAAACCCCAAAGATGCGACGGGAACGTAGAGGTAAAAGCAGAATGAAAATCAGGAGAGCTGTCCCGTATGATCCTCGTCAATGAGGAAATAGTAATAATAATGCCACGAATTTATTATACAGCGACATATTTTGAATTGACAACAACAATGTTTCAGTTCACTTTGTTGAAAATCCACAATAAAAGACTGCGTAGAAAATTGTTCATTTCACCTCGTATGTGGTTTTCATTAAAATTCCCCATTCTTACGTCTGCGTGATGACACACTTCACGTCTGGAATTTTCATATCGAATTTTTTGCCACGCGAATTAATTTTTCTCAGTACGCCTTGCAAGATGAGATATTTGATTGTAAAATGGGTTTTATTCTTAGTCTAGTTGTTCCTCACACGTTTGTGTTTCAAAAAAAAAATTAATGAATATCCTCTTAACATTTCAAGTTGAGTAAATTTTGTAAAATTTTTGAACCGACAGCAACGATGCAATTTTCATAAGTATAACATCTTGACTGTCTTCAGCCAAATCAGGCACTTTCCATTTTTTTAATTTATTTTTGACAGAATATTATAAATCTATTCATAATTTTATTTTTCAATTTATGGCAATCTGGTGAATCAATGACAAGGGAGGACGTTTCTTCAAAATAAAATTAGTTCAAATTTATATTTCCAATCCGATGTTGATGAATTAGCAAGATCAGAAGTCGACGTATGTACACTGTGGCTCTGTTGATGCTTTTGTAGTAATATGTGGTACATTCAGGGCTTCTACTCTTTGTAGAAGGTTCCCCTGAAACAATGGTACTCACTCATTTCCGTTCAACCAAAGTGATATATGTGATATTTTGCTACATATATATCTATTGTTATGGCTCTACAGTGAAATTGGAGAAATTTATTCAAATTTCGAAGATAATTTATATCCAATAACAATATCAAAGAATTTTGTTCAATTCTCCAATTGATTTGCCTATCTCTATCTCAAAGAGGGTTCCAATGTGAACAATCAATAATATCTATACAAATTATATTATTTTTCAAAACCAAACACGAACAACTTAATAGACTAATTCTAACAAAATGAAAATTCTAAATGATAAATCACTCACAGGGAAACAACTTAGTGTAACTGAAAATCCTCAACACCTCCTGGCTTGTCTCTAGTTGACAATAAAATTCCTGGACTCCAACATTATGATACGATCAATTTCTTTCAGATCTCTCTTTTTTCCCCAATAAAGTTAACATTTCCATCAAATTTCGTTGATATTCACTTCTTAATTAGTTTCCATTCCATCAGGCTCCATCCAATTTGATATAAAAATTATATTAAGACGATTTTTCAATTCAATTCAAGTAACTCTTTCGAAAGATCTCTCTCCACTCTGATTTTTTTTGGCAACTGCCAAATGGCCTGCTTAATTCCTTATTTAACTAATTTTAACAAATTACATTTTACGATATTTCTTAAAAAAATTACCATTGAACACTTTATGATTAAAAACTTTAACAATTCATATTTTTATTTTGTGAACCCCCTTTGAAAATATTATTATGTTTTAGATAATTGATATTCGAGGGTTTAATTTCCTGAATCGACTAAAAGTTCGAAATATATTTTCTTTTTGAGCGCTCGTACTACTTACACGAGGGCTATATCATTTCGTCACGATGTCTGTATTTTTCGAATTTTGAGCCGAAAATGGTCTCAATCGACTATGTTCGACTCACTGATGACGAATCCGTCGGAAAATTTGAGTTTGTCCGTCCGGCCGTCCGTAAGCACGATAACTCTCGAACGGAACAACCTAGAGACTTGAAATTTTCAGTGTGGGTTCAGTTCCCGAATGCCTCGGTTGAGTTCGTTAATGGGCCAAATTCCTCCAGGGGTTCCGTAAATATGGCCGTTTAAAGTTTTGTTCCCCTGATTACTTGAAAACTACAGATTTGATTGAGATGAAATTTCGCACTCAAATGGAGAATGAGATGTTCAAGCTACATCTGAAATTTTGTCCAGATCGCATGACCAGAACCATAGAAACCATAGAAAATTGTAACTTTTGAACGGAAACGCCTAGGGACTTGAAATTTTCACGAAAGGTGTGGATTTCGAATGTCTAAATCACGTTCATCTATGAGCAAAACTATTCTAGGGGTTCCGTAAATATGGTCGTTTGAAATTTAGTTTTCTTGATAATTTCAAAACTACAGATTCGATCATGACGAAATTTTGTATACTAATGGAGAATGATATATTCAAGCTACATTTCTCCAGAGCACATGACCAGAACCATAGAAACCATAGAAAATCATAACTTTCGAACGGAATGGCCTAGGGACTTGAAATTTTCAGGATAGGTGTGGATCTGAAATGTTGCAATCACGTTTATCAATGAGCTGAATTATACTAGTGCTTTTCGTAATTTTTTTTTAGTTTCTTAGGAAAAGTTATTCAAATGTTAGGATCAATCGTAGATCGAAAATATTCAATTCTAGGTAGGAGGCCAAAAAATGCTAAAAATTATCGAATCGCTATTTCATCATGATCGTTCCTTCGTCGGAAACCGATATTTCATTCCAAACAACTTCAACCATATGGTACAACAAAGATTGAAATACTTTTATCTGAACAAGAGTCGTACAAATAATGTTGGTTTATACTCACAAAATTATTATATTCTAATTGATATTCCTGTAACATTTCCGGAAATATTCCTTTTGAAATGAAAGTACCTGATCACTGCTATACTTACCGTTTCTACAGATTGTTCTCAGAACGGTCTTTTTTTGTTGTGATAACAATAGTTGCGTTTAAACAACAGGAATTCATTTGACCGGAAATTCTCGGGATTCGTTTTTCAGTGCACTCCCTATCAAGATGTACGAACTGAACTCGTTTTGATTAAACTTTAACTATTCACAGGATACTCGGTCATATTCATAAGTCTGAAGAAAAAAATGGA
The DNA here is from genome assembly GCA_963966015.1 of Aphidecta obliterata. Lineage (NCBI taxonomy): Eukaryota > Metazoa > Arthropoda > Insecta > Coleoptera > Coccinellidae > Aphidecta > Aphidecta obliterata. The sequence goes on from OZ014436.1 coordinate 10,795,226, forward strand.
CGTGAGTGTTTCCGCCGGCACGACATTCTTTAATTTCGCTTCTCTTTCAATTAAACAACAACGAAATATCAAAGATATTAGTCGCAGCCATCGACATCATGGAACCGAGATCAAGTTCTCACATAAATCTCTCCAGGTATACGGTTTTGGACCTCTCAGGTGTTATCTCTAAAGGCTATAAATATTTTAAGGACGAATGGTCGCTAAACACGCGATCCTTGGGTTCTACTTTTCCCCTTCAAACAATTACGAGAGCCGTTATAAGAATTTGATTCAGCAACCTAGCGACTGAACAATAGCCGTGTGCCAAGAAAGTCAAAATTTCCTTTGTACCAACTAACGATACTTATTTATTTTCCCAGCACAGAACTTTTCTGTCCCGAACAGCGATGGCATGGCTTCCATTTATTTTTTCCAGATATTGCCGAACTTGTTGGAAGAAGCGAAGCGCTTGTTTCGTCTATGCGGGTCCCGTAAAACAGATATTTTTATTCTCTGCAAATATATGAATAAATGAAAAATCGCTTTCCGTAACGTAGTGTTATTCTGGCAGGGTATCCAGCAATTTCCTGTACATAAACATGTATCCATCTGAAACAGGGGCTGGGAGAAGCGCTGACCTCTGTTGAAGGCACTTTTATTTCTTGGCGTGTTTACATAACGACAATATTGCACATGTACAAGGTAAATATTTTCCTATTGCAAGTTACTAGAACGTCATATCATTGGGGAAATGGGGAATAAGGGTGTGTCTATACTCTGGAGGTATTTCTTTGAGGTACATTTTATTTTATCGATGTCGAGGATATCTCCTAAACCATGAGTTCCCTCAGATTAAGACTTCTACCATTCGATTTCTCATGAAAAAGTGTGTTCACCAAAAAAAAATCATCAAAATCAGAACTTTTAGTTGAATTATGATGCTGATTGGAACAAACTCATTCACAAGAAATTTCTGGTTTAGATGCTCTGTTTTAACATGCTCAAGATGTTGTCATCACGTTGTTGTGGGCCAACGTTCGATAACAACGTGTTAAATATTCATGAGTTTGAACTTTCGTATTTTTCACTTAATTGAACTCGTCAGTAACAGGGAAATCCGGTATGAAGTTTCAATTATACTTTGACACTTCACTGATATGGACCTCATTTTTGGGTCACTTATCTCGAGGGTTCCGCGGACAGGCTCCATTGAAAATTATATACACATGGGCGTGAGTTATATGCATAACGAATAACCCCATTGGAACAATAATTTTCCCCTTTCCGACAGAAAATGTTTCGATCTGGATTTTAGGGCTGCCATTTCCCCTTCCACGGTTATTTTACGAGGGCAAACAATGCAGAACTTTAGTATGGAGCTCAATTTTCTGAACGCAAATGAACCAGTCCACTCCATTCGATTAGGTGAATAGAAATAATTCTTCACCTTAACAATTACGAGAAGCACTGCCGTGAAGTCAAGAGCTTTTGAGCGCTCGTACATCCACCTTGTAGGTGGATTCGCATTTTCCAGTTTTAGAAATCAATTGAAGCAATTTTTGACAGCTGTCAAAAAATTCTCAAACTTAGGCGAAACTCCAGACTTCATGTCAGTGCTTCAGCTGACCAATTTTTTTTTCGATAATTCGCTAGAAATTTCTACGGTATCTATGGTCTTGGTGATGCGATATCGACAAAATTTCGCACGTAGTTTGAATACATTATTCCTCAGCTAGGTGCAAAATTTCATTCCAATCCAATCAGTAGTTTCGAAACTGTAAGGAAAAAAATATTTTGAACGGCCATATTAACGGAGCCCCTGGTCTTATTTTGCTCATTGATGAACGTGACCGCGATATTTGCGATCCAAACCCACCCTGAAAATTTCAAGTTCCTACGCCTTTCCGTTCAAAAGTTACAATTTTCTATGGTTTCTATGGTTCTGGTCATGCGATCTGGACAAAATGTTGTTTTAATATATCATTCTCGATTAAAATACAAAATTTCATCTCGATCCGATCCGTAGTTTCGAAATTATCGAGAAAACAAAATTTCAACGACCGTATTTACGGAACTCCTAGTATAATTCTGCTCATTAATAAACGTGAACGCGAAATTTCAGATCCACACCTATCCTGATAATTTCAAGTCCCTAGGCCTTTCCGTTCGAAAGTTATGATTTTCTATGGTTTCTATGGTTCTTGTCATGTGATCTGGAGAAATGTAGCTTGAATATATCATTCTCCATTAGTATACGAAACTTTATCACGATCGAATCTGTAGTTTTGAAATTATCAAGAAAACTAAATTTCAAACGACCATATTTACGGAACCCCTAGTATAATTTCGGTCATAGATGAACGTGATCACGACATTCGAGATCCACACCTATCCTGAAAATTTCAAGTCCCAAGACGTTTCCGTTCAAAAGTTGCAATTTTCTATGGTTTCTATGGTTCTGGTCATGCGATCTGGACAAAATTTCATATATAGCTTGAACACCTCATTCTCCATTTGAGTGCAAAATTTCATCTCGATCAAATCTGTAGTTTTCAAGTAATCAGGGGAACAAAACTTTGGATGGCCATATTTACGGAACCCCTTGTGGAATTTGGCCCATTAACGAACTTAACCGAGGCATTCGGAAACTGAACCCACACTGGAAATTTCAAGTCTCTAGGTTGTTCCGTTCGAGAGTTATCGTGCTTACGGACGGCAGGACGGACAGACTCGAATTTTCCGACGGATTCGTCATCAGTGAGTCGAACATAGTCGTTTGAGACCATTTTCGGCTCAAAATTCGAAAAATTCAGACATCGTGACGAAATGATATAGCCCTCGTGTAAGTAGTACGAGCGCTCGAAAACCTTGTCAATTTACAGGGTGTTTTCAAAGGTGAGGTTTTTTCTGACAGGTAATAGAACTCAAAATAAGTCATCATACCAAAAATGGTTTATATAAAATGATAACCAGTGCCGAGTATTTCGAAATCAAAGTTACCCGATAATCTGAGACCTGGTTCGTATTGATATCTATATGTGTAGAATTTCCAGCTGTCCGATTTCAGTATACGGGAAATCACCTATGATGCATAAGAATTTTGTAAGTTTCCGATCTCAACCCCTGTGATTTATTCCTTTGGGTCATTTGAGAACGTTAGTGTTTAATTTAGTACGATGAGGTGAATAGTGCGAAAGAACTAAGCATTGAAAATGCTTGTGACATTGTTCCGTGAGCAAACTGATGTGAGTTGTTGCATGTAAAACGAATTTTACATGCAACAACTATCACAGCATTACACCGGGCAAGATTTTGTGCACTTCAAACCAATGGTTACCATTTCGAACAATTTCTGTGAACAATTTGGATCAATTTTATCGATGAGTTTGTGAACTTCCCAATTTTTTATAGGACATTTCCAATCAGTTATTTTTTCTCTCCTTAGTTTGAACTTTAGGAATTATACCGTTCAGGAAAAATCTCCTAATGGATGTTGGAATAGCATATACGAAGTTGCGATTAAAACCATTAATTTACTGCCTGGAATACATATGGCACCGTGATTCATGGCAGACCTTCTAACAGAGAGATAACACGATCCAGAGTGGTCTTAAGATCCTTATGCCCAAGATTTCCTGCACTTTTCTCAAATTGAATATTTTATATGATCACCTTCCGGCGAAATGATCTCTTTTGAGCACGAGGGCTATATCATTTCGTCACGATGTCTGTATTTTTCGAATTTTGAGCCGAAAATGGTCTCAATCGACTACGTTCGACTCACTGATGACGAATCCGTAGGAAAATTCGAGTCTGTCCGTCCGGCCGTTCGTAAGCACGATAACTCTCGAACGGAACGACCTAGAGACTTGAAATTTCCAGTGTGGGTTCAGTTCCCGAATGACTCGGTTGAGTTCGTTAATGGGCCAAATTCCACCAGGGGTTCCGTAAATATGGCCGTTCAAAGTTTTGTTCCCCTGATTACTTGAAAACTACAGATTTGATTGAGATGAAATTTTGCACTCAAATGGAGAATGAGGTGTTCAAGCTACATGTGAAATTTTGCCCAGATCGCATGACCAGAACCATAGAAACCATAGAAAATTATAACTTTTGAACGGAAACGCCTTGGGACTTGAAATTTTCAGGAAAGGTGTGGATCTAGAATGTCTTAATCACGTTCATCTATGAGCAAAACTATTCTAGGGGTTCCGTAAATATGGTCGTTTGAAATTTAGTTTTCTTGATAATTTCAAAACGACAGATTCGATCGTGACGAAATTTTGTATACTAATGGAGAATGATATATTCAAGCTACATTTCTCCAGATCACATGACCAGAACCATAGAAACCATAGAAAATCATAACTTTCGAACGGAAAGGCCTAGGGACTTGAAATTTTCAGGATAGGTGTGGATCTGGAATGTCGCGTTCACGTTCATCAATGAGCAGAATTATACTAGGGGTTCCGTAAATACGGTCGTTTAAAATTTTGGTTTCTCGATAATTTCGAAACTACGGATTCGATCGAGATGAAATTTTGTATTTCAATCGAGAATGATATATTAAAACAATATTTTGTCCAGATCGCATGACGAGAACCATAGAAACCATAGAAAATTGTAACTTTTGAACGGAAAGGCCTAGGAACTTGAAATTTTCAGAGTGGGTTTGGATGGCGAATATCGCGGTCACGTTCGTGAATGAGCAAAATTAGACTAGGGGTTCCGTAAATATGGCCGTTCAAAATATTTTTTTGCTGATAGTTCCGAAAATACTGAGCGGATTGGGATGAAATTTTGCACCTAGCTGAGCAATAATGTATTCAAACTATGTGCAAAATTTTGTCCAGATCGCACCACCAAGACCATAGATACCGTAGAAAATTCTTGCGAATTATCGAAAAAAAATTGATCAGCTGAAGCACTGACATGAAGTCTGGAGTTTCGCCTAAGTTTGAGAATTTTTTACAGCTGTCGAAAATTCCTTCAATTGATTTCTAAAACTGGAAAATGCGAATCTACCTACAAGGTGCATGTAAGAGCGCTCAAAAGCTCCTGACTTCACGGCAGTGCTTTTCGTAATTTTGATGAGTTCTAGCACCTGTAAAAAAGCCTCACCTTCGAAAACATCCTGTATAGCCATATGAGAATTTTGCAACGAAATCTCTTTGCTAATTCGTACTTTGTCCATCCGAGGATTCATTCCAACGAAAACAAATCGAAACTGGGAGATGTAATTCCTTGCTTGAACTCGAAGATTTTAAATTAAATTGGGAGGATATCTGGCAGTCTTAGAAATATAATGGGGGATTCAAGTGAAGGAGCTTGCTATGTTTGATTGGAGATTATGATGAATTTTATATGAAGAATTGTCCTTCGATTTTCGACTGGCTGAGGAGAAACTCTCATGAAATGAGAAGTTTTATTTCAATCTTTCATTCACATTTCAGATGTTAATATAGGTGGGATATTCTGGCAACAGACTGGGATCTAACGTTTGTGCGTTTATTTAAATCAACAATCTGATGTCTTTCTGAATGGTCAAATAAAACTGTTGATGCGCCATCATTCAATATTTTAATGGTTTGACGTATAAAACGAAGTAGGGGATGAAGCACAGCCCATAGGATATATCTACTCTTATCTATTTTCAAATGGGGCAGAAATGACGATATTAAAGAAATAAAATAACATATTATATTTTTTGATTGTGATAATATGTTGAAATATTCTTTTATCTATTCAGCGTTTGTGTGATTTGAGGAATTACCTCGTGAAGATCCACTTATGTCCTTCATTTTCGGAATTTACGTAGGTATTCAATCATGAAAAACTGTGTTTTTTGACAAGAAAGATCGGAAAGAATTGGATGGCATGCAGTTTTATATGACTGCAGTAACAAAACAGCGAACACCGGGAGTGAAGAAATTCTAAATTTTCATTACGACGCTCCGTTCGGGTCCGAGGGAGAAAATCTGATTTACTTCCATTTTGAATTTCTGCTCAAAGATTCTCATGTTATATCCGACTGGTTCAACAAAGAGCATCAATTACTTCCGTAGGAAGATTTATGTAATCTGGCAAAACCAATTTTACGGATGCTTGACGTCATTAAGTTAAACATCGTATCACTCCGAGTTTTCTCGTCTCGTCTTTCTTTAATGAGGTAAGAGAATCATTTGACGTTGCAAAAGGAATCGGTGGGAATCGAATCTTCGACCTCAGCGGGGTTTCTTATTATATATGCAATTCCTCGCAACAGACCAGAAAGATTACGCTTGAGCCCCGGCCCGGTTCATTTCGTTACAGGGAAAATCCCCAATCATTGGAACCACAACTCAATATTTTGGCACGCCGAATGTGTTCAGTCGAAGAATCCGACCATTGAATTTTATTCGATACGATAGCAAACTACGCCAGAATTGAAACATGGAAAATCCCTTTCCCAGTTCGAAATGATATATTTCTAATATACTCAGTAATATTAGAAGGGTTACACCAAGAAGGAATAGTTGAATGAAGCTTAATTTTTTTGCTTTATACAGAAACAATATATTTCAAGCATGCCATAGCAAAAAAAAAATGGAAATTCGAACAGGGAATCTTTTGGCTCGTTCCTTCGCCATTTTGCAACATAACAGTTTGTAATTGAAATCGGTTTCTTTCACGATAAATTGTTTCATTTGTACACGACGATTGTCATAGGCACCACCAAGACTTCATTTTTCCGGCATCTCCTAAAGTTTTTGTGTCATTGGAAAAAACGAACACGAAAATTACTTCGTGACCAGCTGCTGGTCCTTTGAATTTCCCTCGTTGAATATAAGAGTTATATGCTAATGAACTGTCATCGGTTCATAAAATTGATATTATATTTTGGAAATAATCCGAACATGGAATCTTTTGGTTGGTGCCTTCGCCATTTTGCAACCTAAACGTTTCTAATTGAAATCGGTTTTTTTTCACCCCGAATGGTTTTATTAGTACACAAAAATCATCAGTAGCACGACTAAGTTATTTCCTGAAATGTTTGCGTCATTGAAAAAACGAAACACGAGAATTTCTTCGAAAATTATTTTTTTCTAACTCTTAAGGGAAAATCAAATCTTCGATATAGGAGAGAAATATCTTTGGTCCGAACAATTTGAAAGTGTACATTCCAAATATGCAGAAGTAATTGGGTTCAATAAGCCAGGGAAAGATAAAAATTCTCACATGCAAAAATTGTTGAGAGAGTCATTGCAAAGAGACCAAATGAAGAAACAGAAGCACTGAATCTGATAGCACCGGAAAAATTTGAATTCAGAGGAAATCATTCCTCAGAATTTCAACTGCAAAGGCTCACTGAATATGTCACTGATCTATTTCAGAATGAAAAAGCCACAAGATTAGTGCTATCAAATGTCGAAAGAGCCTTCAATCGAGTTTGGCACGAAGGACTTGCCTACAAGATGATAATGGCAGACTACACTAGCAAAACCTGAAAGAAAATAAGAAACTACCTGAGGAACAGGAACTTTAATGTAAATATAGACGACACATTATAGAAGATGGGAGATTTAGAAGAATGGTTAATTAAATGAAAAATTCAAATGAATATCAAGAAGAGCAAAGCTATTCTACTACAGAAGAGGAGACTTGAAATAATTTCTAATCTAAGGATAGATGGAGAAGAGATAAAATGTGAAAATGAAGTCAAATATCTAGGAATAAAACTAGATAAAGGATGGACAAACCATATAAAATATACAGTGAATAAGACAAACTCTGCAATGAGAAGAATTTACCCAATGCTAGGAAGAAAGAGCCAAATGAACCAAAGCACGAAACTTCGAATTATCAAGTCAATTAGAAGACCTTAACTAACATATGGTTCGGTGGCATGAGGCCATGCAGCCAATAACTATATAAAAAAGATCCAAGCAACAGAAAATAAACCGCTAAGAGCAGAAATGAATAGATAGATAGTTTTATGGATTATGGTTTTAAGAAGTTATGAAAAATATATCACCAAAATACAACTTTGGATATCTCATAAATATCTTAGCAGTTAACATGAAATCAATTCATTGATAAGACCCAGTATCAAATCAAAAGAATATATTCTAAATCATTAGTCAATTTAGGAAATTTGATCAATTTATCAATTATTGCATTATTATATTTTCAAAGGAGGTTCACATTATTTGAAAATAGGAAGAATATGGATTGGTTGAAATTATTGATTTCAAATAGTTATGTCAATGTTAATTTGAAATAAGTTGATGATGTATATCAAACTGAAGATGTGGATGTGAAGAGAGAACGTACCTTCAACAGAAAAAATAGTATCAAGAATATTGTCTTATCAAAGAAAATTAATTTGTAAAAAAAAGGGAGGCGAGTTGACAGTTGAGAGGAGATAAGTCAGTTTTTGAAAATTGATCCTTCAGAGAGGTTGTTGATCTTAATATTCATACTCATAAATGTGATTCCGGTTATTTATTCGTATTTCAAGAAGTCTTCGTCTTTATTAACATTATTTCATAACTATGATAGTATATTTGAGTTTAGTTTCTGAAAAAAAAATAAATTGTTTAGAAAATGATTACTTTTCACCTCATTGAAAGTCTCGGGCAAAATAATAATGAACAATTAAAACAAAATTCTTTGAGAATTGTTAGTGGTTTTTGCAAATTTTGTAACAATAAATAGATATCTTTATTACAGATAACGCTCATACAAAAGAAACATAAAATGAAATATTGTCAAAAAAAAAACAACAATTACAACAAGTTTAAATAAAATAATCCTTTAAACAATATGGCTCTAGAACTACCAATTTTCGAGTATTTATCTTGAATTGCATGTAAGTCTTCAGATTCTGAGGTAACTTATTGAAAATTTTCACACACATATAAGATGGATTTTTCTCAGTGATCGATAGTTTGTGACATGGGACATTGATGTCAGCTGTTCTGGTATTATACGTTACATTTGTATTTCTGAGAAATTTTATTTCTATGAAGGTGTAGAAGACACTCATGCAGATACAAGCCATACACTGTCAATAAATTTAGTGCCCTAAACTTTTCCCTGCGAGAATCTCTGAAACCCATATTCAACAGTAATCTTAGAATTCTCTTTTGATTTATAAAGACTGATTTAACACCCCAAAATATTATACCATACCTTATTAGAGACTCATGGTTGGCATAATAGAGTACTTTCTTAACATCATTTTCGTCATATTTGCTGATTATTCTCAATATTTAACAGACTTCATTAAGTTTTTTCAAGAGTTCTTCGATATGTGTTGTCATCCTCTCTTGTTTTGATTACCTTATTATTAACATTTACAACTGATGGTTTTTCTTTCGAAATATGACAATATTAGTTTCATCCTGATTTATAATTAAATTATTCTCGGAGAGCCCTTCTCCAGCATGTTGAATAGCCGTGGTTTGTAAGAAACCAACAAATACACAGAGACTTAGAATGGAAAACTGCCACAGATTCCTCAAAAGAAGAAGGCCGAGAAGATATTCGAAAAAGCAAGTCAACATCTAAATGATGAGCTTGTAGCAGACTTAAGTATCTGATATGAGTCAGGGCAAACGCGCACCCTCCAGCAGAGCCGGGACGGCGATAACATAAACAAAGAGAAGTTTGGTAGAAACCAGGAACGACGCTGGAAGAAGTGAGACAGTCGACACGAAAACGTAAACTGATTAAGTAGGTACTCTAGGTCCTCTCTCAGTAGCGTAGCGGTTGAAAGAATACGTAGTCGTACCCAAAATAATAATTTATAATAATTCGTGGTATCTGATTGTTTTAGTGTTTCTCCTAAAAAGACAGATTGGCAAAGCCAGATACAAGCTAAAAAGCTAGAGGTAAACTAAGTAGAAACAGAAATTCAGTAAATCAATTTCAAATATCAGAAAGAAGAGACTCCCCTATGAAAGAAATAGGTAATACAAAACACACGACAGAGATCTTGGAAGAGATACAAACAAAAAAGAGTCAAGAGGTTAATAGGAAAATGCCCGGAACCTAAGAAAAGCAGATTTAGGTTTTAGTTAAAGTAGGTCGTTATTCTCAAAAATGGAGTCTTACACGAGTTCAGCCTGAGGTTGTTGATCTATGAGGATTTCCCTCCGCTTAAATAAAAAAAAGGATTTATTACTATGTTGGAAGATTATGTATCTTCTAACGACACCTCTTGCCCAAGCCTTTGGTCTACCAATGAGCACTGTAAGGTTCCGCTCTGATTATCGTGAAATGCTGTTGAGAATTTCGAGCGACCTTGTTTGATCTCGTTATTATAAAAACATGAAGGATGAATGGTTTCACGATAGAATTGAGGATTTATCTCGTGTAATTGTGACATCACAGCGATCAGCTTGTTAAAAACGATATTGATATTTTCCGCTTCTGTTATCACCGAAAAATTCAACTAACAAGATCCGTTGCAGTTATTCGAATCGTTACTTTTGAATAGGTCATCTCCCACTGAAACTCATGATTTTCAGGATGATATTGGATATCTATACTCAGTGATAAGAAGTGTTCAACCCAGATAGAGATTTGTTCACCATCATTATCTTCAAAAAATCAAGGTTAACCTTGATTTCTCAAAATCAGAAAGAACCCCTATTATAGGCGGAGTTGCCGAATAATCCTATGTTCCTATCGATAAGGATACCAAGTATTTGTGGAATTGTGTGAATTGTCGTCGTTTTCATGCAAATTGAACTGTATCGTTAATTGAAGGTTAACTGAACGATACTTAATATAATCTATCACCCTGATAATTGTGGAAATCCCAAACAGTCCATTTTGCGAAAGGTTAATAGTAGCGACCATACCGACCGAGTATGTAGTAGAGGCCATTAGAATGCGTATGTGTGTCTATAACAATTTATACTCTTTCAAGAAAACGTAATGGTGGAACAAATGGTGCGATGGTATAGCTCATGCTCATATTTGCTAACAACCATTAATTTAATATATGTGAAGCACTCCCGTTTAGCGGTTAGAAAATTACTCGCTAGCCTTTGAACAACACACTCAGAAGCTTTAATTAGCCAGTACTTGGGAAGCAGACGAATTTATCAATTTTAATTCTAGCAGTGTTTAGTCGCGGGTGTTGCGGCAACAATCTCGGTCTTCAGGGAAGCTTCTTGACTCTCTGAATTGGTCATCCTATGTCCACCTAACGGGTTCCGATGTTAATCCCCAAGAAAGTTGGCGCAGTCCTTGAATAATTGATATTTAGAGCGGAATACATTCATTTCGTTATCTGAACTTCAAAAGTTCCCTTCGATCGATAAGACAGAAATAAGAAAATATAAAACTTCGACCGACGCATTTAGCATTTTTCAATCACGGTCGGAAAAGCAGATTTGTCTTTTCAGATTTTCCTACTTCGTTTGTGTAAGAAGTTTAGAGGATTTTCTTGGATTTCAAGTTAAATACGAAAAAACTCCGGTCCTTTTAATAGTATTATTAAATTTTTGCAAATCTCGCCGATTTCGAATTCCTTCGTTCCAATTCGAATACTTCAATAGAATATTCTTTCACACCCAAAAGTTCTTATATATCAGTTTGAACCTTGAACATTAATAACATCATGACGTTCGTAAGTGATGTTGCTTCTATAGGTTCAGTTGAGGAAATGAAAAACTGCATGAAATTAATGACCATGCTGTTAATAAATTGAAACTTAAAATAAAAATTTATGTGAAAGAATTATTTTTTCATTCAGTGCATTTCGAATGAGCGTTGAAATAAATGGACAGTAATCGTGACGCATTCGCCATTTTGCAACTTTCACTCAAAATACATTTTTTTGTGTTCAAATTCATATTACCAAGAAGTTGGTTTTTGAATCTTGGGTGAATATTTCTCCGACGTTCGGTTCAGGAAATGAAAAACACCATTTAATAAATAGCTATGTAGGATGATGAAGTATTTATTCATTCTGCTGCTGCTGTTAAAATGAATATCGAAATCAAAAATTTATTTCATTCAGTGCTTTTCGAATTAGCCTTTTGATAGTATTATTGAATTTTCGCAAATCTCACCGATTCCGAATTCCGTATTCACCATTTTGCAAAATCCACTAAAATCAAAGTGTTTTTCTCAGTGTCCTAATCTACAATACGGAATAGGTTGTTTTTGAATATTGGTCAAATATTTCTTCGACGTTAAGTTGAGAAAATCAAATACTTCATAAAATTAATGGCCATGTATGCTGTTAATAAAAATAAAAATGCATGTGAAAGAATTATTTTTTCATTCCGTGCATTTCGAATGAGCGTTGAGAGAAATAGTCAGAAATCGTGACGCATTCGCCATTTTTCAACTTTTACTCAAAATACACTGTTTTTCTATTTGTCTGAATTCATATTGCCAAATTTATGTGAAAGAATTATTTTTTCATTCAGTGCATCTCGAATGAGCGTTGAAAGAAATAGTCAGGAATCGTGACGCATTCGCCATTTTGCAACTTTTACTCAAAATACATTGTCTTTCTTTGTGTCCCAATTTATATTACCAAAAAGTTGGTTTTTGAATCTTGGGTGAATATTTCTCCGGCGTTCGGTCAAGGAAATATAAAACATCTTTTATTAATGGCAATGTAGGATGTTGATGAAATGAATATTGAGAATAAAAAGTTATGTCATAGAAGTATTTTTCCATTCAGTGCATTTCGAATGAGCATTGAAAGAAATAGAGGTGAATAGTGACGCATTCGCCATTTTGAAACTTTCACTGAAATTACATTGTTCTTCTCATTGTCCAAATTTATATTACGAAATAACTGGTTTTTAAATATTGGGCAAAAAGTTCCCTGACGTTCAGTGAAGGATATGAAAAAATTCATAAAATTGATGGCTGTGAATGCTGTTGATGAAATGAATCTCGAAAATTAGCCTTTTGATAGTGTTATCGAATTTTTGCAAATTTCGCCGATTTCGAATTCGAATACTTCAATAGGATATTCTTTCACACCTAAAAGTTGTCATATATCAATTTAGACCTAGAATAACATAATGACGTTCGTGAATGATGTTGTCAATTTATGGGATAGCTTATATAGGTTAGGCTGACTAGGCCAGGTTGAATGGTCCACAGGGCTGGATGTATTGATCAAGATATTGTCAAGACAGCAGGGGTGTACATGTCCCGATTTGGTTAATGTTCCGATTCCCTGTAGGCTTCACAAACTTGGAATATATCCTGTTTGTAAATCTGACTAATTAGGACAGCGATATAACTGAATTATGTTCCACAATTATAATCAGAAACCAATTGCAATTACGGAATTATTCCACTGTTTTGAAATGATGTAGTTTATGTGTTGTGTGCTTTCCGATTAGTTTACACTATCGATTGATCGAAATCTTCTTTGAGTTTAGTTTCGCTCATCTCAATCTGCTATTTTTCATCCTTTTTTGATTGGATTCATTCGATTTCTTTCTATAATTATTTCGAAAAATATTGGAGTTAACAGTGCGACTGGATATGGATGAAATTGTTGACAAGTGATTCGTTAAAATTCGAGTAGAGTGTAATCAACGAACCCACAATAATTAGCCTCATCGAATTCCATGCAGTACATCGTTATTCCGAATTAGGGGCTTTGCTCTAATGAAAATTAATTTATTATGCCCCGATATTTCCCGAAAACGGCAAGAAGACCGGCACATTGTGAGGAGATTATAATTCAGGAACAAATTCTGAATTAAACAGTTGGCTACTTTACTTGCCACCTAGCGAGATAATAATTCCGTTTGTTTTCAAGATCTGAGCGCCTACTGAGTGTAATAAAGATGTCCCATTGTGAAAATAACAATACGGTATTAAAGTAAAGTAAGTTCCTATTTCTGGTAACACAATTGGAAATTTTCCTTCTTCCGTAATCTGATAGGAATTGGATGTTTCTTTCTTGAAATATGAATTCCCGGGAATTTAAAAGAAGTCAGAAGGAGGAGATTTTATTTTCATTATTGGGACGAGGTGAACAAAGTGTGGATTCTTTCGACACAGTTTGAATTATAGGCTCGAGGATCTCACGATACCTGTCTTCGTTATTTGAATTTTTCCGGAACGAACTTCTTCATGAGGTACGGAAATTTGGTTTATGGAAAAAATTGAGAAATGCATCGTTTGATATGAATACCAGAATACTTCATTCTCATATAAAAGGTTTGATATGAATTGACGAAATTGAAAGAATTATTTTATCATTCAGTACATTTCGAATGAGTGTTGAAAGCAATAGTCAGGAATCGTGGTGCATTGGCCATTTTGCAACTTTTTCTCAAAATACATTGTTTTTCTCTGTGTCCGAATTTATATTACGAAAAAGCTGGTTTTTGAATCTTGGGCCAATATTTCTCCGAAGTTTGGTTTAGGAAATTGAAAACTTCAAGAAATCGATGGCCAATGTATGCTGTTAATAAAATTAACCTTGAAAATAAAAATTTATGTATTGGAAGTGTTTTTTGATTCAGTGCAGTTCCCGTACGAGGCTTGAAGAAAAATCCAAGAATAGTGACGCATTCGCCATTTTGCAACTTCCATTATAATTACAGTGTTTTTCTCAGTGTCCCAATATACAATACGGAAAAGGTGGTTTTTGAATATTGGTCAAATATTTCTGCGAGGTTCAGTTGAGGAAACGAAAAACTTTATGCAATTTATGGCCATTTATGAATGAAACTTGGAATAAAAATTTATGTGAAAGAATTATTTTTTCATTCAGTGCATTTCGAATGAGCGTTGAAAGCAATATTCTGGAATCGTGAAACATTCGTCTATTTGCAACTTCTACTTAAAATACATTGTTTTTCTTTCTTTCCGAATTTATATTACGTAAAAGCTGGTTTTTGAATCTTGGGCGGATATTTCTCCGACGTTTGGTTGAGGAAATGAAAAACTTCATGAAATTCATGGCTAATGTATGCTGTTAATGAAATAAATTTCAAAAATGAAAATGTATGTAATAGAAGTCTTTTTTCAATTCAGTGCATTCCGAATGAACCTTGAAAGAAAAAGTCAAGAATAGTGACACATCGCCATCTCGCAAATTCCACTAAAATCACATTGTTTTTCTCAGTGTCCCAATTTACAATACAAAATATGTGGTTTTCGAATATTGGTCGAATATTTCTCCGATGTTGAGTTGAGGAAATGAGAAACTCCATAAAATTAATGGCTATGTATGCTGTTGATACAATAAAACTGAAAATAAAAATTCATGTGGAAAAATTATTTTTTCATTCAGTGCATTTCGAATGAGCGTTGAAAGAATTAGTCAGGAATCTAAACGCATTTGCCATTTTGCAACTTTTACTCAAATTTATATTACCTAAAAGTTTGGTTTTTGAATCTTGGGTGAAAATTTCTCCGACGCTCGGTTAAGGGAATAAAAAACTCCATGGAATTAATGGCTTATGTATGGTGTTAGTAAAACAAATCTTGAAAATAAAAATGTTTGTAATAGGAGTATTTTTCATTCAGTGCACTTCGAATGAGCCCTGAAATGAAAAATCAAGAATAGTGAAGCATTCGCCATTTTGCAACTTCCACTAAAATCACATTTTTTTCTCATTGTACCAATTTATATTACAAAATAGCTGTTTTTTGAATATCGGGCGAATATTCTCTCGACATTCGGTTAAGGAACTGAAGAAATTGATAGAAATAATGGCTGTGAATGCTCTCGATCAAATGAATCTCGAAAATTTCATTTAGTGCATTTCGAATAAGCCTTGAGGGAAATAATCAGGAACTGTTTCGCGCATTCGCCATTTCGCAACTTCCCACCAAATTCCAATTTATATTACAAAATAGGTGGATTTTCAGGAGTGCTCGAATATTTCTCCGGCGTTTAGTTCAGGAAATGAAATACTCCATAAAATTGTTCTACATATTCCGAATTCGATATTTCCCCTTTCTCCCCCTATTCCATTCGAAATAAGCGCAAACAAGAAGAAAACTGAAATTGCTGTTTATGCTAATAAAATGATAAGATCTAGGAATACTCGCTTCGAGCGTTGTTTGGCAGTACAGCATCCGAGACGTGGAATCTTATCCAAAACACCCCGAACAATTCCTGGATGTGTTCTTTCATGGCCATTTCCAGGGCATAGTTGAAATTAAGCAAATAAGGTCAATATGCCTCTGTCTGTAATGAAGAAACCGCATTGAGAGTGTCCTCATGAATGAAGAAATCCAGGTTTCCAGTGCCTGGAACAGTATAATTATTGCAACTCCATGCTGGCAATAATTACGTTAAGCAGAACTGGAGACTCTGCTACGTTCTCAAGGAGGAAAACCTCCCTACATCTATGTACATAGGATATGCAGTGGAGACTGGAAATACGTGTTTTGAATTTTGCGGTATACAGCGACTTCAAGTCAACCGGCTTATCGATGTGGGATATAAATACCAGAGGCGTAACACTATCGGTTCCCTATCGGTTTTATATGCGAAGCCGAGCTCATATATTCAACCTGTGTTCATTCTATAACCATAAGAGGCATCTCTGCCTTATAATTCTTCAGTTGAGAGCGAATACTTAAACGCAAATGTTACTTCGAATAGTTCAAGGTTTCAAGAATCCATTTCATTTACCCATCAAGTGATGATTCAAAAGAATCTGATTGAAGTTTAAAGCCTGATTCCTTTTTTTCGTGACGAATATCATGATTGATAACGTACTGAATTTATTATGTCACGTGAATAAATTCAGAATTTCAAAAGATTTATGCGAGAAAGCTTCGATAAATATACTTTCAATCTCAGGTGAATTGAAGATGACGAAGTGGAAACTCTTTTATAGAATAGATGGAAAATTCCAGTTAAGATTACTTCTAACAGATTCAAGAATTATCAAGATCAGAATGACTGATTGAGACACACATTTCCTATTCATAACTAAATTTTTGTGGATAGATTGCGACAGCTGAATAATCCTCGAGAACCCTTTATGTCTGGGTAAATGTTGACTCATCCAACTTCTTCAATGCGGTTCAATGTCTCGCTTTCACACTGACCACCACAAAATGCAAATAACTTGTGAACTCGTAAGGAAGTTCTGCTTCTTTCATTGTTTTTCAGCAGAGCCTGAAAACGTTTGTGGAACTTTTGCTGGATTTGCCTTTGAAATATGATGATCTTGAAGTTAAATGAATTTTGTTACTTGTTTTGGCTTAATATATCTACAACTTTCTTAATTAATGACTTCGAAGAAAGTTCTGAGTCGCTCGATTGAAATGATTATTTCGAGATAACCAGATGACAAGGACAAATTCAAATTTAAATTGGCATGTTCTGGTTCATTAAAATTAATATGAAACATGAGATGGTTTCACGAATTTCAGTAAAATTGTAATAGAAAATTTATGTACATATATTATGTGACAAGTTTTTGGACCTTGCCTCTTCCTGTGGAGGATTACTTTTTCAGAACGCCACTGCAATCGCTCGAAATCAAGATAACGCCAGGGGGGTCGTAACAACTACCTAAAGTGAGACGATACCAAAATGTGGAATTTTATGTTCGTTTTGGAGATGTAACTTGTATCGATTTCTTCCTACGTGGATTTCACATGAATTTGATGTATGGAAAACCATAGGACAATTGCCAAGTTTCCGTTTTCGTCCCCAGTTTTCGAAACAGATACTTCCTTCGTATTTTCGCTGATTTACGAGCTCCGTGTTAATCGACCGAATGTGTTTTTTCCTCAGGAGTTACCGAGAAGGGACACTGAAGTCGTGAAAAATTTTCCGGTCAAAGTTGTCAGTTATATATTGTAGTAAATCCTCTCTATTCGATTCTTTCACATTGTTCCCCCGAATTTTTCAACTGAAGAAACAGTAAATCACAATGCAGTTGCGTTAACTTGAGATATTTATCGAAACAATTCATGACGACAGTGAAATTGCAACAATATATAAATTTCATCTTTTCAGTGGATTAAGTAAGATATGGGTGCAAACCAAACATCAAATACATAAATACAACAACAAATTTTCGCCGCCTTCCGAATTCGGAATGAGGCTTGAAAGAAAAAGTCGGGAATAGTTACGCATTCGCTATTTTGCAACTTCCACTAAAATCACATTGTTCTTCTCAGTGTCCCAATTTTCAATACGGAATAGGTGGTTTTCGAATATTGGTCAAATATTCCTCCGTCGTTCACTTGAGGAAATGAAAAACTTCATGAAATTAATGGCCATGTATGCTGTTAAGTGTTTTTTCCTCAGGAGTTACCAAGAAGGGACACTGAAGTCGTGAAAAATTTTCCGGTCAAAGTTGACAGTTATATATTGTAGTAAATCCTCTCTATTCGATTCTTTCAAATTGTTTCCCGGAAATTCACAACTGAAGAAACAGTAAATCACAATGCAGTTGAGTTAACTTGAGATATTTATCGGAACAATTCATGACGACAGTGAAATTGCAACAATAACGAAATTTCCTCTTTTCAGTCAATTTGGTGAGATACGGGTACAAACCAATCATTATATACATAAATACAACAACAAAAAATCTCAATGCATTCTGAATGAAACTTGAAAGAAGAAGTCGAGAATAGTTACGCATTCGCCATTTTGCAACTTCCAGTATAATCACATTGTTTTTCTCAGAGTCCCAATTTTCAATACGGAATAGGTGGTTTTCGAATATTGGTCAAACATTCCTCCGTCGTTCACTTGAGGAAATGAAAAACTTCATAAATTAATGGCCATGTATGCTGTTAAGTGTTTTTTCCCCAGGAGTTACCGAGAAGGTACCCTGAAGTCGTGAAAAATTTTCCGGTCAAAATTGTCAGTTATATATTGTAGTAAATCCTCTCTATTCGATTCTTTCAAATTATTTCCCGGAAATTCACAACTGAAGAATCAGTAAATCACAATGCGGTTGAGTTAACTTGAGATATTTATCGGAACAATTCATGACGACAGTGAAATTGCAACAATAACGAAATTTCCTCTTTTCAGTCAATTTGGTGAGATACGGGTACAAACCAATCATTAAATACATAAATACAACAACAAATTTTCGCTGCACTCCGACTTCGGAATAAGGCTTGAAAGAAAAAGTCGAGAATAGTTACGCATTCGACATTTTGCAACTTCCATTGAAATCACATTGTTTTTTCCAGTGTCCCAATTTACAATACGAAATAGGTGATTTTTGAATATTGGTTAAATATTTCTGCGACGTTCAGTTGGGGAAATGAAAAACTTCATGAAATCAATGGCCATGTTTGCTGTTGAGTGTTTTTCCTCAGGATTCACCAAGAAGGGATACTGAAGTCGTGAAAAATTTTCCGGTCAAAGTTGTCAGTTATATATTGTAGTAAATCCTCTCTATTCGATTCTTTCAAATTGTTTCCCGGAAATTTACAACTGAAGAAACAGTAAATCAAAATGCAGTTGAGTTAACTTGAGATATTTATCGGAACAATTCATGACGACAGTGAAATTGCAACAATAACGAAATTTCCTCTTTTCAGACAATTTAGTGAGATACGGGTACAAACCAATCATTATATACATAAATACAACAACAAATTTTCGCTGCATTCCGAATTCTGAATGCGGCTTGAAAGAAAAAGTCGAAATAATTATGCATTCGCCATTTTGCAACTTCCACTGAAATCACATTGATTTTCTCAGTGTCCAAATTCACAATACGGAATAGGCGGTTTTTGAATATTGGTCAAATATTTCTGCGACGTTCAGTTGGGAAAATGAAAAACTTCATGAAATTAATGGCCATGTATGCTGTTAAGTGTTTTTTCCTCAGGAGTTGCGGAGAAGGGACACTGAAGTCGTGAATTTTCCGGTCAAAGTTGTCAGTTATATATTGTAGTAAATCTTCTCTATTCGATTCTTTCACATTGTTTTCCAGAATTTCTCAACTGAAGAAACAGTAAATCACAATGCACTTGAGTTAACTTGAGATATTTATCGAAACAATTCATGACGACAGTGAAATTGCAACAATAATGAAATTCGATCTCTTCAGTTAATTTGGAAAGATACGGATACAAACTGAACATTAAATACAAAAAATTTTCGCTTCATTCCAAATTTTCGAAATTCGCAGTGTTACCAAACAAGTTTTGCTGGAACTGGCCGTCAAGCAGCACTGAGTTAATATAACGAAGGTGGAGTCATTAAATTACGGACACGAACAGAAGTGTAAAGCAACCTAGATTAACTTGTTTCATTCACTTCAAAAGTAATATAAAGGATTAGAATGCCAGTATTATGATGATTATAATTCACTAGACGAGAGCCAGAGGGAAAAACTTCATTATTCCATCTTCCCTGATCAACAAAATTAATTTTTTTTTCATTAAAAGGAGTGACCATTTTAATTTTTTTTCGGTAACTTGTTGACTCAGCAACCGATTCCGATTCCTGGAAGCTTTCATATTGGGTTTCAACGTTTTCCACAAATTCGATTCAACCAAATTTTGAAAGAATTCGTAGGAAAATTTGGATTCCGAGAACGGCCATAAAAAAATCGGGGTGAAATAGCGTTAAACGCTTTCTGTAGCAGGGAATGGCGACCCTACCGACTTTCCCGACTGGAACTTTCATTATTTTAATACAAGAATGAAACGTTGAGCGCCCTCGAGCTGTGTCCTCCTTTGAAATTGAAATTAGAAAATATATTGTAAGGTCCCCTTCACAAATTGAAACTTGAGTCAGCTCGTCTACTGTTCAACCAAGTTTCTGAAGTAGGCACCCCTTTTTTTTTATTCTCCTGATTTCAGATGTACCTCAGTTACGTTCGACCAACCCTGTTAGGGTGGAGTTCGAAAATTCCGATTCAGCGATTAATAATAATCGAGGAGGACGTGATAAGCACGATTGAAATTTTTGATAGGTGGAAATCCAAACCATCGTTTTATTGACTATAATTGCTGTAGTTTTTCCGGAAAAAAACATTAAATTTTCCAACTTTCATTTTCGAGGTGAGTTCCAAAGGCCCCACTGGCTCAAATATCGCTATAAATAATTGCAGAATTGCCACTCGACCCGCCCAATATCTTCCATATTCAACAGTGCTCATAGTTTACTGCTTGCCCATTTTCTGTCCAGAAATTTGAACTTTTTTTTTGTGTGGATGGATATCTCTCGCAAATAATTCAAAAACATTGACCGATTCTTTCCAGAGGAATGCAAAATATATAAATTATTTAGATTTTCATAAAAAATAGATCAGTTATCGGAGTGTATTCTTCTTTTCAGAACCCAAATTGCCCCAGCATTGTTCTTGATTCCTTGCATGCATGAGAAGTATAATAGTGGCTTATCCTCGGACAATAACAGCTATCCAATAAAAGGGGTTAGTAGCAATAATCGGAATAATTGTTCTGAAAGTTCACAATAACCTCATCGATTATTTTCATCCGAGAATCGATGAGCAGATTTCACATTGAGGTTCGTTAACCAGCTATTCACTCTAATTATATAAAACAGGGTTGAATGAATATAATTCTTTTTGTGGGAATTAATTTCACCTGAGGATGGAACATCCTCTAAAAGGCACTGAAGAAATAATTTGATACTTGAATCGTTTCAAACGTACAAAGCTCTTTTATTTGTGAAAGTATCTCTTGGATGACGCCATTTCAGTTATTATGCCTTCTTCAAATGTCCCTCCAAGTAAAGTGGAACGTGAAATACCGAATAAAATAAACCGAAATAATCATCTTGGGCATTTTGTAGAAAGATTAATACGTCATTGTAAATTTGGTTCATAATCTGGAAGGAATTCTTTCAATTCCTGGCTTCTTGAGTTTCGAAATATTCCCGGAAAATATAATCATATTAACAAAACCGACACACATAAAAAGAATAAATTTCCATTTATACCCTCTAATTTCTCCTTCGATATATTCCAGGTGTTGAATGGAACACATTCAAAGGGTATGAAAGTATCCCATTTAATATTGCATATCGGCTTTGTGAAAAAGTGCACGCTAAAAGCCAACAACATTTAATCGAGTTCATTTCCCACATCGCTTTCTGCTTCCACAATATGAGGCAGATAGTCTACTAACAAAATAGCTATTCAAAGTTGATAGTCGGGCTAATTGAACATCAGAAGCAAAAGCGTTCACCTACGAGCCAATATTCCACGCGAAGGTCAATGCGAGAATGCCTCATCGTCGCATTTTTTTTCATGGAAGCATGATTCGTTCACTCGAATGGAAACCTAACAGCAATCAGGGGACTGATTTATGTAACAACTCGTTAACAGTAAATTGGTTGCTGGGAAGTAAACATTTCGTTTAAATGAAGGGACGGTGTCAAGTTATTATCGTTTTTCAAGGACCCTTGATGAACTTCATTCGGATTGAAGCTCATTCTGTTTCGAATTATTAAGTCGACAGGGGTTGCAAAATGGTGAATGCGCCGTCTAAATTGGTTTTGGAACGCTCTAATCATTTTGTTCATATATGTATCTATATATACACGAGGTGTTTTTCAAGGTGAGGCTTTTCTTTGACAGGAGCTAAAACTCATCAAGAGAGATCATTTCACCGGAAGTTGATCATATAAAATATCCAATTTGAAAAAAAGTGCCAAAAATCTTGGGCATTAAAATCTTGAGAGCACTCTGGATAGTTTCATCTCTCTCTTAGAAGATCTGCCATGAATCACGATGCCATATGTATTCAAGCAAGTAAATAAATCGATTTTATATCAAATTCGTATATTCTCTTCCAACTTTAATTAGGATATTTTTCTCGAACGGTATAATTCTTGAAGTTCAAAATAATGAGAGGAAAAATAACTGATTGAAAAGGTCCTATGAAAATATCGGGAAGTTCACAAACTCACCGATAAAATTGATCCTAATTGTTAACAGAAATTCTTCGAATTGGAAACCATTGGTTTGATGTGCACAAAATCTTGCTCGAAGTAATGATATGATAGTTGTTGCATGTAACATTCATGTTACATGCAGCAACTTACATCAGTTTGATCACGGAATAATTTCACTATCTTTCGCACTTACACAACTTACAAGAATCATATGCATCATAGGTGATTTCCCGTATACTGAAATCGGACAGCTAATTGACACATATAGGTATCAATACGAACCAGGGCTGGGCTGAGAATTTCTAAGATTATCGGGTAACTTTGATTTCGAAATATTCGGACTTGGTGAATATTTTATATGAACGTTTTTTGGTGAAATGACTAAATTTGATGAGTTCAAGCACCTGCCAAAAAAAGCCTCACCTCTGAAAACTGTATATATTTATTCATATATATTGTTATGGAAACCGAAATCAAATTTCGAATAAAAATAAATTTAGAAAAGCACTGCCGTCAAGTCAGAAGCTTTTGAGCGCTCGTACATCCACCTTGTAGGTAGATTTGCATTTTCCAGTTTTAGAAATCAATTGAAGGAATTTTCGACAGCTGTAAAAAAAATTCTCAAACTTAGACGAAACTCCAGACTTTGTCAGTGCTTCAGCTGACCAATTTTTTTTCGATAATTCGCTAGAAATTTCTACGGTATCTATGGTCTTGGTAATGCGATCTGGACAAAATTTCGCACGTAGTTTGAATACATTATTCCTCAGCTAGGTGCAAAATTTCGTTCCAATCAAATCAGTAGTTTCAAAATTATCAGGAAAAAAATATTTTGAACGACCATATTTACGGAACGCCTAGTCTAATTTTGCTCATTGATGAACGTGACCGTGAAATTCGCGATCCAAACCCACCCTTCAAGTTCCTAGGCCTTTCCCTTCGGAAGTTATGATTTTCTATGGTTTCTATGGTTCTGGTCATGCGATCTGGACAAAATGTTGCTTTAATAAATCATTCTGGTTTAAAATACAAAATTTTATCTCGATCGAATCCGTAGTTTCGAAATTATCAAAAAAACACAATTTCAAACGACCGTATTTACGGAACCCCTAGTGTATAATTCTGCTCATTGATAAACGTGAACGCCACATTTCAGATCTACACCCATCCTGAAAATTTCAAGTCCCTAGGCCTTTCCGTTCGAAAGTCATGATTTTCTATGGTTTCTATGGTTCTGGTCATGCTATCTAGAGAAATGAAGCTTGAATATATCATTTTCCATTAGTATACAAAATTTCGTCACGATCGAGTCTGTAGTTTTGAAATTTTCGAGAAAACTAAATTTCAAACTACCATATTTACGGAACCCCTCGTATAATTTTGCTCATAGATGAAAGTGATCACGATAATCGAGATCCACACCTATCCTGAAAATTTCAAGTCCGTAGGCGTTTCCGTTCGAAAGTTCCAATTTTTCATGGTTTCTATAGTTCTGGTGCTGCGAGCTGGACAAAACTTTGCAAGTAGCTTGTACACCTCATTTTCCATTAGAGTACAAAATTTCATCTCGATCGAATCTGTAGTTTCGAAGTAATCAGGAAAACAAAATTTCGAGTGGCCATATTTACGGAACCCCTCGGCGAATTTTGCCCAATAACGAACTTAACCACGGTATTCGAGATTCGAACCTACCCTGAAAATTTCAAGTTTCTAGGACATTCCGTTCGAGAGTTATCGTGTATACGGACGGACAGCCGGACGGACAGACTCGAATTTTTCGACGGATTCGTCATCAGTGAGTCGAACATAGTCGATTGAGACCATTTTCGGCTCAAAATTCTAAAAATACAGACATCGTGACGAAATGATATAGCCCTCGTGTAAGTAGTACGAGCGCTCAATGAATTCTTATACTTCACCAAAATACAAGAAATTTGGAATATCTCATAACTATCTTATTCCCCCATGAAAATAAATTCTTCATAAGATCCAGTAACAACTAGGTATAAACAAAGTGAAAATAGTAAATATTTGTTAGTTTTTGATGGAAAATTGTGAAATTTATGTAGTTTAATATTCAGAAACTAAACAAAATGCATATCAAAGTGAAGATAAAAATGTGGTTGAATTTTCTAAAGTGATTGTGGGGATGGAAAACTTACCTCCATAGAAAAAAATTTCGAAAGCATTATTTTGAAAAGGCAGAGCAATTCAAATATGATATTGGTAAGCCTGTAATCATCTGATAAGACTCTGCAATCATCCCCAATTGTTTATCGAAGGAGAAAACTAAAATAGAACATTCGTGTTTGGACATTTGGAGGTTATATCATCAACCACAGCCAAAGGAAAAGAGAAGCTAATAAGCCTCGGAAGTACTAATTAACATATTCTGTATGCACTTCTTTCCAATGCATTATATTGCTATGCTAAGATGTATCCTTGACAGACCTGTATATTCCCACTGACCACACTGAAAGGCTAAATTTAACGGCTGATCTTCCATTCAGTACTCAACCTGGTAGTTGGCAGTTGTATTGGATGCGATACTGATGATCTAGAGTAAATTTGAATGATATTCATTCATTCAGGGACGATTTGATATTTTGAATCGTGTTTTAATTAGAGAAAAGCTCTCAACCCCTTACCGGAATTTCCCAACCGGAGTTCCGTTGCTTTTGTTAGGAATTCTTTGCAGTTTATCCAATCATGAAAAGGAATTAATGATATTGAATCTGGGACTGAATAAAGAGTGGAAGATGTAAATGGAAAGCAAAGCAGATAAGGCCTCGAATCTCGCCCTATACAACCTGATAATTATGTAAAAAATGAGGGCGAAATCAGACTTCCTCAACGAATTAATTCTGAATACGTAACAGAAATTTTGTGTTATCAATGCGATCTACCCTAATTGAATTCTAACTGCCGTGAAACGTATACCTCAATCCCTAGTGGCTTTCCTTACTCAATCCGACCTACAATTTGTTTTATATGTCTGTTAGTGCTTTTCGAATTGGACTCATTGATCAGCTGGAAACAGGACGGCTGGGAAAATGGAAACGTCTTGCATCCCAAACAAGCGAGGTATTTCATACTTCAAAATCGATAGTTTTACATTGTCCATGACACTTCATGATTAAACTGAAAACCCTGTGAGAGAATGCCATTAGTCTGCACATGGGTGTCAACACATTGATTGGTTTATTATTGGTTGATTCATCATTTCCAATCTCCAGTCTTTACCATATGATGTTTTCCGACAGATAGTTAAAATAATGGATTACTAATTGCCATGTAACGGCAAACATTTTTGAAAAAGGTTACCTGAAACATGAATATTACTTCCTGCTTTCAACTAATTTATCAGGGATTATTCGCGGGTCAGCCGGAGGTTCGAGAAGTTCATCGAATTATTCAATTCATAACGCAAGTCGCCAAACAGGGAAACATCAATATTTATTATGCCTATAAAAAAACTGGAAATCAATTTTCATCAGCTTGACTTCCGTATGCCGTGGGGGTGCAATTCACAACTCGGGGGGTTTGAGGACGAAGGAAGGGAAATTTAATATTGGAATCGGAAAATTTCGGTCACAGATTCTGTACGCCGAATTGGCGCCGTAAAGGCTCCGACCACTCTTTATATTGATCCTTGTTGGAGAAATCAAATCTTGATCGCTTCGAAAATAGCTGGCCTCTCATATTCATGCGTATTTTCGTCGAATCGCTTATTTTCGACCCTGATTCCCGAAGTAATAGTTGGTTTTTATATAAGAATCAATATTCAATTCAGTTTCACATTGTCAACATGAAAAGTTGCTACTAGGTAAACCTAACTATTCATAACATGACATTTATTCTATCAA
This sequence comes from Aphidecta obliterata, assembly GCA_963966015.1. Taxonomy (NCBI): domain Eukaryota; kingdom Metazoa; phylum Arthropoda; class Insecta; order Coleoptera; family Coccinellidae; genus Aphidecta; species Aphidecta obliterata. Next base: position 10,821,929 of record OZ014436.1, read on the forward strand.
TTTGAGACCATTACCAAGACAAATACAAAAATACGAAAAAACACAATGAGCAAATATTCATTCAAAATAAGAGAGAGAAATTGAATCGAAAATTGCTGGTTGTACTATGTCTAATTGATTTCCGAAAAGTGCTCTGAAAAAACGAATCCCGGCAATTTCCGTGAATTCCTGTTGTTTAAACGCAACTATTGTCATCACAACAATGAAAGACCGTTCTGAGAACAATCTGTACTTGCAATATAACATGCCGATTCCGGTTTGAGTGACTTGAGTCCTAAAAATTACGGAAAGCACTGCCGTGAAGGCAGGAGCTTTCGAGCGCTCGTACATGCACCTTGTAGGTAGATTCGTATTTTCCAGTTTTAGAAATCAACTGAAGGAATTTTCGACAGCTGTCACAAAAATTCTGAAACTTAGGCGAAACTCCAGACTTCATGTCAGTATTTACAGAACCCCTAGTATAATTCTGCTCATTGATGAATGTGGCCGCGATATTCGCGATCCAAACCCACCCTGAAAATTTCAAGTTCCTAGGCCTTTCCGTTCAAAAGTTACATTTTCTATGGTTTCTATGGTTCTGGTCATGCGATCTGGACAAAATATTGTTTCAATGTTGTTTTAATATATCATTCTCGATTGAAATACAAAATTTCATCTCGATCGAATCCGTAGTTACGAATTTATCGAGAAACCAAAATTTCAAACGACCGTATTACGGAACCCCTAGTATAATTCTGCTCATTGAAGAACGTGAACGCGACATTTCAGATCCACACCTATCCTGAAAATTTCAAGTCCCTAGGCCTTTCCGTTCGAAAGTTATGATTTTCTATAAATTCTATGGTTCTGGTCATGTGATCTGGAGAAATATAGCTTGAATATATCATTCTCCATAAGTATAAAAAATTTCGTCACGATCAAATCTGTAGTTTTGAAATTATCAAGAAAACTAAATTTCAAACGAATATATTTACGGAACCCCTAGTATAATGTTGCTCATAGATGAACGTGATCACGACATTCGAGATCCACACCTATCCTGAAAATTTCAAGTCCCTAGGCGTTTCCGTTCAAAAGTTACAATTTTCTATGGTTTCTATGGTTCTGGTTATGCGATCTGGACAAAATTTCACATGTAGCTTGAACACCTCATTCTCCATTTGAGTGCAAAATTTCATCTGAATCAAATCTGTAGTTCCCAAGTTATCAGGGGAACAAAACTTTGAACGACCATATTTACGGAACCCCTGGTGGAATTTTGCCGATTAACGAACTTAACCGAGGCATTCGGGAACTGAACCCACACTGAAAATTTCAAATCTCTAGGTTGTTTCGTTAAAGAGTTATCGTGCTTACGGACGGCCGGACAGACGGACGGACGGACAGACTCGAATTTTCCGACAGATTCGTCATCAGTGAGTCGAACATAGTCGATTGAGACCATTTTCGGCTCAAAATTGGAAAAATACAGACGTCGTGACGAAATTATATAGCCCTCGTGTAAGTAGAACGAGCGCTCAAAAACAGGGAAAAACGGTTAGTATAGCAGTGATCAGATATTTTTGTTTTGAAAGGAATATTACCGTAAAAGTTATAGGAATATCTAGTAAGATATAATAATTTTTCAGGTATAACCCAAAAATATTTTTACGACTAACAGTAGGGACACATTAAATTCAACAGGAATGATTGGTATTTCCCACAGAAACTCAAATTATTCTATCGGAATAAATCTTGTTTAGCTAACTTCATTCTAATCTATGTTGTACCATGTGTACGAAGGAACGAACATAATGAAACAGAGATTCAATAATTTTTAGCATTTTTTGGCCTCCTACCTAGAATTGAATACTTTCGATCTACGATTCATACTAACTCTTGAATAACCTTTCCTAGGAAATACAAAAAAAAAGAAGAGAGGGTTAGTATATGATTAAGAAACATAGTGTAGGAAGGAACAGGGAAATAAGGGTTTAACTGGAAAACAGAGGTTGAAGTCAGATCAGATCAGTGGAAGCAAGAAAAAAACATACGAAAAGCACTGCCGTGAAGTCAGGAGCTTTTGAGCGCTCGTACCTTGTAGGTAGATTCGCATTTTACAGTTTAAGAAATCAATTGAAGGAATTTTCGATAGCTGTCAAAAAAATTCTCAAACTTAGACGAAACTCCAGACTTAATGTCAGTGCTTCAGCTGACCAATTTTTTTTCGATAATTCGCTAGAATTTTCTACGGTATCTATGGTCCCGGTGATGCGATCTGGACAAAATTTCGCAGGTAGTTTGAATACATTATTCCTCATCTAGGTGCAAAATTTCATCTCAATCAAATCTAGTTTTCGAGTAATCAGGGGAACAAAACTTTGAACGGCCATATTTACGGAACCCCTGGTGGAATTTGGCCCATTAACAAACTCAACCGAGACATTTGGGAACTGAACCCACACTGAAAATTTCAAGTCTCCAGTTGTTCCGTTCGAGAGTTATCGTGCTTACGGCCAGCCGGACGGACAGACTCGAATTTTCCGATGGATTCGTCATCAGTGAGTCGAACATAGTCGTTTGAGACCATTTTCAGCTCAAAATTCGAAAAATACAGACATCGTGACGAAATGGTATAGCCCTCGTGTAAGTAATACGAGCGCTCAAAAATAGATCTATAGCGATCTGCACCAACGGCCCAACATTTACCGTACCGCTCAATAGAGGGCGTCACCGAATGGATAAAACTCAAAAGATACTTCCCAATGGATTGAGAATCGAAAGAAAACGTGTCAGCATTTGACGACAGTCATTCTGTTATCAAATTCGCTTAATTCAAACAAAAAACACCTATTATTCAAATCCTTTTTGACTAAATTTTTATAGACTATGTCAAAAATTTCGAAAATTGTAGTTAAGCAAAAATTTTCATTGCAGGAACGACTAAATACAACACTGAAATTGTTAATACTTAATATCTACATAAATTCTTCTCTCTCTCTCGCTTATATGAGTCCGGAATCCGGGAAAAAAGTTTCTTTATATTTATTATGGAGTCTCTCAATACTTGTTCTCAACGAATGTATCTCTAATTCGTTAGAATAATGTAAAGATACTCTATAATGAATATAATATAATATAAATTCTTCCTATTCCAGACAACTATTCGCGAAGTCACTCTTTATCTTTAGATATAATGCATTACTACAGAAAATTCCTGTAAAATCTCAGGTTTTAAGCTTCGGATTCAACTAACTAGTACTGTAATATATGAACGATAGTTCTCCAATTCAACGGAAAATTCCTGTTAAATCAATACTTCAGTTCCTTTATAAGTAAAGTAATTCCTGTTTTAGTTTAGCGTTCATTACTGGAAATTCTTGTAGAAACTGAAGTTTGAAGCTTGGAATACAACCATCTAGTTCGTTTATTAAACAGAAAATTTCTGTAAGTAGTGACGCATATTCCGGTTTTCGTCACAGTATTATGTTCTTGTTGAAATGACGAACTGCAGTTTGGTTGCATCAACTAATGTCAAACTTGTTATTTCTAGAGAAATCAAACGGCCGGAATTGTCACGTTAAATCAACAAATATTCCTGTTGTCGCATATATAGGGGGAATTTCTTGTAGAAGTAACCGAATTCCTGTTGTATATCCTGGAAAATTTCCTTCAGTGTGAAGGAACTACGGAAACATTACCATTCTGAGGAAAGTAATTCACACGTCGATAAAAATATTTGGCTTGATAACAGAGACAGAGAAAAACTATGATAATGATTTGGCGTTGGTAAAAAAATTTGTTCATGTATTCCAGTGAACATTGTTCTTTTTCAAACGTTCTATAACAACTCGCAACAGCGTTGTCGCCAGAATGCGAATCGAAGGGGTTTTTCTTTTTCCCCATGAAGCAGGTAATTCCGTCTAGTCATGTTGTCTTGTACCGGGATAGACTCCATTCGAATTCCGACACTAAGGGGGCGAGAAAGGAAATTACACTGGCGCCTTCGTGTTTTCATGAAGATGACCGTTGTAGTCATGCCATCTGAGCAGGCAGCGGTGGCAGGTTTCGGTTCCTTCGGAAAATCAATCATGACACAAATGACGCGGATAATAATTTATTCCCTTCGGGTTCCGTGACAGCGACATATATCGAGGAAATAATTTGAATTTTATACTAGACAATACGTGACCACTCTTTATTTTGGCGTCGTCACGAAGCCCCTCCGAATTTACGAGCCGAGGAGATTTGAATCCGAAAATTGGAAGATGTAAGGGGACCACACGATTCACTTTTCTTCGACACGAGGAAATGGCTGGCGCGCTCATACGACAAATCCAACATGTTCGAACCTGTTTTATGGCCGACATATTTCAATAGATTCGAAATTCAGTGTTTTCAGGGATACGGTACTTAGTGGTGAATCTCCTTTACATCTAGTGATCAATAGGGTGGCCCATGAGGCTATCCTTTGAATATACAGGGAAGGTACAGGGAATGAGAGAATTAAAAGTCAAGAAGCCTGGTCCTCTCTGAACAAGTACATCTCATCAGCGAACCTGCCTAGTGATGTTATGATTAAAAAAGTAAGCATTGAGAAGAACTTCAACACTATGCTATGTAAAAAGGAAGAATGGGAAAAGGAAAACAATACCCAAAATTTCAGAGCGAATACAAAAGAATCATCAAAAGCATCATTCAAAAATTCACCGACAGAATAATAACAATTTTTCAACCTTCACAATTGATTAAAAGAATTTTATGCCCTGATAATATGTAGGCGACATTTCGAATTTTCTAATTCTGTCCTTTGGTATAGATAGCACCCCCTCACTTCTTGTACTGTAGTTATGAAAGCTAGACAGCTTCTTGAGGCTATTCTCTTTCTTCTGATTATATAATAATGCTTCAAGAATAAAAATACTGGACAGCGTGAGAATGCCATTCTGTGAACAAATTGGTCTGCGGGACGACCTTGAAGTTATATTATATATCATGCGCAGAATACGTTTTTTTTTATTTATTATAAGATAAATACCTATAAACTAGGCTGAATTAATATTGATCAGAGATGACATGGAAAGCAAGTGTCTCTACTTAAAGCAAAAGAAGAGCTTTTTAATTTATTACAGACCAAGTCAACTTGGTTGAACCATCTCAAATATCTTTCTAAAAAAATTCCAAGAAAATTTACACAATCCTTAAATGTGGTAACAGTATCAAGATGTCTGTATTTTTCGAATTTTGAGCCGAAAATGGTCTCAATCGACTATGTTCGACTCACTGATGACGAATCCGTCGGAAAATTTGAGTCTGTCCGTCCGGCCGTAAGCACGATAACTCTCGAACGGAACAACCTAGAGACTTGAAATTTTCAGTGTGGGTTCAGTTCCCGAATGCCTCGGTTGAGTTCGTTCATGGGCCAAATTCAACGAGGGGTTCCGTAAATATGGCCGTTCAAAGTTTTGTTCCCCTGATTACTTGAAAACTACAGATTTGATTGAGATGAAATTTTGCACTCGAATGGAGAATGAGGTGTTCAAGCTACATGTGAAATTTTGTCCAGATCGCATGACCAGAACCATATAAACCATAGAAAATTGTAACTTTTGAACGGAAACGCCTAGGGACTTGAAATTTTCAGGATAGGTGTGGATCTCGAATGTCGTGATCACGTTCATCTATGAGCAAAATTATACTAGGGGTTCCGTAAATATGGTCGTTTGAAATTAAGTTTCCTTGATAATTTCAAAACTACAGATTCGATCCTGACGAAATTTTGTATACTAATGGAGAATGATATATTCAAGCTACATTTCTCCAGATCACATGACCAGAACCATAGAAACCATAGAAAATCATAACTTTCAAACGGAAAGGCCTGGAGACTTGAAATTTTCAGGATAGGTGTGGATCTGAAATGTCGCGTTCACGTTTATCAATGAGCAGAATTATACTAGGGGTAAATACGGTCGTTTGAAATTTTGGTTTCTCGATAATTTCGCAACTACGGATTCGATCGAGATGAAATTTTGTATTTTAATCGAGAAAGATATATTAAAACAATATTTTGTCCAGATCGCATGACCAGAATCATAGGAACCATAGAAAGTTGTAACTTTTGAACCGAAAGGCCTAGAAACTTGAAATTCTCAGGGTGGGTTTGGATCGCGAATATCGCGGCCACGTTCATCACTGAGCAAACATAGACTAGGGGTTCCGTAAATATGGCTGTTCAAAATATTTTCTTCCTGGTAATTTCGAAACTACTGATTGGATTGGGATGAAATTTTGCACCTACCTTAGGAATAATGTATTTAAACTACGTGCCACAGTTTGTCCAGATCGCACCACCAAGACCATAGATACCGTAAAAAATTCTAGCGAATTATCGACAAAAAATTGGTCATCTAAAGCACTTACATGAAGTCAGGAGTTTCGCCTAAGTTTCAGAATTTTTGTGACAGCTGTCGAAAATTCCTTCAATTGATTCTTAAAACTGGAAAATGCGAATCTACCTACAAGGTGCATGTACGAGCGCTCAAAAGCTCCTGCCTTCACGGCAGTGCTTTTCGTAATTTTTTTAATATTGATTACAAGATTATTCGCATGGCACCCTTTCACAAAACAACCAAGCAGAAATTTGCACAATATTTGAAGCTCTTCAAGAGAGGAAGCCCTAACAGCAAACGACGTATCGTCAGCAAGAAAAATTATTGAACATATCTTTGAAAAATATCTGAATAACTGATCTCTAAGACTTGCAGGATGGTCATTGATGAAGAGAAGGAACAACAGAGGTCCTAGAACGGATCCCTGAGGGACTCCTAGTTTCAAGGTGTCCTCAGATGATAGAGTATCTCCGACTCTGAAATTTGCTGGTCTATTCTCGAGATAACTTTCCAGCCAATCCAAAATATACCCCAAGTTATAACACTTTTCAATACTTGCAATCAAAAGATGCATAGATATAAACCTGGAAAGAAACTATCAAGAGTGTGACATTGTGATCCATTCTGATAGTCAAGCTGTTATCAAAGCACTGAACTCCTGTATCATCGACTCAAAACTGATATGGGAGTGCCGGAGGAAACTTAATGAAGTAGACAATAACAACAAGGTCTCTTTAGTCTGGGTTTCTGGTCACTCAGGAATCAAAGGAAACGAAGAGGCCAATATACTTGCCAGAAGAAGATCATCAACGCCACTTACTGGCTCAGAACCTTTTTGTGGCATAGGCAAATGCACCTATAAGAAAGAGTTTTTGGAGAAGGAAGAGACTGAATGGGAAGCACTCTGGAGGAATCTTCCAGGAATGGATCACCCCAAAAAGTTCCTTCGGAACCTCAAAAGTGCAAAATCCAAAAAGTATCTGGATATCAGTAAGAATTAGTTACGTCTCCTCACTGGCTTCCTCACAGGACATTGTCGCCTTAGAAAGCATTTGATAAGAATGGGCTTAACAGAAACTGACGAGTGTAGATTCTGTGAGGAAGAGGAGGAAACTCCTGTTCACCTGGCTTCAGAATGCCTCGCCATTGCAAATCAGCGGACAAGAGAATCACAGGAGAAGCGGGGATTTAACCTTCTTGAAGCCCTCTCAGATACTGGAGTTCATTGGAGCTCTGGAGCTGGAGGGTGAGCTGTAGGTAGCGAAAACAGCTCTGATGGGGGCCACAATAGACCTTGAGGTCGCAGTGAAATGTGATCTCCTTACCTAACTATAACAATAGTGGTGAGTGATCCAACCATACTTCGAATGCTGAAGTTAGTTTAAGCCAATATATGAGAAAAGTGTGCGAAGAGAAATATTCATCGGTTAGTAAATCACTGAGACATCCCCTAAAGTGTTCTAGTAAATGCAAATCTTCCGAGACACCAAGGTGACGTCGTAAAATCTTGTGCGATCATAGTTCATGAATATCCAATCTGCAGAGGAGGCAGTGTATGTAGTTCCAATCTAATTAACAAGATTAATGAGCAGTGAAATGTATAAAATTTGCATTTAGAGGAACCGAGTCGGTTTGTTTTCCGATCAATTCGGGCGCATCCGTCGAAATACTCAAGTTCGAATCTCCGAGGATCTTCCTACCTGGGTTGGTTGACTTGGGGTGGGGAAGTTGCCGATGAAGCTGAAATAAGGGACCGGTCACGTTCTGCCTTGTTTAAAATTCAAATTATTCATCCAATATATGTCGGACTGGAGAAAAAGCAGGGAAAAACTGATTTTCTGCCTCATTAGAACTGCTGAATACTGAATTGTTTCCCCCAATTTCTCGTTGTTGACATTTTTGAGCGCTCGTTCTACTTCCACGAGAGCTATTCAGTTCTCGAATTTTGAGCCGAAAATGGTCTCAATCGAGAAGGTTCGACTCACTGATGACGAGTCTGACCGTGTAAACTTGAAATTTTCAGGGTAGGCTCGACTCTCAAATGCTGTGGTTGTTATAGGGCAAAATTTGACCAGGGGTTCCGTAAAAATGGTCGTTTGAAATCTTTTTGAGCGCTCGTACTACTTACACGAGGGCTATATCATTTCGTCACGATGTCTGTATTTTTCGAATTTTGAGCCGAAAATGGTCTCAATCGACTAAGTTCAACTCACTGATGACGAATCCGTCGGAAAATTCGAGTCTGTCCGTCCGTCCGGCCGTATACACGATAACTCTCGAACGAAATGTCCTAGAAACTTGAAATTTTCAGAGTAGGATCGAATCTCGAATGCCGCGGTTGAGTTCGTTATTGGGCGAAATTCGCCGAGAGGTTCCGTAAATATAGCCGCTCGAAATTTTGTTTTTCTGATTAATTCGAAACTACTAATTCGATCGAGGTCTAATTTTGCACGCAGATGGAGAATTGCGTGCTCAAACTACATGCAAAATTTTGTCCAGCTAGCATGACCAGAACCATAGAAACCATAGAAAATTATAACTTTGTAATGGAAAGGCCTAGGGACTTGAAATTTTCAGGATAGGTGTGTATCTCGAATGCCACGGTCACGTTCATCAATGAGCAAAATTACACTAGGGGTTCCGTAAATATGGCCGTTTCAAATTCAGTTTTCTTCATAATTTCAAAACTATGGATTTGATCGTGACGAAATTTCGTATGTAAATTGAGAATGATATATTCGAGCTATATTTTTTCCAGATCGCATGATCAGGACCATAGAAACCATAGAAAATCATAACTTTCGAACGGAAAGGCCTAAGGACTTGAAATTTTCAGGATAGGTTCGGATTGCGAACTTCGCGGTTACGTTAATCAATAAGCAAAATTAAACCAGGGGTTCCGTAAATATGGCCGTTCGAAATTTGGTTTTCTTGATAATTTCAAAACTATGGATTCGATCGTGAAGAAATTTTGTATTCAAATTGAGAATAATATTTTCGAGCTACATTTTTTCCAGATCGCATGATCAGAACCAAAGAAACCATAAAGAATCATAACTTTTGAACGGAAAGGCCTAGGGACTTGAAATTTTCAGGATAGGTTAGGATCGCGAATTCCGCGGTCAAGTTCATCAATGAGCAGAATTAGACTAAGGGTTCCGTAAATATAGCTGTTCAAAACTATTTTTTTTCTAATAATTTCGAAACTCATCATTGGATTGGAATGAAATTTCGCACATAAGTGAAGAATAATATATTCAAACTACGTAGGAAATTTTGTCCAGATCGCATTACCAAGACCATAGATACCATAGAAAATTCTAGCGAATTATCGAAAAAAAAATCCTATATTCCTATAACAACTGATTCGGCATAATTGACAAAGAACAGCTGTCATTTTTACAGCTCTCAAAAAATTTTTCTAGAAGGTGGATAACGAGCGCTTGAAAGCTCCTGACTACACGTCAGTGCTTTTTATAATTTTTTTGAGATGCAATCCCTTCGAAAACTAACATTCAATTGCTATACTATGCTAGATAACGTTAATTGAAACGTTCCCAAAATTTCTATCCAACATAGAAAAAAATTGTTTAGAAGCAAGTACCTGAGAAGATAATGAGCTTTATGGCTTAGAGATGCTTAACACGCAGGAGGTGAGTTCCCGTCATTGTTTGTCTTACATCAATTTCCTACATCAGTTTACTTTCCTCTTGGATTTACGTTCTAGTTTAAATTCACCTTGTGAAGTGAACAGATTTGTTTGGCCCACGTCTTACAATGACTTGGTGACATTGGGAGTGTAACATCCAAAAGGAAAAGTTTTTTCAACCGTATCTTTTAAACGCACTGTAAATTCTTCATTTTGCGAATTCTTCATCCCGAGTTGTCGAATAAATTTTACTGTCTTATTTACAATAGTTTTTATTCCCCTTCTTTTCTCCACAATAATCATCTCCTATCAGTTTTGACCTGAAGCAATGTCTTAATAGCGGATGAATACAAGATAATCAATTAGATTGTATGAAGCTGAAATTTGATCTTGAGGTTTATTAACTAGGAAGGGAAGGCAATGCCGGAACCGGCTGATAATTCAGGGACTTAACTCGATTTGACAGTCCGTCCCAACCGCTTTCTTAATTAACCAGCTGATCAATGTGAACCGCGCCTAGCTACTAACCGCTCATGTAGCGAAACATGATATTCAGTACAGTAATGTATTCTTTAATTCGTTTCATTCTTCAACTGGATAAAATAATGTTCAAAATTGAAAATTATAAAAAGCACTGCCGTGAAGTCAGGAGATTTTGAGCGCTCGTTCATCCAACTTGTAGGGTGATTCGTTTTTTTACAGTTTTGGAAACCAGTTGAAGAAATTTTTGACAGCTGTCGAAGAAAAGACAGCAGCTCTTTGTCAATTACGCCGAAAAAGCTGTTACAGATATACAGGGTGTTTCATGAGTGGTTGGCCATAGCCTAGTGGTAAATACAGGTCATCCAGGTCTTTCAGAAAAGTCGCTTGTTTTGTATCCTAAGGCTTTTAGTTTAGGAGATACAAAATGATTTATGGATTTCGGCCTGAATTTACGATAGCCATAACTCTAGAATCTGAGGTCCGATTTTGATCAATTTTCATGGATTTGTTCATTTCAGAAAGTCCTTTCGAGTGGCTCACGAAATATCAATATTTTCAGGGCAGTACTCAAAATATCTCATTTCTTTCAAGCATCAAAATCTATATTTTTTACATCACTTAGAGAAATTTTGTTATTGCCATGAAAAATACAGAATTCGATCTAAGGAACTCAATATCTACTTTGAATGGCACACTTGTTACAAGCGAGTTGCGATCAAACGAATCCATACTTCAATTGCGGTCCTGATTTTGGTTCTTTCTTGATGATATTTCTTGTCTTCTGCTGAAATTTTGAATTTTATAACTTTCTGTTCAACTCCCTTGCATTCTAAACCCTCAGCATCCACGGAGTGTTGTAACACGCTGTAATTAAAAGCATTCTGAATCAAGCTTTGAATTCTTTTGAAACTTAATATTGGATTTAGCGACAAATGGAGTAAACCCACTTGAAACATGTAATTAAGGAGTTCATTTGCTTCAAAACAAGAAAATATTGACTTGTATTCCCCAGGAAATTTCCTAGATATCGTTTTTTTCACACATTTTCCGAACATATCTGTCAAATTCAAAGGTACTCCAATTTCGATTTAGAATTCGAACATTGTACACCAATTGTGAGTATTTCGATATGATATTTGCTGATGGCTTTTGCAATGGAAATTCGAGAGCAGCAGTGTGAGAATATCGTCACAGATTTCCAAACAGGAGAACACTCTGTAGCATTGTCCCCAAGGTCACCAGATCTAACTCCTATGGATTATCTTCTTTGGGGGTGATCTCAAACAGGCCCGTATCTAGGTACTATTGCGCCTGTGGCAATATATTAGAGAGCGCCCCCCCATTTGGGTAGATTTTTTCTCATCCATCATATTTTCTCATAGTATTTTTTTTCATGATGCTAGTCATATATTTCCGTAAGAGTTTCAAAATAATACACATTTTTATGGAAACATTTTTTCATTAAAAACATCAAAATACACATTTTGAATGAAATGCATAAAAATAAAACAAATTCTGAAAAAACAAAATGAAATATTCATATTCATGTAATAAATACGAACATTTATCTCGAAAAATATAAATTAATCAACTCAAAATAAAAAAAAATATACTGCAAACGTAAAAAAAAATTTTTTGGTTGACAAGAAAACAATAATCGATAATCACAATCTCTGCATCACAATCTCCGCAAACTTAGCATACAAATACATTTTTTTATCCCTTTGAAGCACGTACTAATAGTTTCGTACAATGTTCAAGAAGTCCATACGTCAAGTATAAAAAAATCACTAGAATAATCTTTGCCAGATGAGATTGAAGATTCAATGAAAACTTCGAAAAGTAACACTAAAATTTGAGTTTTATTAGATTTCATTCAAGAAGAGACGCTCTGAGAAGTGAGAACTCAAGTTTGAAAATCCATATTTTCCGCAATGAACCATACATATTTCTTCCTGAATTGAAAGGAACATTAATATTATGTTAAAATACGAATAATTGAATATATCCCATGCCAGAATAATGTCATAAAAAATAACAAATACTTAGTACAACTCACCTTCAATAGCACAATTCTTTATGCTCGAATCCAAAAGCATAATGGCATAAAAGAGTCAGAATATAAAAAAAAACTCAAAACTCATAATACTTCAACCCTGGATACACACTTAACGAACATTTAAATTTAAATTTTTTGCTCTTCTCTTCACCATTGAAAGAAATCGATCTTTATGTAGAATAGAATAAGAATCCCCAATTTTTCTCCCACTTCTTGAGCTCAAAACTCTGATTGGTGAATTTTTGGCAATACAAATCGTTTTTAAAATACCACAGATGTGGCCTAAAAATCTAAACAAATCGATCATCAAGAACCATCATCATCAAAGAAGCCGCCCTCCAAAACAAGCTGGATGCGAGAAGGGATGTAGTGTAAACAACTCATAAAAGGGCTGTGCTTGGAATCGCATGACGATATTGCCGATTGTAATATTTATGATCAGAGTGCGGCATCTTTGAAAATTTTTTATAACAATTGGACCATACTTCTCGTATTACTGACCTTATTGCATTCTCATTCAGTACTTTGAATATCAATGTTTCGAAATGTTGTGATCGCATTACGGACTTATGTAAGCGTGTTGTCATCTTTCGAATTGATTCTTTTTGCTTGGCGCTTCTATTTTTTATATTTTATATTTTTAGGCGCCCCTTCGGACCTTGCGCCCGTGGCAAGTGCCATCCTTGCCACGCCATAGATACGGCCCTGATCTCAAACAAAAAGTATATGCATTTGAGGCAGAAGATAGAAGAAAAGCTGGCACAGAATTGAAAGAAGATCTCGATCTCATTTTGAGAGCTGGGAAATCTGTCGAAATGGAAGGACTCTATTTCGAACATCTCTTTTGAAACTACCCTTTCAATTTTTTATTGTTATATCAAATAAATAGGTTTGGAATTTTTCGAAAAAACAAACATTTTGATGTCTAGTTATTTGTGTTGTGGAGCGAATACACTTAAGGGTAAAATTTTCCAAAATGGTTTACTTTATGAGTTATAACGCTCTTAAGCTTTGAGGTTCGAAATCTCAGCAAAAGACAAGAAATATTTTCAAGGAAGGACTAAAATCAGGCCCGCATTTCAAAAAAATTACATAAAATATTAATTCGTTCGATCTCTACTCGCTTATAACAAGTGTGCTATTCAAAGTGAAGATTGAATTCCTCAAATTGAATGATGTATTTTTTCGTGGCAATAATGAAATTTCTCTAAGTGATGTAAAGAATATAGATTTTGATGCTTGAAAGATAAACCACGATATTATGAGTACTGCCCTGAAAATATCGATATTTCGTGGGCCACTCGAAAGGACTTTCTGAAATGAACAAACCCATGAAATTTGATCGAAATCGGACCCCAGATTCCAGACTTGTGGCTATCGTAAATTCAGGCCGAGATCTATCAATCACCCTATATCACCTAAACTAATGGCCTCAGGATACAAAACAAGCAACTTTTCTGGAAGGCCTTGATGACCTGCATTCACCGTTAGGCTATGGCCAACCACTCATGAAACACCCTGTATAAGGATCAGTGAGTCGAACCTTGTCGATTGAGACCATTTTTAGCTCGAAATTCGAAAAATACAAACTGGTGACGAAATAATGTAAGTAGAACGAGCGCTCAAAAAAAAAAATCGGATTCTCTTGCAAGAATTATACAACCTCGCTGAATATACTGATATACCTGAAGGAATCTGATCTTTTCGAATAAATGTAGGGGTTTGATTCGAAAAAATTCCAAAGGAAGGTAAACAACATGAGGTTGACATACTTTATGTGCAGTGTCAACCAACCTCCGGATTTTCGCGTCATAAAAAACTGGTACGATGGAGCAAAAACCGCCGTGTGCCACAATGTCGATTGTTTCGGCGAACTTCCGTCTATTTTCGATTCAGAATGCATCACACGGTGAATTAATCGCCAGAAATTGGTGAAATATACGGTCATAACTGAAAAATAAATCTCCGATAGTCTATCGGAATAAAATGGGATATGTCCCTGTCTGAAACTTGACCTGTTTGGTAATATCAGAATCCTCCGACTGAATACAAATGGAACGGCGAAAAAAAAACCTTCGCACATCAGATCTTGAGTGGTCTAAAAAGAAAATTACCTGGCTTCATCAAATAATGATGAAGTATGGCGAGATGTACAGGGGATGTTCTCCCTTTATTTATATTCTCTACGAATACGAGATAATCGAATCATTTCAATATTTTCTGCTACCTCCACAGAAGGGAGGAAAATATATTTGCTCACTCGAGAATTACCTTCAGTTCCTTTTCTATAAGAGAAATCTTTAGATGATGTATCTTGGGAATACCATGGAAATGAGAAATCAGACTTCAAATTTTTATTTCAAAATCTCGAATAGTACGGAGAAGTTTGTTTGAAATGGGAATATAAAATCAAATTCTCATTATATAATCGAGAACTGGAGTATTACCATGTTGAATTTCGTTGATTTTAATACTTGGATGTCCATCTGCACTGAAAAAAATGAATTTCCGGTTAAATGAATAACTGTTTTTAAAACGCAACCATTGTTATCACATCAAAAAAATTACGAAAAGCACTGCCGTGAAGTCAGGAGCTTATGAGCGCTCGTACATCCACCTTGTAGGTAGATTCGCATTTTCCAGTTTTAGAAACCAATTGAAGGAATTTTCGACAAATGTCAAAAAAATTCTCAATCTCAGACGAAACTCCAGACTTTGTCAGTGCTTCAGCTGACCAATTTTTTTTCGCTAGAATTTTCTACGGTATCTATGGTCTTGGTGATGCGATCTGGACAAAATTTCGCACGTAGCTTGAATACATTATTCCTCAGATAGGTGCAAAATTTCATTCCAATCAAATCAGTAGTTTTGAAATTATCAGGAAAAAAATACTTTGAATGGCCATATTTACGGAACCCCTAGTCTAATTTTGCTCATTCATGAATGTGACTGTGAAATTCGCGATCCAAACCCACCCTGAAAATTTCAAGTTCCTAGGCCTTTCCGGAATTTATAATTTTCTATGGTTTCTATGGTTCTGGTCATGCGATCTGGACAAAATGTTGCTTTAATATATCATTCTCGTTTGAAATACAAAATTTTATCTCGATCGAATCCATAGTTTGGAAATTATCGAGAAAATAAAATTTCAAACGACCGTATTCACGGAACCCCTAGTATAATTCTGCTCATTGATAAACGTGAACGCCATATTTCAGATTCACACCTATCCTGAAGATTTCAAGTCCCTAGGCCTTTCCGTTCGAAAGTTATGATTTTCTTTGGTTTCTATGGTTCTGGTCATGTGATCTAAAGAAATGTAGCTTGAATATATTATTCTCCATTAGTATACAAAATTTCGTCGCGATTGAATCTGTAGTTTTGAAATTATCCAGAAAACTAAACTTCAAACGACCATATTTACGAAACCCCTGGTATAATTTCGCTCATAGATGAGAGTGATCACGACAATCGAGATCCACACCTATCCAGAAAATTTCAAGTCCCTAGGCGTTGCCGTTCAAAAGTTACAATTTTCTATGGTTTCTATGATTATGGTGATGCGAGCTGGACAAAATTTCACATGTACCTTGAACACCTCATTTTCATCTCGATCGAATCTGTAGTTTTCAAGTAATCAGGAAAACAAAATTTCGAGCGGCCATATTTACGGAACCCCTCGACGAATTTTGCCCAATAACGAACTTAACCGCGGAATTCGAGATTCGACCCTACCCTTAAAATTTCAAGTTTCTAGGACACTCCGTTCGAGAGTTATCGTGTATATGGCCGGACGGACAGACTCGAATTTTTTGACGGATTCGTCATCAGTGAGTCGAACATAGTCGATTGAGACCATTTTCGGCTCAAAATTCGAAAAATACAGACATCGTGACGAAATGATATAGCCCTCGTGTAAGTAGTACGAGCGCTCAAAAAGACCATTCTGAGAACAATCTTCCCTTGCAATCTAACATGCCGATTTCGATTTAAGTGACTTGAGTCCTATGAACAAGAAAAACGGTAAGTATAGCAGTGATCAGGTACTTTTATTTTAAAAGGAATATTTTCGTGAATCTTACAGGAATATCTAGTAAAATATAATAATTTTGTGAGTTTAACCCAACAATATTTGTACGACTTACAGTATGGACACATTGAATTCAACAGTAATGTTTGGTATTTCTCACAGAAATTCAGATTATTCTACCGGAATGAATCTTCTTTAGCTAACAGTGTTTTAACCTATGTTGTACCATATGGTTGAATAAATTATCGGTTTCCGACGAGGGAACGAACATGATGTAACAGCAATTCGATAATTTTTAGCATTTTTCGGCCTCCTACCTGAAATTGAATAGTTTCGATCTACGATTGATACTAACTCTTGAATAACTTTTCCTAGGAAATACAGAAAAAAAAGCAAAGAGGGTAAGTATATGATTAAGAAACATAGTGTAGGAAGGAACAGAGAAATAGGGGTTTAATAGGAAAACAGAGGTTAAAGTCAGGTTAGATCAGATCAGTGGGAGGAAGAAAGATCAGATCTGTAGCGACCTGCACCGACGGCCTAAAATTTACCGTACCGCTCAACAGAGGGCGCCACCGAATGAACAAAACTCAAAAGACACTACCCAAAGGATTGAAAAGCGACAGTAATTCTGTAATCAAATTCGCTAATGAGAGTCCGGATTCAGGGAAAAAATTTCCTTATATTTATTATGGAGTCTCTCAATACAAGTTTTCAACGAATGTCTTTTCGTTGAAATAATGTAAAGATTCTCTATGATAAATATAATTACTACAGAAAATTCCTGCAAAATCTCGGGTTATAAACTTCGAAAACAACTAACTTGTACTGTAATATATGAACGATAGTTCTTCAATTCAACGGAAAATTCCTGTTGAATCAATACTACAGGCCCGTTATTAGTAAAGTAATTCCTGTTTTAGTTTAGTGTTCATTACTTGAAATTTTTGTAGAAACTGATGTTTGAAGCTTGGAATACAACTATTTAGTTTGTTCATCAAACGAAAGAATCCCTGGAAGTAGTCACGCATATTCCGGTTTTCGTCACAATATTATTTTCCTGTTGACAATTCCTGTAGAAGTTAGTGAATTCCTGTTGTATATCCTGGAAAATTCCTTCGAGTGGGGCTCTTGTGATATTGATCGTCATTATCTTTGAATTAATTGTGAATTATAGGAAAATAAAGTTTCGTTTCAAATCGACTCGTTATTCGTCTACCCTCTCATTCGTGTTAGAACACCAGAATATACCAATAAAATATTGCATTCGTGGTTATGGAAAACAAATATGCACGTTCTTCTTTGAGGCAGATGAAAAATACCGCTACCCTCTTCAAGCGCAATGAAACCAATAATATCGGGACGATGCTGATGTTTTTTTAATTATGGCTTTTCCGTCTGTGTATATATTTGCCATATCAAAGAGTCGGGAAAAAGATGTCCTCAGTTCGTCGAATCCAGCTCGCATCTAAAGCAGCAATTCATATTCGCATGTTTTATAACCTGAAAACTCCTTTTCATATGGCTTTTTTTGCTAGCAAATATTATAGCTCCTTCCTGGGTTCAATCCATCACATTCTGGAAGCGAATGAACTTTGCTCCAACCAAAATAACACAGCGTACCTTTATGAAGAGCTAATCTATTTTGTACATGTTATACGGCTGTGCTGCAAGTGAAATTTCAATTCCAAACTCGCGTTTATAGATTTTACACTTATTTAATTGCTCGAAGTTTTTACGATCGCCGAATTTATGACTTCTCCTAGTTCTGAAATTCGTATCTGCGAAAGGCCCTTTTTAATTTGAGCTTTTATGGCTCGTTTTATGAAGACTCCGTAGCCTACAATAGAAATATAATTTCCTTGCTTTACGGCACTCGTAAAAAATATTCGGGAATATTTTTGCATCGATACATGATTTTTGACACGAAATTCCGACCGATCTGAGGCGATAGATGAAATTTCTAAACGGAAGATCATTATGGGTTATGACAGACTACACTACCAAAACCTGCAAGATAATAAGAAACTACCTGAGAAACAGGAATTTCTATGTCAAAATAGATGACACATTATCTTCCACCAGACAAGTAGAAGCGGAGTGCCCCAAGGATCAGTTCTAGGACCTCTACTCTACAACATCTATATCTGCGATATTCCTAAAAACCTGAGAAATCGGCTAGCCCTTTATGCAGACGACACGGGAAAATCCTTCAGACATCGACGAACAGATGTCATATACAGAAGACTTCAAGAAGTACTAGAAGATTTGGAAGAATGGTTCGTTAAATGGACAATTCAAATAAATAACGAAAAGAGCCAGGCTATTCTTTTACAGAAGCGGAGACTTGGGATGAATTCCAACCTGAAAATAGATGGAGAAGAGATAAATGAAAAAAGGAAGTCAAATATGTGGGTTTAAAACTAGATAGAGGGCTTACATGGAAAAACCATATGAAATATGCAGTGGATGAAATAAACTTGCAATGGGTAGACTTTACCCTCTGCTAATAAGAAAGAGCCAAATGAACCAGAGCACGAAACTACGAATGATCAAGTCAATTGCATAATGTAGTTTTCAAAAAAAGTCCACCTTATCTCCTCAACAAGCCGAGGTATAGATCTGATGCATCACAATACTTTTTTCAATGATTTCTCATAACTGGCATTCTTTTCATTTTTAGAATGTACATTCAGGCGTGTATGCAAAAGACTTTCCTCGAAAGTTTTCGAAAAAAAATTCAATATTTTTGCAAGTAATCCAATCCATCCAAGGCGGATAATTTGAACTAACTTCAACAATTCCTGGCAATAAAAAAGAAAAAAGTTGGTTTCATCGCTTTCTTGATTTGATTTTGATACATCACCTTTCAAATCGGATATATGTTCATGTATAAATATTCGGAAGGTTATGGATTAAAATCAAATTAACAAATCGATGGCTAATGAGAACAACTTTTTGATATTGAAAGAAATTTCAATTTTTTTCTTTTTCATCGCCAGTAATTGTTGGAGTAAGTTTGAATTATCCGTCTGGAATAGATTAGATTACACGGGAAAATATTGAATTTTTATTCGAAGCGTTCGAAGAAAGTCTTGTGTATATACGGCTGAATGTACATTCAAAAAATCAAAAGGATTCAACATGTCGTTCATGAGAAATCATCGAAACAATTATTGTGATGCAATGAAAGTAGAAAGAGAAGTTTTAGATATAATATCTACAGATTGTACAATGTTGTTCCTAATAAATTGAAACAGCTAAAAAATGAAAATTTCAAAAAAAATCACGAAAAGCACTGCCGTGAAGTCAGGAGCTTTTGAGCGCTCGTACATCCACCTTGTAGGTAGATTCGCATTTTCCAGTTTTAGAAATCAATTGAAGGAATTTCAGACAGCTGTCAAAAAAATTTTGAAACTTAGGCGAAACTCCAGACTTCATGCCAGTGCTTCAGCTGACCAATTTTTTTTCGATAATTCGCTAGAATTTTCTACGGTATCTCTGGTCTCGGTGATCCAATCAGTAGTTTCGGAACTATCAGTAAAAAAATATTTTGAACGGCCATATTTACGGAACCCCTAGTCTAATTTTACTCATTAATGAACGTGACCGCGATCCAAACCCACCCTGAAAATTTCTGGTCATGCGAGCTGGACAAAATATTGATTTAATATATCATTCTCGATCAAAATACAAAATTTCATCTCGATCGAATTCGTAGTTTCGGAATTAACGAGAAAACAGAATTTCAAACGACCGTATTTACGGAACCCCTAGTATAATTCTGCTCATTGATAAACATCAAACATCATTCTCGATTGAAATACAAAATTTCATCTCGATCGAATCCGTAGTTACGAATTTATCGAGAAACCAAAATTTCAAACGACCGTATTACGGAACCCCTAGTATAATTCTGCTCATTGATGAACGTGAACGCGACATTTCAGATCCACACCTATCCTGAAAATTTCAAGTCCCTAGGCCTTTCCGTTCGAAAGTTATGATTTTCTATAAATTCTATGGTTCTGGTCATGTGATCTGGAGAAATATAGCTTGAATATATCATTCTCCATAAGTATAAAAAATTTCGTCACGATCGAATCTGTAGTTTTGAAATTATCAAGAAAAATTTCAAACGAATATATTTACGGAACCCCTAGTATAATGTTGCTCATAGATGAACGTGATCACGACATTCGAGATCCGCACCTATCCTGAAAATTTCAAGTCCCTAGGCCTTTCCGTTCGAAAGTTATTATTTTCTATGGTTTCCATGGTTCTGGTCATGTGATCTGGAGAAATGTAGCTTGAATATATCATTCTCCATTAGTATACAAAATTTCGTCACGATAGAATCTGTAGTTTTGAAATTATCAAGAAAACTAAATATCGAACGACCATATTGACGGAACCCCTAGTATAATTTTGCTCATAGATGAACGTGATCACGACATTCAAGATCCACAACTATCCTGAAAAATTTACAGTCCCTAGGCGTTTCCGTTCAAAAGTTACAATTTTCTATGGTTTCTATGGGTCTGGTCATGCGATCTGGACTAAATTTCACATGTAGCTTGAAAACCTCAATCTCCATTTGAGTGCAAAATTTCATCTTGATCAAATCTTGAGTTTTCAAGTAATCAGGAGAACAAAACTTTGAACGGCCATATTTACGGAACCCCTAGTGGAACTTGGCCCATTAACGAACTCAATCGAGGCGTTGGGGAACTGAACCCACACTGAAAATTTCAAGTCTCTAGGTTGTTTCGTTCGAGAGTTATCGTGCTTACGGACGGAAGGCCGGACGGACAGACTCGAATTTTCCGACGTATTCGTCATCAGTGAGTCGAACATAGTCGAAGAGAAACCATTTTCTGCTTGAAATTCGAAAAATACAGACATCGTGACGAAATGATATAGCCCTCGTGTAAGAAGTACTAGCGCTCAAAAAGATCAAAGATTTCCTTCTTTGTTCCTGCTAAATCCATTCTCTGATTGTTTGTTTGTTTTATATCCCGACTCTCCTAGGTCTCTGTGAGACCTCTCAGAAGCTCAGAGCTCCAGAAGCTCAGGGCCTACTGTGTCCTTACGGCACCTGAGGCACAGCACTGTTAATTGTTTACCCAACAGTGAATGGTGGAACTGTGCTCCATTTCATAAAATTTCTTTCCCGACCGGAGGATTCGAACCCGAAGATTATTGTAAAATTATGTATTTTCTTTCTGTATGTTCTGTTATATGATTGTACTCTTTTCTTCACTTTTTGAGCGCTCGTACTACTTAGACGAGGGCTATATCATTTCGTCACGATGTCTGTATTTATCGAATTTTGAACTGAAAATGTGCCGTAAGCACGATAACTCTCGAACGGAACAACCTAGAGTCTTGAAATTTTCAGTCTGGGTTCAGTTCCCGAATGCCTCGGTTGAATTCGTTAATGGACCAAATTCCACCAGGGGTTCCGTGAATATGGCCGTTCAGAGTTTTGTTCTCCTGATTACTTGGAAACTACAGATTCGATCGAGATGAAATTTTGCACTTAAATGGAGAATGAGGTGTTCAAGCTACATGTGAAATTTTGTCCAGTTCACATGACAAGAACCATAGAAACCATAGAAAATTGTAACTTTTGGACGGAAACGCCTAGGGACTTGAAATTTTCAGGATAGGTGTGGATCTCGAATGTCGTGATCACGTTTATCTATGAGCAAAATTATACTAGGGATTCCGTAAATATGGTCGTTTGAAATTTAGTTTTCTCGATGATTTCGAAACTACAGATTCGATCGTGACGAAATTTTGTTTACTAATGAAGGATGATATATTCAAGCTACATTTCTCCAGATCTCATGACCAGAACCATAGAAAACATAGAAAATCATAACTTTCGAACGGAAAGGCCTAGGAACTTGAAATTTTCAGGGTAGGTTTGGATCGCGAATCTCGCGGTCACGCTCCTCAATGAGCAAAATTAGACTAGGGGTTCCGTAAATATGGCCGTTCAAAATTTTGTTCTCCCAATAATTTCGAAACTACGGATTCGATCGAGATAAAATTTCATATTTTAATCGAGAATAATATATTAAAGCAACATCTTGTCCAGATCACATCACCAGAACCATAGAAACCATGGAAAATTATAACTTCCGAAGGGAAAGGCCTAGGAACTCGAAATTTTCAGGGTAGGTTTGGATCGCAAATGTCGCGGTCACGTTCATCAATGAGCAAAATTAGACTAAGGGTTCCGTAAATATAGCCGTTTAAAATATTTTTTTCCTGATAATTTCGAAACTACTGATTGGATTGGAATCAAATTTTGCACCTAGCTGAGGAATAATGTATTCAAACTACGTGCGAAATTTTGTCCAGATCGCATCACCAAGACCATAGATACCGTAGAAAATTTTAGCGAATTATCGATAAAAAAATTGGTCACCTAAAGCACTGACTTGAAGTCTGGATTATAGCCTTAGTTTGAAAATTTGTTTGACAGCTGTCAAAAATTTCCTCAATTGGTTTCCGAAACTGGAAAAACCGAATCTACTCACAAGGTGCATGTACGAGCGCTCAAAAGCTCCTGACTTCACGGCAGTGCTTTTCGTAATTTTTTAGCACACGATTTATTTGTTTTTTGTAACAAGGGTTAAGTGGTAGAACACCTCTGGGATTTCTGTTAGAAATAAAGACCTTATTATTATTATCATCATCAATTGCAAGACCTCAACAGCCAATAGCCATATAAAGACGATTCAAGCAACAGAAAATCAACTGCTGAGAGCAGCAATGAATATGCCGTAGTTCGTAAGAAACCAACAAATCCACAGAGACTTAGAATGGAAAACTGTCACAGTTTTCCTAGAAAATAAGGTCGAGAAGATATTTGAAAAAGCAAGTCTACGCCAAAATGATGAGCTAAAGAGACTGGTCGAATAAAACCCTGCAGCAGATGTGATAAGGATTTCCACCTATCACAAAAGACCCAGAGATCAACTAGGTAGAAACAGAAATTGAGTGCATTCAATTTCAAATATCCAGAAGAAGAGACTCTCCCATGAAATTCATAGGTAACACAATTATCACATGACAAAGAACGTGAAAGAGATACAAACAAGAAGAGTCAAACGGTTACAAATGCCTGGAATCTGAAACAGCAGGTAAAGTTTAGTTAGAGTAGGTCGTGCTTTACACGAAGTCTCAAACTGTTCTATCTATCGGAGATAGTTCGTCCCTGAGGATTCCCCCTGACTAAAAAAAAACACCGTTCGAAGGAAAAACCAAAGGCATAGACAAAGAAGGACTTTCTTGAGGATAGAAGAATATGATGAAGTGGAAATTCAAACACACACTGAGTTTAAAATAAAATGTGATATTTTCAATTGGACACGTTTTTTTATAAAAACTCTCAGAAGGATTACCTCGACCATGGTTGAGCTCTTTGAACCTCTGGCGTTGAGTGAATGTTCGTTGATTCGACGGATTAAAAAAAAGGCCGCCATTGCTTTTTCAACGCATCGGACGGAATTTATGGAAATGGCCGAAGAATGAACCTGACGGCCTCCTCGAATTCATCTTTCTCAAAACATAATTCTATTGTGGATAGATTTCCTTCTAGGACGGCAAAACTCCTGGGAAATGTTCTTAATAGAAATCAATGGGATGCAAATTTGCTGAGTCCACATAAACGGAACACGTCTGAAGCCGGCTTAACATATAAAATGGGGTCGAAGACAGCCTCTCAGCCTTGTCGTGCGGGAGAGCCCAGCCACCGTGGTGTTGACAAAGCTATTCTATTGATTACCGAAATCGATAGATAGATAAGTGAATTCTTAGTGGTTGTCTGTCATTTGCGGTTATACCGATTCATTTACGGGAGCAGCAAGCCCGAACGGGTCGTGCCCAATTATTTTAAAGTGCATTTTGGAGAGGAAAAACCAGAAATGTGCGACGAAAATAAGGGAGTTATCTCTATTCTAAACGGAATAGGAATTGATTCTACAACAAAGTTGCAAGACGATATGGAAAAATGTACAGGGAACTGAAAATGAATAGTGCGAATTCTTTGGAAGAGAATAAATAATCTGAAATATCACTTTATTTCATTCACCTCGTGCTATTAGAAGTGAATGATTGATGTTGTTCCATTTCATGTTCGAATATGTGTCGAAAACTCTTGAAGTTTCATTTTCGATTATGACCATTATTTACCCGAATGACCTGATTCACTGGCTTGCTGAATAATGGCTGTCGTAATCGCTCATATAATAATATACCTTTCTTATGACCAGAATATGTGCAGGAACTATTCAGAACGTCATATATCCGAATATTCCCATATGTTTCGTATTGTCTAATAGCAAAGGAATAGTGGGAATACTACAGAAATCCCTTACCGAGAAGAGCGGACGACTGAAAAGATATGAGAGAACCGAATAATCGAATCTCTCGGATGTTGACAGAAGCGTTGCTCATATACCGGCCGTTTCATTTAAGTGGGCCACTCAAAATATCCTATCTCTTACTATTTCCCCTTGAAAAATTGCCTCCAATACGAACATTCCACGTATTTGAGGTAATATGAAAACTTTGCAAGAATCCGAGGAAG
Organism: Aphidecta obliterata; assembly: GCA_963966015.1. Classification (NCBI taxonomy): domain Eukaryota; kingdom Metazoa; phylum Arthropoda; class Insecta; order Coleoptera; family Coccinellidae; genus Aphidecta; species Aphidecta obliterata. Next base: position 10,847,126 of record OZ014436.1, read on the forward strand.
GGTGTTCTACCTGGAGTAATATAATTTTAGAGTATGTTTTATATGTGGTTGCAAGTTTTCATTGTCGATTCATTTGCAAAGATCCAATGATAATACTTTTCGAATACCCCTCACACTTGATTCAATTGGATTTTATTAACATAATGCATTTGACTTTGGGAATGAAATATTTGCTCAGTAAGTAATAAATTCCCCTGTGCATGGCCATGATACTTGGAGAGGAGCTTGAGGAATATGCGGAAAAACTGAACGTCATAGTATTAGGACCTGATATTTCGACCTACCTGCCCAGAAGTTATGGCCGTATTAGATATCGTCATAATGAAAAATATTACCCAAGATTTCACATTTGGTACTATAGAAGAGGGCACATCAGACCACAACCCAATAGAACTCAGACTGGGGGACGCGGACCGATAACAGAAGAAATTCAAACGAAATACTTCACAGACTGGCAAAAGTACAGTGAAATACTCTAGGAGAAAATTATTGAAATTCCACAGATAAGAACTCCTGAAGATCTGGAAGATGAAGTTGAAAAATAAGAAACCCGAATAAAAGAAGCCTACGAGGAAAGTACCAGAAAAATCGAGAGGCCAGCCCCGAAGCATCCACATGGTAAAATCCCGAAAGCCATAAAATAGCTCATCAAGAGAAATAGAAAACTAAGGAAGAACTACAGAACTTCACATAGAGAAAAAGACAAGAAAGAGCTGAATAAACACAGTCAAGTGCTGAAAAATGCACTGAAAGAACTGAGAACAGACAGATGGAACCAAAGGGTTACAGAGTTGAGCACATAGACCACTCAGCATCGAAAATGCAGAAGTGGTTACGACGCGAGAAAACCGAAATTCCTCCTCTACCCTGAGCAAATGGGATGACCTACTCAAAGCTCGAAAAAGCCGAAGCACTGGTCGGCGCAATAGAAAGAGAAGCCAGAATCAAATACAGGGAAGACGATGAAAATGGGGAATTATAAGAAGAAGGAAATGAAGAATTGATGTTGGAACCCCCAGAGGGCGATACTATCCCAAACCCAACAACACCAACGAAGATTAAAAAAATCATCAAGAAAAAATAATAATAATAAAAATAAATTCATTCAATTAAAAAAAAGCCTAATATAAAATAGTATATTGAAGTATAAGTGGATAAAAAGGTCTTTAAAACACGCGCGATTTTTCGAGCACGACGGCGAAGCCGGAGTGCTCGAAATAGAGCAAGTGTTTTAAAGACCAGTTATACACGAATTCTTTACGCTATTTTTTTTTATTGGAGAGCTTTGAAATCATAAATACTGGTATTATTACTACATTAAATGGAAATAAGAATGTAAAATGTTTGAATTCTTGATCAGTGTACCTTTCGTTGTCATGGTAATGAGAAAAACCGAACCTAATTTGCGATTTGTTATCAAAAATGAATAATTGTCACCGGAATGCTTGAAAATGAATTCTAATATAGATTTTTTGAAAAGTAAAGCAGAATCGCGGTTAATACCACATTTATTTGCATTTAGTAATATTTTTTTTTATTGATACTCTATTTCACCTCTTTCAAGAACGCCTCAGCGTGTTTAAATGGAACTTTCAACGTCAAGTCTAAATGGCAATTTTCCGATTATAGATCTAACAGAAGTACCTTGTTACGCCAAATAAAATATTACTAAATGCAAATGCAAATAAATGCGGTATCCACCACAATTCTGCTTTACTTTTCAAACAATCTATATAAGAATTCATTCTCAAGCACTGCGGTGACAACAATTCATCTTTGATGACAAATAAGGTTCTGTTTTTCTCATTACCATGACAAAGAAAGGTATACTGATCAAGAATTCAACCATTTTACATTCATATTTCCATTTCATGTAGTAATAAAACCAGTATTTATGATTTAAAAGCGCTCCAATAAAAAAAAATAGCGTAAAGTATTCGTGGATAACTGGTCTTTAAAACACTTGCTCTATTTCGAGCACTCCGGCTTCGCCGTCGTGCTCGAAAAATCGCGCGTGTTTTAAAGACCTTTTTATCCACTTATACTTTAATATACTAATTTGGCGTAACACTGACACTCTGACCCCTGTCAGATCTATAATCGAAGATTGTCATTTAGACTTCACGTTTCTCGAGTCGTTCCTGTTGCCATAGTGACTTTAAAAAACGCGCGTGTTTGAAAGTTCGATTTAAACACGATGAGGCGTTCTTGAAATTGGTAAAATGGGGCATCAATACTACTTAGGTGCAAATCAACAAACGCCCAAAAATAGTCAGGAGCAGACCCACTCAAAATCTTATTCACAAAAATCATTGTGAAATAGTATAATCTCCGCCTCACCGAAAGCCACTGAAGAGCATCCAACATTGACAGAATGGGTGTACGCCTGTCTACACTTAGAATGATACGCATTCCCCTATTTTGGAGTCTTTGTAGTTGTCCTAGTTTGCCATCGTTGAACAAAAACATGATTGTCGAACAATAATCAAAATGTGGCTGAATTATAGTATTGTAAACCGAAATTCTTGATGGAGAGGTAAATCAGCCGCCAATCTTGTGAAGAGACCAAGCTTTTTTGAGATCTTACTATGAACAAAATCGAAGTGCTTTCCAGAAGACACAGTATTATCAAGATAGAAACCCAAATATTTTACTGACTCAACTACATCCAGTCTCTCCCCATCTATTATCAAATTAATTATATAAAAAACAGGAAAGCTCCAGGTGAAGACACAGTAATAAACTTTATGTTACGGAAAATGCCCAGAAAAAGAAAAGCAGCGCTAACCAATATAGCAAACGCAGTGATGAGAACAAAATACTATCCGAGAAGATGGAAAACAGCAGAAGTAATTGTGCTCAATAAGCCAGGAAAAGATAGAAAATTCTCACAAAACTACAGGCCAATAAGTTTACTGTCAACTTCGAAAAATTGGCACCAAGGACTTGCCTACAAGATGATGATGGCAGGCAACACCATCAAAACCTACAAGATAATAAGAAACGTCCTGAAGAACAGACATTTTTATGTCAAAATAGACGACACATTGTCTTGCACCGGACAAGTAGAAGCAGGAGTGCCCCAAGAATCAGTTCTAGGAACTCTACAACATATATTTATACGATATTCCTATAAGCCCAAGGAATCTGCTTGCCTTTTATGCACACGACACGGGAATAGCCTTCAGATGTCATACATAGAAGACTGCAAGAAGCACTAAAAGATTTAGAAGAATGGTTCATTAGATGGAAAATTCAAATGAACAGCAAAAAAAGCCAAGCTATTCTACTACAGAAGCGGAGGCTTGAAATTAATTCCAACCTAAGGATGGAAGAGATACAGTGGGAAAATGAAATCAAATATCTAGGAGTAAAACTAGATAAAGAGCTCACATGGAAAAACCATATAAAATATGCAGTGAATAAAACAAACTCAGCAATGAGTAGACGTTACCCACTGCTAGGAAGAAGGAGCCAAATGAACCAAAGCACGTAGCTACGGATGATCAAGTGAATTGCAAGACCTCAACTAACTTATGGCTCAGCGACATGGAACCGTGTAGCCAATAGCTATGTAAAAAAGATTCAAGCAACAGAAAATAAACTGCGAAGAGCAGCAATGAATATGCCGTGGTTCGTAAGAGATCAACAAATACACAGAGACTTAGAATGGGATTTCCTGAGATGGCCGAGATGATATTTGAAAGCACCCAATTTTTGAGCTAAGAAGACTAGTTGACTACTACCCCGCAGAAGATGAGCTTAGGATACCCACCTATCACAAAAAAAACCAAAGATCAACTACGTAGAAACAGGAATTGGGGAAAACTTATTTTCAAATATCAAGAAGAATAGACTCTCATGAAATTCGAATTCATAGGTAACACAATTATCACACGACAAAAATCGTGAAAAATATACAAACAAGAAAGGTCAGAAAGTTAACAGGTAAGAAGTGCCCGGAATCTGAAACAGAAGGTTAGGTTTAGTTAGAGTAGGTCGTGCTTCACACGAAGTCTCACACTGTTCTATCTATCGGAAAAAGTTCGTCCCTGTGGATTTTCCCTGACTAAAAAAGAAGAAGATGTAGAAAGAATGACAATCTACTGAAAAAGACCCACGAAACAAATACCGTAAGTTTTTGTCCTTTAAACACAGAAAGAGAACAAAGAAAAAGCTGATCCCTAAGTAGGCGAAACTAAAGTTCAATCTTGAGAGGATGAGAGAGAAGAAAAGACTCAAATTGGCCCAAATTCAGTGAACTACCCTGTATAACAGTGGAAGGAGGTTGTCACTTGTTAGAGATCAAATTCAACTGAATATAGAAACAGTTAAAGTATTGGGTACTAACTTAAAATAACAAAGGATCTAAGAACATCATTCATCAACTCTTGAATCTATGAGAAACTGGATATATTCTTTTCAAGTTAAACTGCTGAATTATATACGAAATCATAATAATTTTCACGTTTCCCGTTGGCTATATTCCATGCACAAAAGGATGTGGAGTGGAACATGTGATAGTGTGTATGGTTCGAAGCAGAAATCCGTAGAAAAAATGCAGCTACGATGAGTTCAAAGATCAATGTATTTCCCAAAATTAAATTAGAGGTAGAAAGAGGATAACAATTTCGGTTAGAAATAATATAGCAAAACCTTCCAAATATGGAATTCCATAGGGCGTATGCATATGTTCATATTTTGCGTCTTCAGTGATTTTTGTTACTGTATCCTTACGCCACTTGAGGCACAGCACTGCTGAGGGTTGAAAGTGTTAGGATCACATACTTTTCCCATATTCTTTGCGAGAGAAAAACACCAAATGATATAGACGATAATGAGTTTCGGAATTATCTGAATGTTCTGTATTTTTCATCCCCATTTGATTTCGACCGAAGCTAGACACACATTCATATGCATGTGTACGGCAATGATCTCCCCACTGCTTGATTATGGATTTATTCAGCTGCCTAGACAGGGGGTCAGTTAATAGGATTTATGGGCTTGTTTTTCGAGGAAGTATGGAATTTGACCCTCACTTGATAGTCATCCCATGTCGAGATTATATTGTACAAGTTCACGAAGTTCTTCGTTTTCGGCATAGTTGAAAAAAATTTCCTTTCAGATGAAAAGGAATATTGTCGGATGAACTTTGGATATCGGTCAGTAGGGTATGATAAATTATAACAGTTTCGTGAAGAGGTACATTTCTGGATCGTTGGAATCTGAAGATAATTTTTAAACCTTAAATGCGGAGTTCTTGAGCGCTCGTTCTACTTTCACGGGGTCTATAACATTTCGCCACGATGTCTGTATTTTTCGAATTTAGAGCCGAAAAAGGTCTCAATCGACAAGGTTCGACTCACTGATGACGAATCCGTCGAAAAATTCGATTCTGTCCGTCCGTATACACGATTACTCTCGAACGGAAGGGCCTACAAACTTGAAATTTTCAGGGTAGGTTCAAATCTCGAATGCCGTGGTTGAGTTCGTAATTCGGCAAAATTCGACCAGGGGTTCCGTAAATATGGCCGTTTGAAATTTAGTTTTCTTGATAATTTCAAAACCACGGATTGGATCGTGACGAACTTTTGTATTTCAATGGAGAATGATATATTCAAGCTAAATTTTTTCCAAATCCCATAACCAGAATCATTTTAAATTCCAACGAATTATTGAATAAAAAATCCTTATATTTCCGTAACAGCTGATTTGGCATAATTGACAAAGAGCTGGTGTAATTTTTTTGAAAGCTGTCAATAATTTCTTCAATTGGTTTCTTAAAATGAAAAATGCGAATCTACCTACAAGGTGGATGAACGAGCGCTAATATTTTGAGCCGAAAATGGTCTCAATCCACTATGTTCGACTCACTGATGACGAATCCATCGAAAAATTCGAGTCTGTCCGTCCGGCCGTCCGTCCGTAAGCACGATAACTCTCGAACGGAACAACCTAAAGACTTGAAATGTTCAGTGTGGGTTCAGTTCCCGAATGCCTCGGTTGAGTTCTTTAATGGGCCAAATTCCACCAGGGGTTCCGTAAATATGGCCGTTCAAAGTTTTGTTCCCCTGATTACTTGAAAACTACAGATTTGATCGAGATGAAATTTTGCACTCAAATGGAGAATGAGGTGTTCAAGCTACATGTGAAATTTTGTTCAGATCGCATGACCAGAACCATAGAAATCATAGAAAATTGTTTTGAACGGAAAGGCCTAGGGACTTGAAATTTTCAGGATAGGATCTCGAATGTCGTGATCACGTTCATCTATGAGCAAAATTATACTAGGGGTTCCGTAAATATGGTCGTTTGAAATTTAGTTTTCTTGATAATTTCAAAACTAACGATTTGATCGTGACGAAATTTTGTATACCAATGGAGAATGATATATTCAAGCTACATTTATCCAGATCACATGACCAGAACCATAGAAACCATAGAAAATCATAACTTTCGAACGGAAAGGCCTAGGGACTTGAAATTTTCATGATAGGTGTGGATCTGAAATGTCGCGTTCACGTTTATCAATGAGCAGAATTATACAAGGGGTTCCGTAAATACGGTCGTTTGAAATTTTGTTTTCTCGATAATTTCGGATTTGATCGAGAATGATATATTAAAGCAATATTTTGTCCAGATGGTATGACCAGAACCATAGAAAATTGTAACTTTTGAACGGAAAGACCTAGGAACTTGAAATTTTCAGGGTGGGTTTGGATCGCGAATATCGCGGCCATGTTCATCAATAAGCAAAATTAGACTAGGGGTTCCGTAAATATGGCTGTTCAAAATATTTTTTGTCCAGATAGTCCTGAAACTACTGATTGGATTGGAATAAAATTTCGCACCTAGGTGAGGAATAATGTTTTCAAACTACGTGCGAAATGTTGTCCAGATCGCATCACCAAGACCATAGATACTATAGAGAATTGTAGCGAATTATCGAAAATAAATTGGTCAGCTGAAGCAGTGACATGAAGTCCGGATTTTCACCTTAGTTGTACGAGCGCTCAAAAGCTCCTGACTTCACGGCAGTGCTTTTCGTAATTTTTTTTTTCCTTCAATTGAATATTTCATCACTCCTTATAGTTTTGATAATTCGAATATTTTTGTGGGATATTCATGGGATTCAAGAAACAAAGAGAACAAACAATAAACCCTCCGGTGAAATTGAAATATGGTTTCTGATAATAAAAAATGATTCGAATGAAAAAAAAACTGATATTCTCATGTATCTGGGTGGAAAAAATGTCCGAGCATATGGATTGAGAGTAACAATCAACGATGATGAACATTCTTAATCCAGAGGTCGCATGTGTTGAGGACCAGATTAAAAGTGGAAAAATGTTACTAGGCCCACTTGAAAAAGGGTAGCGCAATTTGAATGTATAAGAATATAAAAAGATATTGTGCAATGTTATATTCCCCTCACCTGGCCCTTCGAAGAAATTTCCGATTAAGAAAATCTTGAAGGGACAGGCTTACATTTGCTTTGCGGAAGTGGCGAACGGAAACTATTTTTTCCAGGGTAAACCTATAACATAAAAAATAGGGATATCGTCCACGGAAAGCTCCAAGATATCCATGTTGACCCATTTCAAAACCGAGTGGCTATAAGGTTTCCTTTCTCTCGATCCCACCTCGCAATACTCTCTCAGTTGCAAACAAAAAATCCCGAACAACAATTTGCATTTAAAAGACGCTCATCCTGGAAAATCAGGTTTATTGATGTTTTTCCAACCCACATCATTATTATTCCACCCCTATTACACAGCATTTGCCTAAATGCTGAAACCTCTGTTTCCTCAAGATTATTTTCCAATACCTAGCACTTCTCGTTTTTCCTTCCAGTTGTTTTTCGTACTGAACAATATAACAACCGGAAATTTGAAACAACAGCCGACAGGGCCGCACTTTGGTTTCAATTCGTCATCGAAATAAAATTTGCTCCAAAGTAGGGATAGAATAATTCTTTGGATTTGAGATTTATTTAAGTTTTCCTCAATTAATATAAGGTTGTCATTATTTCGTTATTTTCCGATAAAAGTATCCGGGTGGTTTTTGCACTCAATGGCAACCCGGAGCAGAGATATCCTCTGGCCAATATAATAATTTTATCCCAGCAAGTAGATGTGTCTGAAACAAATGTTGTTTATGGAAAGGCCAGTCAAATGGATGACGGTTCATTTCTCACAAAAAGTTTCTTGGAAGCTCTCATGCGAAGATTTCCAGCATTAGCTAAATTACAAATGTCACACGTAACTTCTGCTCCAAGTACAGAATGATCCATTACCAGGTGTATCCTCTTATATTCAAGGGAGTTTTGGCCGAATTTCAGCTTATTTATAACAAAGAGATTAGACTACAGAACTTGAGTGAGTTAGATACCCTAGCCTAGTAATATACAGGGAAATATTCTCATGACAAACTTTGAAGCATTCAGGGATTATTGATATATGTTGAGTAGTTGGCCTTAGCGAGTTATTTTGCGGCAAGCGAAGAAGGGGCTGAACTGATAAAAGTTTATCTCGAAAACTTAGTTCAGCCATTTCAAACTGGCCAGGGACATAATTACGTAGCTTCACCATCCCTTACTGTTGATCGATTTGTTTCCTTGAACTTCCTGATTATAATAGATTCCTCCTTCGTCTTAACCGTACGAAGGAATATATCCATTCCAAATTTTTCCTAACAATGTTTTGTATTCGAACTGTTTCTGGAATTATGGAAGCAGTCTACTAGGTGTCCCCCAGACTACTGGGATAGTAGTTTGGTCGGCTAAGGCAGGGCAGAAAAGCACGAGGAAAATACTCGACAAGGTACTAAGGCTTGCCTGTTTGCATCACTGGAGCTATGAGAACGTATCCGACAAGAGCACTTGAGGTCATCACAGATCTCCCTCCTCTACATCTAGTGATCAATAGGGTAGCCAATGAGGCTATCTTTAGAATATCTAGGGAAGTTATAGGGAATAAGAGAATTGAAAGTCAGGGAGCCTGGTTCTAGAAGCCGTCTCGATTATAGTTAATACGAATCGAGGGCAGATGAAAATTACGTCAGCCTACAAACCACCCCAAAATGACTTAATAGAGGAAGATCTGAAGAAGATGCTTGAAGGAAACTACCCGAACATCATTATTGGCGATATGAACTGCAAATCAAGAGAATGGAATAGCAGAACTGAAAACCAAAATGGGAAGAAGCTCAAGAAGTACGCCGAAAAACTAAATGCCATAGTATTAGGACCTGAAATTCCGACCTACCTGCCCAGAAGTAATGGCCTACCGGACGTATTACATATCGTCATAATGAAAGATATTACCCAAGATTTAACACTTGATACTTCAGAAGAGGGCACATCAGACCACAACCCAATAGAACTCAGATTGGGACGCAGACCGATAACAGAAGAACTTCAAACGAAAGACTTCACAGACTGGCAAAAGTACAGTGAAATACTCCAGGAGAAAATTACAGAAATTCCACATATAAGAACCCCTGACGAACTAGAGGATGAGGTTGAAAAATTAGAAACCCGAATAAAAGAAGCCTACGAGGAGAGTACCAGAAGAATCGAAAGACCAGCCCCGAAACATTCACATGGTGAAACCCCAAAAGCAGTAAAAGAGCTTATAAAGAGGAATAAAAAACTCAGGAAGAACTACAGAACTTCACATCGAGAAGAAGACAAGAAAAAGCTGAATAAACACAGTCAAGTGCTGAAAAATGCACTGAGGGAACTGAGAACAGACAGATGGAACCAAAGAGTTAGAGAGCTAAACATCATAGACCACTCAGCATGAAAGATGCAAAAGTGCTTACGACGCGAGAAAACCGAAATTCCCCCTCTACACGGAGCTAATGGAATGGCCTACTCAAAGCTTGAAAAAGCCGAAGCACTGGTCGACGCAATAGAACGAGAAGCCAGAATCAACTACAGAGAAGACGCTGACAATGAAGACTTAGAAGAAGAAGTCGAAGGAAATGAAGAATTGATGTTGGAACCACCGGAAGGTGATACCATCCCAAACCCAACAACACCAACGGAAATTAAAGAAATCATCAAGAAATTGAAAAACAGAAAAGCTCCAGGAAAAGACAAAGTAAATAACTTTATGTTACGGAAATTGCCCAGAAAAGGAATAGCAGCGCTAACCAATATAGCAAACGCAGTGATGAGAACAGAATACTATCCGGAAAGATGCAAAAAAGCAGAAGTAATTGTGTTCGATAAGCCAGGAAAAGATAGAAAATTCCGACAAAACTACAGGCCGATAAGTCTACTGTCAGCACTTGGAAAAATTGTCGAAAGAGTCATTGCAAAAAGACTCAATGAAGAAACAGAAGCGCTGAATCTGATACCACCGGAACAATTTGGATTCAGAAGAAATCATTCCACAGTACTTCAACTGTTAAGGGTCACCGAATATGTCACTGAAGGATTTCAGAATAAACAAGCCACAGGATTAGTGCTATTAGATGTCGAGAAAGCCTTCGACCGAGTTTGGCACGAAGGACTTGCCTACAAGATGATGATGGCAGGCTACACCACCTGAGGAACCGGAATTTTTATGTCAAAATAGACGACACATTATCTACCACCAGACAAGTAGAAGCAGGAGTGCCCCAAGGATCAGTTCTAGGTCCTCTGCTCTACAACATATATATCTACGATATTCCTAAGAACCCAAGGAATCTGCTAGCCCTTTATGCAGACGACACGGGAATTGCCTTCAGACATCGACGACCAGATGTCATACACAGAAGACTGCAAGAAGCACTAGAAGATTTAGAAGAATGGTTCATTAAATGAAAAATTCAAATTAATAGCAAAAAGAGCCAAGCTATTCCACCACAGAAGCGGAGACTTGAAATTAATTCCAACCTACAGATAGATGGAGAAGAGATAAAATGGGAAAATGAAGTCAAATATCTAGGAGTAAAACTAGATGAAGGGCTTACATGGAAAAACCATATAAAATATGCAGTGGATAAAACAAACTCAACAATGAGTAGACTTTACCCACTGCTAGGAAGAAGAAGCCAAATGAACCAAAGCACGAAGCTACGAATGATCAAGTCAATTGCAAGACCCCAACTAACATATGGCTCGGCGACATGGGGCCAATCAGCCAATAGCCATATAAAGAAGATTCAAGCAACAGAGAATAAACTGCTCAGAGCAGCAATGAATATGCCGTGGTTCGTAAGAAACCAACAAATCCACAGAGACTTAGAATGGGAAACTGTCACAGATTTCCTGAAAAAGAAGGCCGAGAAGATATTTGAAAAAACAAGTCAACACCCAAATGATGAGCTAAGAAGACTTGTTGACTACAACCCCGCAGAAGATGTGGTTAGGATACCCACCTATCACAAAAGATCCAGAGATCAACTACGTAGAAACAGAAATTGAGTAACCTCAATTTAAATTATCCAGAAGTAGAGACTGCTATGAAATTCAAATTCATAGGTAACACAATTATCACACGACAAAGATCGTGATAGAGATACGAACAAGAAGAGTCAAAAGGTTAATAGGTAATAAATGCCCGGAATCTAAAACAGCAGGTTAGGTTTAGTTAGAGTAGGTCGTGCTTTACACGAAGTCTCACACTGTTCTATCTATCGGAGATAGTTCGTCCATGAGGATTCCCCCTGTCTAAAAAAAAAGCCTGGTTCTTTCTGAACAAGTACATCTCATCAGCAAACCTGCTTCGTGATGTTTTGATTAAAAAAATTGAAGCATTGTGAAGAATTTCAACATTAGGCTATGTAGAAATGAAGAATGTGAAAAGGAATACACCACCCAAAATTTCAAAGTGAATAACATTAAATGGTATACAGATGGTTCTGAAACCACGATAGGGGCCAGCGCTGGCGTATATGAAGCAAGAACCAAGTGTACACTATTGTTAGGCTTCTACTAGAGTGTTTTTCTGGCAGAAATACTTGCAATGAAAAGATGCATAGATATAATCCTGGAAAGAAACTATCAAGGGTAAGACATTGTGATCCATTCTGATCATCAAGCTGCTATCAAAGCACTGAACACCTATATCATCGACTCAAAGCTGATATGGGAGTGCCAGAAGAAACTTAATGAAGTAGGCAAGAACAACATAGTCTCTTTAGTCTGGGTTCCTGGTCACTCAGGAAATCAAACGAAACGAAGAGGACAATACACTTGCCAGAAAGGGAGCACAAACGCAACTTACTGACCCAGAATATTTCTGTGGCATAGGCAAATGCACCTTTAAGAAAGAGATCTTGGAGAAGGAAGAACTGAGAAAGAAGCACTCTGGAGGAATCTTCCAAGAATGGATCTCTTCAAAAGGTTTCTTCGGAACTGTAAAAGTGCAAGAGCCAAAAAGTATTTGGATCTCAGTAAGAATAGGTTACGCCTCCTCAGAGGACATTGTCGCCTTAAAACGCATATGATGGGCCTAACAGAAACTGACGAGTGTAGATTCTATGGGGAAGAGGAGGAAACTCCAGTTCACCTGGTTACAGAATGCCTCGCATTGCAAACCCGCGCAAAGAATGTCTTGGACAAGAGATTTACAGGAGGAACGAGAATTCAACCTCCTTGAAGCCCTCTCAGATACTGGAGTTCGTTGGAACTCTGGAGCTTGAGCTGTATGTAGCGCATTTGCGAAAACAGCTTTGATGGGGGGCACAATAGAACTTGAGGTCGCAGTGAAATTTAACCCCCTTACCTTACAATAACTATAACTGGTTGTCCCAGTGTCCTTCGTATAAACTTTTCGGTCATGGTTCAAATTTTCTGAATCCACGTCTAATAACCAGGTCCGAAGTGTGTTGTAAATTACATTACGACATTCTAAAATGCGATACTGAAGATTTTACCAATTCTCTATCGGGTAGATGTGAAGAATTATAATCCACATTGCCAATTTTGCAGGGTTCCATCCCTGAAAGTGAATGTCTGGCATTGCATACCATTAGCATTAGCAGCTTACGTATTTTCCTTTGATATAACTCATGTTATATTCATGGATCCCGTTCAAGAAATACTGTTGATTTTAAATCTGCTTTCTGCCAAACTTCTATATCACACGTTGTATACAGCTTGGGGCAATCTCGGGAATCGAGAATTAGCCAAGGGCCCTACATAACATGCACGACAAAAATTTCGCCGAGACTACAGCGCACAAAGATAACTTGAAATTTGTGCGATACGATGTTTAGCTTTATTATTGTTCTTCTTTCATTCCCTTACGTTTTTCTTCGATTCGGATGGTATCTTCAAAAAGATTTTCTTTGATCGTTTTAGTTTGTTTAATGTTCCTCAAACAACTCTAGATTGTCGTCTTGAATAACCTTTGAAAGAAGACGCCTAGAGTTTTTAGATACATATTTCTCATTTCTCGAGAAATAACAAAAATTTTGCATGTGCCTGCAACCTGTATATCTACCAACACAACAAGCTCAAAGAGCGCCAATCATCCGAAGAATGTTAACCGTTCAACCGAACGTTAGGTTTCGACCTTGATATTGTAATTTCCAGGATGAAAGGGGGCCAATATTCATCTCAGCATATTTTTTATGGCGTTCCGATAGAGGAGCATTCCGCCATATGTAGGTTATCGTGGTGAAAATATTCAGATTTTCGACGTTTCTATATTCGCTTCAAAGGATACGGGGTAAAAACGAAACAAGAAACGAACGAATGAAATATAGCGGGAAAAAATTGAAAAGATTCCAATTATTCAATGTCATGGAGGGAGAGTGTGTCTTGGAAATATATGTTAAAATTATGAGAACATTTACATCGGAGCTATACATGTGATTTGAATAAAGTTCCAGGTGTTATTTGGATTTTTCCCGGATCTGAGGCCATAACTACTCGTAACAAATGTAAGGGTGATCGTTATATCGGGGTTTTCGAATGGAACCAAGGATTGTGCGACAGAAATATTAGACGGAAGGGTTCGGACTAGTTCTCGCGTGGTTCCGTGTCGTTGGTCTTTTTTTTATCGTGATTGTATGCAATTCAGTACGATTTGGTTCCCGTGTATTCTGGGAATTCGCGAAATGGAAATTCCATCGAATTAAACCATAGGTGTGTTCCGAGATAACTTTCCAAATTACTGCGGAAAGGTGAATTTTCCACGAGATTTTAATCGATAAATTCTTGGTGTAGAGAATAGCATGAATCTCTTTGGTGGGGAAATTGCGTTTTCGTTTGTGATGAACGTGCACCTCCTCATACAATTTTCGGCCTGATATATATTTCCTCATCTCATAATATTCAGGAATAATTGACATGACACGAACTTTTGACATTTTTTTTTGTTTAGTCAGGGGGAATCATCTGGGACGAACTATATCTGATAGATAGAACAATGTGAGACTTCGTGTGAAGCACGACCTACTCTTACTAGATCTAACCTGCTGTTTCAGATTCCGGGCATTTATTGCCTAATAACTTTTTGACTCTTCTTGTTTGTATCTCTTTCACGATCTTTGTCGTGCGATAATTGTATTACCTATTAATTTCATAGGATAGTCTATTCTTCTTGATATTTGAAATTGATTTTACTCAATTTCCGATTCTACGTAGTTGATCTCTTGGTCTTATGTGATAGGTGGTTATCCTAACCACATATTCTGCGGGGTTGTAGTCAAATAGTCTCTTTAGCTCATCATTGGGGTGTTGTAGTATGTATCAGTATGAACACTCTGTATATTAACGATCTTGAGATGCAATATCTGTTACCTTGGTTGTCGCCAAAGCGTGCCGCAAAGGTAAACTGATGTGTTTACTGCGATGTTTAATGTTTTCGATCATGTTATCAATACTCGAGGTTATTATGATACAATCGATTAAACATGTAAATATTTTATGAATATAAAAACACTAACATTTTGCTAGAGAGATCAGAGTCTTCTCTAGGTGTTACGAATAAACCTTCTTGACGAGTTATAAGTGTATCATTCACCATCCCTCGACTGCATAACGATTGAGCGAACCTACCCAAGGCACCCGAAGAAGACGTTGCAGTTGGAAATCAGAAGAAGCCTCCAGGATTGAGTGTGAACCAAACAGTAAGATTTTTTCTTTTTGGTTATGTCTGATTGTCCAGGATTATATGAACTATTTACCAAATTAAGTGATGAAATTGTCAAGTCAGAACCAAATTTTCTCAAAGCATTAAGTCCTTACCAAAAAAATTATAGAAGATTCACTTTTAGAATCGAGGAAATTTCTTCAAGAAAGATCTAAGCGAAATTTTAACAATTGAAATCGTAAAGTCTAAACATTCATATCGAGGTCGTGACCGCAGAAATTAGAACTTCAATTCAGCAAAAAAAAATTACGAGCAAGGTCGGGGTCGCCAGTTCATTTGAAAAACAATAACATAACTATTGTTTATATGGGCTATTTTATTTGAAATCGTAGTCGATCATCGAGCACTGAATTATCTGACTAATCCTTTTAGTGGATTAACCAAATTCCGTTTTATTTTGGAAGAATATGACTTCACGGTTCATTACGTGAACGGTTCAGAAAATGTTACAGCAGATGCCTCATCGCGAATGCCTCCGATGGCAAAAGGATTGATCACCTGTTGTTATCGAAGTGTTAAAACGTCCAGCGGAAAGTGTTGATTTAATACCGCTTTCAGACAAAGAATTTCTCAATTTGAAAAATCAACATTCAGAGGATTACAATAAGAATTTAATATATAATGTGAATTCACAAATTATTTTCATTAACCAGGATATCCGATCAGCGTACGACTTAGGTACATCATTGAGGATACTGGAAAAAATATGCGCAGAAAATAATATATTAGAATTGTTCCTCATAAAGCTCGCTAGCAATATAAAATTTTTGAATTTGTTGACAAATTGAAAAAATGAAATTCTAGGAACATCCTTATAGATTAACATAATAAGAGATGTAACGCGAATCGAAGACAGAGAACTGAGGCAAATTATTCTGAACGATTCTCATATGCTTCCAACCAGTGGACATGCAGGTATCGAACGCATGTTCAACAATATCAAAAGACAGTATTTCTGGAATGGTTTAAGATCTGACGTTGAAAAATTTGTGAGGGAGTGTGACGATTGTCAACGTCATAAACATTCCTTACCTAGGAAGAAACCTTTGGCAATCACTAACACAGCTTCCTCTGCTTTTCAGAAAGTTTTTTTAGATGTAGTAGGTCCATTACCTACGGATATCGAAAATAATAAAAATATTCTCACTATTCAATGCGACTTGATCAAATTCGTAGAGTGTTACCCACTACCAAACAAAGAGGCAGAAACAGTTTCGAAATCTTTTATTCAAAACTTCGGTTCAAGGTATGGTATACCTTCTGAAGTTGTTACAGACCAAGGCACAGAATTCTTATCAAGAATATTTAGTGAATCGTGCGAATTGCTCAAAATAAAGCAATTCAATTCAACAGCTTATCACCACGAAACACTAGGTGCGCTTGAAAATTCGCATAAACACTTAGGAGCATTCCTTCGTATGCAGGCAGCTAAGGAAAGTAACAACTGGAGTAATTGGGTTCCATATTGGTGCTTTTCATACAACAATACCGTGAACTCTTCAACTCGCTATACTCCTCACGAACTTGTTTTCGGAAAACCTAGTAGATTGCCACAAAATTTAAAAAGCCGAGTAGATCCAATCTACAATTTTGACAACTATCCTCTGGAACTAAAATATAGGTTGCAAACGACATGGAAAGATGCTAGAGAAAACTTGATGAAGACAAAATTGAAAAGAAAAGAGAGTTTCGACAGAAATTGTAATGAAATGAACTATAAAGTAGGAGATAAGGTGCTCTTGAATAATAAGAACAGTGACAATAAACTTGACCCCTCATTTAACGGTTCCTACGAAATAGTGGAAGTGCGAAACCCAAACATTATTGTGAAAACGGACAAGAACAAACTCAAAGAAGTTCACAAGAACAGAGTGAAACCGTATTTTTCATAACGAGTAACGATTACTAACCTGTGATTAGAATTAAAAGACTGATGTAAATTTTAGATTAGGTATTAAAACTTTGTATATGTAAGTTCCATTAAATTATGTATAACGTATATATAGATATTAAGCTATAGATAAGTGAAAAAAAAATTTTTTTATACTTGTATAGAAATTAGCTGGGTACGTTACAGTGTTGACTCGCTTTTTTGAATATTTTGTCGACCTCCTTCTTCAGGAAATCTATGACAGTTTTCCATTCTAAGTCTCTGTGGATTTGTTGGTTTCTTACGAACCACGGCATATTTATTGCTGTTCTCAGCAGTTCATTTTCTGTTGCTTGAATCTTCTTTATATGGCATTGGCTGCATGGCCTCATGCCGGAAAATAAAAATTTTCGCCGTAAACTCGGAATCATCCAACCCGAACTCAGCTAATAATTACATTCAAAATCATGTGAATAAACTCGAAAAGTACTATAACAAGTGAAAAATTGAAATAAATGCAAAAAGACCACAATGATTCACTTCACGCAAAAACGAAAATTACCACCAATCCATTGCAATGTGGAATTCAATGGAGAATCAATAAATATTCCAAATTCAATCAATTACCTGGGCCTCACCCTAGACAGAGAATTTACTTTTAACCCGCACATATCGCACTATTAGTAATATAAAGGCACAAAACGGAGTTTGGGAGATACGGGGTGATTTATAGATTTCGACCTGAATTTACGATAGCCATAACTCTGGAAGCTGGGGTAAGATTTTGATCAAATTTCATGAGTTGGTTCACTTCAAAAAGTCCTTTCGGATGGCTCCGAAATATCAATATTTTCAAGGCAGTACTCAGAATATCGTGGTTTATCTTTCAAGCCTCAAAATCTATACTTTTTACATCACTCAGAGAAATGCCGGGTTTGGCATAAAAAAATACATAATTCAATCTAAGGAATTCAATTTTAACTTTGAATGGCACACTTGGTAACAAGCGAGTAGCGATCGAACGAAATCATATTTTATGTAATTTTTTAGAATTGCGATCCTGATTTCAGCCCTTTCGTGATAATATTATTTCTTGTTTTTTGCTGAGTTTTCGAACTTCAAAGCCCAAGAGCGTTATAACTCATAAAGTAAAACATTTTGGAAAATTTGATCTGAAAGTTTATTCGTTTCAAAACACAAATAACTAGATATTAATATTTTTAATTTTTTACATGAAACTTGAAAACTAATTATTTCATTTCACAATACGAAATTAAAAGGGGAGTATCATAAGATACTAGAAATAGAGTCCTTCCATTTCGGCACATTTCCTAGCTCTCAAAATGAGATTATTCATTGTCCTTCTCATCATATCGGTATTTCGTTTCAATTCTTTGCAAGCTTCTTCTATTCCTGCCTCAAATGGTCTCGTAAAGTTATTTCAACGGCATATACATTTTCTTTCAGATAACCCCACAGAAAATAAACAATGGGATTTAGATCTGGGGATCTTGTGGGTCATGTTACAGGGCCACTATTCCCTATCCATCTATTCGGATGATTGTCATTCAGTTGTTGTGTAACTTCTCTGAATCGAAAATACTAACCATAGGTGTACAAAGTTCGAATTTTGAATGAAAATTGGAGTAACTGGACAGCTATGTTTGGAGGCAAAGAATATCGTTCCTTGAATGCAAATAACACAAATATTCAATGTGCAAAGAAAGCGATATCTAGCGAATTTCCTGAGGAATACAAGTCAATATTTTTTTTAAGTAAATTCACCTATTGATTATTGATTACATGTTTCAAGAGGGTAAACGCCATTTGTCCCTGAATTGAATATGTAGTTCCAAAATAATTTAAAGCTCTGTTGCGCAAACTTCTTTACGCAGCATGTTACAACACTCAGTGGGTGCTGAGGGTATAGAATACAGAGGAGTTGAACAAAAAGATATAAATTCGAAATTTCAGCGAAAGACAAGAAATATTATCATGAAAAGACTAAAACCAGGAACGGATTTCAAAAAAATTACATACAATATTAATTCGTTCGATCGCTAATCGCTAATAACGAGTGTGCCATTCAAAGTAAAAATTGAATTATTTAGATTGAATAACGTATTTTCTCATGGCAACAACGACATTTCTCTAAGTCATGTAAAAAATACAGTTTTTGCGCATTGAAAGATAAACCACGATATTCTGAGTACTGCCCCGAAAATAGTGATATTTCGTGAGTCATTCGGAAAAACTTTTTGAAGTGAACAAACCCATGAAATTTGATCAAAATCGGACCTCAGATTCCAAAGTTATGGCTATCGTAAATTCAGGCCGATATCCATAAATCCATTAGAAAACAAAAAAAGCAACTTTTCTGAAAGGCCAGGATGACCTGTATTCACCACTAGACTATGGCCAACCACTCATGAAACACCCTGTGTACTAAAAATGTTACATCATTCACAACAACAATTTTCCATCAATAAGAAAACAGAGCAAACTCTATCGGGAATTTGAAATAAGAATATTCAAACAAGGAATTAGACCAGCATTCTAGTATACAAATCCAATATGGAGCAAAGAAACAAATTCCTTCGAATAATTCTCAAAAAAAAAGATTCACAGCAAACAACTTCACGAAATGAAATGTACAGAAACCGTCTACGAAATAATAACAAACCAAACTAAAAAATCCTTCAACAATCAATCAACAAACTAGACAAAACCAAATACTTAGACACAACAACGCCCCAAAACACAAACATTGAAATAAAACATAGACTACTCAAATATATATCATCTACATTTCACCTTGTGAATAATCCTGTATATATAGTTTGGCAAAAAATTAGAATGAAAACGCTGTTAAGCAAATAATGTGAGCCCTTTGTCTAGTTTTACACCTAGATATTCGACGTCATTTTCCTATTTTATCTCTTCTCCATCTATTCTCAGGTTGGAATTCATCTCAAGTCTCCGCTTCTGTAGTAGAATTGCTTGGCTCTTTTTGCTATTTATTTGAATTTTCCATTTAATCAACCATTCTTCTGAATCTTCTAGTACTTCTTGCAGTCTTCTGTATATGACATCTGGTCGTCGATGTTTGAAGGCTATTCCTGTGTCGTCTGCATAAAGAACTAGCAGATTTCTTGGGTTTTTAGGAATATCGTAGATATAGGTGATGTAGAGTAGAGGTCCTAGAACTGATCCTTGGAGCACTCCTGCTTCTATTTGTCTGGTGGAAGATAATGTGTCGTCTTTTTTGACAAAAAAATTCCTGTTCCTCAGGTAGTTTCTTATTATCTTGCAGGTTTTGGTAGAGTAGCTTGCCATCATCATCTTGTAGGCAAGTCCTTCGTGCCAAACTTGGTCGAAGGCTCTCTCGACATCGAATAGCACTGTGGCTTGTTTATTCTGAAATCCTTCAGTAACATATTCAGTGAACCTTTACAGTCGAAGTTCTGTGGAATGGTTTCTTCTGAATCCAAATTGTTCCAGTAGTATCAGATTCAGCACTTCTATTTCTTAATTGAGTCTTTTTGCACTGACTTTTTCAACTATTTTTCCAAGTGCTGACTTTTGACTTATCGGCCTGTAGTTTTGTGGGAATTTTCTATCTTTTCCTGGCTCAAAATTAAACACAATTACTTCTAACTGATTTGAAACGACCTCTTATAACCTCATATAATCTATCTGGGACTATCCATCAATTCCTATCGATTTTGCTCAAGTGGATAGCAGTGAGGTTATGTGCCACCTGATTTTTCATGGCGACTCATAAATCCCATGTCCAATATACTGTTGAGCAGAAAGCCCCAATGATTCAGCATTGAAGTCGAATAGCAACAGAATGCAAGATACATATTTTCTTCCAGATATTTTATCAGAAACCATATATTCTGATTAGACTTCCCAAGTGTAAATATCGAGTCATGAATAGAGATATGTCTCGCGGTCAGCTTGCTCCCAAATTGAAATATAAACCAAATAAGAAACGGCTATATATTTTGAATGCTATAGATTTCTATTTCCATGACTGGAAAAATGTCTTTGTTCTGCACGTGACTCGGTTGTACAAGACCCCTCCCGAATATTTTCAATTCATAGAAAACCTTCCATGAGGGGGAAACCAGATATAGATGAGCTACTTGGAGATGAGAAATATTCCAGTGCTTCACCTCGGTCGAAAGTGATTATAAAACACCTGAACTACAAGGTGGATGTTGAAAAACGAATCACGTCTTACATCTCACCCAACGCATGACTCCGAATTCGGTTGAACAAGAAATATGTGTTATATATCGAGGGGAAGATTCTACCACGCCGCAATTTCTCAGATGTATCGATAACAATAATTCTTCGGCATTTTATACCGGCCTGAGCCACCCGAATGGGTCCAAGGTCAATAGTTACAAGAAAGCGTTTTCCAGTTTGTTATTTCCGATTATAATTTGAGGGATGAAACGAGAAATTGTAAACACCGCGAATGTTTGAATTTGAAAGAACTCATTGCTGATGAATTATGACGTCGATATCTGAAAGCTGTGTCTTTCATTTAATGAAGAATCGGTCTCGAGCTCGGTCATCAAATAAACGTCGATATTTCGGTTGAAGACAAATAATTTGATTTAACCATGGAAAACCAAGACAGATCAATCATGGGAGCCGACCTCTTTCATTAAGCCCATACGTGTGCAGAGTTCGTAAATTGATTGGGCCTATACGAGGCTCTGGAATAACGCTTTGTAGACGTGAAAGACCGAAGAGAAATATCTCGTAGATATTTTCTCTCTATATGAACGCGTTTCAACAGCTTTGTGATGGAATGTTTGGCGGGAATGAATGAACATTGGGGGAAAAAAAGTTTTTACTTCATTTGATCTGAACGATATTAATGCCGCTATTTAGAATGGAACAAAATGGAATTCCTCTTTGAATATACTGGGTGATTCGGTGCATATAATTACATAATCCCAACCCTGTATATTCCAGATGAACCTTTTATCTATTATTCATTTGGTATCAAAATAACCATGAATAATTTTGATGAGTGTTCAGTTTGCAATGACGCACAAGTGCAGGTGTAAATTGTTTGTTGTTTTCCTTCTAGAAGATTCAGATAAGATTAGGTTATAAATACCTCTGAAGACGATCAATCAATAATCGATCAGACGATCAGTCAACAATTAAAAGTAGTTTCTTTCTAACTGTATGCTAGATAGGTCAGATAATCGTCCGTTGTAAATAAAAATAGGTTTTTTAAAACTTGGCTTTCGATTTCAAAAATATAATTATATGTTTCTGTCTACGTCAAGCGAGAGATGAAATTCAACCCTAATTTAATGGGAATAGGAAATGAAGTAGTTTAGAATTCTGCACCTATGGGGCTTTTAGGTAGTTCAGACGAGATTGTCCAGGTTTTGAACACCACCTCATATCCATGTCAGTTTCTTCACCCCATGTTGTGGTCCTGAGCACTAATGGTTCAGTACAATACATGTAGAATGGAGAACTCTAAGGGATGTGAAACATCGATTCAATCACCACTTGGAATCGAAAAGTCCTGAAGACTACAATCGTATGATATTCGATGGATAGATTCAACTACAACGTGCTTCGCTTCAACGATGAAGAGAAAAACAAATGTGTTTGAGGATTTTATCAGGTAATTTCCAGGCAGAGTGTTTGTATTTTTTCGACAACTGATGGTGTTTTATCCCACTGGACGGATCTCTATTAATCAATCCCCGAAGTTATGAGAACCAAATCCTGCGTAGTGTTCCGGTAGGCATTCCTGTCCTGCTTTCCGCTGGCTCGGTCCTCCAACCGTGCCAATTTTTCCACGTCCGTCACTTTAGGCACGATGGATATCGTCACTCAATCATCAGGTCTGTTTCTGGCTTTCCTGGCTCGTACATACAGAATAATTTCCAGATATTTGCCTTGCATTATTTCGAAGTAGATATTTATATTGCTCCTCCAAAGGAGGGGCCTCTGGAAATGTCCACGATCTATCTTTTCCTCTTCCTATCGTCCTGACGGCCATTTGTATTTCGGCACATCTTCCGAGGACTTTAGGAGTTCATCACTCAAGGGATATCATCGTGAATGATGAACTCATTGAGGAATGCACTCTTCCTTCCCGTTTTGAAACGCGGAGGGTTTTTTTTGTTTAGACAGGGGGAATCCTCAGGGACGCTCTATATTCGATAGATAGAACAGTATGAAACTCCGTTTGGAGCACGACTTACTCTTACTAAACCGAAGCTGCTGTTTCAGATTCCTGGCATTTATTACCTGAGTCTTTTTGTTTGTATCGATCTTTGTCGTGTGATAATTGTTTTACTTATGAATTTTACAGGAGATTCTCTTCGTCTTGAAATTTGAAATTGAGTTTACTACCATACGTTAGTTGAGGTCTTGCAATTGAAGGCTGAAGGAAAAAACCTGCAATGTCACTTCAGTTCCGTTCTGAGATTTTTAACATTTCCAACTGAATATTTCCAAACCAAGGCATTAGTCAAACAATGTTCATTTTTAATTGCAATAGTAAATGTTCATTCTATCAAATACATGAACACATTTTCTCAATATCAATAGAGAACAGATGAAAAACTCAAACCACTAACCGAAATATATAAAAAAAAACAGGAAATGTCCACCTTTTTTTTGTACAATATTCACCAAAATCATTTCAATCATTGATTAGTAGCCTAAGATCAAAAATTTGTTTATAGGTTTTTTGTGAACCTTTTACTTTTTGGAACATATCTCTTTCAGACGCAAAAGTTCGAAATTTTGGTAAACTCTGAATGACTGTATCTACCAAAATAATCCTGGTGGGCTGATGAAGTATTTTTTGAGTGCTCGTACTACTTACACGAGGGCTATATCATTTCGTCACGATGTCTGTATTTTTCGAATTTTGAGCCGAAAATGGTCTCAATCGACTATGTTCGACTCACTGATGACGAATCCGTCGGAAAATTCGAGTCTGTCCGTCCGTCCGTGAGCACGATAACTCTCGAACGGAACAATCTAGAGACTTGAAATTTTCAGCGTATGTTCTGATCCCAAATGCCTCGGTTAAGTTCGTAAATGGGCAGAATTCCACAAGGGGTTCCGTGAATATGGCTGTTCAAAGTTTTGTTCCCCTGATTACTTAAAAACTACAGATTTGGTCGAGATGAAATTTTGCACTCGAATGGCGAATGAGGTGTTCAAGCTACCTGTGAAATTTTGTCCAGATCGCATGACCAGAACCATAGAAACCATAGAAAATTGTAACTTTTGAACGGAAACGCCTAGGGACTTGAAATTTTCAGGAGAGGTGTGGATCTCGAATGTCGTGATCACGTTTATCTATGAGCAGAATTATACTGAGGGTTCCGTAAATATGATCGTTTGAAATTTAGTTTTCTTGATAATTTCAAAACTACAGATTCGATCGTGACGAAATTTTGTATACTAATGGAGAATGATATATTCAAGCTACATTTCTCCAGAAGGCATGACCAGAACCATAGAAACCATAGAAAATTATAACTTCCGAAGGAAAAGGCCTAGAAACTTGAAATTTTCAGGGTAGGTTTGTATCGTGAATTTCGCGGCCACGTTCATCAATGAGCAAATTTAGAGTAGGGGTTCCGTAAATATGGCCCTTCAAAATATTTTGTTCCTGATAATTTCTAAACTACTGGTTGGATTGGCGTGAAATTCAACACCTAGCTGAAGAATAATGTATTCAAACTACGTGCGAAATTTTGTCCAAATCGTATCACCAAGACCATAGATACCGTAGAAAATTCTAGCGAATTATCGAAAAAAAATTGATCTGCTGAAGCACTGACATGAAGTCTGGAGTTTCGCCTAATTTTGAGAATTTTTTTGACAATTGTCGAAAATCCTTTCAATTGAATTCTAGAACTGAAAAATGCGAATCTACCTACAAGGCGGATGTACGAGCGCTCAAAAGCTCCTGACTTCACGGCAGTGCTTTTCGTAATTTTTTATCATTTAATGATCATTCGCTAATGCAAAACCGTAAATTTGAACGACGTACATAAAACAGTAAGGAAATAACAACTTTTTTCGCGGGAGCCTATTTTTCGAGGCCCAGTATTCTGAAAATAAATAAAAAAAAAAACTAATAACATATTCCTAATCTACGCCTTCGAATTAGTCAATACCGTAAGTTTGGTGAAGATGGAATAAGAAATGAATTTGGCGAACATCGCGGTTATTCGTATCCTGGAACCGTTCGAAAATCATTCCAAATCCAATTTTTTTTTCGTACGATATTCACCAAAATCATTTCAATCATTGAATCGACGTCATAGATCAAGATTATGTAATTATTATATTCTTGATGCTTTTACTTTTCGAAACATATTACTTAGAGACTAAACAGTACGAAATTTTTGTCTACTCTGAATGACTGTTACACATGGACCCTCCTTCTTCTTATCCATCACGCAAGGACATTTCTAGCTTTTATCCTTTGTAGTGTTATTGTAAATTCGCATAGTTATCGGACGGTTCTAGTTATTATCTTTCATTCTACCGAAAAAAAGGCACACGCCTTGAACCTTGCAGATGGTTACATCACGGTTTTTCACGGTGGAAGAAAGTATTCAAGGGTGATCAATCTTCGGGGCAGTTATGTCGAAGAATAAACTGAAGAAAAATTGAAATTTTTACTGATATCAGCCGAACATCCGAGAAGTCTGAAAACTACGTGTGTTTCAAAGCCACACAATTTCCCAATTTATCGGGATTTACCACTTCAAACAAATGTCTCACTCTGTCCCATACCTGAAAGAGCGTGAATTGCAAGAAGTATTTCAAATATTTCCGATACCGTAACTTCGAGGAATTTGCTACAGAGGGGCAATTGCTCGGAGCATTTCCACATGGAAAACTGACGAATATAGCTGCGGGTTGGTAAGTTACCGTCAACTCGGAAATATTATATGAAAGCTGTAGATCGTGCAAGGTAATGGTGCGAACAGATGTTGCTGCCATTCCAGGATTAGCACCGCTTGAGAAAAAGCCGGTAATTATCCAGATTGTCGATATTTATCGGGAGTCTACCCGAATAAAGTCTCCGATCGAATTGCGTGCCTTTTTTGCACCTCCTGCTCCACATTAGGTCCCATAATTTCATTGGACTTAAATTGTCATGGCTGTATTCATCACCGTTCGAATGGAAACAGGCGCGCAACCTTATTTACAAATCGAATAAAATGGAAATTGCCCTATTTCGGAATTCCATGAATTTTCTGCATTCTTTCCCGCATTCAATCTTGAAAATCTATATTTCTTCGATATCCTATGATTTAGACATATTTCGTTATCAGGTATATATCGAACAATGCATAACGAACGAAGCTGTAATATTATTTATATCGTTCAGTTGAACAACTTTCAATTCTGACATATTTCTCAATAATGGTGGAGGAAAAAAATTAATATGTATTCCCGAAAATAAATGAAAAAGCGATATTATCCACAAGGGCTGCTGTTCCTGTGGAAACAACATTCAATTTTATCAGAGATTTCAATATCTGATTTATTGTTCGCATTTCCAATGTTGTTTTCATCCATTGTTGCGGCGTCGATGAAAAACCGTACTGGTTATGCAATTAAAATTTTATTTCACGAATTCACTGAGTTAATTCGAACACAACAGATGACAAGCCTCCGGATAAAGCGGAATTCTGATACCTACCGGACCGCGTGATCAATTTCCTCGAATAAAAAGGGATACAGTAGAATTTGATGATAAAATGCTATTAACGTCTCGGTACAATCAAAAAAAAAAAACTTCAACTAAGGGATGTATGCAGAGTTCACCAGGAACAGCTAACAATATTGAAACGGATTGCATCAGGCGCGTAACGTTTATTCCGATTGTTCACTCGACTGTGATCTCTCAAAACATTCCTTCCGCGATAGGGAATGTAAAATGCGCCGGATTTTTCCATTTTATATCGGGAAAAGAACACCTTGAAGCTAGGACTTCCTTCGCTTGAACGAACAAACTTGTGGACACTCAGGGCAATGGCCATATTGACCCTGCCTTCCAACTCTCTTCTGATCTTTACATTTATTATGTGAAAATTATACTCGTCTAGGAATTTATCAGACGTTTTTTCTCAAAAGTGAACTTGAAAACAGGTACTTCTTTTACATACCTTAAGAGTAGATTCTTAGGGTCGAATGGAACTAGAATGCTCTAGATGTTTTGGCAGAAAACAAACAGGCAGATATCTCTTAAGTCTTCCACTTCTTCTAGACAGATTATTGAAATGAGTAGAGAAACTTTTCATACCTTTTTGGGCATATTGCGGGCATGGATGAGTGTGAGATTTGGCATAGTTCGAGTTTAGATGGAGGAGGAGTGTACAAGACAATGAATTATCTCAAAAAGTTGTTAAAAATACATTCAAATGGAAAAAATTGAAAATTTTTTTACTATGAAATGATCCTATAAAACCAAGTCGACGGAATATTGAATGTTTCTACGTTTCCTTCTCTTTCGATTTTTTTTCGCTTGAACGAACAAACTTGTGGATACTCAGGGCAATGGCCATATTGACCCTGCCTTCCAACTCTCTTCAGATCTTTACATTCATTATGTGAAAATTATACTGACACGTCTTGGAATTTATCAGTGTTTTTCTCAAAAGTGAACTCGAAAACAGGTACTTCTTTCACATACCTTAAGAGGAGATTCTTAGGTTCGAATGGAACTAGGATGCTCTAAATGTTTTGGCAGAAAACCAACAGGCAGACATCCCTTATCTTCCACTTTTTTCTGATAAATTATTGAAATGAGAGAGAAAACCTTGTATACCTTTTTGGGCATATTGTGAGCACGGATGAATGTGAAGTTTGGCGAAGTTGAAGTTTATATGGAGAGGGAGTGTAGAAGACCATGAATAATTGCGAAAAGATATTAAAAATACATTAAAATGGAAAAAATTCAAAATTTTTCTCACTATGAAATGATCCTATGAAACCAAGTCGACGGAATATTGAATGTTTCTACGTTTCCTCTGTCGATTTTTCTTCGCTTGAACGAACAAACTCATGGACAATGGCAATATTGACACTGCCTTCCAACTCTCTTCAGATCTTTACATTTATAATTTGGAAATTATACTGATACGTCTAGGAATTTATCGGTGTTTTTCTCAAAAGTGAACTCAAAAACAGGTACTTCTTTCACATACCTTTAGAGTAGATTCTTAGGGTCGACTGGAACTAGGATGCTCCAGATGTTTAGGCAGAAAACCAACAGGCAGATATCCCTTAAGGCTTCCACTTCTTTCAGACAAATTATTGAAATGAGAAGAGAACACTTTTCATATCTTTTTGGGCATATTGCGAGCATAGATGAGGGTGAGATTTGGCATAGTTGGAGTTTATATGGAGATGGATTGTAGAAGACCATGAATGATTTCAAAAAGGTGTTAAAAATACATTCAAATAGAAAAAATTTGAAATTTTTTTACTATGAAATGATCCTATAAAACCAAGTCGACGGAATATTGAATTTTTCTACTTTTCCTTTTCTGTCGATTTTTCTTCGCTTGAACGAACAAACTTGTGGACACTCTGGGCAATGGCAATATTGACCCTGCCTTCCAACTCTCTTCAGATCTTTACATTTATTATGTGAAAATTATACTGACACGTCTTGGAATTCATCAGTGTTTTTCTCAAAAGTGAACTCGAAAACAGGTTCTTCTTTCACATACCTTAAGAGGAGATTCTTAGGTTCGAATGGAACTAGGATGCTTCAAATGTTTGGCAGAAAACCAACAGGCAGACATCCCTTATCTTCCACTTTTTTCTGACAAATTATTGAAATGAGAAGAGAAAACTTTGTATACCTTTTTGGGCATATTGTGAGCACGGATGAGTGTGAAGTTTGGCAAAGTTGAAGTTTATATGGAGAAGGAGTGTAGGAGACCATGAATCATTTCGAAAAGGTGTTAAAAATACATTAAAATGGAAAAAATTTAAAATTTTTTTCACTATGAAATGATCCTATGAAACCAAGTCGACGGAATATTGAATGTTTTTACGTTTCCTTCTCTGTCGATTTTTCTTCGCTTGAACGAACAAATTTATGGACACTCTGGGCAATGGCAATATTGACCCTGCCTTCCAACTCTCTTCAGATCTTGACATTTATTATGTGAAAATTATACTGACAGGTATAGGAATTTATCAGTGTTTTTCTCATAAGTGAACTTGAAAACAGGTACTTCTTTCACATACCTTAAGAGGAGATTCTTAGGTTCGAATGGAACTAGGATGCTTCAAATGTTTGGCAGAAAACCAACAGGCAGACATCCCTTATCTTCCACTTTTTTCTGATAAATTATTGAAATGAGAAGAGAAAACTTTGTATACCTTTTTGGGCATATTGTGAGCACGGATGAGTGTGAAGTTTGGCAAAGTTGAAGTTTATATGGAGAAGGAGTGTAGAAGACCATGAATCATTTCAAAAAGGTGTTAAAAATACATTAAAATGGAAAAAATTTAAAATTTTTTTCACTATGAAATGATCCTATGAAACCAAGTCGACGGAATATTGAGTGTTTTTACGTTTCCTTCTCTGTCGATTTTTCTTCGCTTGAACGAACAAATTTATGGACACTCTGGTCAATGGCAATATTGACCCTGCCTTCCAACTCTCTTCAGATCTTGACATTTATTATGTGAAAATTATACTGACAGGTCTAGGAATTTATCAGTGTTTTTCTCATAAGTGAACTTGAAAACAGGTACTTCTTTCACATACCTTGAGAGGAGATTCTTAGGTTCGAATGGAACTAGGATGCTTCAAATGTTTGGCAGAAAACCAACAGGCACTCATCCCTTATCTTCCACTTCTTTCTGATAAATCATCGAAATGAGAAGAGAAAACTTTGTATACCTTTTTGGGCATATTGTGAGCACGGATGAATGTGAAATTTGGCAAAGTTGAAGTTTATATGGAAAAGGAGTGCAGATGACCATGAATCATCTCAAAAAGGTATTAAAAATACATTAAATGGGAAAAATTTAAAAATTGTTCACTATGAAACGACCCTATAAAACCAAGTCGACGGAATATTGAACGTTCCTACGTTTCCCTTTTGTCACGTTTCGGTGATATCTTCAACGCAGAAGATTACTGCGACAATTTAGGAACATGAAAATGAAGAAATCGGAGAGATCCTGAAAATTCTTTTGCGGAAAACCGACAAAGTGCATCAAAATTGACAAGGGTCATAATGAATATCTTCGACGGATCGACGGAAGTAGTTTGTAGTTGAATGGTTGCTATGATCTTCTACTTTTCTCATGTGATATAATGAATCGCGAAGAGTGAACTTCGTATTCCTTTTTGAGCATTACAAACGAAGTCGGCAAATAAATGACAAATTAATTCACTGTGAAGTGATCCCCTCAAACGGACGGAATATTGAAAGACCATACTTCCCTGTCCTGATAATACTCCTGCCTGCAAAATTCCTTCTAATATCTACATTTATTATGTGAAAATGATGCTCATGAGACTCATGTGGGAATTCGGCCATCGGCCGTTCCTTTCGAAAGGGAACTTGAAAAAGAGTACTTCATGTAGATATTTCTTTGGGGTCGAAAAAAACTGGAATGCACTAGATGTTTGGGTATGAATATTCAATGAGCCTTTCAATTCAATGTTGTTACCCCATATGCAAGAAAAATTAAAGCATCGAAAAGAATGAAATTCCCTTCCGAGATAATATCTAATCTACTGGGTGTCTTCATTGTTGTGAATTGGAGTAGGTACGATGTTTCGAGAAGGAAGTTTGAAAGGAAGCGTGTCGCAAACTCGCATGGTGTTGAAATACATTCTCGTCGGAACTCATTTGAAATTCCCTGCACGTATCTGAGAAAATAATACAACTTTCCGTCAGATATAGCGATAACTTTGCGTTTCGCGTCGTTACTCTTGCCTCTTGTCCTGAACAAGTGACATCAAGAATTATTTTCGAACGTTGAAATTTAACCACTCATCATACAATGGAGAACCACTTTCTTGAATAATCTGAACGTGAGCAGGTTGAATGTCAGTGGTGAAAATTCGAAAGTTTCTATTCTCTGGGGCATCACAAAAAAATGATCCCGAGAGATTCTGAACGTTTATGTTGTTATGAGAGGAAGGGTCGACAGAAATTTAATTTTTTCGTTAATATTGCACTAAATAATAATACTAGTAACGATTATTAAAATTTGTACAATTGACTTCCATTTGCTACAGTATCTGTAGAACGTTCATGGAATCTGTAATATTTCAAGACGTACCTGACAGATCGCGTGATACCGAATAGTTAAATCCGATTAAATTGGAGCTCAAATATCTGAAATTCGACCTTATTAAATAATAATAATGAGAGATAACGTCCTCTTCATGCTAATACTTCGAGACACGATAAAAGATGTTACCATCGAATACGACTTAAATCACCACTTCAAGGTATTACATGCCATATTTCATCGTTATATTTTTGATTAACGTGGGTTGTGCAAAGAATAATCGAAAGAATATTGACCACGCATCTTTGATGTAGTTAATATTCGAATTTTATCCGAAAATTATGGGGGTATTTACGTTTGTCTTGGTTCCAAACCTCTCTCAAATGATTATAAAAGAATAATTATTTAAGGCTCTAATTAAGTATCCCATCGTGCAGTTGGGCAACTCCCTAATTTGCCTGCAGCATTTCTTTAGACCGGAGCGCTTTGGAGTCTGTTATTTCATCCAAAAACGGGACATTTAATGGATTTTTTGACCGAAAAATTCACCGCATCAATCGTCACCGGAGTAAAATTAGCGAACCGTGTTCTTGTCCGATTAGTCCAGATGTCAACGAGGCATCACAAGTTTTCTTGAACCGATATTGTTGTATAATTTATGTATTGCTTGTTATTGACACCAAACTTTAATTTTTTGAGAATGTAGTTCTGGAAATTTTCGGGAAATTAGGAAGCCAAATATAATTCAGGAAATTTTTTTCATAAAATGTTAACTGCCAAAATTTCATAGGGGGCTAGAATTTCTTCTTCCTCGAACGATCCCAAAGTTTCAAATTGAAAATAATAAAACGAATTATGAACTTTTTTCGACAATTCGATTCATTCGGGATTGTGCGAATAATATTTTGAGTCTCACTGAAAACAACCAGACCCAAAATGAAAGAGCATCACAAATTTTTTTGAACCGATATTGTTGTATAACTAATGTATTGCTTGTAATTAACACAAAACATTGATTTTTTGATAATGTAGTTCTGAAAATTTTCGGGAAATTAGGAAGCCAAATATAATTCAGGAAATTTTTTTCATAAATGTTTACTGCCAAAATTTCATAGGGGGCTAGAATTTCTTCTTCCTCGAACGATCCCAAAATTTCAATATTGGAAATGATAAAACGAATTATGAACTTTTTTCGACAATTCGATTCATTCGGTATTGTGCGAATAATATTTTGTGTCTCACTGAAAACAACCAGACCCGAAATGAAAGAGCATCACAATTTTCTTGAACCGATATTGTTGTATAATTAATGTATCGCTTGTAATTGAGACCAAACATTAGTTTTTTCATAATGTAGTTCTAGAAATTTTCGGAAAATTAGGAAGCCAAATATAATTCAGGAATTTCCTTTCATAAAATGTTAACTGTCGAAATTTCATAACGTGTTAGAATTTCTTCTTCCTCGAACGATCCCAAAGTTTAAATATTCGGAATAATAAAACGAATTATGAACTTTTTTCGACAATTCGATTCATTCGAGATTGTGCGAATAATATTTTGTGTCTCACTGAAAACAACCAGACCCGTATTTGAAGAGCATCACAAATTTTCTTGTACCGATATTGTTTTATAATCAATGTATTGCTTGTAATTGAGACCAAACATTAATTTTTTGATAATGTTGTTCCAGAAATTTTCGGAAAATTAGGAAGCCAAATATAATTCGGGAAATTTTTTCATAACATGTTAACTGTCAAAATTTCATAGGGGGAAAAACAACCAGACCCGAAATGAAAGAGCATAACAAATTTTCTTGAACCGATATTGTTGTAAAATTAATATATTGCTTGTAATCAAGACCAAATATTAATTTTTTGATAATGTAGTTCTAGAAATTTTCGGAAAATTAGGAAGCCAAATATAATTCAGGAAATTTTTTTTATAAATGTTAACTGTCAAAATTTCATAGGGGGGAAAACAACCAGACCCGAAATGAAAGAGCATCACAAATTTTCTCGAACCGATATTGTTGTATAATTAATGTATTGCTTGTAATCAAGACCAAATATTAATTTTTTGATAATGTAGTTCTAGAAATTTTCGGAAAATTAGGAAGCCAAATATGAATCAGGAAATTTTTTTCATAACATGTTAACTGTCAAAATTTCATATGGGGTTAGAATTTCTTTTTCCTGGAACGATCCCAAAGTTTCAATATTGGAAATAATAAAACGAATCATGACCTTTTTTCGACAATTCGATTCATTTGGGATTGTGCGAATAATATTTTGACTCTCACTGAAAACAACCCGAAATGAAAGAGCATCACAAATTTCCTTGAACCGATATTGTTGTATAATTAATGTATTGCTTGTAATTAACACAAAACATTAATTTTTTGATAATGTAGTTATAGAAATTTTCGGGAAATTAGGAAGAATAATTCAGGAATTTTTTTTCATAAAATGTTAACTGTCAAAATTTCATAGGGAGTTAGAATTTCTTCTTCCCCGAACGATCCCAAAGTTTCAATATTGTGAATAATGAAACGAATTATGAACTTTCTTCGACAATTCGATTCATTCGGGATTGTGCGAATAATATTTTGTGTGTCACTTAAAACAACCATTCAGGAAATTTTTTTTATAAATGTTAACTGTCAAAATTTCATAGGGGGGAAAACAACCAGACCCGAAATGAAAGAGCATCACAAATTTTCTTGAACTGATATTGTTGTATAATTAATATATTGCTTGTAATTAACACCAAACATTGATTTTTTGATGATGTAGTTCTAGAAATTTTCGGGAAACTAGGAAGCCAAAAACAATTGAGGAAATTTTTTCCATAAAATGTAAGCTGTCAAAATTTCATAGGGGGTTAGAATCTCTTCTTCCTCGAACGATTCCAAAGTTTCAATATTGGAAATAATAAAACGAATTATGACCTTTTTTCGACAATTCGATTCATTCGGGATTGTGCGAATAATATTTTGTGTCTCACTGAAAACAACCAGACCCGGAATGAAAAATTTTCTTGAACCGATACTGTTTTATAATTAATGTATTGCTTGTAACTAACACAAAACATTAATTTTTTGATAATGTAGTTATAGAAATTTTCGGGAAATTAGGAAGACAAATATAATTCAGGAATTTTTTTAATAAAATGTTAACTGTCAAAATTTCATAGGGGGTTAGAATTTTTTCTTCCTCGAACGATTCCAAAGTTTCAATATTGGAAATAATAAAACGAATTATGAACTTTTTTCGACAATTCGAATCATTCGGGATTGTGCGAATAATATTTTGTGTCTCACTGAAAACAACCAGACCCGAAATGAAAGAGGCTTTGATTTATGCAGCATTGGAGCTTTAAACTTCACTTCCCTACCCAGCCGAAGTAACGGACTTTCGTTTGATATCTTGTTCAATGTTTCAAGAAATGTAAAATTCCATAATAATCGTTTTGAATTATGGCAAAAATGAAAGATATAAAATATTTCTGAAGTTTTTCATTCTGCCAGAAGAATGATCATGGTTATAAATTATGCATTCGTTTGAGAATGCTTAAAGGGATAATGTGAAAGTTTACGTACCTTTCATTTCAGACGTGAAGAATCCGATTTTGTTGGGATGAAAGCAATAGTACTAATGATATATTATGCATAAAATAAGAAGGGGGAACTGTTCCACTCAACTTTTAGATAAGAACAGAACTTTAAGAATGCTCGAAGAGATCCATCTCTTGTACAGAACGCTTAAGCCATTGAAATATCCTCTGTGAGTTGGCAACTTCCCCCTCGGGTGGAAGGTATTCACATTTTGTGCGGTTTGACTGAAATATATTGTTTCGGATATGTCCTAAACAACATCATGTTATAGGAGAAAGTTGCTTCCTTACAACTTCAGCTTGAGTTATCTAATATATTGCTTCAGATCTTAAACAACACACAACTTGGTGTGAACTGAATAGCTGCAAACCTGAGGAACATAAGTTTATTGTTTCTTTGATGGCAGTGTGGATAGAATGGAACACAATTAACCAAACTTTTCGAGTGAAGATATCTCATTTGGCATTGGAAACCGTGTATGAGATACACTACGAACTTCCTGTGTTATAGGATTGCTATTCGGAATGCGATTATTTACAATGTCAACTAAATTTCTTTATGAAGAGCGGAACGATCCATTTTACAGCGAAGATTTGACACTACAAATGATACGCAAATTTTTTTGAATATGAACAAGACAATTTCCTGTATTCGATTCTCGAATGAAATTGTGTTCTAGAATGGGTGAGAATGGCCAAAAAAAAATGAATGCGCTACTAACGGTGGGGGTGTTTTCACCGCGAAATATTTTCCATCGAAGTATTTCCATATACGCCCGGGTGTTTGGCGTCTACGACATTGAATGATACGATTTTATTCAATCTCTCCAAGCTATCCTTCATTTTTATCGTTCTTGTTTCATATTCACGATTTTTCTGTTATTTATTGCAGTGTAAAAACCAGAAACACATAAGGTTTTGAAACGCTAGTTTTCCAAGTGGAAATATGAGGAATAGTCCGGAAAAGACCATGTAAAACCGGGATATCTGAATGCCCCTGAGAGTATCGAAATATGGTCATTTAGAAGTTTTGCGTTTTCAATTTATTGCTTAGTAGTTTTGAATTGTAGATACACGTCAACATACTTGGTTGGGAACAATCGTTTGCAAAGTTTCATTTGTAAATCGATAAGATGCGATATCACCGAAGATTCATATCAATTGGAAAAAGTTTCACTACACTTTACGTCTTCAAAAGAATGGATCTCATAAGAGACAACTAAAATTAATTTTTTGTTCGTTTCAGATATGAGGCCAATAGTCTCGTTCATCAATGGTGTGGGTGACAAGGTAAGTTACCAGTTTTTTGAAAGCCTATCTAAACCGTTCGATATAATTCGGGACAACTTTCATTGTTCCAAAAAAAAACCGCATCTGCAATATCATCGCCGAACACCGTGAAGAAAACAAGTGGAATCATCCATTCCATCGACGATTCTAACATATTCTATACAGGCACGGCTCGGTCGCAAATTTGTAACAGCAAAAAAAAAAAATGGGCGATAAGGTCCGTGCCGCGCTCTCGTACTCTGTTATAATACTGAGCACCAGTTTATGGAACTAAGCGCATACAAACGGGGAATCTTAGTTTGGAATCACAGATAATACCGCCAATGCACCTGGGTATCGCGTTCAGCCCTTTACGCCCTTGTAACGAGGTTGTTGAACTTTTTATTCGAATCCGGAAATGAATTGAACCCCGGGAATATATTATTCTTACGGTAACGTAAAAAAGAATTGTTATCACTATTTTAACGTTACGCTTGCAGAACACTACTTTGATGATGTGATTTATGGGTAGTTTTTGAGAGGGGTTTCGTTTCTACCCTTATATCGATTCGGTTGCATAGACACCATTTCAGCCGATTCTTCTGGTGCTGGATTGAACGAGAGAAGAAGGGGATTGTTTCGGGTCAGTGTTTGGGAGAATGGATACGTAGAAGTTTATTTCGTCGTATTTTCTGTATTACGATACTTTGATTTCCTTTTTTGGTTCTTGGGAAACTGAGACTCCGTCTCCATATCGCCGTTCGAATTTTTTCTTCATCACTGCGAATACGAAATTTTCAAATAATAATTTCATTCGAAATCTGCGGAAAGGAATTCACGTATCTTTTATTGATATTTTTTGATGGTAACAACGCCTAGATGATATGGTTATGGTGAGGATCATAGTGAATATCTTTGAATGATCGTTGTTCAGTAGTTTGTTCGGAAAATTGTTTATCTAAATCTACACGAAACGTGTTTATTTTTTGGAGCATATTGCAAGCACGGATGAGTGTGAGATTTAGCATAGTTGGAGTTTATATGGAGGGGGAGTGTAGAAAACCATAAACCATCTCGAAAAGGTGTTTCAAATATATTAAAAAGGAAAAATTAAAAAATTCATTTTCTATCAAATGATGCTATAAAACCAAGTCGACGGAATTTTGAACGTTCCTACGTTTTCTTTTCTGTTGATTTTCGGTGATACCTTCGACGCAGAAGATTACTACGATAATATAGAAACAATGTAGATAAAGAATTCGGAGAGATCCTAAAAAATCTTATTCAGAAAACCGGCAACGTGCCTCAAAATTGACAAGGGTCATAGTGCATATCTTCGACGGATCGTTTCTCAGTAGGTTATTCGGAAAATTGGTACTATCTTCTACATGAAACGTGACGGTAAAACTTTTTTTCCCTTTTTGAGCATATTGCAAGCACGGAGGAGTTTAAGATTTGGCATAGTTGGAGTTCATATGGGGGAGGAGTGTAGAAGACCATAAATAATCTCAAAAAGGTGTTGAAAATACATTGAAATGGAAAAAATTAGAATTTATTTACCATGAAACGATCCTATAGAACCAATTTGACGGAATTTTGAACTTTTCTGAATTTCATTTTCTGTCGATTTCCGGTGTTTTCCTCGACGCAGTAGATTACTGCGATAATTTAGGAACATGAAAATGAAGAAATCGGAGAGATCCTGGAAAATCTTATCTGGAAAACCAGCAATGTGCCTCAGAAGTGACAAGGGTCATAGTGAATATCTTCGACGGATCGTTTCTCAGTAGTTCGTTCGGAAAATTGTTACTATCTTCCACATGAAACGTGACGGTAAAACTTTGTTTTCTTTTTTGAGCATATTGCAAGCAAAGGTGAGTGTGAGATTTGGCATAGTTGGAGTTTATAAGGAGGGGGAGATTGGAAGACCATAAATCATCTCAAAGAGATGTTTAAAAAAATATATGAATTGAAGAAAATAAAAATTTATTTACTATGGAAAGATCCTATAAAACCTAATCGACAGAAATTTGAACGTTCTCACGTTTCCTTTTCTGCCAATTTCCGATGATATCTTCGACGCAGAAGATTACTACGATAATTTAGGAACATGAAGATAAAGAAATCGGAGAGATCTTTAAAATTCTTATGCGGAAAATCGACAAAGTTCCCAAAAATGAGAAGGGTCATACATAGTGAATATCTTCGACGGATCGTTGCTTTGTACTTTGATCGGAAAATTGTTACATTCTACATGAAATGTGACGGTAAAACTCTGTTTCTCCTAATGAGCATATTGCAAGCACGGAGGAGTGTAAGATTTGGCATAGTTGGAGTTCATATAGGGGAGGAGTGTAGAAGACCATAAATCATCTCGAAAAGGTATAAAAAATACATCAAAATGGAAAAAAAATTTATTCACTATGAAACGATCCTATTAAACCGACTTAAAGTCGACTGAATTTTGAACTTTTCTTAATTTCATTTTTTGTCGATTTTCGGTGATATCTTCGACGCAGAAGATTACTACCACAATTTAGGAACATGAAAATGAAGAAATCGGAGAGATCCTGAAAAATCTTATCTGAAAAACCGACAACGTGCCTTAAAATAGACAAGGGTCATCGTGAATATCTTCGACGGATCATTTCTTAGTAGTTTGTTCGGAAAATTGTAACTATCTTCTACATGAAACGTGACGGTAAAACTTTGTTTCCCTTGTTGAGCATATTGCAAGCACGGATGAGTGTAAGATTTGGTATAGTTGAAGTTGGTATGGAGAAGGAGTGTAGAAGGTCACAAATCATCTCAAAAAGGTGTTGAAAATACATTAAAATGGAATTAATAAAAATTTGTTCACAATGAAACGATCATATAAAACCAAGTCGACGGAATTTTGAACGTTCTCACGTTTCCTTTTCTGTCGATTGTCGATGATATCTTTGACGCAGAAGATTACTACGACAATTTAGGAACATGAAAATGAAGAAATCGAATAGATTCTGAAAATTCTTTTGCGGAAAACCGACACTGTGGCTCAAAATTGGCAAGGGTCATAGTGAATATCTTCGGCGGATCGTTTCTCAGTTGTTTGTTCGGAAAATTGTTACTCTTCTATATGAAACGTGGCGGTAAACTTTGTTTCCTTTTTTAAGCATATTGCAGTCACAGATCAGTGTGAGATTAGGCATAGTTCGGTTTATATTGAGGTGGAGTGTAAAATACCATAAATAATTTCAAAAAAGGGTGGAAAATACATTAAAATGAAAAACAAAAAAAGATTTTTACTATGAAATGATCCTTTAAAACCAAGTCGACAAAATATTGAACGTTCCTTCGTTTTCTTTTCGGTTGATTTTCGGTGATACCTTCGACGCAGAAGATTACTACGATAATATAGAAACAATGTAGATAAAGAAATCGGAGAGATCCTGAAAAATCTTATCTGGGAAACCGACAACGTGCCTTGAAATTGACAAAGGTCATAGTGAATATCTTCGACGGATCATTTCTCAGTAGTTTGTTCGGAAAATTGTAACTATCTTCTACATGAAACGTGACGGTAAAACTTTGTTTCCCTTGTTGAGCATATTGCAAGCACGGATGAGTGTGAGATTTGGTATAGTTGAAGTTCGTATGGAGAAGGAGTGTAGAAGGTCATAAATCATCTCAAAAAGGTGTTGAAAATACATTAAAATGGAATTAATAAAAATTTGTTTACGATGAAACGATCATATAAAACCAAGTCGACGGAATTTTGAACGTTCTCACGTTTCCTTTTCTGTCGATTGTCGATGATATCTTTGACGCAGAAGATTACTACGACAATTTAGGAACATGAAAATGAAGAAATCGAAAAGATTCTGAAAATTCTTTTGCGGAAAACCGACACTGTGCCTCAAAATTGGCAAGGGTCATAGTGAATATCTTCGGCGGATCGTTTCTCAGTTGTTTGTTCGGAAAATTGTTACTCTTCTATATGAAACGTGGCGGTAAACTTTGTTGCCTTTTTTGAGCATATTGCAAGCACAGATCAGTGTGAGATTTGGCATAGTTGGGTTTGTATTGAGGTGGTGTGTAAAATACCATATATAATTTCAAAAAAGGGTTGAAAATACATTAAAATGAAAAACAAAAAAAGATTTTTACTAAGAATTGATCCTATAAAACCAAGTCTACGGAATATTGAACGTTCCTACGTTGCCTTTTCTGTCGATTTTCGGTGATCTCTTCGACGCAGAAGATTACCACGACAATTTAGCAACATAAAAGTGAAGAAATCGGAGAGATCCTGAAAATTCTTATGCGGAAAACCGACAACGTGCCTCAAAATTGAGAAAGGTCATAGTGGATATCTTCGACGGATCGTTTCTCAGTAGTTTGTAGTTGTTTTTTGCTATGATCTTTTAGTTCTGCGAAGTAGAGTGAACTTTTCATTTCTTTTTGAGCATTACAAACGAAATCGGCAAAACATTAAACCAAAATTGTGGGTGGAACGATGGGAAATCATGTACTTACGAGCCCTACGTCCCAACAGGATTTGATAAAATACCGATAGGCATTACCAGTGCTGATTCTATTGAAGTTCGTATTGATGTCATCATAGAGAAGAATAAGCCGAGAATTGATCTGTAGATTCTGTATCTTTCCGAGGATCTTCCTCGGAGCTAGGTACCCACATAAGATTATGTGGCATTTGTTTCGTTGAACGCTTTGTTCATTCCACCCTGAGAAACTCCGCGGTTCACTGGAGTCTATATCAGCGAAACCAATAATTTTTCATGTCGCCATCCCTTAGCTATGATATATAGAGTACAGATTTAGCAGGACGGTTAAAATACGAGATGAAATAAATCTTTCTCCTGTTCGTTCAGACCGAGAATATTCCGAATATTTAGGAGCTATTCACTTCAAATATATTCGCGGAAAATGATTTATAATTAGAGTGGAAGAGGGGAAAAAGTGCAGGTGGGAATAAAGCGCAGGCACAAATCGTATTATTTCGATCAGAATACTTAATATACTGCTCTTCAATTTTTCTATGCTGGTTTTATGGGAAATAGGGCACCCCAATGCTTTCATGCCATAACTTCAAGCATGGAGAATCGCTCAAAACTGACCAATTTCAGGAAGATTCGAATACGCCTTTTCGAATTAAAATAATCGACGTATACTTTCATTCACTTTCTTTGTTCTATGACGTTGAATTCATTATTTATTTATTATTCCATAGAAACCATAACAGAAAATTGTATTCATCGAAATTACGAGTAAATATCGAAAGTTCGTCTCAATAAGAAATGAGGAATATAATCAACAACAACAAAAAATGATCAACTGGCGAAATCAATGATATTATCATGAACAACAACAAATATGTGGATTAGGAATTATTCTCCTGATATGGTTGAGAATCATTCTTCATTTGTCATTGTTGTTCAATGAGCAATTATCATTATTTCTTTATAAATTTTTGTTATCTTGAATCATGAACCAGAATTATATTGATTTCTGGCATAAAGCCATCGCATTCTAAATAATTCATTTCATTTCATAACGTACCTAAATTAGATTTCATTTTAATTTCCGTTCAAATTTGGACTTCGGACGAGAAAATCAGTTGTGTTGGGAATTGGAGTTGTTCTTCCGTTTACAGTAATTATGGAAGGTTCATGGGTGATGCTTGTAGCGTAGAGGGAAATGAAAACGATTATAGTTGCTTATTCATAAAGCTTCTCAATATTGAATTGAAGACAACTTGAGGAAGCCACAAATTCAGAAAGAAGTTCTAATATTCGGTATAGATTCATCTTTTTTTGTTGTATTCCCGATGTTCAACAGTTGTCGATTTTGCCATCTTGCGCGCATTTTATTGTCAGTTAATACATCTTCTCGAATACTCTGTCAAAGGGCGGATTCAAGACTTTTCTGTATCAATCAATTCAGACTTGACGCGGCTTCAGAGGTGTATGTATATATCTTAACGATGAAGGAGTGTAGAGAATTCCATTCGGCATTCTTCGTCGGATGGGAATTTCACGCTCAAATTCGAATATTCCGAGATAAATTGGTAATGATGTTCGTTTACGTCTCATTTTCGTCACTAAGCATATTTTCTGTCCCATGACAGCATCCATTTCCGTGCCAAAATAGGTGCAATTGAAGATGGCTCTAGTGATTTACTGCCTCTTCTTGCATACAATTCTTCCGGAATATTAATTTTTATATTGTGCATAAATTTTATTCACATTGAGAGAGGATTTTTTCATGGACACATTCAAGGAAGTGTAGGAAGTAAACCAGGAAGAAATACTTTATTATAAGTAAAACAACCAAGACAAAAATATCATCATGAACTCGAATTTATATTGGTGTTTCCTCTAACAAAGTAAAAAAAAAAGTTCTCAATCTCGCAATTTTCAGCCACTTCTCCTGTGAGATAGCTACTTGTCATCATCTTCTCATCAAATTTGAAGAATGCTCATACATATCATCGTGAAATACTCTCAGGCAAATTTATTCAGTGTGTCTCTATTGTGACACCTATTCTCAAGAAGAAGCAAGCCCTCCTCGTTCACGGTATTCTCGGAACAGTATCTGCATATTTCATGGATTATTTGACGTTTATTTATGGAAACCATGAGGTAGAACACAATGTTCTACACTATGAGGTAGGAAAATGTTGATTTTGTGTTCCTATTGGAAGCATTTTCTACGGTGTGATAATTTCGGTTGTCTGATATAAAAAAATATACGAACACCTACAATTGACCAGAAAAAAACAAGGATTTGACCAACTGCATACTTCGTTACAAGAAATTGAAATACTTTGGTTTCAAAGACGTAAGCTGTGTACAAGATATGGTAGCTCATGATTATAGACTGAGCACGATAAATTGGGGGAGCTCCCCTTTATGGAAATTTGAATGTGATTTAATCGCCAGTCGATTCAGCAATATATCTTGATCGCTATAAAGTACTGCAATATCGATCAAATTTCTAATCAGAAATATCAATTAGGTGGATTTATTATCTTTATAAACAAGTCTAGGTTATTAGTATCGAAATAAAGAAATTCAAATGCAATGTACTGATACAGAAATCTAAATGCTTGAATTGGGGTAAAGATATCAATAATTAAAATAACTAAACCCAACAGTATGTTGAAATTTTATACATTTACCATTTCATTCGAAGAAAATCATTTTCGACGTCTTTTGGAAACAAATTTTCGCAATGTCTTCTATAGAAAATTATAATAAGAATAAATGACTGAATGAACATCCAGTAAATTCAGTGTTCAAGTTTCGATCAGCAGTAAATTGTGTTTGACAACTTGACAAGATGAAGAAATTCAATGGAAGGATAGAAACTATTGTTATGGTTCGTTCCAGATATTAATAATATTAAATTTTGAAATTTATAAAAACCACTAACAATGTTCACACAATTTTGTTTGAATAATATATTTTTATTTTTCCCGAGACTCTATTTCAATGAGGGTACTAAAGGTGAATAATAAAAAGAAGTTTTCTACTCTTGACAAACTTAACAGTGATTCTGGATGCTCATATAAATTTTTTTTCAAAATTAACACTTTTCCTCTAATTTTTTTCTTAAATATTTCTCCCACTTCCCTTCAACTTTCTTCTGTCTTTCCTAATGGGAGTCTTCTTCGGCGCAAGTTAATGACCTCTTACAACTTTTTTTTATTATGCATCTTATACGCTCGTTTCTGCTTCTGGGATTCATTATCCCTTTCATCATAAGTTAAGGTAATCACATCTACATCACTGTCATCAGATTTCTTGCGTTTGACACCTCTTTGTTTCAACTCAATAACTCGACAGTCTTTATCAGATGGCAGAAGGTTTTCATTTTTCTCTTTAGGCTGATATAGCATTTGATGAATCACTTCTAAATTTTTTTTATCAAATTTGAGTATATTCTCGATTTTTTTATAATATTCATTAGAGTCCATTGTATAGTTGAATCTATCATTTTTATGAATTTCTTTTT
Organism: Aphidecta obliterata; assembly: GCA_963966015.1. Lineage (NCBI taxonomy): Eukaryota > Metazoa > Arthropoda > Insecta > Coleoptera > Coccinellidae > Aphidecta > Aphidecta obliterata. The sequence goes on from OZ014436.1 coordinate 10,891,298, forward strand.
GTATTAACTCAATTTTGCCTAGCTTCTTGTATTCCAACTTGATATCCCCCTTCTTGAATTATCTATTCTATGAATATTTCCAACACAATATTTCCCTATTTTTGTTTCAGAACTATCCTCTTTAGTTTCTTTTTTGTCATCATTAGATTTGAAAGAATTTTTGCCTCCTTTCATTAGATGATTGGTCTTGTAATTTCTGCATATTAATTTCATTTAATTTCATATTTTTTCTGTATTTTTTATTATTACTGTAAGTTCTTTATCTTTTTCAAAATCAATCATTTCTTCCTCAATTTTCTTCTCAAGTCTGTTTTCCCTTATAATAATTCTTTCTTCAATTTCCTTCAGTTTCCTTGAATTTTCTTCTATTTTTATCTCTAACCTTTCTGAAATTTCTTCCATTTTTTCAAGTTTTTTATTCATGTCTAGTTTTATTCTTCCTGTATTATCTTTTATAACCTTCAATTCATGGTGCATTCTTTCTGAACAATCCTCCAATCATCTTTTGATTCAATCTTTCTGAATCCTCTTTCATTTTTTCGTATAACTTCTTATTCATGTCCATTAATGCCTTCATCATCATATTTGATTCTGTTTTGACTATTTCCCCCAACAAAATTTCACCCCTTGTTTCCATGTTGGAAAGAAAATGGTAATTTATCAAAAAAAATATTATAAATCTGAAGAATAAATTCGAACTATTAACCCCATTCAAACCAATAATCATCTTATTCAAGCTGTTCAAATTAATCAATCCACGCGTTGGGCGCCATTTATTGTTATGGTTCGTTCCAGATATTAATAACTCTAAATTTTGAAATTCATAAAAACCACTAACAATGTTCAAAGAATTTTGTTTCAATTATATAATTTTATTTTTCCCGAGATTCTAGTTCAATGAGGGTTCTAAAGGTGAACAATCAGAAGAAGTTTTCTCACAAAATTATATAATCAGCAATCTCATTTTAAGAACCAACCCCAAATATCAAAAGAAACTATAACTTATATTTATAAACTTAAAAAAACGTTCGATTGGTGAGTGCACTCACTAATGTTCTAATATTTCCAATTCCAATTTTCCTTCTTCTAACCAGCACGCTGTTTCGATATTTCCTTCACTCCTTCACTCGCCAAATCAATTCTAACAATACAATCTACGAATCTACTCTTGACAAACTTCCAAATACTATTTATTATACTTTTTCTTCCCGCAAAACCAATCTTTCTGCAAACTTTTTGAAAATATCGATCTTTCACCCTGACTTTTCTCTCTCAATTCTTCACTGGCCTGCTTTTCCCTTCCATATTATTTAATATCGCATTCCCATGGTAACATTCTTGATACATTCTCCATCTTCACATGCACATCTTCATTTTGACTTTCTTCATAAACACTAACCAACTAAACTAAACTTAACTATTTAAAATTAATAATTTTAACAGATTCATATTTTCCTTATTTTCAAATAATCTGAACCCTCTTTGAAATAAACACATTACAATAATTTATAAATTGATCGAATTTACTGAATTGACTGAGATGTTTGAGAGTTCTTGAACTTTTGGTGATATTATTCGAATTTATTTTATTGTGAATTTTTGAAACTTTGAGAAATATGACCATGTTTTGATTTCCACAACACTATATCTAGGTTGATAGTATTGAAATAAAGAAATGCAATGAACTGATACAGAATTCTAAATACTTCAATTTGGGTAACGGTATCAATAATTAAAATAACTAAACCCAACTTTATACATTCACCATTTCATTCGAAGAAAATTACCTCATCATTTTGGACTTTATATGAAAACATATTCTCGAAATGTCTTCTATAGAAGATTATAATAAGAATAAATAAATGAACATCCGGTGAATTCGGTGTTGAAATTGCGATCAGCAGTAAATTGTGTTTGACAACTCGACAAGATGATGACATTCAATGGAAGGATAGAAACTATAACGAGGCGTATACGGAGTGGCATGATGAATCCTCAGAATGATTTACACCAACATTCGAATTAATAGGTCCCAAAACCCGACAATTAAATTCAAAGCCTCCTTGAAAACGTCTTCTGTCTCCCGAAATGAACCACTTCCAATTGTTCCGCCGCTCGTTCCCCTCAAAGGGCATAAATGTCAATTTACAACGTGATTTCGAAATCAAAGTCCTCTCCTCACTTCGGCTGGGACAATTTTCTTCTATTTATGATTTTCAATATTAAAAAGAATGTGCCTTGCCGCCAGGCCCTACTAATGACGTTAATGCGTGCCATTGAAGATCGGGTATTCCTGCAAGGGATGGATTCAGCTCACAACGCTATGGAGATTCTTTCTTGCCATTATGATAGGGGAGGAGGAGAATTCGAACATTTCCACGACGATTACACGTTCCGAATGGGACCAAAATTTGGGGGAAAAATATATATGAATATGCCCGGCACCTTCGCCATTTTGCAACCCAGTACTAGTTCCTCAACTTATCACTTGCATTGTTGCAAAGACTCCATGAGTCAATGTCCGATATTCGAAGAGTATTTTTATCTGTTATAATGCACATCGGACCAGAAGTTCCATTTTGTAATATACATTCAACATAAGCGATTTCTAATATTCATTCGCTGTTTAGCTCGATCGTGTGGATGTTTTCGCGTTAGCTTCATCATGAATACCTTTGCCCGGCTGTGATGCAAGCCCCAAACTAACCCGTATCAGAATATTTGGATACAGCGCTGCTATCTACATTACCCTGGCTTGCCGCACCTATATAATCAGACGCTTTAAAACTAATTAAAGTCGATATTGGCGATCTAAACTAGAATGTTACGAGCTGAATATGTGGCTCAGCAATTTGACTGCAACACGTCTTGATTTGGTAAAGGCAATCACAAAGAGAATGTCACTTCACATGAGAAATTAGTATTATTATGCCAAAAAATGAATCTTTTAGTACCTGATCTCTTTTAACTCAACTCGAGTCACGATTGATCGTATTTATTTTCGAACTGAAATCCTTAAGGCTAATTTTTTTCAGCTGGAATATTTACATGCTACATAGTTGATTTCTAGTACGGTCCTATTGAATAGAGAATTGTGCCAACGGCGTTAATTCCTGAAGGGTGTTTTCATTCCATCGGTATTTCAATTTAGTTGGTGACGTTAAAATTCAACAAACCCTTATTGCTTTCGCTTAGTTCCAATAACAGCGCGATCCAGCATATATCTGCGCTGAAGTGACTTCGAATGACCCAATTATATCATCTTCTGCAGTCAGAACTGTTGAACACTCTCTGTTTGCTTATCAACACAATTGCGGGTATTCAAGTGAAGAAATTCCCAATATGGATTTCAATTATTTTTTCAGTAACTGTAGATTTTCGATATTCTGATACATATTTCAACAAGGTCCACCCAAAAACGTAATATCCAAAAAAATAATTGTTTTGAAGTAGAAGAAGCAACTCTTAAATAGTGAGAGACGTACCCGGCACCTTCACCATTTTGCACCCGAGGACTATTTCTTCATGTTATTGTAAAATTTTCCAATTTTCTTTTTCGAGTTGCGTTCGACCAAACCCTCTCAAACCTTCCTTTCCTCTGTGGGTGACTTGTCTCAGTTAGGACTCTGACCAGTCATGCGAGTAAACAAAGAGACAAGCAAATATCAAACCTTAATAGTTAATAGTTAATAGTTAGGAAGGGGGTTACGTTCCACTGCAACCTAGGTTCTATTCATTATTCATTCTATATCAGGTCTATTGCGCCCTCCATCAGAGCCGTATTCGCAAATGCGCTACCTACAGCTCGCCCTCCAGCTCCAGAGCTCCAATGAACTCCAGTATCTGAGAGGGCTTCAAGGAGGTTAGATCCTCATTCCTCCTGTAATTCTCTTGTCCAAGACATTCTTTGCGGTGGTTTGCAATGGCGAGGCATTCTGCAACCAGGTGAACAGGAGTCTCCTCCTCTTCATCACAGAATCTACACTCGTCTGTTTCTGTTAAGCTCATTCTCATCATATGCTTCCTAAGGTGACAATGTCCTGTGAGGAAGCCAGTGAGCAGGCGTAACTTGTTCTTACTGAGATCCAAATACTTTTTGGATCTCGAACTTTCAAAGTTCCGAATGAACATTTTAGAGTGATCCATTCCTGGAAGGTTCCTCCAGAGTGCTTCTCTTTCGGTCTCTTCCTTCTCCAGAAACTCTTTCTTATAGGTGCGTTTACCTATGCCACAGAAAGGTTCTGGGCCAGTAAGTGGCGTTTGTGCTCCCTTTCTGGTAAGTGTATTGGCCTCTTCGTTTCCTTTGATTCCTGAGTGACCAGGCACCCAGACTAAAGAGACCTTATTTTTCTTGCGTACTACATTAAGTTTCTCCGGCACTCTCATATCAGCTTTGAGTCGATGATATAGGAGTTCAGTGCTTTGATAGCAGCTTGACTATCCGAGTGGATCACAATGTCACACCCTTGATAGTTTCTTTCCAGGTTTATATCTATGCATCTTTCGATTGCAAGTATTTCTGCCTGAAACTCACTCGAGTAGGAGGCTAACGATAGTGTACACTTGCTTCTTGCCCCGTATACTCCAGCGCCGTCCCCCATCGTGGTTTTAGAACCATCTGTATACCATTTAATGGTATTCACTTTGAAGATTTGGGTAGTGTATTCCTTTTCCCATTCTTCCTTTTTACATAGCATAGTGTTGAAGTTTTTCTCAATGCTTACTTTTTTAATCATAACATCACTAGGCAGGTTCGCTGATGAGATGTACTTGTTCAGAGAGGACCAGGGTCCTTGACTTTTAATTCTCTCATTCCCTGTACCTTCCCTAGATATTCTAAGGATAGCCTCATGGGCTACCCTGTTGATCAGATGTAATGGAGTGAGATCTGTGATAACCTCAATATCAATATCAAACCGTTGTCATCCGTCAAATTTTATGTTGAAGTTACTGTGAGAAATAATATTAAGTTCTCCGTAACACCAGGGATTTTATTCAGAAGCTCTGTTAATTGGATTGACGAAATGAATGCAGTACATCGAAGCAATAATCATGGTATTTGCTCCCTGGTGGTTTCGTAGTAGAATTGGGAGGGAAGAACTTCGATCAAAACAACTCTTCAATAACCCAAATTAAATGGGATGCCTGAAACTCATTCCGCACAACTCTTTGCAAATTCTGAGTTTGCATATTCATATATTTAATGTAGGTTCATTCTCTGGTATTAACCCAGTCTGAGATTGTAGCCAAGGAGTTGAGTGAGTTGGCGAATTTAGAGGAAATCATAAGGGACCCCACTCAATCTCTTCCGAATACTCACGCGCAAGGACCGATATTTCGTTGATCTGGGGAATTTCGATGATACAAGGGTAAATATTTGTTTCCCCTTATTTTCTATCCGCATCTTTTCGTAATTTGTCTGTGTCTTTTCGATGAAGTTTGTATGGAATGATGTATTATTAGGCAACGTTTGCAGTTTTTGAATTTTCTTTGGTTCACTTCCTATTTCCATGAATTTCCTCCAACTAATGGTGGAATAATGTATAACGGAAAAATTTTATGGGTGGATACTAGACTCGAGTATAATTTCATATAAGAATTCCTCGATTCAAATGAAATAACACGAACGTTAATAAGAAAATGGTTATGTGATGTTAACTCCCATGGTAACCAAAGGGAGTTTATCTGAGCCTGTAGTCGTGAACAGGTTCAAGGAAGTACGAGAAAGTAATTACAACAAATTTCCAACTCACTTCAAGCAAAAACTACATAAGATACATGTAAAAACACTTCTCCCAAAGGACCTGTGCAGGGACAACTATTCCTTGCATTTGATAAATGATGTATCCAAAGTCTGTGACGGTGTTCCATGCAAAACTCGAGACTTTGTCGGGAAGTTTTCACAATATTTGTATACGACTGAAAAGTTCAGATTTGAATGTTCAACAATTAAAATTGTTCTCGTGTAAATTTTTCGAGTTCCATCCTAAGGGTTCTTCAATGAGTGGATTCAAAGACCCTAAGCGACACTTGATTTTGAGCAGAAGATGAAATTCCACTCGGAAAGTTCTTTGAAAGTTTAAAGGAGACACAATGTGACTTCCAAATGACAATTTACAGTTGGGGACCGCAAATCCAATTAGATGTTGTAGCAATTTTAACTAATGAAATAATTGAAATAACTCTATATATATATATATATATATTGCATGCATAAACAGGACTAATTTGATGTGTCAACAATCCCGAAGACAGTGATTGGCATTGCTTAATCTGGACCTTCCGAAAGATTCCCGTTTTCCCCCTCGCAATATCCTTCGAACTTTTCGCGGAATTCAAAAACTTGTTCTAACGGAACAAATTGAGTTTCAGTCGGACGACTTGGACTAGGGAAAAATTGTTTACAACAAGGCCGGAAAATTATTTGTTTTCAGAAAACCGCCCTTGTTGAAATTTATTCAATTATTAAATCTCAACTCCGAAGAACAAAAATGGGCTATGGTTCAACGTTTTTTTTCCAAGGATTGGCTGTGGGAATCCAAAACATGAGACAAGGTTTTTTTTCCTGTTACTCTAGAGTCATGTTCTATTAAATTGTGAAAACGAAGTGTTAAGCAGATTGTGTATCGATAATTTTAGTGAGCTAGTTCTACAACACGAATCTGAAACATTGGACTTCTCAAGGCATAATTAGCACATCGAAATTCATCCTTTACCGTAACCTAAACAAAGGTAAAAGCAAATTTATGCTCTTTCACATGATAACCTTCTGAAGCCAGTGAAAGCGTTTTCTGTAGATTTATGTCTAGAAACGACGAATGCGGAAGAGTTTCAATAAGATTACAAGCCGTTCCCTTATTCAAACAGCCTTATTTCTGTACATACATTCATTTTCTCCCTTTTCTGTTTAATCCGCCTGTTTCATCGTACGTAATGGAACTATTCCAGGAGCCGTAGCTTTTATCTATGAAAACTCCCGAATAAGCTCAACAAATGAACAATGTATACAATTTAAGGAGTGCATTTGTGGGTTTGCTCTCACAAACAAACATTCCTATGAATTCGTCTATGATAGCATTTGTGACAACTATATATGCCAGAACCACACAAATTTTGCCAGTATTCGTAGAAAGAATAAGTAAAGACCGAAGACCGCGAAGATAATAGTTTGAGACCCATAACTTCAGGAACTTCGAGACAAGAGGTGAAACTTTCATGAAAAGCAGAACACCAGGTGAAGGCAATATCACAGTTTGAAAGAATATTCGAAATACTCGACAAATCTCATGATCGGCATTCTACAACAGAAATATTCACCATTAGCTTGGAAGACTGCCACTATTATAAAATCCAATCCTCACACAAAATCATAGACCTATCACTACTAACTGGAGAGAATAATCCTGAAGACACTGCAGGAAGAAAACTTTATTGGAATAGTCAAAGTCAATCAGAACAATTCCTAATTCCTTTTTGTACCTATTTGGAAACAAATCCACCCACACACGATATTGACTTTATTTCTTTTTATTCGCACTTCCCTAATCGAAACACGGCTTTTAACTCTACTCAAAATAAAACTTCTTCTACACTTATTTCCACAATCTCTCTCACAACGGCCGCTAACCTAAGTCGTACCCCGTCCCGTACGGTTTTACGCTTCTTGGTTCCCTCTCCGCGAGCAAATCCTTCTGAATCGAAAAGTGAACCTTAATTCTGTACCTATCGTGGCACCTTTCCGACTTTCAACTACCCCTAACGCGAGTCTCAGACTCAAAACAATTTAACTCTCCCGAGTTCTCCACTTCCGCACAACTCACCCCCCCCCGGCCCCAGACCGGTAACAACTGACTCTTCCCGAGCCACTCCCAACCGACAAAAACTACCCACGGTCCCCGACCGAAACTACCCCGGACTCTAACCGGCTCTTTTTCACTTCCGAACGACGGACTTAACCCAAGTCCCCGACTAACTCACGAGTTTGACCTGGCGGGCAACCGTCCGATGTCCCCGACAGGTCGCAACTGCCCCTCGCACTCTCAGAGTCCCTCAAAGGTAAACTTCCCACTTCGAAAACATAATTCCTTTCAAATTCTTTCTCCGAAATTTTCTCATGGTGAACCAATGTTGCGTCTCTTCATCTTATCGAGGACTCCTTCAGTCGCTCATACAAAGAGAGAGAGCTTTTCTTTAATATTTCATTTGCGTTACCTGGAATATCAGAACGAATATTTGAAAATAATTTTTGAAGTTTCTGAATTGTCAGAAAATAAATTCAGTTTGAGATTGTATTGAAGAAGCTTGAACTAGAGGCTTAAAATGTTTGCCTATTTTTGCAGGTTTGTCATATTGTGAGTGTTTGTATTTAAAAAAAAAACCTTCATTTTTGCAGAGAAACGCAATTGAGTCCTAATTCGATTTGAATAAGAAACTTCATCGTATAGATATTGTATAGTAAAAGTCCTAGAACTGATCCTTGGGGTACTTCTGCTTCTACTTGTCTGGTGGAAGATAATATGTCATCTATTTCAACATGGAAATTCCGGTTCCTCAGGTAGTTTCTTATTACCTTGCAGGTTTTGGTGGTGTAGCCTGCCATCATCATGTTGTAGGCAAGTCCTTCGTGCCAAACTCGGTCGAAGGCTCTCTCGTCATCTGAAAGCACTAATCTTGTGGCTTGTTTATTCTAAAATCCTCCACTGACATATTCAGTGATTCTTTACAGTTGTTGTTCTGTGGAATGATTTTCTATCTTCTCCTGGAGTATTGAACACAAATACTTCTGCTGTTTTCCAGTATTCTGGATAGTATTCTGTTCTCATCCCTGCGATTGTATCGACTTCCAGAGGTTCCAACATCAATTCTTCATTTTCTTCGACTTCTTCTCATAAGTCTTCATTGTCATCATTTTCTCCATAGTTGATTCTGGCTTCTCTTCGCGTCGACTAGTGCTTCAGCTTTTTCCAGCTTTGAATTTGAGTTGCTCCGTGTAGAGGGGGAATTTCGGGTTTCTCGCGTCGTAAGCACTCTGTTTTTAGTGCATTTTTATTTTCAGCACTTGGCTGTTTCTCTATTTCTCTCTATAAGCTCTCATATTGCTTTTGGGATGTCTCCATGTGGATGCTTCGGGGCTGGCCATGTGATTCTTCTGGTACTCTACTTGTAGGCTACTTTCTAAAATGATGCTAGCATAATGTGTAAATCTCCAAAGAGGAACTGATTCTTGGGTTGGCGAATCTGAAATCCAATCTTGACAAGATGAGAGAGGACCGATGGCCTGAATTGGACCTTATCCATTGGACGGCCCTGATTCAGTGAACTTTAGAGAAAAAAATATTTCACTGCTCCCAATTTGATAGAAAAAAAATTTACCTGAAATAAAAAAAAAAATCATTGTTTTTCATTCAGAACGACAGAGGATATCAGTATTATCGAGTATCAAGTTGGCGATTATTTTTCAACGGTCAAAGAACATACACAATATCAAAAAATACCCTCTATACAATTCTACTGAGATATAGCCCCAAATTGTTCTTCGGAGACTTGAATATTCATGAATATGAATAAACATACATATAAACATAACGAAGCTGTCCCTAGACAATCTTATTGCATAACGAAACTCCATGTCATGGTATATAATTTTATATATCAATTGTATTCACTGCGTTATTTCAAACCAATGTTAGAATATTCTCTATTTCATTAACAGTAATCAAATGAATTCAATTGATTAATTGTTGGTTAGTTTTTGAATACACAATATTTGGTGAGTAAGTACAATTCGACGGACCTTATCAGAAAGGTCTATACACCTAGTAATTAGGGAATTAGTGTCGTAGACTTGATTCGATATGACGAGTGGTTAATTTAATAGAAGCTCAGAGTCGATTCAAACAAAAGCCGTTGATATCTCACACAATAGGTATTGTTGTGGTCCAATAACTGAATAGGATACAGCATCGGATGACCTGAAAGCAAAATACGTGAGATTGTATTTTGAAAAATTGTCATTCTACGAAAACAAGAAAGAAATCTACATTCAAAGTTGCCATTATTTTTTATCCCAATCATAAAATGAACGGCAGATATTTCTCTCGAGAATCCCCTTTTTAGATGAAATCACACAAGATATCTTTATATAAAAATTACGTGTCACGTTGTTTGTCCGGAATGAACTCCTAAAATACTGAACCGATTTCAATCAAATTTTGCACACTGTGTGCAGTTTGATCCAACTTGAAAGATAGGATAGTTTATATCTCAATTTATAGTTGCAATATTTTTTTATTGCAAATTATTCGTTTATTATATATGTCAAAGAGTGAAATCTACGCGGCAACCTGGGTCTCAAATCGACGGCAGGTCATCGCGTCCCCACTACAGCCGATCTCTCGATAAGACCGATAACGTGCGAGGAGTGATGCCAAGTTCCTGGGTCTTTCCCGAAACTGAAGAAATTTGGAACTGTCTGAGAACTGGGTTGAAACTCTTCAAAAATCAAGTAGGGTAGGGTAGGGTTAATAATAATCATAATTTCACTGGTTTGAATAAAGCAACGCGTGGGCGACTCTTCTAGTATGATATATTCGATCGAATTCGAAAAGCACTGCCGTGAAGTCAGGAGCTTTCGAGCGCTCGATTATCCCCCTTGTATGTAAATTCGCATTTTCCAGTTTTAGAAACCAATTGAAGAAATTCTTGACAGCTGTCAAGAAAAATTTCAAACTGAGGCAAAACTCCAGACTTCACTTCAGTGTCTTAGGTGGTCAATTGTTTTTTCGATAATTCCCTAGAATTTTTTACGGTATCTATGATTTTGATAATACGATCTAGACAAAATTTCGCACATTGTTTGAATACATTATTCTTCATCTATGTGCGAAATTTCATTTCAATCCAATCAGTAGTTTCGTAATTATCAGGAAAAACATTTTGAACGGCCAAATTTACGGAACCCCTAGTCTAATTGTGCTCGTTGATGAACGTGACCGCGACATTTGAGATCCTCACCGGTCTCGAAACTTTCAAATCCCCAGGCGTTTCCGTTCGAAAGTTATAATTTTCAATGGTTTATATGGTTATAGCCATGCGATCTGGACAAAATTTTGCATGAAGCTTCTCCATCTGAGTGCGAAATTTCATCTCGATCGAATCAACAGTTTCGAAGTAATCAGGAGAATTTACGGAACCCCGAGTCGAACATTGTCGATTAGACAATTTTCTGCTCAAAATTCGACATCATGAGGAAAAGATATAGCCCTCTTGTAAGTAGAACGAGCGCTCAAGAAAAACTCATTCAATAGGCCAAAACCTTTTGATATTTCAATGTATTCAATGTTTTTATTAGAGTGAGATAAGAATATAATCCAAATTTGGGGAAAGCAGACGAAATCCAATTAAAATTGTACAAACAATCATGTCGCATGAAATGTTACTCGTATTTTTCACGGGCAAGTTTTTCAGCAAATATCCCTTTCCGCTGAGATGAAACTTCTATCCTCGGGAATGAAATATCAGAAATACGGCCGCAAGATTGATGTAACTCGGAGTGGGCAAAACGAGGCTCGTGAATCAAATTAATTCATTTGATAAACCAAAAAGCTCCGAAATGAGAATAACAACCAGAATTCCGAAAGAAAGTTGGAGACATTAGCATTCACGGAAATCCTTCCTGTGTAACTTCGAAATCGGTCACTTTCATCGATTCCATCATGTCAGGCCACTCTTCGGATCGAGTATTTGTCTTAGACAGTTTTCGAATTGAAAATCGGGGATACTACGAGGAAATTGATAAAATGATAAACTAATGCAAATCACGTCGGTTTCGGAGCCTTCATAAAATCCGAAAGGATCCAATGATAAATGAATGCAAATTATCCATCCACTTACAGCGGTGGGTGGGGGAATTAATGCTGCATGATCAATATTCCCCGCTGATCTGGCTTGAGATTCGTTCTGGATTTTATTGTTTCGAAATATGAAAGCCGATACAAACTCCGAGGAGCATCAAGTGCGGAAATTTACATTTGTCATGTTCGGCTCAATCATTTAATACTCGGAAGAAGTTCTCTCTCAATCATTAGGGGTTTGAATTCGAACAGAAAATATGATGTATTGTTCGATTCCTGATAAAATTTCCACCACTCGTTCATGTCACTCAAGCATTTTGATATTTGGAATTGGCAAAAATATTTTTCTGTAGCACTCTAATCGAAACCTCTTGAGTCCAGGGAATTTTCGTGATTAATTAGATGATGAAGAATTTTTTTTTTAATCTTTATCAATATCATGAATGTTTCTTTCCTCGTGAAGTACAGCAATCATTTAAGTTTTAGTCTATGTGGTGGATTACACACTGAGGAACTGGAATTAATAAATCAAAATAGACGACACATTACCTTCCACCAGAAAAGTAGAAGTAGGAGTGCCCCAAAGATCAGTTCTAGGACATCAACTCTACAACATCTACAGGGTGTTTCATGAGTGGTTGGCCATAGGCTAATGGTGTATGCAGATCATCCAGGCCTTTCAGAAAAGTTGCTTGTTTCGTATCCTAAGGCTCTTAGTTTGGGAGATACAGGGCGATTTATGGATTTGGTCTGATTTTGATAAAATTTCATGAGATTGTTCATTTCAGAATGGCTCACGAAAATATCAATATTTTTAGAGCAATACTCAGAATATCGTGGTTTATCTACAGAATTCAATTTTCACTTTGAATAGCACACTTGTTACAAGCAAGTAGCGATCGAACGAATTCAAAATTTATGTAATTTTTTTGAAATGCGGTCCTGAGTTTAGTCCTTTCCTCGTAATATTTCTTGTCTTTTGCTGAAATTTTAAATTTTATAACTTTCTGTTCAACTCCCTAGTATTCTAAACCCTCAGCACCCACTGAGTGTTTTAACAAGCTGTGCAAAGAAATAATTAAAAGTATGCATAATCAATCTTCGAATTATTTTGAAACTAAATATAGAATTTAGGGACAAATGGCGTAAACCCACTAGAAACATGTAATCAATTAGTGCATTTGCTTAAAAAAAAATTACGGAAAGCACTGCCGTGAAGTCAGGAGCTTTTGAGCGCTCGTACATCCACCTTGTAGGTAGATTCGCATTTTCCAGTTTTAGAAATCAATTGAAGGAATTTTCGACAGCTGTCAAAAAAATTCTCAAACTTAGACGAAACTCAGCTGACCAATTTTTCTTCGATAAATCGCTAGAATTTTCTACGGTATCTATGGTCTTGGTGATGCGATCTAGACAAAATTTTGCACGTAGTTTGAAAACATTATTCCCCATCTAGGTGCAGATTTTCATTCCAATCTAATCGGAAATTTCGAAATTATCAGGAACATAATATTTTGAACGTCCATATTTACGGAACCCCTAGTCTAATTTTGCTCATTGATGAGCGTGACGGTAAAATTCGCGATCCAAACCCACCCTGAAAATTTCAAGTTCCTAGGCCTTTCCCTTCGGAAGTTATAATTTTCTATGTTTTATATGGTTCTGGTCATGCGATCTGGACAAAATGTTGCTTTAATATATCATTCTCGTTCAAAATACAAAATTTTATCTCGATCGGATCCGTAGTTTCGAAATTATCGAGAAAACAAAATTTCAAACGACCGTGTTTACGGAACCCCTAGTGTAATTCTGCTCATTGATAAACGTGAAAGCGAAATTTCAGATCCACACCTATCCTGAAATGTTTCAAGTCCCTAGGCCTTCCCGTTCGAAAGTTATGATTTTCTATGGTTTCAATGGTTCTGGTCATGGGATCTGGAGAAATGTAGCTTGAATATATCATTTTCCATTAGTATACGAAACTTTATCACGATCAAATCTGTAGTTTTGAAATTATCAAGAAAACTAAATTTCGAACGACCATATTTACGGAACCCCTACTATAATTTTGCTCATAGATGAACGTGATCACGACATTCGAGATCCACACCTATCCTGAAAATTTCAAGTCCCTAGGCGTTTCAGTTCAAAAGTTACAATTTTCTATGGTTTCTATGGATATGGTCATGCGATATGGACAAAATTTCATATATAGCTTGAACACCTCATTCTTCATTTGAGAGCAACATTTCATCTCGATCAAATCTGTAGTTTTCAAGTAATCAGGGGAACAAAACTTTGAACGGCCATATTTACGGAACCCCTGGTGGAATTTGGCCCATTAACGAACTTAACCGAGGCGTTCGGAAACTGAACTCACACTGAAAATTTCAAGTCTCTAGGTTGTTCCGTTCGAGAGTTATTGTGCTTACGGATGGACGGACGGCCGGACAGACTCAAATTTTTCGACGGATTCGTCATCAATGAGTCGAACATAGTCGATTGAGACCATTTTCGGCTCAAAATTCAAAAATACAGACATCGTGACGAAATGATATAGCCCTCGTGTGAGTAATACGAGCGCTCAAAAAATATCGACATGTATTCCTTAGGAAATTCGCTAAATATTGTTTTTCTTCACACATTCTCCGAACATAGCTGTCAAATTCAAAGGTACTCCAATTTTAATTCAAAATTCGAACTTTGTACACCAATTAATTTTCGATATAATATCCGTTATTGGCTTCTGCAATGGAAGTTCAAGGCAGTAGTGTGAGAATATCGTCAAAGATTTCCGAACAGGAGAACACTCTGTAGCATGGCCCCCAAGGTCCCCAGATCTAAGTCCTATGTATTATTTTCTGTGGGGTTATCTCAAAGAAAATGTTTTGTTATGGAAATCAAAAATGGACATATTTCTCAACGTTTCAAGAAATTAAAATCAAAAATAAATTCAAATAATATCACCGAAAAGTCAAGAACCTTCAAACATCTTTAGTCAATTCAGTAAATTCCACCACTTTATAAATTATTCTATTTTCAAAGAGGGTTCAGATTATTCAAAAATAAGAAAAATATGAATTTGTTATACTTAGTTAAGTTATGTTTATGAAGAATGAAATATATCAAGAATGTTACCTAGGAAATGAGATATTAAATAATATGGATGGGAAAGGCAGGCCAGTGAACAGTTGAGAGAGAAACGTCAAGGAAAAAGATCGATAATTTCGAAAAAGTTGGCAGAAAGATTGGTTTTGTAAGAAGAAAGGTATAATGAATGGTATTCGAAAATTTGTCAAGAGCAGAGTTGTAGATTGAGTTGTTGGAGTTGATTTGGCGAGTGAAGGAGAGAAGGAGATATTGAAACGGCGTGCTGCTTGGAAGGAGGAAACTTGAAATAGGAGATATTAGAACATATAGTGAGTGCACTCACCAATCGAACGTTATTTTAGAGTTTAGAAATATTAGTTATAGGTTCTTTTGATAGTTGGGGTTGGTTTTTAGAATAAGATTGCTAATTATATAATGTTGTGAGAAAATTTCTTCTGTTTGTTCACCTTTAGAATCCTCCTTGAAAAAGATTCTCAGGAAAAAAATAAAATATATAATTGAAACAAAATTTTTTTGATAATTGTTAGTGGTTTTTATAAATTTCAAAATTTAATATTCATTATTTTGAACGAACCATAACAGTATATGCCGTTGAAAAACTTCACGAGAGGATTTGATACACAGGATAGAAGAAGCTTGCACAGAATTAAAACGAAATCCCGATAACTAATCTCATTTCGAGGGAAAAGTGTCGAGATGGAAGGACTTCATTTCAAACATCTCTTATGATATCACCTTTTCAATTCTGTATTGTTAAATTAAATAAATAGGTTTGAAGTTTTTCGAAAAAACAAGAAATATTAATATACTAGGTATTTGTGATGTGGAGCGAATACACTAACGGATTATATTTCCAAAATGATTCACTTTATGAGTTATAACGCTCTCAAGCTTTGAGGTTCAAATGTAAAAAATATTGATTATGAGGCTTGAAAGATAAACCACGATATTCTGAGAATTGCCTTAGAATATTGATATTTCGTGAGCCATTCGAAAGGACTTTCTGAAATGAACAATCCCATGAAATTTTATCAAAATCAGACCAAATCCATGAATCACCCTATCTCCTAAACTAAGAGCCTCAGGATACAAAACAAGCAACTTTTCTGAAAAGCCTGGACGACCTGCATTCACCACTAGGCTATGACCAACCCCTCATGAAACACCCTGTATAGAAGACTGCAAGAAGCTCTCGAATATTTACAAGAATGGTTCATTGAATGGAAAATTCAAATAAATAACACAGAGAGCCAAGCTATTCTACGACAGAAGCGGAGACTCGAAATTAATTCCAACCCGAGGATAGATGGAGAAGAGATAATGAAGTCAAATATCTAGGTGTAAAACTATGCAGTGGATAAAACAAACTCAGCAATGAGCTAGGAAGAAAGAGCCAAATGAACCAACGCACAAAATTACGAATGATCAAGTCAATTGCAAGACCTCCACTAACATGTGGCATGAAGCCATGCAGCCAATAGCCATATAAAGAAGATTCAAGCAACAGAAAATAAACGGCTAAGAGCAGCAATGAATATGCCGTGAACCGTAAGGAATCAACAAATCCACAGAGACATAGAATGGAAAACTGTCACAAAGTTCCTGAAGAAGAAGGCCGCGAAGATATTTCAAAAAACTAGTCAACATCCAAACGATGAGCTGATAAGAATAGTTGACTACACAGAAGATGTGTTTAGGATACCCACCTACCACAAAAGACCCAGGATCAACTATGTAAAAACAGAAATTCAGTAAACTCAATTTCAAATATCAAGAAAAAGAGACTCTCCTATGAAATTCAGTCAGGTAACACAATTATCACACGATAAAAATCATGAAATAGATACAAACAAGGAGAGTCAAAATGTTGATAGGCAATAAATGCCCGGAATCTGAAACAGCAGGTTGGGTTTATTTAGAGTAGGTCTTGCTTCACACGAAATCTCACACTGTTCTATCTATCGGAGATAGTTCGTCCCTGAGGATTCCCCCTGACTAAAAAAAAAAGGATTCCAGAGTTGGACGATGAGAAATTTGTATTGTAAATGAAATTGGACTTCATTGAGTCCAATCCTCGGTATAGCCCGGAGTAATTATAGGTCGATTCAGTAGTGTGCTGCATGCCACTATATTGAACTGAATGCCTGGCTGAAAAACAGTCAGCAATATCATGATGGATTATCAAGAGAATCCCGACCGATTCAGTCGAATAGACTCCAAGATATTCATCTTGAATGCAGGTCAATGTCCTGCCATTAACGTTCGAGCATTATCCCCATTGAAATTGGTTTTTGATTGAAAGTCAACAGCTCATTAGACATTCCATTGTAGTGGGTGGCGGAGACGATGGAGCACGGAAAATCTGGAACAAAACCATATGTATGTTGGTCGTTGGATAAGAATAAATGAATCAAATAGATTAGCAGTGTTTTCTGGTTCGAGTGAAAGGCTTCGCGGTTCCAGACAGAAGGTTTCGGGAACGCCTTTCACGTGTAGAGTTAAATGGGCTCGACAAGACCTGAAGGGGATAGGAGATAACGGGACACCCGCGCGTTCGGCACAATAGAAAGACGCCAAAGCCAAGCTTATTAATGATCCATTGTCGAAAAAACCAACAGGCCTTTCTTATAAATAATAAAACACGTCAAAAACTCAAGACATTTCAGTTTAATTGGGAATATGGTGCTCCTCAAGTATAAAATTTCCGACTCTTAGTCCTTTTTCTGTTCAGGATATCCTAGATATGGAATGAAGACGTGCTGAATGCGCCTCTGAATTGATCTCGAATATTTCAGATTGCTAACTGCTAAATAGTTGAAATCTTCGCACCGCTGCGCGAATTGGGTTGATAGGAAAATAATTGCGTCTCCTACATTCCGAATTCCACCGCTAATTTTTCTTCAAGGGCTCGAATTATTATCGTGTTCGTGCCGTGAACCATTTGCTGTTTGGCGTTTCGGTCGTCACTAATCTTTCGAAATTGGAATTGATTTCAACTTGATGAAGTCAAGGTGATTGGTCATTCCTATTATAACTGGAGTTTTGCTGTGATCAACTGATGAATAGAGTATCAACCTTTGATTTCTTCATTCATATGATATGCATATTTGTCCTGAAGATTCCAGACCAATTCGAAAAAATATTATGATTCGGGGTGAAGTCAGAGAGCCTGGCAATCTGGACAAAATATTGCTTCAATATATCATTCTCGATTAAAATACAAAATTCCATCCTGATCGAATCCGTAGTTTCGAAATTATCGAGAAAACAAAATTTCAAACGACCATATTTACGAAACCCCTAGTATAATTTTGCTCATAGATGAACGTTTCCGTTTCCGTTCAAAAGTTACAATTTTCTTTGGTTTCTAGAAGGACAAAATTTCGCACGTAGTTTGAATACATTATTCCTCAGCTAGGTGCAAAATTTCATCCCAATCCAATCAGTAGTTTCGAAACTATCAGGAAAAAAATTTTGAACGGCCTTATTTACGGAACCCCTAGTCTAATTTTGCTCATTGATGAACGTGACCGCGACATTCGCGATCCAAATCTACCCTGAAAATTTCAAGTTCCTAGGCCTTTCCGTTCAAAAGTTACAATTTTCTATGGTTTCTATGTTTCTGGTCATGCAATCTGGACAAAATATTGCTTCAATATATCATTCTCAATTAAAATACAAAATTCCATCCTGATCGAATCCGTAGTTTCGAAATTATCGAGAAAACAAAATTTCAAACGATCATATTTACGAAACCCCTAGTATAATTTTGCTCATAGATGAACGTGACCACGACATTCGATATCCACACCTATCCTAAAAATTTCAACTCCCTAGGAGTTTCCGTTCAAAAGTTACAATTTTCTTTGGTTTCTATGGTTCTGATCATGCGATCTGGACCAAATTTCACATGTAGCTTGAACACGTCATTTTCCATCTGAGTGCAAAATTTCAACTCGATCGAATTTGTAGTTTCAAAGTAATCAGGAGAACAAAATTTCGAACGGCCATATTTACGGAACCCTTGGTCGAATTTTACCCAATAACGAACTCACCCGCGGCATTTGAGATTTGAACTTACCCTGAAAATTTCAAGTTTCTAAGTCGTTCCGTTCGAGAGTTATCGTGTATTCGGCCGGATGGACGGACAAACTCGAATTTTCCGAGGGATTCGTCATCAGTGAGTCGAACCTAGTCGATTGAGACCATTTTCGGCTCAAAGTTCGAAAAATACAGACATCGTGACGAAATGATATAGCCCTCGTGTGAGTAGTACGAGCGCTCAGAAAGTAGGCATTGAGAAGAACTTCAACACTATGCAGTGTAAACAGGAAGAATGGGAAAAGGAATACACTACCCAAAATTTCAAAGTTGATACCATTTGATGGTATACAGATGGTTCTAAGTATACGGGACAAGAAT
Source organism: Aphidecta obliterata (assembly GCA_963966015.1). Classification (NCBI taxonomy): domain Eukaryota; kingdom Metazoa; phylum Arthropoda; class Insecta; order Coleoptera; family Coccinellidae; genus Aphidecta; species Aphidecta obliterata. The sequence continues at coordinate 10,910,683 of OZ014436.1, forward strand.
CAAGTGTACCCTATCGTAAGGCTCCTACTCGAGAGTTTTTCAGGCAGAAATACTTACAATCAAAAGATGCATAGATATAAACCTGGAAGAAACTACCAAGGGTGTGACATTGTGATTCATTCTGATAGTCAAGCTGCTATTAAAGCACTGAACTTATCGAGGACTCTCCGACGGTACCCAAAAAGTTCCCTATTTCGAATTCCAAACGTACGAAAATAACGTTCGGAAAAGGTCGGAAAAACGACAAAACGCAAAAAGTTGCCTTTTTCCTTTTTCTATAGGCTTTTGATCCGCATTGTCTCGGGGGTCGAACTTTCATCTCAAAGGACGCGAGGTCTCCTTGAATTAATCCAGCCCGATCCCACCGCCGGTTCACGCAAGAACTCGATTTGAAAAAGGTAGAATTTTGACACCTCGAGAAAATCCGAAAAAAAAAAATACGTCGATCACAGATATTTCTCGACGTTTCTCTCGGAATTTAATCATTCGTCTTTTGACACATCGTCGAAAATTCGCGAAAAACAGTAATTTCGAAAAGAATTCGAATGAAAGCGAAGAGAAATAAATGTTGGCATGAACAAGAACAAATATCGTCTCTGGCAACTATTCATCATACCTTATGTGTTTCTGTTATTAACTGAAAATGTAATAAAATACGTATTATTAGGATGTAAAAACGTTTTAATCATTTACTCACCTTGATTTCTTTCTATTATCGACTCAAAGCTGACATGGTAGTGACGGAGGATACTTAATTGAGTAGGCAAGAACAAAAAGATCTCTTTAGTCTGGGTTCCTGGTCCTGGAAACTAAGAGTACAACACAATTGCCAAAAAGGGAGAACAAACGATACTTACTGGCCCAGAACTTTCCTGTGGCATGGGCAAATGCATCTATAAGAAAGAGTTTTTGGAGAAGGAAGGGACTAAAAGCACTCTGGGGGAATCTTCCAGGAATGGATCACTCCAAAAAGTTCCTTCGGAACATTAAAAGTATTTGGACCCAAGTGAAAATAAGTTACGCCTCATCACTGGCTTCCTGACTTGACATTGTCGCCTCAGAAAGCATATGATGAAAATGGGCTCAACAAAAACTGACGTGTGTAGATTCTGTGGTGAAGAGGAGGAAACTCCTGTTCACCTGGTTACAGAATGCCTCCCCATTGCAAACCGGCGCAAAGAATGTCTTGGACAAGGGAATTACAGGAGGAACGAGGATTTAACCTCCTTGAAGCCCTCTCAGATACTGAAGTTCATGGGGCTCTGGAGCTGGAGGGGGAGCTGTAGGTAGCGCATTTGCGAAAACAGCTCTGATAAGGGGCACAATAGACCTTGAGGTTGCAGTGAAATATAACCTCTCTTACCTGACTATAAATATAATCACGTAATTTGTGGTGATTTCAGATTTGGAAGGAGAAAACACTTTTTACTTTTTGACCCATGAAAAAATTGGTGCGCTCAAAATAACGTTAATTAGAGATTGTAACCGTATATTCCCGCATCAGACGTACATCAACGAGCAGGGATTCCACGCATTATCCAGATATTATCTCGCCGTTATACCTCCGAAATAATACCACACACTGTGGTAATCATGTAACGACCGATTAATATCACCAGCATTCGGTTATTTCTCCAAAATCTCTTGTTTAGTAATTTTCTGCCTCTAGGCAAAATTCCAGGACATAATTTGTCTACTCATCCTGAAGGGTTTCACATCGAAATTTCGAACTCATTTGTGATGCAAACCTTCAGATGTAAGTGTAAACTCTCCCAACTTCAACAGTGGTCGCGCAAGGGAAGATGTAATTAAAGGGTTCAACAATGATAATTGAAACGTTCTAAATCATAGGGAGTAAGACGCATTATTTTTGGCTGGTGACTTGAAGCAATTCATACAATGACCCACATAATACTAATTTCATACGTTAAGCCTTGGTGCTACGAAAATTATTCACCTAATTCGTCCCCTAGGAAAAATTGAAGAAGCGCTCAACATAACATGGAAAACTTGAATATTGAATATTTTTGTTTTTAATCGTTCGCGGCAAAACAGAAATGTCAACATTCTGAGCGCGATCACGAATTATTCCAGAAGTAGTCGCGGAAGATTGGAAACGCAGAGGGTTGCTGAGGTATGAATTTTCAAGTTTCATCCAGGGTAATTGCGATATTGGGGCGAAAACATTTGATTGAGTTTGGAGACGAAATATTAGAGGAAGAAGAGTTCGCTTCTTCCGTTGATCCTAATCCTATTTTGAGCTAGGTTCATCTGTGTTTCGTCTCCAATAATCCAGTAATTGCATTATTACTGACTTCAAGAGATTCATAAGGACTTCCAAGTTTTCCAAACGAACCCTGAATCCAGATAAGATGGCCGGATGCCCCCTCCTACCGCCCTATTGACGAGATGAAAGGGGTTTGAAACACTGGCTCTGAGTGATTCAGTTAATCAGATTCTTCTGCAGCCATAGTTGCATGAAAACAGTGACTGGAATCGAGGAAGAAAGTTATAGTTTGTCCTAATTGAAATTCAATCATTTCCAATTAAGTTAGCTTTCGCAGTTTTGAAACGGTCCGCATAAAAATTGATTAGTCAAAGGAATTCGGAAAACAGTTAAATCTCGAATTTTCCACGAGGACCTGTTTTACTTTCTAATGGGGGTCACTGGGTGGAAAGAGGCGGTCGGTAACACTCCAATTTGATGAAGTCAATGACATCGAAAGTGTTGCGAGAAGTATCGCCCACATGTTCGATGGGATTTGAATCCGGTGGACACGGAAAAACTACAGAACTTCACATAGAGAAGAAGACAAGAAAGGGCTGAATGAACACAGTCAAGTGCTGTAAAATGCACTGAAAGAAATGAGAACAGACAGATGGAACCAGAGTGTTAGAGAACTGAACACCATAGACCACTCAGAAGTGCTTACGGCGGGAGAAAACCAAAATCCCTCCTCTACACGGAGCAAATGGAATGGCCTACTCAAAGCTGGAAGAAGCACTGGTCGGCGCAATAGAAAGACAAGCCAGAATCAACTACACAGAAGATGACAACAATGAAGACTGAGAAGAAGTCGAAGGAAATGAAGAATTGATGTCGGAACCTCCAAAGCAATACTTTTCCAAATCCAACAACACCAACTGAGATTAAAAAAATCATCAAAAAATTGAAGAACAGGAAAGCTCCAGGAAAAGACAAAGTAACCAAACGCAGTGATGAGAACAGAATTCTATCCAAAAAGATAGAAAACAGCAGGAGTAATTGTATTCAATGAGCCAGGAAAGAGTAGAAAATTCTACAAAACTACAGGCCGATAAGTCTACTGTCAGCACTTGGAAAAATTGTTTAGAGTTTTATTGCAAAAAGAGTCGATGAAGAAACAGAAGCGCTGAATCTGATACAGCCTGAACAATTTGGATTCAGAAGAAATCATTTCACAGAATTTCAACTGTTAAGGATCACTGAGTATGTCACTGATGGATTTCAGAATAAAAAAGCCACAGGATTAGTGCCATTAGATGTCGAGAGAGTCTTCGAGCGAGTTTAGCAGAAAGGACTCGCCTACAAGCCTACTGGCAAGCTACACTACCAAAACTTGCAAGATAATAAGAAACTACCTGAGGAACAGGAGATTTTATGTCAAAATAGACGACACATTATCTTCCACCAGATGAGTGGAAGCAGGAGTGCCCCAAGAATCAGTTCTAGGACCTCTTTTCTACAACATCCACACTTCGGTGCAATGAAATCGGCCTTCCTAAAATTTGACACAATTTCAAATAAATATTTCTCGGAAACCGCTTGTCAGATGTTGATGACCTTTTTCTTGAATTGTATGTTAACAGTCGACGATAACGTTGTGTCAAGATACTTTTGTATGCAATTGAATTTCAGCATATACGTGGTGCAAGATTGAGAAGAAGAATTATTCCTCAAATTTGGCACATCATCTGTTCTAGTCGTTTTGTTCTTTAAATCATGTATTCTAATAACCCCCCGCATACGATTAGGCATAAATCTAATTGAGTCCACTATTGTATCTTGTGGGATGTTCCGCAACACAAAGATCCGGGATCGACGCTGTTAAAGGACCTCTGGCTCGTACTCTTCGTTTCAGTTCATTCCACAAATTCTCAATGGGGTTTAGGTCACGACTGTACGGTGGCCAGTCCATAACTCAAAAATCGACTGCTGCAATGTGGTCTCTGACAATTCTGTTTGTTTGAAGGTTTCCCTCCAGGCAGTAATAATAGAGATAAAGGTAAGATTCAAAAAACAAATTAACCAGAAAAGGTGGGATTTCACTTTGACTTCTTTTGCCATTCGTTGCTGCGGTATTTTTTGTCCACATGGCGTGCCAAAGTTGAATAAGAAATCTTCTTTTTAATTATTAATCTTGCACCCCGTATAAACTGAAATTAAAATTTAGACAGAAGTATCTTAAGGTAACATTATCATCGACGGTTCAACCTAAAATTAAAAAAAAGAACATAAAATCCGACTAGCAACCCGCGAGATATCCATGTTTGGAATTGTGTCAAATTTAAGGTGGGCCGATTTCATTGCTCCGAAGTGTATATCTAAGATATTCCTAAAAATCCAAGAACCCTGCTAGCCCTTTATGCAGACGACACAGAAATTGCCTTCAGACATCGACGATCAGATGTCATATACAGAAGACTGCAAGAAGCACTTCAGAATTCAGAAGAATGGTTCATTGAATGGAAAATTCAAATAAATAGCAGAAAGAGCCAGGCTATTCTACTACAGAAGCGGATACTTGAGATGAATTCCAACCTAAGGATAGATGGAGAAGAGATAAGATGGTAAAATGAAGCCAAATATCTAGGTGTAAAACTAGATAAAGGGCTTACATGGAGAAACCATATAAAATATGCAGTGAATAAAACGAACTCAGCAATGAGAAGACTTAACCCACTGCTAGGAAAAAGAGCCAAATGAACCAGAGCACAAAACTACGAATGATCAAGTCAATTGCAAGACCTCAACTAAATATGGTTTGGCGGCATGGGGCCATGCAGTCAATAGCCATATAAAGAAGATGCGAGCAACAGAAAATAAACTCCCAACCAACAAATCCACAGAGACTTAGAATGGGAAACTATCACAGTTTTCCTAAAAAAGAGGGCTGAGAAGATATTTGAAAAAGTGAGTCAACATCCAAATGATGAGCTATAAAGAATAGTTGACTACAATCCTGCAGCAGATGTGATTAGGATTTCCACCTATCTCAAAAGACCCAGAGATCAATAACGTAGAAACAGACAAATTTCAAATATCAGGAAGAAGAGACTTTTTTATGGAATTCATAGGTAACACAATTATCACACGACAAAGATCGTGAAAGAGATACAAACAAGAAGAGTCAAAAGGTTGAAAGGTAATAAATGCCCGGAATCTTAAACAGCAGGTTAGGTTCAGTTAGAGTGGGTCGTGCTTCACACGAAGTCTCACACTGTTCTATCTATCGGATATAGTTCGTCCCTGAGGATTTCCCCTGACTAAAAAAAACGTGTGTATAAAAATCGCAGTTCCTCCTAAACCACCTCCTAAAAAGTGAAATTCAGTTCGAGCAAAAACTATCAAAAATAAAATTCTGTTCAATTTGAATAAACCATTCCTTTAGGTGTTACCCTCCTCACTGAGTATAATTCGAAGCGAAACAAAGCGTTACTCACCAAAAGGAGTTTCATCACCTTAAGAGATAATTGATTCTTTTCAGGACAGCTACGACTGAACAGTGAATGGCGAAAGGGTAGCAGAACGATCCTCGAAAGTGAAAAAAAAATTAACATTTCGGCCATTGAAGGGTTCTACTTTAATTTCCTCATTAGTCACGTTGAATTCAATTCAATTGGGCCCCCCCTGTCAATGCCGATTTTCGATCGAATGGAAAGAATGAATTTTCTGTAAGGATTAAACGATGAAACAGACAATGGAATCATTGTATGGGAAAATTCCTTCGTTTAGGTCAATATTGAAGATGAAAATTGATTCGTATTCCTACTGACTCGATTCAATCAATGATTTTTCTAAACGAAGAATCAACAATTCGTAATGAGGGACCATCCTCTTGAATGTCGTAGATATTCGAGTAGATTTAAGAATTATAATTTTCTGTTGGATGATGATCATAATGGTATTTTCTGATCTTTATTTTGAATAATGAAATCAGGTATATTTACACTTTCTGACGTTCGGCGTCGACGACCTGTTCCTAATTTAGGGATAAATTTTCTATATAGTCTACACAAGTTCAAATTTGAACTTCAACCGTAGGTACATTAGTGTGTGGCAAAGGCAAAATTCGAAATTTGCTCCCTTGGCTGAATTCAATTTCCTTCATTATTATATCAGTTCCGTCCTCTCTCATCTTCTCGAGATTGAATTCTAGTTTCTCCCACTCAAGAATCAGCTTATCGAAGGATTTTTGTTGTGTTCAGGCGAGGAAAAAAGACACATGCATCCACATGAAGACTTAAAGTCTTCATTCGTCAACGTCTTCCATTACCCATTTATTCAAGAATGAAAGTTTTTTATCCAGGAGGTTTTCGGATAATTCAACTCCTACTTATTGTGCTCTAGTAGGAAGTTTGTCCGGTTATGCCCCAATTAATGAAATTTTCTTCAAGATTTACCACCGTCGCATGCTGTTACTTCGCGGCTGGGTTCCAACATTTGTACAAGGTTTATACCATAACCCCATTGCATTATTCCGGAAGGGCGAATGACAAAAAGGATCACTATACATGCCTACCTCAATATCTCAAGTACTAATTACTTAAAGTTAGGTAGTTGGGATATCCAGGATGTGGCGAAATAAATCATTGGTAATGGATTACGATTAATTGACTGAACAAGTTGGAACAGAATCTGAGTTCAGACCGAGCGACTTTGTCGTACGTTCGATTGAATGTATCCTAGTTTTTTTCCTTCATCTCGTTCCTGTTTTCCAGCTTTGAGAGTTGACTGATGGAATAGCTTCTACGGGAGTTTTGTCTTCCTGTATTTTTGTTCTCAGCATCAGGATGAAAACAATACGAATAAAAAACTAAAAAAATGTCATCAAAGTGGGCAGAATACACATGGCCCAATTCTCTTTTACTCATTTTATCTTCAGTTAAATTTTATATCTATCGAATGACGAGGCGGTGACTCATTTTTTTCACTGAGGTGCAGCTCAGTCAATGAGTTTTATGGCTACTCATTGGAGTAATCCAGAGCATTTGCATGTTGGTCGTATTTTTCCAGAACTTATTTTGTTAGATTTGGGTACTCTATTTAGAAAACTTTTCTGGTGTTCCCATTCCTTTTGAACCAGGAAGCATCTAGGATCAATCTAAGAATTTTGTTCCGCGCTATCCCAATTTGATTCATGCGAGTTTTGGCTATTTGTGCCGAAACTGTTGAAGCGTTCATTATAATTGGCGAAATTATTGCTTTGTAGTTCACCAAAGTCTGGGTTCGATGTCAGTCGAATATTACTCCTAGATAGATATGTGCCATTATGTTTCCAAGGGAGTTTTAGGCCTTCTATTTCGACATCCTCGTCAGGGATCATTGTCTTCCTGCTAAAGATAACAGCTTGGGTTCCCTTGGATTTACCTTGATTTTTCAGCTTGTCATCCAATCCAGTATCGTATCTGACGCACTCAGCAGATATTTCCTTTCAAGGTCTACATTCCTGAAATGACGTACGAAACAATAAACCAAAAAGTAGGCAATTTTAAGGGCAAATGAGAGACATACAGTCACTCGAACAATTCTCATCTGTCTCGTATTTCTTTTTGAATCCAGCAACACTGACCGAGAAGAGTAGATGGCTGCACACTTTTTGTTCGATATCGGATTTTTATATCTATTAAATGACGAGGAAGTGACTCATTTCTTTCTTTTTCGACTACTTCGTCAGGGATCATCCTCGTCCTGCTAAAGATAACAGCTTGGGTTCCTTTGGATTTACCTTGATTTTTCATATTGTCATCCAATCCAGTATCGCATCTGATGCACTCAGCAGATATTTCCTTCCAAGGTCCACATTCCTAGAATGACGTACGAAACAATAAACCAAAAAGTCGGCAATTTCGAGAGCAAATGAGGGACATGCAGTCGGTCGAACAATTCTTTTCTGTCTCGTATTTCTTTTAAAATCCAGCAACACTGACCGAGAAGAGTAGATGGTTGCCCATTTTTTGTTCCATATCGGAATTTTGTATGTATTGAATGACGAGGCAGTGACTCATTCCTTTCACTGGGGTGCAGCTCACTCAATAAGTTTTATGGGGGATGGCTACTCATTGGAGTAATCCGGAGCATTTGCATGTTGGTCGTATTTTTCTAGAACTTTTTTGTTAGATTTGGGTACTCTATCTATCTTTTCTGATGTTTCCATCTCTTTTTGAACCAGGATGTTGTAGTATGTATCAGTATGAACACTCTGTATATTAGCGATCTTGAGATGCAATATCTGTTACCTTGCTTTGTCGTCAAAGCGTGCCGCGAAGGTAAACTGATGTGTACTACGATATTATTGATGTTAATCATTGTTTAATATTATATCGATCATGTTATCAATTCTCGAGGCTATTATGATACAATTGACTGGAAGTAAATATGTGAACATGTATATCCTGAATATAAATACATATTTACATTTTGGCTAGAGAAGACTCTCTAGATGTTACGAATAAACCTTTGACGAGTTATTAGTGTATCATTCACCATCCCTCGACTGCATAACGATTGAGCGAATCTACCCTAGCTGGGTACGTTACAATCTGTGATCAATGTTAGAATTTTGTTCTGAGCTATCTCGATTTGATTCAAGCGAGGTTTGGCTGTTTGTGCCGAAACTGTTGAAGAGTACATTATCATTTGCAAAATTATTGCTTTGTACTTCATCAATGTGAGGGTACTAAGTCAGTCGAATATCACTCTCAAATGTGTGTCATTATCTTTCCAAGGGACTTTCAGGCCATTTATTTCTTCGTCAGGGATCATTCTCGTTCTGCTAAAGATAACAGCTTGGGTTCCGTTGGATTTACCTTGATTTTTCATACCGTCATCCAGTCCAGTATCGTATCTGATGCACTCAGCAGATATTTCCTTCCATGGTCGACATTCCAAGAATGAAGTACGAAACGATAAACCAAAAAGTCGGCAATTTAAACGGCCAATGAGGGGCATGCAGTCGGTCGAACAATTCTTATCTGTCTCGAATTTCTTTTCAAATCCAGCAACACTGACCGAGGAGAGTAGATGGCTGCCCACTTTTCGTTCCATATCGGAATTCTATATCTTTTTAATGCCGAGGCAGTGACTCATTTCTTTCACTGGGGTGCAGCTCACTCAATAAGTTTTATGGAGGATGGCTACTCATTGGAGTAATCCGGAGCATTTGCATGTTGGTCGTATTTTTCTAGAACCTTTTTGTTAAATTTGGGTACTCTATCTATCTTTTCTGATGTTCCCATCTCTTTTGAACCAGGAAGCATCTTGTAGTACGTATCAGTATGAACACTCTGTATATTAGCGATCTTGAGATGCAATATCTGTTACCTTGCTTTGTCGTCAAAGCGTGCCGCGAAGGTTAACTGATGTGTTTACTACGATGTTATTGATGTTAATCATTGTTTAATATTATATCGATCATGTTATCAATTCTCGAGGTTATTATGATACAACTGACTGGAAGTAAATATGTGAACATGTATATCCTGAATAAAAATACATATTTACATTTTGGCTAGAGAAGACTCTCTAGATGTTACGAATAAACCTTTGACGAGTTATTAGTGTATCATTCACCATCCCTCAACTGCATAACGATTGAGCGAACCTACCCTAGCTGGGTACGTTACTTGGCGATCCTGTCAGTCCTATGCAGTCAGAGGGATGGTGGTTTTTCACCGCCAAGCCGAGGTGAGCAGAACCGTCCTATGAAGTCGAGGTCTAATGGTTTTCACCGCAAAGCCAAGATGACAGGCCCTAGAAGACAGGCAACAAGAAGCCCAACGCCCTACCCAAGGCACCCCAAGAAGACAGGCAACAAGAAGCCCAACGCCCTACCCAAGGCACCCCAAGAAGACAGGCAACAAGAAGCCCAACGCCCTACCCAAGGCACCCCAAGAGGACAAGCAACAAGAAGCCCAACACCCTACCCAAGGCACCCCAAGAAGAAGATGCAGCTGGATTTCAGAAGAAGCCACCACGATTGGTTATGTCTGATTATCCATGCAATATCATGAACTATTTACCGAATTAACTGATGATTCCCCACGGGAACGTAGGGAACGGGTCGATAAAGTCAGCAAATCTCTTAACGAATTACTCAAGTTAGAATATTAATTCAAAACATCGAATGAAATTGTCGAGTCAGAACCAAATTTTCTCAAAAGCATTAAGTCCTCACCAAAGAATCATAGAAGATTCACTTTTAGAATCGAGGAAATCGCTTCAAGGAAGATCTAATTGAAATTTTGAATCGAAATCGTAAAGTTTAAACATTCACATCGAGGTCGTGACCGCAGAAATTAGAACTTCATTTTAGCAAAAAAGAATTACGAGCAAGGTTGGGGTCGCCAGTTCATTCGGAGAACAATAACTTATGTTTATATAGACGGAAAATTGAAATCGTAGTCGATCATCGACCACTGAATTAGCTGACTAATCCTTCTAGTGGATTAACCAAATTCCGTTTCATTTTAGAAGAATATGACTTCCCGGTTCATTATGTGAAAGGTTCAGAAAATGTTACAGCAGATGCCTTATCGCGAATACCTCCGATGGCAAAAAGATTGATCGCCTGTTGTTATCGAAGTGTTAAAACGTCCAGCAGAAAGTGTTGAGTTAAGACCGCTTTCAGAAAAAGAATTTCTCAATTCGAAAAAGCAACATTCAGCGGATTACAATGAGAATTTAATATATGATGTAAATTCACGAATTATTTTCACTAACCAGGACATCCGATCAGCGTACGACTTAGGTACATCGTTGAGGATACTGGAAAAAATATGCGCAGAAAATAATATATTAGAATTGTTCCTCATAAAGCTAGCTAGCAATATAAATTTTTTGAGTATGTTGACAAATTGTAAAAATGAAATTCTAGGAACATCCTAAAGGATCAACATAATAAGGGATGTAACGCGAATAGAAGACACAGAATTAAGGCAAATTATTCTGAACGACTTTCATATGCTTCCAACCGGTGGACATACAGGTATCGAACGCATGTTCAACAATATCAAAAGAGAGTATTTCTGGAATGGTTTAAGATCTGACGTTGAAAAATTTGTAGAGAAGTGTGACGATTGTCGACGTCATAAACATTCCTTACCTAGAAAGGAACCTTTGGCAATCACCACCACAGGTTCGGCGGCTTTTCAGAAAGTTTTTTTGGATCTCGTAGGTCCATTACCTACGGATATCGGAAATAATAAGTATATTCTCACTATTCAATGCGACTTGACCAAATTCGTAGAGTGTTACCCACTACCAAACAAAGAGGCAGAAACAGTTTCGTAATGTTTTATTCAAAACTTTGTTTTAAGGTATGGCATACCTTCTGAAGTTGTTACAGACCAAGGCACAGAATTCTTATCAAGAATATTTAGTGATTCGTGCGAATTGCTCAAAATAAAGCAATTCAATTCAACAGCTTATCACCACGAAACACTAGGTGCGCTTGAAAATTCGCATACACAACTGTAGTAATTGGGTTCCATATTGGTGCTTTTCATACAACAATACCGTGAACTCTTCAACTCGCTATACTCCTCACGAACTTGTTTTCGGAAAACCTAGTAGATTTCCACAAAATTTAAAAATCCGAGTAGATCCAATCTACAATTTTGACAACTATCCTCTGGAACTAAAATATAGGTTGCAAACGACATAGAAAGATGCTAGAGAAAACTTGGTGAAGACAAAATTGAAAAGAAAAAAGAGTTTCGACAGAAATTGTTATGAAATGACTACTATAAAGTAGGAGATAAGGTGCTCTTGAATAATAAGAACAGTGACAATAAACTTGACCCCCGATAACGGTCCCTACGAAATAGTGGAAGTGCGAAACCCAAACATTATTGTGAAAACGGACAAGAACATACTCAAAGAAGTTCACAAGAACAGAGTGAAACCGTATTTTTCATAACGATTAACGATTACTAACCAGTGATTAGAATTAAAAGACTGATGTACATTTTAGATTAGGTATTAAAACTTTGTATGTATTGTATTGTATTGTATTGTATTGTTCCACTGAAATTATGTATAACGTATATATAGATATTAAGCTATAGATAAGTCAAAAAAAAAATTTTATACTTGTATAGAAAATTTTTTTCTCTCAAAGGGGGAAGGTGTAGTATGTATCAGTATGAACACTCTGTATATTAGCGATCTTGAAATGCAATATCTGTCACTTGCTTTGTCGTCAAAGCGTGCCGCAAAGGTAAACTGATGTGTTTACTACGATGTTATTGATGTTAATCATTGTTTAATATTATATCGATCATGTTATCAATTCTCGAGGTTATTATGATACAATTGACTGAAAGTAAATATGTGAACATGTATATCCTGAATATAAATACATATTAACATTTTGGCTAGAGAAGACTCTCTAGATGTTACGAATAAACCTTTGACGAGTTATTAGTGTATCATTCACCATCCCTCGACTGCATAACGATTGAGCGAATCTACCCTAGCTGGGTACGTTACAATCTGTGATCAATGTTAGAATTTTGTTCTGAGCTATCTCGATTTGATTCATGCGAGGTTTGGCTGTTTGTGCCGAAACTGTTGAAGAATACATTATCATTTGCAAAATTATTGCTTTGTACTTCATCAATGTGAGGGTACTAAGTCAGTCAAATATCACTCTCAAATGTGTGTCATTATCTTTCCAAGGGACTTTCAGGCCATTTATTTCTTCGTCAGGGATCATTCTCGTTCTGCTAAAGATAACAGCTTGGGTTCCGTTGGATTTACCTTGATTTTTCATACCGTCATCCAGTCCAGTATCGTATCTGATGCACTCAGCAGATATTTCCTTCCATGGTCGACATTCCTAGAATGAAGTACGAAACGATAAACCAAAAAGTCGGCAATTTAAACGGCCAATGAGGGGCATGCAGTCGGTCGAACAATTCTTTTCTGTCTCGAATTTCTTTTCAAATCCAGCAACACTGACCGAGGAGAGTAGATGGCTGCCTACTTTTCGTTCCATATCGGAATTTTATATCTTTTTAATGCCGAGGCAGTGACTCATTTCTTTCACTGGGGTGCAGCTCACTCAATAAGTTTTATGGAGGATGGCTACTCATTGGAGTAATCCGGAGCATTTGCATGTTGGTCGTATTTTTCTAGAACTTTTTTGTTAAATTTGGGTACTCTATCTATCTTTTCTGATGTTCCCATCTCTTTTGAACCAGGAAGCATCTTGTAGTACGTATCAGTATGAACACTCTGTATATTAGCGATCTTGAGATGCAATATCTGTTACCTTGCTTTGTCGTCAAAGCGTGCCGCGAAGGTAAACTGATGTGTTTACTACGATGTTATTGATGTTAATCATTGTTTAATATTATATCGATCATGTTATCAATTCTCGAGGTTATTATGATACAATTGACTGAAAGTAAATATGTGAACATGTATATCCTGAATATAAATACATATTAACATTTTGGCTAGAGAAGACTCTCTAGATGTTACGAATAAACCTTTGACGAGTTATTAGTGTATCATTCACCATCCCTCGACTGCATAACGATTTAGCGAACCTACCCTAGCTGGGTACGTTACAATCTGTGATCAATGTTAGAATTTTGTTCTGAGCTATCTCGATTTGATTCATGCGAGGTTTGGCTGTTTGTGCCGAAACTGTTGAAGAATACATTATCATTTGCAAAATTATTGCTTTGTACTTCATCAATGTGAGGGTACCAAGTCAGTCGAATATCACTCTTAAATGTGTGTTATTATCTTTCCAAGGGACTTTTAGGCCATTTATTTCTTCGCCAGGGATCATTCTCGTCCTGCTAAAGATAACAGCTTGGGTTCCGTTGGATTTACCTTGATTTTTCATCCCGTCATCCAATCCAGTATCGTATCTGATGCACTCAGCAGATATTTCCTTCCATGGTCGACATTCCTAGAATTACGTACGAAACGATAAACCAAAAAGTCGGCAATTTAAACGGCAAATGAGGGGCATGCAGTCGGTCGAACAATTCTTTTCTGTCTCGAATTTCTTTTCAAATCCAGCAACACTGACCGAGGAGAGTAGATGGCTGCCCACTTTACGTTCCATATCGGAATTTTATATCTTTTTAATGACGAGGCAGTGACTCATTTCTTTCACTGGGGTGCAGCTCACTCAATAAGTTTTATGGAGGATGGCTACTCATTGGAGTAATCCGGAGCATTTGCATGTTGGTCGTATTTTTCCAGAACTTTTTTTGTTAGATTTGGGTACTCTATCTAGAACATTTTTCTGGTGTTCCTATTCCTCTTGAACCAAGAAGCATCTGCGATCAATCTAAAAATTTTGTTCTGAGCTATCACGATTTGATCCATTCGAGTTTTGCTGTGTGTGCCGAAACTGTTGAAGCGTACATTATAATTGGTGAAATTATTGCTTTGTATTTTATCAATGTAAGGGTTCCAAGTAAGTCGAATATCACTCTTAAATATGCGCCATTGTCAAGGGAGTTTTAGGCTTTTTATTCCGACTTCTTCGTCAGGGATCATTCTCGTCCTGTTGAAGATAACAGCGTGGGTTCCTTTGGATTTACCTTGATTTTTATCTCGTCATCCAATCCAGTATCGTATCTGATGCACTCATTCGACATTCCTAGAATGACGTACGAAACAATAAACCAAAAAGTCGGCAATTGTAAGGGCAAATGAGGGACATGCAGTCAGTCGAACAATCCTTTTCCGTCTCGTATTTCTTTTCAAATCCAGCAACACTGACCGGGAAGAGTAGATGGCTGCCCACTTTTTGTTCCATATCGAAGTACATCAGTTTGTTTTTGAGCGACAACTTCTCATAAACTTGCGAAAACAAGTCTGTCCGGAGGAAACGAATCCCTATGCTCGGTTTGGACATAAAGCCCCAGATATCTGCTGATTAATTAACTGAGCAGATCCAGAAAGAAAACTCTGGGGATCGGCTAGAGTTTCTGGATATCAGGTTCACATTGAATTCTCGTGGAGTAATAGAGAAATCAATATTTAAATTTGAAATCTAATTACGAACAAAGTTGGGAAAGAAGCCAACAACGGAATGGTAACAACGGAATTTGGTTTTTAATTTGTACCATCTGTTTCCCAACATGATAACGTATCCTTCCATCGGAAAGTTTTTATTTTAGTGCCGGAAAAAGTGTCCGAGTTAGAAATTATGTCACAGCGGTTCAACCAGTTAATTGGCGAAATTAATCACTTTTTATTAGCGATTCTCAGGAGTGTAATCCTGAAGAGTGTTCGCAGATTTCATCTCGGCGCCATAATTATGCAGCAATGGTGGCGGTGTTCTGCTCAACTCGGAGGCTGTTGTAGTCTAGCAGCGTTGCTGTTGCCTCACCTAGCTCGGAATCATCGTTACGCAGACCTTGCATTGCCGCACTCTCTTTTATTGCCCTATAAATCGCTCCCTGCGAACGATAAATTTCTACCTACAAAATACATGATTCTCTAAATACCGATATCGCTTTTGTTCAACTAAAATGAACTGTTTACCGTTCTCTACGCGGCAAACAAGAAACTGTCGAAAATATTCAAATTTCACGCCTGAACCCGCTGATAAACTCGAAACATACCGCTGGAAAAGTCATCCTATCTGAACGGCTTTCAGTTTTGAAAAATCGGTTTGTCCACCGCTGTCCGAATTCGTTCCGAATACACAATCAACTCGCTCACCTCATCCCATTATTTTGGTCATATCTTTTCCGGCAGAAGCACTGTCCAATCCTTGAGAAGTTTTTGAGGGAGTTCATTTATTATTATCGAAAATTTAAAAAAGCACAATAGTTTAACTCGAATTCAATACATTCTAACTGGCGAGCTCCACTAACAATTAATTAATTTCTCTGTATGAACTCATATTTCTCACCCAAACTCATATTTCTCTCTATAAACTCATATTTCTCTGTATGAATCCAGCATTAACCTCGTCCTCTGCGGTGAACTGGATGGAGAAACTGATATTTCCTAACAGGCAC
Organism: Aphidecta obliterata; assembly: GCA_963966015.1. Classification (NCBI taxonomy): domain Eukaryota; kingdom Metazoa; phylum Arthropoda; class Insecta; order Coleoptera; family Coccinellidae; genus Aphidecta; species Aphidecta obliterata. Next base: position 10,926,943 of record OZ014436.1, read on the forward strand.
TTCTGAAATCAGAGTTTCGGAAATGGAATGGCATAACAAGCACTTTATATAGTCCGCTGTTCATACAGTTACTCCGTTGGAAACTGCGGCATGTGTATCCATTTGAAGAAAGGTTAAAGTTGAATCATCAACATTTTGAACACATTCAACGATATAAAAGATAAATCTTAGGGGATTCTGATCGGTGGTTTTATAGGTTCTCAGGAGTATAAAACTAGATCCGATGTTTCTTTGGAGGAATTCAAAGTTTCCGAGATAAACTTTCCATTTTCAATTAAATTTCATGGCTGGCTCTGGATCCTCTTGGATATATAAAAACATCAAGGACCAATGGCACATTTATCGGTTTTAAAGTCTTGGGAAATGTACGAATTTTAGGCGACCACTCATTTCGTACGAAAAAAGCATTTATTTAGCGGGAACCGCTTTGGCTTGAAACGCCGTTAAATGTTCCGAAGAAGTATAACAACGGGAAATCAAGGAATTCATGAAAAATACTTTCTGCAAATTCAATTATTCATCAGAATATGACTTATAATAATGAAAGAAAAGATGTTGTCACGAATTTTAATGGTGAAAATCAAGCAAATATGGGTGTTAATCAATAACTTCCCCATCGAAGAGAGTTTTTTATATTGTGTGGAAACTGGCAATGTAATATATATTTCGAATTCTATAACAGTTGAGAAGCGTGAAACTCGAGAAATTTGCTCGTTAAAACAGAAATGGTGGGAGCCTTCAGGTGTTTTATGATTTCCCGAGCTCCTAAGCCATCGAATTCTTTGTGGAGTTGACGGTGCCTAAGTGATGAAAAAGGAAGAAGCTATCAAAAAACTTCCATTTTATTCCACATCACACAATCATGTTCAGAAATTATCAGTCATCATTTCAAGTGTTCTCTTCCTCTCAATATGAGTGAGCCTCCTTATTGAATGAAAATCTACAATACGAACAGAGTGGGTGCACATAATTGAAATTGATCCGAAAGTAAATCACATCTGGTCTTGATGAAATCCCATTCTACTCAGTCTTTCCTCTACAGATACGGTAGAATCTAATTGCTGGAACATCAGTCCAGTTAACTCGTGGATACAACCAGAATTCGAATGAGTTTAATAAATTTTGGTTCAGTTGGTAATGATCGGCTTGCTTGTTCTGCATGAATTGATCAGCATTGCTGATTGAAAATTCAACGAACATCGTGGAAGTCAGGGACAATTCCAAATCTACAAGTGGACATTTCACTGAAATCTCTGCTATAAACCCCTCACCCCGAATCATTGATCGAGGGCTAACATGATCAATAGGGAAACACGAGTTTCCTTTTTGACACCCGTTGAATCTCAAATAATGAAGGAATCCATGAAATTTTATCCATTGGCCTTGATTATGCACTTTCAAAACAGAAATATTCCAGAAAACTCAATAAATCTTGAACTCGCATTATTTGCGGTTTTGAAAGTATCACTGCATTTCAGCTAGTGAAAACTGATCGAATAGAACATTTTCTGATAATATTGATTATATATATGAAAGCAGATAATAATAGCAGCCCTGGAACAAAATACTGAGCAACGATCAACCGAAGCACCGCAGATATTACATGAAATCGTCGGGAAACAAACTAGAAACGTTCAAAATTCCGTCGACTTCGTTTTTGTGGTCGTTGCATGGAAATTTTTTTTTTCATGTTTTTGAACTAAATTGATTTATTACACGTATCGAAATCTTCTTTTTGCCCTACTTCTGAATTCAAACTTCAACCATACCAAATCTTTCTCTCTTTCTACAAAATTTTCAAAACAGAAATATTCGAGATAACTCAATAAATCTTAAACTCGCATTATTTGCGGTTTTGAAAGTATCACTGCATTTCAGCTAGTGAAAAATGATCAAATAAATCATTTTCTGAAATTATTGATAATATATATAAAAGCAGATAATAAAAGCAGCCCTGGAACAAAATACTGAACAACGATCAACTGAATCACCGCAGATATTATATGAAATCGTCTGGAAACGAACTAGAAACGTTCAAAATTCCGTCGACTTCGTTTTTAGTGGTCGTTGCATGAAAATTTTATTTTTCATATTTTTGAACTGAATTGATTTATTACACGTATGAAAATTTTGCTCTCTGTCCTTATTTTGAATTCAAACTTCAAACCATATCAAATCTTTCACTCCTTTCACAAAACTTTCTCGTAAATTTCAAACAGAAATATTCCAGATAACTCAAAAAATCTTGAACTCGCAATATTTGTGGTTTCGAAAGTATCGATGCATTTCAGCGTCTGAAAACTGATCAAATAAATCATTTTCTGATAATATTGATAATATATATAGAAGCAGATAACAAAAGCAGCCCTGGAACAAAATACTGAACAACGATCAACCGAAGCACCGTAGATATTACATGAAATCGTCGGGAAATAAACTAGAAACGTTCAAAATTCCGTCGACTTCGTTTTTGTGGTCGTTGCATGGAAATTTTTTTTTTCATGTTTTTGAACTAAATTGATTTATTACACGTATCGAAATCTTCTTTTTGCCCTACTTCTGAATTCAAACTTCAACCATACCAAATCTTTCTCTCTTTCTACAAAATTTTCAAAACAGAAATATTCGAGATAACTCAATAAATCTTAAACTCGCATTATTTGCGGTTTTGAAAGTATCACTGCATTTCAGCTAGTGAAAAATGATCAAATAAATCATTTTCTGAAATTATTGATAATATATATAAAAGCAGATAATAAAAGCAGCCCTGGAACAAAATACTGAACAACGATCAACTGAATCACCGCAGATATTATATGAAATCGTCTGGAAACGAACTAGAAACGTTCAAAATTCCGTCGACTTCGTTTTTAGTGGTCGTTGCATGAAAATTTTATTTTTCATATTTTTGAACTGAATTGATTTATTACACGTATGAAAATTTTGCTCTCTGTCCTTATTTTGAATTCAAACTTCAAACCATATCAAATCTTTCACTCCTTTCACAAAACTTTCTCGTAAATTTCAAACAGAAATATTCCAGATAACTCAAAAAATCTTGAACTCGCAATATTTGTGGTTTCGAAAGTATCGATGCATTTCAGCGTCTGAAAACTGATCAAATAAATCATTTTCTGATAATATTGATAATATATATAGAAGCAGATAACAAAAGCAGCCCTGGAACAAAATACTGAACAACGATCAACCGAAGCACCGTAGATATTACATGAAATCGTCGGGAAATAAACTAGAAACGTTCAAAATTCCGTCGACTTCGTTTTTTGTGGACATTGCATGGAAATTTTTGTTTCATGTTTTTGAACTAAATTGATTCATTACACGTATCAAAATTTGGCAGTCAGCCTTACTTCTGAATTCAAACTTCAATCATACCAAACCTTTCACTCTTTTCACAAAATTTTCTCGTTTATTTCGAACAAAAATATTCCAGATAACTCAATATATCTTGAACTCGCATTATTTGTGGTTTCGAAAGTATCAAGGCATTCAAGCGACTGAAAAATGATCAAATAAATCATTTTCTGAAAATATTGATAATATATATGAGAGCAGATGATAATAGCAGCCCTGGAACGAAATACTGAGCAACTATCAACCGAAACACCGTAGATATTACATGAAATCGTCGGGAAACAAACTAGAAACGTTCAGATTTCCATCGACTTCGTTTTTTGTGATCATTGCATGGAAATTTTTGTTTCATATTTTTGAACTAAATTGATTCATTACACGTATCAAAATTTGGTAGTCAACCTTACTTCTGAATTCAAACTTTAACCATACCAAATATTTCACTCTTTTCAAAAAATTTTCTCGTTAGTTTCAAACAGAAATATTCCAGATAACTCAATAAATCTCAAACTCGCATTATTTGTGGTTTCGAAAGTATCAATGCATTTCAGCGACTGAAAAATGATCAAATAAATCATTTTCTGAAAATATTGATAATATATATATAAAAGCAGATAATAAGAGCAGCCCTTGAACAAAATACTGAACAACGATCAATCGAAGCACCGTAGATATTACGTGAAATCGTCGGGAAACAAACTAGAAACGTTCAAAATTCCGTCGACTTCGTTTTTTGTGGTCATTGCATGGAAATTTTTGTTTCATATTTTTGAACTAAATTGATTTATTACGCGTATTAAAATTTTGCTGTCGGCCCCACCTTTGAATTCAAATTTTAACCATACCAAATCTTTCACTCTTTTCACAAAATTTTCTCGTTAATTTCAGACAGAAATATTCCAGATAACTCAATAAATCTTGAACTCGCATTATTTGTTGTTTCCAAAGTATCAAGGCATTTCAGCGACTGAAAAATGATCAAATAAATCATTTTCTAAAAATATTGATAATATATATGAGAGCAGATGATAATAGCCGCCCTGGAACGAAATACTGAGCAACTATCAACCGATGCTCCATAGATATTACATGAAACCTTCGGAAAACATACTAGAAACGTTCAAAATTTCGTCGACTTCGTTTTTTGTGGTCATTGCATGGAAATTTTTGTTTCATATTTTTGAACTAAATTGATTTATTACGCGTATTAAAATTTTGCTGTCGGCCCCACCTTTGAATTCAAATTTTAACCATACCAAATCTTTCACTCTTTTCACAAAATTTTCTCGTTAATTTCAAACAGAAATATTCCAGATAACTAAATAAATCTTGAACTCGCATTATTTGTGGTTTCGAAAGTATCAATGCATTTCAGCGACTGAAAAATGATCAAATAAATCATTTTCTGAAAATATTGATAATATATATGTAAGTTAATAGTAAAAACACACAGGATGGTGAACGAAATCGTTCATTTCACAATAATCTAATGTCGGAAATAAGCACGTGGAACTGTATACACACAGTTACGTTCTAGTTTCAGGTTAAGATCTAAAAGGGATGATAATGCGGAGTGACGCTAAGCTCTAGAGATGGACCATAGATCCTATAGATCTGCGCATGACATCTTAGAGTAGAGAATAGATCTACTTTTGACTGGAGTACATGGTCTCAGCCTGTTATAATCATAATGTCAATTTATAGGGGTATCAATTTTAAGAATTGCTTACATATATATATATGAAATCAAATAATAATAGCAGCCCTGGAACGAAATACTGAGCAACTATCATTACATGTAATCATCGGGAAACAAACTAGAAACGTTCAAAATTCTGTCGACTTCGTTTTTTGTGGTCGTTGCATGGAAATTTTTTTTTCATATTTTTGAACTAAATTGATTCATTACACATATTAAAATCTTGCTGTCTGCCCTACTTTTGAATTCAAACTCCAACCATACCAAATCTTTCACTCCTTTCACAAAATTTTCTCGTTAATTTCAAACAGAAATATTCCAGATGACGCAAAAAATCTTGAACTCGCATTATTTGTGGTTTCGAAAGTATCGATGCATTTCAGCGACTGAAAACTGAGCAAATAAATAATTTTCTGAAAATATTGATAATATATATAAAAGCAGATAATAAAAGCAGCCCTGGAACAAAATACTGAGCAGCGATACACCGAAATCAAACTATTTTTTCATATTTTTGAATCAAATTGATTCATTACACGTATTGAAATTTGGCTGTCTGCCCTACTTTTGAAATATAAACTTCAACCATGCCAATTCTTTCACTCCTCTCACAAATTTCAAACAGAAATATTCCAGATAGCTCAATGAATCTTGAACTAGCACTATTTAAAGCTCTGAAAGTATCAATGCATTTCGTATTCCGCCCGGCGCATTCAGACCTCGACCCAACTCTAAAAATTTCGAAACTCTAGGCATCTTCTCTCGAAGATTGTCTTGTTTACGGAGGGCCGGCCGAACAGACAGAATCAAGTTTGAATTCCAACCTAATCTTGTTGCACCATTCTTGGCAGAAAATTAGAAAATAATTCGAGCTTTTTTTCATGAAAACAAGCTTGCAATAATCGAAGATCGGTGGATATTGTTTCATAGTAACAACATAAAATTTACGTCTGTAATGAGTTGTCATCAAAATTAACCATTTCAAATTCGAGATGTTAATTTTTTTTTTCTTGCAGATATAAATCCTTTTCACCGAGTGAGTGCCCCAAACTATGAATCTGGCCAACAAGCAGTATAAGCTGTTCTTAATATTATTTTTGGGTAAGTCATCAATCTCACTACATAATTGGTTCTTCTCAGAATACAAACCGAAAATTATTAAATCCATAATTTGAATGTACTGATGTATCTTCAGTTATATACTGTTCATATTCAGGAAAAAATAATCTCCCAATGATTTGCATAACCGTCTTATGAGTCGCGGAGTGATGGATTACTCCAATGGTTTTTCCATTCATCGTGAAAAAAGCTGCCACGACTTGATCGGATCACGAAACTGCCAGAGAAACAGGATGCAATGAAAAAATTCTCCTTTTCAATTTTACCTCTGATGGAATTTGATCCGATCGCGTCAGGTCCAGGTATGATTGGACCCCTTCTGAACTCTGCTCGATGTTGTTTGTGGTGATTACAAATGGTACGGGCACGGGAACCTAGGAAAAAAAAACCGGAAGTAAATCAGGAGAATCGGTTCAATCACGCCGTATCCAAATACGGATATAAATCAATTAAGCGCTGCTATGAAAAACGATGTATAATGAAAAATGAGGGAAATGCACTGATCCATGCTCGAATTTCACGGTTCTTTTAATGTGTCGATCCCGCTGTAATTACAAGAATAAATCGTTCAACTCAAGCTGGATCTCTGAATAAATTCTTGTCGCTTCAATAAATTATCGAGGGAGCGAGCTTAGAAGATCAAATCCTCACTATGTCCTAGGGGGTGTATACCGGGTGTCTCATATGAGACTGAATATTAATATGTATATCGATTGCCTTTTTTTATCAAATTGCTTGCTATAAAGCATTGAAGAGATAAACCAAGTATGCTGTTGATGCAATTCGATCTTGTATGTCTGGAATATTATATATTCTCGTAGAGGATTACATCTGTTAAGTCAAATGGAATGTGCTGAGGTCGAAATGTAACTACGACGGCACAGTAGCTACGAAGATATTGCATTCCAAAAGGAAAATTACAAATCATTCAAACCGTTGTTGAGGTTTCTATGCGCCGTTCTAGTATTAGTTGAACACTTTGATATGGAAATGTAACAATCCTCAATTATACTGGATAACTATTGATCATCGTATGTTTCAATTCTGGAATCATTAGTTAGTTCTTTGTGTGTAGTTATTCGAGGCTCAGAGTCTTTGAATGATCGTTAATTGGGTTTAATTAATTCGTTTAAGGATTTCTGCACCCAAGCCTCTTATGAAGCAATATCAACGTTTCCACTTCCAAAATAACTTATTCAATATCATAAAATGCTCTCTGATATACAGGGTATTTTCAAAGGTATGGATTTTTTTGACAGGTTCTAGAACCCATCAAAATAAGTCAAAATTCCAAAAATATTCATATAAAATATTCGCCAGTATTTCGAAATCAAAGTTACCCGCGAATCTGAAGAATTTTCAGTCCGAATCTGACGGTACGTATTGAGATCTAAATGTGTTTATTAAATGAGTTCAGTTTACGAGAAATCATCTGACAGAGCCTATGATTTTCTGATTTTTCCGAATTTCGTAATGTATTTCCAAATAGTTGTATAGGACGTGGTGGGTCGATTTCTTGGCCTGCACGCTCTCAACCCCTGTGATTTCTTCTTTTGGGGTCATTTGGGACCATTAGAGTAGTAACGGTGAGGTGAATAGTGTTGAAGAAATAAAACAACGCATTGAAAATGCTTGTGACATTATTCGTGAGCCAACTGATGTGATAGTTGCTGCATGTAATAATTCGTTATTGCGCCGGGCAAAGACTTTCTGCACATCAAACGAATGGTGACCATTTCGAACAACTTCTGTTTGGATCAATTTTATCGGTGAGTTTGTGAACTCCCTAATTTTTTATAGGACCTTTTCTATCAGTAATTTTTCCTCTCCTTTGTTTTAACTTTGATAATTATACCGTTCAGGAAAAATCTCCTGAGAAAGAAAATATACCATTTTGCGATTAAATCCAGAACTTCGTTTACTTTCTGGAATGCAGATGGCACCGTGATTCATGGCAGATCTCCTAACAGAGAGATAACACGATCCAGAGTCGTCATAAGATCATGATGCCCAAGATTTTTGCATTTTTTTCAAATCGAATATTTCATATGATCAACTTTCGAAAAAATAATATTTTTTGATTAGTTCTAGCACCTGTCGAAAAAAAAAGCCCTCACCTCAAGAAACACCCTGTATAGTAGTTTATTCCTTTTTTTGTTCTTTATGTCCTTTGCACACCAAAAACTTTGATCAAAAATCGATACGGTTGAGATGCTGTGGGTTTTTTCCACGAGACGAATTTCAAAGGCCATAAAAGATAGAAAAATTTATCGATGCAACCAATTTCTTTTAACTCATATTCGAGATTTCTTCATTCGGGTTTCTTTTCTCATCCGCTTGAATATACAGGGAGGTACAAACGAAAAGAGGAGATTCCTTGAGTAATATCAAGAAAAAATGTTCCATAGACATGAGATCTCAAACGTTTCGTTTTCGACATACAGGGTGTTAAAGTTTGAATTTTTTTCAAGTTTTTTTCTTATAGTATCTACACCTCACAAGATATTCAACTGAAATTTGGCATAGATATTACAATTGAGAGTTTACACTATATGACATACCAATTTCGATAGCAAATATACAGGGTGATATTTTTTCTGGAACACTGTCCCCTGTTCTGCTCCAGAACTTTTTTTGGTGAGCCACTATTCATTTGAAAGAATGTAAAGAGCAGCTTCGTTTTTAAACCAAACTAAATGTTTCTTAGTAGTTTTGTCGTATCTGCTACCGATTCTCTCGAAATCCTTAGAAAAATCTGAATTGTCTTGAAAATTCAGTTAGTATGGTGTGATGAAGCCATTCATTGTTAGTTTTGACACATCAAATTGTACTGTTTGGGTTGAATATCTTGTGGAGTGTAGATACTTTGAGAAAAACATTTGCAAAAAAATCAAACTTCAACACCCCTATCTCGAAATTAGGAACACCCTGTATGATTTGGTCCACAAATTCTGTTAAGTTTGATGCTTGATATATTGTTGAAAGTGCTTTGCTCGTCATGAACGTTCGAATTGATATAAATTCAACTGTGGTGTTCGTACAAGTTTCGAAAAGCACGAGTTCAACAGTTGATTTTATACCATTCTGTTTGTTCAGGTTTGGACTCGGATGGAGTTGATTTGACTAGATGTATTATATCTTGTCCTTTTATAATTATTATTCAGCAGAGAAAACACAGCGGTAACTTTCTTACTGCTTGTTGATTCTCATCCACTATAACTCTTAATTAAGGTCGAACTCATGTAGCCATGAGGTTAATTAATTGTCTTTTGATACAAAGTTTTCAGTTGACGTTAGGAAAATTGTAATCTTTCATGATATTTTAAGGTGGTGCCTATTATTATAGTCAGATAGCCGAAAAAATATGGTCAATACCACCTGAAAAAAAGATGTTCTGATATCATATCGTTGTATACGTTGGCGTAAAGATTTATAGTTAAAAAAAAACATTATTTATAACGATAAAGCATCGAGGCTCCTTGCAGACTTCCGCTCTTGTCTGTGTTCATACAGATAAATATCGGAAAAAATTCACAATGCTATCTCGAAATTTGTTCGCTCTCCCATTTATTTTAGGCTGCCAATTCTTTGCCATTCCGAAGCTTAGATATTTGATTATGATAACGGACTTTTGTAATGTCCCTGGAAACAGAGGATGTAATGGATCCCTTTTCTTTCCTTTGACGTTATATAACCTGGAATTGTCACGTTCTTCCGGGACCCAGTGATATATTTCGCCATTGGTGATATGCCTTTCTATCCAGATTAGAGTGACGTGGGACATACAACGGTTCTTCTTTCCGATTAAATCGGAACATATTGTTCGAGGGGGGCACAATATGAAGTCCCGCTTTCCTTCAATTTTCATTTATTTCAACAACACGCGCTGTTCGTATGGAGATTTTCCGATTCTTTGGGAAAACTCATTTCAATATAAAATGCCGTTTTGATAGGGTTTCACCTATTTCACACATGTCAACTATCTTATGTTGATCTATTGGTGATATATAAGAATTATTCAAATTAGGACTCGTTGCTGAAGAAGTTGGTTTCCGTGTCAAGCAGCCATGAAATAGGGTCAACATATTCGAAATGAGTGATGGAATATACAATAAGGACTTCATATAAGATATAAAGATATAAGAATTTCAACGCAAATGTTATATCGGATCATAACTACTAATGATTGCTTCGTTTTCCTGATACATATTTTAACTTAATAATTGTTTTTGTTGCTCTCAACCGTTATATTTCAATTCATTGTATTCACATTCTTGGCTTTGAAGGAAGCATCTGGTACAGTTAATGATATGAAATCTGTTGAAATAATTTCATAAAGCATTCGAATATTCAAGAAGCTGAGAGAATAAACTGATACGAATATCGATTATAAAATCCTGTTCCGAATTCTAAACTATAAAGTTCATATGCCGGCTGTTTTTACGATGGCAGTTCCATCAATTACGTCTCTCATATTTTCGAGAGATTAACTACAGACAATCGGTGTTGCCTGCGGAAATTGGCTCTACCGAAAGTATCCTGTTTCAGATGCTTTTTTATAAGTTCGTTGAGCGGAAAATTCACGACCAATTGGACGGAAAATTTTTGTGAATGGGATCATCAGGGTAGAGTGGATTCCACGCTTGCTCTTGCGAAGAGAAATTTTATCTGTATCGAAAACACCGAACATTGCCATATTTTCGCGCGCCCTCCGGTGCGGAATTATCGCTCGCATATTTTTTATTTCGGAACAATCGAATCGCAGAACGATCTGCAATTGAGTCCTCAAAAATTCTCGGAAAGAATGAGGCGCACGGCTCAATGATCATGCAATATCCTTATAGCCAATATCTGAATGGGGAAACTCTTCCCCTTATGGTGGCTGTGTTGAACAACCTTTCAATACAATTTCGAATATTTTGAAACATTGAAGTAATCAAGCGAAACAATTCATTATTCAGAATGATTTTCTGACAAGTGAAGGATAGTACCATCCAAGCTCTCAACATTTTTTATACTTGAATAATATTCATTATTTACGCGAATTTCGTCGTAATGTATGAAACTGAAGATGGAAATGGCTCTACTTCATTGAATGTCATGTAAAATTCACGTCTGAATAAATTCGGTGTAACCCTCGAAGTTGCTCACTAGAAATTCGTCTGAAATGGTTCAAAAACTCTCCCCATTCAAAATGTCTCAGATATTGTTGAATTGTTTCATTTTTATCGCAAAAATTGCCTTTGTATGTAAAACAAGTCTTCAGAATTCCGCATCGAAGTGTTTCGCGACGGATTATAATAGGATAAAAAAAAGCATGTTGTATTGAACTTACAAAAACATTCTATCGTAATTTTTTTTTTGTATTGCGGCCTCTTTATTCTATTTTGGTTTGGATTATGCGATCAAGATGGCCATTTAGATAAAGAATTTCCATGCTTGACCCTAGAACAGAATTTTTATTATACAAATTGCGTATCTATAATTTGAGACCGTTGGAGTATGAGTGAAGGTGGGGGGAATATTTCGAGGAAAATCTTAAGCCTCGAATGAATTTATCTTTTTCGAAGAACTATACGGCTAGACTTTCTAACTTATGTACCCTGTTTTGTTTTTGTGGTGAAAAAGCCCTTAACATTTTTTATACTTAAACAATATTCGTCATCTACGCGAATTTCGTTGTAATAAATAAAACGGATAATGAAAATTGCTCTACTTCATTGAATGTCATGTAAAATTCACGTCTGAATAAATTCGTTGTAACCCTCGAAGTCGCTGACTAGAAATTCGTCTGAAATGGTTCAAAAACTCTCCCCATTCAGAATGTCTCAGATATTGTTGAATTGTTTCATTTTTATCGCAAGAATTGCCTTTGTATGTAAAACAAGTCTTCAGAATTCCGCATCGAAGAATTTCGCGACGGATTATAATAGGATAAAAAAAAGCATGTTGTATTTAACTTAAAAAAACATTCTATCGTAATTTTTTTTTTGTATTGCGGCCTCTTTATTTACTTTGTTTGGAATTATGCCATCAAGATGGCCATTAAGATAAAGAATTCCCATGCTTGACCCTAGAACAGAATTTTTATTATACAAATTGCGTTTCTATAATTTGAGACCGTTGGAGTATGAGTGAAGGTGGGGGGAAAATTTCGAGGAAAATCTTAAGCCTCGAATCAATTTATCTTTTTCGAAGAACTATACGGCTAGACTTTCTAACTTATGTACCCTGTTTTGTTTTTGTGGTGAAAAAGTCGAGAAATAACATACCGTTAGCATATTCTTTGAGTATTTATTATCAATTTTTCCGAAAACACCTGCTCCTTGTATTTATTTCCTGTAGTCCATGCAATATCTGAACCAAAAAGCATCTCCTCGTTTTTCTCTCAAATTTTCCCAAAATAGAAAAGAACATTTCATAGTAAAATACAGTGTGGAATATTTTGAAACATTGAAGTAATCAAGCGGAACAATTTATTATTCAGAATGAATTTCTCACAAGTGGAGGATGGTACCATCCAAGCCCTCAACATTTTTCATACTTGAATAATATTCGTCATCTACGCGAATTTCGTTGTAATAAATAAAACGAAAGATGGAAATTGATCTACTTCATTGAATGTCATGTAAAATTCATGTCTGAATAAAATCGGAGTAACCCTTAAAGTCGCTCACTAGAAATTCGTCTGAAAAGGTCCAAAAACTCTCCCCATTCAAAATGTCTCAGATATTGTTGAATTGTTTCATTTTTATCGCAAAAATTGCCTTTGTAAGTGAAACAAGTCTCCAGAATTCAGCATCGAAGAATTTCGCGACGGATTATAATAGGATAAAAAAATCATGTTGTATTGAACTCACAAAAACATTCTATCATACTTTTTTCTTTGGATTGCGGCCTCTTTATTCTATTTTGGTTTGTATTCTGCGATCAAGATGGCCATTAAGATAGTGAATTCCCATTCTTGACCCCAAACAGAATTTTTATCATACAAATTGCGTTTCTATAATTTGAGACCGTTGGAGTATGAGTGAAGGTGGGGGAATATTTCAAGGAAAATCTCAAGCCTCGAATTAATTTATCTTTCTCGAAGAATTATACAGTTAGCCTTTTTTTATTTATGTACCCTGTTTCGTTTTTGTGGTGAAAAAGTCGAGAAATGACATACGGTCAGCATATTTTTTTGAGTATTTAGTATCAATTTTTCCGAAAACATTGATTATTCACTTGCTCCTTGTATTTATTTTCTGTAGTCCATGCAATCCCTCAACAAACAAGTATCTCCTGGTTTTTTTTCAAATTTTCCCAAAATGGAGAAGAACATTACATAGTGAGATACAATTTCGAATATTTTGAAACATTGAAGTTATCAAGCGAAACGATTTATTATTGGGAATGAATTTCTGACAAGTAAAGGATGGTTCCATCCAAGTCCTTAACATTTTTATACTTAAATAATATTCATCATCTACGCGAAAATTCGTCGTTATAAATAAAACGAAAGATGGAAATTGCTCCACTTCATTGAATGTCATGTGAAATTCGAGTCTGAATAAATTCGGCGTAACCTACAAAGTCGCTCACTAGATATTCGTCTGAAAAGTTTCAAAAACTCTCCACATTCAAAATGTCTCAGATATTGTTGAATTGTTTCATTTTTATCGCAAGAATTGCCTTTGTATGTAAAACAAGTCTTCAGAATTCCGCATCGAAGTGTTTCGCGACGGATTATAATAGGATAAAAAAAAGCATGTTGTATTGAACTTACAAAAACATTCTATCGTAATTTTTTTTTTGTATTGTGGCCTCTTCATTTACTTTGGTTTGGATTATGCGATCAAGATGACCTTTAAGATAAAGAATTCCCATGCTTGACCCTAGAACAGAATTTTTATTATACAAATTGCGTTTCTATAATTTGAGACCGTTGGAGTATGAGTGAAGGTGGGGGAATATTTCGAGGAAATTTCAAGCCTCGAATCAATTTATCTTTTTCGAAGAACTATACACTTAGCCTTCTTTATTTATGTACCCTGTTTTGTTTTTGTGGTAAAAAAGTCGAGAAATAACATACCGTTAGCATATTCTTTGAGTATTTATTATCAAAATTCTAATAGAATCAGCCGATACTTGATGGAAATTCATAATCAAACTTAAAATAGAATAACTAGTATGATTTCCACTACATTGGGTTAAATTCCACGACACGTGTTTCGATGCGAAGCATCATCTTCAGGTGGTTAAGGTATAACTGAATTACTTCTCTTAAATTTTAAGCTACCTAGAATACAAAACTAATCTAATTAGATTAGTTGTGGAAATCATATTAGTTATTCTATTTTGAATTTATTATCAATTTTTCCGAAAACACCTGCTCTTTGTATTCATTTCCTGTAGTCCATGCAATATCTGAACCAAAAAGCATGTCCTCGTTTTTCTCTCAAATTTTCCCAAAATGGAAAAGAACATTACATAGTAAAATAGAATGTCGAATATTTTGAAACATCGAAGTAATCAAGCGAAACAATTTATTATTCAGAATGAATTTCTCACAAGTGGAGGATGGTACCAAGCCCTTAACATTTTTTATACTTGAATAATATTCGTCATCTACGCGAATTCCGTTGTAATAAATAAAACGAAAGATGGAAATTGATCTACTTCATTGAATGTCATGTAAAATTCATGTCTGAATAAAATCGGAGTAACCCTTAAAGTCGCTCACTAGAAATTCGTCTGAAAAGGTTCAAAAACTCTTCAGATATTGAATTGTTCCATTTTTATCGCAAAAATTGCCTTTGTATGTGAAACAAGTCTCCAGAATTCAGCATCGAAGAATTTCGCGACGGATTATAATAGGATAAAAAAAGCATGTTGTATTGAACTCACAAAAACATTCTATCATACTTTTTTCTTTGGATTGCGGCGTCTTTATTCTATTTTGGTTTAAGATAGTGAATTTCCATTCTTTACCCCAGAATAGAATTTTTATCATACAAATTGCGTTTTTGTAATTTCAGACCGTTGAAGTATGAGTGAAGGTGGAGGAATATCTCAAGAAAAATCTTGAGCCTCGAAAAAATATATCTTTCTCGAAGAATTATACGGTTGAATTCATTCGTGGTGATGCGAATTTTTTTGATATTTTGTATCAATTTTTCCGGAAACATATTATCTACTTGCTCATTGTATTTACTTCCTTTAGTCCATGCAATATCACAACAAAAAATTATCTCCTCGTTTTTCCTTCAAATATTCACTGAAAATTTCATGTGGCATAAGCAAAATGTTCCTATTAAAATTATAGAGGTTTTTGACCCTCTTCTCGATGGTGGAAATCCAACATGTATCGACGTTGATTCAGACAGTTCAAATGATGAATAAGTAACCTTCGCGTTCCGATAATCTTCCCCCGCTTGTTTTTCGAACCGGGAAGAAATCAGTTGCCCCCATTAAAGTTGTATGTCAACTGCTGGCCTCTTTCTTAGATCTCAAAAGTCAAACAGAAAATGGGCAAATCGAATCCCATTAGAAAAGCCTGAGAACAATTCAATTGCACCATAATAGGGTTCCATGAAATATAAAGTATGTGTATTCTGACCTCTGGGACCCCCGTGAATAATGAACGAAAGGAAAAACTGACGGAATTCGATATAGTCCGCTCTTTTCGTAGGGGGCTCCTACAATTTGATTAATATTACAAAAGTATGATTGCATCCCCGATTTTCACGCCTCTTTGTCGGCTGTCTGGCACATACACCTACGTCGAAATTGGGTCCCGACTTTTCTTCCTTACAATACCAGACCTATTGGAATCAGCTGAATTTTTATTTCCTCTTATTGTCACACAAGGAGGAGGACGAACAGGATATAGGAAGGCTTAAAACCTGATATTCCGTGATACGTTTTATCCGGATTTTCTTCGTCTTTTTTCCAAACCAATTGTCGAAGAATATATGTCTATCTGGAGTGGAATGTTTCATTGTTGTTATTATACTATGTTGGGATTTTGACTTTTGCTTCGACTCGCTCCTAATCAGCTGGGATATCAGATATCATAATTGTTTGCGAAATTTTTTTTACAATTCGGTGCTTGACCAGATTGACAACAATATTGAATATATTGAAATTGTATTTTCATCCCACACAAAGGCACGACCATAGTTCAATTAAATATATGTTTTATGACGCAGAGTTGATCATGAAATATGGGGAGCATAACTCCCGGTGGAATTGATATCCGGTAATGTAAATTGATTCTTTTCATTTATCGCGAATACGAGATCGGCCAAAGCGAGATATTGCCGGGGACGCTCCATTGCATCAAATTATTTTCCCTGGTTCCACCCGGATTGTTTGGTCGTTTTAACTGAACAAATTCAATTTTTTTGCCTGCAGAAGTTATCAGATTTGTCAGTTTTTTTGCTAGTGCCCATACAGCATGGAACGACGGTAATGTGAAACCTCACACTCATATCTATTTCGGTGCATCGTGTAAAAATGACCTGGTTTTTCATTGCAGGAAAATGCATGCATTGAACTTGGTTGTCCCAATGTTAATTCCAAATGAGAGATTTTCAGTTATGTTAACAGTAACAATTAGATAAACAGCCAAAATATTATTTTTTTATAGTCAATCGCAAAAGATTCGACTCAATGAATTGGTTGCATTCACTGGAGCAATACACATCTGCTTATTCAGTAAATACGAATGCGCTGTTAACATAAAAATATGGGACATTTTATACGCCGAGTGTACTCGTTACGGAAACCGGAACCCTGTCCCTTTCGTGCGAATTAATCAACATGTTTGTCCGTTTTTAATGAAACAATTCAAGCCCTGCAATATGGGAACGAATTGTATTATTATTTCAACCAAATATGGTCATATCACAAAATATACTATGAATACATCGACTTGTCTATGCAAATCGATTAAATCATTGGTTAACGAATCATATTTATTTGATGATGATTTAGGGTGGTTCAGTATAGGGCGGAAATGAAGATTATTATTGTCATTAATTGCGAATTAATTCGCATCAGAATATGGTACTTATAGGGTCCTGAAAAATATTAATAAATATAAAAATAATAATCAACGATATCAATGAGCACACAATGATTTTTCGATTAATTGATTTTCTTTGTATATCAGACTGAGCTTCTTTGGTAACGCGTTGAAGAATTTCATACACATGTATATTGCATTGATCTGTGTAAGCGTTAGGTTGATTATTGATGAAACCTGGGGAGTAGGCATCATTGAAAACCATAGAGATTTACTCAAGAATGTTTTTTTCAAGTGGAAAAAAAAACTCAACAAAATTTCAAATTGTAACAAAACTTATCTAACTCCACACCTGTGTATCAGTATGAGAGTAGAAATAAAAAATTACGAAAAGCACTGCCGTGAAGGCAGGAGCTTCTGAGCGCTCGTACATGCACCTTGTAGGTAGATTCGCATTTTCCAGTTTTAGAAATCAATTGAAGGAATTTTCGACAGCTGTCAAAACATTCTGAAACTTAGGCGAAACTCCAGACTTCATGTCAGTGCTTCAGCTGATCAATTTTTTTTCGATAATTCGCTAGAATTTTCTACGGTATCTATGGTCTTGGTGATGCGATCTGGACAAAGTTTTGCACGTGGTTTGAATACGTTATTACTCAGCTAGGTGCATAATTTCATTCCAATTCGATCAGTAGTTTCAAAACTATCAAGAAAATAATATTTTGAACGGCCATATTTACGAAACCCCTAGTCTGATTTTGCTCATTGATGAACGTGACCGCGATAATCGCGATCCAAACCCACCCTGAAAATTTCGAGTTCCTAGGAATTTCCGTTAAAAAGTTACGATTTTCTATGGTTTCTATAGTTCTGGTCATGCGATCTGGACAAAATATTGCTTTAATATATCATTCTCGATTGAAATACAAAATTTCATCTTGATCGAGTCCGTAGTTATCGAGAAAACAAAATATATATATAATATAATTCTGCTCATTGATAAACGTGAACGCGACATTTCAGATCCACACCTATCCTGAAAATTTCAAGTCCCTAGGCCTTTCCGTTCGAAAGTTATGATTTTCTATGGTTTATATGGTTCTGGTCATTTGATCTGGAGAAATGTAGCTTGAATATATCATTGTATCATTAGTATACAAAATTTCGTCACGATCGAATCTGTAGTTTTGAAATTATCAAGAAAACTAAATTTCAGACGACCATATTTACGGAACCCCTAGTATAATTTTGCCCATAGATGAACGTGATCACGACATTCGAGATCCACACCTATCCTGAAAATTTCAAGTCCCTAGGCGTTTCCGTTCAAAAGTTACAATTTTCTATGGTTTCTATGGTTCTGGTTATGCGATCTGGACAAAACTCCACATGTAGCTTGAACACCTCATTCTTCATTCGAGTGCAGAATTTCATCTCGATCAAATCTGTAGTTTTCAAGTAATCAGGGGAACAAAAGTTTGAGCCGCCATATTTACGGAACCCCTGGTGGAATTTGGCCCATTAACGAACTAAACCGAGGCATTCGGGAACTGAACCCACACTGAAAATTTCACGTCTCTAGGTTGATCCGTTCGAGAGTTATCGTGCTTACGGACGGACGGACAGACTCGAATTTTCCGACGGATTCGTCATCAGTGAGTCGAACATAGTCGATTGAGACCATTTTCGGCTCGAAATTCGTAAAATACAGACATCGTGACGAAATGATATAGCCCTCGTGTGAGTAGTACGAGCGCTCAAAAATAAAAAATTTTCACAGTTAATTTAGATGGGCGAACCTGCAGCTGGAGCTGAATTCAATTTACAGGTACATAGTTGCCTAAGTCGGTACTTGTTCCCATTGTAATCGATGTAATAACAATCAGATGCTTGAAATCTCTATTTTCCTTACGTTTTTTCAAATTCTCGCCCACCCCCTGTTCACGCCAGATGCCGTTTGAAAAATTTGCATAAAAACTAGTTTGCCATCATCGAAAACCATCAAGAATCATTCTAGAACTTCGATGAAAAATATTTAAAAATTGTAATTTTGATAGATGAGTTGCGTTAGTTACTTACATACGAATTTACTACACCTTCTTCAAAACCAACTGAACACTAATAACAGTAATAACACAACGTAGAGGATCTTTCTATACTGTGCAATAAACAACGACGCATTTAATTTCCAGATGTTAGTCTCGAACCTGGGTTATCGCCCGGCATAACGTTGCCACGTTGTTGACCTTCATTGAAAATGAAAAGTGTAGCACGAATAACCGATATTATAATATTCTTTTCAAACAATTCCAAGACAAAAGTTATTATTGAACTTCAGCGGATGGGTATAATCGAAAGGAACTATGGATATCCTAAAAACACGTGTCGCATATTCAGTGCCCTTTGGAAGCATGAAATATTAATTCATTTCGAGAATTTTTTCAACACTGTCCTAACTTAACCTAACCTGACCTATTGATTCATTTCGAGAATTGTTTCAACAATGTCTTAACTCAACCTAACCTAAATATTGATTCATTTCAAGAATTGTTTCAACACTGTCCTAACTCAACCTAACCTAAGTATTTATTCATTTCAAGAATGGTTCCAACACTGTCTTAACTTAACCCAACATAACCCGAATACTGATTCATTTTGAGAATTGTTCCAACACTGTCCTATTTTTAACCTACCCTAACCTAAATATTGATTCATTTTGAGAATTGTTCCAACACTGTCCTAACTTTAACCTACCCTAACCTAAATATTGATTCATTTCAAGAATTGTTTCAACACTGTCCTAACTCAACCTAATCTGAATATTGATTCATTTCAAGAATTGTTTCAACACTTTTCTAACTCAACCTAAATATTGATTCATTTTAAGAATTGTTCCAACACTGTCCTAACTTAACCCAACCTAACCCTAACCTTAATACTGATTCATTTTGAGAATTGTTCCAACACTGTCCTAACTGCAACCTACCCTAGCCTAAATATTGATTCATTTTGAGAATTGTTTCAACACTGTCCTAACTTCAACCTGAATATTGATTTATTTCGAGAATTGTTCCAACATTGTTCTAACCTAACCTAAATATTGATTCATTTCAAGAATTGTCCCAACACTGTCCTAATTTAACCTTACCTAACCTAACCTAAATAATGATTCCTTTCGAGAATTGTTTCAATACTGTCCTAACCCAACCTTACCTAAATATTGATCCATTTCAAGAATTGTTTCAACACAGTCCTAACCTAAGTATTGATTCACTTCAAGAATTGTCCCAACACTGTCCTAACCTAAATATTTATTCCTTTTGAGAATTGTTTCAATACTGTCCTAACCAAACCTTACTTAACCTAAATATGGATTCATTTCAAGAATTGTCCAAACTTAAGCTAACCTATATTGATCTTCTGGAATAAGACATCTCCCCAGATATATGATCTGAAATTGGGAGTGGGCGTTGAACTAAAACATACCGAAATTCGTTAAAAAAATATATAAAGTGTAGTAGAGTATTGGCATTATTGAAATATAAGAAGTGGCACAACATTTTGTCGAAAGCTGAATCAAATTGAATATTCCTTTCCATTTCTGTCTGAAAGATGTATTATCTAGGCCACTATGCAGAATTCTGTGAAACAAGGGATGACGTGTTTACGAAAAAAAGTTTTATGTTGAAGAGCTTCTTCATCCATCAACTTCGACAGTGAGTAGCATTCGAAATGAAAAAGTAGCTAATGTTACGAATATAAATGTGAAGCTGGCATTGAAAAAATTCTCTTCATATTTGTCGAAAGGAAATACCTCCTATATTTCATTAATCTATGTCATCTCTTGTACCTCGAAAAGTCATGAATTCTCAATATATTGTTCAGTCATCTGAATAGATTGTTTTTCGCGTGATGACAGTACTAGGAACTATTTTTCACTCATTTTGCTCGAAGTTTTTCGTGGCGAATGAAGGTGTAAATAGTAAATTAATTGCTTTCAGCATAATTTTATTCAGTAGCTTCTTTGAATCATTTGATAACAAAAATTAGCGGGCAATAAATTTGAAGACAACTCGAGAAAACTTGTATTCAATATTCACACATTGAATGAAAAATCTTTCATCCCTGACATCTGTAGGATATTTGTTCTCCGAATACCCTTATAGAACTAACATGAACGAACCATCCTCAATGGTGAAAATGTCCACATCAACTGCGTTGAACCAACAGAGCCAACTTATGTGAAGTCTATATAAAACAAAGAATCTACGTCATCAGCCCCTTTCTCAATGTACATAGGTTTCTATGTACCCCTTGGTAAACGTACACCCTTGCATTTACATGCTTAGTATTATTGTTTACCTAACCCATCTGATACCACGCTTTTGTGCAAATTTTCTGGCATGTTAAGTAATATTAATCATACAGGCCGAATATGGAATTTTCAGCCCTATGTATGAAAGTCAATTATCTGAATGAGCTTTATTCCTTCTCCATGAAGGGAGGAATTCCGCGCGGCTTTTCAATTGGATGGAAGTTTATTTTGTGGAAATTTGGCAAGGGAAAATGTTCACGAAGAAATACCTCGCTTGATTAGTCGTGTAAACGCTGAAGGCAAGAAGAATTTCTTAAGCTGTGGATTATATGTGGAAGAATATAATCAAAATTCATCATGCTGATGTTCAAAAAAAATTTCGGATTGAATAATACAAAAAGAATGAAAAAAAAAGGTACATTGAATTAACTCGATGCAATGGAAGAGAAGGCATTGCTTACAAAATTAAATTATCCATAATAAGCTTAATCCATCGAGGCCAAGAGGTTTTGTGGATTCGTTGCTTTAGTTATTTCTGCTTTTTGAAGCGTTCCACCTTTTTCGGCAAGCCTCCCTCCTTTAATTTGTCTCGTTTATATAATACCGAAATGATGTAGCTTTGCAACTCAATTAAGTGAGCTTTTCTTGTATTCTTTTGTTGAATATTGATGAAATGCCTGCAAGGTTTCTGCGGTTCGTCCTGATTCACAGGACCAAACAGTCGCTGAAAAGTTCTCAAAGGACTCACGTTATCGTTGGAAATATTACCTCATTAAATGTAATTGCGGGGACTACCCAAGCAATTTTTTATGCGATAGTCTTTTCTGAATTGAGATGATCAATTGAATACCTTCTTTCCTATTTTTTCTTGTTAAATCGACGCATGTATGTTTCGACATGAAATTATGCTTTTGGGGTAGTAAAACTATTTAAAATAATTTATTGCATTGTAATGATTTTGTTAATACTATTTTTTCTCATAAAGGGGCGTTTGAAAGTGGAAAATGAATTTTGGGGGATCAGCTTTTGCTTAATGTCACATTGTATTGAATTGTTAACTTTCAAAATCTATTATCACCTCTTATTGTTTTTATATCGAAAAATTCCAACTGCAAACAGTGTATTGCATTTTAATATTATGCTATGCAGAACGGGACTGATTTTAGTACCATGTTCGATACAAGTGCTTTTTGTGGATATTCATGATTTTTACTGAATTTGTGCTTGAAGCATTTGTACGAAATTTTTAACGGATGTTCTATGATGATAGAAACTGATTGCAAACTCAATTTCCTCACTAAAACTCTTCCCCTGTGAGTTGTTATAATTTAGAAAAAGCTATTAAATTGTTTTGTTTTAATTTTTTTGTAGTTTTCCTCAAGTTTTATCATCAAGTAATCTTATCTTTTTTCGAGGAGTCTTCAGATGGAAAATATATTTAACATTTGAGTATAAAACAAATAGTTATATATTCGTAGATTGTAAGTTAATTTATTATTTTTAGGCGGAATTATAATCTCAAATTGGAAAATTTTTGAAAATTGGTTCAAAATTTTCCAAGATTAAATGTTATGGGGAATAGAATGAGAAAACGATCACCTATTGTTCATTCTTCTGAGGACCTTAATGCAATCTTCTCTACTGTATGTAATTCTTACGGGTTCTTGAGGCTGATATGATTTGATTAACCATATCTTAATTTATCAAGAATTTCAACCTGCGCTCAATGAATTGATTTATAAATCCAGAGAATACTAGTCAAAAGCCTCAAGTCTTGATTGACAAATATAAACTTTGTTGGATTCTATCGAATAGGTAATGATATATTTGAAGAACTCTGATGGAACTGCTCTATTCTGTGATTCATTTCATTCACCGATATGTACTTAACTTCGCCACAATCATATTTATGCATTTTAATCAGTAATCTCCCAACAAAACTATTATTAACTATGTGTAACGATGATTTTGCCACTTTCCATTGTAGAACAGACACATACATACATACTTTTCAAAGTAGTAGCATCAAAATGAGGTCTGTGAATATAATCATTTTTGTTTAGTTGTAAGACTTGCAGATCTTCATTTCCACTTCTCATCCGGTATAATTCAGGAGGAAATCGTAAAATAATGTTTCTAGGATTTTTTTTATGTGAGGGATGTTGTTTCTCTGGTTTTCTATCGACCATTCAAATCATGAAGGATAATTTAATTTCTGATAATCATAGCTGCGTAAATATTTCTTTTGGTTTTCTGCATAGAGAAAGTAATTGAATATTCAAGTATCAAATTGAAAAGAATTCATAGTTAAGGTCAATATTCCTTCCGATGATTTATCAAAAGTATGTCCTACCAATGATCAGAATCGGCAATTTGTTAAAAATGTACCTGTGAATATCTTCATCTAAATGTTAAATGTATATATTTGAATATATATTCTGTATTGATGTAATCATCGCATGAATGTAGTTTTCCACATAGTACATAACTCGACGTGTCTTTCACTGAATTTTAATGTTCTTACAATGACCTGGAAGTGACGCCAGTGATTTCTAATTATTCGAATTTTCATTCAATAGTTTCGATATACTGACCGAACATCGTGCCCAAAATAAGTCAAGTAGCATGTATGGCGTAACTTTCAGATATATTATCCAAGGAATCTATCATTTATCTACTAATTCGTGTTAAATGAAATTATTGAATTTGAAGACAGTAATTGTGATTAAATTTACTTTGGATGATAACTGCAATTGAATGTCCGAAATATTTTAATCAAGCAATTTTAGGACGAGTTAAACCAAAGTGCAAAAATTGTTTTTTGGATCCATCTCATTTGAACAAATACAATCTGTGATTTCTGTTATTTTTATCGTTTTTTCGATTTTTCTTTCAATTCTCTTTTATCGTTTCATGAATGAAGATTGAAATAAATCAATGGTGTGATATATAAATATATATACATGTGTCTATTTTGATGTATTTTCTAATTTTTATAAGTGTTAGTATTAGAGGTATGGTTTTTGAGAGGTGTATATAAATGGTTTATTTTTTCCTGAACTTTTAAGTCTATCCATTGAAAAGGTTTTCAAGGATTCAGGGTATGAACATTAAAAATGTTTCTGAAGTTAAACGGAGTTTTTGTTTTTATTTTGTACTTCATGAAAATTCCAAGTATATTGTAAATAAAACGTCGAGAACTCACACTTAATTTCAATTTCCATTTTTTATATCATTCATAATATAACCAAAAAATAACTCTAGTAAAATTATTATTTTGGAAATCTATACGCAAAATAGTTGCGAAAAATCAGCGGCTGAGTTCAGGATTTTCCCGATACGATTCATTCCATTCGAATCAGTCGGGCATGAAGAGCGGAAGAGATTTTTCTCTCTTTTATAAATTCTTTGTTTATCGGCGTCAAGGTAGAATGAATTTTAATTTTCGGTTTCGAGGTAGTGCTCTTGAAAATTCAATATTAATCACGTCGTGTTTTCTGTTGTTCTTCCTCGGATGCTTTTTATTTTATATCAAATGTACATAATTTATGCGGTGTTAGGAAGAGTTGTACAGGACCTTGAACAATATGAAAGTTCAATTTTGGATAGTGTTGAATTCCTAAATCGAAGGAGACGATTCGATTTTATATTTTTATCAAAGCTATGTTGATATTTTTCATCTTGCGTTTTTTGAGCGCTCGTTCTACTTACACGAAGGCTATATCATTTCGAATTTTGAGTATCAATCGACAAGGTTCGACTCACTGATGACGAATTCATCGAAAAATTCGAGTCTTTGTATTTTAATGGAGAATGATAAATTCAAGCTGCCTTTTTCCCAGATCGCATAACCAGAACCATTTTAAATTCGAAAGAATTATTGAATAAAAAACCCTTATATTTCTGTAACAGCTGATTCGGCATAATTGACAAAGAGCTGCTGTAATTTTTTAACAGCTGTCGAAAATTTCTTCAATAATTGGTTTCTGAAACTGGAAAATGCGAATCTAGCTACAAGGTAAATGAACGAGAGCTCAAAAGCTCCTGACTCCAAGGCAGTGGTTTTTATAACTTTTTGAAAACTGTGTTCCACCCTTCCTTCAGTACAAGGGAGGAGATCATGATATAATTTTCGATGAGTCAAAATTTAGGAACATTTCATGTTCGCCTCCCTGCACCCAGGAGCGAGAATGGCTTTTCTATAATACCACACTCCTCATATAACACGAAATTAAATTCTCAGGCAACTAGAATTCCAATTTGCTTCATCTGAGTTCCATGAACAATGCGAGATCTAATACTGCTCAACAATATATTAATTATTTAAATTTGGAGATAACACGGCATTTGCTTTTGATAATTGTTTCGTCATCCCAATAACACCATGTAGGCGAAGGTGGGTTAGTTGGTATTGTTTGGATCCATATGCAGAAATATATTATATTTATTCATGTGCTCATGGTTTAATTCGAAAAAAGAATTATGAGCTTGATCTCAGGAGTTTATCATCATCATTTATCATAATTTTCAATTTTTTTGTGAGCAAAAAACGAGCTACCTTCGCCAATTCGTATTCAAGAGTGCGATAGAATAGGATTATGTTATTCCATTATGGAATCCAATCAAAAATTTATCTGAACGTTCACATCGCTAACAATGAAAATGACAGTCAATTTTGGATATCTGCATACATCGGAAACCATATCTCTCGGAATAATTTATTGTGCACAATTTTAATTCGATCAATGAACGAAGTTCTGAAATACAATAACCACTAAAAACCAGATAATTCGGTGCCTGAATATTTCGAGTGCTATGAGGGCTAATTGAAAATGAACACATTATTGGTTCACTGAATATTTTTCAGAAGAACGCGGGTAATGGATCAGAATTCGTATTGGAAATCCATCAAATCAAATTTCCGAATGGGAAATGAGGAAGAACCGGACCGAAACTGGAAATTCAGATCCCATCCTTCTCCTGAATTGGCTTCAGAAATTTTCGAGTGTAAAGTCATTCATTGTTACTGCACGCCAGATAATACTTGGGGGAAAGTTGAAGTGCGTTGTAGGCAGAGGATGATTCCTTTGTAGAGCAGTCGAAGAAAATGACAGAGAAAATTGCATCACAGCGATGACATTATATTTTATCAGGGCAATTTTGCAGCTGACGTGATATACTCGTTGAAATTGTAGAGGACTCGACGAGAACACAAGTGGCACAATGCTTGCCGTATTGACAATAAATCTTTCACTGGGGGGATGCTTCGACTTATTATTTATCTCCCTAGTTTAGTTTTCTACCCCTCTACCCAATTATTAATGAATTGATTCAATACAATTGGTTTCTTTATATTCAATTCATTGTATATTTAATTCTGAAGTGGCCTAATTTTAGAATGATTCTCCGATATTTCAGTGGGTTGTAAATTTTCCAAACCAATTTTGAAGTTTTATCATATGTGACAATGAACCAATAGTATCGCTCTGTGAGCTGAAGATGTAATGAAAGAGACTCGAACTCGATTATAAATAATGAAAACATGCACTTCTCGTTTTCAGCCCTGAAAATTCCAAAAGAAAACTGATCAAATAATCATGGAATATTCCATGTGATCAGAACTATAAATCAATATATCTATTTTCGTTTGGAGCAAAATGTTCGAATCAAATTCGGCTATGTCAATTATAGCCGCCAAAAATTGATTGAACTGATACTCATAACGAACTGATGGAAATTGGATTACAATGCTGAAATATGCCAATTATTATGTGATTGTTGTCGATTGAATTATGAGAATGACAAAAAACACTTATCGTGTCGACACGAGCCCTTCAAGTGAATATAAATATTATAGGAGATCGAGAAATTTTCCATTAAATTATTTGGTAGACCACACTGTTCAAACAAAGTTTTTTCATTCACTCTTCAAATTTACAGTAAATTGCATTGTTATCATCCAGTATAATTAATTTCATGTTTCGCAGCGGTTTTCTCAGCACTAAAAATGATGATTTTGTTCGCAGATAGGATTTTTATAACTTTAAAATCTGATTTGAAAAGTGGGGATTTTTTTTGACAGGTGTTAAAACTCATCAGAATAAGTCATTATACAAAAAATCGTTTACATAAATAATGTAGGGCCGAGTATTTCGAAATGAAAGTTACCGGATAATCTGAGAAATTCTAAGCCTAGACCTGGTTCGCATTGATATCTAAATGTGTAGAATTATCCGCTGTCCGATTTCAGTATACGGGAAATCACCTATGATGCAAATGATTTTTCGATCTCAACCCCTGTGATTTGTTCCATTGGGGTCATTTGAAAACATTAGTGTTTAGTTTAGTACGGTGAGGTGAATAGTGTCAAAGAACTAAGCATTGAAAATGCTTGTGACATTATTCCGTGAGCAAACTGATGTGCGTTGCTGCATGTAAAACGAATGTTACATGCAGCTACTATCACATCATGACACCAGGCAAGATTTTGTGTATGTAGAACCAATGGTTACCATTTCGAAAAATTTAAACAATTATGAACTTATATTTTATCATACCGTTCAGGAGAAATCTCCCAATGGAAGTTGAAAGAGAATATAAGAATTTGCGAAAAAATCCATTTATCTACTTGCTGGAATACATATGGCACCGTGATTCATGGCAGATCTTCTAAGAAAAAAATAACACGATACAGAGTGGTCTTCTGATTTTTATGACCAAGATTTATTGCACTTTTTTTAAATTGAATATTTTATATGATCAACTTTCGGCGGAATGATTTCTTTTGATGAGTTCTAGCACCTGTCAAAAAAAGCCTCAACTTAAAAAACAACATGTATGTACTTTGAATATCGAGGGATTTATTTTAAGTAAATTAAATCATTTTTGAGCGCTCGTACTACTTACACGAGGGCTATATCAATTCGTCACGATGTCTGTATTTTTCGAATTTTGAGCTGAAAATGGTCTCAAACGATAGAGTTCGACTCACTGATGACGATCCGTCGGAAAATTTGAGTCTGTCCGTCCGGCCCTTCCGACTGTTAGCACGATAACTCTCGAACGGAACAATCTAGAGACTTAAAATTTTCAGCGTATGTTCTGATCCCAAATGCCTCGGTTAAGTTCGTAAATGGGCAGAATTCCACAAGGGGTTCCGTGAATATGGCTGTTCAAAGTTTTGTTCCCCTGATTACTTAAAAACTACAGATTTGGTCGAGATGAAATTTTGCACTCGAATGGCGAATGAGGTGTTCAAGCTACCTGTGAAATTTTGTCCAGATCGCATGACCAGAACCATAGAAACCATAGAAAATTGTAACTTTTGAACGAAAACGCCTAGGGACTTGAAATTTCCAGGATAGGTGTGGATCTGAAATGTCGCGTTCACGTTTATCAATGAGCAGAATTATACTAGGGGTTCCGTAAATACGGTAGTTTGAAATGTTGGTTTCTCGATAATTTCGAAACTACGGATTCGATCGAGATTTTGTATTTTAATCGAGAATGATATATTTAAACAATATTTTGTCCAGATCGCATGACCAGAACCATAGAAATCATAGAAAATTGTAACTTCTGAATGGAAAGGCCTAGGAACTTGAAATTTTCAGGGTGGGTTTGGATCGCGAATATCGAATATTTTTTTCCTGATAATTTCGAAACTACTGCTTGGATTAGAATTAAATTGCACATATATGGAGAATAATGCATTCAAACTACGTGCGAAATTTTGTCCAGATCGCATTATCAAGACCATTGATACCGTAGAAAATTCTAGCGAATTATCGAAAAAAAAAATTGGTCACCTAAAGCACTGACGTGAAGATCGGAGTTTCGCCTTAGTTTGAAATTTTTTTTGACAGCTGTCGAAAAATTTTTCAATTGGTTTCTAAAACTGGAAAATCTGAATCTACCTACAAGGTGTATGTACGAGCGCTCAAAAGCTCCTGCCTTCACGGCAGTGCTTTTCGTAATTTTTTCCTGGTAGTTTCGAGACTGCTGATTGGATTGGAATGAAATTTTGCACCTAGCTGAGGAATAATGTATTCAAACCACGTGCGAAATTTTGTCCAGATCGCATCACCAAGATCATAGATACCGTAGAAAATTCTAGCGAATTATCGAAAAAAAATTGGTCACCTAAAGCACTGACATGAAGTCTGGAGTTTCGCCTAAGTTTCAGAATTTTTGTGACAGCTGTCGAAAATTCCTTCAATTGATTTCTAAAACTGGAAAATGCGAATCTACCTACAAGGTGGATGTACGAGCGCTCAAAAGCTCCTGACTTCACGGCAGTGCTTTTCGTAATTTTTTTTGTCCAAGTCGGTATCCAAAAAAGTATTTCCACCCCTCTGTGGTATGCCGAATTTTTTTACTGTATCTAGGTGAATAGTGAGCACTTTCACGTCGAAGCGAAAATATTCGGCTCTATTGAAAGCCAGATTCTGGACCACCCCATAATTCAGGAAAATTCGGACAGCGTTAATAAATAAAAACGAAAAATGAGTTTCCCCTGTGGAAACCCGTATTGAAGGGCCATTGGAATTCCAAAATGTATCGCGTAGATATATTTTAAATTCGTGATAATGCAAAATAATAGGTCCATGACACGGTTATCCAGGATGCTGCAATCTCTATACAGCGTAGACTGTTCACCATAAATCTTCCATTTATCAGAAGAGAATTGTATTCCGCAAAATCAATACGTTTGTGAACCCTTTTGGGTTTTGAATTTATCTACTCCGGATCTTTTTTATATGCCCAGTTGAAATCAATAGAGCGTTATTCCCCCATGACCTTATTTACTTATACATGAATGGTGGATGTTTCACTCTTTTCACGTCTTAGAAATATTTCAAATATTGATTTTGGCCGTCAGTTGAACCGTTTTTTGATGATTATTGCCGCCTTTTGTGGCGATTTTTGAATATTTGATGGCTACTCTTGTGAATTCAAGTAGCTCCTTATCGAAGTTTTGATGGCAATAACTGATTCAATACAAGTCAGTCCAGTTCGACGAACCAAATGATGAATTATTAAGTCTGTAAGTTGAGTTGTAAGAAACTTCAAAGGGTTCTGATTGAGTTAAGCTGGGAAATTTCTTATTGTTGATTTTTTACTTGAAACTTTTCACAACTCCTCCCCATTCTCCCCGTTAAAATACTCAAACTCCAATTTTAATCTTGACTCCACATGGTTATTGATTCAATGAAACTCTCCACAAAAATACATCACAATGTTTCGAAAAATAGGAGAAATATAGTGGAAGAAATGAAACTGTGGAAGTTATGAAAGAATAAAAAATCTCGGTACACGAACAAATAAATGAGAATGACAGGGTCCCATAAAATAATTGAAAAGTTCAAAGTGTTCTTCCAAAGTCAACGGAGGAAATCACGGAAAAAGAGCATATCTTTCTCGAATGAAGCCATTTATTATATTCATTTGTTGGGCGAATTCGAGGGGTCATCCGAAATTTCTGGAACACTGTATTAAGTCGTGAGGCCGCATGGATTCGAATAGCATTTGGCGGGAAGGAAATACGTAGTTTGAGTGGGTTTTTCCGGTCGGATTTCGCAGGTCGCATCTTATCAAGGTGGAAATCTCCAGAGTGGAGAATTCTGATGTCACGTCATGTAAGGAGCCATCGATATTGCCTCGGCCCTCTCTGAAGCGCCTAATCCGCGATTTATATTCCGAATACGGAAGCCTATCGTGTTTCCCCCTGGTTAATTTATCGACTTTTTCCGAAATACACCGCTTAATGAACACATATACCGAGAACTTGATATGATAATTTTTTGGGGGCACTTGAACTAAGTGGGATTCGACGTTGCATCCCAGACTGGCGGTAAACAGAATAAAGACGCCAACTAGTTTTAGGTCGATTATTCCTTGCCACAAAATAGGGCACCAAATGGAATTTGGCTGCGATGCTGGCAGCTGAAATTACTAGCCGCGTGATATCCGACGAAAAAAATGGTTCATCCTATAGACTTCGTTGGTTTCCTTTTCATCGCACTAAAACGAATATTGTGTTCGAATGAAACATACATCCGAAGTCTCGATACCCCTATTTGATATCCGTTACTATATTCAGTTCATTGAATGGAACAAAAATAGAAGGATTCATTATGAAATAACAAATTGTCGTGAAATCAACGATATTAATTTTTTTTCTGGTGAATATTTGATGATCAATGTGAATGGATTGAGTTACGTACATCTTCAATATGAATATACAATTAAAAAATTACCTGGTGATAATAAAGAATTCATAAGATGCATTTTCCATCATGAAAATAGTCGGATTTGGGTTGAAAAATGGTGAATGGGCCGGTTATACTGATTTTAACCTGCTGAAATATAGAAGAGAATCCAGCTAGATTCGGTTCATGCAGAATGAAATTAGAGTGGAAAACACTTCGTTTGCAAGCTTTCATAATATTCTCGAACGAACCAACATTCGCTCATTTTTTTTTAAAGTTGTTGATTTCATAATAGAGAAAATCGTTATGGTTCGCTGAATTCGTGAGTAGGGAATCTATTTTGGTAATGCTAACTCTAAATGCGGATATCATGAAAAAATTATGTACACTCATAGGCTATTCTGCCGTTATGAACAACGAGTCCTAGTGTGTTTCATATTTGAACTCTACATAGTCATATTGTCAGAAACACTGCAGATACAATAGAAAGGTACATTATTTTCACATCACCTCGTTTGTATCAACTAAATTACACGAAATACCACATCCCATTCTCAAAAAGATCTCATGGTGAATATTGTGTTCAAATGAATATAACAAGAAGGTGCTTATTATGGAAATAATAATAATTTTCTTTGAATCCCATTAAAAATATTATATTATTTTTGTGTTCTATTGTATTCTGATGGGTATTCCCTGCTATTTTTATCAGTAAATGTGACCATTCCAAGAATGAATTCATTATTCGAGTACCTGGCAATAATCAAACATTCATAAGTTGCGTTTTCGATCACCTAATCATCCCAATCCTATTTGGTTGCAAAATGGTGGATGTGTCGGTTACTCTAATTTAATTTTTCCCTGCCAAAATAGAGAATATAGAACAGCAATATTCGGGGCCTTCATTAGAAAACACTCCAATTTCATAATTATCTCCAACGAACAAACGTTCACTCCCTGATTGGAGTTTTTTCGTTGTGATATACACAATCTTAGACTATATTTCGCATGTTGCATAGAACGTTTTTGTGCTCCATTTTATACTGATAAATATTTAGTTATATTTGCATTAGTAGATATGCTTGCGTACATCCCAGGTATGAGTTTTCGATTCAATGTGTAGCTGCTGATAATCAAGAATTCATGATATGCATTTTACATTACTGAAAATTCGATTGCAAAATGGTGAAGGTGTCGGTCACACGAATTCAAATTTCTCTGCGGAAATAGAAAAGAGAATGCAGTGTTTTTGAGTAGTTCATGTAAAACGACATTGAAGTGTTATATTTCATGTAATATTTTCATGCTTTCAAAATATTCTTTGATGAACAAATATTCACATGTTGGATATTTTTAACGTTGGGGTACTTCATTAAAAAGTATGGTTCGCTGAGTTCGTGAAAATGCTGTGTTCAATTGGAATAATCAGAAATGTATATGATGCGATTTTTGAGCGCTCGTACTACTTACACGAGGGCTATATCATTTCGTCAAGATGTCTGTATTTTTCGAATTTTGAGCCGAAAATGGTCTCAATCGATAGAGTTCGACTCACTGATGACGAATCCGTCGGAAAATTCGAGTCTGTCCGTCCGGCCGTACGTAAGCACGATAACACTCGAACGGAACAACCTAGAGACTTGAAATTTTCAGTGTGGGTTCAGTTCCCGAATGCCTCGGTTGAGTTCGTTAATGGGCCAAATTCCACTAGGGATTCCGTAATTATGGCCGTTCAAAGTTTTGTTCTCCTGATTACTTGGAAACTACAGATTTGATCGAGATGAAATTCTGCACTCAAATGGAGAATGAGGAGTTCAAGCTACATGTGAAATTTTGTCCAGGTCGCATGACCAGAACCATAGAAACCATAGAAAATTGTAACTTTTGAACAGAAACACTTGAGGCTTTGAAAGTTTCAGGATAGGTGTGGAACTTGAATGTTGTCATGACGTTCATTTATGAGCAAAATTATACTAGGGGTTCCGTGAATACGGTCGTTTGAAATTTTGTTTTCTCGATAACTTAACTACGGACTCGATCGTGATGAAATTCTGTATTTTAATCGAGAATGATATATTGAAGCAAAATTTTGTCCAGATCGCATGACCAGAACCATAGAAACCATAGAATATTATAACTTCCGAAGGGAAAGGCCTAGGAACTTGAAATTTTCAGGGTAGGTTTGGATCGCGAATATCGCGGTCACGTTCATCAATGAGCGAAATAAGACTAGGGGTTCCGTGAATATGGCTGTTCAAAATATTTTTTTCCAGATAATTTTGAAACTACTGATTGGATTAGAATGACATTTCACACCTAGCTGAAGAATGATGTATTTAAACTACGTGCGAAATTTTGTCCAGATCGCATCACCAAGACCATAGATACCGTAGAAAAATCTAGCGAATTATCGAAAAAAAGTTGGTCAGCTGAAGCACTGACATGAAATCTGGAGTTTCGCCTATGTTCGTAATTTTTTTTTGACAGCTGTCGAAAATTCCTTCAATTGATTTTCAAAACTGGAAAATGCGAATCTACCTACAAGGTCGATGTACGAGCGCTCAAAAGCTCCTGACTTCACGGCAGTGCTTTTTTCATTATAACAGCCGGATTCAATTCGGTTGCAAAATGGTGAAGGTGTCGGTTACATTAATTTTCGGACCTACAGAAGATAATACAGCTCTATTAGATGTGAAACGAAATTGGAGTGCAAAACACTCTATTTTCATGCTTTCATAATATTCTTCAACGAACAAACATTTACTCTCATATTGGATTTTTTAACGAAGTGCGTGGGTTTTTGTGCAATGCTAACTTTATATGATGAAACATATATAGCCCATTCATCAAATAGTAAAATAACGCAAATAGATAGTTTCTTTTTAGCGTAGTCAAAAAAATAACAGCCTGGCTGATATTCCTGAAATTCCATATATTTAGAAAGTAGACGTTTCATTTGAAAATTTCGGTAATTCGTTTCAATCAAAATATGTTTTGAAGAGAAATATTGATTCGTGAAATTCAAACAATAAATCTGAGAAAACAGAACGAATTTTGAGATGCCTTCCTTTCAGGGCTTCTCCTCCTAACAATACTCATGAAATCACTCAATTCCATACAAATCTCGTACGGCACTCTGAATAAATGCACTATGCGTTCGCCACAAACTCTGATAATAACTCGGTAGTCATAAAAGCTTACTGGATCAACATGTGGCCAACATGTTCCATATCAGAAAGGTCAGATGAGAGACTGTGATAAAGTCGTGATCAGGACCATATGATTCCAGGACTCTGTGTTACTAAGTTATTGAATAATACATAAGATTCTTGTGATATAGAACCTTTCTTGTTACTCACAAGACCAAGTCGAATATATGACTCGGACGCGATAACTGTGGGATCAAATTTAATGGAAATTAATTCAAAGGATGATTTTCACCGGGTTAGTTTTCTATTTGAAACTTAATTTTGACGGAAATAAGTGGAAGAAAGGAGCCCAAAACAGGATGGGAATATCGAGCTGGATATATTAAACCATAAATAAAATCGGAGTCGAACTTAATTCCAGATAGAAAGACAAGGAGAAGTTCTGGAGCCGGAAGTTTCAGGAATTGCACGAACACATCGACACCACATGAGGGTAGCAATATTGAACAAAATGCAAAGATAGAATCGAAAGTAGGACAATTCCACTTTCGGATTTCACGAATTCGATGTTATGAACCTTTTTGCAATAGGATATCTTTATAAAGAAAGCAACACACTGTGAAAGTATGTCTATAAATTGTATTTTGTATTCGAACATCGAGACTATCTCAATGTAGTTGCTCTTATAACTTTTATGCCCGACATGACATACGGCGAATGTACTGCTACCCGAATACTGTCAGCTTTATAATCAATGTTTCTTCCCCTATTGATGGCACCCTCTTTCTGATCGCGTGACA
This sequence comes from Aphidecta obliterata, assembly GCA_963966015.1. Classification (NCBI taxonomy): domain Eukaryota; kingdom Metazoa; phylum Arthropoda; class Insecta; order Coleoptera; family Coccinellidae; genus Aphidecta; species Aphidecta obliterata. Next base: position 10,962,622 of record OZ014436.1, read on the forward strand.
AGTTATCATGTTCGAATTTTCTGATCCAAATGGAAAACGGAATTTGTTCGAGATTTGAATAATACTTTTTCAAATTGGGAATCACCTTTAGGTTAGAAAGAAACAAACAGTTTTAAGCAATTTCTATTATTTAGATACAGCTGACACTTCGAAGAATCGAATTCGCAATTATCCCATTATCTCGTCTAGGAACGTTTGTGCGGTGCAGTAAATTGGATTTCTGGATAACCCCGTTTCCAGAAAGCGGAAATCCTGGATATCTACCACGAACAGCTACTCCTAGGTAGAGATGAGATATTTCGAGATAAACGTTAGTGTTCATACACATAGACATAAAATATTTACATACAGTTTTAGGTATATTCAAGTAGGGCAGAAGTTGAACGTTGGGAGAATCCTCACATTAATTAACAATAATGGAACAACGGAATTAGCTTTGCCGTTTCTGTTTTATGTGTGCATAGCCATCTTAGTATTCAGTTCGAGGAAATCATCATTATACATATATGCTTGGTGCTGCATTAATATCAATTACATGCCTCGAATATGTGGTCCGATCTTCTGAACATCGTGACTGAGTGTCTATACCATCAACGTGCTGGACCATGCTGAGAATGAATTGCAGTCTTGTGATCGATGCCTGCTATGTAAAAGGGTTGATTCAGATTCGGGGTGAGCGTAAAATGATGTAGGAAAAATAATGCGGTGATAAATATGTAACGTCTTGATCCTCTACCGCTGATTCTGAAGGTCTCGTGGCTCCCATGGGTGGAGTGATCGATCACATCGCACGTTTAATACATCCAAGAAAACTTGGGAATTCAATATGAGATGTAGCTTCAATTCTCAGACAAGAATGGCAGAATCTGAAACATTTGAAAAACTCCATTTAATCCTTTCGAACAATTGAAATAGTTGAACATCTGTCTCCAATTCCTTAGCCGAAACAATCAATTGTCAACCATAACGAATGCATAAATCTGTTGAATATTTTATAATATTCGCATTGGTGTCAGTGGATGTGATAGCGTACATCTTAGATATAAAAAATCCATTAAAAGTGTACCTGGTAATAATCAAAAATTCATAACATGCCTGTTTCATCACGAAAATTGTCTGGTTCAATGTCTGGATAGGTTGCAAAATGGCGAAGGCGCCAGTTATACCAATTTTATCCGGCGGAAATATAGAAGAGAATCCAGCTAGATTCCCTGATTTTGAAGATCTCGTGGCATATGAGATGAAGCTTCAATTCTCAGACAAGACTGGAAAGAACTGAAACATTTCAAATACTCCATTTTTTCCTTTCAAACAATTCGAATAGGTGAACGTCTGTTTTCAATTTCTTAGCCGAAACAGTTAATTGTATCAACCATCACGAATGCATACACCAATAATCTATTAATAATAAAATTTTATAATATTCGCATCAGTGTCAGTGCATGTGATAGCGTACATCTTAGAAATAAATTATCAATTCGAAAAGTTCCTAGTTATAATAAATAATCCATAAGAACTAGTCCGATTCAATGTCGGGATTGAGTTGCAAAAAGGCGTAGGCGCCAGTTATACTAATTTTATCCTGCGGAAATATAGAGGAGAATCCAGCTAGATTCGCTGATCATGAAGATCTCCTTGCTTCCATAGGCAAAGTGATCGATCACATCGCACTGGAACTGGCTGGAACTGAAAAATAATTGAAATACTTCATTGAATCCTTCGAACAATTTGAATAACTGAACGTCTGTCCCTACTTTCTCACTAAGCCGAAACAATTAATTGTTTTAACCACCACGAATGCATAAAACAATAATCTGATAAATATATTATAATATTCGCATCAGTGCCATTGGATGTGTAAGCGTACATTTCAGATATTAGTTCTCATTCAAAAAGTACCTAGTGATAATCAATAATTCATAAGATGCGTGTTTTATCACGAAAGTAGTCTGAATCAATGTCGGGATCAGGTTGCAAAATGGCGAAGGGTCGGTTATACCAATTTTATCATGCGGAAATATAGAAGAGAATCCAGTTCGCTTCGCTAATTTTGAAGATCTCCTTGCTCTCATTGGCAAAGTGATCGATCACATCGCACGTGCAATACATTTAAGAAAATTACGAAAAGCACTGCCGTGAAGGCAGGAGCTTTTGAGCGCTCGTACATGCACCTTGTAGGTAGATTCGCATTTTCCAGTTTCAGAAATCAATTGAAGGAATTTTCGACAGCTGTCAAAAAAATTCTGAAACTTGGGCGAAACTCCAGAATTCATGTCAGTGCTTCAGCTGATCAATTCTTTTTCGATAATTCGTTAGAATTTTCTACGGTATCTATGGTCTTGGTGGTGCGATCTGGACAAAATTTCGCACGTAGTTTGAATACATTATTACTCAGCAAGGTGCAGAATTTCATCCCAATCCGCTCAGTATTCTCGGAACTATCAGCAGAAAAATATTTTGAACGACCATATTCACTGAACCCCTAGTCTAATTTTGCTCATTGATGAACATGACCGCGATATTCGCGATCCAAACCCACCCTGAGAATTTCAAGTTCCTAGGCCTTTCCGTTCGGAAGTTACAATTTTCTATGGTTTCTATGGTTCTGGTCATGAGATCTGGACAAAATATTGTTTCAATATATATCTCGATTAAAATACAAAATTTCATCTCGATCGAATCCGTAGTTTCGAAATTATCGAGAAACCAAAATTTCAAACGACCGTATTTACGGAACCCCTAGTATAATTTTGCTCATAGATGAAAGTGATCACGACAATCGAGATCCACGCCTATCCTGAAAATTTCAAGTCCCCAGGCCTTTCCGTTCGAAAGTTATGATTTTCTATGGTTCGAGTCATGTGATCTGGAGAAATGTAGCTTGAATATATCATTCTCCATAAGTATACAAAATTTCGTCACGATCGAATCTGTAGTTTTGAAATTATCAAGAAAACTAAATTTCAAACTACCATATTTACGGAACACCTTGTATAATTTTGCACATAGATGAACGTAATCACGACATTCCAGATCCACACCTATCCTGAAAATTTCAAGTCCCTAGGGGGTTCCGTTCAAAAGTTACAATTTTCTAATGTTTCTATGGTTCTGGTCATGCGATCTGGACAAAATTTCACATGTAGCTTGAACACCTCATTCTTCATTTGAGTGCAAAGTTTCAACTCGATCGAATCTGTAGTTTCGAAGTAATCAGGAGAAACAAAACTTTGAACGGCCATATTTACGGAACCCCTGGTGGAATTCTGCCCATTAACGAACTTGACCGAGGCATTTGGGATCTGAACCTACACTGAAAATTTCAAGTCTCTAGGTTGATCCGTTCGAGAGTTATCGTGCTGACGGACGGCCGGACGGACGGACAGACTCGAATTTTTTGACGGATTCGTCATCAGTGAGTCGAACATAGTCGATTGAGACCATTTTCGGCTCAAAATTCGAAAAATACAGACATCGTGACGAAATGATATAGCCCTCGTGTAAGTCGTACGAGCGCTCAAAAATTAAGAATTCAATATGAGATGTAGCTTCAATTTTCAGACGAAACTGGCTTGGACTGAAAAATAATTGAAATACTTCATTGAATCCTTCAAACGATTTGAATAACTGAACGTCTGTCCCTACTTTCTCACTAAGCCGAAACAATTAATTGTTTTAACCATAACGATAGCATAAAACAATAATCTGATAAATATATTATAATATTCGCATCAGTGCCATTGGATGTGTTAGCGTACATCTTAGATATAAGTCCTCATTCAAAAAGTACCTAGTGATAATCAATAATTCATAAGATGCGTGTTTCATCACGAAACTAGCCTGATTCAATGTCGGGATTATGTTGCAAAATGGCGAAGGCGTCAGTTATACCAATTTTATCATGCTGAAATATAGAAGAGAATTCAGTTAGCTTCGCTAATTTTGAAGATCTCCTTGCTCCTATAGGCAAAGTGATCGATCACATCGCACGTGCAATACATTTAAGAAAAATTAAGAATTCAATATGAGATGTAGCTTCAATTTTCAGACGAAACTGGCTGGAACTGAAAAAGAATTAAAATACTTCATTGAATCCTTCAAACAATTTGAATAACTGAACGTCTGTCCCTACTTTCTCACTAAGCCGAAACAATTAATTGTTTTAACCATCGCGAATGCATAAAACAATAATCTGATAATTATATTATAATATTCGCATCAGTGCCATTGGATGTGTTAGCGTGTGTGATAGCGTACATCTGAGATATAAATTCTCAACTCAAAAGAACTTAGTGATAATCAAGAATTCATAAATTGCGTTTCTCATCAAGAAAATAGTCAATGTCGTCAATAGTCAATGTCGAGATTTGGTTGCAAAATGGCGAAGGGACCGGTTATACCAATTGTATTTTGCGGAAATATAGAAGATAATCCATCTAGATTCACTAATTCTAAAGTACCCGGGGCTCCTATGGATTGAATGAACGATCACATCGCACATTCAATTCACCAAAGAATACTTGAGAATTTAATATGAGAATGGGAGAAACTGAAAAATTTAAAATACTCCATTTTATCCTTTCAACTAGTTGAAATAGTTGAACGTCTGTCTCGAATTTCTCACTTATCCGAAACAATTAATTGTATCAACCATCACGAATGCATAAACCAATAATCTGCGAACGTAACGCTTCTGATGCCTCAGTTAAATCGAATACGAATAGATGCGTGGTGGTATAGTATTTTACTTATTGTGTCGAGGCAAGGCTTGAGATGGACTTAGTTCATAGATACAAGGACAATCAATTAGTCGCAACGGGTTTAAGCGTCAATCGCATTAAGTCTTTCAGGATTCTGGAATCCATTCTGTTACCTACAAACTATTTCTTCCACTACGGCTTCCACGAATGCTCTCTACTCTAGGCAACCATTTGAATGTGAGATTTAAATCGATCGACAATTTGGCGAATAGTGAATGACAGAAACTTTGTTCACAATAGACTGATAATTCGAAATCGTTGACGAATTAAATGTTTTCGATATCAAAAATGTTTTTTCTCTCGACACAACCACTCTAGATGATACTCGACACCACGACCCGCCGATGCAAAAAAAAAAGCTGGAATATTTAATCTGTTTCATTCTAGGTGGAGTGCTAATGAGGATTGCATTCAAATTCGTTGCGACGTGAAAAATATTTGAGGTGAAAAAGAGGACATCGCATATCATAAAGAAGAGTTTGAAATAAAGTAGGACGTGTTGCGCATATCGCAATAGTTGAGAGTATACGAACTCTACTATATATCCAGTTCAAACTCGAGTATAATAAAGTGTTGAGGGCGTCCGAATTGCGTGGTACCAATTACCATTTTTCAGAGCGTAATCCCAATTAGAATAAAAAAGCAATGCGCGGCTTTATCCCAGCAGATCCGACTATTGGAAAGTTCATTTTCTTCATTTCAGAATCTGCCACAAATTGCCACATCCGGCGCACTTATATCCGTTGTTTGCCTGAAATTGTAATAACCTGAGTCTATTTTCTCATTTTTGTTTCGTCGTTCCGCCAAATTTTGTTGTTATGAAAATTGCCACAGGATTAAGTGTCAGCAAATTGGTGTTTTCTCTCCGACTTGAAGCATTGTTAACTGGAAAGTTTTCATCCCTATTGATTATATGGTTTTGCAACTTTATATAGTTAGGGAATATTATGAAAACAACGATTAAAGGAATGAGTTATAACTTGCTCAGGAGTGGAAAGAAGCAGTGTTGAGGAGTTCCCCCAGAATTAAGTTATCGAACAGGGCAAGATATTTTTCGGGAACTAAGTCTATAAATTCATACAATTCCGTTACTCCAGAAGCTCGAACGAACAACTGGAATAGCTCGTGATTTCTATTTCCAATAACTTGTCTCAAGTTATTATTTTCAACGTTCAGTGAATTTATGTTTACAATGAACCCGACGTTTTCGAACTGTATTTATGGCGTAGTATTTTACCGAATATTTCCTTCGAAAATATTCATATCAACAATAAAGTTGTGGTTGCGGTCTACTCTACGAAGAGGTCATTCAATCCGTCGCTCAGAACATTAATTAACAAGAATGAGTCAACATTTAATTCACATGGAAAATATGGAAAGAGCATATACCATCACGAATGCATAAATCTGTTGAATATTTTATAATACTCGCATCGGTGTTAGTGGATGTGTTAGCGTGCATCTTAGATATAAATTCTCAATTCGAAAAGTACCTGGTGATAATCAAGAATTCATAAGATTCAATGTCGGGATAAGGTTGCAAAATAGCGAAGGGGTCAGTTATACTAATGTTTTCCTGCGGAAATATAGAAGAGAATCTAGATTCTTTGTGAGTGGATGTGAATAAGGAATTTAAACTAGAGTTTTACCTATCAATTCACAACATATTGAAGTTTTCGTTTTTCGAGTCGATCAAACTTTTTTCTGCTTGGTGCTAGATGTAGATTTCTTCTGAACTCATTGAAATCAATCTTGTGTAACGAATGGGGACGAAAGAATTTTTTGAAGGAAATCAAGAATTCAAAAGATGCGTGTTTCATAACGATAATAGTCTGATTCAATGTCGGGATTAGGTTGCAAAATGGCGAAGAAGCCAGTTGTACTAGTTTTTTTTCCTTCGGAAATATAGAAGATAATCCAGATTCATTGAAAGTGGATGTCAAGAAGAAATTCGAATCAGATTGTTACCTACAAATTCACAATATATCGAAGTATTCTCTTCAGAAATTTCGTTTTTCGAGTCGATCAAACTTTTTTCTGCTTGGTGCTAGATGTAGATTTCTTCTGAACTCATTGAAAACAATTTTGTGTAAAGAACGGGGTCGTGAAAATTATTCAAAGTAAATCAAGAATTCAACAGATGCGTGTTTCATAACGATAATAGTCTGCTTTTATGTCGGGATTAGGTTGCAAAATGGCGAAGAAGCCAGTTGTACTAGTTTTTTTTCCTTCGGAAATATAGAAGATAATCCAGATTCGTTGGAAGTGGATGTCAAGAAGAAATTCGAATCGGATTGTTACCTACAAATTCACAATATATCGAAGTATTCTCTTCAGAAATTTCGTTTTTCGAGTCGATCAAACTTTTTTCTGCTTGGTGCTAGATGTAGATTTCTTCTGAACTCATTGAAAACAATTTTGTGTTAAGAACGGGGTCGTGAAAATTATTCAAAGGAAATCAAGAATCCAAAAGATGCGTGTTTCATAACGATATAGTCTGATTCAATGTCGGGATTAGGTTGCAAAATGGCAAAGAAGCCAGTTGTACTAGTTTTTTTTCCTTCGGAAATATGGAAGATAATCCAGATTCGTTGGAAGTGGATGTCAAAAAGAAATTCGAATCAGATGGTTACCTACAAATTCACAATATATCGAAGTATTCTCTTCAGAAATTTCGTTTTTCGAGTCGATCAAACTTTTTTCTGCTTGGTGCTAGATGTAGATTTCTTCTGAACTCATTGAAAACAATTTTGTGTAACGAACGGGGACGTGAAAATTATTCAAAGGAAATCATGAATTCAACAGATGCGTGTTTCATAACGATAGTAGTCTGATTCAATGTCGGGATTAGGTTGCAAAATGGCGAAAAAGCCAGTTGTACTAGTTTTTTTTCCTTCGGAAATATAGAAGATAATCCAGATTCGTTGGAAGTGGATGTCAAGAAGAAATTCGAATCAGATTGTTACCTACAAATTCACAATATAAAAAAGTATTCTCTTCAGAAATTTCGTTTTTCGGGTCGATCAAACTTTTTTCTGCTTGGTGCTAGATGTAGATTTCTTCTGAACTCATTGAAAACAATTTCGTGTAACGAACGGGGACGTGAAAATTATTCAGAGGAAATCAATAATTCAAAAGATGCGTGTTTCATAACGATAATAGTTTGATTCAATGTCGGGATTAGCTTGGAAAATGGCGAAGAAGCCAGTTAAACTATTTTTTTTCTGCCGAAAAATAGAAGGTAATCTAGATTCGTTGTGAGTGGATGTTGATAAGGAATTCAAATCAGAGTGTGACCTACAAATTCACAATAGATTGAAGTATTCTCTTCAGAAATTTTGTTTTTCGAGCCGATCAAACTTTTTTCTGCTTGGTGCTATATTTTTTTTTTCTGAACTCGTCGATAACAATTTTGTGTTACGAACAGGGACGTGGAAATTATTCAAAGGAAATGAAGAATTCAAAAGATCCGTGTTTCATCAGGAAAATAGCCTGATTCAATGTCGGGATTAGGTTGCAAAATGGCGTAGGGGTCTTCTATATTTCCTGCGGAAATATAGAAGACAATCCAGATTCATTGTGAATGAATGTGAATAAGGAATTTGAATCACTATGTTATTTACAAATTCACAACATAATGGAGTATTCTCTCCTGAAATCCCGTTTTTCGAGTCAGTCAAACTTTTTTCTGCTTCGTGCTAGGTGTAGATCTCTTCTGAACTCATCGAAAACAATTTTGTGTATCGAATTAGGACAAAGAAATTTCTAAGGAAAAAGAGAAGTTAAAAGATTTGTGTTTTATCACGAGAATAGTCTAATTCAATGTCAGGATTAGGTTGCGAAATGGTGAAGGGGCCAGTTATACTAATTTTCTCCTGAGGAAATATAGAAGGGAATCCAGATTCGTTGGAAGTGGATGTTAATGAGGAATTCAAATCAGAGTGTCTTCTTTGAATTCACAACATATTGAAGTATTCTCTTCAGAAATTTCGTTTTTCGAGTCGATCAAACTTTTTCCTGCTTGGTGCTAGATGTAGATTCCTTCTGAACTCATCGAAGTCAATTTGTGTAACGAACAGGGACGTGGAAATTATTCAAAGGAAATCAAGAATTTTAAAGATGCGTGTTTCATCAGGAAAATAGTCTGCTTTAATGTCGGGATTAGGTTGTAAAATGGCGAAGGGGTCAGTTATACTAATTTTTTCCTGCGGAAATATAGAAGACAATCCAGATTCATTGTGAATGAATTTAAATAAAGAATTTTAATCAGAGTGTTATCACAAAATCATAACATATTGAAGTATTCTCTTCAGAAATTTCATTTTTCGAGACGATCAAACTTTTTTCTGCTTGGTGCTAGATGTAGATTTCTTCTGAACTCATCGAAAACAATTTTGTGTAACGAAAGGAGACGTGGAAATTATTTAAAGGAAATATTCCGAGTCTTACTTTCGAAGAGGGTTGAAAGGTTGGAAGTTTTAATTCGATTAGCCATCCTGTATATTAGATAGAGTCTGATGTTTGCTTCAGAAACCGGAACTTCATAAAACAAATTAGCATTTATTAAGGGAGAAACGTTAACCAAAATGTTACCAAAAAGCGTTCATTCATTTTTTTAAGTTTAGAACCTTATAAATAAGGGAAACTTTGAAAAATTCGCGAAGGCTAAATACAAACAAATGTTCCCAACTTAGTCTTTTAAGCTGAATTTGCCCCTAAAAGATGGGATTGCATCGGAATTTATGATGAACCATTAAACAAGACCTCAAGCGAGAATTGCAGGCATAACGGATAAATTCCAGTTTCCACCCTTTACATATTCATCATAAATAATATGGATAAGGAAGAAGGGAGATATATCATTTTATTTTGATTATGTGTAAAACTCCTATGACCATGATGTGAGAGCGTAGTTATAAATTTCGTAATTATGCTTTGGATTGCTGCCAGTAATTCTGTTAGGATAGTAATGCATAAGCTCTCTCTTCCTAGGCCAAAAGTACTCATAAAGATCCAATGATGTCATCCACTTCATATTTTTAGTATATTGGGGAAGTTAGACTGGCCAAAAGTGTTTCAATCTACTCCATCGTTATCTCCACTGAAAAATTGAAATTGAATTGAAAATTTCCTTTGCATCGATAATCATTGACGATGCGGCCAGACATATTTATAGGGCGGCATAGCTCTTTTATCATTGACGAGAGCGATATTGTTCTTTGCAATTCAATCCAAATTGAATTTCGATTGGAGTGAAACCGTAGCTTGTAATGTATGTTAGCTACCGCCAAAGTGTAATGCGTGCTCCATATAAAGATAATTCAAGATAGATTGGACAATAATAGAGCTAGTGAACTTTAATATTCCACTGATTAGCCAAATTGGCTGCAGTACATTACACATTGATTTGATTCATGTTCGTATCAGTGGAACGCCGTAGCTAACTTGGCAATGTGCTACTTTAAAGTGCCGCAAATCACTAGTGCAAAATCGAACGCGAAATAGTTACAAGTCATATTGGTCGACCATGTGAATTTATCACTTTTATAATGAAGTTGATCACATACATCACGATTTAAAACAGTTTATATAGTGTGATCGACCGAACACCCTATCTGTAATAGGGAGCTTTTGAATCGTTCTTCAAAAATATTTTGTTGAAACATTATTTGAATCTTGCAACCGCCTCCGATATTCATCAAATAACTTTAGAAACACCGATATATTCGATAGTTTTTCCAGCACGATTATTTCTGTTGGGTAAATAGTGAATTCAACGTAGGAAAGCCTAAATATTCGAGAGCGCCTGAAAGTTTATAAATTCGAAACTTACCTCTGTAAATACAAGTATACCAATATTCACTCAGGCCAATTGAGCACTGATATAACCCTTTCGCCTGTTGGGCAATATACAAAAAATTGTTTGGATCAGTTATCGAGTTCCAAGCAGTGAAATCCATTATATTTGTTGACTCTAAATGAGTATATTTAATAACAACCCTACTCGCCAAAAGCAGTCTGATAATGTATATGGTTCATAATGCAATTAACCCATGTTAATTCAATATCTTCGAGGAAATTCAGACGAGTATAGCAACATTTCCAATATTTCGAATTTTCTCTACCAATGGACTTTTTGTCCATCAGTATATAAATAATTTTATATATATAGGCGAGAAATAAGATACATCCGTTATTTACCGTCTTGAAGTAATCAATCTGTATGACAGCCGGTGAAAAATTGAATTTGAGACCGACCGGTAATGTTGCTGGATGTAAACCAACAACAGAACAAGGCTAATAGCTTGTAAAACGGAAAAAGGTTCGGATCAGATAATCTTGGAACATGCAACGAAAAATTTACATGATAGATTATCTCTGAACGCTCCATACGGTGTGGCTTGTACAGTTCCGTTGAGCACGCGTGTGTATTTTCATAAAGTGCAACATTCATTACTGCGAATAAAGGGGCAAACCGTCCCAAGTTCATGTAATTATGTGCTATATCATTTATTCCGCCACAAAAGTAAAAGTAATTGTCGTGTACGGATATTCGAAACGTTTGTCGAGGGCTGCAGTTGAGATAAAAAATCTAGAACGATTAATCAGCTTTACATATCACAGCTGTGTGCTCTTCGTTTGGAAAAATAATATGCTCCATTCAGAAGTTCTCAATTGAGGATAAGGCACCACTGCAAACTCGTCACTGTGTTATGGAAAACATATTGATGTTGGGCTACGTTCAGACCAATAAATTGCCCCAACTCCTTCCTTTTCTTGGGTTGATTTTTTTTTTAGACAGGGGGCATCCTCACTTACTAAACTTACCTGCTGTTTCAGATTTTTTTCAATTTCTGTTTCTACGTAGTTGATCTCTGGGTCTTTTGTGATAGGTGGAAATCCTAATCACATCTGCTGCAGGGTTGTAGTCAACCAGTCTTTTTAGCTCATCATTTGGGTGTTGACTTGCTTTTCCAAATATCTTATCGCCCTTCTTTTATGGGAAAAATGTGGCAGTTCCCCATTCTGAGTTTTTGTTGATTTTTTGGTTTCTTAAGAACCACTGCATATTCATTGATGCTTCAAGCAGTTTATTTTTTGTTGGTTGAATCTTCTTTATATGGCATGGCCCCTTGTCGCCAAACCATATGTTAGTTGAGGTCTTGCAATTTACTTGATCATTCGTAGTTTCGTGCTCTGGTACATTTTGCTCTTTCTTCCTAGCAGTGGGTAAAGTCTGCTCATTGCTGAGTTTGTTTTATGCACCTCATATTCAATATGGTTTCATATGGTCAAATATCTAGTTTTACACCTAGATATTTGACTTCATTTGCCCATATTTTCCCTTCTCCATCTATCCTCTAGTTGGAATTCATCCCAAGTCTCCGCTTCTGTAGTTGAATAGCTTGGCTCTTTTTGCTATTCATTTTGATTTTCCATTCAATTAACCATTCTTCTAAATCTTCAAGTGCTTCTTGCAGTCTTCTGTATATTACATCGATATCTGAAGGCTATTCCCGTGTCGTCTGCATAAAAGGCCTGCAGATTTCTGGGGTTTTAAGGAATATCGTAGATATACAGGTTGTTTCCAAATTAGACGTGAACCTTGGGGGAAGTTTGAGTATGACTCATTTGCTGTCGTTTGAGCCATTTTTATTGTTAACCAGAAATCAACAGTTCAGGAGTTATTTAAGTTCATGTGATTTTCAGAAGATTTCTCACCTTACTTCATTTCTTGTCAATTTTTTTTACATCGACCAAATTTGATTATAATTTTGGTTTATTTTCATCAGTAAAGGATATGATATGTATGAAAAAAGCAAAACTATCCAGTTTTAGAAGTGAAGAAGAATATGTATGATTTGAAAGTTGTTATATGAAGAAAATAAAAATCAATTTCTACTATCAATTTAATGATAATTATAATAATAAATGTCTTTATTGAGAGAAGAAACTGAACAGTAACAGAAAAAAAAATCGAAATCAAACTACATTTCCTTTGGTAAGTTTACGCTTGGCGCCGGTCTAGCTCAATGCTACTCAACTGAACCAAACGAAAACCATTATTACATTACAACAAATTCGTCAATCACCCAAATAAATTTATAAAAAAAACCAAAAAAACAAAAAACTTCATCGAAATGAATTCTATACTCTACATTCGGTAAAGATCAATGAAATAAATTAATGAATACTTCAACAAATAAACTTTCATCGCAAATCATATTTTGCCTGCAACTTTCGAATTGATGTATGAAAAAAAATATTTTAAAAACTTGCCAAATTCCTTCTATATTACCTTAAAAAGTTTTCGTTAGAATGCAGTTTCGTTTCAGCAGATTTTTTTATGAACAAATCTTTTGAATGCCCGGTTAAAAAATAGTGAATGTATAATCAAAATAGTATATGAAAGGGAAATACATACAAGTGCAAAACTTGTGAAGAGAATAGACGAAGCATCGAAAAGATTGAGAGTAATTCCAGGTGGAAAGTAACAACTGAAGAAATTAGAAAGTGGGTACGTGCTTGTAAAAGAAATGGTGGATGACATTTCGAACACAATTTATGAATAGATTTTGAGTTCAATTGCAATAAAAAAATTACGAAAAGCACTGCCGTGAAGTCAGGAGCTTTTGAGCGCTCGTACATTCACCTTGTAGGTAGATTCGCAGTTTCAGAAATCAATTGAAGGAATTTTCGACAGCTGTCAAAAAAATTCTGAAACTTAGGCGAAACTCCAGACTTCGTGTCAGTGCTTCAGCTGACCAATTTTTTTTCGATAATTCGCTAGAATTTTCTACGGTATCTATGGTCTTGGTAATGCGATCTGGACAAAATTTCGCACGTAGTTTGAATACTTTATTTTTCAGCTAGGTGCAAAATTTCATTCCAATCCAATCATTAGTTTCGAAACTATCAGGAACAAATTTTGAACGGCCATATTTAGCTCATTGATGGACGTGACCGCGACATTCGCAATCCAAATCTACCCTGAAAATTTCAAGTTCCTAGGCCTTTCCGTTCAAAAGTTACAATTTTCTATGGTTCTGGTCATGCGATCTGGACAAAATATTGCTTTGATATATCATTCTCGATTAAAATACAGAATTTCATCTCAATCGAATCCAACTTAAAATAGAATAACTAGTATGATTTCCACTACATTGGGTTAAATTCCACGACACGTGTTTCGATGCGAAGCCTTATATACCTTAACCACCTGAAGATGATGCTTCGCAGCGAAACACGTGTCGTGGAATTTAAACCAATGTAGTGGAAATCATACTAATTATTCTATTTTAAGTTTGATTATGGATTTCCATCAAGTATCGGCTGATTCTATTAGAATTTTCAATCGAATCCGTAGTTTCGAAATTATCGAGAAAACAAAATTTCAAACGACCATATTTACGGAACCCCTAGTATAATTTTGCTTGAAGATGAACGTGATCACGACATTCCATATCCACACCTATCATGAAAATTTCAAATCCCTGGGCGTTTACGTTCAAAAGTTACAATTTTCTATGGTTTCTATGGTTCTGGTTATGCGATCTGGACAAAATTTCACATGTTGCTTGAACACATCATTCTCCATTCGAGTGCAAAATTTCATTTCGATAAAATCTGTAGTTTTCGAGTAATCAGGGGAACAAAACTTTGAACAGCTATATTTACGGAACCCCGGAACGTGAAATTCTGCCCATTAACGAACTCAACCGAGGTATTTGGGATCTGAACATACACTGAACATTTCAAGTCTCTAGGTTGTTCCGTTCGAGAGTTATCGTGCTTACGGACGGCCGGACGGACAGATTCAAATTTTCCGACGGATTCGTCATCAGTGAGTCGAACTCTATCGTTTGAGACCATTTTTGGCTCAAAATTCGAATAATACAAACATCGTGACGAAATGATATAATCGTGTAAGTAGTACGAGCGCTCAAAAATATATTCAATTCGTTACTTTTCTTTCTTTGCTTATATCCCCTTTCGAATCAAAATCTGCTGAAACGAAACTAGTGCCTGCATTCTAACGAAAACTTTTTTAGGAAATGAAGAAGGAATTTGGGAAGTTTTTAAAGAAGTGAAATTCGAAAGTGGCAGGCAAATTGATATTACTATTGATTGACTATACTTTTCTTCATATACCAACTTTCAAATTATACTAATTCTTCTCCAACATCTATTACACAATAGTTTTGCTTTCTTCATACAAATCATATTTTTTTCTGATGAAAAAAGTCCAAAATTATAATCAAACTTGAACAACGTAAAAGAAATTGACGAATAATGAAGTAAGGTGAGAATTTTTTGAAGAAACAGAAAAACTCAAATATCTCGGAAACTGTTGATTTTCGGTCATAAATGAATATGGCTCAAACGACAGAAAATGAGTGATACTAACACCCCCTCCTAGTTTTACGTCAAATTTGGAAAGACTCTGTATATATTATAGAGTAGAGATTCTAGAACTGATCCTTGGGGCACTCCTGCTTCTATTTGTCTGGTGGAAGGTAATGTGTCGTCTATTTTGACGTAAAAATTCCTGTTCCTCAGGTAGTCTTTTATTATTTTGCGGGTTTTGGTAGTGTAGCCTGCCATCATCATCTTGTAGGCAAGTCCTTCGTGCCAAACTCGGTCGAAGTCTCTCTCTCGACATCTAATTAACTATTGCTGTTATTCTCTTTTCTCTCATTTCTTCATACCATAAAGTTTGTTATTTCGGCCCTGCCTGGTGCTTTTCGTCTTTCAATCTGTATATTCCTTCATTTGAAACTCTTCCTGTCTTGAACTATGCTCCATTATGAATTATGTATATTGGTATTTCATTTTCTATTGTAACCAGTTCGACTTCTTGGGTAATATTCTTCAATAAAACTATATCCAAAACATCAGGCAGTCCTCTTTCATTCCGGAGGTATGTCGGAACATCTGTTCCTAATACGATAACACCTTGATTTTAATCTCCTTCCATATCTGCATTTCGATCCAAGCTTTTCCTGAAGCAAATGTTTTTCGACGTGGAATCTACCAAGAGCATAATTGTTTGAATAGATTCACCGAACGTGTATAAATACCAATTACTGGAATCAGAGCTCATATCATTATCGACAGAATGCTTAAAAGGGGATGTGCAAATAAGCACTTGGTATTTGACTGGATTTCTGCGAATCAGAATTTATCGTGAATCTGATTTAAACACGCATATTTTCCATAGAAAATGATCGAGGATTGGTCTCTTCAGTATTTCAATTGATATCGAATTCAAAGATGTTGCCTTAACATTGAATCATTCTCTAAATACAGAAACAATTCGACTTTTCCCCAATACTTACCAATCTGTCGAAGCCATCAACTGCAATTCTCTTTCTTCCTGAAAGAGTTAGTCGAGAGTTTCAGTGTTTTCCAGTGGCAAGACTTTATCTGTACAGATCAATCAGTTGAAAAATGGGAGCGATCCAAAGTTTCTCGAAAAAGATAGAATCTAGTTCAGGCCAATTATTCCAGATCAATAAAGTTCAAACTGAACAAGGAAATATTGGAAGTGTTGTCGACGACTGTAACAAAAAAAAACCGGGAATCCACTGAAGGCCACAATAATCAATCACTTTTAACTCAAGGTATGAATAATGCATTTTATGTTGATGAAGCAATTGTCATCTATCCGTCTCGAAAATAAGTAATGAACGAAGCTTTCTGGGAGAATAGGAAGATATGTTTCTGGTATCGACATGCTACAGGGTGCTTATTCGATGATCAGTTTCTGGGTGGCCTTTTCTCATTCTTTTCGGAAATATGAGCGATACAATAAAATTTGTGGAAGAGTTTTCGGAAAACGAAATATTAGAGACAATCGAAACGGTCCAATTTTCGTATACAGCCATTATCCCGAAATAAGCCTATTCCCAAAGGACTATGAAAGTGTTTTCCATCAAAAATATACGTAACGCAAAAATGAGGTGAGAGCAGTGGAGGGCTGCATGTAGGCTTTTTCCCAAGGCATTTTCAGTAAGTAATTCGGATTTATGACAGTAATCTGAATCAGATTTGGGAGCAGAAGCATCGTTGGTGAAGTTGAATCTCGTACACTTTTCTTGCTATGTGCTTCTGTGAACATTAATATAAAGTTTCGTAATTTAATGTTCGGATTGTAGACCCGAATTCTTATATTTTCCACTCAATTTAGGAGGGAAGGCTGGAACTAGAAAGAAAATTCATTGTACAATTTTCACGAACACTTACACTTCAGACAATCATAAAATAACCGACTGTCTGCTTTCGCTGTAATTTAGCATTTTTAAAAAACTTCCGTTCTTTACTGTCGATTAAGTCTCTCGCGTTTCTGAATGAGCGGAATGAAATATCATCGAACTCAACGCGAAGTATCAAAAATTCCACTCTCAAAATTCATTAAAATGAATGTAATGCTAATATCGATAATGAGCAATGGGGAAGACTCTCGAGGTCTGATGATTTGATTTCACAGTTTTCAATGATGTCCTGAGCAACCCGGAAGATTTTCGGTTAGGATTCTTCGAATCCCGTTTTGGATTCGACCATTGTTGAGGTTGAATGCAGGAATTTTGTCGACGTGTTGATAATTCGATCCATTGGGCCATGCGTTCAAAAAGTAATATTTAGAGTTGTATGGAAAGTTCGGAGAGCCCCTTTCATATTGCCGAAGCCGAACATTTTCGAATCAGAGCCGAGGTGAAATAGATTTACCATGAATGCCTTAGGATGAAATATTAAAAGGCGGAGTAGAAGTTTTAATCGAATTCATGCGATAATAGTAGCTCCTCTCAAAACGCCGTGAGTATGCAAGAATACGAGAGAACGGTCCGCTTCTTGGTTTCGAAGAAGGTAAAACTTTATGATAAATATTCCGGTTTTGGAACGAGACGAAAAATAACGTAGATTTTCATGCATAGTTGCAGAAAAGCTCTGAAACCTTTTGACAAATTGCGGAAAATTCGGATATAAAATATGTTTCGGTCGGTTCGGCCTATAACGCAACAAGAAATGTTGAAAGGGGTGGGGTATAAAAGTTATGTTGCCAATTCCTGTCAAGACTATATCAAATGATATTTACCCAGGATCTGGTCTACCTAAAACACACTTCCTCTGTTTGATATTCAGAAAAAAAAGTTATCCGTCAGAGTTGATCATGCATAAAAAATATTGAGAGAATTTTCTTTTTACAATAACTTCGGGTTGATTTCTCTGAAATTCCTCGTGAAATCGTGGGAGAAAACTTTGCAGCGTTTTCGTCTCGTTTTCTTTATATCCAAGGACTTAACATCTAGTAACCGTGAACAAATTGAATTATAGCAGTGTTTGAATCTTGGATGAAATCTAAAATCACAAGCTAATTCATCTTTATCAAATGATATTTGCTCAGGATCTGGTCTACCTAAAACACACTTCCTCTGTTTGATATTCAGAAAAAAAATTTATTCGTCAGAGTTGATCATGCATAAAAAATATTGAGAGAATTTTCTTTTTACAATAACTTCTGGTTGATTTCTGTGAAATTTCTCGTGAAATCGTGGGAGAAAACTTTGCAACGTGTTCGTCTCGTTTTCTTTATATCCAAGGACTCAACATCTAGTAACCGTGAACAAATTGAATTATAACAGTGATTGAATCTTGAATGCAATCTACAATCGCAAACTAATTCATCTATATCAAATGATATTTGCCCAGGAGCTGGTCTACCTAAAACACACTTCCCCTGTTCGATATTCAGAAGAAAAAGTTATTCGTCAGAGTTGATCATGCATACAAAATATTGAGAGAATTTTCTTTTTACAATAACTTCTGGTTGATTTCTGTGAAATTTCTTGTGAAATCGTGGGAGGAAACTTTGCAGCGTTTTCGTCTCGTTTTCTTTATATCCAAGGACTTAACATCTATTAACCATGAACAAATTGAATTATAACAGTGATTGAATCTTGAATGCAATCTACAATCACAAACTTATTCTTTTATATCAAATGATATTTGCCCAGGATCTGGTCTACCTAACACAAAATTCCTCTGTTTGATATTCAGAAAAAAAAGTTATCCGTCAGAGTTGATCATGCATAAAAAATATTGAGGAAATTTTCTTTTTACAGTTACTTCTGGTTGATTTCAGTGAAATTTTTGATGAAATCGTGGGAGAAAACTTTGCAGCGTTTTTGTCTCGTTTTCTTTATATCCAAGGACTTAACATCTAATAACAGTGAACAAATTGAATTATAACACTGTTTGAATCTTGAATGCAATCTGCAATCACAAACTCATTCATCTATATCAAATGATATTTGCCCAGGATCTAGTCTACCTAAAACACACTTCCTCTGTTTGATATTCAGGAAAAAAAGTTATTCCTCAGAGTTGATCATGCATAAAAAATATTGAGGAAATTTTCTTTTTACAGTTACTTCTGGTTGATTTCAGTGAAATTTCTGATGAAATCGTGGGAGAAAACTTTGCAGCGTTTTTGTCTCGTTTTCTTTATATCCAAGGACTTAACATCTAGTAACCGTGAACAAATTGAATTATAGCAGTGATTGAATCTTGAATACAATCTACAATCACAAGCTTATTCATCTGATACCAGTTCAATTAGAGCCTGACAAGTAATTGGTATTTCCTAATCTATGGTGAATTCGACATTTCCCTCAACATATCCTAATTAAATATGAGGCAATTATAACATACATAACACGTGTCATGGAGTGTTTTGTAGCGCGTATAATGAAGTGAAATTTCAATCGTCATTCTCCACGAAATTCATCGGTTCTGGTTCCTCTAACGTGATTATGTTGCTTTGTTTCATCAGAAAGGGTTCGATAGATTATCACATGTACATTCAGGAACTGGAATACGATATCTAGAAGCGAATGACATCCTCAATGCTGAATTCGCAATTGGTGGGAACTTCCCTTCCTGCAATTTACTATGGAGGCATTATTCAGGGGACGGATTAACGAAATTTCTTGTCCACGAAAGAAAATAAATCCTCCCCTATCCTAACCACATGTTTAAACTATTCGAATTTCATTTAGCAATATTGGCCAGTCTGTGATTCAATATCCAGCGTGAAAGGGAATGTAGTTGTAGTTGAACTGTTCCGACCCGCAAACATCTGAACGAACGCGCCAAAATATCGGTTGTGGTCCAATAAGGTTTCAAACCTTCATCACAACTGGGTAGGAGTCATTTATTATGTCTATTGGACAGTTCATAAATACAGGATACCGGATTACCTTACAGCCAACTACAATATTGTCAGAGAAGATCTACCCCTAATGCAACAGTATACCCCAATCTATAGGGCATCGGCATCCAGGCTCCATTGATTGGTGTGGAAGGATGCTCTCTTGTTCGTTAATCCAAAAAGGATACGACGCCGTAGATAATGACGAAGAGAAATAACAAAAATTGTGGCTATATTGTGTTCGATGTATAAGGGGAGTCGATTGTTACTCCAGATTTCACATCTTGAACTGAGGATGACGTCGGAACTCTTCTTTTCATAACAGAGTAATTCGGCCAAGATGAATTCGTCATTCCTTTATCGATATTTTTTCAGTAGTAGATTCCAGTGTGATTATTCTTGAGGCAGATATCTCAGAAAATGTTAGCTTTAATAAAAAATGTCCATAAAGATGTGTCTCAATAGTTCAGTTGCGAATTGAAATGATGGTTATGTGTAAAATCGCATCAATACTTGAACTTCTAAAGTTCTAAAGGTTCCTGGAATTGCTATTGCCAACCTGTCAGAGGTGTTTACGTTTTATTAGTATCTGCAGGTCCTTGTTCCGCCAAGTTCTAGAATTGAAAAGGGTGGTCCAGATAGGATAGAGTTGGCCTAAGAGGCAGGTCGACAATCTAATGAAAGTGGTTACCTAATTTCGTTCCTTTGAAATTGGTTGGGGAAAAAGTTAATGAATCGTGATTAGAACAAGGGGTACAAACGGAAAACCTTCGTATAGCTTAGAGGAGTTCGTGATTCCATCATTATTTGTTGTCCCGACGTTCTCCAAAACGGCCATCAAGGTTTCGGTGGGTGAGTCTCAACGCTTGTCATCAATATCAATCATTGCAATGGACGTTGAGGATGTTATAGTTTCAAAATTTTCACATTTCACCATTGAGTCTTCCCAATCGTCAATAAATATGTTTCAACGGAGTATTTTCATTAGTTGAAATATTTATTCATATGATATAATATGACTTGGGAAAGAAAGAAAACTTTGTCCCCTTTTTCGAGAATATTTCGCGTTCGGAGGAGGGTTAGATTCGATGACGATATCGAGATCATCTCGAATATTAAGAAGGATTATAGTTTGAGACTGGCCACTTCAGAAACATTGAGAGAGAAGCTGAAAATTGAATTGCTACATTAGAACGAATAGGGGCGTGGTTTAAGTATCGCTACTGAGACGCCCATTTTTTTTTATGAAACAACGATTACAAACGAAGTTGACGGAATATTGAACGTTCAAAGGTTTCATGTCTGGCCAATTTGTAGTCGTATACATTCGCTCTGGGCGTGATAGAACTAAATTTATGCCATCATTATAGAGATACGACAAAAGAACCCCTGAAACCTAAAAATTTAGTCAACTACAGTCGAATTTCGACCACTGGGCGAAAACAAGTCTCAATGATTTTGTTTATATAATATGTATGCAATATCAGTACAGGGTATTGTTTATATTTTACTCAATAGCCACCTCAGTAAATATTGGTCCTACAAAATTGTTTAAATAGGCAACTATGAAGAATTTCTTATGGGAATTCAGAATTCAGTACCACGAAATGCAGAAAAGCATCGTTAACCTAAAAATTTTATGTAAGTTGGTATTTTTCCAATTTGAACACCCTGTTTTTAATCTTTTTAATTGGTAGAGCTCTTTATTCTGATTTCAAATATGTATACTCCATTGAGGTTATCTTTGCCAGTTTTAGAAAAATATGGATGTTTTCGTCTGAATCTAAGGAAGCTGTAGAACGCCACACGACAAAAAAAACTTACAATATGTGGATTGGCAGAAACGGAATCATTCTCTAGCCTCCTAACATTCCCGACTTGACCCCATTGGATACTTTCTTATGAGGATATTTGAAATCGGAAGTTTATATGGACCGTTCTCAAAATATTGAAGATATGCAATGCAGAATAAAGGAAGGAATTGATAATCTCAACAACCAACCAGAAATATTAGGGAGTGCCCTTGAAAACTCAATAAAAATATATCGATTTTGTGCAAGTAAATGGGGGCCATTTGAACACTTACTTTAAATTTTTGTTAATAAATTTACGAAACAAAGACCAGTTGTTCCATTATCCACGGCTACTTCGATATGAAAAATCGCAGCAGTGTCACGTGGCGTTCTACAGCTGCCTTAGGTTTTGACCAAAAATTATATTTTTCAAAAACTGACAAAGATAACCCAAATGAAGTATATATTATATCTTCGAAATCAGAAAAAATTACGAAAAGCACTACCATGAAGTCAGGATCTTTTGATTCGCATTCTCCAGTTCTAGAAACTAAGGAAAAAATCCAGACTTCAAGTCAGTGCTATAGGTGTCGATTTTTTTTTTCGATAATTCGCTAGAATTTTCTATGGTATCTATGGTCTTGGTAATGCGATCTGGACTAAATTTCCCACGTAGTTTGAATACATTATTCCTCATCTATGTGCGAAATTTCATTCCAATCCAATAAGTAGTTTCGAAATTAACAGGAAAAAAAAAATTGTTTGAACGGCTATATTTACGGAACCCCTAGTCTAATTTTGCTAAACTTGACCGCGAAATTCGCGATCCGAACCTATCCTGAAAATTTCAAGTCCCTAGGCCTTTCCCTTCGAAAGTTATAATTTTCTATGGTTCCTATGGTTCTAGTCATGCGATATGGAAAAAATGTAGCTTGAATATATCATTTTCCATCAAAATACAAAATTTCATCACGATCGAATCCGTAGTTTTGAAATTATCAATAAAACTGAATTTCAAACGACCATATTTATGGAACCTTTAGTCTAATTTTGCTCATTTATAAACGCGACCACCACATTCGAGATCCACACCTATCCTAAAAATTTCAAGTCCCTAGGCCTTACCATTACAAAGTTATAATTTTATATGGTTTCTATGGTTCTGGTCATGTGAGCTGGACAAAATTTAGCATGTAGCTTGCACACGTAATTTTTCATCTGAGTGCAAAATTTCACCTCGATCGAATCCGTAGTTTTGAAGTTATCAGGAAAACAAAATTTCGAGTGGCCATATTTACGGAACCCCTGGGCGAATTTTGCCCAATAACAAACTCAACTGCGGCATTCGAGATTCGAACCTACCCTGAAAATTTCAAGTTTCTAGGACATTCCGTTCGAAAGTTATCGTGTATACGGAGGGACGGCCGGCCGGACGGACAGACTCGAATTTTTCGACGGATTCGTCATCAGTGAGTCGAACATAGTCGTTTGAGACCATTTTCGGTTCAAAATTCGAAAAATACAGACATCGTGACGAAATGATATAGCCCTCGTGCAAGTATTACGAGCGCTCAAAAAGAGCTCTACCGATAAAGAAGATAAAATATAGGGTGTAAAAATACCAACTTACATACAATTTTAAGGTAAACGATGCTTTTTCGCATTTTATAGCACTGAATTCTGAATGCCCATAAAAAATACTTCATGTTTGCACATTTAAACGTTTTTGTAGGACCAATACTTACCAAGATAGCTATAGAGTAAATTATAAACCATCACCCTGTACAGTGAAATTAATATTCAACGTTGTTTCTTTGGAATTTATTAAGCGATTATATACTTTTTTAACAACAGTGGGTACTTGCTGACTTAAAATGAAATGCATACAGAGTTAGAATCAGAAATATTCATCCATTCCTTCATCTCCACAATGTGCAAAACACTTCCCCTCCCCATACGAGATTATAGGCAATCAATGCTGTACTCTATTTTGGTAAAAAAAGTATGAGAACTTCCACATGAATATGCTCTATTTGCTCAGGAATTTATTGTCAGTTTTGTCTAAAATGGACATACGTTGGTGCCCAAAGCTTTTCTTGATTTAACAGTATTGTAATGGGGTTTTCTTCCCCATTTTGGCACGATACTGAAAATTGAGCAAGAACAAAATAATATTCACCTTTATTCTCTCGGGCGCCAGCTACCTTTCTTAAAGTGGAAAAATATAGCAAAACCGGTTTATCTGCCGTGGTAGCGATAATAAGGAATATTTCAAATTCGAGTTTATCTAAGGCATTGACTCCATAAATCCCTTACGGTCATCACATACAGGAGAACATACATTTAACAGGAAAAAAATTGCAACTAGAAAATTACCTAAATATATATTTATTCAAATAAAAGAAAAAAACGATTTGTATAACTTACACTAATTTTACACACTGGTTATAGGGATTATATACAGTCGGGAAGATCCGGAAAATTATAGTGATATATACACAACAGTGGAACGGCGAGAAAATACGGTATGGTTGGACTGGTTGGTTTCGAAGACGGTACGGATACCTATGTCAGCCAGGCGAAATCCACGGGGTTCAGTTTTCCGTTGAATTCTTAATATTAAAACGGATCAACGAAAATGAACCAACGGAGTACGGTGGTCTATTTAGGGGATTATGATTACAGAAAGTTAGGTACTTTACCTTCAGTGCTCGTAACAACGAAAAAAATTCTCTTCTGGCGGTGTGTGGGCAGAAGAAACGTCGCACCTGTTTTGCGAAACTCAGTGCGCTGATTCAAAAAAACTCGAAAATATTACTGAACGGTGTATTTTCGGTTGCGGATCTACAGGCGCTTTGAATAGCCCTCTAGTATCTACCGTAATTTCACGGTTACGCAACAGGTATGATTGAACGACGAATTTCATCTAAAAAATTAGGCGACAACTTTCTTCCTATTTGAAACTTACGAAAGGATAGCAATGGACGACTGAATGGAGTTCGAAGCCCCAGGAGTTTGGAGTGCAAAAACTGGTCCGTTTCCGATTTCCCCCAAAATAGACGATGAGGGGGAACGATAGGTTCGGGATCTTTGGATATTCGAATTTATCCTTCCGCATTGTTTTTGCGGCCGTAATTCGTGTTTGTTCAGCGGAAAGAAGACGAGGGAACATTCACGTACGATCATAACGAATTCACGGGCATATTTGGCGGTCTTCCATATAAGATTTCACATCCGGCATCGTCAGAGACGAACCTCCTGCCTGAAACGTATAGCTGAGGTCGCATTGACGACAGAGCTGCTGGCTGCGATTCCTCCTATTCAACCAACAGTCGTTCTGGAGGTTCGGATTACGCAGTCAACGATATTAATTTACTCCAGATCGCCGATTTGAGATTCTGAACGGGAATTAGCGGTCGATACCGTGAGCGTGCTGCGCTCGAAATGATTTGTTGTTCCTATACCCTCCAACTTTATTTCCAATGCTGTATATATCGTGGAGCGAAACTTCTCAGAACCAATTCACGAATTAATTCAAATGCTGCATATTTCACGATACCGTGAAATACTAGAATACTAATAAGTCGAACCCTCATATTCCGGCCAGGAGATTGAGTTGTTCCTTCATCGCAAAAAAGTTCGGAATTTATTAACATGACTGAAACTTCACCATTATCCCCTCATGTTTTGAATATTTTACTATGAGATTACGTGTCACCTTTGCAAGTAGAAGGAATGGGGAAGTAATAACGGCGCGGCCAAACTTCATCATTCAATGGATTGGGATTGAGCCGTTTCTTGAATTATAAGATTAATTCACTTTTACACGAACGTGTTTTAATTTTGGGTGGAAAATAATGTCTCCCAGGTGATGTTTATGAGCAAAATGAAGTAAACATATTTTTAGATTTTCATACTCTGTATTTCCAAAAAAAGTAGACATCAGCCTGAATGATATATCTCACTCCCGGAGAAATACGAAATATGAAAGCAACACCCAAAAAGCAGGGTCGAATCAATGTCACGATAAGAAATATGCCTTCCAGTAAAATAATATATATCATTCCGGAGGAAAATGTCATATCAATTTCGCGTAATGCCACCTACATTGTAAACATCGAATATGAATCTCAGATGGAAATTCAGGATATCGATATTTTCTATTTGTATGTTCTCACATGGATATACCTGAAACCGAATCGGGTTTCATGCTGCGCCAATGCGTTTATCTCGATTTCCGTTTTGAGTTTTATTCAGGACCGATGAAAAATATCACAATAACATGCTGAAGACCCCTGAAGCCGGGAAGAAAGTATTAATGCAAAAAGTGTCACAACTTGACACATCTCTGATTTTGAATTTCCATACATTGTACACAATAATATATTTCCATAAAAAAATCTAGAAAACCACTGACGAGAAGTCAAGAGCTTTTGCGCGCTTGTTCGAGCGCTCTGGTAGTCTTCCAATTTGTGTTATCTGATTTTTTCAAATTGGGAGGAAATCGTATCAAAAGCAATGTCACACATAATCTTATCGACACAACATTATATCCAATAAATCAAATTCTGCAACAAAGTGTTATTTTTTGAAACAAAACAGAAATAGAGTGAAGGCGAAATCAGGTCAGCTATATGAGACTCGACATACGACGCAAAACAAAGATAATGTGATCTATTTCTGCAGAATTCTATACAAATAAGAAGCTGGCAAGCCCAGATACAAACACATAAATGAAAACTCGAAAAAACTTCTGGAGGACAATTTTCGAATGGGCAACCAACTGGAATTCCTCCTCCATTTTCAGGCGCTGCTCTATAATTTCAGCCTTCTACCGATGATACCTAAGGAGCATATCAAGAATGTATATGCTGCGCCAATGCGTTTATCTTGATTTCCATTTTGAGTTTCATTCAGGACCGATGAAAAATATTACAATAACATGCTGAAGACCCTTGCAGCAGGGAAGGAAGTAATAATGAATTAACTGTCTCAACTTGACAAATCTCTGATTTTTAATTTTCATACATTGTACACAATAATATATTGCCATAAAAAAATCTAGAAAACCACTGAAGAGAAGTCAAGAGATTTTGCACGCTTTTTCGGTCGCTCTGGTAGTCTTCCACTTTGTGTTAGCTGATTTTTTTTCAAATTGGGAGGAAATTGTATCAAAAACAATGTAACACATAATCTCATCGACACAAAATTATATTCAATATATCAAATTCTGCAACAAAGTGTAATTTTCTAACCAAGACAGAAATAGAGTAAAGGCGAAATCAGGTCAGCTATATGAGACTCGACATACGACCCAAAACAAAGATAATGTGATCTATTTCTGCAGAATTCTATACAATGTACACAATAATATATTGACATGAAAAAATCTAGAGAACCACCGAAGAGAAGTCAAGAGATTTTGCGCGCTTGTTCGGTCGCTCTGGTAGTCTTCCACTTTGTGTTAGCTGATTTTTTTTCAAATTGGGAGGAAATTGTATCAAAAACAATGTAACACATAATCTCATCGACACAAAATTATATTCAATATATCAAATTCTGCAACAAAGTGTAATTTTCTAACCAAGACAGAAATAGAGTAAAGGCGAAATCAGGTCTGCTATATGAGACTCGACATACGACCCAAAACAAAGATAATGTGATCTATTTCTGCAGAATTCTATACAATGTACACAATAATATATTGACATGAAAAAATCTAGAGATCCACCGAAGAGAAGTCAAGAGATTTTGCGCGCTTGCTCGGTCGCTCTGGTAGTCTTCCACTTTGTGTTAGCTGATTTTTTTTCAAATTGGGAGGAAATTGTATCAAAAACAATGTAACACATAATCTCATCGACACAAAATTATATCCAATAAATCAAATTCTGCAACAAAGTGTGATTTTTTGAACCAAAACAGAAATAGAGTAAAGGCGAGACCAGGTCAGCTATATGAGACTCGACATACGACCCAAAACAAAGATAATGTGATCTATTTCTGCAGAATTCTATACAAATAAGAAGCTGGCAAGCCCAGATACAAACACATAAATGAGAACTCGAAAAAACTTCCGGGGGACAATTTTCGAATGGGCAACCAACTGGAATTCCTCCTCCATTTTCGGGCGCTGCTCTTTAATTTCAGCACGACTACCGATGATACCTGAAAAGCATCTCAAGAATGTATATGCAATAACAGTGCAGACTTCATAATAATTCGGATTTGTATCACGTCTGCTATCTCGTAAATTATGCTAGTGGGGTTTTCTTATTGTTTCGGGGGAAAACTGGCAAACCAATTACGTCTTTCAGCTCTTCGTGTTTCATTGTAGGTTACTCTCAATTATCACAAGATATTTATTTTTATGCCGCTTCTGTTAGCTCATACCACCACACGTCACGTGGAATACTAAAGGAATACATAAGCCTCGGGTCAGATAACCCCAATATACAGTCTGTTCCACTTCGAAAACCGTCCAAACTGCACAATTCCTCTGGATGTTTCGTCACTGAATGGGTTCTGAACTGGTTCGCAATTGACGATAAACGAATTCGTTCAATCTCAACCGATGAGAATGGATAATATTATCGGGGATCAGCAATGAGGGGGGTGAGAGGGATAAAGAATTCAAATTTACCCAAAGTTTATTGGAATCGGGACGGTGAAACGTGACCATTTATCATAAAATGTTTGAGTAGCGGCTGCTATTAATTAGTGCGATCGATATTAGGGATAAGTTGGCTAAATTGTATTCCATTTGAAGTTTAAACGTAGACGGACATGGTATCGTTGCTGAGGGGTGAAGCCACGACACTTTCCTATCGTTCTCAATGGATTTTCACTAATGCGTTGTTTCACAACTCCTCATCAGATTTATCAAACGATTCCGAAAAAAAGCGGTTTCATCTCAGACTGGTGTACTTTCTCGAAACATTTTTTCCGAAAATACATTGATTTTGGAAACGTACCTGAACTGCAATTGCAAAAATATATGGATTCAAAAGAGAAACAATTTTCAGGAGGCAAAATTGCTACTAGATATCTGAATTCTGCCTTATAACAACCAATTCGGAGGATCTAATTTTCCACTTTGGAATGAACAAGCATTAACAAAAAAAAAAAAAGAACAGCAAATATTATTAATGATATTCAAATTATTTTCTTCCATGTAAATTTCCTCTACAAAAGTTTTCCGAACAAATACTGCTGGATATGTTTACAGAAACCGATCGTTTGAAACATCAAGAATGCCATCGTCATTGTTTTCTGATCGATGTAATATTTTCACTTCATTCTCAAGTTTCCCTTGAATAAAAGCTATTGAATAAATAGGGTGGGTTTTGAATATTAGGAGAAATTTCAGATTTCAATAAATCTTGAACCAATTAGCTGACAGATTTGAATGTTTGCAGTTATATCACCCATTTCAACCGCCTTCGTTTGGCATTTCTGAAAATAAAACAATCAGTGGAAATCTGCATAAAAAATAATTTCCCATCATCGAAAACCATAGGGAATCATTCAAGAATGTTTGTTTTCAAGTTGAGAAAAAAATTCCTACAAAATTTCGAATTGTAACTAGCCTAACCTAAATTCACACCTGTGTATCAGTATGGGAACAGAAATAAAAAATAAAAAATTCGAAAGAATGATCACCTAACTTAAATATTGATTCATTCAAAGAATAGTTCCAACACTGTCCTAACTCAACCTAACCTAAATATTGGTTCATTTTAAGAATTGTTTCAACGCCGTCCTAACTTAACCTAACCTGAATATTGTTTGCATAAATGTTGATTCGCTCTTCCAAAAAATGGCAAGGATGTTTGTATAGCCATTTCTGAAGGAAATGGATTCGATAATGGGGACGAAGGTCATAAAAACATCATTCGAGAAAAGGCAATCAGAGAACCGAACAATCCATCCCGAAATGGATGGGAGCAATTAATCATAGCCAGGAATTGGAATATTTGCCGAAATGGTATCATTGACAAGGTTGCGCGAACGGTCGAAGGGACCCGAAATAAAATCAATTATATCGAAACTTCGAGACGTGATCATTCATTAATTACCTACAACATTTCATTAGTCAGTCCGAGATTGTTCGAATTGTTTTTCGGAACCCAAGGGACCACAAATCCGTGCACATATCTCCGACAACTGTTCTTCTCTTTTCGGTACTTTTTTCAATTTTTATCGGAGTTGGAGTTTTTATACTCTGATAACCCTCTTCAAACACACCGTGGCACGTTGGAAAAACGCGAAGATAAAGAATGGGCATGTATATTTCACGCCGGGCTCGTTGTTTTGTGCTGCTTTACAAAATTAGTATTCCCTTCTTGTTTTACATGGTGCGGCATATAATACGATGAGTAAGAGACATCCTTCCTCATTTTCGAACTCTTATGGACAGATTCATGCTCGTGGCACGCGTTGATTCGATTGAACTTTCCCTACAATGCAGAATCCAGGCAGATGTCAAGTATTTCCGAATCGATAAAAGATTTCTCATTCCTCATTTTCTCGAGATAGGGAAGTTTGAAAAAAGTAGAACAGATGATAATTTCGATAATCTACTACATCTCAACTATGACATATTCTTCATGCAAAAATGACGTTCCGATGTCGTATAACTTCTTTCATTCAACGAACCCAAGTCTTTCAGTTTACGAGTTATGAGATGTCATAAAAGTCTGACCCCCTTTCATTTCCCCTGTCAAGCAGTGCTGGGATTAGTGTACTCTGGCCGGTTGAATTTATCGATGGGCCATAATTCAGAGCCGTATTATTTACTACAGAAAAACCTACCTTTTCAAGATGTTTGGCCTAACACTACGAGAATGTCACTAGTAAAATATACGTTGTAACGTGTTTGAACGCCCAGTTGCAACGATATAACAATTTAACAGAATGATTTCAAATTGTTTCATTTGACAATTTTTCTGACATGGAAGACGAGATATTAAGTATTGAAAGTTGAAAAAATTTCATTTGACGAAAAAAAAATTTCTGAACAATAGGAGATAGGGCTCTGCTTTTCTCGAATCTACTCAACCGGTTCTATTATCTACTTCATATAAAAAACTGCTATAGATTTTCCATAGTTCTTCTGATTGAAAAATTCCATTTGACGAAAAAGATTCTATACAATGGGAGATATGGCTCTGATTTTCTCGAATCTACTCAACCGGTTCTATTATCTGACTCCATATAAAAAAAAATGTTATAGATTTTCCATAGTTCCTCTGATTGAAAATTGAAAAATTTCATTTGACGAAATAAAATTTAAACAATGGGAGATGGGGCTCTGCTTTTCTCGAATCTACACAATCGGTTCTATTAAACTCCATATAAAAAAACTGTTATAGATTTTCCATATTTCCTCCAATTGAAAGTTGAGAAATTCCCTTTGACGAAAAAAAATCTGAACAATGGGAGATAAAGCTCTGCTTTTCTCGAATCCACTCAACCGGATTCATTATCTTACTTCATATGAAAAAACTGCTATAGATTTTCCATATTTCCTTTGACTGAAAGTTGAAAAATTCCATTTGACGAAAAAAATACTAAACAATGGTAGATAGGGCTTTGCTTTTCTCGAATCTACTGAACCGGTTCTATTATCTCACTTCCTATCAAAAAAACTGTTATAGATTTTCCATAGTTCCTCTGATTGAAAGTTGAGAAATTCCATTTGACGAAAAGAATTCTATACAAGGGGAGATATGCCTCTGCTTTTCTCGAATCTACTCAACCGGTTCTATTATCTAACTCTATATAAGGAAACTGTTATAGATTTTCCATATTTCCTCTGACTGAAAGTTGAAAAATTCCATTTGACGAAAAAAATTTTGAACAATGGGAGATAGAGCTCTGCTTTTCCCGAATCTACTCAACCGGTTCTATTATCTAACTTCGTATGAAAAAACTGTTATAAATTTTCCATAGTTCCTCTGATTGAAAGTTGAAGAATTCCATGTGACGAAAAAAATTCTGAACAATAGGAGATAGGGCTCTGCTTTTCTCGAATCCACTCAACCGGTTTTATTATCTTACTTTATATAAAAAAACTTTTATAGATTTTCCATATTTCCTCTGATTGAAAGTTGAAAAATTCTATTTGACGAAAAAATTCTAAACAATGGGAGATAGGGCTCTTCTTTTCTCGAATCCACTCAACCGGTTCTATTATCTTACTTCATATAAAAACTGTTAAAAATTTTCCATATTTCCTCTAATTGAAAGTTGAGAAATTCCATTTGACGAAAAAAATTCTAAACAATGGGAGATAGGGCTCTGCTTTTCTCGAATATACTCAACCGGTTTTATTATCTTACTTTATATAAAAAAACTGTTATAGATTTTCCATAGTTCCTCTGATTGAAAGTTGTAATAGTCCATTTGACGAAAAAAATTTCGAACTAGGGAGATAGGTCTTTGCTTTTTTCGAATTTAATCAACCGGTTCTATTACCTAACTTCATATAAAAAAAAACTGTTATAGATTTTCCATATTTCCTCTAATTGAAAGTTGAGAAATTCCATTTGACGAAAAAAATTTCGGTTCTATTACCTATTTTCATATAAAAAAAACTGTTATAGAATTTCCATATTTCCTCTAATTGAAAGTTGAGAAATTTCATTTGACGAAAAAAATTCTAAACAATGGGAGATAGGGCTCTGCTTTTCTCGAATATACTCAACCGGTTCTATTATCTTACTTCATATAAAAAAACTGTTATAGATTTTCCATAGTTCCTCTGATTGAAAGTTGAGAAATTCCACTTGACGAAAAAAATTTTGAACATTGGGAGATAGGGCTCTGCTTTTCTCGAATCTACAGAACCGGTTCTATTATCTAACTCCATATAAGAAAACTGTTATAGATTTTCCATATTTCCTCTGACTGAAAGTTGACAAATTCCATTTGACGAAAAAAATTCTAAACAATGGGAGATAGGGCTCTGCTTTTCTCGAATCTACTCAACCGGTTCTATTATCTAACTTCATATAAAAAACTGCTATAGATTTTCCATAGTTCCTCTGATTGAAAGTTGAAAAATTCCATTTGACGAACAAAATTCTATACAATTGGAGATATGGCTCTGATTTTCTCGAATCTACTCAACCGGTTCTATTATCTAACTACATATAAGAAAACTGTTATAGATTTTCCATATTTCCTTTAATTGAAGTCGAGAAATTCCGTTTGACGAAAAAAATTCTAAAAAATGGGAGATAAAGCTC
This sequence comes from Aphidecta obliterata, assembly GCA_963966015.1. Taxonomy (NCBI): domain Eukaryota; kingdom Metazoa; phylum Arthropoda; class Insecta; order Coleoptera; family Coccinellidae; genus Aphidecta; species Aphidecta obliterata. Next base: position 10,995,635 of record OZ014436.1, read on the forward strand.
TGCTTTTCTCGAATCCACTCAACCGGTTTCATTATCTAACTTCATATAAAAGAACTGCAATAGATTTTCCATATTTCCTTCGACTGAAAGTTGAAAAATTCCATTGGACGAAAAAAATTCTAAACAATGGGAGATAGGGCTTTGTTTTTTTCGAATCTACTGAACCGGTTCTATTATCTAACTTCCTATGAAAAAACTGTTATAGATTTTCCGTAGTTCCTCTGATTGAAAGTTGAAGAATTCCAAGTGAAGAAAAAAATTCTGAACAATAGGAGATAGGGCTCTGCTTTTCTCGAATCCACTCATCCGGTTTTATTATCTTACTTTATATAAAAACACTTTTATAGATTTTTCATAGTTCCTCTGATTGAAAGTTGAGAAATTCCACTTCACGAAAAAAATTTTGAACATTTGGAGATAGGGCTCTGCTTTTCTCGAATCTATTGAACCAGTTCTATTATCTAACTTCCTATAAAAAAAACTGTTATAGATTTTCCGTAGTTCCTCTGATTGAAAGATGAAGAATTCCATGTGACGAAAAAAATTCTGAACAATGGGAGATAGGGCTCTGCTTTTCTCGAATCCACTCTTCCGGTTTTATTATCTTACTTTATATAAAAAAAACTTTTATAGATTTTCCGTAGTTCCTCTGATTGAAAGTTGAGAAATTCCACTTGACGAAAAAAATTTTGAACATTGGGAGATAGGGCTCTGCTTTTCTCGAATCTACAGAACCGGTTCTATTATCTAACTCCATATAAGAAAACTGTTATAGATTTTCCATATTTCCTCTGACTGAAAGTTGAAAAATTCCGTTTGACGAAAAAAATTCTGAACAATGGGAGATAGGGCTTTTCTTTCCTCGAATCTATTGAACCAGTTCTATTATCTAACTTCCTATGAAAAAACTGTTATAGATTTTCCATAGTTCCTCTGATTGAAAGTTGAAGAATTCCATGTGACGAAAAAAATTCTGAACAATGGGAGATAGGGCTCTGCTTTTCTCGAATCCACTTATCCGGTTTTATTATCTTACTTTATATAAAAAAACTTTTATAGATTTTCCATATTTCCTCTGGTTGAAAGTTGAAAAATTCCATTTGACGAAAAAAATTCTAAACAATAGGAGATAGTGCTCTGCTTTCCCCGAATCTACTCAACCGGTTTCATTATCTAACTTCATATGAAAAAACTGCTATAGATTTTCCATTTTTCCTCTGATTGAAAGTTGAAAAATTCAATTTGACGAAAAAAATTCTAAGCAATAGGAGATAGGGCTCTTCTTTTCTCGAATCCACTCAACCGGTTCTATTATGTTACTTCATATAAAAAACTGTTATAGATTTTCCATATTTTCTTCTGATTGAAAGTTGAAAAAATCCATTTGACGAAAAAAATTCTAAACAATTGGAGATAGGGCTCTGCTTTTCTCGAATCTGCTCAACTGGTTCTATTTTCTAACTTCATATAAAAAACTGTTATATATTTTCCATATTTCCTCTGACAGAAGCCAACCTAACTCAATCATATTCTCATTCTGAAATTTATATTTAAACTGTCCACTCAGAACATGGGAGATTTTATTGAACGTTTTCAATTTTCAACGAATATAACCCACAAGAAGTTTTTGAACGAATAAATTCCAAAAATAAAGTGAAAATTGTTGGTCGGATAATGTACGTTATTTTGGCGAACCTAGCAGTCAACTGTCAGATAAGCGATAACAGATGTCACTGTTTCACGTGTTTCAATGCAATATTCGAAAAATCTTATATACTAAACGAGAAGGTTCTCCAGATTGAGACGTGTACCATTCGATTTTTCTTTCAGAATTCCATTCGAGAAAAAATCACAGGTGGGCACTAAAGTGAATACGAGCCCGAAATTTTTCATCGAATATTGACGAAAATGAAAATTCAAGGGGTGAATTCTGGCTCTCAAGCCCTGGAATATCCGTTCCCATCTCGTCGATCTGAAAATAAATAAAAATTCGCCGAGTGAATCTCAGAAAAATTATCGATATCCTGATGGAAACCAATCTTCCGGCAGACAATTTATAATCATTTTAGCGTCATTCGGATACCCAGGAGGAGTCTCACGGAATATATCCCGAATACAAATCATGCTTTTTGCTGGCCATAATTGTTTTGAAAAATAATAATTCCTCATAGACTTAGATGAACCGTCTGGAGGAATTCCCTTTCAACGTGTATGAATATATAACCAAAGCTTTCATTGTAATTCCTCAGAAAAGCATGATGTTTTCCATTTCACATGGGAGTTGCTCTAATTCAATTCTTTGAACAAATTGGCGAGTGCGGGAGCAGAGAAATTTCACAGGATACTGGCTTAATCTACAAACGGTCACTTTTTAAAAAGGGAATTCGAATCAACGCCGTTTTTTTTTCAGAGATAATGCTTCGGGAACCAACGTGAGTTCTGACGGCAACTGAACAGGAAACCGAACTCAAATAGACGAACCGAAAATGATGCACAACAATGAGATGGAAATTGAAGAGCCCTCTTTGAGGGAACTTCTACTAGAAGTACAAAAAAACCATAAAATATGGAATAAAATGGCTCATAACGGTAGAACTTGAATATTAAAGCCCGATGCATAAGTTCCACGATCGGAAACTTTCAGGAACAGAAGCGATATTACACCAAGTCTGGTCTATTCGTTCTTTGTTGTTTCGCCCCTTGTAATTCACGCAAACAATGCCCAGGGTGATACAAGACTGAATTTGACCCTTCTTTCGGAGTATTGATGAAGAAATTAATCGTCAGCTTTGTAGAGTATTCCAGGAACTTTCCTGAGCATAACGAACAGCGGTATTCGAGAGGAAATATTATGTCGACAAGTCATCCTGATGTTGAAACTGAGTCGAAATTTTTCTTGAATCAGGTCTCGAACTTGGAACTTAGAAAAGGAATTTCTTTGATGAAAAGTTCACCACCTTATCAGTCCGGAATATGCCATAATCCTCGATTCATTTCGGAATTTGATAACTCACGAACTATTGAGAGTAGAGCTTGAAATTCTAATCTATCCATGAATGCGCAATAATTATGAACAGGGATCAAAATAAAACTACCTCTGAAGGTTGTCCCACGAAGAAAGCTATGATATAACGAAAATGAAGGTAACGAATAACTCATTTACGCTGATGCACATTATCTTACGAGGTTAGTGCTCTGGGTGGCGTGGCAAACGTATTTGAACCATTCATTTTACAAATTTTCCCCATTCTACTCACAGTAATTTCTTAACTTATTCCATTTTCGTAGGTTCAGTATAAAATTTCCCCGAACTAATAAAATGTCCATGACAGAGTGAGCACGAACAGTTTAATGTAACACTCGTGCAAAAATATTACTTGAGACAGTCTGCCAGAACAGAATTATGACACTAATTTCAATTAATTCACCAGAAGCTTCTGAAAATTAAATTGTCACTGGTAATTCAAGCGTTGTGAGTCGGTTCTATTCGATGAATTTCGCCTCAAAGATTAATTCATCGAAAGCAGTGCAATTTTTTATCAGAAAACTTCCGTCGTCCATTCAACCAATTCAGCTTTTTGTTTGTGAATGGTTATATGTCATGGTGGGCGAAGAAGCTACAAGAAATGAATGTACTTCAGCAATAAAATCAGCAATATTTTCAATAGGGACCTTGCATTAACCATATTTTTCAGAGCCTTCAGCTTAGTGGAACAGAAAGAAATAAAGAGATCAAAAACCAATCTTGATTTCAGCAATCCAGAAATGAATACGATTTGAACCATTGGAGTGCAAATCATGATCAGTAAATTCTCACACAACAAGAAAAAAGTTCTCTCTTACTAGAATACGAAACGAATCCTTCAATTCTGATCTCAACGTATGGTAATTTCTAGAGTGCACACGTATGAAGAGCCAATCGTGAATTCACCTCACAGTCACGTTGTAGAACAGAAAGGGCCGAATTATTTGTATTTCTGATGAAGATAATCAACTATGGCTGCGTTCAAACAGTTTGTTCCCTAGGGAGCCACATATTGGCCTCGGGTCACATAAATTATATTTCGTTGAAAATTCCCAGCTATGATTTCTGAGGCCTCATATGAAGAGTATCTAAGAATCTCTGATAATTTCCCTCGGAGGTCCCATAAAAGTAAAGTACCCATTACTTTATGTCCAAGAACGAAGGGTTATTTCTCTCTTCCTCTTTGATATATGTCCCATTCCAGGTATTCTCATGGAGCTGACACTGACATCTTTAGATTCGTCGGGCTTAAGGAATTTGTTCTAGCGCTAAACTGGATTCCTTTATAAAGAAGTTTAGTAAGGCGGAATTACTCTCTCCCAAAAATGCCATCATTTATCTCCTACTGTTATTTTAGTCCTTCCTACCCAGCGTATGAGAACTGATTTATAACAAAACAGTGATTTCGTGTGAAATATTGCTACTCGATCTTCTGGAGAATGCTGTGGATAATTTTCTGGTTCCTCAACTTCCTATTTATCGTTTCAATAATTGCGATGAATTAGTTGAGCTTATTTATGTTCTAGTATAACTTTTGGAAAAATCCACCGAGGCTGATCATATGCAGTATATGACATTAATTCAGTTCGAATATACTACAGTGACTTTATAAAGGACCATGGCGACAATAGGGATATAAGCTCCGGCCAACCGCCATGTTGCATCAAAGTTCAAATGAAATAGTACTGGAATAGCATTTTTTCAACGAAATATTCAAATATAAACTGAATTCCTTCGAACTTTTATCTGAAACTTGATTTATAATTGGAATCAATCATTGCCTTTTAAAAGAAAAATAATTCAAATTAAACTCTCAATATCTGAAATAAATGTGCGACCGTCATATTCGCTGATCCTTTGACAGCACTTTTGAATATTGTATGATTATACTATTGTATACAGAATTTATGTTATGATTATACTGAGATTCTTATGAATATTTCAACTCTTCAATTTATGAAAATTAGGTATATTATTGCAAAGACAGGACAATCTTTCAAGATTCATATTTTGAGTGAAAATGATTGATTTATATTGTTTTATGGTTGCTTCCATGTCTGAAAAGTTTCAAAACAATGCCCTATTCCAAAAAAAATAATCAATATCCTCTTAATATTTTAAGTTGAGTAAATTTTGTGAAGTTTTTGAACCGGCAGCAACGATTTTCAAAAGTATAACTTCTTGGCTGTCACAAGCCAAATCGAAATTGAAATGGTATAACAGATATCAGTTAACCGAAATCTTCATTATTGTAGAAGGAAATGGGATGTTTTTTCAGTGAATATAAGATTATTCGGAACATTAAACTATTTTTAAAATTCTTTTTTTTTATATTGAAAAGTTTGTATTCCAAATATAAATAACAATAAATTTATGAAAGTCCAATATACAAATTCATCTATGGTTGAATAGACTTTTACAATTGCAATTTGAAATATAAATATATTATACATCTACGAGTAACTAGAAAAATCTGTAAAAAGCAATATTATAAGGACCTTGAGAAGACTGCACTCAAAATGAGTGGCCAGCCACCGTTTTACTCGTAAATCGTCTACATGAACTTTTCTTTTTCGAGCGCTCGTACTACTTACACGCTGCTATATCATTTCGTCACGATGTCTGTATTTTTCGAATTTTGAGCCGAAAATGGTCTCAAACAACTAAGTTCGACTCACTGATGACGAATCCGTCGAAAAATTCGAGTCTGTCCTACCGTCCGTCCGTATACATGATAACTCTCGAACGAAATGTCCTAGAAACTTGAAATTTTCAGGGTAGGTTCGAATCTCAAACACCGCAGTTGAGTTCTTTATTGGGCAAAATTCGCCCAGGGGTTCCGTAAATATGGCCGCTAAAAATTTTGTTTTTCTGAATACTTCGAAACAACTGATTCGATCGAAGTGAAATTTCGCACTCAGATGGATAATTACTTACTCAAACTACATGCAGAATTTTGTCCAGCTCGCATGACCAAAACCATAGAAATCATAGAAAATTATAACTTTGTAATGGAAAGGCCTAGGGACTTGAAATTTTCAGGATAGGTGTGGATCGTGAATGTAGCGTTCACGTGTATCAATGATGAAAATTAGACTAGGAGTTCCGTAAATAATTATAACCGTTCGAATTTCAGTTTTCTTGATAATTTCAAAATTATGGATTTGATCGTGACGAAATTTTGTATTTAAATTGAGAATGATATATTCCAGCTAAATTTTGTCCAGATCGCATCATCAAGACCATCGATACCGTAGAAAATTCTAGCGGATTAACCAAAAAAAAATTGATCAGCTGAAGCACTGACATGAAGTCTGGTGTTTCGCCTAAGTTTCAGAATATTTTTGACAGCTGTCGAAAATTCCTTCAATTGATTTCTAAAACTGGAAAATGCGAATCCACCTACAAGGTGCATGTACGAGCGCTCAAAAGCTCCTGCCTTCACGGCAGTGCTTTTCGTAATTTTTTTCTGATAATTTCGAAAATACTTATTGGATTGAAATGAAATTTCGCACATATATGAAGAATAATGTATAATTTTGTCCAGATCGCATTACCAAGACCATAGATACCGTAGAAAGTTCTAGCGAATTATCGAAAAAGAAAATGGTCACCAAAGCACTGACGTGAAGTCTGGATTTTCGCGTTCGTTTGAAATTTTCTTCGACAGCTGTCAAAATCTTTCCAATTGGTTTCTAAAACTGGAGAATGCGAATCCACCTACAAGGTGCATGTACGAGCGCTCAAAAGCTCCTGCCTTCACGGCAGTGCTTTTCGTAATTTTCAAATTTATTTTTAACAGAATACTATAAATCTATTTATAATTTTATTGTTCAATTTATGGCAATCTGGTAAATCAATGACAAGGAAGACGTTTCTTTAAAATAAAATTCTTTCAAACTCAAATTTCCAATCCGATGTTGATGAATTATCCAGATCAGAAGTTGACGTGGATTCGACTGATGTACAGTGTAGCTCTGTTGATGGTTTTGTAGAAATGTGTGGTACATTCAGGGCTTTTACTGTTTTTACTTGTAGGTTCCCCTAAAACAATTTTATGGTACTCACTTATTTCCGTTCAACCAAAGTAATATATGTCATATTTTTTCACATATATATTCTATCTACTATTTTTCATGGGTGAAACTTTTTTTTGAATTAAACTATTACAAGGAAGAAATATTGATAAAAATTCAAAATATGGTTTAAAATAGTTCAATAAAGATGATTTACTTTGAGTGGTTTGATTTTCTCGGGAATTGTCACTTCTCTCCGATTAGGGAGTTTTCTTAATGGTTTGGTTTTTTGGAAATGAAAACATAGTGGGCATAGCCTTGATCTTCAATTTTCGAGTTCCATCCTCTCGAGTTTTCTCCCACATATCGGCAGAAAACTGAACCTGCAATTGAATTTTTTTGTTTATATAATCTCGAATATAAACCATCAGTTTTTCTTTAAAGATACCTCACATAAATATGAATTGTTTATGGAGGTCCATTTATATCCTAGTTCTAATCTCCCACTGCTTCTTCTCTCAGGATCCACTGGAAAGCGTTTCATAAGGAACTCCTTCGCAGAAGAGTTGCTGCACAACATGGTATTCTGCTTTGTTATTGATATTTCAAATGCAATGAGCTGAGATGGATATTACGTATCTTCGTTTTTTTTTTATCGTCGAATAAACGTTTATCTTCGATAAACCAAGATAACTGCACAAATCACTAAGTAAACATCAAATATCGTCGCTAACAAAACGAACTAGCGTAAGTCAAAAATAGGATTATTTCTGCCCAATGCGATCAATTATAACAGATTTATTTACTGAGTTATTGAGTTGCAATATGATTCATAGCACTGTAGAATATACCAAGATGTCATGCTTTCTGTAGACTAGCAGGTGGAAGCTAAGGTCGTGCGAACATTTCACCGTTGTTTTATCGGCGCGATTCAATATGGACCTAAAAAATTTCGCAACTAAAACCCCCCCGGAATTTTATTAGGAAAATTTATTATCGGCCCTACTTCAAATGTAAGGATACGAATCGTAACGACGCTAGTTATATATTCTTGGCCGAATAATACTCTTGAAAAGAATTTATGAATCCCCTTCTGGAATGTATGATCTCTGTCCATATTTCCGCCAAACTCAGTGGCACATTTTCATTCATTCGGAAGAGATTTGTTGGAGTATAATAAAATATAATTTTCACCGCAATATAAAGACGTGATTACTCAGATGTGAAAATTTAGAGCGCATATAGATACGAGATCTAGGGTTTTTTTTTCGGCAGAGAACGGTGCAGTACAATGGGAGTTGGCAAACGGACAGTATTTATACTTTCTGCGTTCATATCTTTTAGCACAAAGTCAAGCGTGTAATATAAAGGGCCACGCCGCAATTATAGTAAGCTAAATTATAAGACCGTACTTCCGACAGACTAGGTTCGAAACCGACGGAAGTTGTATTGTTTCCAATTTTTTGGAATATGGCTGGAAAACATGTGGCTCAATCAGCACATCGGTCGTGGATGACAGAATTCCGCCAATGTGGGGAAACTTATTGATCGATGCGACAAAGGCGTTATAAGAGCTTTTTTCCGATGGGGAAGAAATCAATTTTAATGCTTCGTTGGGTATGAGTTCCAGTGGAACATTCGTTCTGGTTCTGTTTTTATGAACTTTTGTTCTCCTGATTTTCCGACTGAAAGCTTTCAATGTCCAGTCTAAATGTAGATCTTAAAGTACCAATAAGCAAGCACAATTGCAAGGATCACAAAACGGACAACGTTGATTTATGGTAGAGGCTAATATACCTTGTTCAACATCTCACTTACTCTTGGTTACTAATGATACGATGTTGCAATTACGGTGGAGGTGATGGCCTTACCCCAAACGTTGAGCTTTTCCGGAAATTTAATAACGACTATCTCTCGTTTCTCTGTCGGACCCCGTATAGGCCTCCGCAGCGTTTATTTTTGCTCTGCCTAGTGATTCCCGAAAATCGATAACGACCGCCAAAGTTATTAAGCGGAGCCAACTTTATTTAAATAAGCCCCTGCCGTTTTATTATTAAAGATAATCCAGAACAGATAAAAATCGGGTTTAAATACGCTTCAAGGCTCTGCAGTTAACGCGTCTAAAGTTCGGCTTGTTAAAGTCGTCGCAATCAGTTAACTAATTCCGAATCTGTATTGCTGCAGGTGGCGTTAACAGATCACCCGAAACGGATCAAGATATATGCGTTATGGCCCATTCGTTTTAACTTTGTAAATTGGATTAAACGCTATTCGAGAATTAAATATTTCCCGGCTTCTTTTTTGGCCATTTATCATTGCATATATTTGAGAGTCGTGGAAACTCGACTTGTTCCATCCTGGGCGCTCGGCCCTGGAGCCATATTTCCACATCCACATTTGCTACAGTCGAAAATGACCCTTCAGAAGGTTGTAGCTAAGTTTCCTCAACACGTTCGAAATTTTCCGGAATAACTCATCCTAAGCGAGAGCTGGTGAAGCCTCAGTACAAACAAAATCCGAATGATAAATTATCTTCCTGCACGAAAATGGTATCGCGAATTACTAGCTCTTCGATCATATCCAGTTGTTCTAGATACGAGAAAATAATTTCTATATGATATCAACTCATTGGAGTCGAATAATTTTCAATAACTCATTTTGACAAAGGAATCACTAGATTTTTGACCTTTAATGAATTTTCGAACCGAATGGAAAACTGCTTCATCCAAGAAACTATTTGAATAATAGTGAAAGAACAGCCCATATGCCGCCTAAAAGGGTCAACTATTTTTCATCCCCTAAAATTATGTCACCTTGAACATGTGGCTTTTCAGTATATTCGTGAATTATAAAACAGCTGAAAGCTTTCTACCCTCATCCTTCAATTGCAGGGAGGAAAAAATGTCTAGCAGAATTTGTATTGAATCAGTAAGAATTATCCAGAGAAATTCGTGTCTCATTTCCTGTTTACAAGACGAACCACTTTATTATTACAAAGCTTGAATAAATGAATTCACCTGAACGACAGGGAAGGCCGAAATGGATGCGAAAAACCAACTGGTGTCCCGATGAAGAAGACAGACACACCTTGAAACTCAAAGCTACCTCTCCAGTTTCCACGACCCCTTCGATAAAAATCACTCACCCCCAATTTACTATTAGTGCAAAATTCCACCGCAACATCCGAGAAATGTTTCTTTTCCACCATATTTAATTCTGTTTCTTTTCGATGAGCTGGCCCAATCAATCGACACGTTTCCGTCGTCTCCCATTATTCCTGAATTTCTACGATAAATTTGAAGGTGAAAATATTTTTGCTCTATTCAGAAACGAGGAATTTTCCAGGGTTATATTTCTGCACGATTTCTTCAACGGAATGAAACGTAAAATAGGCCATTCGGATGAATTCTACTCCGCTCTCGAGTGTTTCCCAACGGTCGATATACTTGCATCAATCTCCGAGTGAAAATTTTTAACCAATATGTTGATCATCTAAATATATGAATTGAAAAAAAGAGGACAACTATGTCTTTTACACAAAAAGCAAAGGTTTGATTTATTTTCTATGTTCTTATGATCAGAATATGGTCGGTATAAGTTGTTGTTGCCATCGGATCAATCCATTACCACAGCAATTGTAGCTCATATTTCCCAACTAAGCCGCTCTTAGATTCAGGACTGGATGAATTGTTTCAGTCCCAATCATCGAAGAATATCATTCTTGGAGGGGACTTGAATGGCAAGAACTTTATTAAGAATTCAAGAATGACCATTCTGAAAGAAAGAATAATTACGTCCAATGCTAAATTTAATTACAATTCGATATTTGGACTGCAGATTTCTAAGCACTCCAGATCTGAACAACACCATGTTCTTGATTTTTTTTTATCATAAAGAAGAATATCAGAGATGCCGTAGAGATCTATACTGAGCTGACACTTCGCTCAGATAACAATCCATCTAAGAACAGAACCACACCAATTCATGAACCACAATGATTGATATACACAGTAAAGAAAAGGAAAAACTTGAACTTCGATTCAGCCCGAATGAATCTCCCGATGACGATATCGAGATCATCTCAAATATTAAGAAGTCGAGTAACGATCACAGTTTGAGACTGGCCACTTCAGAAACATAAGAGAAAAGCTGAAAATTGGATTGCTACATATGACCGATTAGGGGAGTGGTTTAAGTGACGCCCATTTTTTTTATGAAACGACGATTACAAACGAAGCCGACGGAATATTGAACGTTCAAAGGTTTCTTGTTTTTTTTATTCCTGAATTTCTACGATGAATTTGAAGGTGAACATATTTTCGCTCTATTCAGAAATGAACTCATAAACGAGGAATTTTCCAGGGTTATATTTCGGCATGATTTCTTCAACGGAATGAGACGTAAAATAGGCCATTCGGATGAATTCTACTCCGCTCTTGAGTGTTCCCCAACGGTCGATATACTTGCATCAATCTCCGAGTGAAAATTTTTAACCAATATGTTGATCATCAAAATATACGAACAGAAAAAAAGAGGACAACTATGTCTTCCACGCAAGAAGCCAAGGTATGATTTATTTTCAATGATCTTATGATCAAAATATGGTTGGTATCAGTTGTTGTTGCCATCGGATCAATTCATTACCACAGCAATTGTAGCTCATATTTCCCAACTGAGCCGCTCTTAGATTCAGGTCTGGATGAATCATTTCAGTCCCAATCCTCGAAGAATATCATTCTTGGAGGGGACTTGAATGGCGAAAACTTCATTAGTAATTCAAGAACGACCATTCGGAAAGAAAGAATAATAACGTCTCATGCTAAATTTAATAACAATTCGATAATTGGACTGCAGATCTGGACAACACCATGTTCTTGATTTCTTTATGAAGAAGAATATCAGAGATGTCTATATGATCTATAATGAGCTGGCACTTCGCTCAGATAACAATCCATCCAAGAACTGAACTACACCAATTCATGAACGACAATGATTGATATACACAGTAAAGAAAAGGCAAGACTTGCACTCCAATTCAGCCCGAATGAATCTCCCGATGACGATATCGAGATCATCTCAAATATAAAGAAGTCGAGTAAGGATCACAGTTTGAGACTGGCCACTTCAGAAACATGAGAAAAAAGCTGAAAATTGGATTGCTACGTTTGAACGATTAGGGGCGTGGTTTAAGTGACGCACATTTTTTTTATGAAACGACGATTTCAAACGAAGCCGACGGAATATTGAACGTTCAAAGGTTTCTTGTTTTTTTTATTCCTGACTTTCTACGAGATAAGAAGAAGAAAACGCCACCACTCAAACAAGAGCAGAAGAAAGAAGCCCCAAAAAATGGAAAATCCAAGAAGAGCAGCCAAAAGAAGAAAGAAGAGACCAACAAGAAAGGACCCGAAACCACCGAGGATCTAGATACCTTCACCAAGAATATCATGAGTAAGCTCATGAAATTCCTGGAAATAGAGATGGACAAAAAGTTCCGTAAACTCACTAAACCCAATTAATGGAGCTAGTGACTAACGCAAATAAAAACAGCCTGAAGATTGTCTCATGGAACACAAACGGTCTACGAGCCCGTAGATCTGAAATAGAAGAAATAATATCCGAGAAACAACCGGATATTATAGCAATTCAGGAGACGAGACTATCTACAAGAAATAGAATTTCATTTCCCGACCATGAAATATACAGAAATGACAGAAATTGTACAGGAGGGGGCGTAGCCCTAATAGTCAAGAGGAACATCGACCACTATTTTGATGATGTACTGAATAATGGGCAAATAGAAGCCGTCTCGATTATAGTTAATACGAATCGAGGACAAATGAAAATTACGTCAGCCTACAAACCACCCCAAAACGACTTAATAGAGGAAGATCTGAAGAAGATGCTTGAAGGAAACTACCCGAAAATCATTATTGGTGATATGAACTGCAAGTCAAGAGAATGGAATAGCAGAACTGAAAACCAAAATGGGAAGAAGCTTAAGAAGTACGCCGAAAAACTAAATGCCATAGTATTAGGACCTGAAATTCCGACCTACCTGCCCAGAAGTAATGGCCTACCGGACGTATTAGATATCGTCATAATGAAAGATATTACCCAAGATTTCACACTTGATACTATAGAAGAGGGCACATCAGACCACAACCCAATAGAACTCAGATTGGGACGCAGACCGATAACAGAAGAACTTCAAACGAAAGACTTCACAGACTGGCAAAAGTACAGTGAAATACTCCAGGAGAAAATTACAGAAATTCCACAGATAAGAACCCCTGAAGAACTAGAAGATGAAGTTGAAAAATTAGAAACCCGAATAAAAGAAGCCTACGAGGAAAGTACCAGAAGAATCGAAAGGCCAGCCCCGAAACATTCACATGGTGAAACCCCAAAAGCAATAAAAGAGCTTATAAAGAGGAATAGAAAACTCAGGAAGAACTACAGAACTTCACATCGAGAAGAAGACAAGAAAGAGCTGAATAAACACAGTCAAGTGCTGAAAAATGCACTGAAAGAACTGAGAACAGACAGATGGAACCAAAGAGTTAGAGAGCTAAACACCATAGACCACTCAGCATGGAAGATGCAAAAGTGCTTACGACGCGAGAAAACCGAAATTCCCCCTCTACACGGAGCTAATGGGATGGCCTACTCAAAGCTTGAAAAAGCCGAAGCACTGGTCGACGCGATAGAACGAGAAGCCAGAATCAACTACAGAGAAGACGATGACAATGAAGATTTAGAAGAAGAAGTCGAAGAAAATGAAGAATTGATGTTGGAACCGCCGGAAGGCGATACCATCCCAAACCCAACAACACCAACGGAAATTAAAGAAATCATCAAGAAACTGAAAAACAGAAAAGCTCCAGGAAAAGACAAAGTAACAAACTTTATGTTACGGAAATTGCCCAGAAAAGGAATAGCAGCGCTAACCAATATAGCAAACGCAGTGATGAGAACAGAATACTATCCGGAAAGATGGAAAACAGCAGAAGTCATTGTGTTCAATAAGCCAGGAAAAGATAGAAAATTCCCACAAAACTACAGGCCGATAAGTCTACTGTCAGCACTTGGAAAAATTGTCGAAAGAGTCATTGCAAAAAGACTCAATGAAGAAACAGAAGCGCTGAATCTAATACCACCGGAACAATTTGGATTCAGAAGAAATCATTCCACAGAACTTCAACTGTTAAGGATCACTGAATATGTCACTGAAGGATTTCAGAATAAACAAGCCACTGGATTAGTGCTATTAGATGTCGAGAGAGCCTTCGACCGAGTTTGGCACGAAGGACTTGCCTACAAGATGATGATGGCAGGCTACACCACCAAAACCTGCAAGATAATAAGAAACTACCTGAGGAACCGGAATTTTTATGTCAAAATAGACGACACATTATCTACCACCAGACAAGTAGAAGCAGGAGTGCCCCAAGGATCAGTTCTAGGACCTCTGCTTTACAACATATATATCTACGATATTCCTAAGAACCCAAGGAATCTGCTAGCCCTTTATGCAGACGACACGGGAATAGCCTTCAGACATCGCCGACCAGATGTCATACACAGAAGACTGCAAGAAGCACTAGAAGATTTAGAAGAATGGTTCATCAAATGGAAAATTCAAATAAATAGCACAAAGAGCCAAGCTATTCTACTACAGAAGCGGAGACTTGAAATTAATTCCAACCTACAGATAGATGGAGAAGAGATAAAATGGGAAAATGAAGTCAAATATCTAGGAGTAAAACTAGATAAAGGGCTTACATGGAAAAACCATATAAAGTATGCAGTGGATAAAACAAACTCAGCGATGAGTAGACTTTACCCACTACTAGGAAGAAGAAGCCAAATGAACCAAAGCACGAAACTACGAATGATCAAGTCAATTGCAAGACCCCAACTAACATATGGCTCGGCGGCATGGGGCCATGCAGCCAATAGCCATATAAAGAAGATTCAAGCAACAGAAGATAAACTGCTCAGAGCAGCAATGAATATGCCGTGGTTCGTAAGAAACCAACAAATCCACAGAGACTTAGAATGGGAAACTGTCACAGATTTCCTAAAAAAGAAGGCCGAGAAGATATTTGAAAAAGCAAGTCAACACCCAAATGATGAGCTAAGAAGACTAGTTGACTACAACCCCGCAGAAGATGTGGTTAGGATACCCACCTATCACAAAAGACCCAGAGATCAACTAAGTAGAAACAGAAATTGAGTAATCTCAATTTAAATCATCCAGAAGAAGAGACTCCTATGAAATTCAAATTCATAGGTAACACAAGCATCACACGACAAAGATCGTGATAGAGATACGAACAAGAAGAGTCAAAAGGTTAGTAGGTAATAAATGCCCGGAATCTAAAACAGCAGGTTAGGTTTAGTTAGAGTAGGTCGTGCTTCACACGAAGTCTCACACTGTTCTATCTATCGGAGATAGTTCGTCCATGAGGATTCCCCCTGACTAAACAAAAAAAAAAAAAAAAAAAAAAAAAAGACTTTCTACGATCAATTTGAAGGTGAAAATATTTTAGCTCTATTCAGAAATGAACTCATGAACGAGGAATTTTCCAGGGTTATATTTCTGCACGATTTCTTCAACGGAATGAGACGTAAAATAGGCCATTCGGATGAATTCTACTCCGCTCTTGAGTGTTTCCCAACGGTCGATATACTTGCATCAATCTCCGAGTGAAAATTTTTAACCAATATGTTGGTCATCTAAATATACGAACAGAAAAAAAGAGGACAACTATGTCTTTCACGCAAGAAGCCAAGATTTGATTTATTTTCAATGATCTTATGATCAAAATATGGTTGGTATCAGTTGTTGTTGCCATCGGATCAATCCATTACCACAGCAATTGTAGCTCATATTTCTTAACTGAGCCGCTCTTAGATTCAGGTCTGGATGAATCATTTCAGTCCTAATCCTCGAAGAATTTCATTCTTGGAGGGGATTTGAATGGCAAAAACTTTATTAAGAATTCAAGAATGACCATTCTGAAAGAAAGAATAATTACGTCCAATGCTAAATTTAATTACAATTCGATCATAGTTTGAGACTGGTCATTTCAGAAACAAGGAAAAGCTGAAAATTCGATTGCTACATTTGAAGGTGAAAATATTTTCGCTCTATTCAGAAATGAACTCATAAACAAGGAATTTTCCAGGGTTATATTTCTGCACGATTTCTTCAACGGAATGAGACGTAAAATAGGAAATCTACTCCGCTCTTGAGTGTTTCCCAACGGTCGATATACTTGCATCAATCTCCGAGTGAAAATTTTGAACCAATATGTTGATCACCTTAATATACGAATAAAAAAAAAGGACAACTAAGTTTTTTACACAAGAAGCAAAGTTTTGATTTATTTTCTATGATCTTATGATCGAAATATGGTTGGTATAAATTGTTGTTGCCTCCATAGTTGACATCGAATAGTGGAACCGTACTCCAGGTCAGGAAATTTCTTTCCCGACCGGAGGATTCGAACCCGGAATCTTTTTATGGAAAGATCACGAGCCAAACACGCTTACCACTTCATTTCGGTCCCGTATTGGGTTGGATGCGAAAGAAAACATCTGCATTGCAAAATAAACATCTGCATTACCGTGATTCCATTCCCTTATACTTGTCACAAACCCTTTGATCGTATTTCAAGGTATAGGCGTCACTGGTTCACAAAGAGCAGGGTCGTATCGATTTTTTTCCTCGCAAAATCGGCTCCGCACGCTAATCGTTCTCTCGTCGAGAGTCTGAATGC
Source organism: Aphidecta obliterata (assembly GCA_963966015.1). NCBI lineage: Eukaryota > Metazoa > Arthropoda > Insecta > Coleoptera > Coccinellidae > Aphidecta > Aphidecta obliterata. The sequence continues at coordinate 11,012,464 of OZ014436.1, forward strand.
ATTGGAAACATTTCCGGGTAATACATTGAGATGCCAATGTGGCATACACATATGCACTTCCTCGCTCGATACAGTCCTCCAGTTTATTTGGATATACACCTGATGGCCCTGCAATAGATACCTGGTCCTTTCAACGGAAATGTAAATTCTGCCAGGAACAATGTTCCCAGCAGAATACAGCTTATTTTGTTCCCGAATATAAACGAGGGTCGGTCTTATCAGAATTTGTGAGGAAACTCGATTTGAATTTTTGAATGAATTTCTTGTCGTCCCGGTTTTTGAAATAAATCAAAATCATCCCGTTAATTCGAATTTTTCCATTCACGGTGTTTCGATTCACGGTTCTCTCCCTCTTGATTTTCGCCGAAATCTGCTGTGATGCTGTACATAGTTGTCAGTCTGCTGTTCAGATTTATGTTGATATTTGTCAGTTCTATGTGTAAAACAACAACAGAACCCTTTGTTAAGCGGGTTTATATGGGAGAACTGTCGATGAACCAGACGCCTTTGCTAGCAATGACAATAATCAAGATAGCGTGTTCTGGCTAATGCGCTTTTATGTACTTTATTAACCTCCCCTAGCTTGTAATTTACTGTTTTAAGCCGACTCCATTTGAAACGTTGTTTACATTATCATCAAGAGTTGAAAACGCGGTCTCAAGCAATTCATTTTCAATTAATCGCGTAAGGTCGAAAAAATTAGGGCTGAAAAGCTCCATTGTTCACCATAAGACTCAATTTTATAGTCAAACCATCAAAATCCTTCAGAACTGTTGAAGAACATTGATACTGAATGTATGTCTAGTATTTAAAAAATTCTATTAGATAAGAAACGGTGACACTTTTATCGCGGTCCTGAATATTATTTCAATTATCGTACACAAAATTTGGTATAGACTGCGGAGAGTATAAAACCTTCATTTTATTGTGGTGCACCAATGTGTATGCCGCTCATTCTCTTCGAGGGTGTACTGATATCGGTTCAAGAGAGAGCTTTCTGTTTGAATTTTTAAGGATCTCTCGAAACTGGACTGAACGTTTTTAAAATATGCATTCCGTACGTTTGCAACAGGAAGAAGAAACTTGAATACGGGTTGAATAGAATGCGAGCAAAAGTTTTCACCGCACTATTTCATTGTTGTCTATCGAATGCACATACTGTGGGTAACGAGTCTTTATGACTTTCATTCTGCAATAATTCACGATATTCCCTAATGTCCATATTTATACATTTTCAATGGAAACTTTCATTACCTTCTACCGTGTTATCGGCTGTTCATATTTTGTTTTCACACGGTTTGCGCTAGTGCACGGTCGTTATTTCTCATCGTATTGTTAATTGACGAATTTTCACGCCTTTGTCGAAGGCGATTTCAGGAGTCGAGAAATGAAAATTCATTTGTCTGACTCCGCTACAAAAATCGAAAAAAGCGCACTGAACGTATACTAAGTGAAATCAACAAGAATCATTTTTTCAATTTGACTCTTTTGCAATGCTGATCAGGGGCTGCATAAAACACATCAGGATTAGTAACTACAACAAATTGAACTTGGAAAATGTGGCTGTAGACACACATTTCGGATCAATCCATTACCACAGCAATTGTAGCTGTTATCTCCCAACTAAGCCGCTCTTAGATTCTGGTCTGTATGAATCATTTCAGTCCCAATTCTCGAAGAATATCATTCTTGGAGGGGACTTGAATGGCAAAAACTTTATTGGGAATCCAAGAACGACCATTCGGAAAGAAAGAATAATTACTAAATCTGATAACAATTCGATAATTGGACTGCAGATGCCTACGCACTTCGGATCTGGAAAACACCATGTTCTTAATTTTTTTTTTATCATGAAGAAGAATATCAGAGATGCCGTGGAGATCTATACTTCGCTCAGATAACATCCATCCAAGAACAGAACCACACCAATTCATGAACCACAATGATTGATATACACAGATGAAGAAAAGGAAAGACTTGAACTTCAATTCAGCCCGAATGGATCTCCCGATGACGATATCTAGATCATCTCGAATATTGAGAAGTCCAGATAAGGATTATAGTTTGCGACTGATCACTCAAGAAACATTGAGAGAAAAGCTGAAATTTGAATTGAGGCATTAGAACAACTAGGGGCGTGGACTGCTACATTAGAACTATTAGGGGCGTGGTTTGAGTGACGCCTATTTTTTTCTGATGAAATGACTACTACAAAGGAAGTTGGCGGAATATTGAACGTTCGAACATTTCTTGTTTTTTTATGTTCAGGGAAAAAAAATTCCCTGTGATGCCGGGTAGTGTCAAGATTTGTACTGACTAAACCCCTTCTAGTTCACGTGAGAAGAGTTCTGGTATCCTTTATTCTTGCCATCTGTAGATTGCGGATTGAAATACTATCGTTTTTTACCAACGATATCTTTTCAGATCTCAATGAAACATTTATTCCTTCCTGCTCTGGTCCATTGTCTCCGATGCTTTTAATCTGTTTTTCATTCTATCAGTTTTTGCGGAATGAGGAAATTTTGTTTCTCTTAATGGACAATAGGAATTGAGCTAATCGACTAATGTATCAGGGAAGTGACTTTATGACTCAAACACCGAACCTTTCCAGGCCGCTTGTGCCCGAACGAAAGATCCGAATCTTGCGATTTATCTTTCCCTATACATTGGGTCGGGATTTATTTCCCTCGAAAAAAAATGTAGTACTCAGCATCGAGATTTTTCGCAATTAACAGCTGGCCTTTCTCCGAGATAGAAGAATGAGGAATTTTTGACTGCAGGCGATACGATATCCGACGACTTACATACATATTATGATTTATGAGTAATTCTTAGCAACTTATGATCTTTCCATTATACTGGAGCGTGAAAAAAAAAAAAGTGAAACATCAAATTGTGCTCACTCGAAACAATTTTTCATTTAGATGACATATGAAATGAACCAACATTAATTCATGAGAAGTATTAAATTCCATGTTTCCGCCTTATTTCTGAACGAATTTCAGCCTCAAAAAGAATGTATACATATCTGCGATCTATATACGAAAAACAGAATTTCAGCCCTTTATACTTGATTTATCGTTCGAAAAAGTGAAACTGCGGGGTGAATGTTAATGGAGAAAGCAATGCCGAAGCCCCATAATTGTTGGGAAAGATCGAATTTTTAGGACAACCAATAAATGAGAATGACTCTGTCTCTCGCCGGAAACATTTCGAGCTCGTCAAGTGTAAAGCACGAAATAAACCAGCTGTAAGTGGGGTCAGAAGGAATTACTAATATAAAACTCATTTTTTATTTCGAAGCTAATGGAATATCAAGTTTTAATTACTGTCATTAAAATGTATGAAGTACAAGTTTCAAATCTCACTTCCTTCAATTTCCCCACTACATGTTTTTATGTTGTGAGATATTATGTAGCCGGGTCGTGCAGGGCTCCAACATTCATAACCTTTTTTATGAGCCAGGCTGTTTTGCAGCTTCATTCATGTGTGATATCAGTTGAATTTCCTTCGCCTTATTAATGAGCTTTTCATTTCTCCCTGGATATACTTACACAGCACTCGATGGTCCTGCTTTTCATATCAAAGGCGTTGAACGTAAATATTTTTCTTCGGAACACCTACGAGTATTTCAATGAGTACCATTCACTTCGAATATTATCACAACCCAGTCTAAAAAAATTTTCAAACCCTAGGCCAATTTTCGAAATAAATATTCCCATTTGTGAATTTTTATCAAAACTCTCGTTCCTATCCAGTCGGGAGGAACTGAAAATCATTGAATTTACGGTGATTGAAGTGGAGTTTACCCAGAGATTTACATACCCAAATGTTTATTCATGCATCTGTACATGCAGAATAGAGAACTGGGACAACAATATTGTGAATGCTGACATGAACATGATATCTAGAGAATGACACTCTGCCCTAGTTTACAGTGTGTTTTGACTGAGGATAATGTATGACATTCATTTGAGGGGGTTCGCTGCTCAGGAGATGTGCAAACAAACATATACCCTCGACCGAATCTGTGAAAACTGAGTAAAGTTTTAATCTAATCATCGTTGAGCTTGTCGATGAACATCAACCTGCCCACTCATTTTTTCTAATGGATCGTCAGAGTTTCAGCTGAAATTGTATTATCTGGTAGTTGAGAAATCTGCAACAGAATTCCTTTCATTCATTCGCCAGAGAAAAATATTTTGAATAAACATCGAAACTTGTTGCTCATACCTTTAAATAGCGGTGGAGGAACCTAATTATGGAAATAGCAAGTGCACGTCCCGATTCTTCAGGAATTTTCAGTAATCGCATAAATATTCATTAGGCGCACTCAAAGGCAAATTATTATTTTCATTTCAGTCTGTCGTTCTGCCTCCGGGAGACAGTGCGGCATGCCGTTTATTGATATAAGGGCATGTAGAAAATCTAGAAGAGGAAGAATATTCCTATAAATCCAGGCGGATAATTGAGTTTCATGGATTTTTCTCTTTATTGTCACGAACTTGGAACGAATCGAATCCACCGGGGGAAATGGAAAACGATTTACAATTCACGGACAGTGCAGCTCCTCAGAAGTTCCTATTGTTCATTTGAGTGATTTATTATGTGCCTCAACGGCCGATGACAGCCATCCCTCAAGCCTCAATGGAGGACGAACGTCTCCTTCCTGCGATGACAAAGTGCTCTATAATACAAACCCCATCATGCTCCATATATATAATTGAACCAGTATTTTGAGAAGTTTCAATCCTTTCTCGACACGTGTAAGGCCGGTTATCTAGATGGAATAAACCGGGCTCTCTACATTTGCATTCGATCCGAAAAAAAAAATACCGAGGTTCCACCTTCGAGAGGATTATCAAGATTCTGAATGATGGTCTACTGGAGCACGCCCACGCATTTACTGACATCCTTTGTTGAAAAATTCATTCATAATATACCTTGGGAAGGACCAAATTTTGTACTCCTTTTATTTAAATCTTACTAAGTCAGTAAAGTGTTAGATTTGGCATAATTGAAGTTTATTCGGGGTGTTTCATGAGTGGTTGGCCATAGCCTAGTGGTGAATGCAGGTCAACCAAGCCTTTCAGAAAAGTTGCTTGTTGTGTATCCTAAGGCTCTTAGTTTAGAAGATCAAGGGTGATTTGGATTTGGCCTGAATTTAAGATAGCCATAAATCTGGAATCTGAGGTCCGATTTTGATCGAATTTCATAGGTTTGTTCATTTCAGAAAGTCCTTGCGAGTGGCTCACGAAATATCAATATTTTCAGGGTAGTACTCAAAATATCGTGGTTTATCTTTCAAGCCTCAAATCTATATTTTTTACATCATTTAGAGAAATTTCGTTATTGCCATGAAAAAATACATAATTGAATCTGAGGAATTCAATTTTCACTTTGAATGGCAGTTGCGATCGAACGAATTCACATTTTATGTGAATTTTTTGAAATGCTGTCCTGATTTTAGTCCTTTTTGAGCGCTCGTACTACTTACACGAGGGCTATATCATTTCGTCAAGATGTCTGTATTTTTCGAATTTTGAGCCGAAAATGGTCTCAATCGACAAGGTTCGACTCACTGATGAGGAATCCGTCGGAAAATTCGAGTCTGTCCGTCCGGCCGGCCGGCCGTCCGTAAGCACGATAAATCTCGAACGGAACAACCTAGAGATTTGAAATTTACAGTATGGGTTCAGTTCCCGAATGCCTCCGTTGAGTTCGTTAATGGGCCAAATTCCACCAGGGGTTCCGTAAATATGGCCGTTCGAAGTTTTGTTCCCCTGATTACTCGAAAACCACAGATTCGATTGAGATGAAATTTTGCACTCAAATGGAGAATGAGGTGTTCAAGCTACATGTGAAATTTTGTCCAGATCGCATGACTTGAACCATAGAAACCATAGAAAATTGTAACTTTTGAACGGAAACGCCTAGGGACTTGAAATTTTCAGGATAGGTGTGGATCTCGAATGTCGTGATCACTTTCATCTATGAGCAAAATTATACAAGGGGTTCTGTAAATATGGTCGTTTGAAATTTAGTTTTCTTGATAATTTCAAAACTACAGATTCGATCGTGACGAAATTCTGTTTACTAATGGAGAATGATATATTCAAGCTACATTTCTCCAGATCACATGACCAAAACCATAGAAAATCATAACTTTCGAACGGAAAGGCCTAAAAACTTAAAATTTTCAAGATAGGTCTGGATCTGAAATGTCGCGTTCACGTTTATCAATGAGCAGAATTATACTAGGGGTTCCGTAAATACGGTCGTTTGAAATTGAAAATGATCGAGACATTTCGAAACTACGGATTCGATCGAAATGAAATTTTGTATTTTAATCGAGAATGATATATTAAAACAATATTTTGTCCAGATCGCATGACCAGAACCATAGAAACCATAGAAAATTGTAACTTTTGAACGGAAAGGCCTAGGAACTTGAAATTCTCAGGGTGGCTTTGGATCGCAAATATCGCGGTCACGTTCATCAATGAGCAAAATTAGACTAGGGGTTCCGTAAATATGGCCGTTCAAAATATTTTTTTGCTGATAGTTCCGAAAATACTGAGCGGATTGGGATAAAATTTTGCACCTAGCTGAGTAATAATGTATTCAAACTACGTGCAAGTCCAGATCCAGATCGCACGACCAAAACCATAGATATCGTAGAAAATTCTAGCGAATTATCGAGAAAAAATTGATCAGCTGAAGCACTGACATGAAGTCTGGAGTTTCAGAATTTTGGTGACAGCTGACGAAAATTCCTTCAATTGATTTCTGAAACTGGAAAATGCGAATCTTCCTACAAGGTGGATGTACGAGCGCTCAAAAGCTCCTGCCTTCACGGCAGTGCTTTTCGTAATTTTTTGATAATATTTCTCGTCTTTTGCTGAAGTTTTACATTTTATAACTTTCTGTTCAACTCCCTAGTATTCTAAACTCTCAGCACCTACTGAGTCTTGTAACTTAATCTAATCAAGCTTTGAATTTTTTGAATCTAAATATTGAAATGGCGTCAACCCACCAGAAACATGTGAACAATGAGTGCATTTGCTTTAAAACAAAAAAATATTGATTTGTATTCTTCAGGTAATCCGTTAGATATCGCTTTCTTTACACATTCTCCAAACATAGCTGTCAAGTCCAAAAGTACTCCAATTTTAATAAAATTCGAACTTTTTACACCAATTGTGACTATTCCGATATGATATTTGTTTATGGCTCTTGCAATGAAAATTCAAGAGCAGCAGTGTGAGAATATCGTCACAGATTTCCAAACAGGAGAACACTCTGTAGCATGGCCCCCAAGGTCCCCAGATCTTACTCCTATGAATTATTTTGTGGGGTTATCTCAAAGAAAATGTATATTCCGTTGAAATAAATCCACGAGAGCTTCTCAGGCAGAGGATAGAAGAAGCTTGCACAGAATTAAAACGAAATACCTATATGATAAGAAGGGCAATAACTAATATCATTTTGAGAGCTGGGAAATGTGTCTAGATGGAAGGACTCCATTTCGAGCATCTCTTATGACAACCCTTTCAATTTTGTATTGTGAAATTAAATAAATAGGTTTGAAGTTTTTCGAAAAAAATGAAAAATATTAATATCTACTTATTTGTGTTGTGGAGCGAATACACTCACGAATTACATTTCAAAGATGGTTCACCTTATAAAATATAACGCTCTTAAGCTTTGAGGTTCAAAATCTCAGCAAAAGACAAGGAATATATCACGAAAAGACCGCATTTCAAAAAGATTGAATAAAATATTAATTCGTTCAATCGCTACTCGCTTGTGACAAGTGTGCCATTCAAAGTGAAAATTGAATTCCTTAGATTGAATTATGTATTTTTTTATGGCAATGAAGAAATTTCTCTAAGTGATGTGAAAAATATAGATTTTGAGGCTTGAGAGATAAACCACGACATTCTGAGTACTGCCATGAAAATATTGATATTACCTGAGCCACTCGAAAGGACTTTCTGAAATGAACAAAGCCATGAAATTTGATCAAAATCAGACCTCAGATTCCAGAGTTATGGCTATCATAATTTCAGGCCAAAATCCATAAATCACCCTGTATCTTCTGAACTAAGAGCCTTAGGATACAAAACAAGCAACTTTTTTGAAAGGCCTGGTTGACCTGCATTCACCAGTAGGCTATGGCCAATCACTCATGAAAAACCCTGTATACAAAAGTAGGGTAGAAAGCCTTAATTTACCCTCCCTGAACTGCACTGTATAACACCTCAGTGGAAGACATTATGTCAGTGCTCCTCATCGATTGGTGACAAATAAGTATCTCAGCGACAAACATCAAACATAATCGATATTTCTCTCCGCATTGTGTCACTCATCATCCGAATAAAATGAGCTCACTGGATGTAACATTCTAGCTGAGATATCCGTTTCAAAGGAATACTTCACGATGGGATTAATAGAATTTGATATGTACTTGGATTGCAGTTGATGATGACACCTCAACAATTGTGCTCTCGTTTCATGGTATCAGTTAATTTCAACAACTGAACGAACTGTGTTGTTCTGCTCAAGAAGTAGGCGATCTGAGGGTATCGTGTTATAATCTACGGAAAATTGCTGGTAAGCAAATATTTATTTCGTCAGTTCACAGTATCCTAAACCCAAGAGCACAGAGGAGGGAGTATTATACTTCAAAGGATATAGCTGCTTCTGCGAATTTAAGGAAGGCGAAACTCCATCTCATTCGAACAAATACACGTTCAGCTACTTCTTAAAGTTTTTGCTCGAAGATAAATATGGAGGGATTACATCTTATCTAGTATGTTCAATTTCACCAACTGTTCAGAGTTATTTAATCCTCAATTCAACACTTTATCATCTGCTTCGCATACTACCGACCATTTTATGACATTGTTGCATTTCATGGCTTCGTTAAATTGAGATTGGATACTGCGGATAATTGTGCGTCGTGGAAAGGCCGATGAAAATTCCACTCTGATCGAACATTGTTAAATCTCCACCATTCCCTACCCACATTAAGCTAGCTCAACCAATTCGGCATAATCGATCACAACCATATTCGTCATTGTCTATGAATTATGTGTGAAGCCAGTTTCTTTTGTTCTATCAATTAATGAGAAGAGATGTGTGATGAAAAAAAACACGTACAAAAAAAATCACAAATTGAATTCCACACTTCTCTCATTCTCTCGACAAAAAAGTGAGCACCTTCCAGAACCCTTCTTTAAACATCTCATCTTTCAGATTATCGAAACAATAATCTTCAAAACAATAGATTTCTGGTGGGGGCGTTCATTTGAGCCGAGCTGGCCGTTTTATTCCGGATGAGGGTCTTCGTCCAAGAAAACTTTCCTGAAAGGATAGGGAAAAGGTGAATGAAGTAATTACCACAACAATTTTATGTTGTTTCAAGAGCCTCCTTCACATCGTTACTTCCTTATTCCCCTTTCTCGAGTTCATCCCTCCTATCTATTCATCTCGAGTAAGGTTGTATAGTTTGTTTAATGAATGTTTAATCAGCAATGTTCACTGAGGTAATCACCTGATTAGTCTCAAGGCCAATGAAGGTTCGTTCAAAATAAAATATGGGAGGAATTAATGAATTTTTAAACTGGCTCTTCAGAACGGAACGCCTGTAGGGACACTCCAGATGATATATTAAACATAATCGAGGTCAAATCTCATATTTCACCCTAGACGATCCTTTGGGTTATGTTATTAGGGTTCAGATACATATTGGCGTCTGGGAATGTAAAGATACTAGAAGCATCACCAAAACATAACGTTTAAACTGAAATAAAAGTATCGGGAAAATTTATTATACGAGTATAACATCGCCCTTAACTGAACTATGAAATAAATTCGAAAATGTATCAAAAGTCGAATAAAACCAGAATTCTTTCAGTTCTGTGGTTCAATGGCTAGTTTCAATTCTGAAAACATGATTTCAAGACTTCATGAACAACAATGATTGATATGCACAGATGAAGAAAAGGAAAGGAATCATCTGGAGTTTTAAAAAGTCGAGAAAAGGATTATATTTTGAGACTGGTCACTCCAGAAACATTGGGAGAAAAGCTGAAAATTGAATTGCTACATTAGAACCATTAGGGGCGTGGTTTAAGTAACGCCCATTTTTTATGAAACGACGATTACAAACTCAGCCGACGGAATATTGAACGTTCAGAGGTTTCTCGTTTTTTTATGTTTAGGGAAAAAATCTTCAAAAGGCACCCAGTGGTGTCGGGTTGTGTCAAGATTTCTACTGATCAACCTCCTTCTAGTCCACGTGAGAAGAGTTCCGGTATCCCTTTTTCTTGCCATTTTGTAGATTGCGGATTGAAATACTATTGTTTTCAGCCAACGATATCTTTTTAGATCCCAATAAAACATTTATTCCTTCCTGCTCTGGTCCATTGTCTTCGATGCTTTTAATATGTTTCTCATTCTATATGTTTTTGCGGAATGAGGAAATTTTGTTTATCCTAAAAGACAATAGGAATTGAGCTAATCGACATATGTATCAGGGATGTGATTTTATGCCTCGAACAAAATGTATCAAAAGTCGAATAAAACCTGAATTCTTTCAGTTCTGTTGTTCAATGGCTAGTTTCACTTCTGTAAACATGATTTCAAGACTTCATGAACCACATTGATTGATATGCACAGATGAAGAAAAGGAAAGGAATCATCTCGAATTTTAAAAAGTCGAGAAGAGGATTATATTTTGAGACTGGTCACTCCAGAAACATTGGGAGAAAAGCTGAAAATTGAATTGCTACATTAGAACCATTAGGGGCGTGGTTTAAGTGACGCCCATTTTTTTATGAAACGACGATTACAAACTCAGCCGACTGAATATTGAACGTTCAGAGGTTTCTCGTTTTTTTATGTTTAGGGAAGAAAATCTTCAAAAGGCACCCAGTGATGTCGGGTTGTGTCAAGATTTTTACTGATCAACCTCCTTCTAGTCCACGTGAGAAGAATTCCGGTATCCTTTTTTCTTGCCATTTTGTAGATTGCGGATTGAAATACTATTGTTTTCAGCCAACGATATCTTTTTAGATCCCAATAAAACATTTATTCCTTCCTGCTCTGGTCCATTGTCTTCGATGCTTTTAATATGTTTCTCATTCTATATGTTTTTGCGGAATGAGGAAATTTTGTTTCTCCTAATAGACGATAGGAATTGAGCTAATCGACATATGTATCAGGGATGTGACTTTATGACTCGAACAAAATGTATCAAAAGTCGAATAAAACCTGAATTCTTTCAGTTCTGTTGTTCAATGGCTAGTTTCACTTCTGAAAACATGATTTCAAGACTTCATGAACCACATTGATTGATATGCACAGATGAAGAAAAGGAAAGGAATCATCTCGAATTTTAAAAAGTCGAGAAAAGGATTATATTTTGAGACTGGTCACTCCAGAAACATTGGGAGAAAAGCTGAAATTTGAATTGCTACATTAGAACCATTAGGGGCGTGGTTTAAGTGACGCCCATTTTTTTATGAAACGACGATTACAAACTCAGCCGACGGAATATTGAACGTTCAGAGGTTTCTCGTTTTCTCATATTCAGGGAAAAAAATCTTCAAAAGGCACCCAGTGATGTCGGGTTGTGTCAAGATTTCTACTGATCAACTCGCTTCTGGTCCACGTGAGAAGAGTTCTGGTATCCTTTTTTCTTGCCATTTTGTAGATTGCGGATTGAAATACTATTGTTTTCGGCCAACGATATCTTTTTAGATCTCAATAAAATATTTATTCCTTCCTGCTCTGGTCCATTGTCTTTGATGCTTTTAATCTGTTCCTCATTCTATCAGTTTTTGCGGAATGAGGAAGTTTTTTTTCTCTTAATGAACAATAGGAATTGAGCTAATCGACTTATGTATCAGGGAAGTGACTTCATGACTCGAACAAAATGTATCAAAAGTCGAATACAACCTGAATTCTTTCAGTTCCGTGGTTCAATGGGTAGTTCCACTTTTGAAAACTTGATTTCAAGACAATTTCATGGCCAGCTCAAATTAGATTATAACACCCTATTTTCTTTAGTGAATTCTTCGAAGAAACATGTATCACTTGGCATTCAGAATAAAAAAAACTTTAGGCAGTACTCTCAACACATTATTAGATGAAAGTAGGAAATTGAACATGCAATCAACTTATTGAACGACGTCTATAATTTCAGCGCCGCGTGTTTGAATTATTGGAAAATTATGTAGCGAGCAACTACAGTGCTGTTGGGACTTAATTGGTGATTCTCCAGTTACATCAGCTAATTGCCCATCTATTCGAATATTTCATTGCCGCCAACAAGAGTACAACTTCACCACCAGATCATTGAAGACTTCAGATTGTTCGTTACCCCCTTTATTATGGTTTGTGTTCCTTGAAATGATCGGTTTACCAATTCCAAGGATAAATCTATGAAACATGCTACAAAAACAAATGATCTGTTTCGGATTCACATGAAAACAGAACATTTTTTTTAAGTTCTATCTTTCCAATATTCCATTAAAACTTTCGGAGTAAATAATTCACCTGGATGTAGTGTTTGCAGCATGTCTGAAATTAGTATTTCCAATTATCAACCCTTCTCTTTGGGCAGAGAGTATCAAATATTGAACGTACTTTCAAATTCTCACATTTATAGTTAATAGGGGATGTAAGGAAAACCCACATCCAGCATTGATTATAACAACATTGCTGAAGAAACTTTATTGAACTCGGTAATTCGGTTCTCTCAGTATATTTATGGACTTTTATACAATCTAGTACAATATACCGCAAATTGTGTTTTCGAAAACGATGCTTATTTACATCAAACTATAAAATGTTTCGATTGCGTAAAAATTCCATTGTATAGTGAAACGTCATCAGGCATATTCCGTAGCCGAAGCGTGAAACCGTTTTTGTGAGAGAGGGTAATGTTTTATCCATCAGAACATTTCAAATGTTTATTTCCCCTTCACGCCCCTCGTTATTTCGCTTTTGAAGTTAATTTCGCAATTCATTACCGGCAGGCTCCATCTTGAGAAGTCACGGAATCTGTTAAGAGTTATTAGAATAATAAAAGTTCCTTCTGGAATCATGTGATGAACGTAACATTACCTCGACTCGAAAGAAGAGTCGGAAAAATAAATCTTGGAACTTTCCATTTGAAGTTGAAACGTATACTTTAAATATCAAGAGTATATGAAATATCGAAGCGTCTAAAGTTAACAACAATTTTTGCCAGCTTCTTAAAAAGAGAATTTATGACTTAATAAATTGTGTAGCTGTAAAGAATTCCCCCTGTTATTTATGACCCTCTTACCCCTGTAATTATCTTTTCAAACTTTATTTGTTCGTTTATATTTCTCTCGTACAGTTTGACCCCCTTCAAGCTATCAAATGTTTCAGTACGAAAAAAACTATGATTTGTTGGCACTTTCCGCCGCCAGTAACTCGCTGAAGAAGTGAATCAAGAAACAACATTGGGAATGTGCAACCAAATTCTTATTTCAAGTTTTTTTTCTTGAACTCTATACAGGTTAAGTCTCTGTTTCATGAGAACAGCTTTAATGTTCATTCTTCTAGTACAAATGTTGCGAATGGAATCCGTCGTCACGGATTAATAACTCCAGAACAAGCGTTTGATTTTGTCGCTAATCCACTTAATCTACCGTTCTATATGTTAATGATATCCATTCCTCACTGGAATTGCTCCCAAGGGTATTACCTATTTGAATATTTTAACATAAAAATGTTTTATGGGGCATTCATCCCATAATACTCTTCCCAAATTCATTCTCTTACACGTTTCACATGCGAGCCCATACAATGTTTTGGTTCGGTTTAATCTTTAATTTTCATTTTACCTTTTCGCGGAATCATAACCTTTTAGATACCGAAGTCGGGAATTCACTTGGATGCCTATAGCCCACATCAAAGTTTCAATATTTTCGTTCATTTATTTCATCACCCACGTCTCATGAATAATTTTCCATTCCGTGTTTTTCGCATCCCTTATGTTACGCAGTTGGTTGTAATGAGGATTACCCAGTGGCAGCAACCTTCGAAAATATCCAGGAGAGGCGTTCAACAGTTTTCACAAAGAATATCTTACGAGCAGTTTATAAATTGAAGATATTTGTTCTTGTTTTCCCAAGTCAAGAAACATCAATCAACCCCGTTCTCGAACTTTTTGATCGATAGAGTCTGCGTCAATCCATTCATAATGTAATCGCATCGCTGTTTGTTCATGCGCATAAGGAGTAATTCATTTGCTGCTAACGGAGGCTCTCGCATGATGAGCAAGGGAACGTCCAGAACCTGTCGAATCAGCCATTCATAATGTTGACTGTCGATACAATGATATGACCAAAGTCAATAAAACTGTTGGCCTCCGGAATCTGGCGATTCGGAAGCGTTCATTCGAAGGTGTGCACTAAATTTCCATATCGGATCAACGAATCTAAATCATCCTATTAGTGTGCTAGGACTCCTTAACGCAATTATCCCTCCTAGTGTTTACACGTATCAACCACGAGCCTGGAAGAACGGATAGCTTCGGCTGTCCCTCTGTTTGTAACAAGAGATTACTATCGAGTAAATATTCTGGAACACTGGCACATGACCCGATTACTACGCTGCATTCGAGCAGATCGTTCCAGGCCTTAGGGTCTAGGACGATTCGCGGTGTTCCAAATAATTCGACGAAATAAGAGCAAGAATTCAAATGCGGACTCGACCGATAGATAGATGCCGTTCCAATATCATCTCCCCGGTCGTCCATAGGTATGGGATTTTAAAACGTGAACAGGGTATCCCGGAGATGAACCACAGGAATATCCAGAAAAAAATTCGAGGGACGTGAACCATTCACGGACGAATTGATTGAATCGCATCTGGATAGGTTTTCCTACGTTTGTTTTGTTGTTCCTTATTCTGGCTTTTTTTTTTTGGAGAATGGAAGTTTCGAAGACAATCGAGACTATTTATTTAGACAGCGGTTTCTTTCGGAACAAGTTGTTTTCTAGACGATAGAGTTACCTATTCTTTTTCGAATGTAGCGCTCATGTCGTTCAATATCAGTTGTTAAGAATTTCATTCATCCATCTTGATACAAATTGTTGATGAAAGACAAGGGAGGAAGTAATCCATTTATACCTTTGAAAAACGTTTCAAAAAGCCTACGTGACCCCTAGTAACGTGACTTTAGGTAACGTCAGCTGACGGAATAGAATGCGTATAAATATTCATTTGGCATAACTTATGCATTGCATAGCTAATATTGTTAACTCATAGTTCAGTTGGATAGGACCACAGCGAGATTGTTTTGGTTGCATATGGACAAACCACACGCGCAATTGACTCTCAACAGTTCAAATTTGCCCATATTTCAATCGAGAAACGTATCTTTCGATTTGAATAGAGCAAGTAAAAAAGAATATCGGTAGTCTCCACAATCTCATCGAACAAGATGGACCTTTTCCATTTGCTATGTGCATAATATCTGGATATTTCCTAAGATCTCTTGTGGTGGAACAAAGTGCTGCACTTCGATATCGACGGCTATCGATCTGAATATGGCAAAACTACAAAGAGAATACATTTCTTATGCAGAATAAAAGTTATTAATGTTCTCTACTGGTGTTTCCAAATATTTTTGAGGAGACGAACGCGAGAAGGCTATTCGATTGAAATTCAGTACGCTGTTTGGTAAAATTTCAATATTATCTGCACAACTAAAAAACGTTTTACTGTTCAATTATGTCATTCAGATGTTTTGAATACGGAAGTTTGTTTATTCGGAATAGAACAACGGATACAAATTGGCGAATGCGCCGGTTACTCCTCTACGGTTCCTTCGGCAGTTTGTCTACCAATGAGGATCGAACCATTTTATGATTTATTGCGTATTAAACCGAACGGTTAACTTGGTGATTTATATGATGAACTATGTATAAAAATATACAGGTAGTCATGGAAAAGCCGACAGAATTGAAAACTCAAAACTTTAGAATAACAGTTTTTATTTTATTTCCAAATCAATTATACTATGAATATACTAAAAACGCGTCTCTAGAAGTGAAAAAGAATAAGATATTCACCTTTTTGAGCGCTCGAACTACTCACACGAGGGCTATATCATTTCGTCACGATGTCTGTATTTTTCGAATTTTGAGCCGAAAATGGTCTCAATCGACTATGTTCGACTCACTGATGACGAATCCGTCGGAAAATTTGAGTCTGTCCGTCCGTCCGGCCGTCCATAAGCACGATAACTCTCGAACGGAACAACCTAGAGACTTGAAATTTTCAGTGTGGGTTCAGTTCTCGGATGCCTCGGTTGAGTTCTTTAATGGGCCAAATTCCACCAGGGATTCCGTAAATATGGTCGTTCAAAGTTTTGTTCCCCTGATTACTTGAAAACTACAGATTTGATTGAAATGAAATTTTGCACTCGAATGGAGAATGAGGTGTTCAAGCTGCATGTGAAATTTTGTCCGGATCGCATGACCAGAACCATAGAAACCATAGAAAATTGTAACTTTTGAACGGAAACGCCTAGGGACTTAAAAAATTTTCAGGATAGGTGTGGATCTCGAATGTCGTGATCACGTTCATCTATGAGCAAAATTATACTGGGGGTTTCGTAAATATGGTCGTTTGAAATTTAGTTTTCTTGATAATTTCAAAACTACAGATTCGATCGTGACGAAATTTTGTATACTTATGGAGAATGATATATTCAAGCTACATTTCTCCAGATCACATGACCAGAACCATAGAAACCATAGAAAATCATAACTTTCGAACGGAAAGGCTTAGGGTCTTGAAATTTTCAGGATAGGTGTGGAACTGAAATGTCGCGTTCACGTTTATCAATGAGCAGAATTATACTAGGGGTTCCGTAAATACGGTCGTTTGAAATTTTGGTTTCTCGATAATTTCGAAACTACGGATTCGATCGAGATGAAATTTTGTTTTTTAATCGAGAATGATATATTAAAACAATATTTTGTCCAGATCGCATGACCAGAACCATAGAAAAAAAAGAAAATTGTAACTTTTGAACGGAAAGGCCTAGAAACTTGAAATTTTCAGGGTGTATTAGGATCGCGAATTTCACGGCCACGTTCATCAATGAGCAAAATTAGACTAGGGGTTCCGTAAATATGGCTGTTTAAAATATTTTTACCTGATAATTTCGAAACTACTGATTGGATTGGAATGAAATTTTGCACCCAGCTTAGAAATAATGTTTTCAAACTACGTGCCAAATTTTGTCCAGATCGCACCACCAAGACCATAGATACCGTAGAAAATTCTAGCGAATTATCGAAAAAAAATTGGTCACCTAAAGCACTGACATGAAGTCTGGAGTTTCGCCTAAGTTTCAGAATTTTGGTGACAGCTGTCGAAAATTCCTTCAATTGATTACTTAAACTGGAAAATGCGAATTTACCTACAAGGTGCGTGTACGAGCGCTCAAAAGCTCCTGCCTTCAAGGCAGTGCTTTTCGTAATTTTTGTCGGACAGGCCATGGAATTTCATTGATAGCATATCATTTGTACATATATTCTGAATCTCTTCTGTATCAAGATATGTATGTGTAAATAAATTATTATTATCAATTGATGATTTGTCCTAGCAGAAGCAGTAAAGAAGGGATACATAGCAACAGACAGAGAGTTTAAATTGGCAATCGGTGAATGGCTAAGATATTCCAAACAAAGAGAGGAAGGAAGAAGTGCATATATTATCGATTGTGGTAATATTAAAAACTTTATTCAGTGTATTTTGTCTGTTTGTATCCCGACTCTCCATGAATGGATAATTTGCGCAATTGTCTCCCAATAATTCAAATTTACCCATATTTCAATCGAGAAACATCTCTTTTGATTTGGATGGAGCCTACTCTTGAAAAAGTAAAAGAAATATCGATAGTCTCCACAATCTCATCCAACAAGATAGACCTTTTCCATTTGCTATCTACATAGCATGTGGATATTTCCTAGGATCTTTTGAGGTGGAACAAAGTGCTGCACTTCGATCTCGATGGCAATCGATCTAAATATGGCAAAACTACAGAGAGAATACATTTTTATGCTGGGTTTTCAAATATTTTGGAGAACTAGGTTCAATTATGTCATTCAGATGTTTTCAATACGGAAGTTTGTTTATTCGGAATATAACAACGGAAACAAGTTGGCGAATGCGCCGGTTACTCCTCTATGGTTCCTTCGGCAGTTTGTCTGCCAATGAAAATTGGAACATTATGTGATTGGTTGCGTATTAATCCGAACGGTTAACTTGGTGATTCATATAATGACTATGTCTTTCATTGATAAAAATATACAGGTAGTCATGGACCTACCGACAGAATTGAAAACTCAAAACTTTAGATCACCAGTTTTTTTTTTATTTAAAAATCAGTTATAGTATGAATTTCTGAAAATTCGAAATCAAAACTTTTCCTTCTGCCGAAAATCGTTAAACGCGTCTAAAGAAGTGAAATATATGAAACAACATACAATAGGATAAGATACTCACCTTTGCAGTTCGAACTGAAAGTTCGGCGGTTATTATTATATTTATAATCCGGGACTGTCCACTGAAGTTTATTTATCAAAAATAATTCGGCTCAGGATTAAACTAAGGACAGTGAACATTGAATTTTAATCCTGGATTATATGTAACATCAAATCATATTAGGATGGAAGTTTCAATTGGGGCCCCAACACTCTAATCCTTGTATTATATTAAACTCTCTACAGTGAAAATGATCCATTCCCGAATATTTTGTACCGTTATCGCAGCTCAGTTCATTTATATTACCTACAACAAATTACGTGATTTTGATGTTGAATTGGACGTGGTTCATACAGACATCGATCAAAGAATCCCTACATTCAGCTAGTTGAATTCTTTTTCCACACATATTATCTTTGTAGTTATTCGAACCCGAAATGCCTGTAGAGAATATTCAGTAGTTCAGTAGATGATAATTCTATATATTCGAGAATTAAAACTATCGCACAAATCCAGTAACGGCATTTCCTGCGCATTTGTAAGAGGCCATAAATATAAACGGAACGAGCATGTTCAGACTGGGAGTGGAAGCCACTTTCAACGTGAACTCAGTTCGCCCTTATTTTAAATTATAATTTGTATAAGTTAGTGTTAACTTTTAATTAAATGGCGCCCCAACTGCCTGCACCATCCTTTTCATATGCCATTTAAAATGCATTTCATTCTCGGCCAGAAATTAAAAACAAAGGCAACCGAATTTATCGCCCCCTTTCAGTGTGGAGGTGTGATCAGGAACATTTTAGATTTTTCCGGGTACATTAACGCCAGGCTATCAGCATAAATTGAAAGAAAGTCATCGATAAAAAATATTCGGTTATGCGCTCCGCGTCGTGCCCACTTACAAGTTGCGCGTGCGCGATCTCAAAATTCCTTATTTTGAAGGTTAATAGGTAACAGGTTGTAACGTACCCAGCTAGGGTAGGTTCGCTCAATCGTTATGCAGTCGAGGGATGGTGAATGATACACCAATAACTCGTCAAAGGTTTATTCGTAACATCTAGAGACTCTGATCTCTCTAGCAAAATGTTAGTGTTTATATATCCAAGATTGTTCAAGATGTTCAGCACGGCTGTATTCATAACAACCTTGGAAATCGATAGCATAATTGATATAATATTGAACAACTAATATTAAACAACAAAATACATCATTGTCAACACCGTCTCACGTGTGTGACGAATAGCGAGGTCACAGATATTGGGTAGGGTACAGGGTAGGTTCGCTCAATCGTTATGCAGTCGAGGGATGGTGAATAATACACTAATCACTCGTCAAAGGTTTATTCGTAACGTCTAGAGAAGACTCTGACCTCTCTAGCAAAATGTTAGTGTTTTTATATTCAAGATTGTTGACGAAGGGAATCGATAGCATAATTGATATAATATTAAACAACAAATTATTACACATCATTGTCACACGTGTGACGAATAACGACTTCACAGATATTGCACCTGAAGATCGCTAATATACAGAGTGTTCCTACTGATACATACTACACCTTCCCCCTTCGAGAGAAAAAAATTTTTCCATACAAGTATAAAAATTTTTTTTTTTTTCGACTTATCTATATCTCAATATCTATATATACATTATACATAATTTCAATGGAACTCACATATACAAAGTTTTAATACCTAATCTAAAATTTACATCAGTCTTTTAATTCTAATCACTGGTTAGTAATCATTACTCGTTATGAAAAATACGGTTTCGTTCTTGTGAACTTCTTTGAGTTTGTTCTTGACCGTTTTCATAATAATGTTTGGGTTTCGCACTTCCACTATTTCGTAGGGACCGTTAAATAAGGGGTCAAGTTTATTGTCACTGTTCTTACTATTCAAGTGCACCTTAACTCCTACTTTATAGTTCATTTCATTACAATTTCTGTCGAAACTCTCTTTTCTTTTTAATTTTGTCTTCACCAAGTTTTCTCTGGCATCTTTCCATGCCGTTTGCAACCTTTATTTTAGTTAGAGGATAGTTGTCAAAATTGTAGATTGGATCTACTTGGCTTTTTAAATTCTGTGGAAATCTACTAGATTTTCCGAAAACAAGTTCGTGAGGAATATAGCGAGTTGAAGAGTTCACGGTATTGTTGTATGAAAAGCACCAATATGGAACCCAATTACTCCACTTGTTACTTTCCTTAGCTGCCTGCATACGAAGGAATGCTCCTAAGTGTTTATGCGAGTTTTCAAGCGCACCTAGTGTTTCGTGGTGATAAGCTGTTGAATTGCTTCATTTTGAGCAATTCGCACGATTCACTAAATATTCTTGATAAGAATTCTGTGCCTTGGTCTGTAACAACTTCAGAAGGTATACCATACCTTAAAAGAAAGTTTTGAATAAAAAATTTCGAAACTATATCTGCTTCTTTGTTTGGTAGTGGGTAATACTCTACGAATTTGGTCAGTCGCATTGAATAGTGAGAATAAACTTATTATTTCCGATATCCGTAAGTAATGGACCTACGAGATCTAAAAAAACTTTCTGAAAAGCAGACGAAGCTGTGGTGGTGATTGCCAAAGGTTCCTTCCTAGATAAGGAATGTTTATGACGTTGACAATCGTCACACTTCCTTACAAATTCTTCAACGTCAGATCTTAAACCATTCCAGAAATACTGTCTTTTGATATTGTTGAACATGCGTTCGATACCTGCATGTCCACCGGTTGGAAGCATATGAAAGTGGTTCAGAATAATTTGCCTTAATTCTGTGTCTTCTATTCGCGTTACATCCCTTATTATGTTAATCTTTAAGGATGTTCCTAGAATTTCATTTTTACAATTTGTCAACATATTCCAAAATTGTATGTTGCTAGCTAGCTTTATGAGGAACAATTCTAATATATTATTTTCTGCGCATAATTTTTCCAGTATCCTCAACGATGTACCTAAGTCGTACGCTGATCGGATGTCCTGGTTAATGAAAATAATTTGTGAATTTACATTAAATATTGAATTCTCATTGTAATCCTCTGAATGTTGCTTTTTCAAATTGAGGAATTCTTCTTCTGAAAGCGGTCTTAACTCAACACTTTCTGCTGGACGTTTTAACACTTCGATAACAACAGGTGATCAATCCTTTTGCCATCGGAGGTATTCGCGATGAAGCATCTGCTGTAACATTTTCTGAACCTTTGACATAATGAACCGTGAAGTCATATTCTTCTAAAATGAAACGGAATTTGGTTAATCCACTAGAAGGATTAGTCAGCTAATTCAGTGGTCGATGATCGACTACGATTTCGAATTTCCGTCTATATAAACAATAGTTACTTATGTTATTGTTTTTCAAATGAACTGGCGACCCCGACCTTGCTCGTAATTATTTTTTACTGAATTGAAGTTCTAATTTCTGCGGTCACGACCTCGATATGAATGTTCAAACTTTACGATTTCAATTGTTAAAATTTCACTTAGATCTTTCTTGAAGCGATTTCCTCGATTCTGAAAGTGAATCTTCTATGATTCTTTGGTGAGGACTTAATGCTTTTTGAGAAAATTTAGTTCTGACTTGACAATTTCATTCAATTTGTTGAATTCATATTCTAACTTGGGTGATTCGTTCAGAGATTTGCTGACTTTATCGGCCCGTTCCCTACGTTCCCGTGACTCCTTCTTTTGGAACACATCACTTAATTTGTTGAATATTTCATTATATACCATGGATAATCAGATATAACCAAAGAGAAGAATTTCTTACGGTTTGTTTTACACTAAATCGTGGTGGCTTCTTCTGAAATCCAGCTGCACCTTCTTCTTGGGGTGCCTTGGGTAGGGTGTTGGGCTTCCTGTTGCCTGTCCTCTTGGGGTGCTTTGGGTAGGGCGTTGGGCTTCTTGTTGCCTGTCTTCTAGGGCCTGCCATCTTGGCTTGGCGGTGAAAACCACTAGACCTCGACTGCATAGGAGTGTTCTGCTCATCTCGGCTTGGCGGTGAAGAACCACCATCCCTCTGACTGCATAGGACTGGCAGGATCGCCATGTAACGTACCCAGCTAGGGTAGGTTCGCTCAATCGTTATGCAGTCGAGGGATGGTGAATAATACACTAATAACTCGTCAAAGGGTTATTCGTAACATCTAGAGACTCTGATCTCTCTAGCAAAATGTTAGTGTTTATATATCCAAGATTGTTTAAGATGTTCAGCGTGGCTGTATTCATAACAACCTTGGGAATCGATAGCATAATTGATATAATATTAAACAACTAATATTAAACAACAAAATACATCATTGTCAACACCGTCTCACGTGTGTGACGAATAGCGAGGTCACAGATATTGCATCTCAAGATCGCTTATATACAGAGTGTTCCTACTGATACATACTACAAGGTGAATTTGTGGTAAAATATAGGTACGAGTATAAGACTGATATGTATTCAGCTGATCACGATCTTAAATTTAATCAGAGTGATTTGTATGCTCATTTCCGCGAATCTATATCCTATCAAACGTAACGCATAAAATGACAGAGTTTAAACCGTCACTTATAATGCCCCCCTGGGTTATACGTCCAGTATAGGTATTGAATTTCCATATCAGTTCAACGGATCTATCTCATCCCATTAAGGTTGCTGGGTCTTCTTGACGCAATTATCCCTTCTCATGTTTACAAGTATTTGCCGGATTCCCAAAATATCGTTTCACTACAAGAGAACCAAACACATTTCGGCTACACACCTCGGAAAACGTTCCATATAAAAGACATAATTATGTTAAAAAATTTGAGGATTCTCTTTCGGATAACATTTGAAGCGTTGAAGATGTAACACCACCCTTTTTTGAGTGAAAACGTTGCGTCGAACGATTTTTGGCGACAAAAAAAGTTTCGATTTCGCATCGATTCAATATTTAATATAAAAATACGAATCTAAACGAATTCCGAGAAAATCAAATTCACCGAGTCAAAAGTTCGATTTGTTCACACTGTGCCACGTTTGAATTGTGTTTTTGATTGAAGCATAATTCCAATACTGATAACAATATTTGCGTGGTAAAATTCGATATGGTCTAGTTTTCTAATGTTTGAGCTTTGCAATGAGTGTTTCATAATGTTTGTTATCATTTCATTTCTATCGGCAGTCTCATGACCGCCTGTATAGTTTCCTCATCAACATAATGAACGATTCTCACTCGGCGAAGTTATCGCAAAATTTTAATTAATTTATCCTGAGGTGAATTGTTTGTGTTACCACTGATAGCCGTTGGGCTCTGTTACAACAATAATTAATTTTTGGGGGCTGAAACACACTTTCCATATCATACAGTAATGATATAGATGAGTATGATTAATTCATTAATGATATTGATCGGATTCCATATTTTCTTCAATTCTGATCGCTGTGCAGAACTGCTATATTTCGCAATCGAAGGAAATCTGAACAACTCCATCCATCGACAAGTACATTCAGGTGGCCTATGATAGGGAATAATTCAAAATAGTATAATTGTTTCGAGCGAAATAACCTGTTTCATTCATAGGTGATATTCGCTGTTATGAATATTAATATTAGTGAGTAAAATGCTCAACCTCAACGTGCTTGGTCATAGGAATATCAAATATAACCGCGAGCCAAAAACTTGAAATGGTTTGGTCTCTGAAATGTATTCACCACGACAATATCCTAGGGGATAGATCCCCGACCCTTTCAGAAGAATGGAGATGAAAATAAAATTGGAATTTCGATCCCTCGTAGGGATGTGCTGCTCATAATAACAAAACAATATATATGAACGATTCAATTTCAATTAGTATTCAAAGCTTTCCTAGAGGAATTGTTTAAAAATTACATACGTTTTGACTTGAAAAAATTCGAGAAATAGAAAAATCTTCCAAATAATTCCCTGAAATTACGTCCAATGAGTTCACCTCCGAGTTGCTCAAGAGACAACAAACAAGAACTCTAAGGATTTTCAACCAATCACAATATGTCTGATGGAAACTTCAACTTCAGTGCCGGCTCTCTGCGAGTTCCCCCTCAGATTGCCCCGAATGTATATACAGAAGTCTTAAACGAGAACGGGATTTGTAAAATGAAATAAAGTTCATAACAAACTTTTTCAATTCTTATGAAATTGAATCAATGCGAGCGACCTATCGAGTGAGCTGGAAGAAAGAACTTTATTGAAAATCTTGACCCACCTTTGCCCACTTTTTTCGAATGATCGAAAAACGTACAGCAATGTCCTAGAGCCTTAACCCCCATTTTATTCATCTCATATATTTGATCGTAACGGTATAACTTGCGGAGTTTGATGACTTACGGAAAGGGGACGGAACCAGAATACGGATTTAATACCGCAGAGCTGAAAGTTTAAAGTATATGGAAGGCAGAAATTTTTTTTCTCATTTATACCATGGATGTTTTTCATATTATGATTTCTCCAGATCAATGGATACCAAGTGTAACTCCTGCAATGTTCGACCTTTATGGCTTCTATTCGAGTAATTTTGAAAAGGACTGGAATTTACTTCCCTTCGCCTTCAATGTAAATTTCCCGTTTTTCTTCTGTTGTTTACTTGGAGAGGTCCTCCTCTCTTTTGCATGGTTCTTTGCAATTCGTCATTGGCTTCTTTGCAATAGGTATTTCCTCTTGTCTGAGGTTCTGATTGGTATCGTTACCATCCTTCTTATTTCTTCGTTTTCGTGTTCTTTCATCGTTTCGATTGCTTTCTTGGTTTGTTTGTCAATTATTTCCTCGATTCTTGGTATTTTCAATTCTTCTCTTATTTGTTTATTGCTGACGTATCATGGGGCACCTACAGCCAGGGCCCTATCTAGGTACTATTGCGCCTGTGGCAATATAATAGACAGCGCCCCCCCCCCCCTTTGCGTTGATTCTTTTTTATCCATCATATTTTCTTATAGTATTTTTTTTTCATAATGCTAGTCATATATTTACGTGAGAGTTTCAAAATAATACACATTTTATGGAAACATTTTTTCATGGAAAACATTGAAATACACATTTTAAATGAAATGCACAAAAATAAAACAAATTCTGAAAAAACAAAATGGAATATTCTAATTTATGTAATAAATACGAACATTTATCGTAAGATCTGCAGCACTTTTCTTCAAATCGTCAATATTCATAGTTTGAATGACACTACCATTCAAAAAACTGAAGTCGTTTGCCACTTCGTTCGAAGCAACAAATCTTTCTTCAATTTGAATAATTATAGTCCAATTCCTCAGTTTTGCGTTTGCATCAAAAAGATGAGCTCCATCACTGGCTAGTTTCCCTGGCATTTTGGGTTTTTTTCGTTCTCTCGATTGATGTAACTTTGCCGATTCCAATTTTATCAGCTTCATTTTTCGAAAGTTCCATCAATGGCATAAAAAAGTTTTCTCTGTTAGCTTTCAGTTCGTTCAATAGTCCAAGTATCATTCGTGAGCCTTTAGATATATCTAGTTGTTTTTCTTGCAAATATTGATGAATTCGGTTTATTTTACTCAACAGAATTTCCCAGAAGTTAAGATATATGATAAATTCATAATTTGTTGTCGAATTTACCAGGGACGATTTTTTGAGCTAGCGAAGAACTTTGATTATTTTACCTAATTGCGACTCCAACGAACGTACAGCGTTTGCTTTCGAGCCAGAATACAAAAAAAAACACAAAACTTATAACGCGTCCAATTGTTATAACAAATTTTCAAAGATGCCGCACTCTGATCATAAATATTACAACCGGCAATATCGTCATTTCTAGCACAGCCCTTTCATGAGTTGTTTACACTACATCCCTTATCTCCTCCAGCTTGTTTTGAAGGGTGGCTTCTTTGATGATGATGGTTCATAATGATCGATTTGTTAAGATTTTCAGCCATATCTGTGGTATTTTAAAAACAATTTGTATTGCCAAGAATTTATTAATCGGAGTTTTGAGCTCAAGAAGTGGGAGAAAAATTGGGGAATCTTATTCTATTCTAAATATTGATTTCTTTCGATTGTGAAGAGCAAAAAATTTAAATTTTAATATTCGTTTAGCGTGTATCCAGATTTGAAGTGTTATAAGTTTTGAATTTTTTTCATATTCTGACTTTTGGTGCCTCAAAAGCAAACGCTGTACATTCGTTGAAGTCGCAATTAGGTGAAACTATCTAAGTTTTTCGCTAGCTCAAAAAATCGTCTCTGGTAAATTCGATAACAAATTATGAATTTATCATATATCTTAACTTCTGGGAAATTCTGTTAAGTGAAATAGACCGAATTAATCGATATTTGCAAGAAAAACAACTAGATATATCTAAAGGTTCACGAAAGAAACTTGGACTATTGAACGAACTGAAAGCTAACAGAGAAAACTTGTTTATGCCATTGTTGGAACTTTCGAAAAATGAAGCTGATAAAATTGGAATCGAAGCAAAGTTACATCATTCGAGAAAACGAAAAAACCCAAAATGCCAGGGGAACTAGCCAGTGATTAAGCTCATCTTTTTGATGCAAACGCAAAACTGAGGAATTGGACTGTAAATATTCAAATTGAAGAAAGATTTGTTGCTTTGAAGGAAGTGGCAAACGACTTCAGTTTTTTGAATGGTAGTGTCATTCAAACTATGAATATTGACCATTTGAAGAAAAGTGCTGCAGATCTTACGATAAATGTTCGTATTTATTAAATAAATATGAATATTTCATTTTGTTTTTTCAGAATTTGTTTTATTTTTATGCATTTCATTTAAAATGTGTATTTCAATGTTTTCAATGAAAAAATTTCTCCATGAAAATGTGTATTCTTTCGAAACTCTTACGTAAATATATGACTAGCATTATAAAAAAAAATACTATAAGAAAATATGATGGATAAAAAAAAATCAACGCAAATGGGGGGGCGCTGTCTAATATATTGCCACAGGCCCAATAGTACCTAGATACGGCCCTGCCCTAGGATACAAGTATGGGTCTCTTCGTCTTGTATTGTTCACATTAAGATGTTCAGTAAAAAATTCTGGATGTTTTTTTATAAAGAGAATACACTTATATACATATAGACCAGTTATTGTCAAAAAATCATTTTTCTTAAAGACAGTTCTGCTATATCATCTGTTAATCTGACCAGTTGGTGTACCGTCGAATGTTTCATGCGAAAACCGAACTGGTGATCTGGAATTATTTCCTTGATTTTCATGAAAACTGCTATTCTTATGTATATCACCTTCTCTATCACTTTTCTCAGTGCCGGAAGTAGGCTTATAGGTCTATAGTTGGTTGGGTTATTTTTTCCCTTTTTTTGTGTCAGTATTGTATCAGCACTGTATCTTCCATTTTTTAGGTTAATGTTCTGTTCGTAACATAGCCCTGCCTATTTTTGCTATTTCTCCTTGCGCTCCATCAGGAAGGTTTTTGAGAGCCTTATTTTAGATTCCATCGATTCCGGGGGCTTTTCTGTTTTTTAGTGTCCAATAATTTCTTTTATTTTGTTTTTGGTTAGTTCATTTATTTCTTCTTTTGTTCCATAGAGGTCAGTGACTGGTAAATTCCTAATGTCTTCTACTGACTTGTTGAACTTGTCGTCGTTGTTCTTCGGATTCGGCTTGAATTGTTGCTCTAGCGAACATTTCAGCTGTCTTTCTTCCTTTGGTCAGTTTTAGAATCTTTTTCTTCCCGGTTAATGCTGATGCCATTTGTCATAAGGATCGATCTTCTGTATCTAGATTCTCTAGCTTTTTGTCCCATTCTTTCCTGAATTCGATTAATTCATTCGTCCCTTAGAGATACTTTGATGAATATCCGAGTCAGTCTGCAAAGTTTCATTGGAGGAAATTCAGATTATCCTGTCTGGTTGAAATGGAAAAACCGCATCCAAATAAATTGAAGCGGAAGTTTATTGGATGAATTCCGGCCGAAATCAGGAGTTTATTGAATGATTGATGAATTACCATGGAGAAGGTGTGTTTGACCTCTTAAAATGAATTATCGAGGTCGAAAAAAACGTCCGTTCTGAAGCGTCACAAAGGGCCAGATGAAAACACATGGGAATCTCTTCGGAGGCAAATAACTTCTCTCCGTTGAATGCGATTCTGTACTGATTTTTGGCGAATTCATCATGGACTGCTGGGTCGGGGACCTGTTATAGAATTAGATTCCTCATGGTCATGTCATGAATGTACGAAACCATTGAATCTATTGTTTAGGCAGTGGGCGTTACAGTGGACGCACCACGTACTGTGCGATATGCCTTACATAAGCGACTCTTCGGAAACGGTTTTCTTGCGCTGGGGTCGGATAATAGTGCCTGAGCATTATACTCGTATTATTCCCGGCAGAAACAGTTTGTATCGTCCATCCACAAAAAGCGGCAGGCCATCGATCTGCCCTCCAGCCCTCCGTGCCCCTAGGGTTTCCCCCAGCTCGATATACAATAAGATCATAGGGCGAGCCATCATTCAGTTGTTCTTCAGTTCATTTGCATTTCAATACAGCGGAAGTGACGTGCCAATATCAAGTAACACTTCCACGTGGATGATTATGCTGATTTTGGTTCCTCCCTAATTCATCACGTCATTATGAATTTATCCAACGACTTTGGCAATCTAGTGGCTTCATATCGATGGGATCTCTACTATGTTCACCACAATTCGAATTTTACCCAACTTAGAATCTTAGATATCCGTAAATTTGAAAAACATGATTGATATTTGCTGAAAATTCTCTATTCTGAAAAAAAGTCAATATTTTAAAAGTGATATTGATTAGTTCCTTCCTATTCATTCGCTAATCGTAGAATCTCACCTTATTTTTCCCAAGAATAGTTTAGGCCTCCGAACTTCCGTGAGTCATGAGTGGAATAACACAATTAATTAAGTTCAACAAACTCAGATTCCAACCCTTCGACTTCAGTCCAGTTTTATTTTCGTTATGAAAAAATGACCTGTTTTCGCGATAAATCAATCATTCAATATATTCCTTTGCTGCGGAAACTTAGGAATTATTTTCCTGTACGAATTTCATTTCAAGTTGAACAGCACACTCCTACTAAATGCTACGAAAGGGAATATAATTCAATTTTATCCCAATCATCTTCATTCCTACTGAATAATGCAGTCTACGCTACCGTCAATTCACATTTACATTCAGCTTTTCATTTCCGTCTTTTACAGAAGTTCATAGGGAAAAAACAATCGATCGAAGTGTAGGGAATTCGTGCAGAGCTCATTTCCAGATTCGATAGGGATTTCGATTTGACGAATGTTGTTTCTTCCGTTAGGGTTGTTGTTGTTGCTCTGATTTCCCCAAAATCCGCAACTTCAATCGTTTTATTGGAAAGCCGCCTACCGTCGATGGAAATCACCTCAGTTCCCTTCGAAATATCAATTCTCTGAAGATAACCAGAATCGACGAGGATTCCTTGATTCCTTCTGACATATTTATTGGCAAAAAGCTGGATTTATAATGAAAATTCATGATATGTTTTCTGAATATGTCTTATGAAAAACAGAAGAGTTCACAATCTAGGTCAAGAATATACTATTCGTAAACTCTCTTTGAAATTCAGTCAATTCTCATACGATCGATCCTATATATTCATAAAGACGAAACAGAGGATGTGGAATTCTCAGTTTTTGTCTAATATGAACGAGGGTATATCTTTTTGATCGATTTTAAATTGAATTGCTCAATTTTTTTTTATTTGAGCAGAGGAAAATCATCATGGGCTCAGCTTGAACTTATGTGAGCCTGTTTGAAGAACACGACCTACTCTAACTGAAATCTAAACCTGCTTTCCACATCGAATATTGAGAAGTCAAGATAAGGATTATGGTTTGAGACTGGCCATTTCAGAAACATTGAAAGAAAAGCTGTTAATTGGATTGCAACATTGGAACAATTAAGGGCGTGGTTTAAGTGACGCCCACTTTTTTTGAAACGACGATTACAAAAGAAGCCGACGGAATATTGAACGTTCCAAGGAAAAAATAATTTCAAGAAGCACCCAGTGATGCCGGGTAGTGTCAAGATTTCTAGTGACTGACATAAAAACTCCTATTTCTCAGGTAGTTTCTTATTATCTCGCAGGTTTTGGTAGTGGAGCCTGCCATCATCATCTTGTAGGTGAGTTCTTCTTGCCAAACTCGGTAGAAGGCTCTCTCGACATCTCAAAGCACTAATCCTGTGGCTTGTTTATTCTGAAATCCTCCAGTGACATATTCAGTGAGCCTTTACAGTTGATGTTCTGTGGAATGATTTCTTCTGAATCCAAATTGTTCCAATAGTATCAGATTCAACGCTTCTGTTCTCTATTGAGTCTTTCAGCGATGTCTCTCTCAACTAGTTTTCCAAGTGCTGGCAGAAGACTTATCGGGCTGTAGTTTTGTGGGAATTTTCTATCTTTTCCTGGCTTATTGAACACAATTACTGCTGCTGTTTTCCATCTTTTTGGATTGTATTCTGTTCTCATCACTGCTTTTGCTATATTAGTTAGAGCTGCTTTTCTTTTCTGGGCATTTTCCGTAACATTCAGTCTGTTACTTCCTCTTTCCCTAAGCTTTCCTGTTTTTCAATTTCTTGATGATTTCTTTTATCTCCGTTGGTGTTGTTGGGTTTGGAATTATATTGCCTTCGGAGGTTCCAACATCAATTCTTCATTTACTTTTTCTTCTGAGTCTTCATTGCCATCGTCTTCTCTGTAATAATACGACTTGTACCCTCAGTAATAGTACAAGTTATTAAGATGGAATTTTAGTGTTATTTTATATTTCTACCCTCTCTTGTCCGAAAAGAATTGAGAAAGTCTTGTGTTTTTCCCTTTCTGTGGAACAGGTATTCAGGAAGGAAAACCCAGACATTTAAAAGAACATATTATATTTACGAAAAATGATGGTAAAATGGGTATATAAAATCGAGCTTTTCACAAAAATCCAAAAAACATCAAAATAAAAACATCTATCATTCACCTTGACTTGGCCAAATTCGTAGAGTGTTACCCACTACCAAACAAAAAGGCAGAAACAGTTTCGAAAGCTTTTATTCAAAACTTTGTTTTAAGGTATGGTATACCTTCTGAAGTTGTTATAGACCAATGCACAGAATTCTTATCAAGAATATTTAGTGAATCGTGCGAATTGCTCAAAATAAAGCAATTCAATTCAACAGCTTATCACCACGAAACACTAGGTGCGCTTGAAAATTCGCATAAACACTTAGGAGCATTCCTTCGTATGCAGGCAGCTAAGGAAAGTAACAACTGGAGTAATTGGGTTCCATATTGGTGCTTTTCATACAACAATACCGTGAACTCTTCAACTCGCTATACTCCTCACGAACTTGTTTTCGGAAAACCTAGTAGATTTCCACAAAATTTAGAAAGCCAAGTAGGTCCAATCTACAATTTTGACAACTATGCTCTGGAACTAAAATATAGGTTGCAAACGGCATGGAAAGATGCTAGAGAAAACTTGGTGAAGACAAAATTGAAAAGAAAAGAGAGTTTCGACAGAAATTGTAAGGAAATGAACTATAAAGTAGGAGATAAGGTGCTCTTGAATAATAAGAACAGTGACAATAAACTTGACCCCTTATGTAACGGTCCCTACGAAATAGTGGAAGTGCGAAACCCAAACATTATTGTGAAAACGGACAAGAACAAACTCAAAGAAGTTCACAAGAACAGAGTGAAACCGTAATTTTCATAACGAGTAACGATTACTAACCAGTGATAAGAATTAAAAGACTGATGTAAATTTTAGATTAGGTATTAAAACTTTGTATATTTAAGTTCCATTAAAATTATGTATAACGTATATATAGATATTAAGCTATAGATAAGTCTACAAAAAAAAAAATTTTATACTTGTATAGACAAACTTTTTCTCCCAAAGGGGGAAGGTGTAGTATGTATCAGTATGAACACTTTGTATATAAGCGATCTGGAGATGCAATATCTGTTACCTTGCTTTGTCGCCAAAGCGTGCCGCAAAGGTGAACTGATGTGTTTACTACGATGTGAGTGATGTTAATCATTGTTTAATATTATATCGATCATGTTATCAATTCTCGAGGTTATTATGATACAATTGACTGGAAGTAAATATGTAAACATGTATATCCTGAATATAAATACATATCAACATTTTGGCTAGATCAGAGTCTTCCCTAGATGTTACGAATAAACCTTTGACGAGTGATTAGTGTATCATTCATCATCCCTCGACTGCATAACGATTGAGCGAATCTACCCTAGTTGGGTACGTTACACATCTCTATAGTTGATTTTGGCTTTTCTTTCTATTGCATCGACCAGTGCTTCGGCTTTTTCAAGCTTTGAGTAGGCCATTCCATTTTTTCCGTGTAGAGGAGGGATTTCAGTTTTTTCGCGCCGTAAGCACTTTTGCATCTTCCATGCCCAGTGGTCTATGGTGTTCAGCTCTCTTACCCTTTGTCCTTTCCATTGGCACATTTTTGCTATTATAAATGATTACAAAAATTTTCACTTCGCCTCTTTTCTACAAGTATTAGTCACCATATAAAATTAAGGAGTGTGGATAAATACTGGCCATCATCAGTGATCTGATAAGTCAACGCGGCATTGTCACGTGATGGAAGGTTAGTTCTTCAGAGTCACGTAATCAGTGCGTAATAAGGGCGTGCTCTGGTACGCAAATGTTTCTTCCATCTAATTGATGTTCGTTTGTTCGGTCTAAGATATACCAATGGATTTCTGACAATAATCGTCTTCTTCCGTGTAAACGACCAGGTTTTGTACGATCCCTCTTTCTTTATTCCATGACGTTACATGCTTTATAGGCTGGTTGTTGCAGTGTTTTATACGGAATGATTCTTAGAGTTCCTTTATCTGACAGCTTCTACTTCCTCGGGTGCCATGTCTCTTAATCGATCTCAACTTATGTGCTATATCTTATATTCATTGTCTGGAACATTGTTTCTGATAGGATAATAGCGAAACCCCAACTGCCTCAGTTTTAGCTGTTCCTTAGTTTTTGTCACGAAAACCTATATCTGATGCCGCCAGTTCAAGATCCCAGCAAAGAGGTTATTGTTCAGGCCCTGAGTATAACGAAGCACGTATTGTAATGATTGAATCTGCTTTTTCTAACGAAGAAGGGGCGAATTCGACTCGATCCTGATTGTTTTCCCAATCTGTACCATCCCTTTGAGAATGAAGTTCCATTTTCAGCTTCAATCTGAATATATCATCGGATGTTTTTCTGGATAAAACAAAGTATATAATTCCATAAATATATTTGCTCTCAAAATATATTACAGAGTAAAATAATCCTGAAAGAAATATGATCATAACAAAACAGTCACGCGTGTTGTTTTTCACTCCATATAAATGTAGGTTCGTTTTATTTTTCGTTTTTTTAATTCGCATCAATTCCCCTGTTATCTCTCTGGTGCTATTCCACACTGGGCGTTCGTGTTATATTATTACATAAAAAGCGAAAATGTTCCGCATGTAAATCGGTTCATAATCTACCTGTGGGTTAACCACCTCAAACCACTTCATTCAGTTCAGGAATCATATATACATGGTGAATCATTAAAGTTTCAGACATGAAAAGATGTTTGCGTAGTGTGCTGATCAGCGTGAAAATAATGATACATTTCGGTGTTTTAATTCGGTTTTACAGGCGAACATGAGAATTCAGGTTGAACGATCGGAAATTTGAATTGCTAACGAAAATCTGCAATTTGAAATTCAAATGTCATTTTCGTTGGTGTTTTTCGACGTCCGGATTGAAGTATTGAAATAAATGCACCATAAATTTTATATTGAAATATGCCGAATATTCGACAATATATTCGTGACGTGTCAAATGTCAATTAAGTTTCAAATTGGCAAACTGCTGGTGATTTTGTTAGAATATCTCATGCCTGATTTGTGCAGAAGTGATATATTTGAAATCGAACTGAATGTCCAGAAAATTTTGATAGAACCAAGCTCGCGAATATTGATTTTATCTTGAACCCCAGCACCCTGTTGTTCGATAGTTCAGACTTTCAGCACATGTTTATATAAAGTTATTTCCTCAAAATCAACTCAAGAATGATCTCCCTGAATATAAGCATTGTATCAAGAAACACACTGTAAAGCTGTTGAAAAGAGCTAGATGAATCACAGCGCTTTTCAACGCATTTCTAGTTGAAATATATGGTTAGATCTCAATCATTACTCTGTCTAAATACACCATAACCAATCTATGTTAAAAGTAAGTGAGTCCAATTTTTCAGACAGGCTGCACTAAGCACAATTTCGCTGGAACGATACGTCAAAAATGCAGCAAAGTAATGACCACACTCTAAGCAAATGCCAAACATAAAGGCTGAACAAACCGAATTAATTCAACAAGCTTTACGTGCCATCGGCGTATTAACTTGTTTGTCAAAGGTTTATGCAATCCAGTGCCACTAGCTGGAGCTAGGGCTTAGGAAATTTGATTTTTCGTGAAAAATCACAGCTCGAAATGGCATATTCCAGTCGAAGAATTCATAATATACACGAATATTTGTTCTACAAATTTCCCTCACATTCAATGAAAAACTCAATTTTTCACGTGTAAAAAAACGTCGTGTTGTGACGAATTATAACGGCCTGGTATTTTTACTTTGACGTCCACTCGTATTTTTCAATTT
Organism: Aphidecta obliterata; assembly: GCA_963966015.1. NCBI lineage: Eukaryota > Metazoa > Arthropoda > Insecta > Coleoptera > Coccinellidae > Aphidecta > Aphidecta obliterata. The sequence continues at coordinate 11,047,676 of OZ014436.1, forward strand.
TCAAATATTTTTCATTGAAAATGAGCATTCTGAAATGATTCTTGGGGGGATTTCAAAGCACCCTTACTCTTGGAAAGCTCAAAAATATAAAGATCGACGATGGCACTCTCAAAAACAATTGTAAAAATTTTTTTTTCAGAAAATTTGGGAAGAAAAACCACATAAAAAATTACGAAAAGCACTGCCGTGAGGGCAGGAGCTTTTGAGCGCTCGTACATGCACCTTGTAGGTAGATTCGCATTTTCCAGTTTTGGAAACCAATTGAGGAAATTTTTGACAGCTGTCAAACAAATTTTCAAACTGAGGCGATAATCCAGACTTCAAGTCAGTGAACCACTTTTTTTTTTTCGAAAATTCGCTAAAATTTTCTACGGTATCTATGGTCTTCGTGATGCGATCTGGACAAAATTTCGCACGTAGTTTGAATACATTATTCCTCAGCTAGGTGCAAAATTTCATTCCAATCAAATCGATAGTTTCGAAATTATCAGGAACAGAATATTTTGAACGGCCATATTTACGGAACCCCTAGACTAATTTTGCTCATTGATGAACGTGACCGTGAAATTTGCGATCCAAACCCACCCTGAAAACTTCAAGTTTCTAGGCCTTTTCTTTCGGAAGTTATAATTTTCTATGGTTGTGGTCATGCCATCTGGACAAAACGTTGCTTTAATATGTCATTCTCGTTTAAAATACAAAATTTTATCTCGATCCAATCCGTAGTTTCGAAATTATCGATAAAACAAAATTTCAAACGACCGTATTTACGGAACCCCTAGTATAATTCTGCTCATTGATAAACGTGAACGCCACATTTCAGATCTACACCTATCCTGAAAATATCAAGTCCCTAGGCCTTTCCGTTCGAAAGTTATGATTTTCTATGGTTTCTATGGTTCTGGTCATACGATCTAGAGAAATGTAGCTTGAATATATCATTCTCCATAAGTATACAAAATTTCGTCACGATCGAATCTGTAGTTTGGAAATTATCAAGAAGACTAAATTTCAAACGACCATATTTACGGAACCCCTAGTACAATTTTGCTCATAAATGAACGTGATCACGACATTCGAGCGGCCATATTTACGGAGCCCTTAGGCGGATTTTGCCCAATAACGAACTTAACCTCGTTATCGTGTATACGGACGGACGGACAGACTCGAATTTTTCGACGGATTCGTCATCAGTGAGTCGAACATGGTCGTTTGAGACCATTTTCGGCTCAAAATTCCAAAAATATAGACATCGTGACGAAATGATATAGCCCTCGTGTAAGTAGTACGAGCGCTCAAAAATAATTTGCCATCATTGAAAACTATACATAATCATTCAAGAATATTTTTTTTGAGTTAAAAAAAAATTCAATAAAATTTCAAATTGTTACTAGCCTAACCTAATTTCACACCTGTGTATCAAGTATGGGGGGAGAAATAAAAAATTAAAACATTCGAAAAAATGGTCACAGTTAATTAAGATGAGCGAACCTGAAGCCGGGGCTGAATTCAATTCACACGTACATAGTTGCCTATGTAATTGTTGTTCCTATTGTAATTGGTGTAATAAAGATTAACAATCGGATGCTTTGAAATCACTATTTTTCTAACGCTTTTTCAAATTCTTACCCAACCAGCACCCCTGTCTACTTCCGATCTCGTTCAAAAAATCTGCATAAAAACTAGTTTGCCATTATTGAAAACCATCAAGAATAATACTTGAATTTCAATGAAAAATATTTAAATATTGAAATTATGATAGATAAGTTGCGTTAGTTACTCACATTCGAATATACTACACTTTCTTCAAATCAAACTGCACACTGATAACAGTAATAACACAGCGTAGAGCATCTTTCTATACTTTGCAATAAAAACGACGCATTTAATTTCTAGATGTCAGTCTCGAACCTGGGTTATCGCCGCGCATAACATTGCCATGTTGTTCACCTTCTGAACAAATGAAAAGTGTAGTACGAATAACCGATATTATGAAATTCTTTTCAAATAATTCCAAGACAGACGTTATTATTGAACTTTAGCGGATGGGTTTAATTGAAAGGAACTAAAGCTGTCCTAAAGACTTTTGTCACATATTTTGTGCCCTTTAAAAGCATGAAATACAAATTCATTTTAAGAAATGGTTCAACACTGTCCTAACTCCTAACTTAACCTAACCTAAATATTGATTTATTTTAAGAATTGTTCCAACACTTAGTTAATCTAACCTAACCTTACCTAAATATTGATATCAACAGATGTTCCTTTTTTTTATGTTTTCAAAGAAAATGAGAAATGCGCGTAAACAGTTCGATTATGCTACCTTTACAAGGTCATAACTAGAAATAGCACGTCCTTCCTTTCCAGTTAGAAATGAGCAAGACATTTTAATTGGCAGATGAATTGAAAATCATCGTGATGGATTATGCCATCTTCATTCAACAACGAAAATATTTTCCGTCTACTCTACACTCTGGATATCGAGTCGCATTGTCGATCGCGAGGGTGAAGGGGGAGACTGTCAGTTATTTCTGGTGAAGGATAAATTCGTGCCGGAGATCCAGATGAGTGTTCTTCGAAAACAATAAAGTTTTCATGATAATAATTATTTCCGTGTTGTGAGACGGCCCCAGCTAGTCTTCCAACTAATTAATTTATTGACAGCTTATCACCGTGTCGGACGTTTATGGTACTTCATCAGATATGAAGCAATTCCGTGGAAATTCTCTTCGACATCGAAGTCCAAACTCGGATATTGGATACGATTATTCGATTCCGATTGAACATTGGGATAAGTTACTTCGGAATTAGGTCGACGTATGACGGATTCTGTGCGTCCCAACATTTCCAAGGACCTAATTACCCAATGAAAGGGGAAATCGAAGGAAATTATCCTTCGGATCCACACTTCCACATCCGACCTCGAAAAATTGGCATAGAGAGGGAAGGCTTTCCGTATTAAACGTTTTGGAACAATGCCACACTCATGTATATGATATCTGAAAGTGCTAATCGAGGCAGTGATGTGATATTTCCTGAAGGAAAGTACAGGATAAATTACCAAATACGGAATCTCTTTGATCTTTGTCTCAGCCTTCTACTCTACTGTAAGAAATGAGAATAAACTACGCAGAAGACGATGACAACGAAGATTTCGGAGAAGGAGGAGAAGGAAATGAAGAATTCATGTTGGAACCTCCGGAGGCCGATACCATCCCAAACCCAACAGCACCAACAGAGATTGAAGAAATCGTTAAGAAATTGAAAAACAGGAAAGCTCCAGGGAACGACAAAGTAACAAACTATGTTAAGGAAAATGCCCAGAAGAGGAATAGCAGCGCTAACCAATATAGCGAACGCAGTGATGAGAACAGAGTACTATCCAAGGACATGGAAAACGGCAGAAGTAATTGTGTTCAATAAACCAGGAAAAGGTAGAAAATTCCTACAGAATTACAGGCCGATATTTCTACTGTCAACACATGGAGAAATTGTTGAGTTGAGTCAATGCAAGAAGACAGAATGAAGAAACAGAATCACTGAATCTGATACCTCCGGAAAAATTTGGATTCAGAAGAGATCATTCCACAGAACTTCAATTGTTAAGGCTCACTGAATATGTCACTGAAGGATTAGTGCTATTAGAAATCGAGAGATCCTTCGACGGAGTTTGGACCGAAGGAATTGCCTACAAGATGCTGATGGCAATGATAATAAGAAACTACCTGAGAGGCAGGAATATTTATTTCGAAATAGAAAACACATTATCTTCCACCAGACAAGTAAAAGCAAGAGTGCCCCAAGGTTCAGTTCCAGGACCACAAAATCTACATCTAGGAAATCCCTAAAACCCCAAGAAATCTGCTAGCCTAGTATGCAAACGACACGGGACATTAAATATACCAGACGTCATATACAGAAGATTACGAGAAACGAATAATATACGGCTGTTTATCTGAAATAATCAAATTCAGGAATGAAATTAGAAAAATTATACTAGATAAACTAATAGCAAGCCAACAAAACAATTCATGTGTCCCCGAGATCAACAAATTTATCATTTGAACCTTATGTTCAGGGTTTTCTGTTTATCACATCGAATTTGTCATTTTGCTAACTGTACTGACGAGATCTGATATGAATCGAAACCGGTCTACAATTGCAAATGATAAATTTGTTGTTCTCTGGGACACATGAATTGTTTTGTTCGCTTGCTATTACTTCATCCATTATAATTTTTCTGATTTCATTTCTGAATTTGATAATTGTAAGAAGCATTAGAAGATATGGTTATGGTAATCGAAACATAGTTATTTTTCTGTACGATTTAGAACTAAATAAAAATAAATTCAAACACTTCACCAAAATGAAAGAAATTTGAAATATCTCATGAGTATTTCAGCGATTCCATCATAAAATTGAATTTTTATTAGATCCAGTAACAAATGAAGGGAATTTATTCTAAACCATCAGTCGATTCAGAAAATTCGATCCTCTAGTATCAATTGTTGCATTATCATATTTGCAAAGGGGTTCATAATCTGAAAATAAGAAAAATATGAATTGTTGAATCATTGATTCCACATTGTTATGAAATTCACAAAAAATGATAATTCTAATGAATATTTCATGAAAATATATCATGAGCGTTAAAATACAATACGAATAACTATTTAAAAGTGAGAATGTAGATAGAATTTTGAACAAAATGTTAATTCAAAGTGAATTTCTCTTATCGTTCTGTAATTTTTCAAGAGTATATAATCGGAATGATATGAAATAGATTCAAATGCATCTATAAATAAGTAGGTAGTCTTGGTTGATGAAATTATAACAAATTTCAATCAATTCAACTGGAAATTTATGAACACTGGGTATAAAAATTACGAAAAGCAATGCCGTAAAGGCAGGAGCTTTTGAGCGATCGTACATGGACCTTATAGGTAGATTCACATTTTCCAGTTTTAGAAACCAATTGGAAAGATTTTGAAAGCTGTCAAAGAAAATTTCAAACTAACGCGAAAATCCAGACTTCACATCAGTGCTTTGGTGACCATTTTTTTTTCGATAATTCGCTAGAATTTTCTACGGTATCTATGGTCTTGGTAATGCGATCTGAACAAAATTTCTCACGTAGTTTGAATACATTATTCTTCATATATGTGCGTAATTTCATTTCAATCCAATTAGTATTTTCGAAATTATCAGGAAAAATATAGTTTGAACGGCTATATTTACGGAACCCCTAGTCTAATTCTGCTCATTGCTGAAAGTGATCGCGAAATTCGTGATCCGAACCTATCCTGAGAATTTCAAGTCCCTAGGCCTTTCCGTTCAAATGTTATGATTTTCTATGGTTTCTATGGTTCTGATCATGCGATCTGGCAAAAATGTAGCTCGAATATATCATTCTCAATTCAAATACAAAATTTCGTCACGATCAAATCCATAGTTTTGAAATTATCAAGAAAACTGAATTTCAAACGGCCATATTTACGGAACCCCTAGTCTAATTTTGCTTATTGATGAACATGACCGCGACATTCAAAATCCACACCTATCCTGAAAATTTCAAGTCCTTAAGCCTTTCCAGTACAGAGTTATAATTTTATATGGTTTTCGATGGTTCTGGTCATGCGAGCTGGACAAGATTTTGCATGTAGCTTGAACACGTAATTTTCCATCTGAGTGTGATATTTCACTTCGATCGAATCTGTAGTTTCGAAGTAATCAGAAGAACAAAATTTCGAGCGGCCATATTTACGGAACCCCTGGGCGAATTTTGCCCAATAACGAACTTAACCGCGGCATTTGAGATTCGAACCTACCCTGAAAATTTCAAGTTCCTAGGATATTCAGTTCGAGAGTAATCGTGTATACGGCCGGACGGCCGGACGGACAGACTCGAATTTTTTGACGGATTCGTGATCAGTGAGTCGAACATAGTCGTTTGAGTCCATTTTCGGCTCAAAATTTGAAAAATACAGACATCGTGACGAAATGATATAGCCCTCGTGTAAGTAGAACGAGCGCTCAAAAAAGTAAATATAGAATATATTTGTTAATTTTTGATGGAAAATCCATGTCAAGTCAAGATTTAGAAACTGAACGAAATGGATATCGAAATTAAGATAAAAATTTTGTCGAATTATCTAAAGTGGTTGTGAAGAAGGAATACTCAGAAAAAATTGCGAAAGCATACTTTCATCAAGTTCTTTGGCATTCAAGGCAAATATGATATTAAGAAAGTTTGTAAAAAAAGTATAAATAGGGGTGATCCAAAAAAAATTATAAAAAGTACTGTCGCGAAATCAGGAGATTTCGAGCGCTCGTTCATCCACCTTGTAGGTAGATTCGCATTTTCCAGTGAAGAAATTTAGGACAGCTGTCCAGTTCCAAACTAAGGCGAAACTCCAAACTTCACGTCAGTGTTTTAGGTGACCAATTTTTTTTTTCGATAATTCGCTCCAATTTTCTACGATATCTATTGTTTTGGTAATGCGATCTGGACAAAAATTCGCACGTATTTCGAATGCATCATTCTCTATCTTTGTGAAGAATTTCATTTCAAACCGATTACCAGTTTCGAAATGATCAGGAAAAAAGTATTTTGAATGGCCATATTTACGGAACCCTTGATCTGATTCTGCTCATTAATAAACGTGACTACGAAATTCGAGATCCACACCTATCCTGGAAATTTCAAGTCTCTAGGCCTTTTCGATCGAAAGTAATAATTTTCTATGGTGCAAAATTTCATCTCGATCGAATGAGTAGTTTCGAAGTAATCAGGAAAACAAAATTTGGACCGGCCATATTTACGGAACCCCTGGTCGAATTTTTCCCAATAACAAACTCAACCGCAGCATTGAAGATTCGAACCTATCCTGAAAATTTCGATTTCTAGGTCAGTCCATTCGAGAGTTATCGTGTATACAGCCGGCCGGACCGACAGACTCGAAATTTTTTCGACGGATTCGTCATCAGTGAGTCGAACCTCGTCGATTGAAATCATTTTCGGCTCAAAATTCGAAAAATACAGAAATCGTGACGAAATGATATAGCCCTCGTGTAAGTAGAACGAGCGCTCGGTTAGGATCTATCAGAGATAGTTCTTCCATGAGGACTCCCCCTGCTTGAAATAAAAAATTTTATCTTCTATCTGAATTCAATACGTTCAGATTCGACAGTAATTCACATTATACTTATACGAGTACATGAAACAACAGATTCAACCATTGAATTTCGCATCTACCATAAATAAGGATGAAATTCTATTACTCCCTAATACAAAGCGGATGTAGAACGGTGGTGGTTATAGCCTCCCTTGAGATGATTCTGAATTATACAGTTTAACCAATTATTTATACTTTAGGATTATTTATGTGCACCGCAGTGAATCATCCAGGAGGTCTCTACCTGGCGCGTTCTTGTTTAAGAGCAAGCAGATATCCTTTATTCTTCGATGGGATTAAGGTTTAGGGTTTGTAGCAACACAACATGAAACATTCGGGGAATGATATTCTTGTCTATTTTCTAATGTAATGGATAGGGCAGGTCTTGTATTTGCGTATGGGGTCATTTATTTCATACAAAAAATTCTGGTCCATATAGATGAAGTGTAATTGATATAATTCGGCCAAATTTCCTAACGCACCAACCATTCACGACGTGTTCGTCGAATCGCCGCATTAATGCGGAACACTTGATTGTCACATATTATATCACTTCGATATGTGGATTTATGTGCCTATTTGTCTGATAATATACCTTGATTAGGAATGATGTCATCTTGACTAACCTTTGACCCTAATGTAACCCCAATTATACACCGATAGATTGGCATCCATTGACGAATGACGAACAAACAACCAATCGTTGGGCACTGGCTGAGTTGGCAGCAATTATGAACAGCGACACGGTTGCGTTTGTGTAATGGAATGAATATACAAGGTGGCTCAACGAAAACTTGTCATGTTCTGAGTTATAAGACCTTTAATATAAAGAATCCGACACCTTGAATTTCAGATGAAAATATCGTAGAATATGACGATTCGAAGTGAAATGTATACAATTTCCATAAAATAACTATTTCAGCACCTGAATGAAATGAAATGAAAATCGTCCCACCGAGAGGAATAAAATGAAAAATACACAACAAAATCCACGGGTAACCACGCAACCATGGACCAGCCGCCACTGTATTCTTGGAATTTATTGGTACAGAAACAATTGTGTATGATGAAATTCCTTGTGTAATAAAGCTCAACATTGACGTATCTACCGCAGAAAATTGAGATACTACGCAGAAGACTAGAGCAAACAGGATTATTTTTATTGTTTGCTTTATCAGAACTCGGGTATTTGTTATGTTCTACAGAGGTCAGTTCATCTTAAGATAGTTCTGTTTTATGTGTGTATTCGTTTTATTTGCCTGTCTCTCAGATATCAAAATATGAAATCTGTTGGAAGATATGTCAGGGGGATACATTGAACGTTTTAACCCTGAAATTACTTCAAGGGTGAAGGAGGACAGCTTGGTGGATAATACGATGACAAAGACGGCTTCTTTCATCTTGAACAACACCCCTTTTAAGTATTTTTCTATTTGAAAGGTTGAGCGTTGAGCTTCGTTTCTTCGAATTGATAAACTAGCAATTTCATTTTCGAGCGCTCGTTCTACTTATATCATTTCGTCACGATGTCTGTATTTTTTGAATGTTGCCGTAAGCACCATAACTTTCTAAGGGAATGACCTAGAGACTTGAAATTTTCAGTGTGGGTTCAGTTCCCGAATGCCGCAGTTGAGTTCGTTAATGAGCAGAATTCCATCAAGGGTTCTGTAAAAATTCGAAATTTTGTTCTCCTAATTACTTCTCAACTACTGATTCAATCGAGATGAAATTTTGCACTCAGATGAAAAATGACGTGTCCAGATCGCATGATTAGAAATTTCGACAGCTGTCAAAAAAATTCTCAAACTTGGCGAAACTCCAGACTTCATGTCTGTGCTTCAGCTGATCAATTTTTTTTTCGATGATTCGCTAGAATTTTCTAAATTATCTATAGTCTTGGTATTGCGATCTGGACAAAATTTCGCACGTAGTTTGAATACATTATTCTTCAGGTAGTTGTAAAATTTCATTCCAATCCAAACAGGAGTTTCGAAATTATCAGCAAAAAAATATTTTGAACGGCCATATTTACGGAACCCCTAGTCTAATTTTGCTCATTGATGAACGTGACCGCGACATTCGCGATCCAAATCTGCCCTAAAAATTTCAAGTTCCTAGGCCTTTCCCTTCGGAAGTTATAATTTTCTATGGTTTCTATGGTTCTGGTCATGCGAACTGGACAAAATGTTGCTTTAATATATCATTCTCGATTAAAATATAAAATTTTTTCTCGATCGAATGCGTAGTTTCGAAATGATCGAGAAAACAAAATTTCAAACGACCGTATTTACGGAACCCCTAGTAAAATTCTGCTCATTGATAAAAGTGAACGCGACATTTCAGATCCACACCTATCCTGAAAATCTTAGGTCCCTAGGCCTTTCCGTTAGGGAGTTATGGTTTCTATGGTTTCTATGGTTCTGGTCATGCGATCTGGAGAAATGTAGCTTGATTATATCATTCTCCATTAGTATACAAAATTTCGTCACGATTGAATCTGAAGTTTTGAAATTATCAAGAAAACTAAATTTCAAAAGAACCATATTTACGGAACCCCTAGTATAATTTTGCTCTTAGATTAACGTGATCACGACCTTCGAGATCTACACCTATCCTGAAAATTTCAAGTACCTAGGCATTTCCGTTCAAAAGTTACAATTTTCTATGGTTTCTATGGTTCTGGTCATGCGATCTGGGCAAAATTTCACATGTAGCTTGAACACCTCATTCTCCATTCGAATACAAAATTTCATCTCGATCAAATCTTTAATTTCCAAGTAATCAGGAGAGAAAACTCTGAACGGCCGTATTCACGGAACCCCTTGTGGATTTTGGCCCATTAACGATCTCAAACGAGGCATTCGGGAACTGAACCCACACTAAAAATTTCAAGTCTCTATGTTGTTCCGTTCGAGAGTTATCGTGCTTACGGCCGGACGGACAGACTCGAATTTTCCGACGGATTCGTTATCAGTGAGTCGAACTCCATCGATTGAGACCATTTTCAGCTCAAAATTCGAAAAATACAGACATCGTGACGAAATGATATAGCCCTCGTGTAAGTAGTACGAGCGCTCAAAAACTTCAACTTAACGAGACCTTGGTTTGGTGATTTTATCAGCAAATTCGTAAATAATTTTGTTAGTTTTGAATGCTTATCGATTACTTCTGAATTCTGAACTCTTACGTCTTCTGCTATTAAAATGGCTGGAATTGATCAGGATATCTTGCGCCTAACAACAAGGTGAAGTGAGGCAGAGTCTCCATAAATTCAGCAGATATTTCCCTTTAGTTTTTCAGGTAAACTATTATTCACCTACTCAAAGTGTATTCTGACTTATGAGTGGGATGAATTTCAAAATTCTGCCAGTACTATTCGGAGAATTCTGGTGAAAAAAGAAGGCTAGTCATTACAGTCTGGACTCAGTGGAAGAAAACCTGTAAAATATGATATTTCCTTGAAAACGACATTATATGACTCTATTTTTGCTACCATTAAAAACAATGAATATTTCAGTTTAGTTTTCCTTTCTGGCCAACATTATGTAATATCTTGTACAAACTTTTTTGTTCAGGTTTGTTGATTCTGATTAATTAATAATTGCTATGACCTGTCAAGAAGTTCCTCGAACACCTGAGGTTTCGAGTTGGATTGAATTAATTATCCTGATTGAATTCTGACCAAAAATGAAACTTTTACAGTTATATAGTTTGAATTTTGCAAAATTTTCAATACCCATAAAGAATGCAATAATTTTTGAATCAGGTTCGGTGAAAGGAATATGTATCTTAATGATCTTCAAATGAATGATATCTCAACATTGGCCTTTCGTCTGAGTTTATATAATTTCATGTGAAAGCATTTCACGATGTTTTTGTGTTTTCAAACCCGAATCCCCATGTTTGAACTGCACTTGAATATTCCTGCAGTTTGCCTCTACAATTGATCGATAATTCGTCAATACAACAATGATTAAATTAAAATACTGCGAATCAACTTACAAGGTGGATGAACGAGCGCCCAAAAGCTCCTGACTTCACGGCAGTGCTTTTTATAATTTTTTTCGTTTTATCGTTTTGGATCCGATTAATTTTTTTTCATCTGCAAATTAAATTCGAATTCCGAACCGGGCATATCCGCTGTGGAAGAATGCAACTGAAGAATTTTCCACAAAACCACAAACAGGATTTAAGTGATCGTTCCCAGCAGTGGAGGTTTATACCATCGTTATCGTATGAGAGATTTAAAAACATTTGCTTTCAAATATACCAAACACTTTTCTAGGTTATATTTATGTTTTATGAAGAAATTGAACAGCAACTTTTTGTAACCAGAAATAAAGCCTCGACTGGACTTTCAAGGCCTGCTTCAATGTCAATAATTCCTGAATGGAATATACGTGCGAAATTTGGTCCAGATCGCATTACCAAGACCATAGATACCCTACAAAATTCTAGCGAATTTTCGAGAAAAAAAATGGGCTCAATCGTAAAGGTTCGACTCACAGATGCCGAATCCGTCGAAAAATTCAAGTCTGTCTGTCCGTATACACTGTAACTCTCGAACGGAACGACCTAGAGGCTTGAAATTTTCAGGGTATGTTCGAATCTCGATTGCCGCGGTTGCGTTCATCATTGGGCAAAATTCGACAAGGGGTTCCGTAAATATGTTCGTTTGAAAATTAGTTTTCCCAATAATTTCAAAACTACGGATTCGATCGTGACGAAATTCTGTATTTTAATGGAGAATGATATATTCAAGCTACATTTTTCCCAGGTCGCATAATAAAAACCATTTCAAATACCAACGAATTATTGAATAAGGAATTCTTATATTCCTGCTGCCATTTTTCTGACAGCTGCCAAAATTTTCTCCAATGGGTTTCTAAAACTGGAAAATGCAAATCAACCTACAAGGTGGATGAACGAGCGCCCAAAAGCTCCTGACTTCGCGGCAGTGCTTTTTATAATTTTTTTCGTTTTGTCGTTTTGGATCCGATTAATTTTTTTTCATCTGCAAATTAAATTCGAATTCCGAACCGGGCATTTCCGCTGGGGAAGAATGCAACTGAAGAATTTTCCACAAAACCACAAACAGGATTTAAGTGATCGTTCCCAGCAGTGGAGTTGGTAACTATTCCTTCGGGAATACAATGTAAATGTCAATATGATCAGTAGTGGAACGTATATGGAGTTAGGAGTGAAATAAATGGAATCCTGGGCTATTCTGAATCGGCTTGTTATTGCTGGAACTTTCGGATAACCAGCAAGAGAATTTATTATTTCAATTGAAAAGCTCTCGCGATAAATGAGGGGATCGAATTAAATTAGTTCCAAATATACAACTCCGAGAACGCTATTAACGTTCAACATTGTCCTATTGTACTTTATCTTGAATTATTTTTTTCATTCTGCAAGAACACAATGTTTGTCCTTAAAAAGATCTTTCCATCTCTCCATTTTTATGAAGATAATAGTGTATGTGTGCTCTTTTCAATAACGATGGAAAAAGTAAATATTGACGCATATATCAACATCTAATATGTACTGATTTTGCACCGACTGAAGAACGAATGGAAAACTTGAAGAGGAAGACTTCTTCAAATAGGTTCAATTCGAATTAATAAATACCTATTTGGGAAAAATCCAAAAACCTCACTTCCGTTTTATACAGGATAATGTGACGGTTATTGATTTTTAGAGGCTGAACAAATGCTTGGTTCCTTCAACCGTGAAGTGATTGTACTGAACTAAGCGAGCGAAGTTCCAATTTAGTTTTCAAGAAAGCCGAAACAAAGAAGCGGCAGGCGGGTTTAAATTGGTAATGACTCCAGATGCAATAACTCGTGAACACAATGTATCCAGATAATATGTAGCTCTATGTCTTTCGGTTCGATACAGAATTGCGGCGTAGGAGGAAGACTTTGATGTAGGTGAAGGTAATGGAACATTGGCTCGCTATTAAAATTGGGTCAAATTTGATATCGGTCCCTGGTTATGAATTGTTTAGTAGCATCGTCTTGCAGACTTTGCGGCTTTGGTGGTATTGCCGATTCGAATCATAGCCCCTTTAATTAATTTCCTTTTCTCCCTCAAGCCACCACGAATTCACTCTTCAACAACTCGGTTCACTCAACGGCAGACCACTCCTCTTAACTTCAGAAGAGTTCACTGTTGCCGACCCGCGTTCAACTCCAAATATTTGAATTTGATACATTGTCGTTAAAAGGGCTTCTGCTCCCAAATGAAGTTGAGGACAGTCGGATAAAATTCGCAGAATCACTTCACATTGAATTAAATTTGCTTGTGGTTTTGGTTTATTATTTCCAATAGTATACCTTCAGAATCGTTCAAGAAAAAATAACGAAAAGCACTGCCGTGAAGTCAGGAGCTTTTGAGCGCTCGTACATCCACCATGTTGGTAGATTCGCATTTTCCAGTTTTAGAAATCAATTGAAGGAATTTTCGACTGCTGTCAAAAAAATTCTGAAACTTAGGCGAAACTCCATACTTCATGTTAGTGCTTCAGCTGACTAATTTTTTTTCGATGATTCGCTAGAATTTTCTACGTTATCTATGGTCTTGGTGAAGCGATCTGGACAAAATTTCGCACGTAGTTTGAATACATTATTCTTCAGCTAGGTGTAAAATTTCATTCAAATCCAATCAGTAGTTTCGAAACTATCAGAAAAAAAATATTTTAAACGGCCATATTTACGGAACCCCTAGTCTACCTTTGCTCATTGATGAACGTGACCGCGATACTCGCGATCCAAACTCACCCTGAAAATTTCAAGTTCTTAGGCTTTTCCGTTCAAAAGTTACAGTTTTCTATGGTTTCTATGGTTCTGGTCATGCGATCTGGACAAAATATTGCTTTAAAATATCATTCTCGATTAAAATACAAAATTTCATCTCGATCGAATCCATAGTTTCGAAATTATCGAGAAAACAAAATTTCAAACAACCGTATTTACGGAACCCCTAGTATAATTCTGCTCATTTATGAACGTGAACGCGACATTTCAGATCCACACATATCCTGAAAATTTCAAGTCCCTAGGCCTTTCCGTTCGAAAGTTATGATTTTCTGTGGTTTCTGAGGTTCTGGTCATGTGATCTGGAGAAATGTAGCTTGAATATATATCATTCTCCATTAGTATACAAAATTTCGTCACGATCGAATCTGAAGTTTTGAAATTATCAAGAAAACTAAATTTCAAACGACCATATTTACGGAACCCCTAGTATAATTTTGCTCATAGATGAACATGATCACAACATTCGAGATCCACACCTGTCCTGAAAATTTCAAGTCCCTAGGCGTTTCCGTTCAAAAGTTACAATTTTCTATGGTTCCTATGGTTCTGGTCATGCGATCTGGACAAAATTCCACATGTAGCTTGAACACCTTATTCCATTTTCGGCTCAAAATTCGAAAAATACAGACATCGTGACGAAATGATATAGCCCTCGTGTAAGTAGTACGAGCGCTCGAAAAAGGCACAATTCAACTCCACCTAAAATAGAGAAAAGTCAGTGAAAAAACATATTGTTATCACATTGATGCGAGAAAATCCAATATTGAATTCTTTAAAATAAAAAAAAAAATCTGTAGGACAGATAAAAAATACCCTTCTCGTTTTATGAAATTAAAATAACAGTGTTCGCTCGATGGAAAATATATTATTGAAATGAAGCAAGAATACATACATAATTTATGGAAAACTGAGTGCTCTTACAGAGTTTGAATCGTATTTTATGTTGGACATACTGGGTGAAAATGTATCAATTGTATATTCTATAAAATTGGCAGGAAGTGGCATGCCCCCTTTGAGCGACGTGGAAATTTCACCTGAAAAAACAGCCTGAATGGATAATAGAAGTTAGTTAAGAAGACGTTGTGGCGGCCCAGAAGAATGAAAAAAACAGAACAAAATAAAAAAAGCAAAACATGGAATTTGAGTTAAATCTTTTTTAAAAAATAACGAAAAGCACTGCTGTGAAGTCAGGAGCTTTTGAGCGCTCGTTCATCCACCTTGTGTAGATTCGCATTCTCCAGTTCTAGAAACCAATTGGAAAGATTTCGACAGCTGTCAAAGAAAATTTCAAACTAAGAGAAAAATCCAGACTTCACGTCAGTGCTATAGGTGACCAATTTTTTTTTTCGATAATTCGCTAGAATTTTCTAAGGTATCTATGGTCTTGGTAATGCGATCAGGACACAATTTCCCACGTAGTTTGAATACATTATTCTTCATCTATGTGCGAAATTTCATTCCAATCCAATAAGTAGTTTCGAAATAAACAGGAAAAAAATTGTTCGAACGGCTATATTTACGGAACCCCAAGTCTAATTTCGCTCATTTATGAACGCGACCACCACATTCAAGATCCACACCTATCCTGAAAATTTTAAGTCCCTAGGCCTTTCCATTAGAAAGTTATAATTTTCTATGGTTTCCATGGATCTGGTCATGTGAGCTGGACAAAATTTGGCATGTAGCTTGAACACGTAATTCTCCATCTGAGTGCAAAATTTCACTTCGATCGAATCTGTAGTTTCGAAGTAATCAGGAAAACAAAATTTCGAGCGGCCATATTTACGGAACCCCTTGGCGAATTTCACCCAATAACGAACTTAACCGCGGCATTCGAGATTCGAACCTACCCTGAAAGTTTCAAGTTTCTAGGACATTCCGTTCGAGAGTTATCGTGTATACGGATGGACATACGGACAGACAGACTCGAATTTTTCGACGGATTCGTCATCAGTGAGTCGAACATAGTCGTTTGAGACCAATTTTGGTTCAAAATTCGAAAAATACAGACATCGTGACGAAATGATATAGCCCTCGTGTAAGTAGTACGAGCGCTCAAAAACGTTCTGGAAGAAATAAAATGAAATGGTAGACATGACTACATGAATCGATACTCGAGTTTTCATTTCCGATAATCCAGGAATAATTATTGTGGTTGTTGGACGGAAAATGCGGGAACGAAGTCGAAGGAAAGTCAACGTCATGAATGTTTGAGGAATCTGCATCTCAAAGCAGTAAGTCGGACGGAAAACATCTAGTTCAAGTTGGATTAACATTCTCAGGCTCAAAATTGGATTATCCAACATTACCTCAACAAAGTTTCATATGCGCAATCTATTTTTAATTAATTCACCTTCTCTGACCCACTTTCTACACCCTCGTAGCACACAAGTATAGAATAAACCACATTAAAACTACATGGGGAACGGCAAATGTATTCTTGGAAAAACTATCTCGTTTGCAAGTAAAGCAGCATTTGATAAGGTCGGTTTGAAGAGTTGAATCATAAAATAATGTATTAGACATAATCAACGGTATAATATTGCCCATAAATAAGAGGAAAAATCTCAACAGAGAAATTATATCACATAAACGGCTCTAGTGAAACACTTTTGCAGACCTTATGACGCTGAAAGCTGGGCATAATTCAAAACAGCGAAGTGAGTTAGACTTTGAACCTAATGTTCCTCTTCTTTTGGGAAATAAAAGGAGAACGTCTGAAGTTTTTGATTGAAAAATTATTACATTACGGAATCGCTGCCTCTGCCCCTATAACCGGACCCAAGGAATTTTACGTAGAGATTTTTATTGTATGGCGAACACTCATTCGGAAATTTTATAAGTTAGTTCGTCTTTCCGCTGTGGAAAGAGTTATGAAATTCGTCAGGTGAAATGTTCCTCGTCATTCAGAATGAGCCGCACTTTTTCTCTTGACATCTTTTTTAGGAATTTGGAATAATTGAAGTTTATATGAAAAAGGATGACGGCAAGCTGAACAAAATTCGCATAATCTGTGTTACAAATACCATAAATGAAATATTTTTTTAGGGGTATTTAGGAACGAAGATAATAATAATGATTTTCTTTATTCGTGTTTTACAAAGTCAAAAGTTTACAATCATCGAAATAATATCATTCAAAATGTCACAAAAATCACCATATGTAAAATTAGAGGCTCATAAAAAGCAGAGCCGTGAAGTCAGGAGCTTTTGAGCGCCCGTTCATCCACCTTGTGAGTAGATTCGCATTTTCTAACTGATTGAAAAAAAAATTTGACAGCTGTCAAAAAAAAGACAGCAGCTCTTTGTCAATTATGCCGAAATTTAAATTGGTTCTGGTTATGCGATCTGGAAAGAATGTAGCATGAATATATCATTTTCCATTAGAATACGGAATTTCGACGACGAATTTTCACGATCGAATCCGTAGTTCTGAAATGATCAAGAAAACTTAATTTCAAACGACCATATTTACGGAACCCCTGGTCGAATTCTGCCCAATAACGAACTTGACCGCGGCATTCGAGAATCGAACCTACCCTGATAATTTAAAGATTCTAGGACGTTCCGTTTGAGAGTTATCGTGTATTCGATCGGGCGGACGGTCTGAGGAACAAAAACGCACGAAACTATTCCTTCGCGACGTTTCGGCACTTTATTGTGGCTTCTCCAGGCTAAAAAATAATAAATACACAATCAGTGACATATGACGAAAAATTAACAGAATTCAAGCATCCATGTTGTACAATTCATGAAAAAATCAAACTATTCATTACAATTCAACACTCATAACAAAGAAAATGAAAATTGAAAAAATTTAAGAAAACCATACACTGCTGCGGAATATCATTATTATTTGAACTGAAAGATAAAAAAATACATTCAAAATCCCAAAACACTTATCTCATAAAATCTACTTTCAATCAAAAAAAGCGGTAAATTTTTAATTCAACGCCCACTCGTAGTTTTAAATTTCGGAATATTTTTCATTAAAAATGAAAAAACTCGCCAATTAGCAGCTTGTTAACTTGCTCAATGTAATTGACCTATAACTGTCGAAAAGTCCATTTTCCCAGAAAAAAAAAATGCGGGGGTGCTTCGCCCGCATTTTTTGTTTATCGTGGCGATCGTATTTCCGAAAAAATGACGAAAAGCACTGCCGTGAAGTCAAGAGCTTTTGAGCGCTCGTTCATCCACCTTGTAGGTAGATTCGCATTCTCCAGTTTTAGAAACCAATTGGAAAGATTTTGACAGCTGTCGAAGAAAATTTCAAACTAAGGCGAAAATCAAGACTTCACGTTAGTGCTTTAGGTGACAATTTTTTTGTCGATAATTCGCAAGAATTTTCTACGGTATCTATGGTCTTGGCGATGCGATCTGGACAAAATTTCTCACGTACTTTGAATACATTATTCTTCATCTATGTGCGAAATTTCATCCCAATACAATAAGTAGTTTCGAAATTATCAGAAAAAAAATAGTTTGAACGACTATATTTACGGAACCTCTAGTCTAATTTTGCTCATTGATGAACGTAACCGCGAAATTCGCGATCCGAACCTATCCTGAAAATTTCAAGTCCCTAGGCCTTTCCGTTCGAAAGTAATTATTGTCTATGGTTTCTATGGTTCTGATCATGCGATCTGGACAAAATGTAGCTCAAATATATCATTCTCAATTCAAATACAAAATTTCGTCA
Organism: Aphidecta obliterata; assembly: GCA_963966015.1. Taxonomy (NCBI): domain Eukaryota; kingdom Metazoa; phylum Arthropoda; class Insecta; order Coleoptera; family Coccinellidae; genus Aphidecta; species Aphidecta obliterata. The sequence continues at coordinate 11,066,370 of OZ014436.1, forward strand.
TGATCAAATCCATAGTTTCGAAAATTTCAAAAAAACTGAATTTCAAACGGCCATATTTACAGAACCCATAGTCTAATTTTGCTCATTTATGAACGTGACAGCAACATTCGAGATCCACACCTATCCTGAAAATTTCAAATCCCTAGGCCTTTCCATTACAAAGTAATAATTTTCTATGGTTTCTATGGTTCTGGTCATGCGAGCTGAACAAAATTGCATGTAAATCTCTATCTGTGTGCAAAATTTCACTTCGATCGAATCAGTTGTTTCGAAGTAATCAGAAAAACAAAATTTCGAGCGGCCATATTTACGGAACCCCTGGGCGAATTTTGCCCAATAACGAATTTAGCCGCGGCATTCGAGATTCGAACCTACCCTGAAAATTTCAAGTTCCTAGGACATTCCGTTCGAGAGTTATCAAATTTGTCCTACATTAGACTTACAATAACATTAATTTATTTCCAGAATAGTTCCAACACTGTCCTAACTCAATCTAACCTAACCTAAATATTAATTCACAATTTTTTCAACAATGTCCAAATTTAACCTCACCTAAATATTGATCCATTTCAAGGATTATTTCAACAATTCCCAAACCTTCATGATCAGATTTCCATTATTTTAATTGAACGAAAATAATCTACTCCGTCCCGAGAGTAATGTACAAGAAATGAAGTTCGCAGTTATCTCTACTTATCTGATAATCAAAGCTAAAAATGTATAAAATAAGAGATAATAACCACTGAATTGTATCCATATTGAATTCCAAAAATTCTGAAAAATAAAAGAGCATGGCAACATTGGAAGTCTCCAATAGGGATAAACGCTCGTAGTATTCCGGGATTATTATACGTTGAATATCAGGCAAGTATTCAGGAAAAATTTACTCGAAAAATCAATTTTCATTTTCGATCTTTTCGGGAAATATTGATTTGCCAAAACTCTAATTAAAACTATGACATGAAAACATCATAACGATTTCTCATGCAAAAAATTTTTTCAAAATTGGTTCAGCAAAAATTAACCAAAGTACCTTTATCACAGTTTTGAATCTACTCGCAGACAAATTCGTAATAGAAGTTGGGATTTTATCATAAAGTTCAACAGACATGTACCGATAGCCACTTTGTTATGCAGAATTCCGATATGAGAAGGATAGTAAAGATGTCAATCAGAACTTGCAAAGAAAAAGAGGACGTCTCCAATTAAATTACAAAAGAAAAATGGCAAAATGGGACAAATGTAATAGTCTATGAAAAGTTTCACGCCTATAAAGAGTAGGCCAACATATTTAAAGCGATGAATGGGCTGGTGGAAATCCAAATCAAGAAGTGAACTGAATGGAACGTGTCATCATCGATCGACAAGAGTATCAGGTAGACGTCATCAGTTCCGCATAACTCTATCGACGATGATAACCAACATGAAATACAGAACTTATATTACCAGCCAGAAGACGCGCATCGATACAATGTAATGGCTGATAATATAAGTTCTGTATTTCATGTTTTTCTTCATCGTCGACTGAGTTATGCGGTGCTGATGATGGTTAAAAAGCTAGAAAATAGTCTACCTGCTACTCCTGTCGATCGGTGATGGCACGTTCCATTCAGTTCACTTCTTAATTTGAATTTCCACCAGTCCATTGATTGATGTAATAGTCAGTATTTCAACATCTGTTGTTCCGATCGAAAAACTGACGAAACTCGTTTTTCAAATGTTCGAATTCAGTACACAAATCCGTCTTTTTGTCAACAATTATTCCAAAATAAACAATTGCGTCAGTGATGTTTGTTAGCTTTATGTCACTCGCGAATCGTTGAGTACAAATCCGGCTTTTTATTTCCGTATGAGCCGTTGTTTCAGCACTTGGAAAAAATCAAAATTGCTTCAGAGCGATCGTAACATGACCAGGGGTTGAACGCTAGATTTCTCCCCCTTCGTTTTTTATTTATTATATTCCATAATAATCTTTTGGAATCGGGAACTTTTTGAAACCTCCTATCTCCAGAATCTGATTCAACAATTTTGAATGCTCAAAATCTGATGTCTTATGTCATTACATCTTGTGATATGCAAATGGGCCATATTCCGAATTGATTATTGACTTAATTCTTTTCAATGAATTATATCCGTTCTTTTGACGATGAAAATTCGGGATTATTAAAATTCGATGATTAAAAGTTCCAACCTATAAAATTCCAAGAGCATGCAAGATAATAATAGCAGAGAATCTCACGGTAATTGCTTTCTGCCCGACCTTCGCCCCTTTTCATAATTTTTCCCATTCTCGTTAGGTGGGTCCGACACTGCGACGTCGTTTTTCTAATGAGTCTGGATCAATTTATTATATAATCCTTTGTTGCGTCAAAAACTCACGGGAACCTTTTTTCCCGATTACGGTATTTCCCAAGACAGCTCTTAAGATATCATGCGAGCTGGAAACCATTCGTTTTCATGAAAAAACCCAACCGCCTGGGCTATCAACGCTCTTTATGGAATTTTTTAAAATCTCGAGGAAGATTCACATTTTTTTTTACCCTTCGGAAATGTATATCTGGATGCATGATTATAACACTGTCCGAAAAATTATATGATAACACCACTACAGAGCTAGCTGTCTTCAGTAGTCAGTGTTGAAGTGGGAAGATCCTTTATGTCGAGTCAGAAAACTCATACTATGTACCTATGTATAAACAGGGACTCAACCTTGGAATGAGTATGGCACTAAAGTGCTAAATAAGTGGATATATTTTACATGGCGCAGAAGCTCGTAAACTGAAACTGATAATATAATAGAGATTGATGTTTCTTATTTTATTATCGAACCAGAAGACTACAGCGTGTAGGGGTTGAATTGCAACAGATTGAAATTGAATTCTATTGAAGCTTTCAGCCGAACAAGATAATTTATTCATTCTAATAGCCCAGCCTGACTTTAAATAACCGTCAAGCTATATTTCCTTGGTTGGCTGGATTCTGTCCTAGTTTAATTCAAAGTTCCCCGAGTCACTTTCGACCGTTCCTTACGTTTTAATATCGGTTCCTTCGGAACGGGGTTACTTGCGGGGAGAATGATACTCATTGAATTAAGACAAAGCTTGATCCCCGGATTAAATGGAATTTAAAATGGTAGATCATTATGAAAATTGATACTGATGAAACAAAGATCAGAGGCATGCAGGGAATGGATGACAAATTCAACTGGAAGTGGGAAAAAGGCCTCTGAAATCTCGCATTTCCCTGTGGATTAATTGAGTGTATTTTGACTGAACGCATTGGCGATATAAAAATATCTTGGATTCTCATGAATTATTGAGAACATCATCATAATTGACTGTAAATAATTGATAATGTGAAAATTGTAATTGTATTCGGTGTAATAATGATCAACAATCAGATGCTTTGAAACCACTATTTTCCTGAAGTTTTTCGAATTCTCACCCATCCAGCATCCCAGTTCACTCCTGATCCCGTTTAAAAGATATGCATAAAAACTAGTTTGCCATCATTGAAAACCATCAAGAATCATTCTAGAATTTCAATGAAAAATATTTAAATTTAAAATTTAAAAAATTATGATAGATAAGTGGCGTTAGTTACTTACATTCGAATTTACTTTCTTCAAATCAAACTGCACACTAATAACAAAAATAACACAACTTAGAGGATCTTTTTGAGCGCTCGTACTACACGAGGGCTATATCATTTCGTCACGATTTCTGTATTTTTCGAATTTTGAGCCGAAAATGGTCTCAATCGACTATTTTCGACTCACTGATGACGAATCCGTTGGAAAATTTGAGTCTGTCCGTCCGTCCGGCTGTGAGCAGGATAACTCTCGAACGGAACAACCTAGAGACTTGAAATTTTCAGTGTGGGTTCAATTCCCGAATGCCTCGGTTGAGTTCGTTGATGGGCCAAATTCCACCAGAGGTTCCGTGAATATGGCCGTTCAAAGTTTTGTTCCCCTGATTACTCGAAAACTACAGATTTGATTGAGATGAAATTTTGCACTCAAATGGAGAACGAAGTGTTCAAGCTACATGTGAAATTCTGTCCAGATCGCATGACCACAACCATAGAAACCATAGAAAATTGTAACTTTCGAACGGAAACGTTCCGTAAGTATGGTCGTTTGAAATTTTGGTTTCTCGATAATTTCGAAACTACGGATTCGATCGAGATGAAATTTTGTATTTTAATCGAGAATGATATATTGAAACAATATTTTGTCCAGATGTCATGATGAACCATAGAAACCATAGAAAATTGTAACTTTTGAACGGAAAGGCCCAGGAACTGGAAATTCTCAGGGGTTCCGTGAATATGGCCGTTCAAAATATTTTTTTGCTGATAGTCCCGAAAATACTGAGCGGATTGGAATGAAATTTTGCACCTAGCTGAGTAATAATGTATTCAAACTACGTGCGAAATTTTGTCCAGATCGCACTACCGAGACCATAGATACCGTAGAAAATTCTAGCAAATTATCGAAAAAAAAATGGTCACCAAAGAACTGACGTGAAGTCTGGATTTTCGCGTTACTTTGAAATTTTCTTTGACAGCTGTCAAAATCTTTCCAATTGGTTACTAGAACTGGAGAATGCGAATCTACCTTCAAGGTCCATGAACGAGCGCTCAAAAGCTCCTGCCTTCACGGCATTGCTTTTCGTAATTTTTATACCTAGTGTTCATAAATGTCCAATTGAATTGATTGAAATTTGTTATAATTTCATCAACCAAGACTACCTACTTATTTATAGATGCATTTGAATCTATTTCATATCATTCCGATTATATACTCTTGAAAAATTACAGAACGATAAAAGAAATTCACTTTGAATTAACATTTTGTTCAAAATTCTATCTACATTATCACTTTTAAATAGTTATTTGCATTGTATTTTAATGCTCATGATATATTTCCATGAAATATTCATTAGAATTATCATCTTTTGTGAATTTCATAACTATGTGGAACAATGATTCAACAATTCATATTTTCCTTATTTTCAGATTATGTCAACCCCTTTGAAAATATGATAATGCAACAATTGATACTACAGAATCGAATTTCCTGAATCGACTAATGGTTTAGAATAAATTCCCTTCATTTTGTTACTGGATCTAATAAAAATTCAATTTTATGATGGAATCGCTGAAATACTCATGAGATATTCCAAATTTCTTGCATTTTGGTGAAGTATTTGAATTTATTCTTATTTAGTTCCAAATCGTACAGAAAAATAACTATGTTTCGATCACCATAACCATATCTTCCAATGCTTCTTACAATTATCAAATTCAGAAATGAAATCAGAAAAATTATAATAGATGAACTAATAGCAAGCCAACAAAACAATTCATGTGTCCCAGAGACCAACAAATTTATCATTTGCAATTGTAGACCGGTTTCGAGTCATATCAGATCTCGTCAGTACAGTTAGCAAAATGACAAATTCGTTGTGATAAACAGAAAATCCTGAACATAAGGTTCAAATGATAAATTTGTTGATCTCGGGGACACATGAATTTTTTTGTTGGCTTGCTATTAGTTTATCTAGTATAATTTTTCTAATTTCATTCCTGAATTTGATTATATCAGATAAACAGCCGTATATTATTCGTTTCTTGAAATCTTCTGTATATGACGTCTGGTATATTTGATGTCTCGTGTCGTTTGCATATTAAGCTAGCAGATTTCTTGGGATTTTAGGGATTTCCTAGATGTATATTTTGTGGAGAAGAAGTTCTGGAACTGAACCTTGGGGCACTCCTGCTTTTACTTGTCTGGTGGAAGATAATGTGTTTTCTATTTCGAAATAAAAATTCCTGCCTCTCAGGTAGGTCGAATTATCGAAAAGAAATCGATCAGCTGAAGCACTGACATGAAGTCTGGAGTTTCGCCTAAGTTTCAGAATTTTTTTGACAGCTGTCGAAAATTCCTTCAATTGATTTCTGAAACTGGAAAATGCGAATCTACCTACAAGGTGCATGTACGAGGGCTCAAAAGCTCCTGCCTTCATGGCAGTGCTTTTCGTAATTTTTATACTGTGCAATAAACACCGACACATTTTATTTCTAGATGTTAGTCTCGAACCTAGGTTATTGCCGCGCATAACCTTGCCACCTTGTTGTTTACCTTCATTAAAAATGAGGAGTGTAGTATGAATAACCGATATTATGAAATTATTCTCAAACAATTCCGAAACAGACGTTATTATTGAACATCAGCGGATGGGTTTAATCGAAAGGAACTATAGATAAAAACACGTGTCGCATATTTTGTGCTCTTCGAAAGCAATTTCAAGAATTGTTTCAACACTGTCCTAACTTAACGTAACCTAAATATTAATTCATTTTGAGAATTGCTTCAACACTGTCCTACCCTAACCAAACCTAAAGATTGATTCATTTCGAAAAGACAAAAAATCATTCACATACTAATCGTGGAAATTTATGCGGATCAGATACGAAGCTCCCATATGAAATGTAATTGGATACAAAGAGTATTCTATATCCTGCACCACTTAGTATACATTGTACATAAACGATCTTCCGGTTTCCCTTTTTAGCTCTCTATTTATGAAATGTAACATAAAAAACGATGGCGATATATTCGCTCCAATACTATATTGAAGAACTATTTCCATTCAATCTCCGTAACGATAAAAATCGTATAAAGGCTGATTGCTTCCTCGTTAATCCATTCCGTCGAACGTAAACTACAGACATAGGAGAGCTCGAAAGTTCCGCCATCGTTTTATCTGAGTTTTCAAACATATGAATTAACGGGAAAAACTTCGAACATAAAATTCTGAACGAAATGTCAATTTCATCAATTCGAGAAATAATATATAACTTAGAGAGCTAGATAGCGAAACTTTTAATATAAGAACTATATATCAACTCGCCCAGCTCCCATTATTGCTGATTGAGGATATCTTAATATTCTTTCCGGGCCTCCGCAGCGCAGTTTTCCTACTTAATCAAAGTTTGGAGGCCAGGTAGATATATTCATTCAGAACTGGGGAACGTGTTTTTCCTTGCATGCATATTTCATGGTGCACATGAAGAATACATGGGACATCTTGTAATTACTCTCGAATGTTTGATATTCATTGCTGCGTGGAAATTGTTCCCTGATTTTCTCCCAACAAATATATCAGGCCACAAAATATAGTTAGTTTCATAAGAAGGGGGTACACCTTGAACTTTATTTTTTGAATGACTATACAGGGTGTTTTCAAAGGTGAGCCTTTTTTTGACAGGTGCTAGAACTCATTGAAATAAGTCATCATACCAAAAATCGTTCATATAAAATATTCATCAGGGTCGAGTATTTCGAAATCAAAGTTACCCGATAATCTGAGAAATTCACAGCCCAGACCTGGTTCTTATTGATTTCTTAATGTGTAGAACTACCAGCTGTCCGATTTCAGTATACGGGAAATCACCTATGATGCATATGATTTTTGTGAGTTTCCGATCTCAACCCCTGCGATTTCTTCACGGTGAGGTGAATAGTGCGAAAGAACTAAGCATTGAAAACGCTTGTGACATTATTCCGTGAGCAAACTGATGTGAGTTGCTGCATGTAAAGTGAATGTTACGTGCAGCAACTATCACATCATCACGCCGGGTAAGATTTTGTGCACATCCAACGAATGGTGACCATTTTGAACAATTTATGTAAAGATTTTGGATCAACTTTATTGGTGAGTTTGTGAACTTCCTATTTTTGAGCGCTCGTACTACTTACACGAGGGCGATATCATTTCGTCACGATGTCTGTATTTTTCGAATTTTGAGCCGAAAATGGTCTCAATCGACTATGTTCGACTCACTGATGACGAATCCATCGAAAAATTCGAGTCTGTCCGTCCGTCCGGCCGGCCGGCCGTAAGCACGATAACTCTCGAACGGAACAACCTAGAGACTCGAAATTTTCAGTATGGGTTCAGTTCCCCAATGCCTCGGTTGAGTTTGTTAATGGGCCGAATTCCACCAGGGGTTCCGTAAATATGACCGTTCAAAGTTTTGTTTCCCTGATTACTTGAAAACTACAGATTTGATTGAGATGAAATTCTGCACTCAAATGGAGAATGAGATGTTTAAGCTACATGTGAAATTTTGTCCAGATCGCATGACCAGAACCATAGAAACCATATAAAATTGTAACTTTTGAACGGAAACGCCTAGAGATAGGTTAGGTTAGGTTAGGTTGGGTTAGGTTAGGTTAGGTTATGTTGAATGAGATGCCTCGGTTGAGTTCGTTAATGGGCCGAATTCCACCAGGGGTTCCGTGAATATGACCGTTCAAAGTTTTGTTTCCCTGATTACTTGAAAACTACAGATTTGATTGAGATGAAATTCTGCACTCAAATGGAGAATGAGGTGTTCAAGCTACATGTGAAATTTTGTCCAGATCGCATGACCAGAACCATAGAAACCATAGAAAATTGTAACTTTTGAACGGAAACGCCTAGAGATAGGTGTGGATCTCGAATGTCGAGATCACGTTCATCTATGAGCAGAATTATACTAGGGGTTCCGTAAATATGGTCGTTAGATATTTAGTTTTCTTGATAATTTCAAAACTACAGATTCGATCGTGACGAAATTTTGTATACTAATGGAGAATGATATATTCAAGCTACATTTCTCCAGATCACATGACCAGAACCATAGAAACCATAGAAAATCATAACTTTCGAACGGAAAGGCCTAGGGACTTGAAATTTTCAGGATAGTTGTGGATCTGAAATGTCGCGTTCACGTTCATCAATGAGCAGAATTATACTAGGGGTTCCGTAAATACGGTCGTTCGAAATTTTGGTTTCTCGATCATTTCGAAACTACGGATTCGATCGAGATGAAATTTTGTATTTTAATCGAAAATGATATATTAAAACAATATTTTGTCCAGATCTCATGAGCAGAACCATAGAAACCATAGAAAATTGTAACTTTTGAACGGAAAGGCCTAGGAACTTGAAATTCTCAGGGTGGGTTTGGATCGCAAATATCGCGTTCACGTTCATCAATGAGCAAAATTAGACTTGGGGTTCCGTAAATATGGCCGTTCAAACTATTTTTTTGCTGATAATTTCGAAACTACTGGTTGGATTGGTATGAAATTTCACACCTAGCTGAAGAATAATGTATTCAAACTACGTGCGGAATTTTGTCCAAATCGCATCACCAAGACCATAGATACCGTAGAAAATTCTAGCGAATCATCGAAAAAAAATTGATCAGCTGAAGCACTGACATGACATCTGGAGTTTCGCCTAAGTTTCAGAATTTTTTTGACAGCGTTCGAAAATTCCTTCAATTGATTTCTGAAACTGGAAAATGCGAATCTACCTACAAGGTGCATGTACGAGCGCTCAAAAGCTCCTGCCGTCACGGCAGTGCTTTTCGTAATTTTTTTTTTATAGGACTTTTGCAAACACTAATTTTTCCTCTCGTTAGTTTGAACTTCAAGAATTATGCCGTTCAGGAAAAATAAAAATAAAAGTTGAAAGAGAATATACGAATTTGAACTGGGGAACGTGTTTTTCCTTGCATGCAAATTTCATGGTGCACATGAAAGAGAATATACAAATTTGCGATAAAATCCATCACTTTATTTACTGGCTGAAATGCATATGGCACCGTGATTGATGACAGATCTTCCAAAAGAGAGATAACACGATCCATAGTGGTCTTAAAATCTTTATGTCTAAGATTTTTTCGCACTTTTTTCAAATTGAATATTTTATATGCTCAACTTCCGGCGAAATGATCCCTTTTCACGAGTTCTAGCACCTGTCAAAAAAAGCCCCACCTTAAAAAACACCTTGTATACTGCTCCACGAAAGTTGATTAAACGTTCACAAATTTTCTGAACTTCCTTAACTTTTGTGGAGCAGTAAATTCGAAGCATTCCATGGAAACAATGTCAACGTTTCATCTTCAATTATTTTTTGCGATTTATTCAATTTTTTGAAAGCCAACCAATTCCAAAGAGATACCAGAGTTATGTATCGTGTGTAAACTGAAAATAATTTTTTCCATGAATAATGTTGTATGAACAAAGGGGCGTCCATTCAAACGTATTCCGCCTTGATTGTGTGAACGATAATGCGAATTTTTTTGTGTTTAGAGGAGGAAACTCTTCATAAGACACCCAGTAATGCCAGGAATTGTCGAGATTTCCACTGAGTAAAAACCCCCCTGGAGATTGAAAGGTTCCTGGCAAAAGGCTATAAACCAGTTACCTCATGGTGATTGTTAACTCTCACACGATGAATGCGTGTAGAGATTCGTATTTTCCCAATATCTCATAAAACAGATAGGGATCTTCGCTTTTATTCAAAGAATTAAGAATCAGCGTTTCACGCTAGTTGGTTCCTGGGTCTTCTGCGGTAGATTGTCATCCTTTCTGCATCTTCTGCGGGGTCGTCGCCCACTTGTCTTCTGAGTTCCTCATTTGGCTGCTGGCTTGCTTTCTCGAATTTCTCCTCTGTTTTCTTCACATGAAAGTTGAGGTTGGCTTCCATTTTGAGTCTCTGTATATTTGTCTGTTTTCATCGCAGATCTCACTCCTCTACATCTAATGATCGATTGGGTAGCCCATGAGGCTATCTAGGGAAGGTACAGGAAATGAGAGATTTGAAAGTCAGGGAGCCTAGTCCTCTCTGAACAAGTTGATCTCATCATCGAACTTACTGGTGATTTAATGATTAAAGAAGTAAGCATTGAGAAGAACGTCAACACTATGCTATGTAAAAAGGGAGAATAGGAAAACGAATACACTACCCAAAATTACCATTAAAAGGTATACAGATGGTTCTAAAACCAAAATAGAGGCCGGCTCTGGAGTATACTGGGCAAAAACCAAGTATACACTATCGTTTGGCTTCTACCCCAGTGTTTTCCAGGCAGAAATACTTGCAATCGAAAGATGCATAGATATAAACCTGGAGAGAAACTATCAAGGGTGTGACATTGTGATCCATTCTGATAGTCAAGCTGCTATCAAAGCACTGAACTCCTGTATCATCGACTCAAAGCTGATATGGGAATGCCGGAGGAAACTTAATGGAGTAGGCAAGAACAACAAGGTCTCTTTAGTCTGGGTTCCTAGTCACTCGGGAATCAAAGGAAACGGAGAGGCCAATTCACTTGCCAGAAAGGGAGCACAAATGCCACTAACTGACCCAGAACCTTTCTGTGGCATAGGCAAATGCCCCTATAAAAGAGAGTTTTTGGAGAAGGAAGAGACTGAAAGGAAAGCACTCAGGAGGAATCTTCCAGGAATGGATCACTCCAAAAATTTACTTCGGAACTTTAAATATCAAGACCCAGAAAGTATTCGGATTTCAGTAGGAATAAGTTAATGGCTTCCTCACAGGACATTGTCACCTTGGAAAGCATATGATGAGAATGTCATTCAACAGAAACTGACGAGTGTAGATTCTGTGGGGAAGGGGAGGAAGCTCCTGTTCAACTGGTTACAAAATGCCTCGCCAATCCAGCACAAAGAATATCTTGGACGAGAGAATTACAGGAGAAACGAGGATTTAACCTCCTTGAAGCCCTCTCAGATACTGGAGTTCATTGGAGCTCTGGAGCTGGAGGGCGAGCTGTAGGTAGCGCATTTGAGAAAGCAGCTCTGATGGGGGGCATAACAGATCCCTTGCCTAACTATAACTATTTGTCTGTTTTTGACAAACAAGGAAGCTTCCATTGCTCACCGAATGAACTTCTCTGCTTTTCCTGACTATTGCTGGATAGAGTCTGTTCATGATAATGAGAAAACCAGTAAATTTCAGTTCTATTGTGTTGCCTTAATGTCCAACGTGGCACTAAAAGAAGAGTCTCATTTCGTTTAATTCTGCGGTTGTCATCTTCGTAAATAATTTCTATAATAATCGCTCACATAGCAACACATTACTTTTCATTTCTGTCCTTTGTTGATAGGGAGCTGTGGTAAATAAGGTAAAACCTATCTCGAAAACGTGTGCATGGCTTTCAATTGGGTAGGTAGTTGTATGCGCCAGTTGAGGCATATAAATGCGTTATTCCCTTCGTTCACTCGCACCTCCCATCAATTTCCGTTACCTGGCTGTTTCCATTCATTCATATCGCACATTTCTTGCCTCGAACCAAGGCAGGTAATTGTATTTGCGATGAGAAAATTGGGAATAATTACCACCGATATACGCGAGATAGCGTTTGGCTTTTATGTGTATCAGCTTTGATCTACAGTAGTTGGAACCCTAACGAATCAAGCTGAATTCTGAATTCGGCCGGAAAAAATATGCCATTCGACATATTAGTTTTTTCCCCGAGGACAAATTCGAAATTATTTCCATTACTTTTTCACGCATTCGTGCCACATAAGATTACTCATGAAAATAACCATCCAATTGTGAATCGTTTTTTTTTTTTGTTCAGAGAAGCTGAATCTTTAAAAGACACCCAGTGATGCCGGGTATTTTCCAAGATTCAACCGACTAAAATCTCCGAATTACAACTTATAGTTTTTCATGGATTTTCAATCGTCTCTTCGGCAAGAGTATGGCTTGGCTTTTTGTCCATTCATCTTTATTTTTCAATTGATGCACCACTTGTTTATTTCGTCAGCTGCTTCTGGTAGTCTCCGGTAAATGACGTCTACTAACATCTTTCTTGGATATTTGAGTATATCATAAATATATATATTTCACAGTAGAGGGCCTAGAACTGATTTAAAGAAATACCGAAATCAACTTCAGAGAAGACGATGACAATGAGGACTTAGAAGAAGAAATCGAAGGAAATGAAGAACTGAAGTTGGAACCGCCGGAAGGCGATACCATCCCAAACCCAACAACACTAACGCAAATTAAAGAAATCATCAAGAAATTGAAAAACAGAAAAGCTCCAGGAAAAGACAAAGTAACAAACTTTATGTTACGGAAATTGCCCAGAAAAGGAATAGCAGCGCTAACCAATATAGCAAACGCAGTGATGAGAACAGAATACTATCCGGAAAGATGGAAAACAGCAGAAGTAATTGTGTTCAATAAGCCAGGAGAAGATAGAAAATTCCCACAAAACTACAGGCCGATAAGTCTACTGTCAGCACTTGGAAAAATTGTCGAAAAAGTCATTTCAAAAAGACTCAATGAAGAAACAGAAGCGCTGAATCTGATACAATTTGGGTTCAGAAAAAATCATTCCACAGAACTTCAACAGTCAAGGATCACTGAATATGTCACTGGAAGATTTCAGAATAAACAAGCCACAGGATTAGTGCTATTAGATGTCGAGAGAGCCTTCGACCGAGTTTGGCACGAAAGACTTGCCTACAAGATGATGATGGCAGGCTACACCACCAAAACCTGCAAGATAAAAAGAAACTACCTGAGGAACCGCCATATTTATGTCAAAATAGACGACACATTATCTACCACCAGACAAGTAGAAGCAGGAGTGCCCCAAAGAGCAGTTCTAGGACCTCTGCTCTACAACATATATATCTACGATATTCCTAAGAACCCAAGGAATCTGCTAGCCCTTTATGCAGACGACACGGGAAAAGCCTTCAGACATCGACGAGCAGATGTCATACACAGAAGACTGCCAGAAGCACTAGAAGATTCAGAAGAATGGTTCATTAGACGGAAAATTCAAATAAATAGCAAAAAGAGCCAAGCTATTCTACTACAGAAGCGGAGACTTGAAATTAATTCCAACCTACAGATAGATGGAGAAGAGATAAATGGAAAAATGAAGTCAAATATCTAGGAGTAAAACTAGATAAGGGGCTTACATGGAAAAACCATATAAAATATGCAGTGGCAAAAACAAACTCAGCAATGAGTAGACTTTACCCACTGCTAGGAAGAAGAAGCCAAATGAACCAAAGCACGAAGCTACGAATGATCAAGTCAATTGCAAGACCCCAATTAACATATGGCTCGGCGGTATGGGGAAATGCAGCCAATAGCCATATAAAGAAGATTCAAGCAACAGAGAATAAACTGCTCAGAGCAGCAATGAATATGCCGTGATTCGTAAGAAACCAACAAATCCACAGAGACCTAGAATGGGAAACTGTCACAGATTTCCTGAAAAAGAAGGCCGAGAAGATATTTGAAAAAGCAAAGCAACACCCAAATGATGAGCTAAGAAGACTTGTTGACTACAACCTCGCAGAAGATGTGGTTAGGATACCCACCTATCACAAAAGACCCAGAGATCAACTACGAAGAAACAGAAACTGAGTAATCTCAATTTAAATTATCCAGAAGAAGAGACTCCTATGAAATTTAAATTCATAGGTAGCACAATTATCAAACGACAAAGATCGTGATAGAGAAACGAACAAGAAGAGTCAAAAGGTTAATAGGTAATAAATGCCCGGAATCTAGAACAGCAGGTAAGGTTTAGTTAGAGTAGGTCATGCTCACACTTTTCTATCTATCGGAGATGGTTCGTCCACATGAGGATTCCCCCTGACTAAAAAAAAAAAAAAAAAAAGAAGGTCGTGATTCCCGAAGTTTCACACTGTCCTTTTTACGGAAATAGTTCGTCCATGAGGATTCCCCCGCTCCCAATTGTCTGATACTTGTATGCCCGTCGTCTATTCTGACATAAAAATCTCTATCTCTCAGATACTTTTCCATAATTCTGCACATTAAGGTTGCGTTTTTATTTCAATCTAATTAGAAACGCCGCTGATACATTTACGATTAATCGATTAGATATTTCGATTCGAATAAAAACGCACCCATTGTGTGAGTATCCTGCTGTGGAAATACTTGCAATCCAAAGATGGAACCTGAAAAGACTATCAAGGTTGTGACATTGTGGTCCATTCTGATAGTCAAGCCGCTATCAAAGCACTGAACTTCTGTATCATCGACTCAAAGCTGATATGGAAGTGCCAGAGGAAACTAAATGAAGTAGGCAAGAACAACAACAAGGTCTCTTTAGTCTGGGTTCCTGGTCACTCAGGAATCAAAGGAAACGAAGGGGCCAATACACTTGCCAGAAAGGGAGCACAAATGCCACCTACTGGCCCAGAACCCTCCAGTAGCATTGGGAAAGGCACCTATAGAAAAAATTTTGGAGAAGGAAGAGACTGAAAGAGACGCACTCTGGAGGAATCTTCTAGGAATGAATCACTCTAAAAAATTCCTTCGGAACCTAAAAGTACAAGATCCAAAAATTATTTGGATCTCTGTAAGAATAAGTTACGCCTCCTCACTGGCTTCCTCACGGGACATTGTCACCTTAGAAAGCATACGATGAGAATGGGCTCAACAGAAATTGACGAGTGTAGATTCTGTGGAGAAGAGGAGTCAAGTTCTGTTCACCTGGTTACAGAATGCCTCGCCATTGCAAACCAGTGCAAAGAATGTCTTGGACAATAAAATTACAGGAGGAATGAGGATTAAACCTCCTCGAAGTCCTCTCAGATACTAGAGTCAATTGAATCTCTGGAGCTGGGGTGCGAGCTGTAGGTAGCGCATTTGCGAAAACAGCTCTGATGAGGGGCACAATAGACCTTGGATCGCACTGAAATGTAACTCCCTTGCCTAACTATAACTATAACAATCCTGCTGTTATCATCATATAGACATTAGCCTATAAGGATTACCTTCGTGCCATACCCTGTCGAATGCTCTTGTTCTTTTTAGTCGGGGGGAATCCTGAGGAATGAACTATCTTCGATAGGTAGAACAGAGTGAGACTTCGTGTGAAGCACGACCTACTCCAACTAAACCTAACCCTTTTAGATTACGGGCATTTTATCGAATGCTCTCGCCACACCAACCTACGGTGATATATTCTATGAGCCCGAGTATTTGAAGTTCGAACGAATGTTCTCTTCTGAATCCAAATTGTTCAGCCGGTATAAGATTCAGGTATTCGGTTTCTTCATCTAACCTATTTGCGATAATTGGATCATTACGATGTCTTGTAGTATTTTATGACATATCCAAGATATACACATTTGCTGAAATATTACGACAAAAATTCGATTCCAAAGGCTCATCTTGATGCAATGTGCGCCAAAGAAATGAAGAAAATGGTGTAAGGTAAACTGTTTTATTCATCATTCGAAGCATAAGTTTCACCAAAACGTTATATACTGTACTAACGAACTGATTTTAAAGCAATGTGGTGATTTTATCGGGTGTTATTTATCGTCAGTCATAATTGTTAAAGGCTGAGAATCCTCGAACATAAGATCATAACGAAGAGTTCCCCATAATATTCGAAAGAAGATTATCCAACAATATTCAATTCGAAGTTGAATATTGCTCTGGTTCATCTGAACTTGATTGGATTCACCGAAGTTGACAATTTATTCGAAGATTCCTGAAAGGAAGCTCATCTGTGAGGTCTGCAGATTCACTGGGGATGTCCTGAAGCATCCCAAGGAAGATATAAAAGATTCCATTCGCTTCCAGGATGATAATATTAAACAATCGTATATTATTGAAACTTGTCAGTTCAAACTCCCGGTGTTCTGAATTATAAATATGACTGGCAAGTGCATGATGTGCCTTTTCTTGGTCCCTAGTGGATTCAGGGGGGGCCTGGCAATTTCCGCGTTTGCTGTTGCTTCCTGCGTGCAAATCTCTAAATGCCCTCCATTGAAAAACAAATTCGTTTTGTTTACATCTTGTTCTCGCTCAAGATCAGCGTTATTTCAGATTCGATACGCTTTCCGCGCAGTGAAATTTCAACTTTCCTCGAACCAATCAAACATGAAGCTTATCCATCTTTTCGGTTATTCTCAACTGATATTTTCTACATTTGTTTCAGTGTTTTCTGGTGGCGAAGCTGCTCATGCCGTCAAACGTTTCACCGGTCTATACACAGGTCCTTATTTCGATCCCACAACTACAACGAATATAACCACACAGCTTGGCACACACGCCTATCTGCCTTGCAAAGTGAAACAGCTTGGCAACAAGTCAGTATCCTGGATAAGGAGAAGAGATGCTCACATCCTCACCGTAGATAGGTACACTTTTATAGCAGATGACCGTTTTCAAGCCTTTCTAGTGGAGGCCACCGACACATGGACGCTTCAGGTTAAGTACGTTCAGGCGAGGGATGCTGGGCAGTATGAATGCCAAGTTAGCACAGAACCAAAAATGAGCCATTTTATAACTCTCAACGTTGTAGGTAAGTCTTTATTATATTAACCACCTACGATGAAACAGATTATTCGTTCGAAAATAGTGAACCATTAATTCTACGTATGTCTTATGTTGGATTCCATGTTTACCAATTATTTGTGAAGTTTTTTAGTATACAGGGTGTTTCATGAATGGTTGGCCATAGCCTAGTGGTGAATGCAGGTCATCCAGGCCCTTCAGAAAAGTCGCTTGCTTTGTATCCTAAGGCTATTAGTTTAGGAGACACAGGGTGATTTATGGATTTCGGTCTGAATTAACGATAGCCATAACTCTGAGGTCCAATTTTGATCATGGGTTTGTTCAATTCAGAAAGTCCTCAGTGTATCGTGGTTTATCTTTCAAGCCCCAAAATCTATAATTGCGGCTGTTTTGAGATTTTCCAATGAGATTTGTATTTGAAGGTTATCCCGTTCAAAAAGAATTAAAACCGAATTATACAATAATAACATATCCAGAAAAAGTCTCAGAGAAAACCTCATTGTTCTTAAAACAAAAAGAAATCAATATCGCGTATATAACTGATAATAGCTTAGGTAAATTCATCAAAAATAATAAAGATAAAACGGATCAATCAGATAAATCGGGAGTATATAAACTAACATGCGGAGATTGTCCCAGTTTCTATATCGGCCAAACTGGTAGAACCTTCGATGAAAGAATTAAGGAACAGAAGTTCTTTCGTTAACGGATTTCGCAGAATATTTATTGACGAAAAAGCATTGCTTTATACATGATTACAAAATTCTGCATATTGGAAGTGAAGGCTTCAAACTCAATTAGTTAGAAAGCATGAAAATCAACAAACAAAAATGGTCAACTAATTTGCTTAACGACCAGGTAGAGTTAAATAATTTCCCTTAGTTGACTTTGTTCAACCGTAACGACCGTTGTACGAGAACCTGATAAAGAGATCATGTATGTAGAAACCAATCCTTATCTACAGGGTCTTTCACGAGGAACCTCACCCATATTTATACGGGAAACTACTGAACGTATTTTCATGAAATTCAGCACTTCGGTTTTTCCGGAAATGACGTCAACTTCCGTTTTTCAAATTAGAACACCATTTTTTAAATCGCAGAAATAGATTCCTTAGAAAATTTCAAGTTATTTTGATGTAACATTTTTCAGTTTTGGTTGGAAAATTCTCTCTGAGCGGGAAAATTCGAAAAAAAAATCGAAAATAGAGCTCCGCTGAAACAAGAATAACTTCGAGGTTTTTGGATGGAAAATTTTCATTTTTGGGATTTTTCAAGATGTAAGATTGATGTATCCACTTTAAAAATCTAAATCGCGATTCATGATACATGGGGTGAAAAAATCGCTTTCAAAGTTAGGGATAACAAAATCGTGAAAAATCAATTTTTCAAATTAGAACCCCATTTTTTTATGGCAGATATTGAATCTACGTTAAAAAATAATGTGAGTGTATGCATCACACCCTTGCCCTAAAATGGATATTTTCTGAGTTATTCACAAAAAACTGTTTTTCGTCTTGAATTTTCAGCTATTTCTTTTCCCTTCACGCCAAAAAGATGAAATTTTCAGGAAATGTTATTTGAACCATGCTGTAGATTTTTCACCCCTTCTTGAAACCGACTTCAAGTTACTATTAGGAGAACCATGGCAAACTCTCGCAGTTATAACTAGAGAAGATGCTCAAAGTTTTGACCGTTAATTTCTAGACATTTATTTATACGTCTCAGGAATGCTTCGTGCGTTGCTCTTCTTATTTCATCGGGAGGAAGAGATCTGCAAAAGTGTTTAAAAACCAAATTGAGTTTAAAAACTATGAATCTAAAAATCTAAACAAACCTGAACGCATTTCTGACTCGTTCTATGCAGTCCTCTTTATCAGTCAGGGGAGTTGAGTAGACAATATTTTTTATCCTACCCCAAACATAATAGTCTAAAGGAGTTAAATCGGGAGAACGTGGTGGCCAAAGATGTGGACCATTGTTCGCCAACCATCGATCTTCAAATAGCCTGTAGAGGATATTTGACACATTGAGTGAATTGTGTGGAGGCGCGCCATCTTGTTGATACCATAAGTCATTATGGTTCTGTACTAGCGGCTCAATTATTTGAGTCAATATGTCATTCCTGAGACGTATAAATAAATGTCTAGAAATTAACGGTCAAAACTTTGAGCATCTTCTCTAGTTATAACTGCGAGAGTTTGCCATGGTTCTCCTAATAGTAACTTGAAGTCGGTTTCAAGAAGGGGTGAAAAATCTACAGCATGGTTCAAATAACAGTTCCTGAAAATTTCATCTTTTTGGCGTGAAGGGAAAAGAAATAGCTGAAAATTCAATACGAAAAACAGTTTTTTGTGAATAACTCAGAAAATATCCATTTTAGGGCAAGGGTGTGATGCATACACTCACATTATTTTTTAACGTAGATTCAATATCTGCCATAAAAAAATGGGGTTCTAATTTGAAAAAATTGATTTTTCACGATTTTGTCATCCCTAACTTTGAAAGCGATTTTTTCACCCCCTGTATCATGAATCGCGATTTCGATTTTTAAAGTGGATACATCAATCTTACATCTTGAAAACTCCCAAAAATGAAAATTTTCCATCCAAAAACCTCGAAGTTATTCTTGTTTCAGCGGAGCTCTATTTTCGATTTTTTTTTCGAATTTTCCCGCTCAGAGAGAATTTTCCAACCAAAACTGAAAAATGTTACATCAAAATAACTTGAAATTTTCTAAGGAATCTATTTCTGCAATAAAAAAATGGTGTTCTAATTTGAAAAACGGAAGTTGACGTCATTTCCGGAAAAACCGGAGGTGCTCATGCCTTGAAAATATTTTAGATTTCATCAGCATCGTGAAATACTTATAAGTGCTGAATTTCATGAAAATACGTTCAGTAGTTTCCCGTATAAATATGGGTGAGGTTCCTCGTGAAAGACCCTGTATACCCCTTATCTATTCCTCCTACCCTTTAGGAAGTAGGTATTCATTCCAAACAACTGCAACAATGAGCTTAGTTTATCTCGTCTCCTGGTGAAGCCATGGTGTGGCGAAACACGTGTAGTGGTTTTGTTAAACTCTCAATCAGTAAAAATCGTAGACTAAGTTAATTGAGTTGATATGGATTTTCATCAAGGTCGTTTGAAATTTAATTTTCTTGATAATTTCAAAACTACGGATTCGATTCTGACCAAATTTCGTATTTTAATGGAGAATGATATATTCAAGCAACTATTTTTTCCAGGTCGCATAACCAGAACCATTTTAAATTCCAACGAATTATTGAATAAAAAATCTTTATAATACTGTAACAGCTGATTCGGCATAATTGACAAAGAGATGCTGTAATTTTTTCGACAGCTCTCAAACATTTCTTCAATTAGTTTCTGAAACTGGAAAATGCGGATGTACCTACAAGAAGGATGAACAATTGCTCAAAAGCTCCTGACTTTACGGCAGTGATCTTTATAATTTTTCATTTCTGTACGTTCCTATTTCTTTTTTGACTATATTCGTGAGTCTATAGGGATTCAGAATTCTTAGGGGAATTCCGAGTCGAATGAATCTTCGAAATCAAAGAAACTGTTCGGAATGGTCCGGGGTGTCGATTTTCCCTACGAAGTTTATAAATTCCGAAGGAACGAATGCCTCGAACTTCTCGGAAAACCTCCATAAAATTTCTGGATTCAATGATTTGAATTGATGCAGGATATCTAGATAATTAAGCTTGAATAAAATCAATAGACCCAAAACGCATTTAGGAAAAGTTTTTCACCCCAAACTGGAACTCGAATTCCTTTGAACACGATTTATACTCAATATTTCATTAGATGCCAACAGTTCAGATAATGAATGTTTACTTTCATTGTGAACTTCGAACAGTTTTTCCCATGTGGTCCAACCTCCTCAACTGAGAATATCTTAGCCGGAAGCTTAGCGAAACGGAGTTCATTTGAACGATTAGAATGGAAAACCGCCTGATTTATGAATAGGGATGATGAAATCCGTCGATGATTGATTCGTCAATGGAGCTGTTAGACTTGAGGAGGATCGAAACGCATTGTTTAATGGGGCTTCACAACCCATTTATCTCTTTTGGCTGTACACACTTCAATCCCATCTTTCTCTTCTTCATACCCTTTTTGAATGTACGCCTGATCTTAGAAATCTCCTTTTTATACAGGGTGCGTCACTGTAGTAAGGTAGCTGTTTTCGCAAATGCGCTACCTATAGCTCGCCCTCCAGCTTCAATGAACTCCAGGGCCGTATCTAGGTACTATTGTGCCTGTGGCAATATATTTGACAGCGCCCCCCCATTTGCGTAGATTTTTTTCATCCATCATATTTTCTTATAGTATTTTTTTTTCATGATGCTAGTCATATATTTCCGTAAAAGATTCAAAATAATACACATTTTTATGGAAATTGAAACATTGAAATACACATTTTGAATGAGATGCATAAAAATTAAACAAATTCTGAAAAAACAAAAGGAAATATTCATATTTATGTAATAAATACGAACCTTCATCTTAAAAAATATAAATTCTTCAACTTAAAATTCAAAAATACATACTGCAAATGTAAAATAAAAATTTTTTGGTAAGTTGACTAGAAAACAATAATCGATAATCACAATCTCTGCAGAAAAAACCGCAAACTTAGCATACAAATACTATTTTATAACCCTTTGAAACACGTACTAATAGTTTCGTACAGGGCCCGATGTTACAATATTCAAGAGTATAAAAAAATCACTAGAAAAATCTTTGCCAGATGAGATTTAAGATTCAATGAAAACTATGAAAAGTTACACTGAAATTTGTGTTGTATTAGATTTCATTCAAAAAAAGACGCTCTGAGAAGTGAGAACATATTTTCCGCAATGAACCAAACATATTTCTTCTTGAATTGAAAGTAACAATATTATTATGTTGAAATGCGAATAATTGAATATATCCGATGCCAGAATAATGTCATAAAAAAATAATGAATACTCAGTACAACTCACCTTCAAAAGCACAATTTATAATGCTCGAATCCAAAAGCACAATGGCAAAAAAGTCAGAATATAAAGAAAACTCAAAACTTATATCCCTTCAAATCTGGATACACACTAAACGAACATTAAAATTTAAATTTTTTGCTCATCTCTTCACAATTGAAAGGAATCAATATTTATGTAGAATAGAATAAGATTCCCCAATTTTTCTCCCACTTCTTGAGCTCAAAACTCTGATTGGTGAATTTTTGGCAATACAAGTCTTTTTTAAAATACCACAGATGTGGCCCAAAAATCTAAACAAATCGATCATTATGAACAATCCTCATCAAAGAAGCCGCCCTTTAAAACAAGCTGGATGCGATAAGGAATGTAGTGTAAACAACTCATAAAAGAGCTGTGCTTGGAATCGCATGACGATATTACCGATTGTAATATTTATTATCAGAGTGCGGCATCTTTGAAAATTTTTTATAACAATTGGACCATATTTCTCGTATTTCTGACCTTATTGCATTCTCATTTTGTACTTTGAATATCAATGTTTCGAAATGTTGTGATCGAATTACTTACTTACGTTACCGTGTTGTCATCTTTCGAATTGATTTTATTTGCTTGGCGCTCCTATTCTTTTATTTTGGATATTTTTTGGCGCCTCTTCGGATCTTGCGCCCGTGGCAAGTGCCACCCTTGCCACGCCCTGATGAACTCCAGTATCTGAGAGGGCTTCAAGGAGGATGAATCCTCATTCCTCCTGTAATTCTCTTGTCCAAGACATTTTTCGCGCTGGTTTGCAATGGCGAGGCATTCTGTAACCAGGTGAACAGGAGTTTCC
The DNA here is from genome assembly GCA_963966015.1 of Aphidecta obliterata. Classification (NCBI taxonomy): domain Eukaryota; kingdom Metazoa; phylum Arthropoda; class Insecta; order Coleoptera; family Coccinellidae; genus Aphidecta; species Aphidecta obliterata. The sequence continues at coordinate 11,089,387 of OZ014436.1, forward strand.
TCCTCTTCCTCACAGAATCTACACTCGTCAGTTTCTGTTGAGCCTATTCTCATCATATTTTTTCTTAGACGACAATGTCCTGTGAGGAAGCCAGTGAGGTGGCTTAACTTATTCTTAGTGAAATCCGAATACTTTTTGGATCTTGAACTTTAAAAGTTCCGAAGGAACTTTTTGGAGTGATCCATTTCTGGGAGATTCCTCCAGAGTGTTTTCAGTCTCTTCTATCTCCAAACACTATTTCTTGTAGGTTCATGTGCCTATGCCACAGAAAGGTTCTGGGACAGTAAGTGGCCTTTGTGTTCCCTTTCTGGCAAGTGTATTGGCCTCTTCGTTTCCTTTGATTCCTGAGTGACCAAGAACCCAGACTAAAGAGACCTTGTTGTTCTTGCTTGCTTCATTAATTTTCTTTGGCACTCCCATATCAGCTTTGAGTCGATGATACAGGAGTTCGGTGCTTTGATAGCAGCATGACTATCAGAATGGATAACAATGTCACACCCTTGATAGTTTCTTTCCAGGTTTATATCTATGCATCTTTGGATTGCAAGTATTTCAACCTGAAAAACACTCGAGTAGGAGCCTAACGATAGGTTTTAGAATCATCTGTATACCATTTAATGGTATTTACTTTGGAATTTTTGGTGGTGTTTCCCTTTTTCCATCCTTCCTTTCTACATAGCATAGTGTTGAAGTTCTCATCCATGCTTATATTTTCAATCGTGTTTCACTGTAAGTGAAACTCGAAGAATTCATCGTTCATAATACTTTGCGAAGATGTCAGTCGAACGGCTAGGCTACTGTTGTGGCATAAACCTAGGAACCGGTCCTGGACCTCACGTTACAGCTTCTCGCATATGCCCTGCACCACAAAGAGTCGCAGCCATGACACAAAATGAATTAGCCCACGGATCAAGAGAACCGCTACTCATGCGTGAACATGTTAATGTGCTGTATGAATCAGATGATTCGGATATTGTGTTATGATAATTCGTGGATTGTACGATACGCTCGTGCCACATTCGTTTCCTCGCATAATTGCAATAACCAACCGTTTGATGTGTCATTTTTTTATTCGAACAAACGCGTTTCCAGGCACGTTGAAAAATCTTCACTTATGTTAATAATTTCCCAGTTATCCTGAGATTATGTCGAGTAAAAAGGTAGTCCCTCCCTAATCCAGCGGAATTTCAGTAATTCCAGAACTAAACATAAGCACACTAGCTGATCGATACGTTGGTACATAAATTCCTGGGGCTGAAAATTCAGATAATTGAGGATAAAAAAAGCGGTCATGCTTATTAGCGACCATTCATGGAATAAATGCATTCCATGAAATTGAAAACGATTATAAATGTGTAAAACCTTTGATGTCGCTGATTACCATAAAACCTGCTGTGGGCTATTAAAATTCATAAAAACTACGCCGAGTTCAAACAATTCAGCTCGACTATTTTGAAGCACAGCAGTTGCCCTTTCTGTTATACGAATTTGCACACTATCACAAACTGTCATCGGGTTTATGATTTTACTAATGATTTGCGGGTAATTTATTCAGAGGGATGGTATTACCTCTTCGACAATGGCTCAGAGCGGATTATTCGACTTTTGTTATATTTTACGTTCATGTTGGCCGCCTAGTTGAATAGTCAAACTGAAGCTGAAATGAAGAATAAACCATAGCGCTCAACCAAAAAAGGTTCTTTCCTCATTAAATTGTCCAAAATTGAGATGAAATCATTGCAACATCGATTTTTTCCTCCACTGCTCATTTGGTCTGAATGATGTATCCCAAAAATGCGGAAAGATTCTTCAACGACCTTTTTCAGTATGTAGAAGTGTGTCCTACCTATTTTGTCCTTTCGTTCCATCAGCTGCGCTATTTACTTGATTCAACAAGGCGTCCCTAAAATCAATCACCTCGTGCCAGTCCTATTTGTAATAATGATTCCTCTATCTCGGCCTGAATGATATATTCTTTTCTGAATGATGAACATTTACAACTGTCAAGTCCTGGGACCCTGCGTAAAAACTATTCCAGATTCTATTTCGCAAGCTGCCGTTTGAAATAGGGTTATGCCCTTCAATCGAATGTGGTAGAACGACGGAACACTGGATGATAACGGTTTTTCTTCTCCTCGGGCTTTCCCATCAGAATTTGCATTCGACTGGAAAAAATTTCATAAGCTGGATACAATTGTGAGGTTTGAAATATGTGGACGATGAAATTATGTCGTTGATATTATAACCAAAAATGTGATCTCAATCAATGAAATCCTAGAGGCCTTGTTTATACGTTCGTTTAGGGGTGCACTCCCCCTGTAATTTTGCCTGAAAATATCAGCTTTCGCACCATCGATTTATGCCTATGGGGCTCCTGGCTTGTTACTCGACATTCGCCTCTTAACGTTACCCGTATAGCCTGACATGTCTGTCTGAATTGGTACATTGATTAATCGAAAAGTGACTTCAAATCTATTTGTGTACTTATTTATGGCGACACCATGAATCTGAAGAAGAATTGTCTGAAGTACAGAGATAGAGACCGCACTATTTTGATTTTTATCAAGCTGGAGATTACCATAAACAACGAGATCTATTTACAAAATATTCATGCTTCATACTACATAGATATAGAGCACGTGAAAAAAATCCAAAATTATGCACCACAGATCTGGAGGTTTCAAAATGGCGAATGCAACGGTTCTAGTTGGACGAGTATGTCGTTAATACTCGTCCAACTAGAACCGTCCTTCAAAAACCACATGAGAGTAAAAATAAAATTGAACCAATAAAGGAGGAGTAATGACAAATGGATTCAAAAATGCTGGAAAAAAGATCCACTTTGGTTTGAGCTGGTTCAAAAAAGGAATCGGTACCTTATAAACATTTAAGACCACCACGAGGTCTTCTAACAAAATATTCAGGTTGTCCCGGCAGTACGTGTTCTTTCACAGGTGTGAATAAAGTATATAAAGATGACGTCCCTCTGCGAAGATATGTGCCTCCAAATAGTACTCCCATAATTAAGTTTTTTTCTAATAACTTCCGAACGGCTCAAGAGATTTTGTTAATTTTTTGAATTTGACTCAATACAAATATCAGTAATGATTTGTTTCCAACACCTTTTCCATAACTCCTCCAGATCGCCAATAACGGGCTGACCTAGCACTTAATGGTCAGAAACTTTTTTTTGGTTGAAAATATCGGCGAAATTTCTTCATTTATGTATTTCAGTATTATTTTTGCGAAAAAAAAGTTATATTATTGCAACATCGAAAAAATACACTGTTTTCGAGTTACAAGCATTTTCATGATTGAATATCCAAATATTTTTTCATCAATATAATGGAAGTTTCAGATAAATGAACAATCACAGAGAAAGAAGTTTTAGTATCTGTAGCAACAATAAATAGCTGGCAATATTGATGAGTAAATATTAGGATATTCGATCATGAAAATGCTTGTAACTCGAAAAACGATGTATTTTGCACCGGTATACCTTTTTTGCAGAATTAATGATAAAATACATAAATGTAGGAATTTCACCGATATCTTCAACCAAAAAAAAGTTCCTGACCATTATGTGCTAGGGTCAGACGGTTCTTGGCGATCTGAAGAACTTATGAAGAACGTGTTGGAAACAAAACACTACTGCAATTCGAAAAATTAACAGAATCGGTTGAGTCGTTCCGAAGTTATTACAAAAAAACTGAAATATGGGAGTACCATCTTCGCAGGGGGAAGTGGTGGAAAAAAAATTTAGCATGTCGTCTTTATATACTTCATTCACACCTGAGAAGGAGTCATGTATTGCCAGGACACCCTGTATATGCTACATCCTTCATGGGCATAAAGCACGTGGAGGGGACTTAGAAATTGGTTTTGAAAAAAATGCTCCACATATCGAAGGGTTGCAAAATGGCGAATGCGAAGGTACAATATTGACTGGTGTTGATGATGATTATTTGAGAACCACATAAGAGTGAAAATATAATTGGAACAGTAAAGAAGGAGTAACAACAAATAGATTCGAGAAGACAGGAAAGAAGATTCAATATGATTTGAGAAATTGGTTTTGGAAAAAATTCTCCACATAGCGAATGCGAAGGTTCAAATTTGACTGGTGTTAATGATGATCATTTGAGAATCACATGAGTGTGAAAATATAATTGGAACAATAAAGAAGGACTAATAACAAATAGATTCGAAAATGCAGAGAAGAAGATTCACTATGGTTTGAGCTGGTTCAAAAAAGGAATCAGTACCTTATAAACCCTCAAACCTCCACGAGATCTTCTCACAAAATATACATGTAACATCCTTCATGGGTATAGAGCACGTGAGAGGGAAATTGGTTTTGAAAAAAATGCTCCACATATCGAAGGGTTGCAAAATGGCGAATGCGAAGGTACAATATTGACTGGTGTTGATGAAGATTACTTGAGAACCACATAAGAGTGAAAATATAATTGGAACAGTAAAGAAGGAGTAACAACAAATAGATTCGAGAAGACAGGAAAGGAGATTCAATATGGTTTGAGAAATTGGTTTTGGAAAAAATTCTCCACATAGCGAATGGAAAGGTTCAAATTTGACTGGTGTTAACGATGATCATTTGAAAAACACATGAGTGTGAGAATATAATTGAAACAATAAAGAAGGACTAATGAGAAATAGATTCGAAAATGCAGAAAAGAAGGTTCACTATGATTTGAGCTGGTTCAAAAAAGGAATCAGTACCTTATAAACCCTCAAGACCTCCACGAGATCTTTTCACAAAATATACATATAACATCCTTCATAGGTATAGAGCACGTGAGAGGGACTTGGAAATTGGTTTTGAAAAAAATGCTCCAATTATCGAAGTGCTGTAAAATGGCGAATGCGAAGGTACAAGTATGACTTATGTTGATGATGATTATTTGAAAAGCACATAAGAGTGAAAATGGAATGGAACAGTGAAGAAAGAGTAACAACAAATAGATTCGATAAGACAGGAAAGAAGATTCAATATGGTTTGAGAAATTGGTTTTGAAAAAAATTCTTCACATAGCGAATGCGAAGGTTCAAGTTTGTCTGTTGTTGGAGACGATCATTTGAAAACCACATGAGTGTGAGAATATAATTGGAACAATAAAGAAGGACTAATAACAAATAGATTCGAAAATGCAGAAAAAAAGATTCACTATGGTTTGAGCTGGTTCAAAAAAGGAATCAGTACCTTATGAACCCTTAAGACCTCCACGAGATCTTTTCACAAAATATACATGTAACATCCTTCATGGTTATAGAGCACGTGAGAGGGACTTGGAAATTGACTTTGAAGAAAATGCTCCAAATATCGAAGGGCTGCAAAATGACGAATGCGAAGGTACAAGTTTGACTTATGTTGATGATGATTATTTGAAAAACCACATAGAAGTGAAAATATAATAGGAACAGTAGAGAAAGAGTAACAACAAATAGATTCGATAAGACAGGAAAGAAGATTCAATATGGTTTGAGAAATTGGTTTTGAAAAAAATTCTTCACATAGCGAATGCGAAGGTTCAAGTTTGTCTGTTGTTGGAGACGATCATTTGAAAACCACATGAGTGTGAGAATATAATTGGAACAATAAAGAAGGACTAATAACAAATAGATTCGAAAATGCAGAAAAAAAGATTCACTATGGTTTGAGCTGGTTCAAAAAAGGAATCAGTACCTTATGAACCCTTAAGACCTCCACGAGATCTTTTCACAAAATATACATGTAACATCCTTCATGGTTATAGAGCACGTGAGAGGGACTTGGAAATTGACTTTGAAGAAAATGCTCCAAATATCGAAGGGCTGCAAAATGACGAATGCGAAGGTACAAGTTTGACTTATGTTGATGATGATTATTTGAAAAACCACATAGAAGTGAAAATATAATAGGAACAGTAGAGAAAGAGTAACAACAAATAGATTCGATAAGACAGAAAAGAAGATTCAATATGGTTTGAGAATTTGGTTTTGAAAAAAATTCTTCACATAGCGAATGCGAAGGTTCAAGTTTGTCTGGTGTTGAAGACGATCATTTGGAAACCACATGAGTGTGGGAATATAATTGGAACAATAAAGAAGGACTCATAACAAATAGATTCGAAAATGCAGAAAAAAAGATTCACTATGGTTTGAGCTGGTTCAAAAAAGGAATCAGTACCTTATAAACCCTCAAGACCTCCACGAGATCTTTTCACAAAATATACATGTAACATCCTTCATGGGTATAGAGCACGTGAGAGGGACTTGGAAATTGGTTTTGAAAAAAATGCTCCAAATATCGAAGTGCTGTAAAATGGCGAATGCGAAGGTACAAGTATGACTTATGTTGATGATGATTATTTGAAAACCACATAAGAGTGAAAATAGAATGGAACAGTGAAGAAAGAGTAACAACAAATAGATTCGATAAGACAGGAGAGAAGATTCAATATGGTTTGAGAAATTGGTTTTGAAAAAAATTCTTCACATAGCGAATGGGAAGGTTCAAGTTTGTCTGTTGTTGGAGACGATCATTTGAAAACCACATGAGTGTGAGAATATAATTGGAACTATAAAGAAGGACTAATAACAAATAGATTCGAAAATGCAGAAAAAAAGATTCACTATGGTTTGAGCTGGTTCAAAAAAGGAATCAGTACCTTATAGACCCTCAAGACCTCCACGAGATCTTTTCACAAAATATACATGTAACATCCTTCATGGTTATAGAGCACGTGAGAGGGACTTGGAAATTGACTTTGAAGAAAATGCTCCAAATATCGAAGGGCTGCAAAATGGCGAATGTGAAGGTACAAGTTTGACTTATGTTGATGATGATTATTTGAAAACCACATAAGAGTGAAAATATAATTGGAACAGTAAAGAAAGAGTAACAACAAATATATTCAAAAAGACAGGAAAGAAGATTCAATATGGTTTGAGAAATTGGTTTTGAAAAAAATTCTTCACATAGCGAATGCGAAGGTTCAAGTTTGTCTGGTATTGAAGACGATCATTTGAAAACCACATGAGTGTGAGAATATAATTGGAACAATAAGGAAGGACTAATAACAAATCGATTCGAAAATGCAGAAAAGAAGATTCACTATGGTTTGAGCTGGTTCAAAAAAAGAATCAGTACCTTATAAACCCTCAAGACCTCCACGAGATCTTTTCACAAAATATACATGCTACATCCTTAATGGGTATAGAGCACGTGACAGGGATTTAGAAATTGGTTTCAAAAAAGCCACATATAGAAAGGTTGCAAAATGGCGAATGCAACGGTTCTAGTTTGACTGTTGTGAATGACGATCATTTGGAAACCACGTGAGAGTAAAAATAAAATTGGAGCTATAGGGGAGGGTAACAACAATAGATTCAAAAATGCAGGAAAGAAGATTCAATATGGTTTTAGTTTGACTCTCGCAAATGAAGAAATTTGAAAACGACAAAAATGAAATAAGAGGATTAATGACAAATTGGATCAAAAATGAGTACAAAAATTCAGGAAAGAAGATTCAATATGGTTTGAACTGGTTAAGAAAAAAAAAGATTTTGTCAGTATCTTATAAACCCCAAGAAAGTGGAATACCTTGAATAAAAAGGAGAGAACATATAGGGAAGGAACTCAAGAATAACAAAAGCAGAAAGGAAAGAATGAAAAATAATTTGTGTCATCGGGGTGAGAAATAGCCTGAAGTGAAGAAAAATCGAAACAAATAGTTGAATAATTGGTCGATCTGTGATTTTTTTCTCACAGTTCTCAGTCAATAGATAAAATTCTGTTGACGTTCACATCTCGTTAAGATAAAAACAATGGTGCAAATCAAACATTTTATCGCACCCGGAGGAAAGTTGAATTGAACCTTATGACGACCATTAACCTGGCTCAATGAGTTACAGATCGCTTTACTACATTGTGCAGAGAATGTAGCATGCTTACTAGAAACTTTTCATGTAAGCTCATGGAAACTTTTATTTTATTCAAACATTTTTCTTGCTGATTCAACATTCGAGATAATTTGATTACATTACAACATCGTGATATTCCAATATTAATGGAGCTGTGCAAACAACAGAGTAGAATTATAATGAAACGATTAATCAATTAAGTCCCGAGATCGTCGATTCAAAAGGGTAAATGACATCTGTTTTTCTGGAATCGACGTTTTGACCTACATTTCGAATCAATCATATTTTTTATTTATTGTTTTTCTCAAGAATAATTAGTGTGCCGTGTCGAAATAACAGAAATATCCCATCCACATCATCCTCTCAATCATGCCACCCTGGATTCATTTTTGAATTGGAAAAATAATGGATTTATTCCATTAAACCACATACCACCTAAATGGTGTCAATTATCGGCGGAAAATACTTATAGGTTACAATCAATTTCAGAAAATCGTCGTTTATGGATTGGCTGGATGTGGAAGATGCTTTCATCGACACACTCAACAATTCGATTTTTTTTCTGTTTTGGGAATGAGCCTAAAATTTGCACAAAATTATGTAAATCATGAACTAAACAATACATAATTATTTGTTTGTTCTGCTATTTTAATGGATGAATATCTCGTACCGAATGTTGATTGAATATTGCGGGTTCGAATAGAATCCGCTTTCATCTCCCATATTCGTATATCAATAAAATAACAATCATTTAATTTCGAAGTTATTATGTGGAACGATTCCAACACGAATTTAACCCCACGAAAAATTCCACAAAATCGAATGAGAAAAATGCCACCGTGCAGGGAGGAAATGACATGGTGTAGATGACCTCCCACAAGCTTTCAAGTTGATAGTTGAACATTTTATTGTTGGGGAAATTTCCATTGTAGTCACGAAATGCTGTTGTGTTTTCTAATCAGTTTTCAGTCTTTCGCATAAGCCCCCTGATCGGAATAGACAAATAGTAGGGGGCGTAATATAACATGACAGGCGATTTGAAATTTGTGGCTTTCATGAACGTGTGGTGGCATTATTTAATCGAAATTTTCACGAAACGTTCATCACGCTAAGACAAAATGAGCCAGGGAACGGTTTCCTGTAATCCAATATTCCAGTGGTGGAGTAATTTCTTCTGCCCGTGCGAAAGCGTGTGCGGGGGTTTATTAAGAGTATTTTCAATAAATTATATCCCATGATTTACCCAAGTAGGGAGCATTCTGTTGTGAATTTTTCATATCACTCTCCGTTGTTTTGGCCGTTCTCCCTGTTGAATTCCTCTCTCGACTAGCTGGGTAAGCCTGGAAAAAATTCATCGGAAAAAATTCGGGCGGTATTATGAACTTTCTCGTTATCTCAAAATGAGCTCTATGGATTTCAACGCAGATAGGTTTTTTCATTCCTGTATATTTCATTCGATGAAGTACGTTACAGATGAGTGCGATTTCGGAATGATTTGAATAAAACGAGGTTTTTGGTGTCAGATTTTTTTTGATACTACGAATATTACGGGATTTTATGGCATCTCTGGATATGCTGCTTATACGAAGGTGTATTGAGGAACACAAAATTATAATATAACATTAAAGAAAAATATTGTGGAGGTTTCTTGACTGATGCGCCACTGAGTTTTGGTTCTTAAAATTCATAGTCACATTAATACGTAGATTTGATGAATGAATAGACTAGAACCGGATGATTTTATAATTATCTCCGTAATGAAATTATCGATTATTCAGAGCCGCGAACCGGATTTCACGCGAAGGCAGATAGAACATACAAGGCATCCTTGTGCGCCTGAAAATCAAGCTCCTCTGGTTGACTGACGAAATTCCAGGACACGTCCCCCTATATGGGTAATTCTGTATGAAAAATTTCATTTTCTATAGACCTCTCAATACGTGACTATTGTCAGACCGCGTCGCGCAAATGGACCCGATGAAAATGTTTAAATCGGATGAAAAAAAAATCCGCTCTGCTTCCATAAAGAACGCGGATGTAACATAGTTTCGCATTATGCGGGACATATTCGGTATTCGGATGCTGTTTACGCTAGAATTGATGGGATGCAACATTGCTGAAGGGCCTGTGGCTCGCTTCAAACATACCTTAGGTACGTTTTTTTTTTCCGATAATATCCTTTGTTGTATTCTGAATCTCATCTTGGTATTTTTATTGAAATCAGTAAACACTTTTCTATTTCGAAAAGATTATAAGGAATCATGCATTTTTGGGGTAATTCCTAACGTGCTTGGCAGCTAGGCAAAATGCTCTTACTTGAATTAAGAACTGTACAAACGGGAATTCAACTGTTGTTTTGAGTTAGTGATTTGAATTTCAGTTGAATTGTATCTCTATTGAATGAGAAGCAGTGACATATTTTTTTTTTTTAGTCAGGGGGAATCTACAGGGACAAACTATCTCCGATAGATAGAACAATGTGAGACCTGCTCTAACTTAACCTTACCTGCTGTTTCAGATTCCGGGCATTCATTGCCTATCAACCTTGTGACTCTTCTCGTTTGTATCTCTTTCTCGATCTTTGTCGTGTGATAATTGTGTTACCTATAAATTTCATAGGAGAGTATCTTCTTCTTGATATTTGAAATTGAGTTTACTCAATTTCTGTTTCTACGTAGTTGATCTCTAGGTCTTTTGTGATAGTTGGGTATCCTAAGCACATCTTCTGCGGGGTTGTAGTCAACTAGTCTTCTTAGCTCATCATTTGGGTGTGACTTACTTTTTCAAATATCTTCTCGGCCTTCTTTTTCAGGAAATCTGTGACAGTTTCCCATTCTATGTCTCTGTGGATTTGTTGCAATCTTCGCAAGTTCATTTATACACACCACATTCATTTAATTTATCCGTTCTATTTTCATTGTTTCCAATATAGCTGCCCAAATTGTTCGTGGTCTAATAGGCAACTAAAATATCCTTCCCGAATAAGTTAAAACTTTATAATGTCGGTCTTTTTCAAGTTTCGTTGGGTAAACTTCCTTCAAATTGTGGATGTGGATACGATATTGAATTAATAGACAGACTGTTATCGAAAACTAAAAAAAAATTATGAAAGCACTGCCGTGAATTCAGGAGCTTCTGAGCGCGTCTTACATCAACCTTGTAGGTAGATTCGCAATCTCCAGTTTTAGAAATCACTTGAAAGGAATTTTCGACACCTGTCAAAAAAATTCTCAAACTTAGACGAAACTCCAGACTTCATGTCACTGTCAGTGCTTCAGCTGACCAATTTTTTTTTCGATAATTCGCTAGAATTTTCTACGGTATCCATGGTATTGGTGATGCGATCTGGACAAAATTTCGCACGTAGTTTGAATACATTATTCTTCAGGAAGGTGTAAAATTTCATTCCAATCCAATCAGTTGTTTCGAAATTATCAGGAAAAAAATATTTTGAACGGCCATATTTACGGAACCCCTAGTCTAATTTTGCTCATTGATGAACGTGACCGCGACATTCGCGATCCAAACCCACCCTGAAAATTTCAATTTCCTAGGCCTTTCCCTTCAGAAGTTACAATTTTCTATGGTTTCTATGGTTCTGGTCATGCGATCTTGACAAAATATTGCTTTAATATATCATACTCGATTGAAATACAAAATTTCATCTCGAATCCGTAGTTTCGGTTAACAAAAAACTATGAAACGATTGTATCCTTGAAACAACACCCTGTTCATTTGAAAAATCGTTTATATATTTGAAAAAAGCATAAAAACTGAACTGAAACGTGTGCTTTACATTTTCGCGCAGACAGTTTTAATCCACAAATTTTTAACTCAACCGTTAAGTTTTTGAAAACGTGGATACCACAGAGTGGTTTAAAGTGACTTTCAATAATATATTTTTGAAACTATTGAATCCATAATTACTAAATCATCATTAAATACATTGGTTTCCCTTCTTATGACTAAAAACCAACGCATTGTGTATTTTCCAGTTACTTTTATTTTGAAGAAAAAATTAACTGTATGTGCATATCTTATCATCAAAATTAATATTGCTTAAATACCAGTTTGATTTTAAATATCATTTTTCGATGTTTTATTAGTACAATAATTGAATTTGGATTGTGGCTATTTCTATCAAGCTGTTGTAAGAACACATAATAAAACAGATTCGTATCCAAACTTGAATCTAGATAGGTATTCATGACATGAGGGCATTTCGAGCAGTTCATGAAAATGACTCATCTCAATTATTCCACTAAAACATTCAATAACAATTTTGATGATTAGATAATATGTATATACAGGGCGCTACTTTTTACCTACCTGGAAAATACACAACAGCTTGTTGTGTCTCTATGAAAAGCATAACTAATGTATTGAATGATAATTTAATAATTTTAAATTAATATAATTTAATAATCTTCAAAACTAGGCATTTGAGTTGAAGATTTGTAGATTAAAACTGTCTGCGCAAAAATGTAAAGCAGACGTTTCAGTTGAGTATTGTATGCTCTTTTCGAATATGTAAACGAATTTTCAAAATCCCGATATACAGGGTGTTGTTTCAAGGATACAATCGCTTCAAAAATTTTTGTTAAACCCGGACCTGGAGTTTCCTTGTGGTTATTGAGTGAATCATTTGAGCTTCAAATAAGAAACATGTGTGCCAAATATAAAGAAAATATACCGTTTGTTATGACCTCAAAAAGAAATAGGAAAATTCATGAAACATCCTGTATCTCGGTTACAAAATCAGTCAGAGCCAAAAATCTGGTATATTTAGAACCACCTCGATGCCCTCTATCCACCGTTCATGTATTTCCCTTTCGCAATCTATTAAAGATAGAGGACATTCGGCATACGCGGATCATTTGAAAATTAATGATCATGTTTTTAAAGAAGACATTTGCATATAAAAAATAAAAGTAGAAAATTGAATCTTTTGGAGAGCCTTAAGAAAAATAAACCAAAATCGTCTGTTTTTTATTGAACGATCAAGTAGACAATTCATCATTATTGAATCTTCTTGTGAAAAAATGGTTGGCTCTCTTCTAAATTATGGAAAAAAAATAATAAATAATCTCAACAGATCTTTTCACTTGATGGTAAGGTAAGCATAATTTCATCCTTGGAAGCATCAATCATCAAATATTCATCCCGCGCAAGGAGTTGCGCATGAATTGACCATTACCCCCACCTAGTGATGAGATTATTTGTAGTAGTAGGTAGCTTCACAGTTTAGAGATGTGATTTAGTTATATCTTAACCACCTGAAGATTGTCGTGGAATTCAACCTAATGTAATGGAAATGATATTAGTTATTCTATTGTTAGTTAGTTTATTTTCGGTTGGTTGAATCTTCTTTATACGGCTATTGGCTGCATGGCCCAATGCCGACGAACCATATGTTGGTTGAGGCCTTGAAATTAACTTGAGGATTTATAGTTTCGTGCTCTGGTTCATTTGGCTCTTTCTTCCTAGCAGTGGGTAAAGTCTGCTTATTGGTGAGTTTGTATATTGCATATTTTATATGGGTTTTCCATAGATATAAACCTGGAAAGAAACTATCAAGGGTGTGACATTGTGATCCACTCGTATAGTCAAGCTGCTATCAAAGCACTGAACTCCTATATCATCGACTCAAAGCTGATATAGGAATGCCGGAGGAAACTTAATGAAGTAGGCAAGAAAAATAAGGTCTCCTTAGTCTGGGTTCCTGGTCACTCAGGAATCAAAGGAAACGAAGAGGCCAATACACTTGCCAGAAAGGGAGCACAAACGCCACTTACTGGCCCAGAACCCTTCTGTGGCATAGATAAACACACCTATAAGAAAGAGTTTCTGGAGAAGGAAGAGACCGAAAGAGAAGCACTCTGGAGGAACCTTCCAGGAATGGACCACTCTAAAAGGTTCATTCGTAACTATGAAAGTTCAAGATCCAAAAAGTATTTGGATCTCAGTAAGAACAAGTTACGTCTACTCACTGGCTTCCTCACAGGACATTGTCGCCTTAGGAAGCATATGATGAGAATGAGCTTGACAGAAACAGACGAGTGTAGATTCTGTGGTGAAGAGGAGGAGACTCCTGTTCACCTGGTTACAGAATGCCTCGCCATTGCAAACCAGCGCAAAGAATGTCTTGGACAAGAGAATTACAGGAGGAATGAGGATCTAACCTCCTTGAAGCCCTCTCAGATACTGGAGTTCATTGGAGCTCTGGAGCTGGAGGGCGAGCTGTAGGTAGCGCATTTGCGAATACGGCTCTGATGGGGGGCACAATAGACCTTGAGGTCGCAGTGGCACGTAACCCCTTCCTAACTATAACTATAACTATAACTATGGGTTTTCCATGTAAGCCCTTCATTAAGTTTTACACCTAGATATTTGACTTCATTTTCCCATTTTATTTCTCCTCCATCTATCCTCACGTTGGAATTCATTTCAAGTCTCCGCTTCTGTAGTAGAATAGCTCGGCTTTTTTTTGCTATTTATTTAAATTTTCCAATTAATGAACCATTCATCTAAATCTTCTAGTGCTTCATGCAATCTTCTGTATATGACGTCTGGTCGTCGATGTTTGATCCCTATCACGTGTCGTCTGCATGTAGGGCATCAGTTTTCCTGGATTTTTAGGAATATTGCAGATATAGATGTTATAGGGCAGAGGACCTAGAGCTGAACCTTTGGACGCTCCTGCTTCTACTTGTCTGGTGGAAGATAATGTGTCGTCTATTTTGACATAAACATTCCTGTTCCTCAGGTAGTTTCTTATTGTCTTGCAGGTTTTGGTAGTGTAGCCTGCCATCATCGTCTTGTAGGCAAGTCTTTCATGCCAAACTCTCGACATCTGATAGCACTCCTGTGGCTCGTTTATCCTGAAATCCTTCAGTTACCTATTCAGTGAGCCTTAATAGTTGAAGTTCTGTGGAATGATTTCTTCTGAATCAAAATTGTTCTGGTGGTATCAGATTCAGCACTTCTGTTTCTTCATTGAGTCTTTTTGCAATGACTCTCTCAACTTTTTTTCCAAGTGCCTACAGTATACTTATTGGCCTGTAGTTTTGTGGGTATTTTCTATCTCTTCCTGGCTTATTGAACACAATTACTCTTGCTGTTCTCCATCTTTTTGGATAGTATTATGTTTCCATCACTGCATATGCTATATTGGTTAGCGCTGCTTTTTCTTTTCTGGGCATTTTCCGTAACATAAAGTTTGTAACATTGTCTGTCCCTGGGGCTTTTCTGTTCTTCAATTTCTTGATGATTTCTTAAATCTCCGTTGATGTTGTTGGGTTTGGGATGGTATCGCAATTCGGAGGTTCCAACATCAATTCTTCATTTGCTTCGACTTCTCTGTAGTTGATTCTGGCTTCTCTTTCTATCGCGTCGACCAGTGCTTCGCCTTTTTCCAGCTTTGAGTAGGCCATTCCATTTGCTCCGTGTAGAGGTGGTCTATGGTATTCGGCTCTCTTACGTGACATATTTCTTTCATTGAGGTGTTGAATAGTGAATCAGTATCAATTTAGGCCGTTTTATGGTGGATGGCTCCTCATTGGAATAAACCAGAGATTCCTACCTTGCCTATCTTTACTGATGTTCTGATTTCTAAGCCTCAGAATTTTCTGCTAAAGATAAAAGCTTCGGTTTTGATTGGATTGTCTCTTCTTATAGCAACAAACCTGTCCAAAAACGATTTTTCATGTTCGGTGAAAATTTCTTCTAATGCACTTCACAATTACAATAACCATAACTTCAAATCAATTTCCTTCGTAATTTTTCATGAAACAACCAGCAGACTGACTATAATTGAAAAAAAAACCATTACCGATAACAACGAATGCAAATATTTCCTCGATATTTCAAAAATACATAGGAACATGAAATATGCGTGTAAAGATAAAAAGGGCATTCATGGCAGAATTAATTAATTCCGTCAGCCCCTGTTTACCTTCACCGCGATAAAAAAAAACGTTGCTATTAAAATTTACGTTAGGAACAGATCGTTAATCAATTAATTCTTTCCTGAATCCAATCAAATCTGCCAAATATTCGGTATCGTTTTCGTACAATTAGGGTTAAAGCCCAGAAGGAACTTGGCTGTGAACAACCTAAATGGATGGAAAGCTTCATGCAGAATTCCATTAAAAGTTATATTATCTTTAACGGAGGAAGAAGGTAGGCTTTCGACATGTTCTAGCAATTAATTCCACATAATACGACATGCATCAATTAATTTATCGAACAATTTTCCTGGGAATTTCATCAAGGATTATTATAGTCGAAAATTTTTATGTCATGCTTTGGCGAAAAGTCTCTTCTGGAGGTAGGGATGAATGAGGGCTCATTAAGGTCACATTTTATATATTTCAACTGATTCTATCAATTTCTCTTATGAATGAGAATGAATGGCTTATCTAGTCCATCCTCCGCAAGTTTTGGCGTCTGTGGAATAGAGTCGATTCAATCAAAGCTCGCTGTAGCAAAGGAATGAAAGTTAAAATATTTGTTTATTGGAAAAATCTTTCGGATAAACTCTTTACGGTCTGAAACGCCGAGTATGATTTTTTCGTCATCCGGCTGGAGGAAAGTAAACACCATGAAAGCCATACGTTTTGAACCCACGTTGCAGGTCCGTAGTAAAAAACTTGCCCAACATAAAACGAAATAAATAAATACTTCATTTTGACGGGAAGATATGATATAATTTCATATGCAAGATATATGATTGAAGTATAAATGAATAGCTCCCTCTCAAGAGAAATTCGACGAATGTAAGCTATCGTTTGTGACTGTAACAAAGATTAATTCATCTAACTGAATCTCGGCAAAGATGTTTAACTCAAAATACAATTATGAATTCTCTCTGAAATATTCGTAATTACCCTTTGAATTGAATTAGCCGAAAGGAATCAGCTGAGCGCAGGAAATTCCTCAGCACTAACAAATGAAAAAGTTTATGTGCACTTTTTAATCTTGAAGGTTCGTGGTTTCAAATCTTCTTGTTATAAAAATCTCAGCTTTATGGATGATAAAAAAACTCTGTTTTCAATCTTTTTGGAAAATTTTATAATGCGAATAAGAAATTCATATTGAATTTAATAATAAGTTGAATTAAGGATCAAATGAAATGTAAAAGTGCTGAAATGGTATACTGAACAACATACGATATTTATAGTAACATATTTTATATTTCGACAAGAGGATAGGAGGAAAAATTCGGTCGCTACTGCACTCTGAAGTTGAAACTCTGTTCCCCACTCCAAGATGTCCAACTTTTATATCTGGAAACAGATCGACCATGGTGAGTATGGATTTTTCCAATATGGCTGCATCCTTTGGCTACTGACAGGATATATCTGACTGAAAATCGAGATATCTAATGAGAAAAAAATACAAAGAAATTTTTAAACATAAGCAGAGGAAGTGAATCTGAATACCGCCTCGAACGAAGATGCAATCAGTGGATTGCTGGTTGAAATTAGACTCTGGGGCATTGTAATATCTGCTTATAAATGGATATCAGGATTCAATTGGTTGTTTGCTTTCTCAAATACGAAACAAAACTTTGGAACTCAAACTATTAAAGTGATAATTGTTTTATGGCTTTCCGTTTGGTGTGAACTTACGAAATTGTGTTCTATAACTCCAGTGAACAATTACTAACCGTTAATACAGTATTTCAGTAGAGTCAAATTTCTTGTTCGATCGATTTGATATTTCAACTGATTGGTTACGGAGAAACTCAAACACACCATTTCGATCCGGGTTATCTGAATGGGAAAATTCAACCATATCTAAATTTTGTCTGAACCATTCATTTCTAATTGAAAAGTGTGCTTATTTATGGCTAAACCATAATTCTAAAGAACAATTGTCTCAAGTACAGAGATAGAGGCCGCACTATTTTGATTTCTTTCAAGCTGGAGATTACCATAAACAACGAGATCTTTCTACAAAATATTCATTCTACATCCTGCATAGATAAAAAGCACGTGAAAAAAATTCAAAAAAATGCACCATAGATCTGTAGGTAGCAAAATGGTGAATGCGACGGTTCTAGTTGGACAGCTGTTAACGACGATCATTCAAAAACACATGAGGGTGAGAATAAATTTGAA
This sequence comes from Aphidecta obliterata, assembly GCA_963966015.1. Taxonomy (NCBI): domain Eukaryota; kingdom Metazoa; phylum Arthropoda; class Insecta; order Coleoptera; family Coccinellidae; genus Aphidecta; species Aphidecta obliterata. The sequence goes on from OZ014436.1 coordinate 11,107,434, forward strand.
CGATAAAGGAGGAGTGAACCCTTGACAACACCACGGGATCTTCTCATAAAATATACATGCTACATCCTTCATAGGCATAGAACACTTTGAGGGGACTTAGAATTTGGTTTTGAAAAAATGCTCCCCATATCGAACGGTTGCAAAATGGCGAATGCGAAGGTTCAAGTTAGAATATTGGTATGATCGAATTCGAAAATGCAGAAAAGGAAATTTACTATGGTTTGAGCTGGTGCAAAAAAGGAATCATTACCTCATAAAGCCTTGAGAGCACCACGAGATCTTCTCAAAAATATAGATGCTACATCCTCCATGGGCATAGAGCACGTGGAGGGAGCTGAAAAAAAGGAAAAAATGCTAGACATATCGAAATGTTGCAAAATGGCGAATGCGAAGGTTTCTTGTTCGACTGGTATTAATAACGATCATTTGAAAATCACATGAGAGTGAAGATATAATTGGAACAGTAGTAGACGAGAAACAAAAATAGTTTCGAAAAGACAGGAAAGAAAATTCAATATAGTTTGAAAAATTGGTTTCGAAAAAAATTTCGAAAGATTGCAAAATGGCAAATGCGAAGGTTCAAGTTAGACTGGTGTTAAAGAAGATCATTTTAAAACAATATGAGAGTGAAAATGAAATTGAAACAATAGAGGAGGAGTAATAAAAAATGAATTCGAAAATGCAAAAAATAAGATTCAATGTGGTTTGAGGTGGTTCAGAAAAAAATCTTCTCACACAATATACATGCTCCATCCCTCATAGATATAGAACACGTGAAAGAGACTTTGGTTTTGAAAAAATGCTCCACATATTGAAAGGTTGCAAAATGGCGAATGCGAAGGTTCAAGTTTGACTAGTGGTACTGACGATCATTTGAAAACCACATGAGAGTGAAAACAAAATTAAAACAATAAAGAAGGAGCAATAACAAATAGATTCGAAAATGCAGAAAAGAAGATTCACTATGTTTTGAGCTGGTTCAAAAAAGTAATCAGTACCTCATAAACCCTTGAGACCACCACGAGATTTTCTCACAAAATATATATGCTACATCCTTTATGGGCATAGAGCACATGGAGGGGATTTAGAAATTGTTTCCGAAAAAAATGCTCCATATCGAAAGGTTGCAAAATGGCGAATGCAAAGGTTCAAGTTTGACTGGTGCTATTGAGGATCATTCGATAACCACATGAGAATGAAAATATAATTGGAACAGTAAAGGAGTGGTTACAACAAATAGATTCGAAAAGACAGGAAAGAAAATTCAATATGGTTTGAGAAATTAGTTTCGAAAAAAATTCATCGCATTTCGTTCGATTTGATATTTCAACTGATTGATAACGAAGTAACTCGAACACTCCATTCCGATCCGAGTTATCTGAATGGCAAAGTTCAACCATATCTAAATTTTCTGAACTATTCATTTCTAATCGAAAAGTGTACTATTGTGACTTATTTATGGTGACACCATAAATCTAAAGAACAATTGTCTCAAGTACAGAGATAGAGGCCGCACTATTTCGATTCCTTACAAGCTGGAGTGTACCATATACAACGAGATCTATCTACAACATATTCATGCTTCAAACTGCATAGATATAGAGCACGTGAAAAAAATTCGAAAAAAAACACCACAGAGCTGGAGGTGGCAAAATGGCGAATGCGACGGTTCTAGTTGGAAGGGTGTTAACGACGATCATTCAAAAACCACATGAGAGTGGAAATAAAATTTGAACAATAAAGGAGGAGTGATAACAAATAGATTCGAAAATGCAAGAAAAAATATGCAATGTGGTTTGAAGTGGTTCAGAAAAAAATCAGTATCTTATAAGCCCTTGAGAATACCACGGGATATTCTCATAAAATATACATGCTACATCCTTCATAGGCATAGAACACTTTGAGGGGACTTAGAATTTGGTTGTAAAAAAATGCTCCCCATATCGAAAGGTTACAAAATGGCGAATGCGAAGGTTCAAGTTAGAATATTTGTATTGACGATCATTTGAGAACCACATGAGAGTGAAAACAAAATTGGAACAATAAAGAACGAGTAATAACAAATAGATTCGAAAATGCAGAAAAGAAGATTCACTATGGTTTGAGCTGGTTCAAAAAAGGAATCAGTACCTGATAAACCCTTGAGACCACCACGAGATCTTCTCACAGAATATAAATGCTACATTCTTCATGAGCATAGAGCACGTGGAGGGGACTCAGAAATTGGTTTTGAAAAAATGGTCCTCACATCGAAATGTTGCAAAATGGCGAATGCGAAGGTTCGAGTTCGACTGGTGTTAATGACGATCATTTGAAAACCACATGAGAGTAAAAATAAAATTGGAACTATAGAGGGTATAGAGGATATAAAATGCAAGAAAGAAGAATCAATATGGTTTAAGGTGGTTCAAAAAAAATCAGAACCTTATGAACCATTAAGAACACCACGAGATATATACATGCAACATCCTGCATGGGTATAGAACACATGAAAGAGACTTAAAAATTTGTTCAAAAGAAATGCTCCACAGATCGAAAAAGTTGCGAAATGGTAAATGAACCGGTTTTAGTTGACTCTTGCGAATGAGGATCATTTCAAAACGACATAACCGTTATTTGCGTGAGTAAAAATAAAATTATAGGAGTAATAACAAATTAGATCGAAAATGCCAGAAAGAAGATTCAATATGGTTTCAACTGGTTAAGAAAAAAAAGATTTTGGATTTTGAAGGGAAGAATGGAAGATAATTTGTAATATCCTGAGAAATATCCTGTGGTGAAGAGAAAGAATGCTCATATAATATAAAATCGAAATAAAAGTTGAAGAATGGTCGATCTGTATTTTTCTCATAGTTCTCAGTAGAAGAAGGTTGAATAGAACCTTATGACGACCATTAACCTGGCTCAATGAGTTACAGATCGCTCTACTACATTGTGCAGAGAATGTAGAATGCTAACTAGAAACTTTTCATGTAATTTCATTGAAACTTTTATAGTAATCAAACATTACCCTTGCTGATTTAATATTTGAGATAATTTGAAGATACATTACAACATCGTGATATTCCAATATTAATGGAGCTGTGCAAACAACAAAGTAGAATTATAATGAAACGATTGATCAATTAAGAAGTCCCGAGATCGTCGATTCAAAGGGGTAAATGACATCTGTTTTTCTGAAATCGAAGCTTTGACCTACATTTCGAATCATATTATTTATTTATTGTTTTTCTCAAGAATAATTGGTGTGCTTTGTTGAAATGAAAAAGAGATCCCATTTACTTCATCCTGTCAATCATGCCATACTTGATTCATCTTAGAGAAATAATGGATTTATTGCATACTGTGATGATGGAAAATTCATCAGGTTGAGCCTATAACTATTTCTAATTTTTCGATCTTCTTTTGTTGTTTGATAGTTTGAGAATCTAAAATAAACGAATAATAGAATATTGCTCTTGAAAATCCAATGAAAAGACCCCTTCAAAAGCGACGCAGCTCTAATAAATACACGAATATATCAAAGTTTAAAAGCAACGCCACTTTTTAGGGATACATTTTTCATCCATATTTCACGAAATTTATTACTGGCATTTCGAAAATTCACTATATTAAAACAGAGAATTAGATTATAGGTTCATTCTCGACATCGATATGTCGGGATGGAATATCCATTATTATGGAAACCTCATTAACTTCAAGAGTTGATCCCACTAGAATTTTGTGAATATATAAAAGCTCTGGAAGAAATTGAATTTCATCGAGCAATATTATATTATAAACTCGTTCCATACCCTAACGAAACCTTAAGTGACTCAATTCGACCTGTCTAGGCACAGGGGTTGATTCGATCATATTCGAGTAAATTTTCCTGATTAGAAATTTATGATCAGAGTATGAGGTACATGTGCGGTCTCCAGAGGCAATTCCTTGTTGATGTTGGCAGGTTATAGCCTGTTATTCTTTCTCTCTAATAGGTAGTTGCGAAACATGTAAAACGAAATAATTGTATAAATAACTTTGAGGATACCTATATTGAAAAAAAAGTTCCACCTTCATATTCATGATTTAAACATACCTCAATTCAGTAGCCCCCCCTTTCATGTCAAGACGGTTAGAAATTCAGTTGCTTCCTCGAATACTAACATGTAAAAAAGTCCATTTCCTGACAGCTTCTCGAAATGACATTCGTATGAACAGTTTCGTCTGGCATTATTCAAGATGGATGAGACATATGCTGTCCCGCGAACACCTACCGTATAAAAAAGCAATTACATTTCGTTGATAACTACGTAACTGTTGATCCGATCGAAAGGCAGAGGAAGAAGTGGACCACAAAGCTATTCCATCCAATTTTTATTTCACGCAAGAAATATAGGAGGGGTGTAAATATTGGTTTTACTGCCATAAGTATAAAAAACGTTTTTTTTATTTGAATTGCTGGGAATTTAAGGATCAAAAAGTATCGTACTTTACTTTCCTTTATATGTTTGATGAAGTTTTTAGCAAATTCAATGAACCTTGTCGAATTGAGAATGGTGTATCGATTCCTCAAATTCAGAAAAGCTTCACGTGGTTGCTAATTGCTAGTGATTCTCGTTAGGGGAGAGCTAAACGTGTTTAACATTTCCAGTCGTTCTCGATGACCTTTTATGAACCTTCAATTAACTGGCGATCGTTTCCTCAATCTTCTGGAACTTTCTTGAACGTTAAATTGTTGAAGGAAACTTCTTACTCTAATCAACCTCATATTTCCAACGAAAAATTTGGTGAAATACTTTCGGTTCACTATAAACGATAATGAATCTTTGAAATCGAAATTTATGAATAATATTGATAGAGCTACAGTCATTCATTTCTGATAATGAATTCAAATTTGAGGGTCGGTGAAAATACTTCCAAATTCCATTGATTTACGGTTGGAATAATTAGAAAAAGCACTTCCGCGAAGTCAGGAGCTTTTGAGCGCTCGTTTATCCACCTTGTATGTAGATTCGTATTTTCCAGTTTCAGAAACCCATTGAAGAAATTTTCGACAGCTGTAGAAAAAATGACAGCAGCTCTTTGTCAATTCTGGCGAATCAGCTTTTACAGAAAAATAAGGATTCTTCATTCAATAATTCTTTGGAATTTGAAATGGTTCTAACTATGCGAACTGGAAAAAATGAAGCTTGAATATATCATTCTCCATTAAAATACAACATTCGTCAACATCGAATCCGTAGTTTTGAAGAGAACTAAATTTGAAATCACCATATTTACGGAACCCCCGGTCGAATTCTGTTTGTTTCTAGTTTTTGAGCGCTCGTACTACTTACACGAGGGCTATATCATTTCGTCACCTCCACGATGTCTGTATTTTTCGAATTTTGAGCCGAAAATGGTCTCTAACAACTATGTTCGACTCTGATGGCGAATCCGTCGGAAAATTCGAGTCTGTCCGTCCGTCCGGCCGTCCGTAAGCACGATAACTCTCGAACGGATCAACCTAGAGACTTGAAATTTTCATTGTAGGTTCAGATCCCAAATGCCTCGGGTGAGTTCGTTTATGGGCAGTATTCCACCAGGGGTTCCGTAAATATGGCCGTTCAGAATTTTGTTCTCCTGCTTACTTCGAAACTACAAATTCGATCGAAATGAAACTTTGCACTCAAATGGAGAATGAGGTGTTCAAGCTACATGTGGAATTTTGTCCAGATCGCATGACCAGAACTATAGAAACCATAGAAAATTGTAACTTTTGAACGGAAACGCCTAGAGACTTGAAATTTTCAGGATAGGTGAGGATCTGGAATGTCGTGATGACGTTTATCTATGAGCAAAATTATTCTAGGGGTTCCGTAAATATGGTCGTTTGAAATTTAGTTTTCTTGATGATTTCAAAACTACAAATTCGATCGTGACGAAATTTTGTATATTAATGGACAATGATATATTCGAGCTACATTTCTTCAGATCGCATAACCAGAACCATGGAAACCATATAAAATCATAACTTTGGAACGGAAAGGCCTAGGGACTTGAAATTTTCAGTATAGGTGTGGATCTGAAATGTCGCGTTTAAGTTCACCAATGAGCAGGGATGAAATTTTGCACATAGATGAAGAATAATGTATTCAAACCACGTGTAAAATTTTGTCCAGATCGCATTACCAAGACCATAGATACCATAGAGAATTCTAGCTAATTATCTAAACAAAAATTGGTCAGCTATAGCACTGAAGTGAAGTCTGGAGTTTCGCCCTAGTTGGAGAATTTTTTTGACAGCAGTCAAAAAATTTTTCATTTTGTTTCTGAAACTGGAAAATGCGAGTCTACCTACAAGGTGGATGAACGAGCGCTCAAAAGTTCCTGACTTCACGGCAGGGCTTTTCAAATTTTTTCGATAATTCTTGGTAATGCGATCTGAACAAAATTTTGCTCGTTGGTTGAAAACGTTATTTTTCATGTATGCGCAGAAATTCATTTCAATCCAATCAGTATTTTCGAAATTATCACGGAACCCCTTGTCTAATTTTTCCCATTGATGAACGTGACCGCGACATTTGAGATCCACACCTATCCTGAAAATTTCAAGTTCCTAGGCCTTTCCGTTCGAGAGTTATAATTTTCTAAGGTTTCTATGATTCTGGTCATGCGATCTGGACAAAATTCCACATGTAGCTTGAACACGGCATTCTCCATCTGAGTACAAAATTTCATCGCGACCGAATCAGTAGTTATCGAAGTAATCAGGAGAACAAAATTTCGAACGGCCATATTTACGGAACCCCTGGTGGAATTTTATCCATTAACGAAATTAATTGCGGCAATTGGGAACTGAACTGACGCTGAAAATTTCAGGTCTCTAGGTCGTTCCGTTCGAAAGTTATCGTGCTTACGGCACATTTTCGGCCCAAAATTCGAAAAATACATACTTGTGTAAGTAGAATGAGAGCTCAAAAATTCACGACTCAAGTCTTAATCAATGTATACCTGATTCTGCAGCAGGAAAGCTGCGATAATTTCCGAGATAATCTCAATATGGACTTATCTGATGAGATCTATCTCGGTTGATCCAGGAATATCGGCAGACATCGCAATGAAGGGAAATTCTATAAAATTGATGATGGTACTTAAATAATGAACGTAATAGGTTCTAGATCAGATCCCGAATTCCTCGAACCATGAAATGTATACTGCATTGTGGCTGCTTGGCTATATTCATCAAGTGTTTGCCAAGTACATAATTAGTGAACAATCGAGTTGTTTGCCTTCGAAGTAAAGCTGACGAAGATCAATTATCACTTTATTGATCTCGGAACCAATATTTTACACCTGATATTAGTATCCTCAAGGTATTCTGCTATAATTTATACCCCTAATGAAGTGGCATAGGCTGTGTTCCATTCTGAATAGACGTTCGAAAACGATTAGTATCGAAGTGGTTATATACTAGTTACTTGTACTTGTATCATGTTGAAATTAGACTTGGTTGTTTACTTAGAGAGGTCCTCCTATCTTTTGCATGTCTATTGGCTTCTCTGCAAGAGGTTTTTCCTCTTGTCTGTGGTTCTGACTGGTACCATCCTTCTTATCTCTTTGTTTTCGTGTTCTTTCATCGTTTCGATTGTTGGTATTTTCAATTCTTCTCTTATGTGTTTATTGCTGACGTACCATGGGGCACCTACAGCTATCCTTATTATTTTATTCAACGTAGATGTTTCTTTTTGCTACTTTCTACATTAGCACTGTCTTAATTATCTTCATCTTGTTTTCAAGCGAAAGTGTGCTGTTTGCATTAAGGAGCGGGTTTAAATACCCATGGTCTTTTTGATTTCTTCCATTTGCTTGAATTTCAGCTTTTCGTCTAGGGTCACGCCCAGATATTTTGCTTCATCTTCCCAGTCTATCTTCTGGTTTTCTATCATGACGTTTTCTGCTGGTTTCTTCTTCAAATTTGTGCCGCTGAAGTATATGGCAACTGTTTTCTTCACATTTATCTTGAACCTCCATTTCTTGTCTGCCAACGTCTATCTGGAGTTGCTTCGTTATGGATTCCCTCATTCTGCTGAACATAATTCCCGTTTATAATTTTCTATAACAGAAGATGCTTCATCATCCCAAATTGTATGGTGAAGGAAAAATAAAAAGATAATTTTATTAATGTGATTTCTGAATATCGGTTGATGCAGTGTAAAAAGGTAAATTATTATTCTTTATATTCAAAATTGAATAGCTTATAACAATAACTGTTTCGAAACGTAAAATGAGTTATAAATATCAATCGGGTGGAGAAAAATGAAAAAGAAGATGCCAAGAAAAAAAAATTTGAAAAGCTCTGCCGTGAAGGATGGAACTTTTGAGCGCTCGTACATGCACCTTGTAGGTAGATTCGCATTTTTCAGTTTTAGAAATCAATTGAAGGAATTTTCGACAGCTGTCAAAAAAATTCTGAAACTTAGGCGAAACTCCAGACTTGTCATCATGTCAGTGCTTCAGCTGATCAATTTTTTTTCGATAATTCGCTAGAATTTTCTACGGTATCTATGGTATTGGTGGTGCGATCTGGACAACATTTTGCACGTAGTTTGAATACATTATTACTCAGCTAGGTGCAAAATTTCATCCCAATCCGCTCAGTATTTTCGGAACTATCAGCAGAAAAATATTTGGGACGTCCATATTTACGGAATCCCTAGTCTAATGTTGCTCATTGATGAACGTGGCCGCGATATTCGCGATCCAAACCCACTCTGAGAATTTCAAGTTCCTAGGCCTTTCCGTTCAAAAGTTACGATTTTCTAAGGTTTCTATGGTTCTGGTCATGCGATCTGGACAAAATATTGTTTTAATATATCATTCTCGATTAAAATACAAAATTTCATCCCGATCGAATCCGTAGTGTCGAAATTATCGAGAAACCAAAATTTCAAACGACCATATTTACGGAACCCCTAGTATAATTCTGCTCATTGATAACCGTGAACGCGACATTTCAGATCCACATCTTGAAAATTTCAAGTCCCTAGGCCTTTCCGTTCGAAAGTTATGATTTTCTATGGTTTCTATGGTTCTGGTCATGTGATCTGGAGAAATGTAGCTTGAATATATCATTCTCCATTAGTATGCAAAATTTCATCTCGATCGAATCTGTAGTTTTGAAATGATCAAGAAAACTAAATTTCAAACGACCATATTTACGGAACCCTTGGTATAATTTTGCTCATAGATGAACGTGATCACGACAATCGAGATCCACACCTTTCCTGAAAATTTCAAGTCCCTAGGCGTTTCCGTTCATAAGTTACAATTTTCTATGGTTTCTATGGTTCTGGTCATGCGATCTGGACAAAATTTCACATGTAGCTTGAACACCTCAATCTCCATGTGAGTGCAAAATTTCATCTCAATCAAATTTGTAGTTTTCAAGTAATCAGGGGAACAAAACTTTGAAGGACCATATTTACGGAACCCCTGGTGGAATTTGGCCCATTAACGAACTTTACCGAGGCATTCGGGAACTGAACCTATACTGAAAATGTCAAGTCTCTAGGTTGTTCCGTTCGAGAGTTATCGTGCTTACGGCCGGCCGGACGGACAGACTCGAATTTTCCGACGGATTCGTCATCAGTGAGTCGAACATAGTCGATTGAGACCATTTTCGGCTCAAAACTCGAAAAATACAGACATCGTGACGAAATGATATAGCCCTCGTGTAAGTAGTACGAGCGCTCAAAAAAAAACTTTTTTTTTAAGGGGAAACATCACTTCGATTCGAGTATGTTCTTTTATTCCTATTCTACATGGAACTCAATTAAACGTCAAGTCTCTGCATCGACAAATTAAGTTTATACAGAGGATTTAGGTCCAGTCAAACTAACCAAAATTTATGGGGCTCTGTCAGCGAATATGTTGAACAATATAAACTCCTGGATGCGGTTCCAACTCCGGCTAATGCCGCTCTAGGAGATCGAATTGTATCTGATGTCATCCGTTGAAATACTCGTTTAATGTTCCAAATAGTAAGACTTCAAGTAAGTTCATTAATTCATTCATCAGTTCGTGCTATCAGCATTTCGAAAAATAATGTGAAATAATGTCAACAAGCATTGATGTCCGTTCGTGGAATATGTCGGATGATATAATCTCTTCCCTAATACAACTCCATCAAGAAAAAGGGAAATTGATGAGAATTCTGGCATTATAATGCGCCAAGCAATTTGATAAGTAATTTGGGAATTATATCGAATTCTGTATACAGTTACTTTGATGGTTATCGTCATTGAGGAATATTCGGACTCACTGCCCGAAGTGAACACCTTTTGTGTCACTTTTATTTCGATGTTTGCTCAATATCTGTTTATATTGGAGCTACTACGATGGATTTGGGGTTTCTTCGAGAATATATCACGACACGAGTTCGAATTTGTTTTGGAATAGTCTTGACTTTGGAATTTATGGCGGTCTCTGTGAACTTCTGAAGAAGAATAAATAAGAATATGAATATCTACTTCTTCTGAGTCCTTGAAGTATAGTCTTTAGTAGAATTTAATTGGAATTTCTGAAAAGAGTGGCTTCATCAGGTGACTCCCAGTTTATCTGATGAAGCCATTGTATGGCGAAACACATGTAGTGGTTTCGTGAAACTCTCAATTATACTATCTGAATACTAGAACAATAAAAGAGCTCAATTCCTGACGTTATTTCCATCAAATCACGTTTGAAAAAAGGGGAATGTAATTCGATGTGATGAATTCCGTGTTTTATTCTAACTATAGATTACAAATAAAACACAGATCGTATTCAACGCGAGCTCCATGCAGTCTGCCGACGAGTCGGTTTCGTAACATTTCGCACGAAGAATAGTGAACGAGGCATTCGGAGGGTCCATTAAAAACTGGGATATACCTCCGTATTTTTCTGACGTGGAATTTGATGCATTAGTATTTCGGCCCTTATTTGCATTACCGAGCTTTCTCCCGGATAAAGTTTCTGGCGCTACGCAGATAACTTTTACGACGCAGAGAATGACAGGAATGTTTTGTTCGCGTCAGAAACGTATGTTAGCGAAGTGATCGATCTCCAATTTAATAAATCATCATTAGGGAAAGGTGCATAACGCGAACAGGGAATGGGATATTCCCCATTTTATTCCTCTGCCAGGTTGTACATCCCCGGCGTTCCTCTTCATTTTCCGAATAACAACGATTCAATAATGAACGAATTAATTATCACGGGGTTCTTCTATCGACGTCCATTCACCACGAATGTGTTTTCATCGATACGAATTTCCACGATTATATATCATAAAGAATGATTTATTTGCTTTACCGATAACGGAATCCATTTCAAGGTTCCGAGACAGCGGCCTCGACACTTTCACAAACGAGGAACACATCCGAAGTGAGGGAAAAAAAAAACTTGTTCATAACTCATACTTTACTGATGGATTGACGTTATTTTCACGTTCGAAATGGCGGTATGTTTGCGAAATCTGAATACTTTCGTCCCTCTTTATTGTACTTCGAAGTATCAGACGTTTCAACGACTACATTGAACGACAGGGCGGTATAAGAAATTTTTTTCCTGGTGAAATGAATGAGGATTTATGAATTTCTCATTCGATAAAGGAAATCGAAATCTCCAAATAAGTGAAAGTTTTTCAGTGTAGCTAGTAGAAACTGTAACTTAAATGGGTTTCAGCTGAAAACTTGAGCAAATGCGAATGCGCAGACCGCATGGACGGATTCTTCATACTCACAGCAACGCAACGGCGCACAAGACACCCCTGAAACTCTTAGCTTCGCGTGCGCACTTCAAAAAAATCGAATAAACTCAACGATAATATTTGTCAATTATTCAAAGTACAACCTCATACCATGGTATGTTATTCTTATTCATGAATTCTTAATTGGATGAAGATAATCAAAATTTCCAAATGAGTGGAAGTTTTTCAGTGCAGCTAGTAGAAACTGTAACTTAAATGGGTTTCAGCTGAAAACTTGAGCGAATGCGAATGCGCAGACCACATGAACGGATTCTGCATACTCAAAGCAACGCAACGGCGCACAAGACACCCCTGAAACTCTTAGCTTCTCGTGCGCACTCCAAAAAAATCGTAAAAATTCAACGATAATATTCGTCGATTATTCAAAGTTCAACCTTATACCATGGTATGTTATTCTTATGCTATTGGCCATTAACATTTTAAAAAAGCAATCAATGTTAATCATATTCGAATTGAACTAGAATTGTATTTATTGAATTAATGCGTCAGGAAATTCACCTGGGCGTTCTTCGAAACGGCTTATACAGATAATCCTCTCTCGAAACAGAGAAAGAGATTATATTGATAATCTCTTCTACAGCATGTCTAGGTGAATAAATGAACGAAAGTTTCGAATACTCACAGTTTGTGGTTTGCGGTGAAACTTGGTAATTTTGAGCCAAATGAACTAACTACTCAATATGGCATAGTTGTTTTATTTGGTTGCTAGTCATGAGTCTGGAGCCATCATCTACATCTTGATTTCTTCATATTCGGGATGATCTGCTATCGATCTTCTCCTCGAAGTCTTGATGTAAATTAAATGTCTTGTAACTTCATTACCAAAATTTATTTCTTCTGAGTGCAACACTTCTAATGTCACTGAGAGCTGCGAGAATTCCTGATGAGGCCACACAACCTTTATAGAAACGTTACTTTTTGTTTCCCTCCTCTGCCTGACAACACCCCTAATAAGGTGAATGATATGGTAAGAGTCCTGTTGTTGCTTCATCTAACTTTGGAAATATCAGGATGAATGTGGAAATAGAGTGAAATGCCTTGGGGACAACATGAACGAATTTCAGGCAGCGAATCAACTTTTTGCAACTTATCTCGTTATCCTGGTCTTGGCTTATTTCTGAATTCAATCTGAGTAATTATTACAGAACACGAAATGCTATGTTTATGGAGACTTTGAAAGAATGATACCCTCGAAGTCCTGGATTGAATATTTTGAATTAAATGAGCATAATTCATTTCATCGATCTATATTGGTCTTCCGAACAAGAAGATCTCATCAGCGAACCTGCCTAGTGATGTTATGATTGAGAAAGTAAACATTGATAAGAATTTCAACACTATGCTATCTAAAAAGGAAGATGGGAAAAATTTCAAAATGAATACCATTGAATGGTATAAAGATGGTTCTAAAACCACGATAGGGGCCGGCGTTGGAGTTTACGGGGCAACAACCAAGTGTACACTATCGTTAGAATCCTACTCGAGTGTTTTTTCAGGCAGAAATACTCGCAATCAAAATATGCATAGATATCAACCTGGAAAGAAACTACCAAGGGTGGGACAATTTGATCCATTCTGATAGTCAAGCTGCTATCAAAGCACTGAACTCCTGTATAATCGACTCAAAGCTGATATGGGAATACCGGAGGCAACTTAATGAAGAAGGTCTCTTTAGTCTGGGTTTCTGGTTACTTAGGAATCAAAGGAAATGAAGAGGCCAATACACTTGCAAGAAAGGCAGCACAAAAGCCACTTACGGACTTTACTATGGCATAGGCAAATGCACCCATAAGAAAGAGTTTTTGGGGAAGGAAGAGACTGAAAGGATAGCAATCTGGAGGAATCTTCCAGGAATGGATCACTCCAAAAAGTTCCTTCGGAACTTTAAAAGTGCAAGGTCCAAAAAGTATTTGGATCTCAGTAAGAATGAGTTCACCGGCTTCCTCTCTGAACATTGCCGCCTTAGAAAGCATATGTTTTGAATGGGCTCAAACAAACTGACGAGTGTAGATTCGGTGGGAAAGAGGAGGAAACTCTTGTTCACCTGGTTACAGAATGCCTCGCCATTACAAACCAGCGCAAAAAACTTCTTGGACAAGAGAATTACAGGAGGAACGGGGGTTTAACCTCCTTGAAGCCCTCTCAGATACTGGAGTTCATTGGAGCTCTATAGCCGGAGGGCGAGCTGTAGGTAGCGCATTTGCGAAAACAGCTCTGAAGGGGGGCATAATAGACCTTGAGCTGGCATTGAAATGAATTACTTAACTATAACTATAACTTACTATACCTGGTTTCCTGCTTCTGTTTGATTTGTAGATCTTTCGTTCAAATAATTTCCAATATCCTGAATACCTGTGAAAAAAAAAATCATTCCTCTCCAGATTCAACTTCCTCCAAAAACGTTTTTCACCACCCGGCGTTAATAATTCACAATGAGCAATGTCTTCTCACACTTGATTTTAGCGCAAAACACAAAGGGACAGCCTTCCTAAAATTCGCAATATTGCACCTTATTTATGGCTACTCTGAATTTCCCGCTTCAACGGAGCTTTCGCATCATTTCTTCAGCTTTGGGCACGTAAATTCATCGTATAAATGCTTATTTAGCACTTTTCGAAAGACGAAATCGGTTTAATTGAAATAAAGCTGCGAGAATCTTTTGCAACTGTATAACTCTTTCCCCTCGATACTTTCTTCATCGCCAATAACCTTATAGTTTAATGATTTATGAATCGGAGCTTTTCTCGCCATCCAAGCGCCAATTCCCATCGATTTCGGCCACAATTAACGCCCTTCGTTGTTGTTTTCAACGGATTCGCTTACTCTGAACGTTCACTTTTACAGTTTTCATTCAATTATTCGAATATTTTATCCTCACATTAGGTAACAACCGTTTCGAGGAAAAACAAGGTCATTTCATGGGACGGCAAATCGGAAAGGCCGATTCATACTTGCCTACTAAGATCCTTTGTAGTTTCGAGTAACCAGTACTTTAACTCATTTTACCTCCACTCAAATTTTATTCCTAGAAAATAAGGAGCAGTGAAATAATTCTTTCACCGAAGTGTTATACAGGGCAGTTCACTGGATGTAAATCTACCTTCAGCATTTCAATTGCTATGTGTTTATAAAAAATCTATAATCGCTTAATAAATTCCAATAGAACGAAGTTTGATAATATTAATTTCAATGTAGTGATAAGGCATACATATAAACCAAATTATTGAGACTATTGTCGCCCAGTGGTAGCAATTCGAACATAATGCATTGAATTTTCAATTCTGGACGTTATAGGGGTTATTTTGTCCTAAAATCATAATCATTACATAAATTTGGTTCGATTACGTCCACCTTGAACGTATACAAATACAAATCAGCAGGAGACAGAACCGCTGAGCGTTAAGTATTCCATCGACTTCGTTTTTCATGGTCGTTTCATGGAAAAAATATCGAATATTATATGTTTTTGAGCGCTCGTACTCAAATGAGGAATGAGGTGTTCAAGCTACATGTGAAATGTTGTCCAGATGGCATTACCAGAACCATAGAAACCATAGAAAATTGTAACTTTTGAACGGAAACGCCTAGGGACTTGAAATTTTCAGGATAGGTGTGGATCTCGAATTTCGTGAACACGTTCATCTATGAGCAAAATTATACTAGGGGTTCCGTAAATATGATGGTTTGAAATTTAGTTTCCTTGATTATTTCAAAACTACAGATTTGATCGTGACGAAATTTTGTATACTAATGGAGAATGATATATTCAAGCTACATTTCTCCAGATCACATGACCAGAATCTGAAATGTCGCGTTCACGTTTATCAATGAGCAGAATTATACTAGGGGTTCCGTAAATACGGTCGTTCGAAATTTTGGTTTCTCGATAATTTCGAAACTACGGATTCGATCGAAATGAAATTTTGTACTTTAATCAAGAATGATATGTTAAAACAATATTTTGTGCAGATCGCATGACCAGAACCATAGAAACCATAGAAAATTGTAACTTTTGAACGGAAAGGCCTAGGAACTTGAAATTCTCAGGGTCGGTTTGGATCGCGAATATCGCGGTCACGTTCATCAATGAGCAAAATAAGACTAGGAGTTCCGTAAATATGGCCGTTCAAAATATTTTTTTCCTGATAGTTTCGAAACAACTGATTGGATTGGGATGAAATTTCGCACCTAGCTTTGGAATAATGTATTCAAACTACGTGTCAAATTTTGTCCAGATTGCACCACCAAGACCATAGATACCGTAGAAAATTCTATCGAATCATCAAAAAAAAATTGATCAGCTGAAGCACTGACATGAAGTCTGGAGTTTCGCCTGAGTTTCAGAATTTTTTTGACAGCTGTAGAAAATTCCTTCAATTGGTTTCTAAAACTGGAAAATGCGACGAGCGCTCAAAAGCTCCTGCCTTCACGGCAATGCTTTTCGTAATTTTTTAACATTATGTCTATTCAGTGATATTTTGAATATCAATATCAGTAGAGAGAAACATGTTATTGCTTAGATTTAGTCGATTATTGATGGGACATAGAAAACGAAATTTAAAAAAAATGTATGAGGTATTTGCTGCATTTTTTTGTGAATTCTGGTATAAGTTGATCTCAGGAATTCTATGAAGTAGAAATCCAAACATAATACATTAAATTTTCAATTCTGGGCTTCTTAGGGGTTCTTTTGTCGTACAATCATAATCATTGCACAAATTTTGTTCTATTACGTCCGCCATGAACTAATAAAAATACAAATCAGCAGGAGAAAGAACCGCTGAGCGTTAAGTATTCCGTCGACTTCGTTTTTCTTTGTCGTTTCATGAAAAAAAATATCACATATTATATGTGTTTTTTAACATTCTGTCTATTCAGTGATATTTTGAATTTTATGAAATATAGGAAAATTTAATCCCCACGTTAGGTAACACACCGTTTCAAGAAAAAACAAGGACATCTCATGGGACGGCAAATCGGAAAGGCCGATTCATTCTTGCCGACGTTTTCGTTTTTTCATTTAAGCAGAAACAGGAATAATTGTAGGTAATTGTGAACAAAACATACTTAGAGCAATATAGAAGAATAAGAAAAGAGGCAAACTATCAGATTTCAACTCCGAATTTCATAAAATCTGCCCTTTGAAGGAGTGTACCCAAATCGTTACCGAATCTTTCTGGACCATTATACGGAATGGACGCGACAAATTGATCTGCGTATAAAAAAGGAAACAATTCAAATTTAAAGACGATCCGCGTCGCACATTGGGTGAAGGCGTCAGCTTTCCAGAATTGCAATAACTGATTAAAACTTTCGAAGGAAGAGCTTTACATTCCTAACTCAAGTTATTTGATTCCG
The DNA here is from genome assembly GCA_963966015.1 of Aphidecta obliterata. Taxonomy (NCBI): domain Eukaryota; kingdom Metazoa; phylum Arthropoda; class Insecta; order Coleoptera; family Coccinellidae; genus Aphidecta; species Aphidecta obliterata. Next base: position 11,124,562 of record OZ014436.1, read on the forward strand.
TAACAGAGCAGCTTACAATTCAGAATGAGGCGTCTTGTATTCGGCTTGAATTAATAAGAAGCTACATTTTGTACCTTAGGGAAAGGGGATGAAGTTATATATGTATCCTGATATAAGTTCTCCAAGAACTAACGGCCGTTTTTGCCAATATGAGGAAGTTCAGTACTTAACTGAAATTTGCCAAGATCAAAAACTTAATTCATATTCCACTGAATCACTCAGATTCAGGAGAATCCTCTTGATGAACACAATGCATGTGATTCTCTCGTAGTTCGAAGCATAAAAAGCTGAAATCGGCTGAAAAAATCCTTCCATTTATTTACAGTCAACCAAATTAAATCGTAGCCAATATTCACAACACGTACAATTTGAAATCGACCTCGCGTGAGGCCGATGATGTTTATGTTTGAAAATTGTTTTCTCCACAAAATACGCAATTAAATTTCATTACGACTGTTCGAATTGGACCGATTATCGATAGAATGAAATTTCATATTTCGCACTCAATAATTGCAAACAATGTTATGGACCTATTCCTAGGAACGCTACCGACAAATTCTTTCAAATAAATATTCGTGATATTTTCTTCCCCTGGTGCAAAATTTTTCTTGTGGAATCTCAGCTCTTCTCTCGAAGTTTCCCCCAAACGATTATCTCAATATTCGACATGAGCTATGAAATTTCGATGGATCTGAATAGTGACTTATTCTTCACGTATTATAAGTCGAAGCAGTCAAGGTACCATGATTACTGATACGACAATCTTTGTGATTGATTGAGATTAATACGCATGGGTTTTGTCCCTGAGAATTGAGCGGACATGCCCTTTTCCACAGCGAAGTCGAACATGCAAAAAGCGGCTCATCGATCCTGGATGGCCATAAACATCGGCCCTTAAAATCCGCCGAAACCACGATCGAAAAAGGAATATTTTTTCAGTGCGATACAGGCCTGATTGATGCCCACGAGGCGAATCCAGATTATAAAAATAGAAACCAGATCGAATAAAAGCGACAGAATGTTCACTCGCGAAATTTATTTGTTGGCATTATTTTCCATTCTGACAGATTCATCAGGAGATATGTATTGAAATTTTAATAACTACATTTCGGTTGTTGATCGGTATGCACACGTTAACTGGAGTCTGTAGCTGCCCGTAATTAAATCAAGTATCATAAATTACGTTTATTTGCAGGGATTAGTTTCGAATGAATTTCGAATGTGAAAATATTTTATGCTCTAATTGCACTGTTTCAACCGTAATTATTTTTACCAATTAGCATAAATATGATTAATATAACTATTTCGTTGTGATGCGCTGTATCGCTCGTATCGATTTCGATCAACGATGGTCAATCAATAAAAAATGAAACCTCGAACATTCAAAAACTATAGCACCTCCATGGAGGCATTCTTTCGAATAAAACTCCAATTTTGGAATTATTGTGAGCAAATCTTGGAAAATGTGATTTTTCTGTTTTCTCTTTCTGAATCTTCACGAGAATTCCTTTTGGGAAATCTCTTCCGCACCCAAGAAAATTTATGCCGCAGTGGCTGATTATAGCCGACACAATCATAGCCCCGCTCGGAAAAGTTATTATTGTTAATTTCGCGGAAGAATTCGAAATATTAGCCAGTAAGACTGTCTGGATGTGTGAATTCTAAACTAGGAAAGCCCAAGGAATTCAGTTGGCGTGAATGTCATTGCGGAATTAATTTAGAAATATTTATGGCTGAAGTCGAGTGTTTGCTCTGCACGCAACATTATTTCAACTCATTCGCTACATCAGAATAGGTGTTGATATCCTATGCAGGTGTGGAAATATTTCCTGGATTTTCCTTATCTTATCCTATGATTTAATGTCGTATATTTCCGACATACAGTATTGTCGTCCACTCCCTTAGATTTACTTCAAATGATGGAATGCGAGATTACATTTTCTAAACATTAAGGAACTACTACTACTATGCCGGAAAAAAAATCAGATGTGCGTAGAAAAACCGCAATTTTCAATTACAAGTGATTTACTCATATCTAATAAAAGATTTCATCCCACAATGTCCGAAACATTTCGTTTGTCTGTATGATTGATTTGAAAACCCGAAAAACATCACTCGCCCTTTGAAAATCAGATTGGATTTGTCGATTCTTTCCTGAATAAAATTGATTCCGTTCCTTCTCTTCGGCACGCTTTGTCGAAATTCTCGACGAAGTTGGGGTAATAATTTTCGACAGGATTAGTTCGATTTTTCAGACGAACTCTGCTAGCAGTCATGCTACTTAGATCCTTTGTAGTTTCGAGTAACCAGTACTTTAACTCTTTTTGCCTCCACTCAAATTTTATTCCTAGAAAATAAGGAGCGGTGACATAATTCCTTCACCGAAGTGTTATACAGGGCAGTTCACTGGATGTATCTTTAGCATTTCAATTGCTGTGTGTTTATGAAAAGTCTATTATCGCTTAATAAATTACAATAGAACAAAGTTTGATAATATTGAATTCAATGTAGCGATATGGCATACATATGAACCAAATTATTGAGACTATTGTCGCCCAGTGGTAGCAATTCGAACATAATGCATTGAATTTTCGATTCTGGACGTTATAGGGGTTATTTTGTCCTAAAATCATAATCATTACATGAATTTGGGTCGATTACGTCCGCCTTGAACGTATACAAATACAAATCAGGAGGAGACAGAACCGCTGAGCGTTAAGTATTATGTCGACTTCGTTTTTCATTGTCGTTTCATGAAAAAAAATATCAAATATTATATATGTTTTTTAACATTTTGTCTTTTAAGTGATATTTTGAGTATCAATCAGCGGGTTATTCTTTAGATTTAGTCGATTAATGATGGGATATAGAAAACGAAATCTAGAAACCATGTATGAGGTATTTCAATTTTTCAATTCTGGACGTTATAGGGGTTCTTTTGTCGTATAATCATAATCATTACTCAAATTTTGTTCTATTTTGTCCGCCTCGAACGTATACAAATACAAATCAGCAGGAGAAGGGACCGCTGAGCGTTAAGTATTCCGTCAACTTCGTTTTTCTTTGTCGTTCCATGAAAAAAATATCACATATTATGTGTGTTTTTTAGCATTCTGTCTATTCAGTGATATTTTGAATATCAATATCAGTGGGAAAAAACATGTTTTTGTTTAGATTCAGTCAATTATTGATGAAACATAAAAAACGAAATCTAAAAAATTTGTATGAGGTATTTGCTGCATTTTTTTTGAGAATTCTGGTAAAAGTTGATCTCAGGAATTCTATGAAATTGTAGAAATCCAAACATAATGAGTTTCAAATTCTGAACGTTATAAGGTCTCTTTTGTTGTATAATCATAATCATTACATGAATTTTGTTTTAATACGTCCGCCATGACCGTATAAAAATACAAATCAGCAGGAGAAAGAAAGGCTGAGTATTCCGTCGACTTCGTTTTTCATTGTCGTTTCATGAAAAACAATATCCAATATAATATATGTTTTTTAACATTCTGTCTATTCAGTGATATTTCGAATATCAATATCAGTGGGGAGAAACATGTTATTGTTTAGATTAAGTCGATTATTAATGGGACATAGAAAACGAAATCTAAAAACCATGTATGAGGTATTTGCTGCATTTTTTGTGATTTCTGGTATAAGTTGATCTCAGGAATTTTATGAAATTGTAGAAATCCAAACATAATGCATTAAATTTTCAATTCTGGAGGTTATAGGGGTTCGTTTGTCGTATAATTATAATCATTACACAAATTTTGTTCTATTATGTCCGCCTCGAACGTATACAAATACAAATCAGCAGGAGAAGGGACCGCTGAGCGTTAAGTATTCCGTCAACTTCGTTTTTCTTTGTCGTTTCATGAAAAACAATATTCAATATTATATATGTTTTTTAACATTCTGTCTATTCAGTGATATTTTGAGTATCAATATCAGTGGGGAGAAACATGTTTTTGTTTAGATTCAGTCGATTATTGATGAAACATAAAAAACGAAATCTAAAAAACTTGTATGAGGTATTTGCTGCATTTTTTTGAGAATTCTGGTATAAGTTGATCTCAGGAGTTCTATGAAATTGTAGAAATCCAAACATAATGAGTCTCAAATTCTGAACGTTATATGGTCTCATTTGTTGTATAATCATAATCATTACATGAATTTTGTTCTAATACGTCCGCCTTGAACGTATAGAATACAAATCAGCAGGAGAAAGAAAGGCTGAGCGTTAAGTATTCCGTCGACTTCGTTTTTCATTGTCGTTTCATGAGAAAAAATATCAAATATTATATATGTTTTTTAATATTCTGTCTATTCAGTGATATTTCGAATATCAATATCAGTGGGGAGAAACATGTTATTGTTGAGATTTAGTCGATTATTAATGGGACATAGAAAACGAAATCTAAAAACCATGTATGAGGTATCATCACACAAATGTTGTTCTATTATGTCCGCCTCGACGTATACAAATACAAATCAGCAGGAGAAGGAACCGCTGAGCGTTAAGTATTCCGTCAACTTCGTTTTTCTTTGTCGTTCCATGAAAAAAATATCACATATCATGTGTGTTTTTCAACATTCTGTCTATTCAGTGATATTTTGAATGTCAATATAAGTGGGGAGAAACATGTTTCTGTTTAGATTCAGTCGATTATTGATGAAACCTTAAAAAACGAAATCTAAAAAAAATGTATGAGGTATTTGCTGATTTTTTTGTGAATTCTGGTATAAGTTGATCTCAGGAATTCTATGAAGTAGAAATCCAAACATAATGCATTAAATTTTCAATTCTGGGCGTTTTAGGGGTTCTTTTGTCGTACAATCATAATCATTGCACAAATTTTGTTCTATTACGTCCGCCATGAACGAATAAAAATACAAATCAGCAGGAGAAAGAACCGCTGAGCGTTAAGTATTCCGTCGACTTCGTTTTTCTTTGTCGTTTCATGAAAAAAAATATCACATATTATATGTATTTTTTAACATTCTGTCTATTCAGTGATATTTTGAATTTTATGAAATATAGGAAAATTCAATCCCCACGTTAGGTAACATACCATTTCAAGAAAAAACAAGGACATTTCATGGGACGGCAAATCGGAAAGGCCGATTCATTCTTGCCGACGTTTTCGTTTTTTCATTTAAGCAGAAACAGGAATAATTGTAGGTAATTGTGAACAAAACATACTTAGAGCAATATAGAAGAATAAGAAAAGTGGCAAACTATCAGATTTCAACTTCGAATTTCATGAAATCTGCCCTTTGAAGGAGTGTACCCAAATCGTTACCGAATCTTTCTGGACCATTATACGGAATGGACGCGACAAATTGATCTATTCTGGTATAAGTTGATCTCAGGAATTCTATGAAATTGTAGAAATCCAAACATATTGAGTTCCAAATTCTGAATGTTATAAGGTCTCTTTTGTTGTATAATCATAATCATTACATGAATTTTGTTCTATTACGTCCGCCTTGAACGTATAAAAATACAAATCAGCAGGAGAAAGAAAGGCTGAGTATTCCGTCGACTTCGTTTTTCATTGTCGTTTCATGAAAAACAATATCCAATATTATATATGTTTTTTAACATTCTGTCTATTCAGTGATATTTCGAATATCAATATCAGTGGGGAGAAACATGTTATTGTTTAGATTTAGTCGATTATTAATGGGACATAGAAAACGAAATCTAAAAACCATGTATGAGGTATTTGCTGCATTCTTTGTGATTTCTGGTATAAGTTGATCTCAGGAATTCTATGAAATTGTAGAAATCCAAACATAATGCATTAAATTTTCAATTCTGGAGGTTATAGGGGTTCTTTTGTCGTATAATTATAATCATTACACAAATTTTGTTCTATTATGTCCGCCTCGAACGTATACAAATACAAATCAGCAGGAGAAGGGACCGCTGAGCGTTAAGTATTCCGTCAACTTCGTTTTTCATTGTCGTTTTATGGAAAAAAAATATCAAATATACTATAACATTCTGTCTATTCGGTGATATTCTGAATATCAATATCTGTTAGGAGGATTATGTTATTGTTTAGATTTAGTTCATTATTGATGGGACATAGAAAACGAAATCTGAAAACCATTTATGAGATATTTGCTGCATATTTTTGTGAATTCTGGTATAAGTTGATTTTAGGAGAATTGTAGAAATCCACTTGAGGAGCCCTATGTGGAACATGGCGGATAAATTAATGCAAATATATGCAGTTTTCCACAGACAACTCTCCATTTTCGTAATTTCTCCATCAATGAAGCAATGAACCGAATTGGATAATTTGAATGAGACACACAGTATGCTCGGTCCACGACCATTATCTCATTGTCTCAATCCGAGTTCCAACATTGAGAACCCCTAACGCATCATTATCGTCCTTTCTGTTACATATCTTTCTGGGAAGTTGGAATAAACGATGTCAGAAAGCGCATGATCATTCCCCTAATCGTTGCGGGCGTTTTTGGTGTTTATTTATTGGAGTACAAACCAGAAACCACTATATTTCAGCGGGTGATGTATATTTCGCGTTGTCCATTGTCATTCGTCGGTCCATTTCTGCATCGGATATCACCAGGCTTGTGCTGTGGAAAGCTTTTTTAAGTAAACTAACTTCCAAACCCTATTCATCTTTCGCATTCAAAGGAGCTTTAACTTTCGGTGACGTAGACGGGCTTATGCGTACTTCTTCTTTCATAGAATTTATCTTCGCCCCCAACTACCCTATTCGCCCATACCCACCTTCCACTTCCTAAGGGGTTATAAATCTGTGTGTCATTACTGCTCCTAGCTTTGTACATCTGAGTAAACAGATGAGACGTTTTATTAAATTTTATACGTGGAGAAGAAGATGGAAATGGCCAGGTGTGGATTTGTTCAACATGGGCGCATGGCTGAGACGATATGATGATAATAAATCGATGTCGAACTTTCTCCGCAGAAAATCCACTAACAAAAGATTGATAATCCCGACAAGGGTGGCCTGACATACAGTTATTCCCGAAAATTCGTTGACACACTTTGGCGCTGAATTTCATTTTCACCTCTCAGTCGAATCAGATTATCAACAGAATATTGGGATATGTTGATCCACTTCACACCATTTTTTCACTCGGCTAGGCTGGGAACGAATAAGATTATCCATGTCTACGTGTGGTAATATGTTCCAGGTCATCATTCATTATTCACCTACCACCAAACATCCTATAAGACAAGTTCTTGAGACTACCCAGAAAAGAAGTGAAAGAATCACTTCGAGGTGAAATGCCAACAACGAGTGTTTGTATTTGGATCAATTCCAAACGGTCCTGATATGTAATGAAAATTTATATCGAACTCCAGCTCGTTTGTGAAACTGAGATGGAATAGATGGTAATGAAGCGGTCATCTTATAATCTAATTCGCCTGTTCCTATGGGAAGAAGAGTGTGTATTGAAAATGCCGATAATTTCGATGGCAAACATGAATTTAAATTCGTTTGCAGTTGAAGAAGTTAAGTCTGACCAAATTGTATATAGGGCAGGTCTTATAATAAGGATCCTAATTCTCAATCGCAATTGACTTTATTGATTCTCGAACTTCACGGGGTTCATTAATGTTCAGTTCCATTAAATTCTGCTCAGCAAATTGGCTTGATATGATGTTCGTTCGTTGCGAATGCATGCTTTTTTCCATTCAATCATCTCGATTCATTAGATATAAACATTTATCTTAATCATTCCTAGAGCACTCTTACAGCAGTTTCAACCAAAACAACTGAACCATATACGAGATCGGATGTTTCAGAAAAATTTTGAAAAGCAGTGTCCCGTGAAGTCAGGAGCTTTTAAGCGCTCGTTTATCCACCTTGTAGGAATATTCGCATTTTCCAGTTTTAGAAACCAATTGGAAAGATTTTGACAGCCGTCAAAGAAAATTCAAAACTAAGGCAAAAATCCAGGTTGAATATATCATTCTCAATTTAAATACAAAATTTCGTCACGATCAAATCCATAGTTTTGAAATTATCAAGAAAACTGAATTTAAAACGGTCATATTTACGGAACCCCTAGTCTAATTTTGCCAATTGATGAACGTGACCGCCACATTCGAGATCCACACCTATCCTGAAAATTTCAAGTCCCTTGGCCTTTCCATTACAAAGTTATACTTTTCTATGGTTCTGGTCATGCGAGCGGAATAAAATTTTGCATGTAGCTTGAACACGTAATTCTCCATCTGAGTGCTCTTTTTCTGGATTTGAAGACTTCTTCGAATTTCTTCCAGTTTATTGTTTTCCTATTGGTGGGTGATTTGTCAGTTTCTATTTCCAAAGTCAGGATACGAGTTATCCAAGTTGACCAGAAGATGTGCTTAGGATACCCACAAAAGACCCAGAGATCTACTATGTAGAAACAGAAATTGAGTAAACTAAATTTCAAATATCAAGAAGAAAAAACTTCCCTATGAAAGATATAGGTAACACAAAAATCTTGAAAGAGATACAAACAGAAAGAGTCAAAAGGTTAATAGGCAATAAATGCCTGGAATCTAAAACAGCAGGTTAGGTTGAGTTCGAGCAGGTCGTGCTCCACACGAAGTCTCACACTGTTCTATCTATCGGAGATAGTCCGTCTATGAGGATTGTCCCTGAGTAACCAAAAAAAGGTTAGAGACAGAACAATAATGCTAGGCATAATGAGGAAAATTCTGGCATAATGTGGAAATGTTGATTAGGCGAAACTAAAATCCAATCTTGAGAAGATGAGAGAGGACAGAAGGCCTAAATTGGTCCTGATTCAGTAAACTGCCCTGTAGAAAACTTGGTCACGGCTTCTTTAATAGGGATACAATTCAACGGAAGATAAATTGAGTAAAAGTACTGATTACTTACTCAAAGTAACAGACCTCAGTTGTTTGGAAAAAAACAAATTTTTTCAACGTGAGAATGCAAAATCCCATTACGCAGTGAACTCGCTTTGTCACCTCATCTGAGATACCACTTTATGCATGATAAAATTCGCTTAGGCAATATAATGTAGTTAGCGAAAAATCATTTCCCTCACCTCAGGCCCTAAATTGTACGATAGATCAGTATGTGTCGTAGTAATAACGGTTCAGGGTTTTGCTATCGCAATTCTGTCGCTCATATAACAGGCAGTTAATTGCAATCGCCACAAGTTGGCTTTGCTCTGCTACTGTTGACCGATACTAAATCCCTCGATACTTATTCAAACGTGGATGCCAAAATAATCCATTTACATATTCACGGTTTTCGGGAGAACACCAGGAAATCAGTAAGATAAATGGAAAATTGAATATTTAATATCTGACTGCCCAGTATTAGGTTAAGTGAAGTTTTAATGCTCCGCTTTTGTTTGCCGAATATGATTGCAACCGATTTTTTTTTTCCAGTGCCAAAAATTGAAATATCTGGCAAATCAGATGTATACGTCCGTACTGAAAGTACAGTTAGCTTGCGGTGTGTGATAACTCAATCGTTAGAGGAGCCAGCCTATATATTTTGGTACCACGATGGTGAAAGGGTACTGAAATACGACAGAAGTGCTATCGACATACGGACAGAAAGGCTCGGAACTGATACAACCGAGAGCACCCTCATCATCTTTCATGCGAAGCCGGAACATTCTGGCAACTACACTTGCAGCCCCTCTAATCTGGATTCTGCCAGTGTTCTCCTGCATGTCTTGAATGGTGAGTTCATATTATAGTTATAGTTAGGTAAGGGAGTTACATTTCACTGCAACCTCAAGGTCTGTTTTGCCCCCCGTCAGATCTGTTTTCGCAAATGTGCCACCTAAAGCTCGCCTCCCAGCTCCAGAGCTCCAATGAACTCCAGTATCTGAGAGGGCTACAAGGAGGTTAAATTGCTCGTTCCTCCTGTAATTATCTTGTCCAAGACATTCTTTGCGCTGGTTCACAATGGCGAGGTATTCTGTAACCAGGTAAACAGAAGTTTCTTCCTCTTCCCCACAGAATCTACACTCGTCAGTTTTTGTTAAGCCCATTCTCATCGTATACTCTCTAAGGCGTCAATGTTCTGTGAGGAAGCCAGTGAGGAGGCGTAACTTTTTCTTACTGAGATCCAAATACTTTTTGGATCATGCACTTTTAAAGTCCCGAAGTATCTTTTTGGAGTAATCCATTCCTGGAAGATTCCTCCAGACAGCTTCTCTTTCAGTGTCTTCCTTCTCCAAAAACTTTCTTATAGGTGCATTTGCCTATACCACACAAAGCTTTGCCTTGGACTCGAGCCTTGAGCAAAGTAAGGACTTCGAGTTTACTGTATTTTCCCTAAAACTCCAACTGGTGAATAGAAATAAAACAGAGCAAAACATATATCAAAAAAAATTCAATGATACACTAATGCATCAAACACCCGCATTCTACCTTCAGAACGGATTAATCTCGACAAATTCATCAAATGTCAAATCAAGGTTTAATTAATTATCTCAGAATAACAATTATCCAAATAACTAATTTCAATAGTAATTCAATCTTGAGTGAGATATTTCAAGACTCGGGACTAGTGAAACTCAAATATTACCATGCCTAATTTCAGAATTATCTTTTCTCATGCTCCGCCACTGGGGAGGGGGTGAAATCCTACCCTTGTCGAAAATCGTGTTGTTCACACTTAATGAAGCCGAGAGTTCACTGCGACACAGAACACACTCGTACTTTCTTTCAGCGTTTCGATATAAATTTGTTCACTTCTTGGCACAACTAAATTCCCGATAGATTCCGTGTTATTTTTCTGAAAGAGCTATTCGTGCCTACTTTTTGAAAACTACTCTCTGCCTGATTCCCGAAAATTTAGAATCAACTCGAACAAGTTGCCGAATTACGTGTTCCCTTCCGTCGAAAGAACTTTTTCCATCCGACTCCCGCAAAACCACTCCTGATAGAGTTTCCAAAAACCTTTTTCGACCGAATCCCCCAAAACCACTGGTGATAGAGTCCCAAGAACCATACCCTACCGAGTCCTCTGAACCACTCTGATAGAGTCCCAAGTACCTTTTCCGACCTAGTCCCCCAAACCACGGATTTGACGAGTCCCCAAAAACCACTGCCTTTCTCCGATCGTTATTTCGTCTCCAGAAAAATTTCAACCCTACCATCCTAGATGGTTCTAAATGATCTTTCCGTTTTCGTTAAACCAATCACCCCCTTCTATTATTTTTCCAAGGCGGTTCGTGAACCAAACATCGCCAATTATTGGTCTGAAACCAATCACCTCTGACATTTCCGACAGTTGTGGTAGGATGTAAAATTTTCCATCTGAACACTTAATTAAGTGCTTAATTCGTGAAATCGACGAAGGGAAATCATAAATCTCACAACGCTTCATTTTTTTGGTCATTAAACGAGGGTAAGGCACTATATTTATGAGTCCCTTAAAACTCTTGAGTTTGGGTTATAAACATTTCAGAGCTTAACGAGTAGACTAAACAAATACTTGAATAAATACGTTAATTCTTCACATTTCTAGACGTTCCCACGACTTCGGTTTTTTGAGCGCTCGTACTACTTACAAGAGGGCTATATCATTTCGTCACGATGTCTGTATTTTTCGAATTTTGAGCCGAAAATGGTCTCAATCGACTATGTTCGACTCACTGATGAAAATTTTCGTCTTTCCGTCCGGCCGGCCGTAAGCACATTAACTCTCGAACGGAACAACCTAGAGACTTTAAATTTTCAGTGTGGGTTCAGTTCCCGAATGCCTCGGTTAAGTTCGTTAATGGGCCAAATTCCACCAGGGGTTCCGTAAATATGGCCGTTCAAAGTTTTGTTGCCTGATTACTTGAAAACTACAGATTTGATTGAGATGAAATTTTGCAATCAAATGGAGAATGAGGTGTTCAAGCTACATGTGGAATTTTGTCCAGATCGCATGACCAGAACCATAGAAACCATAGAAAATTGTAACTTTTGAACGGAAACACCTAGGGACTTGAAAATTTCAGGATAGGTGTGGATCTCGAATGTCGTGATAACGTTTATTTATGAGCAAAATTATACCAGGGGTTCCGTGAATATGGTCGTTTGAAATTTAGTTTTCTTGATAATTTCAAAACTACAGATTTGATCGTGACGAAATTTTGTATACTAATGGAGAATGATATATTCAAGCTACATTTCTCCAGATCACATGACCAGAACCATAGAAACCATATAAAATCATAACTTTCGAACGGAAAGGCCTAGGGACTTGAAATTTTCAGGATAGGTATGGATCTGAAATGTCGCAGTCACGTTCATCAATGAGCAGAATTATACTAGGGGTTCCGTAAATACGGTCGTTTGAAATTTTGGTTTCTCGATAATTTCGAAACTACGGATTCGATCGAGATGAAATTTTGTATTTTAATCGAAAATGATATATTAAAACAATATTTTGTCCGGATCGCATGACCAGAAACCATAGAAAATTGTAACTCTTGAACGGAAAGGCCTAGGAACTTGAAATTTTCAGGGTGGGTTTGGATCGCGAATATCGTGGCCACGTTCATCAATGTTTCCTGATAATTTCGAAACTACTGATTGGATTGGGGTGAAATTTTGCACCTAGCTTAGGAATGATGTATTCAAACTACGTGCAAAATTTTGTCTAGATCGCACCACCAAGACCATAGATACCGTAGAAAATTCTAGCGAATTACGAAAAAAAATTGGTCACCTAAAGCACTGACATGAAGTCTGGAGTTTCGCCTAAGTTTCAGAATTTTTGTGACAGCTGTCGAAAATTCCTTCAATTGATTTCTAAAACTGGAAAATGCTAATCTACCTACAAGGTGCATGTACGAGCGCTCAAAAGCTCCTGCCTTCAAGGCAGTGCTTTTCGTAATTTTTTTTGTATCGGCTAGACCAAAAGAAAATTTCCATTTTTTACTGTACCACAAAAGTTAAATGTCAAATATTCCACAATTAAATCTATCTAGGATACGTCGAAACTTCAGGAATCGAGATGATTCATCTACAGATTTTCTTTTCGTTTGTGTTTCTTTCCATCTTGTGTTGTTTCATTCGGTTTTGCGTCCAACAGAAATAACTACATCCCAGTATTATATTTCGTATGTGGGACCGAGGGTGTAGACTCGGAAAACAACCTAGTTCGATTCTCGAAGTGGAACAAAACAATCCGTAGTTTCCCGAGTGCAATCAAAACACAAATTATTTGTAGACAAAATATTTAGCAGTGTAAACATGGAAAGTTGGTACTGCACGAACTGTTAGTCTTGTAACTACGAAAACTTATTTCTATTCAGTGTGCAGTAAAACGCAAACTGTTGTTAATAAGTGATGGTGTAAGCTATAATCCTCTAATCCCTCATATGAATGCCACTTTATGCTCCAGGCCAGACTAATTCACTTTTCCGAATGTATTCTAACCAATTTATGTGGTCGTTTCGACAAACATTCTCAGCAATTCATCGTTCGAATTCGTTATTTTTTTAAGGTTGCGAGAACCTCCTCAGTCAAACATAAAAAAGGCCTGATGACTTTTTATAAAATTTTTTTTTTGCAGGAGAACATCCTGCGGCAATGCAACGAGGAAAAAATTCCGCTTCTCCTATACCAGGGTGGTCCCATCTGTCTATGGGTTTGGGATTGGCCACTTGCACCCCCCCAAGGTTTGCTGCAGCGGTCGCCCTTACAGTGGCAGCCATCGTGCAACTTTTATCGACAGCAACATAGAGCCAAAAAATGGGATTGAAAAGAGTTTTACGCTATTATCATTTCTAAATTATCCAATTGCCCTTTTTCATTTATTATTTCATCAATTAGATTTTATACCATACTTAAAAAAAATTTGTAATATAGTATCATTTCAGATTTTAAAACTATTGAAGCTACGGGAAATTCAATTGATAAAAATAATTCAAGAAAGAAATGAAAAGAAAAAATAGTTCGCGATTCGTTGAATTTCCTCTAGTGTGATCTGAGTAACAACATAACCTAATCAATTTTATTGAAACCTGGTCTCGCCCCAGCCTGTTCTAGATTGTTCCACACCGCAAACGCATAAATGATATATAAACCTATATTTTCACAAGGTAACGCGTGTAGAAAGTTTGCTACTTCTTATTATGTAATTTACTGGTTTCGTACAACCGAAAGGGTGGAATAAACAGATCCCCCTCGGGGCCTGTTTCCGTGCCGCCTATTACTGTTGACCTTACAACCGATTTCATGGCAATTTTTTTCGAATCAACTTTATATTTAGGTATAAATTTTATGTCCACGTAAAAATTTCACCTACATATATGCGGTTTTATGTATGAAATTTACATTCTAGATGTTTCGGTTATTATGATACACCTACAATGTGCGGAAAGTTCGTGGTATATTTTTTTTTCGCCAACTTCCAATATTTTACTGCATTTATCTTTATCGATTCTCAGGAATGGTACCTAATGAAAAAAATTCTTGTTGATCGACTTTTTAATTTTCGAAATTTTTTCATGATTTCGACGCTGTAAAAAACAAACAGAACCGCTCAAATCGGCTGAAGTGAGACCAAACATTAGAACTGCTGACTAATCATCAGAGTTCACCTGAAATAATTTTGTTATATCGCATTTTGGTCTAAATTTTCTGGTGGGCCTAGAGGAAGTCTTTCTATAATGATAAACAGAGCAGTAGGTACTTCAATAATTTACAACGAATATCTTTCGAAGTTAGGTGAACAAATGAACCACCGAAGAAGATTTGCATTTCGGATGAAATTTTTCCATCTGCAGAAAGTACCAACTGCTTGAGCTTCGAGATCTCTCTGAATAAATGTGATTTTAACATTTCTTTTTTTTTATTCGTCGAGATTGGGGAATTTCAGTGTGTTCATACTACAATTATACCTTCTTCATTTTTACATTCTTATCTTAGAAAAATGGAATTATTTCGGGAATATAATAATTTTATTGGAAACACTGAAGTTTATGTCAAATGTAGGTGTTACCACAAATTGGTCAATCAATAAATCGATATCTATTCATTCTTAGTCACCCCCGTAATTCCTGGAATAATGAAGAAATATTCATTCCGGAATATCCCCCGAATATTCGAAATTTTCTCATTATATTTCAGGAATATTTTATTTAGAATATTCCTGGAACGTTCTAAATGTATATTTGAAATTTTCCTATGCAATTTCCGGATTATTCTCATTTGAATATTCCTATAAAGCTCCAGGAATATTTCATTTTGAAAGTTCTCTGAG
The DNA here is from genome assembly GCA_963966015.1 of Aphidecta obliterata. Classification (NCBI taxonomy): domain Eukaryota; kingdom Metazoa; phylum Arthropoda; class Insecta; order Coleoptera; family Coccinellidae; genus Aphidecta; species Aphidecta obliterata. The sequence goes on from OZ014436.1 coordinate 11,139,819, forward strand.
GTATAGTTTCACAAATTTCGTCATAACTTTTCTGTTGGTAGTTTTGAAAGCACAAAATAATTCTTGTTATAATCAACAATTTATTCTCGTTTCGAATTAATCATTACTTGTGAAGTTAAAACTTTCCTTATTGATGAATCAAGAAGTTTTTTCTTTTATGTATTTATTTATCAAAATTAGGGACATCAACAGGAAAAAAAAACCAAAAACAATATCCACAAATTACTCAAAGAAAAAATTCATAGGCTCTTACGGCTTTGAAAGTCCATAAGTGATTTGCTAGTTTTAAAATTGCACAAATGAGAACTGATTTGTAATGAGAGAATAATGGTTTAAAACCACCAAGAGAATTTCTTGGGATACTTCGAAATCAAACCTCAACTATCATGGCTCATAGGACATGAAGTCTAGAAATAAACTTTTCCAAATAACCACATCAATCCACCAAAAAAATTGTCGATCGGTCTCTTCGAAAATTTCAAAAAATGTATTGAAATTTCAATCACGAAATGGACTCACTGAAGGTCCCCGATGATTCCGACGTGCTGATATTTTTTTCAGTTTGTAAATAAGAATGTTTTGGAAGAACGTTAAATTTTAAAAATCAATTCAAAGTGTGACTGTTAGTGTAAGATATCTAGATTTTAATGTAAAATTTAAAAAAATATTGTTGCAATTGTAATAATTCTGAATGTATGAAAGAGCTAATGTAAAAAGTATTTCTACTGTGAAATTTTGATTGTTATCGATTATTTGCTATGCCATATTTCAAATGAGTATTGTTCATAATGTCTTTATAGTGTGGACCAGATCGACAAAGTACGTGTATCCTACAAGCTTTCTGTATTTCTGTATTAAAAAATGTAGCCATCGATCATTAATTGTTTGCATCAGTTTCCAGAAAACCAAGAACGCTTTTTCACCTGGACATAACACACAATTGAGTGTGTAAATTTGTTGTTTGCATGGTCCACATAGGTGGTTTCGAGAAATGAAGGCATTCTTGTCACGGTGAGCCACCAAACCTGAAGCTTGATTTTGTAAATGTTTCTCTTGATTTGAGGTGAAGGTCTGCCTTCATTTCCGTAACAACTGGGAATTCTACTCACATTGGTAACTCAAAATGTAAATTATCTGCTGTTCAACAGTCAGTAATTTGTGACTAGTAGTAGGATACTTACATTATTTTATATCCATTCCATTGGTGTATCTTAGGTGACTAAGCGCAAAATGTAATCATAATTTATGTTGAAATAAATCGTTATAATAAAATGGTAAAGTGATTCTTCAATAATAATATTTCGTTAATCAAGGAGCCAAGATCCCAAGAAGAGAAATTCATTAAATATTCGGAATACAAAGATTTCTCTTCGATAACCGTAATTGTTTTCATCAAATATTTGAACAGAGTAACGATTTCAAATTGACCAAGGGTTTGAATGGAAAGTTCGCAGAAATATGAAATTTTGAAATATTTAATCTTCAAATAATAAAAACAGTTTCATCAGAAGTTTTTTACTACATATTCTAATTTGTTCTTAATTAACATCACTCAATATTTCGCCTCCTGGTTTTGTCCTGAAGATTTCGTAAAAATTTCAATATTATCAGATAATTTTATCAATTCAAGATTTGATGTCTTCATTGGAAACCCTTCAGCATGAAAAGCTACAAGGAATCTGAAAAACGAATATAATCAATACTGGTAGTTGGCAACATTAAACTGAAAAAAATTATAAAAAGCACTGCCGTGAAGTCAGGAGCTTTTGAGCGCTCGTTCATCCACCTTGTAGGTAGATTCGCATTTCCAGTTTCAGAAAACAATTTGTGACAGCTGTCAAAAAAATTACAGCAGCTCTTTGTCAATTATGCCGAATCAGCTGTTACAGAAATATAAGGATTTGTATTCAATATTTCGCTGAAATTTAACATGGTTCTGGTTATGCGATCTGAAAAAATGAAGCTTGAATACATCAATCTCCATTAAAATACAAAATTTCGTCACGATCGAATCCGCAGTTTTGAAATTATCAAGAAAACTAAATTTCAAACGACCATATTTACGGAACCCTTGGTCGAATAACCATAACGTAGGTTTCGCGGCATTCGAGATTCGAACCTAGCCAGAAAGTTTCAAGTTTCTAGGTCGTTCCGTTCGAGAGTTATCGTGTATTCTAAAAGTTTCAAGTTATAATTTCCCACCATAATATAATGGTCGATGAGGAAGTTTGAATAATAAAAGAGAAAAGAAAAAAGCTTTCTGAAACTACCACAGAATAGCATTTGAAATGTAAGTTGGGGGTGAAGAATATCTTTATGGGTTACAAAAGAAAACTGGGCATTCAACGATCCGATATTCAGGTCTTCTTCACCTTGAAGATGAAATACAAAAGTGCCATTTGTGGATGGGTACTTGCCTATGAAGGAATAATTCTGGGAATCCACTCACTCAACAGAAGATATTAACTTTCAGTTTCAATAATATGGAGTGAAAATCCATAGTGTAACTTGACGACAGATTCCCAATAGGTAAAGAAACAGACTTTGCTTTGATTATGGATATCCAAGAATGATGATTATCGTATAAAGTCTCTATGAATATATAAATAATCATACATTTCATCACCTCTGTATTCTCTGTTTCTCATATAACTGTGCGTTATGATTTCTCCTCGTAATGCAACCAAACTATTCTTTACCATAATTAGATACAAAAGACTTCCAATCTGAAAAATGGAATAATAAATATTCTGAAAAAAAAATCTGTACTGCATAACCGAATCATTCAGAGCGCATCCACCATAATATAATAATCAATACTAGAATTTGAATAATAAGAGAAGACAACTCTTCGACTGTCATCATAGATGAAAGAATATGACGATCGAAGACTGTCCTCGTATATACCTTTCAAAATCTGATGTGGCCAATACATGTTGTTTTCAAAGGTGAGGCTCATTTTTGACAGGTGCTAAAACTCATCAAAATAAGTCAAAATTCCAAAAATCCTTCATATAAAATATTCGAAATCAAAGTTACCCGCGAATCAGAGAAATCCCCAGCACGGACCTGACTTAGGTACGTATTGACGTTTAAATTTGTTTATGGAATTCTTTCAAGTTACAGGAAATCATCTGACAAAGCGTATGATTTTTGTGACTTTTGGTGGATAGGTTGGTCGATTTTTGGCCTGCAAGCTTCCCGGATCTCAACCCCTGTGATTTCTTCTTTTGGGGTCATTTGAAAACATTACTGTACAGTAACGGTGAGGTGAATAGTGTTGAAGAACTAAAACAACTTATTAAAAATAACGAAAAGCACTGCCGTGAAGGCAGGAGCTTTTGAGCGCTCGTAGATGCACCTTGTAGGTAGATTCGCATTTTCCAGTTTTGGAAACCAATCGAGGAAATTTTTGACAGCTGTCAAACAAATTTTCAAACTAAGGCGATAATCCAGACTTCAAGTCAGTGCTTTGGGTGACCAATTTTTTTTCGATAATTCGTTAAAATTTTCTACGGTATCTATGGTTTTGATGATGCGATCTGGTCAAAATTTCGCACTTAGTTTGAATACATTATTCCTCAGCTAGGTGCAAAATTTCATTCCAATCAAATCGGAAGTTTCGAAATGATCAGGAACAGAATATTTTGAACGGCCATATTTACGTCTAATTTTGCTCATTGATGAACGTGACCGTGAAATTCGCGATCCAAACCCACCCTGAAAATTTCAATTTCCTAGGCCTTTTCCTTCGGAAGTTATAATTTTCTGTGGTTTCTATGGTTCTGGTCATGCGATCTGGACAAAATGTTGCTTTAATATGTCATTCTCGTTTAAAATACAAAATTTCATCTCGATCGAATCCGTTGTTTCGAAATTATCGAGAAAACAAAATTTCAAACGACCGTATTTACGAAACCCCTAGTATAATTCTGCTCATTGATAAACGTGAACGCCATATTTCAGATCTTCACCTATCCTGAAAATTTCAAGTCCCTAGGCGTTTTCGTTCAAAAGTTACAGTTTTCTATGGTTTCTATGGTTCTGGTCATGCGAGCTGAACAAAATTTTGCATGTAGCTTGAACACCTCATTTTCCATTAGAGTGCAAAATTTCATCTCGATCGAATTCATAGTTTCAAAGTAATCAGGAAAACAAAATTTCGAGCGGCCATATTTACGGAACCCTTCGGTGGATTTTGCCCAATAACGAACTCAACCTCGGCATTCGAGATTCGAACCTACCCTGAAAATTTAAAGTTTCTAGGACATTCCGTTCGAGAGTTATCGTGTATACGGACGGCCGGACGGACGGACAGACTCGAATTTTCCGACGGATTCGTCATCAGTGAGCCGAACATAGTCGTTTGAGACCATTTTCGGCTCAAAATCCGAAAAATACAGACATCGTGACGAAATGATATAGCCCTCGTGTAAATAGTACGAGCGCTCAAAAATGCTTGTGACATTATGCTTGAGCAAACTGATGTGATAGTTGCTGCACATTAAACGAATGGTAACCATTTCGAACAATTTCTGTAACTTTGGATCAATTTTATCGGTGAGTTTGTGGACTCCTAATTTTTTTATAGGACCTTTTCAATCAGTAATTTTTCCTATCCTTAGTTTAAACTTCAAGAATTATACCGTTCAGGAAAAATCTCCTAATAAAAGTTGAAAGAAAATATACCAGTTTGCGATAAAATCCAGCACTTTATTCACTTGTTGAAATGCGAATGGTACCGTGATTAATGGAAGATCTTCTTACAGAGAGATTACACGATCCAGAGTGGTCTTAAGATCTTTATGCCCAAGATTTTTTGCACTTTTTTCAAATTGAATATTTTATATGATCAACTTCCGGCAAAATGGTCGTCTTTCGATGAGTTCTAGCACTTATCAAAAAGAAAGCCTCACTTTAAAAAACACCCTCTATACTATAGTGTAGATTCCGAATCAGTTTCGAGCTCAGACAATTTTTCAGCGATTTGATACCGCTAGCGCCATCTTTTCTCAAACTACTGATGTATTACTATTGCAACTGTAAAATATTACAGTCATCTGTATCGCCATTGCGCCCTTTTAGCATTTGAGGGTAGATGTCGTGTTATCTTAAACAGTCTGGAAAATTTGGGAATTATGCGTGATTAAGATCCACCAGAAAAAAACTGATTGCATATTCAGGTTCAGCATGGCCGAGTATCCCTTTGTGGTGATTTTCAGAAAGATCCGCTGAAAGAAAACAGTTTTTCCAAAAATTTTGTCAAGGAGCAAATCCTGCTTATTTTTGAATTTTTTTCGCTGAAACAGTTTTTCCGCCTGTGTAAGCCTTTAATTGGGACTATATCTCCAAATAATCGGGTCAGGTGATAATTTACAATGCTTAAAATCTTGGTAAAAAACAATCTCATAATTAAATTATTTAATTATTATCATACTACAAAGTACACAATTTTCAGTTAAAACTTGAATTAGTTATTCGTGTTCTTGATTGACTGAATGGATGAAGAACTCTCGAAGCTAACATAACGAATTTTTCATCTATTCAATCGAAGAAAAAATATGATTTGTTCGAACATTTGGAAAGAAATGTTTTATGCATTATTATTTATGAATCTGACGAATGGATAATATTCAGTCGTATAAGCAACAATCAGAAAGATGAGACGTGTGGGAATCAATCCAGTTGTTGACCTAACCGGGTATGACTTGGCTTAAGCCAATATCGTAGTTGACGATAGCAATTTCAACCTCAAAATGTTCATCCTCTCATACACTTATCGGGACAATCCACCGATTAAAAAATGAGGACAACAATTCGTGTATGGAGTAACAAATTCTTGTACACTACTAGAGGGGAGTGCCATGAAGAATACAGGGTTGTAATTTAGCACGGGGCCAAACATTGGGGGAATGATTATTGTCGAAAATTTCGAAGTTAACTCCAAGAGAAATTATTTTGAGAATGGATATATACCTACTTGTTAATCCTGAGAGCTATATCAGATGAGATTGAAAATCAAAAACTCTATTCACTTTTCATTTTTTGTAAAATAAACTTTATTTAGTTTAATTTACAGAACAGATAGAAAATATTTGAAAACCTGTTTCTCCTTGGAGAGGAACCAGCTATGATTAAAATTATTTGGGTATAAGTCGTTTATTCCCAATTGATATGATTGAATGGAATGAAGATCAGGATACCCCGGATGTGTATGTTATCGCAGACTCCTACACAGTTGGGAAGTTCGTAGGAAAACAAGATAAGGAGTTCGTTTACTGTGATACAGTTGGCTGAAAAATGAAATGAGATAATTCGAAAGTTCTTTTGATGTAACAAAAGCCAACAAATTTATTAGTCAATTACCAGTAGCCCAGATAAAAGTGTCGAAGTTCAAATTTTAAGTTCAGCGTACCCCCCAGCTTTGGGCAACGTTTCTGGAGAGATAAAGTGATATTCAGGCACTCAGTTAATGGAATCGAAGGAACGGACATAGTTCGTCATCGACTTTTGGTTTTCTTTAGTGTCACAAGTGTGTGCCATATGTGGATGGATAAACACGGGCGCTCAGTTGAGTTTTGGTGACTTAAGTAATTTCGTGGTATGTGCTAGTGAATTTGCGTCGCCCAAGTCCGACTAGCCTTCCTAGAAGCGAAACAGGTACCCCGTTTGTGTCGTTGAAGTTGTTTCTACTACACCGGCGCTATAGAGCTTTAGTCTGTATGCTTGGTAAGTCGCTTTCTGTAAGTAGATTATGCCCACATTCCTCTGGAAATAAACTTAAATACATGAAATCTCTCAGTTCAAACAAGATCATATTGGTGTACCGATTACCGTTCGAAGGAAAAACGCGTTGCGGTATGTGAAAGTGCAACTTCGTTCGAGTTTTTTTTTGTTTTGCGAGATGTGATGTGCAAGTTTTACTTATAGACATCGTTATTGGTCCATAGCACATGCTCAAAGGTAAATAACCTTAAATATAAACACTGAACGAATCCCGTCAAACGCGCAAACTTATCAGAAATACAAACATTTCCTCTAAATATAACTATCTGAATTGGATCTTGAAGTCGAATTCGACAGCAGACTATAAATCATCGTTATTTGTGTTATGAATCATCTTCATATAAAGTTGTTGAAAACAACAAATCGATCTGGGTTATACTCGAGTTTTGAGGTAATTCCTGAAAAAGTCTTCGCCATAAAATTTGCATAGTTGAGCTACTTGAATCGAAGAAGAAACAATATATGATAATTTATAACGATACTGCCAGGGTGCTCGCAGGATTTTGCGAAATTTGTGACATGTAGACAGGTTCATATAAATTTACTTCAAAGAAAATATATTGAAATAATTAATTACGGAAACGATCGCCAAATGGCAAAATTGGAGCTGCAACAAAACGCAAAGTGATTAAATTTACTTTTGCCGACAATATGAACCTTAAATAACCATTCATTATATAAAAGAAAAATTCCTAGAATGTTTATTTAATTACAAGAAGTTCTAAAAGAAGGATTATCGTATCGTAGATATCCTAGAAATAAATCAAGGAATTATTCTTATTTTATTACTGACAGTCGAAATACTGAACACTCATGATTATAATTTTTCGAAAACATCCCTTCAACTGAAAATGAATTGGAAACAGATATATAGTCGAGTTCGGTTTGGTTTGGGGGCTAGCAAATCAAAAATTCTCTTTTTGCTGCGCTTTGTGTTGATGATATCCTTCTGCCTTATCTAGATATCCTTCCACACGTTCTTTTTCAAGCAAGATAACGCACATCCCCATATTGCTCGGCCAACTATAGATTTTCTCTAAGAAGCAGACGTTAATTTTGTTGTCGTGGCCACCCAGATCACCGGATTTGAATCCCATCCAACATTGTGGGATATGATGGGGAGGGGACTCCTGGATTAATTTTTTCCGGATTAATAAAATTTCTTGCTAATGTTTCTTCTTCGAGCCAAAAAGTTGAGTTGAAGAAATTATTCCTTCTGGGTGTGATACTTCTTACCTACGTCACTGAGTATATCTCCTTCAGTGTTGCAATATTTAAACAAAATTATTTCTCAACTCTTCTTAAAAGATGAGGCGGTAGATAAAGCAACATTGTCAAGAACCTTTGATCAAACTGAGTGCATACTAAGTGGTATAATAGAATTATTCATTCAATGATAATAAATCCCCGATAGTCGAAAATAATCATCGACTATAAAAATAATGAAGGAATTTAATTCTTTTCAGAATAATCCCAGCATAAATATTGCTGGTTTTATCAGCATCAGCCATGTGCAAAGGAAGTTTTTCGAAAATATTATGGATATGGAAATATACAACATTTTTCATTATTGGTAAGTGGCTATAATAACTATTTTTGAAGCTTCTTGATTTGATGGTTGAAAATCTACTTCCTCAAATACTCCCACAACCCTACGATTATTTTGTCACAATTTGGCAGATACAGATGAAAATCGGGGAGTTTATAGATAAGCCAAATTTTTGGTGATAACAAATACAAATTGCTACCAGTGGCGGAGATAATTGGAGGACTTTCATAAAAAGACTCTCAATTCCTGAGCTGGTGATCTGATTTGATTCTTGATCCGAACGTTTTTGAAGAAAAATTATAAAAAGTCAGGTATTTTCCAGTTTAAGAAACCAATGGAAGGCATTTTTCTTAGCTGTCAAAAAAATGAGAGCAGCCCTTTGTCAATTATGCCGAATCAGCTGTTACAGAAATATAAGGATTTCTTATTCAATAATTCGTTTGAAATTTAAAATGGTTCTGGTTATGCGATCTGGAAAAGCTAGCATGAATAAATCATTCTCCATCAAATAAAGAATTTCGTCTCGATCCAATACGTAATTTTGAAATTATCATGAAAACTAAATTTCAAACGACCATATTTACGGAATCCCTGGTCGAATTTTGCTCGATAACAAACTCGACCGCGGCATGCGAGATTCGAACCTACCTTGAAAATTTCAAGTTTCTAGGTCGTTCCGTTCGAGAGTTATCGTGTATACGGACGGACGGCCGGACGGACAGACTCGAATTTTTCGACTGATTCGTCATCAATGAGTCGAACCTTGTCTATTAAGACCATTTTCGGCACAAAATTCGAAAAATACAGACATCGTGACAGAATGATACAGCCCTCGTGTAAGTAGAACGAGAGCTCAAAAAAGATAAACTTCGTTGGAAAATTTTTTTTTTATGGAATGATGCATTGAACCGAAGCCACTGGCTTTTTATGTAAAAAAAATTTGGTAAGCGCCTGTCATATTGACATGTCCTGAATTTCATTTGTATCTGACAAATTTTGACAAAATAATTGCAAACATTCAGATTTTTTGGGGTTATAATTAGGAGGCTCCAACCTCCCAGGAGTGCATTTTAGGACTTATATATAAAGTTTGTTTCATATTTGGACCTCCAGAATCACGTCCTGAAATATATTAACATCAAATCCGGACACCCCGTATATTTATTCTTAAATTTATTTTGCAGCATCGATTACCTTTGGTAGCTTTGTTGATGGTCGAGAATCTACCAGAGCACATCCATTCAGAGGTAAGTTATTTGAAACTTTTTTACATATCTGAATATAATGAAAAAAAAATTTGGGGCACTCTTGAAGCATTCAAAAAAAAATTCGAAATATGTATATTTTATCGATGTTTTAACCAGAGCTTTCGTTGTTATGATTAATTATTCATGTTCTCGATTTTTCCTCATAGACTCGAATACAGATAGAGGGGATCAACCCCCTCCATCCGATGATGATTACAGTGAAGGAGACATTCTCGATGTTCACCCTTTAGCTGAACCTTTCAACGTGCGACAAACCTTTGGTTACGGTAATAACCAGGGTGGGTTTGATTTTGATCAGTTTGAGGTTGTGGTGCCCCTTCATCCTCAGAATACTCAGTGAAATCGGGAGGGTAACGCCCAGAGGAATAATTTCTTCAACTTAATTTTGTAATGTGGACATACGAAGGCAGTGGAACACGAAGAAGTCAACTGGTACTTTACCGCACGTCCCCATATTGCTCGAACTATGGCCACCCTGTTCACCGAATTCAAATCCCATCGAACATGTATGGGATATGATAAGGGGGAGACTGTCTGTTTTTTTTTGGTTACATGCAAATTTCTCGTTTCATTTTTGCTGAAGACCACAATGACAAAAAATCAAGTTGAAAAAATTATTTCTTCTGGTGTAACACTTCCAATGTCACTGAGTATTAATAACTATTGAATTAAAACTGGAGACTTGGTGCTGGCTTCACGTTTTCCTGAATCTTGATAACAAACTAACAAACGATGATGAATCTGATTTTTTCTTTGCTTTATATTAGAAAAAAAAATTGGTTATATGATGGATAAGTGGTTGAAGACAAATAGGTGTATGTCAAGGTGATATTTAATTATTTTGCGAGCCAATATTGGGATACCATCGATGAAGAATGGTGTATGACCCTTATCTAAGGAAATATGGTAAAAGTGTGATCGCTGCCTCATCTGTTGTGCTTTGTAGAATAGAAATTCCAACATTTCTGGACTGGGTTTTCCTCTCTCCAACTGAAAAAAAAAATCATTTTAAACCTTTGTCTTCCGTTTAGGTTATTCCCCTGCAAAACTTCACCCATGTGAGCAGAGTTCTTGCTACCCTGCCACAGGAAACTTACTGGTAGGAAGGGAGTCCCAGCTTTATGCATCTTCAACTTGTGGACTCCATGGGCAAGAGAGATACTGTATAGTGTCGCATTTACAAGATAGGAAAAAATGTTTCTGGTGTGACTCTAGGCCGGCCAAAAAGCCTAATCCTCAGCTCAACCACAACATCAGCAATATAGTTTATAGGCTGTACCCAGGAACAAGGCAGAAGTCTTGGTGGCAATCTGAAAATGGGAAAGAGAATGTATTCATCCAACTCGATTTGGAGGCTGAGTTCCACTTCACTCATTTGATTATAACATTCAAGACTTTCAGACCTGCAGCAATGCTCATCGAGAGGTCGTATGACTTCGGAAAAAATTGGCAGGTAATTGGAAATTAAATGATAATAAACCTTTGATTTGAATTTTCGCCCTCAAATCTGCAATAATGTAATGGTGTTTAAGGTATACAGATACTTCGCCCAAAACTGCCAGGAGAATTTTGGAATAGCCTCCAAATACCCAGTGAATCTAACAGACGTCGTTTGTGAGTCGAGGTATTCCAACGTTGCGCCATCGACCGATGGAGAAATTATATACAGGGTGCTACCTCCAACCCTCCATATTGACAACCCCTATTCAACTGAAGTTCAGAATTTGCTGAAAATGACCAATCTTCGTATTAATTTCACTAAACTCCACACATTAGGTGACGATTTGTTGGATAAGAGAGGTGATTTACAGGTAAATTCGAAGCAATAATTGTTAAAGTTCATATTAACGTTTCTATTTAACTCCAGGAGAAATATTACTACGCCATAACCGATATGGTGGTAAGAGGGTCGTGTTCATGTTACGGACATGCGAATAGATGTTTGCCCCTTCCAGGCATCGACCCAAAACCAGATATGGTACACGGAAGATGCGAATGCACCCACAACACCAAGGGAAGAAACTGCGAGAAATGTGAAGACTTCTTCAACGATCTACCCTGGAGACCAGCTATTGGAAAACAAACGAACGCCTGCAAAAGTATATTTGAGTATAAACTGTCGAATGAAGTGAAAAACAGGATATTTTTCCAGGGTGTAACTGCAACAATCATGCAACTAGTTGCCATTTCGATCCAGCCTTGTACGAAGCTACTGGGAGGGTCAGTGGGGGTGTCTGTGTAGGATGCCAGCATAACACAATTGGACCCAACTGCGACCAATGCTCGAACTTTTATTATAAGGACCCCGAAAGGGACATCCAAGATCCAGAAGTTTGTAGGCGTAAGTTGCAACAAAGGCTCTCACGGTTGCAACCTTCTATAACTTATTTCCTTTCAGCTTGTGATTGTGACCCAGATGGATCATTAGATGGAGGAATTTGCGACTCGGTTACAGACGAAGCCAACAATCTAGTTGCTGGTAGATGCCACTGTAAGAAAAACGTTGAAGGTAGACGTTGCGATACTTGCCAAAACGGTTTCTGGAACTTCACCAACGCGAACCCAGATGGTTGTCAGTCTTGCACATGTAACACCTTGGGAACGATCGACAACCAGGGTTGTAATATGCGTAATGGAGAGTGTTTCTGTAAAAGATACGTCACTGGAAGGGATTGTAATCAGTGTCTACCCGAATTTTGGGGACTGTCTGAGAAGAAAGATGGTTGCCAGTTCTGCGATTGTGATCGTGGTGGTTCCGTCGACAATAATTGCGATGTTATAACTGGTCAGTGTCAATGTAGGGAGCACATGACGGGAAGAAGATGCGATACCCCGAAACAACAATATTTCACAGCTAGTTTGGATTTCCTTCTGTACGAAGCTGAGTTGGCTCGAGCTTCTCCAGTGAGTAAATTTTCGATGAAAAATTTGGTAGCTGGTAAACTCTATTTGGCACTCAGCTACTAAAGTTTCTTTAGTTATTATCACCTTTTCTAGAAACTTAATTGATATTTTCCTACGATTCCAGAACTGCCAGGTGGTCATTCGCGAACCTTACCGAGACGGCAGACCCAACACCTGGACAGGTACTGGTGTCCTGAAGACCTTCGAAAACGCGTACTTCGAAATCTCGACCAACAACATCCAGAAAACTTCGAAGTACGACATCGAGATCAGGTACGAACCGACCTCATCCCAAACCTGGGAAGATGTTCAATTGACCGTCTCAAGACCTGGACCACCAGATCCCAATGGAATTTGCGCGAACTCCCCAGAAGTTGAAACCAGAAAAGTCGTTTTGGATCCTAACAGCAGGAGGTTTTTGGCTAGTCCGCCAGTTTGCTTCGAAGCAGGGATTCCGTATAGGATCAATATGGAATTCAGGAGATACGATAGCAGGAAAGACTCACCAACAGCATCTGTACTCATTGATTCGGTATGTTGAGATCTCTTTGTTACTAGGATAACAGCTTTCATTGCATTCAATTCATAGGTGGTACTCTTGCCGTCCATCGACGATATACCATGGTTCGCTACAAATACTACCGAGGGTCTTAAGTACCATCAAGAGTTCGAGAGGAATAACTGTTACGAACCACAGTATTATAGGAATCCAGATGAAGCTCCGGAAATCTGTCAAAACATGTACAAAAGTATTGCTGCATATGTCTTCGATGGTGCGTTCAATTGTCAATGCGATCCCGAGGGATCTGAGAGTAAATTCTGCAGGAAATCGGGTGGATTCTGTACGTGCAAACCCAATGTCGTCGGTAGAAGATGCGACAGATGTGCCCCAGGTACCTACGGTTTTGGACCTGACGGTTGCAAAGCGTGCGATTGCAACAGTATAGGTGCATTGGACAACTTCTGCAACACCACCACTGGACAATGCAAATGTCGTGCCAACACTTACGGAAGAGAATGTAACAGATGTAGAAATGGCTTCTGGAATTTCCCCAACTGCGCTAGATGCGACTGTAACGGACATTCTGATACTTGCGATCCTTTGACGGGAGCTTGTGAGGAATGTAAGGATAGTACGGAAGGTCACACTTGTGATCGCTGCAAGCTTGGCTTTTATGGCGACCCACGCTTGAATGTGGATATTCCTTGCAGACCTTGTCCATGTCCTGGAGTGGGTAATCATTCATTCGCCAGTAGTTGTTCGCTGGACCCCTACACCAAGGATGTGATTTGTGATTGTCAAAAAGAATATTCAGGTAAGCGAAATTCATCGAAATTTTTCATTGCTTACTCTATTCCCATGAACATATATAGTGTCTCTTCCTCCCAGTGGACTCGTTCTGGTATAACTGCAGTTACTCAAAAAGGTTCTTCGTTATAATAGTCACCAAAAAATGTGTTGTGGTGTATGACACTGGGACAACTTTGCTCCTCAAACCCACAACCATGTAAAATCTCTCTTTCATTTTCCTCTATTTCATTTGTTTTTTCTATATCTACACTGACAAATACATCCACCCTACTTTTGATGCTATGGTTGTGCACAAAAGATCAAATGGTTGTGGTACCAAAAGGTTTTTTTGGTACCGAACGACTACCAGTCAACTTCTGATCTCTAGATTTTTATTTCGTTGGTCTCTTTCTGGTATATAACTTTCTTGTAGTCTCTTTCGAAAAGGTACTTCGTTATAATAGTCACCAAAAAATGTGTTTTGGTGTTTGACACTGGGACAAGCCCCTGCCTAAGAGGCGGCCTACTAATCATGGGCCAACATGGCTCCTCGAACCCTCAACCATGTAAAATCTCTCTTTCATTTTCCTCCATTTTATTAGTTTTTTTCTATATCTACACTGACAAAATACATCCAGCCTACTTTTGATGCTATGGTTGTGCACAAAAGATCAAATAGTTGCGGTACCCGAAAGATTTTTTTGGTACCAAACGACCACAAGTCCACTTCTGGTCTCTAGATTTTTATTTCGTTGGTCTCTTTCTGGTATATAACTTCCTTGTAGTTTCTTTCGAAAAGGTACTTCGTTACATATCTACACTGACAAAGTCCACCTAGCCTACTTTTGATGCTATGGTTATGCGAAAAGATGAAATGGTCGCGATACAATAAGGGTTTTTCGATACCAAACGACTACCAGTCGACTTCTGGTCTGTAGATTTTTATTTCGTGGATCTCTTTCTGGTATAACTTACTTGTTGTTTCTTTCGAGAAGGTACTTCTACTTATATACACTATCATCGTATTCAATTTCGTTTGTTGCTCCAGTGTAATAAAATTTCTGTTTAGGCTCGAGATGCGACATCTGCGCGGATAACTACTATGGTAACCCTGAAGTGCCTGGAGGAAAGTGTCAAAAATGCGATTGCAGCGAAAAAATCGACGAGTTGAAGCAAGGAAATTGCGATCCACACACAGGCAAATGTCTGCAATGCCTGTATGACACCACAGGGGACCACTGCGAGGTCTGCAAGCCAGGATACTTCAGGTACTCAGAGGAGGAGATGTGTGAAGGTAGATCATCCCATTTTCAGAATCGAACACTCCTGGCTCACCATGATATTATTTTTCATAGAATGTGTTTGTCATGCTTTGGGAACAAACAGAACAACTGGACCATGTGACCCGAATACTGGACAGTGTCCATGTCTTCCTTATGTGACAGGTCTGCATTGTAACAAATGTATAGAAAACTACTGGAGAATTGCCAGTGGTGAAGGTTGTTCATCGTGCGATTGTGATCCATCTGGATCAGTCCAAGCTCAATGTAATGAGGTAATCTATACCAATTCCCTTCAATTTCCAGGATTCTAATGAATCTCATTTCAGTATGATGGTCAATGTGAATGTAAACCAGGCTTTGGAGGGAGACAGTGTAACGAATGCATGGCCCAGTTTTGGGGAGATCCTAAAGTTGAATGCAAAGGTGAAAATAATACTTTACAAAGTCTCAACCTCCTCTAACAATCTTATACTTTTCAGAGTGTCATTGCAATAACCAGGGATCCAAAACTTTGCAGTGCGACATGAGAACAGGAGATTGCAAATGTTTACCAGGAATCGGAGGTACAAAGTGCGATACATGTGCAAGAGGTTATCTTGGAAATTCCCCCAAATGTTACCCATGCGGAGAATGTTTCGACAACTGGGATAGGATTCTCGATGACATGAAGAGTAAGTTGAAACTATAAATGTTGAAGTGTTTACATTTCGAATAACTGCGTTACAGACAACACCCTGGATTTGATCAAGAAGGCTGGACTCATCAAGAAAGTAGGTGCAAGAGGAGCATACACCAAAGAATTCGACGATATGCAGAACCAATTGGATGACATCGAACAACTCTTGAACAATTCTGATGATGTCAATGTTGAGGCAATCAATGAAGAATTGAGCAATTTAAGAATGAAGCTGAATGTAACTGAGCAAGATAAGTTGAAGGATCTTGATGAAACCCTGGCTAACACTAAGGAGAATGTTCTGTTGACCGAAATAAAAATAAATAATTGGAAGGATCGCATCGATCAACTGAACAAAAAAATAAAGGAGTTACAGAATAACGGAACCCAACTGCAAGAACACAATGTGCAGGGTGCACTTTCACTTATTCAAGCTGCCAAAGCGAAGGCTGAAAACGCCGTGCAAAATGCTGAAGATACTCAAGTGAGGAAAACCTTACAGCAATCATTTTCAGATCCAACTAACTTTATTTCATTATAGAAAACGATCAGCGAGAGTGAAAGGCAGTGTAAATCAGCTGAAAACTTCTTAAATACAACGAAAAACACGTATAAAACACTCCTAGATGAAAACTCCTTGAAACTTGAGACTATAGCAAACAACACTGTAGAGCTCAGTAAGGTCTTACCGGATCTCAATGAGTTGGTTTGCGATGCTCGAGGTGATCCTTGCGACTCGATTTGCGGTGGTGCGGGTTGTTCGAGTTGTGGAAGCTCGATATCCTGCGAAAAAGGTGCCAAACAACAGGCTGAAACAGCTCTCAGCTTGGCCAACAGCAGCGAGATAGCCTTAAGGACCAAAGAAGGAATCATAAATAATTTCATCAGAAATGTAAGCATCAAATAATTATTCATTTCAGGTATCAATTCTGAGAATTTCAGGTTTCCCAAATAAACACCAATGAAAGTAAAAAACTGGCCCAAGATGCTCATCAAGCAGCCGAAAATCTGTTCAATAAGTATAACTCTACTAACGTGAACGTCAATGGACTGAAATCCAAGATAACAACGTTCTTGGAGAAGAATATCACAGACCCAGAAGTTGTGAAAGAGCACGCTAAAAAGGTGAATTTGGTTTGATAAAGTTATTCGAATTTTGATTGATTTGAGCGAACGTTTTAGGTTCTAGGGAAAAAAATTGATAGTTCAACACCTGAAACCATTAAGAAGTTAGCGAGTGATATCAAGAAGAAGGTTTATCTGTTGACTAACACTGACGCTATCATCCAAGCTACGAGGGAAGATCTTATCAAAGTAAATCGCCTGAAAGAAGCTGCAGCTGATGCTAGGTACGAATATTTGATTCCAACGTCTTCAGGACAGCCCTGAAGACGGTAAAATTGTGTTATCGATTATGGAAAAAGCCCAAACAACAGGCCATCGTCGGTAAAATCGAGAGAATATCTGAAAAACTACTCACCTATGTTATTCATTCTAGAATGAAAGCTGGGAACTTATCCTCTGATGCTAACGAAGTGAAGAAGGCCTTAGAGAACTCAACTGACGCCCAAGAAAATGCCGAAAAAGCTATCAACAAGGCTTTGAACAACACAGCGGAGGTCAACAAACTTTTAACAGAGGTAGAACTATAAAGAACTATTTTTACTGATGGAGTTGAAAAAACTATCGGTTCTGAATATATTCGCAATTCTTCTTTTTCAGATCAAAGAGAAAACTGTATCCGCTGAAGGTAAAACGAACTCAACAGCCGAAACAATAAAGAAACTCGCCGAGAAATTGAATGATCTGCAGCAGAACATCACCAATAACGGCATTTACGCAAATCGTGTAAAGAACGAAACTGCTACTATTTTGAAGAATGCAGAGAAAGCTTATGAAAATTTCAATTCCCTGCACTCAAAATACGAAACTGCTAGAAAAAAATTGAGCAATAATATGAACAACGTGAATTCCTTAAAAGGAAAAGCAGACCTTTTGTTCCAAAAGGTGGTCTCTCTACTTGCCCACATAACCAAAACTGAGGAGGCAATAACAAAACTGGAAGCTTCCTCTCAACAAGACCCTTCAAGCATGGAAAATCAACTGGCGTTGTTGATAAGGAAGGCCAATAATTCCACTGCCGAAATTGAGAAAAGGATAAAGCACTATAAGAATTGTAGTTAGTTTGTTCGATATTTTTTGTACATAAGTAGTGATTAGACACAAGCAGATAGTGAAGATGACAAACCTTCGAGAAATGTTTTGTATTTGCTTGGCTTTATTTTGAGCTATTCAAGATGATTTAATCCAGCATCAGTGTTCATTTACGTGTTTACACAATTTGTACCAAACCACTTTATTTATATTAAACAATTGTAAAACCATCTATATTTATGTTTCATGCGCAGTCGACTCAATTCTATATAGGATCTCTATGGAGGTGACAATTTTGCAATGAAACAACAACTTTTAACAGAAACTTTATATATTCATATAATATATGTGTATATATATTCTCTTGAATAAAAATAATAAATAACTCTTAAATATGCAGTGTTGAAGCACAGAATTGGTAGATTCCCTTGTCCGGTAATAATCTTCACTTCATTAACATTCAAAATACTCTACATATCACATTCATCTTTTTTTTTCGAATTCGAAATAGCATTCAGTTCTACCAATCTTGTTCTGTTTTGAGTAAAGGTATACAAGTGCGTTCGATGTACGCTAAAATGAATATAAAATTCAGCATTAAAACACATTTACCTATATGAGGAAGTAAAACAATCATCAACTTTCCCCGATTTATGAAGGGCTAACAAGATTTCATTAAGCTTAGATATTCCGAAAAAATCTGCAAAGATAAATACAATGTTTTCAATTCAGTTAACCCCTTAGTGGCTGCATTCAAACAACAATTTTTTTTTAATATCAATGACTTTATCAGGTATTTGAAAGATTATGAGAATTAAAACAAGAATTTTAGTATTAAAAGAAGAAGGTAAAATGTAAAACAGAGCCATAGCAAGACCACTAAATAAGTTGAGTTAACCTAGGTGCGAATGGATATAAAAAAATATTCAACTTAAGAGAAGGAAAGCGATTATGACCCTGTCTTGATGTAAGCAGTTTCCCCTCTTTGATCATATTCAAATTGGTGAACTTTTCTCTATTTGCTATACAGCAATAAGTTATTTGCTAGTTGCTACATATAAAAAATGGCAAAGAGATTTTTCGATAATACATATATTAAATCTCCCTAAGCTTGCTATGACCCTGTGGACTTTTCTAGAGATACCCTAATACAAGTGTTTAGCACCTTGTAATAATAAATTGAGTATAGAATCTTTCTATAACCTCATTAGGAAAAGGTCTACTCAGAGATGGAACAATCCATCTTGGATCCCTTCTGAATAGGCTTGTGACAATTCAAGAACATGAAAGGTTTATGATTTTTTTTTCATTCTTAAATTATTACACCAATGATTCTTCTTGTTGAAAACGAGATGAAGCCTCTTTTAGCCACTCACTTGGGGAGACGACATCTACCTACTAAAATTTTATATCAAGTCCTTGTGTGCTTTCTTCACTTTAGTGATGAAAGTTAACTAAACTACCGGTAGCAGGTGGATTCCAGCTGGAAAGAAATGAAATAAGTTTTAAAAAGAGAAAGCTTTTCCACCTTGTATAGTCCCAAGAAGAGATCATTACCTGTACAGCGATCGATCTGCTCTGTTCCGAGATTAAACTCCTTCAACTAGTCCATATTTGAAGCAATAAAACCAAACGTTTAAAAGGTAAGCAGAAAACGACCCACTTAAGATAGTTCATGGCCTGTTTCGATATCAACTAGGGATGGAGGAGCTGATTGGGCAACTGGTGGTGGCGCTTCAGATGGAGTCCAAGCCTTCACTTCACTATGTGGACGACTTCCAAGATCATCTGTTGAAAACGAGCAATAGATTGTAAATAAAATTATCAGCAGGTGTTTGTGGTATTCATGTAAGAGGAGTGATCTTCGACCGAAGCAAAAAAGGATGTGGAAGGTGCAGGAGAATGTGGGGACTTGACCTCTACATAACTATGGCTATAGTTATAGTTAGGTAAGGTGGGTGCGACCTCAAGGTCTATTGTGCTCCCCATCAGAGCTGTTTTCGCAAATGCGCTAGCTACAACTCGCCCTCCAGCTTCAGAGCTCCAATGAACTCCAGTATCTGAGAGGGCTTCAAGAAGGTTAAATCCTCGTTCCTCCTGTAATTATCTTGTCCAAGACATTCTTTCCGCTGGTTTGAAATGGCGAGGCATTCTGTAACCAGGTGAACAGGAGTTTCCTCCTCTTCCCAAAAGAGTTTACACTCGTCAGTTTCTGTTAAGCCCATTTTCATCATATGCTTTCTAAGGCGAAAATGTCCTGCTAGGAGGCGTAACTTTTTCTTACTGAGATCCGAATACTTTTTGGATCTAACACTTTTAAAGTTCCGAAGGAACTTTTTGGCTGGAAGATTCCTTCAGAGTGCTTCTCTTTCAGTCTCTTCCTTCTCCAAAAACTTTTTCTCATAGGTGCATTCGCCTATGCCACAGAACGGTTCTGGACCAGTAAATGGCGTTTGTGCTCCCTTTCTGGCGAGTGTATTGACCTCTTCGTTTCCTTTGATTCCTGAGTGACCAGAAACCCAGACTAAAGTTGTTCTTGCCTAATTCATTAAGTTTCCTCCGGCACTCCCATATCAGCTTTGAGTCGATGATACAGGAGTTCAGTGCTTTGATAGCAGCTTGACTATCAACTGGATCCCAATGTGTAGTTTCTTTTCAGGTTTATATCTATGCAAGTATTCCTCCCTGAAAAACACTTCAGTAGCTTTATGCAGATTGAGCCAAGCAGAGGATCAAATCTCTAGCTCCAGTTAGATTTTCCCTTCTGAAAAAATAGATAGCCATTTCCAGGACCATAAGGATGAGGCATCTAATGGTTGAAGGGACAACAGTGGAACCCATGAGGTATCCTTTTAGCTATGTGAGGAAGGTATAATCTAAGAGATACATAATCGTATACTCTACCTTCTCTTATATTCTGGGTAACAGTGAATGTTTTCCCTGTATCTAATGGGACGGTCCAGTTCACGGGGTCAGGAGACTTCATCAGAATTTGTTCAGGAGATTTAACACGAGTAGGTTCTGGTGGAGATTTAACTACAGGTTCAGCATTGTAAATTTGATCTTCTTTTTCCACCACCACTTGTACATCTTCCTTTTCTTCCTCGTTGGTTGGCTCAGATTTGACTGTGTCAGCTAAATGAAAAGAATGTGAAGTTTTGATATCATGGATGAGTATTTCATTCAAGTGTTCAAATTGAAACTTTTCTTATTATGCAGTTATTTTCTGGAAAATGTTTGGATTCCTTGAATTTGATTGCATCAAAATACGTACATAAATGATGAAAACTCTGTGTGTGCCAAGGGTCGTGTATATTCTTACCTCCAGAAAGTCCTTTTCTTACGTCTTTAGTGCATACTTTTGACTTAGATGATTCTAATGAATTTTTTGTATTTGCTTTGGCCAATGTATCGTCTTCGTTTTTTGATGTAACCGAACTAGATTTAGATCGGGATGAGGCTGTGGTGTTCAAGGATGCTAAAACACCGGAAGAATGGTTACAAATATGAAAGCAATCATTCAGTTTCACATCAACACCTCGCAAATGCTTCACAAGCCATTCAAACCATTTGACACTCAGATATTGATTGAACAGGATGTCCAAGAGTCCATTTTGAGCAGCGCCTCAAGTTTTCAATTGGAAACGCAAGGTTTCACATGAATGAATAGAAAACGTGAGGCTTTGTTTGAAATGAAATCGAGGATTTTTTTTCACGAAATCATCATGCAACAATAGAAAGAATTATCGTTTGGTACATGAGTCACTGCTGCCTGAAAACTTCTACTCAAAAATTCAACTGGTGGAAGCAAAATTCAAAACACTGCACCAGATAATTCCCTCCACATAATGTGTCGAAATTCATGGAAAATGCAGAAAATCTGAAACACCAAACGGTGAAAAGTTTTTGGGTGTGAATTCGTAAAGTGATAAAGCCAAAAAGCAGACCTCACGAGTCTTGGCACACACTTTGTCCATGCTTAGTGCTTACAAGGTCTCTGTTTTCTGCTTGCTGAATGTCCGTTGGAGGTCGGTTTTCTTTCTTTCACGGTCGCAGATCTCGACTGCCTTTTCGGCGACTTTTTCTCTCCAGTTATCTCAGTAGTGGTAGGACCTACTGATTGAGAACGTACTGAAAATATATCACTTCATTAAATTCGACCATATGCTGTTGAAGGGAAACTTCAATTTGAAGTTGCAGCTTGAACCAATGGGTTAAAATTTATTGTAGCGTTACCGTTTCTGGGACTTTTTGATGTTCTTTGATGGCTCCGTTTCAGCGAGGAAGATTTCATTGGTGAAATTTTTTTCGGGCTGTTTTTGCTGGACCCCCTCGAGTCGTCATCTTTCCTTGGGATTGTCGGCTCCAATTTCTCCCTCGTTGGTGAAAGTATCAAACCGTCGAACTCTACAAGAATGAGGAATCATTGTCTGGTGTTAATTTATTTGGTAACTCACCAGAACCTCCAGTTGTCCTTTCCAAATGGTGCTTAACTATATCCCGAATGATTCTCGCTGAGTTTTCCGCGTTTCTTTCGGCTTTTGTTGGCGAGCTTCGTTTATTATTGTCCTCGTCTTTCTGTCGTTTGGTGAAATTCTTATGTGGCACAGATGCGAGTGATAGGGCTGATAAGGAACTTCTTCTGGATACTTGATCCCATAATTCGATTTGCTTATGGAAAATATCATTGAACTTGTCATTGGTCACGTCACTACCCCACCCACGACTCTGCAAGAAATTTTCAATTTTAGAAGAGTTTTATTGCAAAATTCGTCTAAGGCTTTGCCTTCAGGGGTGTAATATTCATAAACCACCACTTACCCTGTACTCTACAGCCTTCTTTCTTAATTCTACGACTTCCCTATACCAGGGTTCATTGGTGTTTTCTCCATTCACAAAGGACGAGCCCGAACCATCAGGCTCGTCTTTATTAGAACTATGTTTTTTATTCAAGGGAAATTTCCCTTCAGAATACAATTCTGAGAATGGTCGGAATTTCTTCTTGTATTCGGTATTGAATTCCTCCGGCTTCTCGTCGAATAACGGCTCTAATTCACTAGCTGAGGAAAATGAAACGTGTCAGGATTCGAGAACGTCCAGTTGGTTCAACATCGAAAAACAGAGAAGACGCAAGAATGCTTACTTGTTTAGAGATTATGTGAGAGAAATTTTAAAATGGCAGAAAAACCACATAGATAAAGACTTTTGTTGTATTCAGTTGGAAATTTGAGAAGTGGGTGAGACCGGAGTGTTGAGTAGTTGAGAATTTTTTTTTCAGAATTTTGAATCGTGCTTTCTTTTTTTGAAGGCAACAAAGGTGCGGGATTCTTATTTGTGACTAATTCTATTGAGTGGCACTTAAACATTGTAATTTACCATTTCCAATATCTATTCGTTTCCTATGTATTATAGCATTCGCTGAAGGTTTGAGAGCACCCAACGATTTTGATTTCCTAGGTGAGTCAGAAGTGCAACCGGCTGCATCCCTTCTAGATATGTGTCCATTTGGCCATGCAAACTGAAATCTATATTCAGTACTTATTTTAGAAATTGCCTTCCTCAAAAGGCTTGACTCGCGATCCTGGAAAATTAAATTTTGATCAAAATGAATACAAACCACCATCACATCTTTTTTCGCCCGCTTTCTCAATCAAATTTCTTATCTTTTTTCATCATTTAAAATATTTATTTTTCAGTGAATGTCGCCTCTCATTATCGAAACATTATATTCGTCTTTGTTGATAAATTAATTCTCCGCCTGCTATCATCGGAATTTTTGATTGGTTATTATTTAATTCATTGAATTCTCTAGAAAACAACAATATGGAAAATACAAAGAAAACAAATCATTCCAAAGGAATAAAATTATAAGTACGTGCAAACAAAACACAACACATAAAGCATGAAGCTGAGTGCATAAATTGAAAGCATGAATATTAAAAAAAAAATTATACAAAATATTGCCTTAAATTAGTAAGAGCCAAAGCATAAAATAAGATATATTACTGAGATCAAGAGAATTATGAAAATTTCTGAGTTCATTGGAAAAAGTTACTTCGGTTTTCACACAGATTATTCGAATAAATCAGTAAAATTGGAGGATAATACTGAAAAAGTTATTAACCATTATTAAAACTTGGTCAGGGGTAAGTGCATTCTTTTTTTCTAATCTATCCACTTCTTCGAACGATAAGTCTGATAATGGGGCATATTCTGAAATTATTTCTTCTAATATACAGGTGTCCCAAAATAAGATATACTACCAAGTGTGGGGTTTTTAATGGAAATCCCTCCATTTTAGTTCCAGGGTCTCTGAGATTTATCTGTGATATTTGGGTGAGATGGCGGGTTGCCATTTAAAAAAACTATAAAAAGCACTGCCGTGAAGTCAGGAGCTTTTGAGCGCTCGTTCATCCACCTTGTAGGTAGATTTGCATTTTCCAGTTTTAGAAACCAATTGAAGAAATTTTTGACAGCTGTCAAAAAAATGACAGGAGTTCTTTCTCAATTATGCCGAATCAGCTGGTACAGAAAGGATTTTTTATCCAATCATTCGTTGGAATTTGAAATGGTTGTGATTATGCGATCTAGAAGAAATCTAGCTTGAATATATCATTCTTCATTTAAATACAAAATGTCGTCACGATCGAATCCGTAGTTTTGAAATTATCAAGAAAACTAAATTTCAAACGACCATTATTACGGAACCCCTGGTCGAATTCTGCTCAATAACGAACTTAACTGCGGCATTTGAGATTCGAACCTACCCTGAAAATTTCTCTAGGTCTTTCCGTTCAAAAGTTATAATTTTCTATGGTTTCCATAGTTCTGGTCAAGCGATCTGGACAAAATTTCTCGAGTAGCTTGAACACGCCATTCTCCATCTGATTTGCAAAATTTCATCTCGATCGAATTGGTAGTTTCGAAGTAATCAGGAAAGCAAAATTTCGAACGGCCATATTTACGGAACCCCTGGTCAAATTCCGCCCAATAACGAACTCAATCGCGGCATTCAAGATTCAAACCTACCCTGAAAATTTCAAGTTTTCAGGTTGTTCTGTTCGAGAGTTATCGTGCTTACGGACGGAGGGACGGACAAAGTTCTGACGGATTCGTCATCGGTGAGTCGAACCCTGTCGATTAAGACCATTTTGGGCTCAAAATTCGAAAAATATAGGAATCGTGACGAAATGATAAAGCACTAGTGTGAGTGGAACGAGAACTTAGTAGTTTATTTTATTTTTCAGCGTGCTTTGAAGGCTGACTTATACACTTCTAACTAAATAACTATTAGAATGTGCCACCTTATCGGATTTATCGTTAAAAAACCTTGCATTATCGGATTTGATTTGCTAATGTGTGACATTAAATCAAAAATTTTTCACATCAGTTTTATCATAAATGATAAAAATACACTTCCATCATTTTTGTTCCAGATAGTTTTAATCATTTTCAACCAATGGATTTCTCACCATATTCCTAACAAACGAATTCCGTATATATTATATTATCTCCTGTTATCTACTGAATGGAGAGAGCGCTTTCAACCCAATTACTCTTAAGTTGATTCATTCATCAATGATATACACTTGTCACCACGCAGATTTATTGCTGGTGGTCGTTTTAAAACGCCATTCTCATGCTCAATCCTTCTTGTAAATCAATTTTTTTCCGTTTTCCCAGAGCTATACTGTTCAATTATGAATATCTCATTTCTATAAAAAAGTGTTACTCACCAAAGTGAACTGAGACATAATGCTTGGAATCGCCTCTTCTTGAATATTACAATTTTTAAACTTATTTCGAGTGAGAATTGTATCGTTCACTTCGGTTAGCATTGATAGTCAAGACTGATGCGATGCGGAACCTCTTCGGCGGTACCTAGCATTTGGTAAAATGGAATTATTCGT
Organism: Aphidecta obliterata; assembly: GCA_963966015.1. Lineage (NCBI taxonomy): Eukaryota > Metazoa > Arthropoda > Insecta > Coleoptera > Coccinellidae > Aphidecta > Aphidecta obliterata. The sequence continues at coordinate 11,165,640 of OZ014436.1, forward strand.
GCGCACCATAGCCTACTTATTATATTGATAGCCGGTTTTACGGCCCAAGATCAAAGAGTCGAAGGAATCGAGGGGATTGATGGTCGCAAACAATCCATCATCAGGGAGATTCATCTTCGTCTCGCCTGTTACCACTTCGAGCAACTTTATGGGTTTGGACAGCGAGGAAATTATTCTTAGTACATGGAATGTTCAATTTATTCGAAATTTCGACGGGAAAATCCTCAGAACTACCTAATTGTGATTCTACTCTCATAGTTCCATAGAGACTACCCCATTTCGTTTGATATGAACATGCCAACAATAATGATTCGGACAATAATTACATAAATAACTATTTTAAGACAAGAAATACACTTGCACAAAATTTTGGAACTTACCCTGAACCTGGGCTCTGCTTTATTTTCATTTTTAGGAGTGAAAAACTCGTTATGTCTGTAGGCTATATCTGGGTATTTCTTTCTGCGTGGCATTGCTGGCTCCGCTATTCGCACTAAACACATATCAAAATGTAGCCTTAAAGTTTTCAACTTCACTGATTCTCAACATACTCTCAGCCATTCGACAGCAGTTCAAATTTCGTTCGTCCTACCAACACAACTGATTTTGATCATTTCTGTCAGTTTCGAATGTTTTTCGTGTTTATATTATCTTATTATTATAACTGAACGTTTCCATTTTATATGAAATACTCTACACCATAACTGAGCCTGTACGTGCGAATATTATTCATCAGTTTCGAGGTTATTATACATTTATTTTGATGTTTTAAGTCGGAATTCACATTTGAAGTTTATCTCTTGCCTACCCTGTTCAGTAAAAATTCTGTTTTACTTGAAATCTAATACTTCATTTCAAGAATTCGAAAAAAAAATTGTAAAGAAGATGCGTTTCCCGAAATTCTATATTTTTACTCCAACAGAGCTGACTGAGCCTTCACCAACAGTTTTGATTTTTCCAACCTTCCAGCAAACTCAATCTACTCGGGGTAGATTTACCAAAATCAATCTAGAATCTTCCTCCTACCTTCCTCCTCATTCTAGCAGTCATCATTCTTCCAACGACCTTCATTACCTTTCGAACAAAGTTCACAGTAATTCGAGATGAAAGTATTCAATTTTCTTCATTAAATACTGTCATAGTACTCAGGATTTTTTATAGTCCGCTTCACTTTTGAGAAATGATAAAAACGATGTTGTTAGGCTTCTCAAATTTCTTTAAAACCCGAATGGCCTACAAGAGGTTGTTGGGTCAGACTTTTTTATAATTATTGTACGGAATTTCGAGTCATCTTTGTTGTTAATACCATCATAAAACAAAATGGTAATTGACGGATCCTTATTATCGTTCGTAATGCTTATTTTTGGGGGAAAACGAAATTTCCATGTAGGACTTGTAAGCATTATTGCGTCGAGAAAACAAGAAATATACCAGCAAATGCTAACAGGTAAGGCTCTAACACTTACTATCGTTGTTGGTTGTGTCTTCACGTGGTTTCGACGTGTGGCAAGCATCGTTCATAATATCACCTGAAAACGAGCAATAAAGTTGAGAACTATTTGAATAAAAAAAGAATTGACGTATCGTAAAGTTTGTCAATTTGTTGATCATAAAAATTATAAAAAGGATTGGAATGAACTCAGGAGCTTTTGAGCGCTCGTTCATCCACCTTGTAGGAAGATTCGCATTTTCCAGTTTTAGAAACCAATTGAAGAAATGTTTGACAGCTGTCAAAAAAATTACGAAAAGCACTGCCGTAAAGTCAGGAGCTTTTGAGCGCTCGTTTATCCACCTTGTAGGTAGATTCGCATTCTCCAGTTCTAGAAACCAATTGGAAAGATTTCGACAGCTGTCAAAGAAAATTTCAAACTAAGGGAAAAATCCAGACTTCAAGTCAGTGCTATAGGTGACCATTTTTTTTTTCGATAATTCACTAGAATTTTCTACGGTATCTATGGTCTTGGTAATGCGATCTGGACAAAAGAATACAGTAGTTTGAATACATTATTCTTCATCTATGTGCGAAATTTCATTCCAATCCAATAAGTAGTTTCGAAATAAACAGGAAAAAAATTGTTTGAACGGCCATATTTACGGAACCCCTATTCTAATTTTGCTCATTGATGAACGTGACCGCGAAATTCGCGATCCGAACCTATCCTGAAAATTTCAAGTCCCTAGGCCTTTCCGTTCGAAAGTTATAATTTTCAATGATTTCTATGGTTCTAGTCATGCGATATGGGAAAAAATGCAGCTTGAATATATCATTCTCCATCAAAATACAAAATTTCGTCACGATCGAATTTGTAGTTCTGAAATTATCAAGCAAACTGAATTTCAAACGACTATATTTACGGAACCCCTAGTCTAATTTTGCTCATTTATAAACGCGAACATCACATTCAAGATCCACACCTATCCTGAAAATTTCAAGTCCCTAGGCCTTTCCATTACAAAGTTATAATTTTCTATGGTTCTGGTCATGTGAGCTGGACAAACTTTTGCATGTAGCTTGAACACGTAATTCCTCATCTGAGTGCAAAATTTCACCTCGATCGAATCTGTAGTTTCGAAGTAATCAGAAAAACAAAATTTCGAGCGGCCATATTTACGGAACCCCTAAGCGAATTTTGCCCAATAACTAACTTAACCGCGGCATTCGAGATTCAAACCTACCCTGAAAATTTCAAGTTTCTAGGACATTCCGTTCGAAAGTTATCGTGTATACGGAGAGACGGACGGCCGGACGGACGGACAGACTCGAATTTTTCGACGGATTTGTCATCAGTGAGTCGAACATAGTCGTTTGAGACCATTTTCGGCTCAAAATTCGAACAATACAGAAATCGTGACGAAATGATATAGCCCTCGTGTAAGTAGTACGAGCGCTCAAAAAAGACAGCAGCTCTTTGTCAATTATGCCGAATCAGCTGTTACAGAAATATAAGGATTTTTTATTTAAAAATGGTTCTGCTCATGCGATCTGGAAAAAATGTAGCTTGAATATATAATATAATATATCCATCAAAATACGAAATTTCTTCACGATCGAATCCGTTGTTTTGAAATTATCAAGAAAACTAAATTTCAAACGACCATATTTACGGAACCCTTAGTCGAATTTTTCCCAATAACGAACTGAACCGCGACATTCGAGATCCACACCTATCCTGAAAACTTCCCTAGGCCTTGCCGCTCGAAAGTTATAATTTTCTATGGTCCTGGTCATGCGATCTGGACAAAATTTTGCATGTAGTTTGAATATATCCTTCTCCATTGAAACACAAAATCTCATCTCGATCGAATCAGTAGTTTCGAAGTAATCAGGAGAACAGAATTTCAAACAGAGACTTGAATTTTTCGACAGATTCGTCATCAGTGAGTCGAACCTTGTCGATTAATACCGTTTTTGGCTCAAAATTCGAAAAATACAGCCATCGTGACGAAATGATATAGCCCTCGTGTAAGTAGAACGAGCGCTCAAAAAGAGAATTGGCATAAAAATAGGTCTTATTTTTTTTCTGGGAATTCACGTAACAAAGGAGAAATTCTTGTCATAAATACCATGTAACTTACTAGAAGGTGGAACGGCATTGGTTTGTGGGGCCTTCCTTACTACTTCCTGTCTTGGTCCTGTATACTCATGCCAGCGGTAAGTACTCCTATATTCGGAGTGCAACTGAAAAGATAAAATTTTCTGTAACATTCCAAGAGTACCCAGAAGAATTTATTCTGGCAAATTCAACCAGTCAACATAAATCAAAATTGAATGTTGGATCTAACATTCCAGTACCATCGACTTCATTATTCTCAATAGAAATTTTGTTCACGAAGTATTTCAGATCAGGCATATATACTGCTCCACAAAAGTTAGGGAAGTTCAGAAATTTTTTTTCACCAATTTTTCAAATATTTATTTTCAGTGCCGTAGAATGGGATGAATAGAAACACATTCTGATGTCTCTCTCATATCTCTTGAAAGAAAAATAATTATATTTTGAAAAAATTCGGTTACATTTGGTACAATAGACCCCCGTTTACAAAATGTGTGTGCAATTGATAATTTTTGCAAAAAAAAAATATAATGTCGCTTGTTTCTATTCGTCTTCAAGGTGGGTTGAATGGAAACCGATATAAAATCGAGTATACAATACAACAGTATAGAAATTGTTTTTTCCTTAGTCTTTGGAAGCAAAATAAAATCATTTCATTTCATGAACGCCAGCTTCATGATATATGAATGGACAGGGAATACAAATCGAATATTCTTCAATATTAAATGAAATATGTAATGGGTTTACCTAAACACTACCTACTTTGGAACATGTGTTTCTTAAATTATATCCATGTCAAATGTCAGAAACATACAAACCATACAAACATCTGGAACATCAGGATAAATCTTTTTTTTTAGATTGTTTCGATCTGAAGAAGCTTGCCTCAATGTCTTCCTTTCCACAAGAAATCACTCTTCCAATATAATATTTGAATTCTTCAGTCTTTAACTAACAAGAAGCCACATTTGAGGTTTTATGCGTTCGAAAATCAACTTAATATTCACTTATTAAGTTAGCCTACGATATTGATTACTTGAGAGTTTTACAAAACTACTACAAATGTTTCGCCATTGCCATGGCTTCATCAGGTGATGACATATACGATATGAACAAGTGTTTCTATTGACCCCACTCTAACCCCAAATTGATCACAGTTCGCTTACAACTAATTTTCTTCTTTACTGGTATTAATATCAGGAAGAATGATTATACTCACATGATCACAATGCTTTTCACTACAACTAACAGAAAAATTGACATGGGAACCTTCGTTTTTTAACACCTACCAACCATCTAGTTCTCAGTTGAGCAGTGTTACCTACTGTTTAAAACTTTGGTTTTCGTATAGTTCGTTGATTACGCTCTTGAAAATCGCTTGGAATTATTTGTTCCCTCAAATAATATGGTATTAGAGTACGAAAATATAACAAAACTTTCTTACTTTTTGTTTCTATTTACCACACAGTTTCCATCCACCCCATTTTACCGGCATTCAGATATAAGAGATTAAACATTTGATTTCCCATAAATGAACATTTGGTGGACAAGAATCGGTCACAAAATTCCCCATTTTTTGTGGAGCAGTATATGTGTAGGATATGATGAGGAGTAGATTGACCACTTTGCACCATCCTCCACATACTCTGACACAGTTAATCCACGAAGTTGCATGGAACCAGGTGCCACAAGCAGACATCGACTATCCCAGTTTCTCGTTGCCTAGACGTGTACAGGAGTGCACTCAGCTACTGGGTCGCCAAACACACATTTTTTTCGCGTAAAACAATAAAATTATTCCATCTGGGTGCAACCCTTCTAATGTATACAAAATAGTGCGTGCAAGGCCCATTAGAAAACTAATTCTAAGAAAGGGAAATACAGAGTATGATAAACTTCCATTTCTATGAGCTGTCAAGCTGTGCAGAACATTGATTTATGATTGTTCTGCTAATGGAGGGGAAATGTTGTATATCCTAGTATTATGGGCCGACTTCACATTGTTTGGCTTCGTCGTCAAGGTTTCTCGAAGAATACAAATAAAAATCTATCACTTAACCTACGAAGACATGTTGGGAGTGTGGAAAAAAATTTGGGAAAGCATATTCTTTAACGTTAAATCAAATGAACATATTCGCTATTTGGTATTCCGAAAACTTATTCCGAACGAATAATGTACCAAGAATTTGGTGATTCAATACGAGCTACGAAGATTATACGAGTATTTTACTGTTTTGCGGTTTGAGTAACGTGAATTCCAGGTAAACATCCATGCGTGACATGGGCAGATAAAAAGTTCCTGGGTTGTTGACGGTCCAAGTATCTCTACAGAAGGAGCAGCACTTTGGATCATCATCATCCTTCAGATTCTTATCAAAAGAAAAATGAATAATTTTTATGATATTTTATAACGTCTGTTCGAAAGAATGTCTTAGCTTTCATCATGAAAATACATGTTAGGTGAGGGAACATGAAACGTAACAAATATGATAAAAGCTAAGACTTACTTCGAAAAATCCACAACACTCTTGACCTTGTTTTTTCGATGAAAAAGAGCTTTATCATTCTGTCCAAATGTCTGTAATTTGGTCTGTCAAACGATTAAATTGGCCTTATTGATGAAGAGTTCGTGTTCAAATACAATTCTGTCCTCCCGGCCGTGAACATGATAATGAAAGTCTTAGACTTTTGGAATTTTCTGGGCATGTTCGAGGTCTGAATGCGCCGGTTGGGTTCGTGAATGGGCATTATACACTGAAAAATTCGAATTAAAACTTTGTAGTTAGTTGTGAAATACCAACAAGAAGGTTCATGTGACGTTTGGTGGGGATAGTCTCACTAAAATATGGGGCATCGATACAATAAGGCTGTTCCACGTGAAAAGAAATTCGAGTTTTTCTGATCTAGTGATGAGAAATGATTTATTCAAACAAGAGCGCTGACCAAATTTTTTCCCGACACTTCAGAGGGTGTTTTAGGGGAAACACTACATCTCTGGTGTAATTAGATATAATGAACTTCCGACCTTCTGCTGTATACTGTCCGAAAGAAGCCAAAAAAAAATGTAATTCATCTCTCATAAGAATTCAACGAAATAAAGCTCTTTATTTCATTAATCGTAAGTACAGGAATTCGCTTTCATGAGAGCGAGAGGGCATCGATCAGAAAAGTTATATTGTGCAGGTAACAAGAAGTCCATCATGAAAATGCAAAAGCCATTAAATATAGCGAGGTTTTATCCAGATGGTTGTTCATCCTTCTAAAAACCAGATTGTTGGTCGGCGGTAGGAGTAGAATAAAAACCTATTCGTCTGCTATCGTTATTACCTCATGCTATTTTCGTTATCGTTTTTTGAAACGTGATTTGGTTCAATGCATTCATACTGGATTATCGCTTATTTCATGAGGTTCTTCACTCAGCACATTACAGAGTAATATAATATACAATATCGAGCTCAGTCTGGGATATCACCCATGAACAGACTCGATTCAGCGTTGAGTAACAAAGTAGGACGATATTATTCAATTATAGTTAGTGACATGGAAAGGCAGACGGTAATTTTTTCCGTGGCCACCCCGTCCACCGAATTCGAATCCCATCTAATGGGATATGATGGAAAGCAGACTGTCCACTTTGCACCATCCACCTTATTATCTAACACAGTTGATCCAGGAAGTTCAAGTTACTTGAAACGCGGTGCCACAAGCAGACATCGACCCTCTCGTTGACAAGACGTGACTAGACTACAAATCACTTGATTTGGCATTAGATTTCAATGTGTTCACATTTTCCGTCATTGTTGGCTCAAATTCAGTCTTATTCGGAACTTTCCTTCTGTTTGAAACTTGTAGATTCTTCTTGTAAACAAGCCAAGAGCGTTTTCATTCTTGTTTCATTTTTTCGCGAGAACGGTTGCCCGTTCTGAGTGTAAATCGGTACATTTCACGATATTTTCATCTGAAATGTCAGATTTCGACAAATTTCAAGTAAAATTCTGGAAACCTGGAAGAAAAAACCTATTGTGGTGCTGGAAATTGTTTGAAAATCGTCCTCCACCTCCATTTCCAACTGTAAATGGCTGAAATGTTGTTCACTTAAAAATTATTATTTTGATTCGACATGGGAGGAGACACTGTAGCGAGACTATCGAACAAAGATTATGAAACGAACGAAAGATTCTGTGAACCAAACCGGCCGTCACTGTGGCAAATAATGTCATTTTATTTCTATAAACTTCAAGGGATGGAATCGCAGAATATATCAAATTTCTCAACAGCAGATCAGAATTCTATAGATGCCCCATATTTATCCTTCTGATTCTCATGGAATTCCAAAAGAACCTTCTTGTGGTTTCTTGACAACTGACTACAAAGTTTCAGTTCGATCGAATCGGTTTTGTCGAATTATTGAGTGTTAAAAGTTCAGATGACTATATCTTCGACGTATTTTGCATATTTAAAAAGATCTCGAAGGTACCCTGTGGATTTGAAATCTCTAAGCCTTTCCTTTCGATAGTTATCGTGTTTACGGACGGTCGGATAGACGGACAGAATTGAATTTGCACACAAATTCGTCATCTGTAAGTCCGCCTAAACATTTAGACAAAACGCGCAAAAATAAAAGGTTCTTATTGTTGAGTAAAAGTATAGTAATATAACTGGAAAATTATAAACAACGCTGAAAATCTGTTGTAAGAATTGATGTGTTCAGCTATATTTTCTGAAGGAATATAAAGAAGCCTCCAGAAATCTCAAGAACCAACAGACCATTCCCTATTCCATCTGTGTCCTGTGTCCAACCAAAAAGTGCAGAATGGTTTATCGATTTGCCAAAACTGCAACCCAACAAAACATTCTGCAGTGGTTAGATCAGTTTTATTGCTTAATTCGAAAAAGTGTTTTTATTAGAATTGCCACTGTTATGGTTATGAATATTCTACTTATTTCTATAATTAACATTTTAACGATGATAATTTCCAAATCCAACATTAATTTTTTATTCATGAACTCAACTGTTTTATTTATCATCTCGATCATTTTTGACCATTACCTAAACAATATCGGACACAATGGACACACCAGTCTCTAAGCTGATATCTGGCATACATCCATAGATAATTCCAATTCAAGAACGGATTTCAGTGAATTATCCTATATAGGAACTCTTAGATGGGTAAAAATGAGATGAAGGGTTTACCTTATCGACTGGCATCGAGGGGCAGGCTCTGCAAAGATTCCAAAATGAACCGATCATGAGTTCTAGATATTTCACACTTGGGAAGGCTCAGAAAAAGGGCTGGAGAGCCATACACTGACTAATAAAAAATTAGGCTGTTTCAACACGGAAGATGATTCTAATATAGAGACTCGTCGAAGTTGATCGGAATTATGAATAAAACCCAGAGGTTCAGCATGCACGACTCCACGCCTTATATGTGATATCTATTGCTTACTAGCACATCATTGCGCACCCCAAATCAATATTGGGGCGCTTGCTCTCTACTTATGCGCCGAAAGTTTTTTCACCCTTAAACTCTTAACCTTACCCTGAAGGTACACTGGAACCGATTCCGGTTTCCTACTTCCGAAATTGGTCAAGAATTAAACATGAAACATAATGACGTATCGGACTGTTTTATCGAGGGGGAATTATGGACACTCAAATAGGTTAAGTTTCTACTTGACCCATTTGAAAAGGACTCCATACAAACTTTCAAGTTTTATTGAGCGTTGGTAGGGTTAGAGCTTCCGGACTTCAATTGACTGAGACCATTAGTGAATTCAATACAGCGTGGCTCATTAAGTTTACGTCTTTTCTATTAGCAAATCCTTAGGAGGTGATTTGAAAATAATACTAGAATCACTGGCCGATGCAATAGATATAGGAGCCAGATTCAACTACAGAGTAGACGATGACAATAAAGACTTAAAAGAAGGAGTAGAAGGAAATGAACAATTGATGTTGGAAACTCCGAAGGGCGATACCATCCCAAACCTAACAACACCAAGAGATTAAAGAAATCATCAAAAAATGGAATAACCGGAAAGCTCCAGGAAAAGACAAAGTAACAAACTTTATATCACGGGAAATGCCCAGAAAAGGAATAGCAGCGCTGACCAATATAGCAAAAGCAGTGATGAGAACAGAATACTATCCGAAAAGATGGAAAACCGCAGAAGTAATTGTGTTCAATAAGCTTTTTGGAGCTTTTTTTCCCTGAACATACAAAAACAAGAAACCTTTGAACGTTCAATATTCCGTCGGCTTCGTTTGTAATCGTCGTTTCATTAAAAAAAAATGGGCGTCATTTAGACCACGCCCCTAATAGTTCTAATGTGGCAATCTAGTTTTCAGCTTTTCTCTCAATGATTCTGAAGTGACCAGTCTCAGCAGAAGTAATTGTATTCAATAAGCCAGGAAAAGATAGAAAATTCCCACAAAACTACAGGCCGATAAGTCCACTGCTAGCACTTGGAAAACTAGTTGAGAGAGTCATTGCAAAAAGATTCAATGAAGAAACAGAAGCACTGAATCTGATACCATTGGAACAATTTCGATTCAGAAGAAATCATTCCACAGAACTTCAAATGTTAAGGAACACTGAAAATGTCACTGAAGGATTTCAGAATAAACAAGCCACGGGATTAGTGCTATTAGATGTCGAGAAAGCCTTCGACCGAGTTTGGCACGAAGGAATTGCATACAAGATGATGATGGCAGGCTACACTACCAAAACCTGCAAGATAGAAGAAACTACCTGAGGAACAGGAATTTTTATGTCAAAATAGACGACACATTATCTTCTACCAGACAAGTAGAAGCAGGAGTGCCCCAAGGATCAGTTCTAGGACCTCTACTCTACAACATATATATCAACGATATTCCTAAAAACCCAAGAACTCTGCAACCCTTTATGTAGACGACACGTACAGACATCAGACATCGACGACCAGACGTCATATACAGAAGATTGCAAGGAGCACTAGAAGAATAAGAAGAATAATAATGTTTATTCGCAAAATAAATACAATCTAAGTTATAAAGTTAAGAATATGAATAAACAGAGGCATCACTGAAATAACAACTACGATAAAATGTTACTTGTGCTTGATATAGCCATAACATAATAGGTATAGATACATAATAATAATAATAATGTTTGTTCATCGAAATAAACATAGTGAATTGCAGAGATGCGTAGTTATAAATCATAGTAACATTTTTCTGATGAATTGAGCTTATTTTCTGACCATTCCATAATAAAAAATTACGAAAAGCACTGCCGTGAAGTCAGGAGCTTTTGAGCGCTCGTACATCCACCCCTTAGGTAGATTCGCATTTTCCAGTTTTGGAAATCAATTGAAGGAATTTTCGACAGCTGTCAAAAAAATTCTGAAACTTAGGCGAAACTCCAGACTTCATGTCAGTGCTTCAGCTGACCAATTTTTTTTCGATAATTCGCTAGAATTTTCCTCGGTATCTATGGTTTTGATCATGCGATCAGGACAAAATTTCGCACGTAGTTTGAGTACATTATTCCTCATCTATGTGCAAAATTTCATTCCAGTCCAATCAGTAGTTTCGAAACTATCAGGAAAAAAATATTTTGAACGACCATATTTACGGAACCCCTAGTCTAATTTTGCTCATTGATGAACGTGACCGCGACATTCGCGATACAAATCTACCCAGAAAATTTCAAGTTCCTAGGCCTTTCCGTTCGAAAGTTACAATTTTCTATGGTTCTGGTCATGCGATCTGGACAAAATATTGCTTTAATATATCATTCTCGATTAATATACAAAATTTCATCTCGATCGAGTCCGTAGTTTCGAAATTATCGAGAAAACAAAATTTCAAACGACCGTATTTACGGAACCCCTAGTATAATTCTGCTCATTGATAAACATGAACGCGACATTTCAGATCTACACCTATCCTGAAAATTTCAAGTCCCTAGGCATGTGAATGCTTCATTAAATGGAAAATTCAAATGAATAGCAAAAACAGCCAAGATATTCTACTACAAAAGCGGAGAGTTTAAATGAACTCCATTATTAAGATAGATAGAGAAGAGATAAAATGGGAAAATGAAGTCAAACATAGGAGTAAATCTAGTAAGAGATACATGGAAGAACCATATACACTATGCAGTAAATAAAACAAACTCAGCAATGAGTAGACTTTGCCCACTGCTAGGAAAAAAAGGCTAAATGAACCAGAGCAAGAAACTACGAATGATCGAGTCAATTGCAAGACATCAACTCACATATAAAGGAGATTCAAACAACAGAAAATAAACTGCTGATAAGAGCAGCAATGAATATGCCGTGGTTCGTGAGAAACCAATGGATCCACAGAGATTTAAATTGGGAAACTGTCACAGATTTCCTAACAAAAAAAGGTAACAAAGATATTCGAGAAAACAAGTCAACAACCGAATAATGAGCTAAAAAGACTTGTTGACTACAAACCTGCAGAAAATTAGGATACCCCCCTTTCACGAAAGACCCAGAGATCAACTACGTAAAAACAGATATTGAGTACACTCAATTTCAAATATCAACAAGAAGAGACTCTCCTATGAGAGTCATAGGTAACACAAAAATCACACGACAAAGATCATGAAAGTGATAAAACAAAAAGAGTCAACAGTTCAATAGGCAATGAATACCTGGAATCTAAAACAGCAGGTTAGGTTCAGTTCGAGCAGGTCGTACTCCACACGAAGTCTCACGCTGTTCTATCTATCGGACATAGTTCGTCCATGAGGATTCCCCTGAGTAAACAAACCGTGTGGATGCTTTGGGGTTAGCCTTTTGATTCTTCTGGTACTTTCCTCATAAGCTACTTTTATTAGGTTTTCTAATTTTTCAACTTCTTCTAGAATTGTCATGGCCACCCCGTTCACCGGGTTTAAATCCCATCGAACATGTGTTGTAAATCATAGGGAAGAGACGGTCCACTTTGCATCAATCTCCACAAACGTTTCATTATTGACGAAAATTCCAATTGTTAAAGGTGTGCCAGATGTGAATCAGAAATCTGCTATGCATACTCAACAAGCTTGCACCTACGTGTGTACCTGGCTTAAGATTGAAGATCTCTCATATTCTATTTTTTACTGACGTTACGGTCGGAGATTTCAATGCTGATCTGAGAAAGCAACCTCGAAGATAAATGTGCGCTTGCGCCCGAAGCTTAGTACGGTCAGTACACTTTGTAAACTTATTCTATTGTAAAGTTTCATTCATAATTTAAAAAGGACCGGTTCATTCAGGTGCTTCGTTTCTTCTTCCTCTTATCTGTTCGCTCCTACCTGCATTCCAGCGCTCATATAGGGGAGAAGTTGTTCGCTACAATTATCATCTTCCTAGTACGGGTGAATCAGTAACCTGACCATTATTCGGATCGTCGTCGGCGAAATGAACGTAAATTGAAAGTTTATTTTTAGTGGTTCGTCGTTTTTTTTTTATTATTCTTCATTTTCGGAAATCTTTTCCGACAGAAAGCGACATGGGTTTCGTTCGAGCTGTCATAGGTGTTTTTATTATTCATTTTACAGGTGAGTCCTTGTTTATTCAACTAATTGATTTTCATGTAATTTACAATTTTTGAATAACTTTTTCTTGAATTGTTTCGATTTTGTTGATTAGCATTGTTGTTCTTCCTATTGATCCCAAAAATATCATAATATTCGAACAATCAACATCTTCTTTCGAGACTGAACAATTCCCAAATTTCTCATACCATGGGTAATGTTAATTTCGAAAATTCTTTTAATTTAATATGAACTTTCGATATTTTTTCAGTGATTGTTCTAACGAATTTTGTTTAACCATCAATGAAGAAGCGAATATATCCCTTGAGAAAATTAATTTTCCATCACATATCAATCACAAAATTTTCCGAAAAATTTTTTATTGACATGAAAACAATTGAAATCATTCTATTATACCAGATTGCGTATTGAAATAGCTTTTCCTATCAGATTATAACGGCAATAAAATTCGCAACGATATTCAGAAGATTGGAATCTTCGGAAAAAACAATGGAGATATTTCAGTCTGTTTCCTGGAAAATAATATTGTTCATGCTCCGTGAATTCTTACATTACTGTTCATACCTTCTATAATTTATTTAAGATATACCGCAAAGATTTAACGGTGATTCTATCTGAACCAGCATACATAGTATCAGATTTATTTCATGAGAACCGACAGTGTTAATTTTCCGGAAAATGATATACATATTAAAATTAACTGGAAGACTTTGTCGAAGAGACTCGAGTAGGATTGAGGCTCAACTTCAACTTTTCCATGTCATTAATTTTCGCAAATACTCTTATTATGATCGAGTTCAATACACTTACTGGTGGAGACCAAACATTATTCTATTACATTTAATTTAATAGTAATAAGATAATACGCACCTTGTGTAGATAGAACCTTGGTTTTGTATCACTCAATTTGTACAGTTGTATAAACAGTTTAGTCAGCTTTGGAAATTTCCTTGCGATTTTTTTAGAGCATAAATTTCTTGAGTGTCTTCTATTATTTCTATAAAATTACTTCTCTGCATCCATGATAGAAAGTGTAATATGTTTTTTCTAGGTTCCGATTACCTATATTATCTGAATTAGATTTTGAATTAATATTTCAACAATCGAAAAATGAAACTCTTCAAGTTATAGGGCTAATATAAAGAATACGTATTATGAACTGGCTTTATTTTCCTGGGTATCCAACTTTTTTTTATTCCGGGAGGAAATTAAATTTTTCATTTTCTCATTTGAAAAATTTTGAATTAAATACACAATTGAATTCATGTACTTAATTAATCAATTTCTGGCCCAATCTTCCTGGGGGTGAGATTGACTTTTTCGTTTATTGAGAGTAGAAATAAAAATCTGAATTTTGGGGATATGATGATGCATCTTGAATATACTGAATGAGGTGCGGTACCCAAAAGCCCATTTTTTGGTAATGTATTAGTTTTGCTTGCATCAAGGATAAAAATATTACAATTTCATTAACGCGCAATCCGAACAAAATTTAATATCTTTGGCGACCTCGTAGCCGAGTACATTTTGCCCTTTTTTTACCCTTAACGCTGAAAGATGCAGACGCATCCACTAAAAATATCTGTACTAGTCGTTTTCTTCAAGAAAAAGAAAAAGAGATAATAAAACACCATAAGTTATAAAGCTAATATAAAGAATACATATTATTAACATTGTTATTAGTTTTTCATGACTGGTCGATATATTCAAGATTATTTCCTTGGCTTTACTTTCTTGGGTATCCAATTTTTTTTTTATTCCGGGAGGAATTTAAATTTTTACCATTTTCTCATTTGAAAAATTTCGAATTAAAAACAAAATTTTATTTATGAACTTAATTAATTAATATCTGTCCCAATCTTTTTGGGGTCGAGATTGACTTTTCCGTTTACTGAGAGTTAAAATAAATATCTGAATTTTGGAGATATGATGATGCATCTTAAATATACTGAATGAGGGGCTGCACCCAAAAGAAATAATTTCTTGACTACTAAATTTTTTGGTAATGTGGTAATTTTGCATGCATCAAGAATGGAAATATAACATCTGCAAGAAATTTTATCAACACGTAATCCAAAATAAATTTAATATCTTTGGCGATCTCGTAGCCGAGTACATTTTGCCTTTTTTTTACCCTTAACTCTAAAAGACGCAGACGCATTAACTAAAAATTTCTGTACTAGTCGTTTTCTTCGAGAAAAATAAAGAGATAAAACTCTATAAGTTGTAAGGCTAATATAAAGAATGCATATTATTAACTTTGTAATTAATTATTTATGACTGATCGATATATTTATGATCATTTCTGTGGCTATATTTTCCTTGGTATCCAATTTTTTTTTATTTCGGAAGGAAATCAAATTTTTTACATTTTCTCATTTGGAAAATTTCGAATTGAATACACAATTGAATTTATGAACTTGATTAATAAATTTCTTGCCTAATTTTTCTGGGGGTGAGATTGACTTTTTCGTTTATTGAGACTATTGAGAGTAGAAATAAATATCTGAATATTGGGGATATGATGGTGCATCTTAAATATACTGAATGCGGTGCTTCACCCAAAATTTCTTGATTTCTTTATTTTTTTGGTAATGTGGTAATTTTGCTTGCATCGAGAATGAAAATATAACATTCGCAAGAAATTTTATTAACACGTAATTCGAAAAATTTTCAATATCTTTGCCGACCTCGTAGCAGAGTACATTTTGCTCTTTTTTTACCCTTAACGCTAATAGACGCAGGTGCATTAACTAAAAATATCTGTACTAGTCGTTTTCTTCACAAAAAATAAAGATACATATAATATTTTGTTTTCGCAAAAAATTATTCCTTTTGGGTGGCACTGAGCATATTATTGAAAAATTACTTTTTTATTTATCGATGAGAACAACCAATAATTAATCAAACCTTGGGGATATGGGGGTAGTATAGACCCCAATTCTTTCGACGATTCCTCCTTTCAGCTCATCTAATCTGAGACTTTGTTCACCTGAAAAATTCAATATGGAGATTTCCAATAAGATCGGATATCAAATATTAAAATCCCCTGCCCTTCCTAACGTACTTCCTCAGAATTCTTGTGCTCATAATGTCAACGTAAGGCTTCACAGGATACAAGTAAAACAGAATGATTCCGTTGTTGACCACAAAACGGAAAAGGGGAAGTTGGTCAGAATAATGTACGTACCTATCGAATTTCGTCAATTGGTTGTGTCAAGTTTCATACGCTTATATTCATATTCGATCGTGTAGAGATTTATAATATATTAGCCTTGAAACAAACCACCCCAATTTCGACCAGAAGGAAATATTTCGAAGTTGCAGGGTTGATCGAAAAAATTAGCATAGTCTTCGATGCTTGTTATTGGAAACGAGTGATATTTGTTCTAATATAACTGTTGACTTCCTCAATCAAAATCAAGGTCATTCTAATCATTCAGATTCTCAGGCCAATAATTATATCTTCCGGAAATGGAAGTGCGCTTTTTACAATCTAGAAAAATGACTGTTCGTTCGTTATAATTTTTTTTTGTTTGTGTGAAAAAAATACAGTAACGAATGAGTTTTCATGGACCAGAAATAAGAAGCGTCTCCAGCATCACGAATAACTCAGCGAATTCATTAATAATTCATTAGAACGTAGAAGCCTCCTTTTCACATATAACAATGGATGTATCTACAACAGTTAACATTTTCTTCTCTCCATTGAAATTTGGAGAATTGGACGAAAGATATTATCGTTATTTATGCATTATTTTTGTTGAGATTAGTATCTCAATATTGAAAGTTCACCGGAGAAATTTGTTCGATTAGCAATAAAATGTACGTTCGATTCAATTAAGGATAATTTTATTCATTCCTTTTAGGTAGATCTGCAGAGGGTTCATGCTATTTCCAACAGGAATTTCAAGGAGAATACGTAATGCAAAGCGCAGTCATTGGTCCAAATGTACAGTATGCCACGCTAAAAATAAACGCAACAACTGTTGGTATATGGGGTCATTGTCATAAGAGAATAGGAAATAATTACCTACTCAGAATGAGGTACCATCTTTATTATATGGAACTGAGGAATTTTGAATTCGAATTGAAGTTGAATTTTCATTTCAATTTCAATTTCCTCTCTTCAACAATTGATAATGAATATAAACATTGGAATTTGATTGATTGCATTTTTCAGTCATGGAGAAACGAGTTGTATCAGATGCTTCCACCTGAAATTGAGATCTTCCAACGTTCTCGAAATGATTACTAGCCAAAATTCCGTATCTAAGTGTCACATTGTTAGTGAAGAACAAGCTCAGAACACCTGCCCTACCGAACAAAATTTGAAATCTGGAAATGTGACTGAAATATTATTATTCAGTAAGTAAGATTTTTTGCTAACCCCTCAAAAAGGAGATTCACGTTCTTGTTTTCGAAATTCCTCGAATAATTCGCCGAATTCTAGTTCAGTGAATCCACCTGCATAGAACTAATTGTCTGGACAAGAAACTTCGGTCTACAGGTGCTCATTTATTGCCTACTGAAGAGGTTCATGTCCATGAGTCCGGGCTATAGCAGGTAGCTGATTTATAACACTGAAAATCAACTCATTATTACAAAAGATACTATACTACCTGAAGGTGCGTACACACTTGAACCAAGAACAGAAAGAATAGATTACATAACGGCTTAAGTTAGGGGAGCTCCATAACATCACTTTCAATAAGTTACGACTAGGGGTAATTTAAATATACTCAGTGACAATCATTTGAAAGAAATTTTCCTGAAATGTAATCTGAAAAACTATAAAAATAAGGATAGTGTAAAGTGGACAGTCTCCTCTCCATCATACCCCATACATGCTCGATTGGATTTAAATCCAGTGAACATGGCGGACATGGCAAACAATAACACTTGTCTCTCGGAGAAAGTCCATCGTTCATCGATTAATTTGGGGATGTGCGTTTTTTCCCTGAGTATATAAACACCATTTCGAGAAACGTTTGTCTTGAATTAATCAAAATTTCTTCATTAGAAACCAAAGATGTGCATGAATTCCAGACAACGCGAAAGTACTGCCCTCTGGATGGAAAATACTCTGTTATCTATAGAAACAGAAACGTGAGATCTTCGAAAAAAATCGAATGTCTTGGCGTTGACTCCACCATCGATTCATGTCCATCTGGGTCCACGTTGAACATAAGACTGAAGGGGTGCAGCGATGGTGAAATGAACGGTTAGTTCTTCTATTCTTGCTCGTAATTCGAAAATTATTCCCTTTTCTGCCAACAGAATTCAAATTCGAATGTTTGGGTAGCTGGAAAGGGATGAGGGAAGAGAATTTTATTATTTTCGTGGACAGCAGGCAGCACAAACCAAGATATAGATGTGCGGTATGTATTCTTTACTCTTCAGAGTTCTATATAATAATTTTTTGAATTGAAGGTTTACGAAAAAGAACCAAAAACTGGCCGTATATTCATGGCACTCAGCAACGATTCTACCTGCAGTACTGACCTCCATAATGCAACCAGTGGTTTCGAAACTTTTCTTCTCCAACCGAAAACTGCTACCCCTTGGCCCGTCGATATTCGATCGAGTACTTGCAATTTTCCTGATTGGATGCAAGGAAAATGGGAACACATAAGGGTTAATGAAGATACACTGGTTTATCAAGATCATTCTTCATTCAAGACTTACACCATAAAATGTGCAGGCTCTCACAAGTCCGAAAACAAGTATTTAGTATTCAGCAGAAGCCAGTGGTGAGTGCTTTATAATACATATTGAAAATAATTCTTATCTTGCTTCATTAATCGTTTGGTAGTACACCTTATGAATTATGAATCGTTCGAACTGAGTGGATCACGGAATTTGTGAGGACAAACCACCAGATGATTGCTCGTTCTGATGGAGGAATAAAACAAGATTATTATTATAGTTATAGATATGTCATAGCTCCAATGAAATCCACTATTTGAGAGGCTTTCAAGGAGGTTAAATCTTTGTTCCTCCTGTAATTCTCTTGTCCAAGACTTTCTTTGCACTGGTTTGCAATGGCGAGGCATTCTGTAACCAGGTGAACAGGAGTTTCCTCCTCTTCCCCACAGAATATTCACTCCGTCAGTTTCTGTTGAGCCCATTCTCATCATATGCTTTCTAAGGCGACAATGTCCTATGAGGAAGCCAGTGAAGTGGCGTAACTTATTCTTACTGAGATCCGAATACTTTTTGGATCTTGCACTTTCAAAGTTCCGAAGGAATGGAGTTTTCCATTCCTGGAAGATTCCTTTAGGAGTGCTTCTCTTTCATTCTCTTTCTAATAGGTGAGAGGTAGAGAGGACCAGGCTCCCTGACTTTCAAATCTCTCATTCCCTGTACCTTCCCTAGATATTCTATGGATAGCCTCATGGGCTACCCTATTGATCACTAGAGGAGTGAGATCTGTGATGACCTCAAATGCTCTTATCGGGCACGTTCTCATAGCTGCAGTGATGCAAACAAAGGCAAGCCTTTGCATCTTGTCGAGTATTTTCCTCGTGCTTGTCTGCCCTACCTTAGCAGACCAGACTACTGCCCCATAATTTTTTATTGGTCTCACAATCATGACGTAAATCCATCGAAGGATTTTAGGGTTACAACCCCAACTTTTACCGGATAGGCTTCTGCACGCCATTAAAGCCCTTGTGTTGTTGTTTACATGCTTATTCCATAAAAGCTTACTGTCAGGGATAATTCCCAGATATTTGACTTCAGAATTCTATTGTCTCCATTTACCGAGATGGATTTCATAGCTGGAAGGTTTCTTTTTCGGAGTAAAGGGAATTACTCTGGTCTTGGCTGGGTTGATGTTGACCCCTACTGACAAGCACCACTACTGAATAATTTTGAGGCTTCTCTGTAACAAATCACAGAGGGAACCCTCAAATTTACCTATTACCATTAGGACTATGCCATTACCAGACTCCAAGGGAGGGGAGATATTACTCTTCCTTGAGGTGTGGTTTTGACTGAGATGGTCTGATTGACTACCAATGTCTCATCTGTCCTCTTCGTCAACACTTCATAAATCGATTTCATAATGGTATCATTCACTCCTCGCCTCACAAGTGCCTCTCTGACAGACACGTGCTAAGAGGTGTTATTTCTTCATCTCAATTTTTTTTATTTCCACCTAATACTTTATGAGCCCCTTCAGTTTCTTCGAGATGACCAACAAATGACAATGATTTCAGCAATGAAGAGCATTACAGTTGCTTGTGGGTCCACGAGAGATCGAGCAATATAATGGAATTCCAAATCAGCTCCAAATCTAGTCATTTGAATGGGAACCTTTGCCATGAATCTAATTTCCTCGAAGATTCCTGGATAACCCAAGGAAGTGAGTATTTCATCAAACAAACCAGGTTCAGGTTTAAACCAGTCTTTTTTAGGAACCACCCCACTAGCAACCGGTGATGTACCTAGGATGTGTCCGATTTCTGGTGAATACACCGGTGTTATCCCCGATTCCGAATCTGAACTTTGCGCAAATCTTCGTTCGGATTGTAATGCAGAAGTGATGTATTATCAAGTTTCGAGTTGCATAACAGGTGAGCTGTACGAAGAGAGGGAATATGTATGCCTTGGTCATTGGGTTGAAGATGATCTCCTTTATACCTACACCAAACGTATGGATGTAGCTGCAGGTACTTATGAGTGTTTCGTGGGAAGCATTACACCTAATCGTGAGGTGTACATAAAAGAAGCTGGTAGTTTTTGCCAGAGGAACATCGATCCAATAAAGAATGGCATGCAGTTGGTCAAGAATGATATGTTCTCTTGTAAGAAGGAAATACCAGCGATTAACAAAACCGAAGAAAGACCTAAGGTATCGTTCGAACAAACCACAATTAGAAGAACTACTGAAGCCAGCGTGACTGTTAGTCTGACCAAGAGTACCAGGAAACCTTGGAATTTTGGTAAGTTTTGGCTCATTTCGTTACCTTTTGCCACTAATTTTCACTATGCCCCATGAGTGTGCTGAGTCAAAAAAAGTCATCGTCCAGCCTGGTTTGGCCAGTTCGTCTCTTATGCTAAACATAGATACATAAAAAATAACAAAGTGACCTGACCAATCCTTTTTTTTTCAGACAACAACGTTGGCGACATAACTGAAAACAAGGAGAAACACAATAGTGCAAATACTTCTAAAATTATGGTACTCTTATATGTATGTACCGTTTGTTTATTATTCAACCTATAGGAAATTCAACTTTTCTTGTTGGTCGATGTAGAAGAAAGTTTCATTATTAGTGAAAATGATCCAAAGTTGAAGAACAACGAATATTTTCGATGACGTGCAATAATTCATGATGACGATGAAGAAGAAGTTTGTATGAGTGAACAAAACTTCCAAGAAAGATATTTTGTACTTACTATTTTCTCACTCACAAAATATTCGTTCACCACCTTCCTCCCTAATAATTATTTTCTTGCCAAAAAGGTTGTGTTCTTTAAGTTTGAATAGTGGTGTATTTTTCCTCTGAGAATCTTTTCTCTCACTAGGTCTTAGGTCGCAAAGACAAAATATTTTGCTCATTAACTGTGATTGTTTCTATATAGGAACATAGTAATCTAGCTATATGAAGAATTTCTCTACTATTTCTACCTATTAAATTTAGTATGTGAATTAAGTAAATTATTGTAAATTAGTTCAATTGTGATTTATATTTTGTGTAGATAAAATATACATATATTTAAACGTTTACTCATTATGGTGTTTTGATGCATTCCTCTTCCACTTTCATCGTATTGTTAAATTAGTTCGTAAAAAATTTTTGAGGGGAGATTTCAGGATCTCCTGAAAATTTTGGTTGGGTTAATGATCAAAATGAAATTTGAGAAATATTTACTGATAATCAAATAGCACTAACTTAATATAGAAATACTAAGGAAAGTGAAAAAACAAAATAAATACACAAAAAAAATTGAATACTTACTTATCACATAATTGTTTTAAATCGAACAAACTGATTTGGCATATTATCACATTGTATAATATAACCTATACATATATAAATTCTTATGAAGCGTAATATCTTATGAGTACTAAAAACTCTCAAATAAAAAAAATTCAATTAAAAATAACCAGTTTGTCCAATTCAATTCCTATAGGTATAGCATTTATTGAATATAACACATATTCAAATTGAACGAATATATCAATTATCAACCCTTCTTTCTTCTGTCTTACATAAGGAAATTTTTTTCTCATTCAATATCGTGAAACCTCAAAACAGCCCTTCCAGGAATTTCAGACTTGCACAGTTTTTGTACTACAGTTGTGGCATCTTCTGCGGCGAATTCAGTATGTGGTGGAGGAATTATCTGCAAAAAGGGTTGTCTCAGCTTATCGAACAAACTATCTTGCGTAATATACTGAGTGATATTAAAAGTGTTACACTCGGAAGGATTAATTTGTTCAACTCGATTTTTTGGCAATGTGGTAGTCTCACATCAAGAATGTAACAATAACATTGGCTCTCCCTCATATCCCACACATGTTCGCCTGCTTCTTGGAGAAATTCTGTTGCCAAAACATAGAGTTGAAAGAATTTTTCCTTCTGGGTGTAATTCTCTAACGCCACTCAGCATTTTGTCCCTTTATTTGGCCAGCAAGCAGGGATATTCAGAGTGTAAAACATCCAAGGGGGCCCAAAAATTTCTCCTCCTCGAATAGTTCATGACATGCTAGTAAAATTTAATAATTAATCATCATTCCAACTTACATCTCCATTCGATACCAGCTCCACCAGTTCTTTGAGAACGTCGATAGACCCAACAGTTACAGGTTCTATTTTCTGATCTTTTTCAGCTATCAATTTCGAAAATTTCGGCAAGAGTCTATCAGCTACCTCATCACTAACGAAGACTATTCCTCCCTTGAAATAAACGATGTGTTGTAAATTATTAAGACCTTGATAATTAATTGGTAACTCACCGAATTGAGACACTGCAAGGATCTATGCAAAGATCTGGAGGTTATTCCAAAATGTATAACTACATCAACAAGTCCACTACAGGCATCTTTGGTTCTCTCCACAATTTGTCTCTCGAATAGATCTTCGTTCCACTGCACTATTGATACTCTGAAAAGAGTAAGATTTTAGTGGGTCTCAACAATATTTTGTTGAAAAAAAAATTGCTTGCATCTACTCACTGAGGTATTTCTGAAGCCAATATGAACCCATCGTCTTTCAAAGATGCAACAGTGATCTGAACTCTATCCTTGAATTCTGGGGATTTGAACTGATGTTCAGCTATCCTTATCGCCCACAATGCCAGGCCTCCAGTACCAACAAACAAGATTTTGCAGATGTGAGTACTTGAAGACTTCAATACTTTCTCTACGTAACCTTTCGCTGCCATCACTGCACTTTTAGCTAATAAAGCACCTGTAGGCAACATAGAGGCAACACTCAAAGGTAGACTGTCTGGAATGGGTACCAAGTATGACAAATCTGGCACAATCATGTACTCGGCGTAACCATGGGGGAGATCGTCGTGGGGGTAGATGATGACACGTTGGCCAATCCTCAAACACCCATCACTGACATCTTCGCCAACAGCATCGATGATTCCAGCCACTTCGAATCCGGCGAACAACGAACTATCCCTGAATCCATAATGCGACGTGTTGTGGCTTGGCACTTCGTCGTTGGAGTGATTGGAGGTGGTGCTAGAGGTGGAGGCGGAACGTCCTCTCATTCTGTAGCAAGCTCCGGCACAAACCACTTGAATCCTGGCACCGTTGGATGGGGCGTCTGGTACAGGGATTTTGAAATTGAAGACGCAGTCTTGGATACGTGGTCCTGGACTCTCAATTGAGACTTGGCGGCAAAGCTTGTCCATCCTGTCGTTTGTAGTTCTGCAATAAAGGTTTATCCTTCAATTCAAATTGGAATATAATCAATTTTTTTTTATGGGATCGGAGAAAACATGACCCAGTTGAATATTGAAAGATGATGAAACAAAAGTATTTTGATTCTGTTCCTCAGAATGGACTACCACGAAAAAATTAAGTCGAAGAAAATATTCATTTTGGGTGTAACACTTCTAATGTTACTGAGTATATATTGTTCTGTCTTGTATTACTCAGCACAAATTCATTCATTCGAGAACGACAACAGCTTCGAATAATATTACATTCAATGGATTCTGAAGCTATATCGAAAACACGTGGAAATCACGATTACCAAGAATGATCCCACTTCCTTTTTGGCAGATTCCGCCTTGTGTTTTCGAGAAAATCAGTTGGCACGTCCTGAACATCATCAAACCAAGATGTGATTCGTCCTTGCACTGAAGAACTTCCGTACTTTTCCTACATAGATAATTTATGTATGTATCTCTTTATGTACATCTAATTGCTGAACAATTGGCATTGAAACCATACCGCAGTTGAATACTTCTATTCATATCTACCGGAACCCCCAAGGCAACACTCGTTAATGAGGGACCCAATGGTTTTCTCAACAAAGGTTGATTATATTCACTTCACGTCGTTTCCCATGTCCCATAAATGAGTTTCTACCTTTAATTCATTCGTCAAGATAGCAAACACCCAGTATAAGCTATCGAGGTACAAAATCCTATATCTCGTACAATCTTTTTCAACTCGAAAATTCCAAAATAATAAGTATCCACCAAATCGAAATGAATCGATCAAATGTAAATGTATGCATAATTAGAAGCTCTGGCAATAAACAACAAATAAACTAATTGATCGTAAACAATAAAGGCTTGAAATTTGAGATATTGAAGTAATCACTAAAAACAAATTAACCTTGATGAAATAGATATATTCTTATCTATTAAATAACACTAATATATTGTTAATGATTCGAAATCGAAACCAAAAAAACAGATTTCATAATTTTCCATTGATCTCGACTTACTTTCGAGAAAATATTACTTCTCATTCTCATCATTATGTTATTATCTTTTTATATGTGTTATCTATTGATGACTTTCGAAGGTAGAGTGGAAAATGGAAAAAAATATGTTAGTTACTTGAAGTGTTGATTCCCAAAGGTATTTTTGGAAACAAATCCCAATTCACGATTACACTCATAATTTAAAAAAAAATCTAATAGTGGCGGAAGAGAAAGTTTCAAGAGAATTCAAGGAAGATAATTCAGTTTTGAGCCTAATTTTTGGGTCCGTATCATGGAAAAATTGAAGAACGAATGGATTTTTCTATTCTACTATTTCAGATTACACAAAATTTCTGAACCAGGTGTACCTAAACGACCACAGAAATGTTATATAATTTTATTTTACATATCAAAAAGCACAGGTTTGTGTTGTGAATAGGCAGCTCTTGATAGATTTCCTTCGAAACACTATGTTTGATCATAGAAAAATCTTATATTTCACATATAAAAAGCACAGGTTTGTGCTGAAACTAGGCAGCTATAAATAGATTTTCTTCGAAGGTTTGTGTTGTGAATAGGCAGCTCTTGATAGATTTCCTTTGAAACACTATGTTCGATCATAGATAAATCAAATATTTCACATATCAAAAAGCACAGGTTCGTGTTGTGAAAAGGCAGCTATCGCCAGATTTCCTTTGAACCACTAGGCTTGATCATAGATGAATCTTATATTTCACATATCAAAAACCACAGTTCTGTGTAGCAAATAGACAGCTATTGGTAGATTTTCTTTGAAACACTTTGTTTGATCATATAAAAATCTTATATTTCGCATATCAAAAAGCAGGGTTTGTGTCGAAACTAGGCAGGTATGGATAGATTTTCTTTGAGACACTATGTTTGATCATAGATAAATCAAATATTTCACATATCAAAAAGCACAGCTTCGTGTTGTGAAAAGGCAGCTATTGCTGGATTTCCTTTGAAATACTTGGTTTGATCATAGATGAATCTTTTATTTCACATATCAAAAACCAGTGTTCTGGGTTGCAAATAGACAGCTATTGATAGATTTCCTTTGGAACACTTTGTTTGATCATGGAATATATTTCACATATCAAAAAGCACAGGTTTGTGTCGAAACTAGGCAGCTATGGATAGATTTTCTTCGAGACACTATGTTTGATCATAGTTAAATCAAATATTTCACATATCAAAAAGCACTAGTTCGTGTTGTGAAAGGACAGCTATTGCTAGATTTTCTTTGAACCACTAGATTTGATCATAGACGAATCTAATATTTCACGTATTAAAAACCACAGTTCTGTGTTGTTAATAGACAGCTGTTGATAGATTTTCTTTGAAACACTTCGTTTGATCATCGAAAAATCTTATATTTCGCATATCAAAAAGCAGGGTTTGTGTCGAAACTAGGCAGCTATGGATAGATTTTCTTTGAGACACTATGTTTGATCATAGATAAATCAAATATTTCACAGATCAAAAAGCACAGCTTCGTGTTGTGAAAAGGCAGCTATTGCTAGATTTCCTTTGAAATACTTGTTTTGATCATAGATGAATCTTATATTTCACATATCAAAAACCACAGTTCTGTGTTGCAAATAGACAGCTATTGATAGATTTCCCTTGAAACACTTTGTTTGATCATGGAATATATTTCACATATCAAAAAGCACAGGTTTGTCTTAAAACTAGGCAGCTATGGATAGATTTTCTTTAAAACACTATGTTTGATCATGGATCAACCAAATATTTCACATATCAAAAATCCAGAGATTTTAATTTTAATGGTTAATTTGAAAAACGTTTTGTTGAAGTTCAAGTGAAACTCGAATTATTAAAATCAAAAGTACTCACTTCTGTATACAATCAAGAAAGAGAATAGATTCAACTCGCACAAAACGATAGGTACACTGCAAAGATTTCTATCAAGTGATTGTAGGGCAGACAATTACCGATAGATTCGAATTTTAAAGTACATTCTCATGTTCATATTCCTTTAATCTTATTTCAATTTGCTTTCGATAGGAACGAAAACAAATAACCACATTCCGTTATCTCGTATTGGGTACACGCACAAATGGAAATTTCTGGAAAATAAATTATACATCCCCCCCCCCATTATTCTCCCTTCAGTTATAAAAGGGAAATTTGAGATTTTGAAAATAGCAAAATTTTTTGCTTGTAATATTTCTTCCACGTACGATTAATAATCGAATGAACCACCTGATGAGAGGAAAAATTTCGAAGGATATTGGAATTGATTTTCAGGCGTGTTTCTTTCTCTAAATTGGCGATGAAATATTACTGCGAATTTCCATCCAATTTTATGATTTCGGTTAATTATTCCCTTTGGAATAGTTCGAAGAAACAAATTTCTAATGGAAATCTGAATATCCAGTGAGGAATTGACCACTATTCAAAAAATTAACTGGTTGTTGAAAATTATAAATTAACATACAAAATTTGAATTCTGAAAATGAGAGTGCTCATTCAGTTATTTAACTAGTGTTCCAGATAACGAAAATTCATGACGGTTTTTCCTGAATCTAGAGTGTTAGTCTTTTGAAGCCCTCACTATGAACTTAGATTTTTTTTATCAACGTTCTACGAACTTTATCCACTAGTAAATTTTCAGTCAATTGATCGATATTCAAAATCAAAATTTCGTGTTTTCGAGTCATGTTTGGTTTCACCTGATCGAATGTTTTTTAGCAATGAGTAACTCGAATTTCCAAAGAATTTCAATGGTTTCGCATTGAAAAGCTAATAAACACATCAAATTAATCATGCGTAAAAAAGCCTCCTCATCGCATTGTTTCAATACCGCTCATACTATTCAAACAGTGCATGACCAATGTTTACAACCGCAGAAATCACTTAATCCTCTTGGATGTGAATGGTTGATAAGCATGAATTGTTGTGTTTATATTTGCGTTTCGAGAAAGCGAATCAAAACAAACATTTCAAGTCTAATCTTACGTTTTCGAAAGAGTGCTTCCGTCGATGTAACTGGCGATTGTTTCATTGTCCGTCATCGTTAACATGTCGAAGAAAACCTGATCCTCAGCTTCTATTATGATTCATAGAAATCTGCAATCACTGGATCACCTCAACTATAACAATCGGATATTCCAAACATACTAAAGGAAAGGAAGTGGGACAGCCGCGGTTCAAGCTTGTCGGCAAGCAGTCGAGTGTTTTGATGTTGTGTGAGGACACGAAATATTCACGTGGAAATCACGTGATACCGTATGTTAAACCCAGAGATCCAACCTGGGTTTGCGTGTTGCAATGGACCATGGACTCGAAGGATTACCCCGACAAATGTGGAAAAAGCGCATATATACGGAGGTTATCTCTGAATTATATTCGCTTTTATGAGTCATTTACATGCGGCAACATCAAATTTAGAATGGGAAAATCGCGATTGTGCGATTTTCACAGGGTTCAACAACATCAATATTGTTCATGATTAAAAGCCAAAATATAAAAGTTCTCTTCAGATCTACCAGATGAAAATCCGTTGAAAATCAATATTTCTTCAAGAAAGTTCAACACCCTCTATCTCTGAAACAATGCTTTCTCGGTCGTATAGAATGTGATTATAAAAGACGTATGCCGAGTAGTTTGTGGTTAAAAGATAGATGTTATCTCCTTCATAGGATAAATTGAAACGTGAAGAGAAATCTTTTCAAATAAAAAAATATTATGAAGCGACCCAGTAAAACGAAGTCGACGGAATATGGAACGTTCATACGTTTTCTCCCCCAAATATTTTCACTGAAATTTTCGAAGCAGAGAATTACTACGCTAATGTAGGAGCTAGAAAATTGAGAAATCGGAACTTGGGAAGATCCTGACAATCCTAATCAGGAATAAAGGTCGTAAAAGATTAATACATTGATGAAGGTGTTCCAGCATGATGATGATCAATTAATTGGGATATTGCTGTTAAATTTGAGAACTTCAATGTTAGATATATTATTTGCGAATTTCGTTTGGGTTTTCCATCAAAGAATTTAAATTGATGGGGGGTTGATGGAGATAACCAAGTTATTAGGGTGGAATTCCTAACATTCTTATTCTCAATAACGTTAGGTATAACAAATTTTTAATGTCATTGCTACCTCTGAAATTTCAACATTGAGCCTCAAATTTCTTGTTATACGACAACAACAAAAATATCGAACCTTTCTGCATCTTACCTGTAAAAATACATGTTCATTTTGTTCTTTGAAATTCACAGGTGTTGCATTCTTGGAAACAGACTATTTGCGATTTATCTCACATTTTCAGCCACTAATAGTTGGATTTCAACAGAGAATCCACTTCTGGATATGAAACAAAGAACCCTTTGCACAGATAGTGTCTTGTTATCATCCCTCACACATGCGTAATGAAGAATTATCGACCAATTTGGCGCAGACTCATTGCTGGTTTCATCAAATTCGAATCTCGAAATAGATTAATTGGCATAATTGCGTGACTTCAGATTCAGCAAGGGCAGTTGTTACATCCTCTACCACCAATAAATCCGGCCTTCAAGATGGCTCATTGATATTATATTAGGTATCAATTTTAATTTAAGTGACCCTTCAAACGGAAATGGGTTCATCAATAAATATATCAAGTTAAGGGGGTCGTTAAGGTCTAAGGGTTACTGTATTCTCCATTGAGCCTCTGATTATTTGGGATCAGGATTATAGGAGTTGAAATAATAAATCTTTATCTAAAATTTTCAGTGCTTTTTTTAATTGCTACAAAACCTGCCAGACTGGCAAAATACAGGGGCATGCCCTTATTTACTACAGTATCATCCTCTCCTCAATTTCGAAAAATTGTATTGAAGCTTTTATACATACAAATCATTTGTTCAGTCTCAGTATTGACTAGGTAATTTTTTATATGTATTTCAAAATAGTTCGTATTTGAAATGAACACATAAAATGCAATTGAAAAGCTTTGTCAATCAATGTTTTATTTGAGAATTTATTTACAAGATATTCGGGAGAGTAATTCCTTCATTACGAACGAGAAAAATTGTTCATCGAGTCAATAATAATTAATCGAATATTATTCATCGAAATGATAATACGAAAATTGCGATTAGCGTGATGAAATGTAGAGAGAACGTGTGTAAATCGTGCCACCAAATCAGTAGGTGTCGTTGAAATGTTCTTCATCCCTGGAAAAAAAATCTCGAAATTATTTCATGTGAGAATCAACCTGAGACAAAAACTAGTCACTACACAATATAATATAAAATTTTTTCAAACGATTGTCAATTCAATAGTTCATCACACAAGTGACACTTGTGTTGTGCACTGCTGATAATTCAAACAGATAAATGTCCACTGGTTACTTACTCTGCAGGAAAACGATGCATGTATTTGTGACAGGATCTGCCACAGCCAGGGCAGTACCAATAGCTCAGTACCCCGATGGAAGCAGCAAAAAGTAAATTGGGTATAGCCAATGACAAAATAAGTTGTCTCAGAGTATCATCCCAGGAATATCTTACAACAACCATTTCTGGGTAAACCTTACTATAATAACAAGGAAAAGGTATCCCTCTAGTGTGGTATCCGTATTGCTTAGCGAATTCTGTGCAGTTAACAGAAGGGGGATACCCGCATCCTTCTGCGTTAATGAACATTTTCGTGTTAACAATGTCCCATTCAACACTATGGTTGGAATAGTTCCAATCCCTAAATGGTATTTTCGAGTAGTTCACGTGAATCTGATGGCAGCGCGTAGCTTCCTTCGTACAACCTTCCCTGCAGGATGCCCAGGAACAGTTCCTCAGTCCTTCTGCGTAGACGTGTTGGGTTACTACACAGGTCACTGGCTGTGGGTCATAGTCCGCCATCAAACTAGAGATCGATGGGTCCACTACGAACGGTATCAGAAAAAGAAAAGCAAATACAGATAATATAGCTGTCGTTCCAAGACATAAAGATGTGTAGAATTTTGCAGATTCTGCGACGGAAATTAGTGATAATTCTTTCTTTTTCGAAGTGTCTGCCATATTTCCTTTACTTTCTTGAGTTTCCTGCTCTCCCCCTCTTGATGGACGAAGTTAATCACGATCCAGCAACAGGGGAACGCCTGCAACAAATTAAAAAATTATGAATTCTTCTGAAACTTAACTCAAGGTGTTCAATTATCTCTCACTTCAGTCACTATACTAAAGTCCATGAAATTTTCCATTGAAACTAGTAACTATATTGAGGACTTATTGAATAGTACTACTTTTCTACAATCAACTTGTATATTCCAAAGATTTGAACTGGAGCAATAGTTATAGATATAGTTAGGTAAGGGAGTTACATTTCACTGCGACTCCAAGGTCTATTGAGCCCCCTATCAGAGCTGTTTTCGGAAATGCGCTACCTACAGCTCGCCCTCCAGCTCCAGAGCTCCAATGAACTCCAGTATCTGAGAGGACTTCGAGGAGGTGAAATCCTCGTTCCTTCTGTAATTCGCTTGTCCAAGACATTATTTGCGCTGGTTTGCACAGGACTTTCCTCCTCTTCCACATAGTCAGTTTCTGTTGAGCCCATTCTCATCATATGCTTTCTAAGGCGACAAAGTCCTGTGGGGAAGCCAGTAACTTTTTCTTACTGAAATCCAAATCCTTTTCGGATCTTGAACTTTCAAAGTTCCGAAGGAACTTTTTGGAGTGATCAATTCCTGGAAGATTCCTCCAGAGTGCTTCTCTTTCAGTCTCTTCTTTGTCCTAAAACTCTTTCTTATAGGTGCATTTGCCTATGCCACAGAAAGGTTCTGGGTCATTAAGTGGCGTTTCTGCTCTCTTTCTGGCAAGTGTATTGGCCTCTTTCTTTCCTTTGATTCCTGAGTCACCAGGAGCCCAGACTAAAAAGACCTTAGCACTCCCATATCAGCTTTGAGTCGTTGATACAGGAGTTCATTGCTTTGATAGCCTCTTGACTATCAGAATGGATCACAATGTCACACCCTTGATAACTGGAGCAATAACTATACTTCGGATTTTTTGGTCTCTTTGGAATATTTGAGTTGGATAATCTACTGAATATCGCTAAGAAATATCACTATGATGTATGAAATTCAACTTGTTTGTGTATGTGTGGAGAAAATTGGTGATGTGGTGGTGGTGGTGATGATGGATCAAAATGCATGTGCCAAATGAAGCCTGGTTGTGTTTAGTGGTGATATTTCAATACTTCCATAAAATTATATCTGCAACTGAGTTAAAAATTTGTGCATTTGTATTCCCTAACAATTGAATTCAACCCCCATCTTGAATGAAATCGATCCAATGCCTAGTTTATTTTATCTGATGCCCTCATTTTCCATTTGGTATTTGGGAACCAGAGTTGTTTCAACAAGGTAGCAATCATTTTCGCATTATAGTCACAATAAGTTGGAACTGATTGACAATGGCAGACATTTTTCCTACATTTATGAATATAGGGTGTTCGATTCGTACCAACATTTGAAAGGTATAAGGTGTAAGGTCTTTCTTGTTTTATTTATGACCATTCCATTTGAAGAATTTATCAATATGTGAGTATTCAAAGATTAAATTGCCCATTAATAACATGTCAGCATAGGTATGATATACAGGGGGTTTTTTAAGGTGAGGCTTTTTTTTGATATGTGCTAGAACTCATCAAAAGTAATCATTATGCCGGACGTTGATTCAGTTTGAAAAAAAAATCTTGGGCATAAAGATCTTAAGACCACCCTGGATCGTGTTATCTCTCTCTTAGAAGATCTGCTTTAATTCACAGTGCCATATGTATTCCAGCAAGTAAATAAATTGGATTTCATCGTAATTTGTATTATCTTTCAACTTTTATTAGGAGATTTTTCCTGATCGGTATAATTCTCTAAGTTAAAACAAAGGAGAGGAAAAATTACTGATCATATAAAAAAAATTAGGAAGTTCACAAACACACTCAACTCACAGAAATTGTTCGAATTGGTTTGATATGCACAAAATCTTGCCCGATGTAATGATGTGATAGTTGTTGTATGTAACATTCGTTTTACATGCAGCAACTATCACAACAGTTTAGTCACGGAATAATGTCACAAGCATTCTCAATGCTTAGTTCTTTCGCACTATTCACCTCACCGTACCAAACTAAACAATCATGTTTTTAAATGACCCCAAAGGAAGAAATCACAGGGGTTGAGATCGGAAAATCATATGCATCATACAGGGTGTTTCATGAGTGGTTGGCCATAGCCTTGTGGTGAATGCAGGTCATTCAGGCCTTTCAGAAAAGCTGTTTGTTTTCTATCCTGAGGCTCTTAGATTAGGAGATTTATGGATTTTGGCCTAAATTTACGATAGCCATAACTCTGGAATGTGAGGTCTGATTTTGATCAAATTTCATGGGTTTGTTGATTTCAGAAAGTCCTTTCTAATGACTCACGAAATATCAATATTTTCAGGGCAGTACTTAGAATATCGTGGTTCATCTTTAAAGCCTCACAATCTTTATTCTTTATATCATTTAGAGAAATTTCATTATTGCCACGAAAAAATACATAATTGAATCTAAGGAATTCGATTTTTTTTTTTCGAAAAACTTCAAACCTATTTATTCAATTCAACAATACAAAATTGAGAGGGTAGAGAGGCGTTCGAAATGAAGTCCTTCCATCTCGACACATTTCCCAGCTCTCAAAATGAGATTATTGCCCTTCTTATCATATCGGGATTTCGTTTTAATTCTGTGCAAGGTTTTCTTCTATCCTCTGCCTCAAATGCTCTCGTGAAGTTGTTTCAACAACATTCACATTTTCTTTGAGATAACCCCACAGAAGATAATCCATAGGAGTTAGATCTGGCGACCTTGGGGACAATGCTACAGAGTGTTCTCCTGTTTGGAAATCTGTAACGATATTCTTATACTGCTGCTCTTGAATTTCCATTGCAAAAGCCATGAACAAATATAATAATATAAATAAAAAAAATGAAATACTCACAACTGGTGTACAAAGTTCGAATTTTGAATTGAAATTGGGGTAACTTTGAATTTGACAGTCTATGTTTGGAGAATGTGTGAAGAAAGCGATATCTACCAAATTTCCTGGGGAATATTTTTTGTATTAACGCAAATGGACTCATTGATTACATGTTTCAAGTGGGTTTACGCCATTTGTCTCTAAATTCAATATTTAGTTTCAAAAGAATTCCAAGCTTGATTCTACATACTTTTAATAACTTCTTTACGCAGCGTGTTACAACACTCAGTGGATGCTGAGAGTTGAGAATGCAAGGGAGTTGCGCAGGAAGTTATAAAATTCAAATTTCATTAAAAAACAAGAAAAATTATCACGAGAGGGCCAAAAATCAGGACCGCATTTCAAAAAAATTAGATAAAATATGAATTCGTTCGATCGCAACGCGCTTGTAACAAGTGTGTCATTCAAAGTTGAGATTGAATTCCTTAGATTGAATTATGTATTTTTTCATGGCAATAACAAAATTTCTCTAAGTGATGTGAAAAATATAGATTTTGAGGCTCGAAAGATAAACCACGATATTCTGAGTACTGCCTAAAATATTGATATTTTGTGAACCACTCGAAAGGAATTTCTGAAATGAACTAACCAGTGAAATGTGATCAAAATCGGACCTCAGATTCCAGAGTTATGGCTATTGTAAACTCAGGCAGAAATCCATAAATCACCCTGTACCTCCTAAACTAATAGCCTTAGGATACAAAACAAGCCACTTTTCTGAAATACCTGGATGATCGCAATCACCACTAGGCTATGGCTAACCACTCATGAAACACCCTGTAGGTAATTTCCCGTATACTGAGATCGGACTACTGCAAATTATACACATATAGATATCAATACGAACCAGGTTTGGGCTGAGAAGTGGTCAGATTATTATTGATTTCGAAATTCTCGGCCCTGGTAAATATTTTTGGTATAATTTTTGATGAGTTCTGTCAAAAAAAATCCTCGCCTTTGAAAACAACCTGTATAATGAAATAGCATTACCCTTCGAATCTTGTCAGATTACTTTAGATTGCCTTCATTTCGAAGGTATCTCCGAAGATTTTCATTGAAGTGTACGAGTTTTGGAAAATTTGGTATGGACGAAATTGATACCAAAAAAAGTGGAAACTCAAACATGAGAAATGCTGTAGTTTAATGATCAATATTTTAATGAATAACAAAAAAAAAACTTGAATATGGGGTTGGTTGGTAGGTGAAACGTTTGTTATGCTTTGTGTAATTTTGTGGATGGCCTCAGCGTTCCAAACTTCGAACTACTCACGTGATTGATCTCAAAGTGCCATTATCGAGTTTCCTCCACCGGTGTCGGTCATAATTTTACCGTCTTTATTGTTACTGTTGTCTTCAGTTTGAGCACAGCCTTTAAAGCGCATTTTGGCATCGTCGCCCACAACCACCGCCTTATGGCACAATATTAATGTAAGACACGAAACGACAAAAAGCACGGACGGCAGCGTTGAAGCGATCAAAAATTGTTTCGTGGTCGTTTCTAAATTGAACCTGGCAACGACGATGTCGGTATTACCTTCCGAATAATAACAAGGGAATCTTGCACGAGCATTGTGGTCAGTTCCATCCTTACCATACACGCGGAGGAATTCCTTACATTCATCCCTTAACGTGTTAACACAGCCCTCAAGGTTGATGAGCAGCTTGCTCTCGTTCGCGATGAGCAGGTCAGGTTCAGGAGGTGCGACCAATCTTCTTTCGTCCAGAATCTTGGTGTTGAAGATGCTCAGATAACTCAAGTAGGTGAAATTCGTCAAATCGCTGAGGATGTTATTCGGTAGGGTGGAACCGTTCACGCAGTCGACTGCGTAAATTCCGGAAGTTGTATTTTGTATGTTGTAGCAGGATGCCATCATTATATTGTCTTGGGATTCGTTCCAGATTTCTTCGTTTCTATCCAGATCGACTGCACGTTGACATTCCGATAAGAAAACTTTGTCGCCGCTTAGAATAATTATGTTTTTGTTTCTTGTTGGTATATCCACGCAGCGACGATCGCAATTATAAGGAGTCCGAATTCTTTCACATATCCCCCTGTTACAACTATACAAGCCATCCAGGTCAATGCAGGTTATCTTACCACGTCTTCCAGAACACTTAAGAGGAGGGTCAGTTTCTTTGAATATACACTCGAAGGCGTCTGTGATGTTGATGCAGGTCCCAGAGGAACAGTTGAAGGTCCCCGTTAAGTTCTTACATTCATCCGAGATGCATCTACTCTTCTTGGCGTTCTCTTGGTCAATTCCGTAACAAGTCTTATTCGCCGCATTCGTACAATTCGCCCAATACAAATTGGACCCGTTGTGCCGAAGATTCACGTAGATTTGAAGGCAGGACCCGGACGTTTTACTCAGGCACCATTCACCACAAGAGCCCCAATCACAATTTTCAACCAGAACCGCACGTGTCGTTGTGCACATAACTGGGTCTTCCAGAATTCCAGATTTCATGGCACGGGTTGAAGGAACGTATATCGCAACTGTTAAATAAACTATAGCCACTGTGCTCAACACTAGAGTCATTTGACACAAACAAATCGTTCCGCATATTTTCGTGTCCTGTGGCGGTATTATCAAATCTTCGACGGGGGTTGGCTTTTTCTTCGGCATCTTCGAAATTTTCAGATCCTTTCTTTATCTGTGCATATTTGAAACTGCATTCATTTGCGGATAGGTCTGACGTCGCGTCAGCGCAGAGCGTCGGATCAATACGGACCTTACTGCGGCGTCTCTCCGATCAATATAAAGCAAATATTCCGCACAAACCCACCACGATCGCCACAAAACGAAACATGAAAGATACCAAAATCATTCCCATCATAGTGCTTATTAATTAGTCTACGAGTATTAGCAAGCAGAAATTGATAATATAAAGATAAGGTAATACTTACTTGATGTGCCTCGATTGAATCTCGATGGATGCGTTTGTAGTGAATGAGCAGTTTTCAAGCCTCCCCAAGATCAATAGCACCAACAGAGACTGCAGTGTTCAGAGTTCCACGCGACATCATGTGCTCTAGATAACTGGCGGCGACGAGTCAATAGAGCTGATTTTCGCCCAGTTCGGGGTATGAGTGGCATGAAGAGGGAACCGTAATGTAGTTGGCCCTTCTTCTAGATCAACATGAAATACGAATCCAGGAAAGTCTCCAGCTGTCGCGAAGAACTTTTAATGTGAGGGGTTGCCCGATTTCTGTTGTGGGCTGGCCGTAGCCGCTCGCCCTGGTCTTATGCAGATGTTGGGATCTAGGGCCCCTTCTAACCTTCGAACATGGAGGAGAAACAAGAAGAGCAAACTTGTAAACAGAAGTTACTATTTTATACTACCGCTTTCTTTGTATTGCTCGGTATATTTAGCTTGTTTTCGTTTCTATTCCTTGTGCCTTTTGTCATCGATCCAGCTTTCACAACTATATTTATGGAATTCAATGAGACACCAGTTTTGTGTGTGACAGTGAAAAGTGAGAGACGTCTAGGTGTTTCAAATTGTAGTTGGACTTCATGTCGCGAAGGCTGCACAAGAGACATGTACGACTGTACCCAGATATTGGTGAACTATAAGAGGAACGTAACAGAGATTGACAACACCACCGTTATCAGCGAGGCTCCTTCGAAAGATCTCGTTGAAATAGCCTTATTCGATGATGATGACGATGACAAAAATTTCGCCGCTAATTACTCATCGCTGAGGTATTACAGAGAAGCTAGGTTACTTCCGAATGTCAAGGGTTGCGGCTATCCACCAATGCTCAATTGTACTATATTCCTCAAAAAATACAAGAACATCGGTACAAATTTTACTTGTTACTACAGCCGTGTGGACCCAAGCATTGTCATCACAGATTTGGACATGTGGCAAGTTTATATGAATTTAGTGTACGCTATGGCAATTCCGATTCCCTCCTTTATCATTTCTGTTATATACTTGGCCTTCGCTTACTTTAAGATATACAATGACGACGAAGAAAAGGCTCCTTTGGAGAAGAATGCCGAAGACATGGACGTCCAAGGGGATAATGGCTCCTTGACTCCTGTACTCCACTCAGCCAGTGATGGTATCACACCAGCCAGCGAAGCCTTCAGGGAAGATTTGGCCAGCTTTGGCCACCATTTCAAAGTAGCCATGGTCGATGAGATGAGTCGAGATAGCTTCCCTGATGGAATCGTCAATTCCATTTCTATTGGAGGGTAAGTTGAATCTTTCATAATCCTGTGGTAATGTTAGCCTTAGTTTCTGAAGAGAATCTTGATTTTCATTTACCTCTGTCATTTTATAGAAGCATGCAT
Source organism: Aphidecta obliterata (assembly GCA_963966015.1). Classification (NCBI taxonomy): domain Eukaryota; kingdom Metazoa; phylum Arthropoda; class Insecta; order Coleoptera; family Coccinellidae; genus Aphidecta; species Aphidecta obliterata. Next base: position 11,204,012 of record OZ014436.1, read on the forward strand.
GGCCAACATTACTTATTCTTAAATGTTACATAAATGTTAAAAACAAAGATAAGAACCTTGGTCAAAATAGCTTCGCTGCTTAATGAAGTAGGCAAAGACAACAAGGTCTCTTTAGTCTGGGTTCCTGGTCACTCGGGAATCAAAAGAAACGAAGAGGCCAATACACTTGCCAGAAATGGAGCACAAACACCACTTACTGGCCCAGAACCTTTCTGTGGTATAGGCAAATGCAGCTATAAGAAAGAGTTTTTGGAGAAGGAAGAAACTGAAAGAAAAACACTCTGGGGGAATCTTCCAGGAATAAATCACTCCAAAGAGTTCCTTCGGTACTTTAAAAGTGCAAAATCCAAAATGCATTTGGATCTCAGTCAGAATAAATTAAGCCTCCTCAATGGATTCCTCACAGGACATTGTCGCCTTAGAAAGCATATGAAGAGAATGTTCTCAACAGAAACTGACGAGTGTAGATTCTGTGGAGACGAGGAGGAAACTCCTGTTCAACTGGTTACAGGATGCCTCACCAATGCAAAGAATGTCTTGGACAAGAGAATTACAGGAAGAACGAGGATTTAACCTCCTTGAAGTCCTCTCAGATATTGGAGTTCATTTGAGCTCAGGAGCTGGAGGGCAAGCTGTAGGTAGCGCATTTGCGAAAACAGCTCTAATGGGAGTCCACAATAGACTTTGAGGTCGAAGTGAAATGTAACCCCCTTACCTAACTATAACTAGCTTCGCTGATGGAATTTTGAATTCCATTTCTATTTGAGAGTGAGTTACATAATCCTCTGGTCTTGTAAGTTTAACATTCTGAAGGGAATCTTGATTTTCATTCACCTCTGATACTTTATAGGCTTTACATGGCCATGGCCACCATACCATCCCACAGTCTTATTCTCAAATGTTACATTAATGTTATAAACAACATAAACAAAGACCTTAGTCAGCTTAATGATGCTTTATGAAGTAAGCAAGAACAACAAGGTCTCTTTAGTCTGGGTTCCTGGTCACTCAGGAATCAAAAGAAACGAAGAGGCCAATACACTTGCCGGAAAAGGGTGCACAAACGCCACCCAAATACACCTATAAGAAAGAGTTTTGGAAAAGGAAGAGACTGAAAGAGGAGCACTCTGGAGGAATCTTCCAGGAATGGATCCTTCGGAACTTTAAAAGTGCAAGATCCAACAAGTATTTGGACCTCAGTATGAATATGTTAGGCCTTCTCACTGGCTTCCTCACAGGACATTGTCGCCTTAGAAAGCATATGAAGAGAATGTTCTCAACAGAAACTGACAAGTGTATATTCTGTGGGGAAGAGGAGGAAACTCCTGTTCACCTAGTTACAGAATGCTTCGCCATTGCGAACAAGCGCAAAGAATGTCTTGGACAAGAGAGTTACAGGAAGAACGAGGATTTAACCTCCTTCAAGCCCTCTCAGATACTGGAGTTCATTGGAGCTCTGGAGCTAGGGGGCGAGCTGTAGGTATCGTATATGTGAAAACAGCTCTGATGGGGGGGCACAATAGACCTTCAGGTCGCAGTGAAATGTAAACCCCCTTACCTTACTATAACTAGCTTCGCTGATGAAATCTTTAATTCCATTTCTATTTGGGGGTGAGTTAATCCCTTCGTAATGCTCTGGTCTTGTGAGGCTGGGTGAGAAAGTGAAGAAAATTTTCCCTTATAATCTTGATTTTCAGTAACCTCTGTCACAATTCTCAAATTTTACATAAATTTAGTTAACCAAGATGTGGTTCATTGGAATCCTCCTTAAAAGAAAGAAAGCTTTTGGTATCCCTATTTGGAGTAAGTTATAATTTATTTTCAGCAATTCAGGGAAGCCAATGACCACAGCCATCTCACCGACAGGAGGACCTATAGACGACATCTAAACGGGCTTCAGTAAAAAAATATACACGCACATCAAAAGTGTTCGGATATTGATTTGGAACGGTCCCAAGATTGAATGTGTGAGAGAATAACCAGATGGAATGATTCAGAAGAATCAGGCGAACGACCATTAAGATTCTCCAAAGTGTTTATAGAAATTTCAGAACACCAACAAGAATAAATGTAGAATGGTATTCGGACATCTAGACTCTGATCCTAGAAGAAAAATGCACAGCACTATTTTTCTAGATACGCTTGTTTATGTTCTTCGTTATATATAGGTTTCCTGTTACACAATATCCCTTATAAATAATACTCACTTTTGATGATGTGTGTATTTCAAGCTTAACCCAATTTTCAAAATGTACACCTTACCGTTTAGAGTGAGTTGACTGAAGTGTTTCGATTGAATTTGACAAATTTAGGTCACTCCATTTAAGTCATTCCATTGCTTTAACCACAAATGAGGGAATACCATGTTCTGAAATAGTTGGTCGATTATACCCAATTAAAGCAATAAAAAAAATTTAATAATATTTACCTTTGAGCTTGATACTCAATATTGATTTTATTCCAGAGTTTATTGAAATTAACTTTTTGAAGATTTTCTACGTGTAACTTTTTGCTCAATCGTCCGCTTTGTATACTAATATTTTTATTAACCCATTTCCAGTCTCAGCACTTCTTTGACTACTGCCATGAAGTTTATAAAGTATCCCATCATATTTATTCCATAAAATTGATTTTCAACCTGAACAATATGAAAGTCAACGAATATTGCTTTCGACCTAGTGTCTTTTTAGAAATTGAATGACCAAAGAAGTGAAGTAAAGATGTCATAGCTCAAAGATTTACTAGTAGTAGTACTATTTCAGATTTTATATGCTAATTTTGGTCCATTCGCATATTGTTATTGCACATAAATGGTGCTTCATATTGTGCCTGCAATTTTTAATTCTTCGCCTTTCTGATTTCTCATGGAAAAAATTTACGAAAATATTAGGTTCAACATACTTGACATCCCAAGTTATTATTGGGATATTGTAGAATACAATTTGATAGGAATATGCAAAATAAATATATTGAAACTAGTTTTCAAGTTTGCTGATAGTTTGAAGATAGCACTAACCACCCATTGTCTTGCCCTTCAGAAAATCAGCCTTATATTGTTTGTTTCACAAAATTGGGTACCTATAGAAATCGCTATATAGAAAGAAGTTTGCTATTCTTAAACTCATAGAAAATAGGAATCATATACTTGTTCAACACAATTATTTGTTTTATCCTTTTTATGTAACATTTTTCGAAATTTTATATGTGATTCTTCTAATCTCATGTGGAATATTTCTGCATGAAATATTGAAATTATAAATATATCTTCATGATTGGGGCAAAGTTAAATAAAGCCCGCAATAAACAATAAATCTATTCGGAAGAGTAGATGAAATTTTTATCTTCTAGTCAAGATAACATATAATTGAACAGGAGCCAATTGCCTGAAATGAATTTAGGAACCATTGAATTGATTTCAATTATAAACTCACAATTTCAGAAAAGCTGGAGAGTTATGAATAAATAAATAAATTGAATCAAATATAATAATTATTTCAATGCTCAGAGCACTGGACTTCAAATTCATTTCAGGTAAAAAACCTCAATTGATGAAGTCCATCCAAGTTTTTTCAATTCTTCATTATTCTGTAATTGTATTTTAATTCCTTCTACAATCTCATCAGTGTATTATCAAAACAGACCTATTTTCATTTCAGTTATTACTTAAGTAGTAACAAAATTGATTGAACAAAAATAAAAAAAAAATTCAGTGATCTAAATATCATACAAAGCCAAGAATATTTCTACTGGTATAGTTTTTCCTTTTCATTGAACCCTAGCTTATCAATTGTATTGAAATTATTTGCTTTTTGTCAGCTCAACAAATTTTCGACATCTCCAAATTAAGTACTTACCTTAGACTTATTATCCTCTATATGTCTTTGGTACTTACACAAACTACTTTTTAGATTATTTTTCGAGTTATTTTCTTCTGGAAAAGTAGAATAGGAAAAAGTCAATAGTTTTTTTTTCGCATAAAATAAATACTATATGATTCTATAATAATTTCGTTCCAAAACCATATTTGGGACAAAATTAATATAATTATTTGATTATTAAAAATTAACTTTCCCATAAGAAAAAATTTTCAATAAGTTTTGGTCACGTTAGAGAGGTACTAGATATTTAATATATTCTTCTATTTGCCTATTCTTAGATAGGTATCTATTCCATGAAACTATACTTCCCTTTTGTGGGACACCCTTTTCTCGAATTCCTATCATTTTGAACCGGTTTTTTATGAGCTATTAATCATAAATTATAATCAAATTCAAAATTTATGAATATGGATTATGTAACTTTGATTTTCCAGCACAAATGAGTGGAACAGAGACCCAGTTTAATGCCTATAGTATATGTATATTTTTGTAATATTATTTTAGAGAGGAGTTGTCTAATCTTCAGAAGAAAACAACTTTTAAATAAGTGCATAATTTTGAACATTTTATAAAACGAAATTCTATTGAGAATTATCTATTTTTTGTAAAATACCATCAGGAGTTAATCTATATCATACCGAGATTGGGAGTTTGAAAGTCTATTTAGAAAGTTTGAAATTTATTATCTGTAGAAAAAAATTTCCATTGGAATACCTTCTCTCATAACTCTTCATTATATTTTTTTCCTAATAAATATTCTCGATAGATTTTCAAATTGAACAGCATTCATTTAACATAAACATTATTCATCTAGGCAAATACTTAATATCTTGTTACAATTGAGACATATGCTGTTGAATTTATTGAATGCTCTACTATAAAAAATCTTATGTACCTATAGATAGATTTGTTCACTTTCAAACTAATTGTGCAGTAAAATATATTAAAATTGTTCGAGTTTTAATGTCTTACTGTTTTTTTCTCCCATATACAGGTGATACCTGAGTTGATCCTTGTTTCATCTGAATAAATAATTAGCTAAGCGAAATAAAAATTTGTATACAACTCGGGAATAAGGAAGGTACTGAAGTCATTAAAAAAGGGAAATAAACTACTTTTATGCGCGTCATGAGTTAAACACCAGGCGCATCACCAAAAGGTTATTTAGTTTAGTGGTTCCATATACAATTCATGCCAAAAATTCAACTCTAAAATCAGCCTGCATAATATAATTATAATATACTATAAAAGCATTTGAATTTTTCAAATTGAATCAGAAAGCGGGAAAATTATATCATAGAAGGATATCTCTATGTTCCGATGAAGCTCCGACTCCACCTGAAAAGTTATTCTGCTTTATATTGAATTTTTGAGGTATAGATTTTTCAGTCCGACACACCAAATTTTCTATAGAATAAATTTAATTATTCTCCACTTTGCATTTCTGCTTGGAATACATTTTTTTCAAACAACTGAAGTTAGCCGCCAGACATTTGTAGAATGAAGTTTGATATTATGACGAATGATTTGGATGATATCAACCAACCGCTTATCCGCCCCCTATATGTTGAGTTAAATGTAATTTGAAGAAACGTCCAATTAATAAAAAAGTTAAGGACGTTTAAAGTTTGTTGTTCGTTATATATGTTCATGTTATTAATCCACTGAGTACCGAGAGTTTCCTCATTTCCTCCATTAAATATAGAGTACAATTCTAGACGTTACTGTCAGAATTTACAATAACATGGGTACACAAAACTTGTTTACCTTAGTGTAATTTCTGATCTGCCCATTTTTAATAAGTGGAATTGGTGAAGAATTCAAATATCCAAAATGACTGTGAACTTCAACGACTATTTTTGGGTGAGACCTATAGACCATTGTTTTCTCATTGCAACTTTGTTCCCAGAAGGTGGTTGTTTCTATCCAATATTCGAATTTCAGGGCGAAAAAAACAATGGTTTCGACGTTCTGTATCATAATATGAAATATGGTTTTCAAGCCAGTAAAGAATTTTCCGATTTCCTCAGAGAAAGGTGAGTTTCATTCATTTCAAATTAATAGTACAGTGGATATCCCATTCAACTACCAATTCATGAATTCAAGTGATCCAACTATTGTTATATGTTTCATGTTTGTGTTGGATCCTAACTTTGACCTCAATTAATGTTTACAAATGTTATTTTTCTTATGATATATAAGTTTATCATAACATAACAAATTCATTCTATTGATCCAGGATCTAACATGTTACTCCAATATATCAATCGAATTTGTAAAATAACCTTGAGTTTCAGAGATATTCTGTTATTATATATTTTCCTACGGAGACTTTTCATAAGAAACGTTTTTACTGAAGTATAGGTTGAGACAAAATCTTTATAATATCTTTTAAACTGAAACATTGAAATGAGGTCATGAATTAATTAAAGTTTATTTCTGACATTAAGGTGTGATGATTTCTTAGGTCAATTTTCATATTTGATTTTTTACTGATGGTTGTACCAATTCTCATCTACTAAAGAAATATTTAGAGCTAGGTTTGTATTATTAAAATTTCTTGAACTATAATTGACTCATTATTCAATTTAATGTGTTTCCATATTCAAAAGTGCCCGTTCTAAACTTCTCAGGGGCTCCGCAGTCATTCCTGGAAATTAATTGAATGAAATCACAAAAATTAAAAATTAAAGTAAGATAAGGCTCGACAATCGAAAGGTCCTGATACAAAACGGCTCTTGTTCTCTCGATATATTGTATTTGAACACTATTTGTGAAGCAGAGGGTAGGTATGAGGGGCTTCGTCACAGACGTGGAAAATATTGGAATTTATGAATGTCAATTCGAAATGTTCAATAATATAATTGAAAGAACTTTTCTTCCATGAACAGTTCAAAAGAAACTGAAAATTTTATAGATCTAATATTGAAGAAAACAACTCGAAGTTACTGGCAAAATTAGCGAAACAAGCAGGAAGTTGTTGTGTTCATGGTACATTTGCTCCAATATGGCAAATTCTGAAAAATTCCGCAGAAAAGCTGTCATCCCTTCACATGCAAATGGTTCAAAAGGTTTCTGATTTGGTGAAAGAAGTATCTAAATATGCTGACGATTTGCAGAAGAAACATAAGACAGTAAGAAGCCGAGGTCTTTTCCTGGAAACCATCCACAAGTCGTTATTTTTCAGGTCAAGGAAGAGGAAGAAGGAACATTGCGGAAAGCTCAGGCCATGCAAGCTATAACTGTGGCTGTTCAAAAATCGAAAGAAAGTTTGAATCAAAGAGGAATCGAATTGGAGAAACTACGTAAAGAAAATGCATCACCGAAGGAAATCGAAAAGGCAGAACAGAAATTGAAGAAAACGCAAGAAGACCATAAGAATTTCATAGAAAAATACACAGCAACTAAGGAAGAATTCGAGAAAAAAATGTGTGTTACTTGTAAGAATTTTCAGGAATTGGAGGTGGCTCATTTGATTCATATGAAAGAGTTTTTGAATTCCTATGTGGAAGTCATCGATTGGACTCACGAAGAAATGGGAAAGGTCCATGCAGAGTTTCGACAACAGTGTGTAGAGTTGACTGTTGATCAACTATTAGAGCAGTTTGTAAGGGACAAATCGACAGGTTTGGAAAGGCCAGGTGAGATTTTCCACTTACCGGAAAGAAAATCAGTTGCAGTTTTTGTAATTTTAGGGCTCTTAAATCTTGAAGAGTCAATTTTACCAGTGACATCCCCTACACAGGAAGTAGATAATACTAAAACTAGAACAAAGCGTGAAGGTAATGGTAATAATGACCAAGGTGTTCCGAGTAATGTGAAAACATCCCGCCGTACAACTTCCCTTCTTAATCTCTTCATGTCTAACTCTCAGGGTACGTCGCAAGTTTAAGTTGCACCAGGTGCCTGGGTTCATCCTGGTAAAGAGCATGCATAACCAACTTTCAGGTACCTGGGTTTCAGAATTTTCATTATCACAAGCTGAGTATCCATACTTTATCATGTGCAGTTTTGTGAAAACGAAACGAATTTAATCTTTCAGTGTAATTCTTAATTTTGATCATATTATTTTTTGCGAATACAAAATGCCTCGAAATTAATAGTTCTTAGGCAATGCACTAATTGACTGAAGAGACAATCGCGCCTTTTCCACCACACATGCTGCTGGCTGAATAAATCACATATCACATCCGCATTCAACAATGGGCAGTATGAATAACAGCATAGGGGTAAGTATACATGTCTGGCAAGGATACATCTTGGCATAGTAATATTGATACATGCAGTTCATTATTTATTTTCAATATTTCAATATATTTCGTCACGATGTCTGTATTTTTCGAATCCCTAAGCCGTAAGCACGATAACTTTCGAACGGAACGACCTAGAGACTTGAAATATTCAGTGTGGGTTCAGTTAGTTCTCGAATGCCGCAGTTAAGTTCGTTAATGGGCAGAATTCCACCAGGGGTTCCGTAAATATGGCTGTTTAAAATTTTGTTCTCCTGATTACTTCGAAACTACTGATTCGATCGAGATCAAATTCTGCATTCAGATGGAGAATGACGTGTTCAAGCTGAATGCGGAATTTTGTCCACACCGCATGACCAGAGCCATAGAAAATTATAACTTTCGAACGGAAAGGCCTAGGGACTTGAAATTTTCAGGGTAGGTTTGGATTCCGAATATCGCGGTTACGTTCATCAATGAGCAAAATTAGACCAGAGGTTCCGTAAATATGGCCATTCAAATTATTTTTTTTCCGATCATTTCGAAACTCGTTATTCGATCGGAATGAAATTCCGCACAGATGAAGAATAATCTATTTAAACTATGTACAGGGTGATTGTTTATAATTTTACTTAATAGCTATCTCAGTAAAATTGGTCCTACAATAACATTCAAACGGGCAAATATGAAGTACTTTTTATGAGCCTTCAGTACTGGAAAATGCAAAAAAGCATCGGTAACCTAAAAATTTGGTAAAGTTGGTATTTTTCAAATGGAACTCCCTGTATTTCATCTTCCTAATCGGTAGAGCTCTTCCTTCTGATTTCAAAAATATATACCTCATTCGGGTTATCTTTGCCAGTTTTCGAAAAATATGGATGTTTTCGTCTGAATCTCTGCAGCTGTAGAACGCCACACGACAATTTGAACACTTAATTTCAATTTCTGTTAATAAATTGATGAAACAAATGATGAAAAAAACCACAGCAGTGTCACGTGGCGTTCTACAGCTGCCTTAGATTTAGACGAAAATCTATATTTTTTGAAAACTGGCAAAGATAGCCTGAATAAAGTTAATTGATTTGCCCAAGACTCTATCTCAAAGAGGGTTCCAAGGCGAACAATCAATAATATCAATACAAATTATATTATTTTTCAAAACCGAACTCAAACAACTTAATAGACTAATTCTAACAAAATGAAAATTCTGAATTATAAATCCTTTTGAACCATGTACATATAAATGAACACACTCACAGTGAAAAGCTTAGTGTAATATTACGATAAGCTCAACTTCTTTCAGATTTCTCTTTTCCTTCCATCAATGTTCGTTGACATCTAATTGTTTATAAGGTTCCACCCAACTCGTTATAAAAATATATTTCGAAGTCTTTTCAATTCAGACAACCCCTGTGAAAGATCAATTTCCACCCTGACGTTTCTCTCAATTTTTTGTTATTTGCACCTATGAAAGTCGTCTTTGGTATTTTATAGCAATACTGTTCACATTTTAATTCTTGTATTATCTTGTTATTATTCAGTGAAATTTCAGATCCTGTATCTACAAAAATTTCAATGTTTTTCGATCTAAATTTTGCCTTTATGTATAATAAGCCTTTTATATCCTCATATTTAAAATTTACCCCTAAATTTATAAGTTCCCTTGGATGTTGATAAATATTGTTATTTTCAATAGGTACTTCTTTTGAAAATTTTCATTTTGATTTTCCTGTTGGCTCCTTTGTTCTTGGGTTTCACTATGTCTATTTACATTATTCATTCTTCTATTTTCTTCCCTTTGACTTCCCCTTCGATAATTATTTCCATTATAATTTCTTTCATTATTTGTTGACGATCTTTCATTTTGATTTTCTTGTCTGTAATAATTTTTGTTTCCTTGATTTTGTGCTCTATTATTATTATAATTTCGATAATTTATATTTCTATTTTGTTTATAATTATTGTTCTAATTTTGCTGTCTTTGATTATTATAATTATTCCAATTGTTGTTTTGATTGAAATTTGTTTTATGTGAATTTCTTCTAATTCTATATTCTTGGCTCATCAAAAATTGGTACAATTCATCAATTTCCTTGAAGTCGTACAATAATAAAACATCTTCCAATTCGTTATCGAAATGCTGTATAATTAAACTGACCACAAATTCTTCTGTAAAATCAGCATCTAATTATTGAGATACACTATATATTTGCATTGCATATCTATGGTAACTTGTTCCTTGGTTTGGGTTGAATTTTCCACTAAACAATTCATTCTTCACAACTTTCTGTTCCATTTAAAAAATACCAACTTGCATACAATTTTTAGCTTAACGATGCTTTTTTGCATTTTCTAGCACTGAATTCTGAATGCCCATAAAAATTACTTCATATTTGCCCATTTAAACGTTTTTGTAGGACCAATATTTACTGAGATAGCTATTAAGTAAAATATAAACAATCGCCCTGTACGTGCGAAATTTTTTCCAGATCGCATTACCAAGACCATAAAAAAATCCTTATTTTCCCAGCCGATTCGGCATAATTTACAAAGAGCTGCTGTCATTTTTTTGACAGCTGTCAAAAAAGTTTCCAATAAAAGATGGATGAACGAGCGCTCAAAAGCTCCTGACTACACGTCAGTGCTTTTTATAATTTTTTAGTATTATTTCAATATTTTTCAAGAGAGTATATGATTTTTCAAAATATCGTTTTTGAGCGCTCGTACAACTTACACGAGGGCTATATCATTTCGTCACGATGTCTGTATTTTTCGAATTTTGAGCCGAAAATGGTCTCAATCGACTCACTGATGACGAATCCGTCGGAAAATTCGAGTCTGTCCGTCCGGCCGGCCGTAAGCACGATAACTCTCGAACGGATCAACCTAGAGACTTGAAATTTTCAGTGTGCGTTCAGTTCCCGAATGCCTCGGTTAAGTTCGTTAATGGGCCAAATTCCACCAGGGGTTCCGTAAATATGGCCGTTCAAAGTTTTGTTCCCCGGATTACTTGAAAACTACAGATTCGATCAAGATGAAATTTGGCACTCAAATGGAGAATGAGGTGTTCAAGCTACATGTGAAATTTTGACCAGATCACATGACCAGAACCATAGAAACCATAGAAAATCATAACTTTCGAACGGAAAGGCCTAGGGACTTGAAATTTTCAGGATAGGTGTGAATCTCGATTGTCGTGATCACTTTCATCTATGAGCAGAATTATACTAGGGGTTCCGTAAATACGGTCGTTTGAAATTTTGGTTTCTCGATAATTTCGAAACTACGGATTCGATCGAGATGAAATTTTGTATTTTAATCGAGAATGATATATTAAAACAATATTTTGTTCAGATCTCATGACCAGAACCATAGAAAATTGTAACTTTTGAACGGAAAGGCCTAGGAACTTGAAATTCTCAGGGTGGGTTTGGATCGCGAATATCGCGGTCATGTTCATCAATGAGCAAAATTAGACTAGGGGTTCCGTAAATATGGCCTTTCAAAATATTTTTTTGCTGATAGTTCCGAGAATACTGAGCGGATTGGAATGAAATTTTGCACCTTGCTGAGTAATAATGTATTCAAACTACGTGCAAAATTTTGTCCAGATCGCACCACCAAGACCATAGATACCGTAGAAAATTATAGCGAATTATCGAAAAAAAAATGATCAGCTGAAGCACTGACATGAAGTCTGGAGTTTCGCCTGAGTTTCAGAATTTTTTTGACAGCTGTCGAAAATTCCTTCAATTGATTTCTGAAACTACAAAATGCGAATCTACCTACATGGTGCATGTACGAGCGCTCAAAAGCTCCTGCCTTCACGGTAGTGCTTTTCGTAATTTTTTGAGTGTAAGGTTAATTAAAATTCGAAATTCTCAAATTGTATCCTGGAATACAACAGTGATTAACATAGCAACAACAATTTACTATACCAAGATATATCCCTGCGAAACCTGTATATTACTCTCGTTAAAACCTAAATTTTTTTTAACAAAATATGAGTATATTAAAATAGGGATAAATGGTGCATGTTACTTCATAAACTCCTCCTTCAGTTCGAATATCATTTTTCAATTCCATTAAACCATATGTTTGTTTCGCTCAATGTTTTATTCGAATCAAATGAATGCGAGTGCAAAAACATTCTGTTTGAACAATCCGCACTTGCAGTAATTTTGGTTTATAACTTTCATCAATAATTTTTGGGAATCATCCGAGGATATAATGTTTAACCCTTAAATATTTACAAATTGAGTTGAGATATTATGTGAAATATAGATAGAGGAAACAAAGTAAATTTGCAGCGTTTTTATCTTGTGAATCCATTTCCGTTGTTGTTTCGATAAGGAAAGAAAGATTGAAAATGCGTTCATCTCGTTAAAGCAAATGCAGTGATTGGCGTGGTTACTCAGACCATTGTACCTGGTGCAACACTATTTTAGGTACTTCAATCATCAAAGCACCTAAACCAAATTGGGGCCATTTGCAGGTTCACGCGAAAGCCGAGCAGGGGCATGCAGTGCGCCTTCAAGCCCTACGACACCTGAGGGAGATCAACAGTTGACGCGTCATCTACATAGAGGATCTAAATGTAATTTAACAAACTTTCGATTCATGTGATGTAAAAAGAAAATCTATTTCCCCTTCATTCAGGATGTGAAACCATGCGTACTCTATAACGCTCCTTTTATGCACGCCTGTCTTGCTTCCTTATTCGTTTTTCTGTTGAGAAATATTCTTCAGTTTCATCATGTTTTCGAATTGAATACATTTAAATATATTTTTCATGAATTGTCTGTACTTGTTGAATGGACATTCATGCTGGTCAGAAGAAAACGTTCCTTGGTGGATGTCTAAGATTTTCTATCCTCTGAAATTAACAATGAATAATAATATCGGTGTTGGTTGCTTGGTGATGGTGATAAATTTGAATTAGCAATTCCGTATATGTTTTGAATTATTCATTGGAGAAACGAATTCCCTTATCTTCTCTTACCACTTAATCCTTTACCCCCACACACTTATTCCTACAAATGTGATAGTTCTTCTTATCGTTAATTTCCTCTTATTTTTTTTTCGCAATTAAATTGGGTGCATAAAAGGAGCTTTACTGCATGACACCTTGAACTCGAGCTCGAGCTGAATGCCCAAATAGTTTGCAGACATTTAGTCAATTTTCCGAAACTTGCAAGATAATCACGTACCCCTGCACGCTCTCTTCACTATACTCGCAATATAATATCTTCCATCCGAAACTATGCTTCAGTTGCTTTTGTGTGTAATCACCTTTCTGTTCATAATTTTCAACTTTTTTCTTTCAGTGGTTGTGTATATCAATTGATTTGTTATATTATTCCTAATTGTAACTTTGTACCTCTAGCAGCTGTTGTCCGAAAAAAAGTGCTATTTGGTGGATTTCACTGATTTACATCATTTCGAATTTTAGGCAAAGGAATTATTTTCTATCAATATTGAAAAATTTTTTGTAGGGTTCTTGAGAAGCAGAAGAGATAAAGCCAAACAGAAAAAGTCAAAAAAGAAATCTAAAGACGGAACTGATAACCAAAGTAACAAAGATGAAAAGTCAGATATGTAAGCAATTGAGAGTAATCATTATTGCGTTATACAGGTGACCCGGAAGTCGACGTCAAGCCGGAATCGGGTAATTGGCCAAGTCATAATAGTCATCAGAAAAATATCTATTTTCCAAATCATATTGCATTTTCTTTCATTAGAGAAAATGCACACTATGTAATGAATTTTGAACTCCTGTTGCTACAAATCTTTACTTTTTTCCAATTTTTTTTCTATGTTATCCTGAATTGTGCTTCTGAAACCTTTGACTGCTCCAGCTTGAAAGATAATGTCTCTCTTCGACGAATCGAAGATTAAAAATTAATATTTCGCCCAACTTCAACTGACTGTACTGAAAAAAATTGTACTACATGAGTTTGGCAAGGGACTTCGAAAGTTAGCGCATTTAATAAGGATTCTGAAATGGTATTACGCTTACTACATTATTCCTTAGATTGGGCAAAAAAAAAGTTTTTTCTCAAAGAAACTCAGTTTCGAACAATTTCTTTCAACTCACTAAAATTGATTCTAATGTATTCAATGCGTGCCTCAAGATCATAACTTTAAGACAATTTTGTGGTCGGATGAATCGACATTCAAGAAAGATGGTAACATGAACCTCCACCATTTATAAGAGTGGCATGTAGAAAAACCTATTTTAATGAGAGAAGATAGATCTCAATATCAGTTTAAAGTGAACAAGTGGACTGGAACTTCATAGGACTTTTTGAGTTGCCAGAGGTCTTAATTGTTGTAATTTATTAAGATTTTTCACAAAATCTTTCACCAAGTTGGTTTCAACAAGACAGCTATCTAGCGCACTATTCTCTCAGAGAATATCTAAATAAAGAATATCCTGGCAGATGAATATGGCGGTCTGATGCAATATCGTGGCCAGCTCGCTCACCTGATTTAAATCCCTTAGATTTTTTACCGAGGAGCAGTGAAAGAAAAAGTTTATTTAAAGCCAATTGAAAATGTAGTTGAGCTTCGGGAGAGAATTACGGAATCAATTAAATTCGTCAATAATGGAACATTCGCCAGTCTGATATCCCGATCTTTTTTGAGAAGATGTCGTGCATATACAGGGTGTTTCATTGGGAAACGGAAATCCATAAAAGGCGGATAGAGGGCACGTGGTTCTAGATATACCACATTCATTGGTTCTGACTGTCTTTGTAACCGAGATACAGGATGTTTTATGAATTTTTGCACATTTCTTCTTGAGGTCATAACAAACGAACCACCTGTTATATTTTCTTTATATTTGGCACACATGTTTCTTATTTGAAGTTCAAATGAATCACTCAATAACCACAAGAAAAATCCAGGTCCGGGTTAACAAAAAATTATGAAACGATTGTATCCTTGAAACAACACCCTGTATATCGAAATTTTGAAAATTTGTTTACATATTTGAAAAGAGCATAAAAAACTAAATTGAAACGTGGGCTTTAAATTTTTGCGCAGACAGTTTTACTCAAAAGTGAAGTTTTTGAAAACGTGGATTACCAAAGAGTGGGTAAAAGTGATTTTCAGTAATATATTATCAAAACTATTGAATCCATAGTTATTATAAAATTACTAAATCATCATTAAATACAATTTATAGCTACATACTTACCCATTGTTTATTTTCCAGATACTTGTATTTTCTAAGAAAAAATTAACTGTTTGTACATATCTATTTATCAAAATTGATATTGCTTGAATACCACTTAAATATTATTTTCGAATGTTTTATTAGTAAAATAGTTGAATTTGGATTGAATATCAATTTTGACGATCAGAAATACCTTGAAAATACACAACGTACAAGTTGGTATGTCGCTATAAAAAGGATAACCAATGTATTTTATGATAATTTAGTAATGTTAAAATAATTATGGATTCAAGTTTTGATTATATATTATTGTAAGTCACTTAAAACCTCTATTTGATATTCACGTTCTTGAAAACTAGACTTTTGAGTTGAAGATTTGTGGAGAAAAACTGTCTGCGCAAAAATTTGAAGCAGTCGTTTCAGTTTGGTTTTTTTGCTTTTTTCGAATATGTAAACGAATTTTCAAAATCTCGATATACAGGGTGTTGTTTCAAGGATACAATTGCTTCGTAATTTTTCACTAACCCGGACCTGGATTTTCCTTGGGGTTATTGAATGATTCATTTAAGCTTCGAATAAGAAACATGTGTGCCAAATAAAAAGAAAATATACCGGGTGGTTCGTTTGTTATGACCTCAACAAGAAATATGCAAAATTCATAAAACATCCTCTAATCTCGGTTACAAAGACAGTCAGAGCCAATAAATGTGGAATATCTTGAACCACTTCGGTGCCCTCTATCGGCCTTTTATGTATTTCCGTTTTCCAATGAAACACCCTGTATTGCGGCTGAAGGAGGGCAGTTTGAACATCTTTTGTGAATTTATTGAATCTTGCCATGAATCGAAACTGAATTTCTTTGAGAAAAACCTTTTTTTTTTCGAACCATCTAAGAAATAATGTAGTAAATGTTATATCATTTTAGAATTACGTGTACCAAAACCAAAAAGTGGCGTCACTATCTGTCTTACCTCACACTTTATGGAAGGACCGACCGCATCTCATTCAAACCAGATTTTTAAAGTTATGGCACTTATTAGATACACTAGAATCATTTTGAGTAAGTTGAAAGAAAATGGTTCGAAACTGAGTTTCTTTGAGAAAAACCTTTTTTTGTCAAATCTAAGAAATAATGTAGTAAGTGTTATACCATTTTAGAATCCTCATTAAATGCACCAACTTGTCAAGTCACTTGCCAATCTTATGTAGTACAATTTTTTTTCAGTTGGGCGAAATTTTAATTTTGAATACTTGGTGCGGAAAAGAGTGACATCATCTTCCAAGCCAGCAGTTGGCTTAAAATCAAAGGTTACAGGAGCACTATTCAGGATAACATAGAAAAAATAAAATTGGAAAAAAGCGAAGATTTGTAGCAATAGTAGTTCAAAAACCATCACATGATGTGAATTGTCTCGAATAAAAAAAAATGCAATATAATTTTAAGATTCCGGCTTGATGTCGACTTCTGGGGCACCTGTATAAAAAAATTATTCGCGACGATTTTTCGCATATCACATTAAAAAATAACTCGGCGGTCTCGATTTTGAATATTTCTTATCTAGGGAAGAAAAAGACGAGCCTAGTCCTCCAGTGACAGCATCCAGTGAACCTACTGCTCCAGAACTGGATGAGGAGGGATATGTGATCAGGCCGAATCCGAGTCACAACTGGAACAGCGAGAAGGGTAGCTTCTATTCCTCCTCAGATTCCGATTCGGATGATGAAAGAGAACGTAAAATCCATGTGGAAATCAAGCCGTTGAACCATAACGGTGCCGCACCAATGTCGGCGTCTGTTGATGAATTGAGAGCTACTGTAGAAAATTTATATCTATCCCCGGTTGGTAGTTCATTCGGTAGAAGGGGTTCGAATCTGGAAAATCAAGATCTGATGATTAAGAGATCACAGTCGGTTTCTCAACAAATAGGAAAGCCGAGCAGTGATTTGCTGGGATTAAATTTCGTTCAAAGTCCTACCGCTTCCAATGCTTCCACTCCGGTTAGTTCTCATCCTTATGCTCCATTGCAAAGTCCTTCACAATTGGCCTTAAACTCGCCTACTTTATCTGTTTCATCGAAATATGCAGGTGAGTCTAATCGACATCAGAATATTTAGAAAATCGTGTTCGAGATATATTTCTTTTAGATTTAGGTGATTTATTCAGCGAAGATAATGAAGCCGGAGGTTCCAATAAAACTAATCGTCAAACGCCTACTCCTACCTCAGGCTATATGTCAATTCCAAGGCCGCCTTCACGTCGTTCTGATCCTTCCAAAAATCTGGCATCTCAGAATACTATAAGTAGAACTGATAGCATAAATAGTTTAGAATTTCGGACCGCCTGTGTACCAGTTGGTGCTTCTAGAGGACCGTCTCCTCTCACAATTGGTATGGCTGATACTATCCCATTGGCTGTTGCTTTTCATGAGATGGTTCATTCATACTTCAGAGGTGCTGATGAAACAAGGTACGACTATTTCCAATTTCAACTAGACATAGGGAAATTCAGAGGGAAAAGGTATTTGTCAAATTATGATTTATGGTAATTTTTCAGATGTCAAGTTAAAATGTCTGGTGAAATGATGTTGTCGTTCCCTGCAGGCATAGTCACAATATTAGCCCATAATCCGAATCCTGCTAAGTTGATGTTTCACGTTAAAAATACTCAGAAATTAATGAATATATTGCCTAATAAACAATTAGTTTCAACGTGAGTATTTTATATGGACTGGTAGTTGTTTTTGATTAAGATTGAAATCTGTTTCAGTGAAAGTGGACAATCTTCATCTGATCAGATAGTTATAGAATTTAACATGAGTGCCCTTAGCACCCTTTTGAAAAAACAGTCGGAGCAAAATCCTAGTGCATCTTATTTTAACGTAGACATACTCAAGTATCAGGTAGATTACAAGAACAATTTTATTTGATTGTTATATTCTTCATATGCTATTCGTGATCTTTTTCCTTATACTTATTTCAGATTAAGCCTAATTCAGGAGCAACTTCGTGTCCTTTCCAGTTAGTGGCTTATTGGAAGTGTACAAATGCCCACACCGATTTGAAGGTTGATTACAAATACAATTCGCATGCAATGGCATCACCGAGCCCGTTGTTAAATGTTACTGTGGCCGTCCCAATCGACAGTGGATTGAAGAGTTTTCAGTCAAAACCTACTGCACAGTGGTAAAATATGTTGAAATAATATAATTGTGTTACCTGAAAAAATTATAGTCTTCTTCATGTTAACTGTGACAGAGAATGTTTAAGTTACAGGTCTCCGGAAAGAAATAGGCTAGCATGGAGATTTACGGAGCTTTCTCAACATTCTGAGAATCATGGTGTTGGATCAATGCTGGCCCGTGTTGACTTGGATGGTGGACCTGCGAATCCTACGACAATTTCAGCTGCATTCAACTGTGAGGGAACTACTTTATCTGGTATAGATTTTCAATTGGTAGGTCCTGGATACAGGCTTTCTCTAGTCAAACGTAGATTTGTTTCTGGCAAGTACATATGTGATGGAGACTCAAAGTTCAGCTCAGGCACTGTAACGCCATCTACTGTATCTTCTTCAGGGGATCCAAACTGCTAGCATTCCCAACATATCATATGTGCAATATTTTATTATTTGTATGTATTTATGACTAATGTTACATAGCATATATAGTTTATGAAACTATTTTATAATCAAGTAAATTTTGTAAAGCAAATTACTGTTTAATTCATCCTTTCACTCACAGAGAAAACCAGAAAGAAAGCAAATGTTTAGGGCTAATAATGTTATAATCAATATTCGAAGTATTAAATCTCCTACCTAGTCCGATCACCTTTCGAAACATGGATCTACTCATTTTTCCTCAAAAATCGCCACTAAGGGCTTTTTAAATTGAGAGAAGAAATCCACAAATGGCATTTGTGGGTGGATACTGGCTCTACCGGGAAAAATTCGAAGGTTTCCTAACTAGCTGGATGTTTTCGGTTTAGTTTGGAGATGTAGATCCCGAATATGAAATCAATTTTGATCTCTGGCAATTTTTTAGACAACTTTTACATCACTTTTCTATCAAGTTTCCAAATTCGATACAACTAGCGCCATCTAAACCCAAATGCAAAAAGTAACTTATGGAGTGCAAAGAAAACTTTTATAGTTGCAGAGAATGTTCAGACAAATGAGTATAGATGGTGCTTATGGTGTCGAATTCGAAAACTGAAACAGAGCAAGTTCTTTTCTATTATTTACAATTTACATGAATAATTCAATTAAATTATATGCTTAGCCAACATATTTTTGTTGTTATAAGCTTAAACAGATGTCTGATTTGGAATCTATGATCACAAATTAGCCTAGACTCATATTAGTTTTAACGAAATATCTTCAAAGGTATCCTTGGATAAATTCTCATAGTTTTTTCAACGTATCTTTTCCAAAATCACCAACGAAGAGGTATGCGACAACGTTGAAACCTACTATGCAACCAGTTTTCTCCTAGAAAATCTAAATCACTAATAAACACAACTTCCATCTGACGAGAGTACTTTTTCACTTGAGTGTACTCAAAATCTTGGTAAAAATGCGAAAAAAAATCTGAGCTCTGAACTGATGTTAGATTCGTCATCTACATCCCTTAATTATCTAGAAAACATGCAGGATATGTTATATTTCCAATTTTCATTTTTTGACTTCAAAGGGGGGACCATTGGATAAATTTGCAAAATTTTTTTCATCGTATCTTCTCAAAACTCAGCACGAAGATGTATTCGACAATGCTGAAACCGAATATGCAATCAGTGTATTTTTAAAAAATCTTATTCGCGAGTTATTGCCAAAAATATCATCAAAAATGTCACTTTTTCACCTGAGTGTACACCAAATTCTGATGAAAATGCGACAAAATATCCAGAGATCATTGAATTTTAAAGCAGAATGAACTAGAGTTCTAGGGTATTGGTGATCCTTGATCCAATTGGTCCAATGTTAAAAGTGGATTTGGAGAGATTAATTTTCAAATATCCAAATTCGATACCACTAGCGCCATCTAAAACCAAATGCAAAAAGTAACGTATCGAGTGCGAAGAAAACTTTTATAGTTACAGGGAATGTTCAGACAAATGAGTTTAGATGGCGCTTATGGTATCGAATTCGAAAACTAAAACAAGGAAGTTCTTTTCTATTATTTACAATTTACATGAATAATTCAATTAAATTATATGCTTAGCCAACATATTTTTGTTGTTATAAGCTTAAACAGATGTCTGATTTGGAATCTATGATCACAAATTAGCCTAGACTCATATTAGTTTTAACGAAATATCTTCAAAGGTATCCTTGGATAAATTCTCATAGTTTTTTCAACGTATCTTTTCCAAAATCACCAACGAAGAGGTATGCGACAACGTTGAAACCTACTATGCAACCAGTTTTCTCCTAGAAAATCTAAATCACTAATAAACACAACTTCCATCTGACGAGAGTACTTTTTCACTTGAGTGTACTCAAAATCTTGGTAAAAATGCGAAAAAAAATCTGAGCTGTGAACTGATGTTAGATTCGTCATCTACATCCCTTAATTATCTAGAAAACATGCAGGATATGTTATATTTCCAATTTTCATTTTTTGACTTCAAAGGGGGGACCATTGGATAAATTTGCAAAATTTTTTTCATCTTATCTTCTCAAAACTCAGCACGAAGATGTATTCGACAATGCTGAAACCGAATATGGAATCAGTGTATTTTTGAAAAATCTTATTCGCGAGTTATTGCCAAAAATATCATCAAAAATGTCACTTTTTCACCTGAGTGTACACCAAATTCTGATGAAAATGCGACAAAATATCCAGAGATCATTGAATTTTAAAGCAGAATGAACTAGAGTTCTAGGGTATTGGTGATCCTTGATCCAATTGGTCCAATGTTAAAAGTGGATTTGGAGAGATTAATTTTCAATTATCCAAATTCGATACCACTAGCGCCATCTAAAACCAAATGCAAAAAGTAACGTATCGAGTGCGAAGAAAACTTTTATAGTTACAGGGAATGTTCAGACAAATGAGTTTAGATGGCGCTTATGGTATCGAATTCGAAAACTAAAACAAGCAATTTATTTTCTATTATTTACAATTTACATGAATAATTCAATTAAATTATATGCTTAGCCAACATATTTTTGTTGTTATAAGCTTAAACAGATGTCTGATTTGGAATCTATGATCACAAATTAGCCTAGACTCATATTAGTTTTAACGAAATATCTTCAAAGGTATCCTTGGATAAATTCTCATAGTTTTTTCAACGTATCTTTTCCAAAATCACCAACGAAGAGGTATGCGACAACGTTGAAACCTACTATGCAACCAGTTTTCTCCTAGAAAATCTAAATCACTAATAAACACAACTTCCATCTGACGAGAGTACTTTTTCACTTGAGTGTACCCAAAATCTTGGTAAAAATGCGAAAAAAAATCTGAGCTCTGAACTGATGTTAGATTCGTCATCTACATCCCTTAATTATCTAGAAAACATGCAGGATATGTTATATTTCCAATTTTCATTTTTTGACTTCAAAGGGGGGACCATTGGATAAATTTGCAAAATTTTTTTCATCGTATCTTCTCAAAACTCAGCACGAAGATGTATTCGACAATGCTGAAACCGAATATGGAATCAGTGTATTTTTAAAAAATCTTATTCGCGAGTTATTGCCAAAAATATCATCAAAAATGTCACTTTTTCACCTGAGTGTACACCAAATTCTGATGAAAATGCGACAAAATATCCAGAGATCATTGAATTTTAAAGCAGAATGAACTAGAGTTCTAGGGTATTGGTGATCCTTGATCCAATTGGTCCAATGTTAAAAGTGGATTTGGAGAGATTAATTTTCAATTATCCAAATTCGATACCACTAGCGCCATCTAAAACCAAATGCAAAAAGTAACGTATCGAGTGCGAAGAAAACTTTTATAGTTACAGGGAATGTTCAGACAAATGAGTTTAGATGGCGCTTATGGTATCGAATTCGAAAACTAAAACAAGGAAGTTCTTTTCTATTATTTACAATTTACATGAATAATTCAATTAAATTATATGCTTAGCCAACATATTTTTGTTGTTATAAGCTTAAACAGATGTCTGATTTGGAATCTACGATCACAAATTAGCCTAGACTCATATTAGTTTTAACGAAATATCTTCAAAGGTATCCTTGGATAAATTCTCATAGTTTTTTCAACGTATCTTTTCCAAAATCACCAACGAAGAGGTATGCGACAACGTTGAAACCTACTTTGCAACCAGTTTTCTCCTAGAAAATCTAAATCACTAATAAACACAACTTCCATCTGACGAGAGTACTTTTTCACTCGAGTGTACCCAAAATCTTGGTAAAAATGCGAAAAAAAATCTGAGCTCTGAACTGATGTTAGATTCGTCATCTACATCCCTTAATTATCTAGAAAACATGCAGGATATGTTATATTTCCAATTTTCATTTTTTGACTTCAAAGGGGGGACCATTGGATAAATTTGCAAAATTTTTTTCATCGTATCTTCTCAAAACTCAGCACGAAGATGTATTCGACAATGCTGAAACCGAATATGGAATCAGTGTATTTTTAAAAAATCTTATTCGCGAGTTATTGCCAAAAATATCATCAAAAATGTCACTTTTTCACCTGAGTGTACACCAAATTCTGATGAAAATGCGACAAAATATCCAGAGATCATTGAATTTTAAAGCAGAATGAACTAGAGTTCTAGGGTATTAGTGATCCTTGATCCAATTGATCCAATGTTAAAAGTGGATTTGGAGAGATAAATTTTCAATTATCCAAATTCGATACCACTAGCGCCATCTAAAACCAAATGCAAAAAGTAACGTATCGAGTGCGAAGAAAACTTTTATAGTTACAGGGAATGTTCAGACAAATGAGTTTAGATGGCGCTTATGGTATCGAATTCGAAAACTAAAACAAGGAAGTTCTTTTCTATTATTTACAATTTACATGAATAATTCAATTAAATTATATGCTTAGCCAACATATTTTTGTTGTTATAAGCTTAAACAGATGTCTGATTTGGAATCTACGATCACAAATTAGCCTAGACTCATATTAGTTTTAACGAAATATCTTCAAAGGTATCCTTGGATAAATTCTCATAGTTTTTTCAACGTATCTTTTCCAAAATCACCAACGAAGAGGTATGCGACAACGTTGAAACCTACTATGCAACCAGTTTTCTCCTAGAAAATCTAAATCACTAATAAACACAACTTCCATCTGACGAGAGTACTTTTTCACTCGAGTGTACCCAAAATCTTGGTAAAAATGCGAAAAAAAATCTGAGCTCTGAACTGATGTTAGATTCGTCATCTACATCCCTTAATTATCTAGAAAACATGCAGGATATGTTATATTTCCAATTTTCATTTTTTGACTTCAAAGGGGGGACCATTGGATAAATTTGCAAAATTTTTTTCATCGTATCTTCTCAAAACTCAGCACGAAGATGTATTCGACAATGCTGAAACCGAATATGGAATCAGTGTATTTTTAAAAAATCTTATTCGCGAGTTATTGCCAAAAATATCATCAAAAATGTCACTTTTTCACCTGAGTGTACACCAAAATCTGATGAAAATGCGACAAAATATCCAGAGATCATTGAATTTTAAAGCAGAATGAACTAGAGTTCTAGGGTATTGGTGATCCTTGATCCAATTGGTCCAATGTTTAAAGTGGATTTGGAGAGATTAATTTTCAATTATCCAAATTCGATACCACTAGCGCCATCTAAAACCAAATGCAAAAAGTAACGTATCGAGTGCGAAGAAAACTTTTATAGTTACAGGGAATGTTCAGACAAATGAGTTTAGATGGCGCTTATGGTATCGAATTCGAAAACTAAAACAAGCAAGTTCTTTTCTATTATTTACAATTTACATGAATAATTCAATTAAATTATATGCTTAGCCAACATATTTTTGTTGTTATAAGCTTAAACAGATGTCTGATTTGGAATCTACGATCACAAATTAGCCTAGACTCATATTAGTTTTAACGAAATATCTTCAAAGGTATCCTTGGATAAATTCTCATAGTTTTTTCAACGTATCTTTTCCAAAATCACCAACGAAGAGGTATGCGACAACGTTGAAACCTACTATGCAACCAGTTTTCTCCTAGAAAATCTAAATCACTAATAAACACAACTTCCATCTGACGAGAGTACTTTTTCACTCGAGTGTACCCAAAATCTTGGTAAAAATGCGAAAAAAAATCTGAGCTCTGAACTGATGTTAGATTCGTCATCTACATCCCTTAATTATCTAGAAAACATGCAGGATATGTTATATTTCCAATTTTCATTTTTTGACTTCAAAGGGGGGACCATTGGATAAATTTGCAAAATTTTTTTCATCGTATCTTCTCAAAACTCAGCACGAAGATGTATTCGACAATGCTGAAACCGAATATGGAATCAGTGTATTTTTAAAAAATCTTATTCGCGAGTTATTGCCAAAAATATCATCAAAAATGTCACTTTTTCACCTGAGTGTACACCAAAATCTGATGAAAATGCGACAAAATATCCAGAGATCATTGAATTTTAAAGCAGAATGAACTAGAGTTCTAGGGTATTGGTGATCCTTGATCCAATTGGTCCAATGTTTAAAGTGGATTTGGAGAGATTAATTTTCAATTATCCAAATTCGATACCACTAGCGCCATCTAAAACCAAATGCAAAAAGTAACGTATCGAGTGCGAAGAAAACTTTTATAGTTACAGGGAATGTTCAGACAAATGAGTTTAGATGGCGCTTATGGTATCGAATTCGAAAACTAAAACAAGCAAGTTCTTTTCTATTATTTACAATTTACATGAATAATTCAATTGAATTATATGCTTAGCCAACATATTTTTGTTGTTATAAGCTTAAACAGATGTCTGATTTGGAATCTATGATCACAAATTAGCCTAGACTCATATTAGTTTTAACGAAATATCTTCAAAGGTATCCTTGGATAAATTCTCATAGTTTTTTCAACGTATCTTTTCCAAAATCACCAACGAAGAGGTATGCGACAACGTTGAAACCTACTATGCAACCAGTTTTCTCCTAGAAAATCTAAATCACTAATAAACACAACTTCCATCTGACGAGAGTACTTTTTCACTTGAGTGTACTCAAAATCTTGGTAAAAATGCGAAAAAAAATCTGAGCTGTGAACTGATGTTAGATTCGTCATCTACATCCCTTAATTATCTAGAAAACATGCAGGATATGTTATATTTCCAATTTTCATTTTTTGACTTCAAAGGGGGGACCATTGGATAAATTTGCAAAATTTTTTTCATCGTATCTTCTCAATACTCAGCACGAAGATGTATTCGACAATGCTGAAACCGAATATGGAATCAGTGTATTTTTGAAAAATCTTATTCGCGAGTTATTGCCAAAAATATCATCAAAAATGTCACTTTTTCACCTGAGTGTACACCAAATTCTGATGAAAATGCGACAAAATATCCAGAGATCATTGAATTTTAAAGCAGAATGAACTAGAGTTCTAGGGTATTGGTGATCCTTGATCCAATTGGTCCAATGTTAAAAGTGGATTTGGAGAGATTAATTTTCAATTATCCAAATTCGATACCACTAGCGCCATCTAAAACCAAATGCAAAAAGTAACGTATCGAGTGCGAAGAAAACTTTTATAGTTACAGGGAATGTTCAGACAAATGAGTTTAGATGGCGCTTATGGTATCGAATTCGAAAACTAAAACAAGCAATTTATTTTCTATTATTTACAATTTACATGAATAATTCAATTAAATTATATGCTTAGCCAACATATTTTTGTTGTTATAAGCTTAAACAGATGTCTGATTTGGAATCTATGATCACAAATTAGCCTAGACTCATATTAGTTTTAACGAAATATCTTCAAAGGTATCCTTGGATAAATTCTCATAGTTTTTTCAACGTATCTTTTCCAAAATCACCAACGAAGAGGTATGCGACAACGTTGAAACCTACTATGCAACCAGTTTTCTCCTAGAAAATCTAAATCACTAATAAACACAACTTCCATCTGACGAGAGTACTTTTTCACTTGAGTGTACCCAAAATCTTGGTAAAAATGCGAAAAAAAATCTGAGCTCTGAACTGATGTTAGATTCGTCATCTACATCCCTTAATTATCTAGAAAACATGCAGGATATGTTATATTTCCAATTTTCATTTTTTGACTTCAAAGGGGGGACCATTGGATAAATTTGCAAAATTTTTTTCATCGTATCTTCTCAAAACTCAGCACGAAGATGTATTCGACAATGCTGAAACCGAATATGGAATCAGTGCATTTTTAAAAAATCTTATTCGCGAGTTATTGCCAAAAATATCATCAAAAATGTCACTTTTTCACCTGAGTGTACACCAAATTCTGATGAAAATGCGACAAAATATCCAGAGATCATTGAATTTTAAAGCAGAATGAACTAGAGTTCTAGGGTATTAGTGATCCTTGATCCAATTGATCCAATGTTAAAAGTGGATTTGGAGAGATAAATTTTCAATAATCCAAATTCGATACCACTAGCGCCATCTAAAACCAAATGCAAAAAGTAACGTATCGAGTGCGAAGAAAACTTTTATAGTTACAGGGAATGTTCAGACAAATGAGTTTAGATGGCGCTTATGGTATCGAATTCGAAAACTAAAACAAGGAAGTTCTTTTCTATTATTTACAATTTACATGAATAATTCAATTAAATTATATGCTTAGCCAACATATTTTTGTTGTTATAAGCTTAAACAGATGTCTGATTTGGAATCTACGATCACAAATTAGCCTAGACTCATATTAGTTTTAACGAAATATCTTCAAAGGTATCCTTGGATAAATTCTCATAGTTTTTTCAACGTATCTTTTCCAAAATCACCAACGAAGAGGTATGCGACAACGTTGAAACCTACTATGCAACCAGTTTTCTCCTAGAAAATCTAAATCACTAATAAACACAACTTCCATCTGACGAGAGTACTTTTTCACTCGAGTGTACCCAAAATCTTGGTAAAAATGCGAAAAAAAATCTGAGCTCTGAACTGATGTTAGATTCGTCATCTACATCCCTTAATTATCTAGAAAACATGCAGGATATGTTATATTTCCAATTTTCATTTTTTGACTTCAAAGGGGGGACCATTGG
This sequence comes from Aphidecta obliterata, assembly GCA_963966015.1. Lineage (NCBI taxonomy): Eukaryota > Metazoa > Arthropoda > Insecta > Coleoptera > Coccinellidae > Aphidecta > Aphidecta obliterata. Next base: position 11,231,515 of record OZ014436.1, read on the forward strand.
ATAAATTTGCAAAATTTTTTTCATCGTATCTTCTCAAAACTCAGCACGAAGATGTATTCGACAATGCTGAAACCGAATATGGAATCAGTGTATTTTTAAAAAATCTTATTCGCGAGTTATTGCCAAAAATATCATCAAAAATGTCACTTTTTCACCTGAGTGTACACCAAAATCTGATGAAAATGCGACAAAATATCCAGAGATCATTGAATTTTAAAGCAGAATGAACTAGAGTTCTAGGGTATTGGTGATCCTTGATCCAATTGGTCCAATGTTTAAAGTGGATTTGGAGAGATTAATTTTCAATTATCCAAATTCGATACCACTAGCGCCATCTAAAACCAAATGCAAAAAGTAACGTATCGAGTGCGAAGAAAACTTTTATAGTTACAGGGAATGTTCAGACAAATGAGTTTAGATGGCGCTTATGGTATCGAATTCGAAAACTAAAACAAGCAAGTTCTTTTCTATTATTTACAATTTACATGAATAATTCAATTGAATTATATGCTTAGCCAACATATTTTTGTTGTTATAAGCTTAAACAGATGTCTGATTTGGAATCTATGATCACAAATTAGCCTAGACTCATATTAGTTTTAACGAAATATCTTCAAAGGTATCCTTGGATAAATTCTCATAGTTTTTTCAACGTATCTTTTCCAAAATCACCAACGAAGAGGTATGCGACAACGTTGAAACCTACTATGCAACCAGTTTTCTCCTAGAAAATCTAAATCACTAATAAACACAACTTCCATCTGACGAGAGTACTTTTTCACTTGAGTGTACTCAAAATCTTGGTAAAAATGCGAAAAAAAATCTGAGCTGTGAACTGATGTTAGATTCGTCATCTACATCCCTTAATTATCTAGAAAACATGCAGGATATGTTATATTTCCAATTTTCATTTTTTGACTTCAAAGGGGGGACCATTGGATAAATTTGCAAAATTTTTTTCATCGTATCTTCTCAAAACTCAGCACGAAGATGTATTCGACAATGCTGAAACCGAATATGGAATCAGTGTATTTTTGAAAAATCTTATTCGCGAGTTATTGCCAAAAATATCATCAAAAATGTCACTTTTTCACCTGAGTGTACACCAAATTCTGATGAAAATGCGACAAAATATCCAGAGATCATTGAATTTTAAAGCAGAATGAACTAGAGTTCTAGGGTATTGGTGATCCTTGATCCAATTGGTCCAATGTTAAAAGTGGATTTGGAGAGATTAATTTTCAATTATCCAAATTCGATACCACTAGCGCCATCTAAAACCAAATGCAAAAAGTAACGTATCGAGTGCGAAGAAAACTTTTATAGTTACAGGGAATGTTCAGACAAATGAGTTTAGATGGCGCTTATGGTATCGAATTCGAAAACTAAAACAAGCAATTTATTTTCTATTATTTACAATTTACATGAATAATTCAATTAAATTATATGCTTAGCCAACATATTTTTGTTGTTATAAGCTTAAACAGATGTCTGATTTGGAATCTATGATCACAAATTAGCCTAGACTCATATTAGTTTTAACGAAATATCTTCAAAGGTATCCTTGGATAAATTCTCATAGTTTTTTCAACGTATCTTTTCCAAAATCACCAACGAAGAGGTATGCGACAACGTTGAAACCTACTATGCAACCAGTTTTCTCCTAGAAAATCTAAATCACTAATAAACACAACTTCCATCTGACGAGAGTACTTTTTCACTTGAGTGTACCCAAAATCTTGGTAAAAATGCGAAAAAAAATCTGAGCTCTGAACTGATGTTAGATTCGTCATCTACATCCCTTAATTATCTAGAAAACATGCAGGATATGTTATATTTCCAATTTTCATTTTTTGACTTCAAAGGGGGGACCATTGGATAAATTTGCAAAATTTTTTTCATCGTATCTTCTCAAAACTCAGCACGAAGATGTATTCGACAATGCTGAAACCGAATATGGAATCAGTGCATTTTTAAAAAATCTTATTCGCGAGTTATTGCCAAAAATATCATCAAAAATGTCACTTTTTCACCTGAGTGTACACCAAATTCTGATGAAAATGCGACAAAATATCCAGAGATCATTGAATTTTAAAGCAGAATGAACTAGAGTTCTAGGGTATTAGTGATCCTTGATCCAATTGATCCAATGTTAAAAGTGGATTTGGAGAGATAAATTTTCAATAATCCAAATTCGATACCACTAGCGCCATCTAAAACCAAATGCAAAAAGTAACGTATCGAGTGCGAAGAAAACTTTTATAGTTACAGGGAATGTTCAGACAAATGAGTTTAGATGGCGCTTATGGTATCGAATTCGAAAACTAAAACAAGGAAGTTCTTTTCTATTATTTACAATTTACATGAATAATTCAATTAAATTATATGCTTAGCCAACATATTTTTGTTGTTATAAGCTTAAACAGATGTCTGATTTGGAATCTACGATCACAAATTAGCCTAGACTCATATTAGTTTTAACGAAATATCTTCAAAGGTATCCTTGGATAAATTCTCATAGTTTTTTCAACGTATCTTTTCCAAAATCACCAACGAAGAGGTATGCGACAACGTTGAAACCTACTATGCAACCAGTTTTCTCCTAGAAAATCTAAATCACTAATAAACACAACTTCCATCTGACGAGAGTACTTTTTCACTCGAGTGTACCCAAAATCTTGGTAAAAATGCGAAAAAAAATCTGAGCTCTGAACTGATGTTAGATTCGTCATCTACATCCCTTAATTATCTAGAAAACATGCAGGATATGTTATATTTCCAATTTTCATTTTTTGACTTCAAAGGGGGGACCATTGGATAAATTTGCAAAATTTTTTTCATCGTATCTTCTCAAAACTCAGCACGAAGATGTATTCGACAATGCTGAAACCGAATATGGAATCAGTGTATTTTTAAAAAATCTTATTCGCGAGTTATTGCCAAAAATATCATCAAAAATGTCACTTTTTCACCTGAGTGTACACCAAAATCTGATGAAAATGCGACAAAATATCCAGAGATCATTGAATTTTAAAGCAGAATGAACTAGAGTTCTAGGGTATTGGTGATCCTTGATCCAATTGGTCCAATGTTTAAAGTGGATTTGGAGAGATTAATTTTCAATTATCCAAATTCGATACCACTAGCGCCATCTAAAACCAAATGCAAAAAGTAACGTATCGAGTGCGAAGAAAACTTTTATAGTTACAGGGAATGTTCAGACAAATGAGTCTAGATGGCGCTTATGGTATCGAATTCGAAAACTAAAACAAGCAAGTTCTTTTCTATTATTTACAATTTACATGAATAATTCAATTGAATTATATGCTTAGCCAACATATTTTTGTTGTTATAAGCTTAAACAGATGTCTGATTTGGAATCTATGATCACAAATTAGCCTAGACTCATATTAGTTTTAACGAAATATCTTCAAAGGTATCCTTGGATAAATTCTCATAGTTTTTTCAACGTATCTTTTCCAAAATCACCAACGAAGAGGTATGCGACAACGTTGAAACCTACTATGCAACCAGTTTTCTCCTAGAAAATCTAAATCACTAATAAACACAACTTCCATCTGACGAGAGTACTTTTTCACTTGAGTGTACTCAAAATCTTGGTAAAAATGCGAAAAAAAATCTGAGCTCTGAACTAATGTTAGATTCGTCATCTACATCCCTTAATTATCTAGAAAACATGCAGGATATGTTATATTTCCAATTTTCATTTTTTGACTTCAAAGGGGGGACCATTGGATAAATTTGCAAAATTTTTTTCATCGTATCTTCTCAAAACTCAGCACGAAGATGTATTCGACAATGCTGAAACCGAATATGGAATCAGTGTATTTTTAAAAAATCTTATTCGCGAGTTATTGCCAAAAATATCATCAAAAATGTCACTTTTTCACCTGAGTGTACACCAAATTCTGATGAAAATACGACAAAATATCCGTAGATTATGAATTTTAAAACAGAATGAACTAGAGTTCGAGGGTATTGGTGATCCTTGATCCAATTGGTCCAATGTTAAAAGTGGATTTGGGGGAGATTAATTTTCAAGTTTCCGAATTCGATACCACTAGCGCCCTCAGTTTTCAAGAATAATTCAATTGAATTATATGCTTCCAACATATTCTTGTTGCTATGAGTTTGAAACTGATGTCTAATTCGGAATCTTACGATCACAAATTAGTTTTGAAACATATTGGTTTTAACGAAAAATTTTCTATAAGGATTGCTTGTACAAATTCTTATGGTTTTTTTCAACGTATCTTCTCAAAAATATCTAACGAAGAGGTACTCGACAACGTTGAATTTTACTATGAAACCAGTTTTCTCCTAGATAATCATTTTTTAACAGCTGTTTACATGACTTTTCTCTCAAGTTTCCAAATTCGATACCACTAACGCCATCTAAACCCAAATGCAAAAAGTAACGTATCGACTGCAAAGAAAACTTTTATTTTTGCAGGGAATGTTCAGACAAATGGGTATAGATGGCGCTTATGCCATCGAAACCAAACCAAAACAGAGCAAGTTTTCTTCTATTTTTTCATGGATTTCAATTGAATTATATTCTTAACCAACCTTTTCCCAAAGAATGGTTAATAGTTAATAGTTAGGAAGGGGGTTACGTTCCACTGCGACCTCAAGGTCTATTGTGCCCCCACCAGAGCCGTATTCGCAAATGCGCTACCTACAGCTCGCCCTCCAGCTCCAGAGCTCCAATGAACTCCAGTATCTGAGAGGGCTTCAAGGAGGTTAGATCCTCATTCCTCCTGTAATTCTCTTGTCCAAGACATTCTTTGCGCTGGTTTGCAATGGCGAGGCATTCTGTAACCAGGTGAACAGGAGTCTCCTCCTCTTCACCACAGAATCTACACTCGTCTGTTTCTGTTAAGCTCATTCTCATCATATGCTTCCTAAGGCGACAATGTCCTGTGAGGAAGCCAGTGAGTAGGCGTAACTTGTTCTTACTGAGATCCAAATACTTTTTGGATCTTGAACTTTCAAAGTTCCGAATGAACCTTTTAGAGTGATCCATTCCTGGAAGGTTCCTCCAGAGTGCTTCTCTTTCCGTCTCTTCCTTCTCCAGAAACTCTTTCTTATAGGTGCGTTTACCTATGCCACAGAAAGGTTCTGGGCCAGTAAGTGGCGTTTGTGCTCCCTTTCTGGCAATTGTATTGGCCTCTTTTTTTCAATAAATCCCTTTCAGTGCACCTGGACGCCATCTATACCCAAATACAAAGAGTAAATAATTGGATTACTATGATCATTCCTGGATAGTGGATTAAATTTTTATAGTTTTCCATTCAAACGACGAAAGGCAGTTCGCAGAATGAACTGGACTCCAACTAAATATAATACAGCAAACTTTGTGGGGAGCATTTTCTTCCAACCGATTATGTTGTGAAACCTGGAAGTACTGCTAAGTTATTGAAATCTGATGCTGTACCTTCTGTTTTTTCACACCCAAAATATTTATTACCATAGTAGACTATTAAATTTAGAATTGCATGGAAAAAGTGCCATCATAAGGCAAAAATTCACAAAATTGGTTTTATTTAAAAATTGTTGAACATAATTTTGTATATACACTGTAATATTTTAATAAAAATTGTATTTCTAATTTCGTTTTTATATAATTACGCGCTTTTTCCATGAACATCATTTCGACGGAAAACGATGAAAATGCAAGGTGGATTTGGGGGCCAGTTATCCCCGTTTGATATTTTGTTTGTCCAATATTTTCAGAAACACGTATGCGATCGATTTGAATTTGATCCAGATGAAAAATTACGACTCGTTACATCAGGTTAGTTCTTTTTGAGGTTTTTTACCAACCACATAAGAGTTATAATTCCGCTTAAACGTTGTACTGCTTGCAAAATTAATTCTTTCATAATTTATTTAAAGAAAAAATCACGTGTACCCATAATTAATCTGCAAATTCAAATAAAATTCAAAAAATGCGCGAGCGTTCCATTAAACAACATGTGATAGAAAGAGATAGATATCCGTATGCCACACACGTTGCCTAAGCAAACTTTTTGCCTCACTTTTCGTCCAAGACGGGGCCGTTCCAGGTAGTATATATTTCACTGCCGTAACTAAGTCTATCTTTGTCTTGGCTGCCCCTGGCCTCACTTTTGATGATAAATTTGAAGGGACGGGTCCGTTCCAGGTAGTATAGTTCAGTGTTCCTGGAACTCACCAGAGTTATCGAAACCCTTCTACGATCGCACCTTAATCAATCACAGAACTGTGTCTTGGTTCATGTCTATGGACTCTATGGTCAATGTTAAACTTTTGATTGCATTTATATTTGTGGGAAAATATATGAGACGTTAATTTAATAAGTTGAATTTGAAATATGATCGTAGTTATTATTAAATAAAAATGTATTCCTTAGCTAATATAATCAGGTTTCATGTGTCAGTATTAGCATTTATTTATTTATTTGTATTTGGATGTTGTGAGTTGGAAGAGATTTCATATTGCTCTGAACCTCAGTCAAGGTAACGTTTATTATGATTGTGTTTCACTGTTAAATATTTTTTCTTATTGACAGTGCAATACTAGTAAGTACTCTAGATGGAAGTTTAACTAAATTAACAGATCAGGGAGATTTGAAGTGGACTATTAAGACAGGACCTGATACTTTGCTCAACTCAAATATACATAATTTAGAAGTGAGTATTTTGAGCTAGAGAGATTACTCTTGTTTGGCTTATGAATGGAATGCATCTTTGTTGAATATTATTTACTCCTCTCGATTCATTTCAAATAAATCTTATAAGAATGATGTGTTTCTTTGGATTACAGTTGACAAATAATGGCCAATGGGTTAGAATCATTCCATCACTCAATGGAATGCTTTATAAGTTTGATGGTAATACTGTTGACCCTATTTCAGTAACAGCAGAATCACTTTTGAAATCATCTTATAAGTATTCTGAAGATCTTGTTATAGCAGGTAAGGAAGTGAATTGAAGACTATCAAGACATCCCAATCAAAGATGTAATTACTATTCTTACCTTCAATCATAAAGAATGACATCCTAATGTGATTATCTTAAAATACCCATCTTTGTAGGATCTATTGAAGTTAAAACATATGGAATTGGATTCAGATCTGGTAATGTTTTTTATGAGTGTTCACCCCTTAAATGTAAAAATATCACTGAAAATGCTGATGTTGAAGATGACGTACTTGTATTGAAAAGAACAACCCAAATTGTAAGGGCTATTGAACTTCGAAGTGGCAACGAAAAGTGAGTAATAAATGCATATTTTTATTGCATGTAGTGCGAATCTGAAGAATTCATCCTTCCCTATTTTTCTAGATGGAATTTCAGTGTTGGCGATGTTAATGTGGATTTGCCCAGAATAAGTTGCATCGATGTTAATGCAAAAAAAATCAAATGGAACATAACAGCGATTTTACCAAATGGTTTATTGGAAGTAAATCATGAACTGAACAACAAACGTGTTTCTTGGCAATATCAATTCTCATCCCCAATAGTGAAAGTGTGGAAATGGAGTGGTACAAGTTTAGAAGAAATCGACACTTTCATGCCAAAAGCTGAAACCTTCTACTCATCAATCCCCGCCGCCCTTTATATAGGCATGCATAACAAACAAGTATGTTTTATATAAGAATAATTTCCGTGACATTATTAGGTCATTTTGGAGTATTGTAAATGATTGCAGATCATTTTCTATTATTAGTCTTGTTGATATTTCTAGCTTTATATTCACGAATCAAGAAGAATGCAGAACATGTTGGAGAGGGACGGTCAACAAGATGTTGCAGTTGTGGAGAGCAAAAGTTTATCCAAAATTCCTTGGAAACCAGTTCCTGCTTCATCAATGATTGAAGAAGACGATTCAACAGGTCTCGCTGTATTGTACGGTTCCCCATATGTTAATGGTATGTTGGAGCATAACTTGCACGGATAATTCCTAATAAATAGTTCGTCCACTTATTTACAATCACCTCCAAAATTCTATGAAAATTTCAGTATTTTTGTGGTAATCTAAGATGAATTATTTGTAGGTAATGGTTACTTCCTTTACACAGACACTGATTTAAAAAAGAAGAATACCGAATTATGTGGGAAAAATGATACAGTTGAGGACATGGAAGTGGGTACTGTTGAATATATCATTGCTCCTATATGGGTGTGGTGGTAAGTTCAATATCAATAATATTCAAAATGCAGTCAGGCACTAGTACAAAGTGGAAGCTTGTTTTTATTCCTTATATTAATACTTGAATTTTAATGAATAAATAAATATCATTTCAGGAGGGAAATAGCTGTAATTTCTCTAACTACAGCAATCGTATTCCATGTGGTTTTTCGATTTGGTCTAAACCCCAAACTTAATAGACAAATCTCCTCAAGAAATACTTCTCTAGAATGTCCTAATTCTGAAGAAAAATCGATAGATAAGACAGTATCCGAGAGTTCGTCGAATGCATCATCATTCTCTTCCAGATATGTGAATGATTTTGATACCCTTCGGTGTTTAGGAAAAGGAGGGTTTGGAGTTGTGTTTCATGTGAAGCAGAAGATAGACGAATGTCAATATGCTTTGAAAAGGATTAGACTACCGCAGGAGTAAGCACTTTTAAAATTTATCAACATTAATAAACTCGAACTGGTTCAGAATTGATTCATATACAGTGCAACCTTGATATAACGAAACTGAAGGGAATTGTAAAATATTCGTTATATCAAGTATTTTGTTGGAATGAGGTTCGTTATATAGAGGTTAGATTGGCATCAGATTCGTTTTAACGAGGTGAGAAAATTTTTTTAATAAGCTCAATGGCGAACGATTTCTACAAAAAAATAAAAACACATATTGATTATTTCAGCCATCGTAATTTCTTAATTGTTTATAGCGACATACGTACCAGTGTTGGCATCAAACAGTTTTACGTGTCCAAACATGCATACTGGTTGTTATTGTCCAATAATTGTGTGCTTTTGATTAGAAGAATTCATTATGTAGAGGTTATCAGTTGAAAAATTCGTTAAATGGAGGTAAATCATACTTTTTATATAATATTCTGCAATGATTGGAAATTCGTTATAAAGAGGTCATTAACAAAAAGTATTCTTATTGGAGAGGTATATCATCAACTCTAATAGGCAGTTCTAGGGGATTTCGAAATATTCGTTATATTGAGGGTCATTATATCAAGGTTACACTGTACAATCAAAGCTTATTCATTATGTTGTCAGAAATAAACACTATGTAATAGCATAGATGATCACTTCTGGTTATTTTCAGAAAATCAAAGCGTGAAAGGGTTATGAGGGAAGTGAAAGCTTTGGCTAAACTGGAACATAAGCATATCGTGAGATATTTCAATTCATGGGTAGAACATCCACCCGTTGGTTGGCAACAATTAAACGACTACAACTGGTTGAGGTGAGCTGAATATTTCCACAATTAGGGAAGGAACTCTGATTGGACTATATTTTTCATATCGATAAATTTGATTTTCAGTGAGAGTGAAGCAGTTAGTGCGATGACATCTTCACATCGAAGAACTCACTCTGTCTCGATAATGATAGATTCGAACGAAGAAGGGGCTCAAGCCGGTTCCACAGATGACTATATTGTTTTTGAGAATTCAAAGGGGGAAAATACCGGAGGAGAATTAGTAAAAACACTTCCTTCCAGCGGTACAGAAACTCCGACGTCAAATTCTGAGAGAAATTGGAGACGTCCTTATAGTACAAGCTTCTCATCTGTTTTAACCAAGACGAAGCCTTCTGTAGATCCAACGATCTTCTTATATATTCAAATGCAACTGTGTCATAAAGAGAACCTCAAGGATTGGTTGTTGAAACATCGAAATCGGGATAAAACTGTAGTAGTGGATATATTCAGACAGATATTGGATGCGGTAGAATACGTTCATTCACAAGGACTGATTCATAGGGATCTGAAGGTGATAGCTCATTTTATTGTAACCAAAAACATTGCTAATGTTGGTTAAACAATATCTTTCAGCCTGGAAATATATTTTTTTCATTAGAGGGCTACATCAAAGTAGGTGATTTTGGCCTTGTGAAAGATGTTGAAGGTAGTCGAGAATTAGGCACTTCGAATCTCAGCCCCGGAGCTCATACTGGAGAAGTTGGTATGTGCAATAAATATAGAAGTAGAAAAAAAATAACCTTTCACACTTTCAGGCACGAAATTATATATGAGTCCAGAACAATTAAATAACCGCAAATATGACTATAAAGTGGACATATATTCCTTAGGATTCATATTCTTTGAATTACTGACTCCATTTGCGACTGATATGGAACGTTTCAAAACTTTAACTTCACTCAGGGGTAATAAGTATCCGAAGGATTTTGCATTGAAACATCCAGATGAGGTATTTTATTTTCGCCCTTCTTAATATGATTTGTTTATCAAAAGCAGGTGAAATTGTTATTCCTCGAATTTTTTCATTCGATTTATATGTCCGCTATTGAATGATTTTTTTTAGCACAAACTTTTGGAGTCCATTCTCTGTGAGGATCCTAAGCGACGTCTTACAACTATAGGTATAAGAGCAAAACCACCATTCAGGGATCCTGATGCCATTAATAATGAGAAGTGTTTTTATGAACTACCCAGACCAAGCAAGTTCTAGTGATGAAATTTTAATCTTTAAAAAATTCCACACCATTTTTAGTTTATGTGTTTGTTTGTATTGTAAAAATTCAGTTGAAAACTGAATTTCTCAGAAAGAAACAATTCTCCTGTTTCATTTATTCCTGAGAATATTAATATTTTTGTTTTATAAATTTCTTTGTTCCTTGAAATTTTGTTGACTGATTTTTTTGATAGTTTATGCAGTTTGAATGCATTATTAGCTTGAATATGATAGGATTGAGAAGGTGATATTAGTATAACATTCCTATATAAGTTATGTTTGTTAAAATAAAGTCTAATATTTGTAAAACGCTTTTATTATTTCATCACCACAAAATATGGTAAAACATTTAACTGCCTGAAAATTCAAAGAAATTCTTATAAATAATTAGAAATTTCTTCAGAAGATGTTTTTAATGACTCCAACCAAATATATCTTTCAAACTAAATGACATATTCACAAACAGTGATTGTGCAATTTATCCTAAAAACAGTATAATAAAGTTTTTACAATTGAAAAATGTATGAGTGCTACAAATTCCTTTAACGTATAATAATGTTCTACAAATTATAAGGCCTCAAATTTACTGAAAAGAATGAGATGAAATGTGAAGAATATTCAAATATACAGGTTGAGTCTGTTATGAAAAACTAATGAACAAAAAACTGAATGGTTGTGAAAAAGTGATTTTACTAAAGAGATAAATTTCTGTGCAAGAAACTCAGCCAATACCTATAAGGAACAGGATGGTAGAGTAATAGAAGAGTGTGAAGCACCAATTTTAAAGTAAATAATGCTGTTCAGATAGAAGATCTAAGTGGGAACTGGAAGATTTTCAAGGTAGCCTTCTACTTCCTGGCTTCAACAGCAAACGCCGCTTATTTAGATCCTATGTCCAAAAATGAGATTGAAGAAAAATTAAAGAAAGAAGAGAAGTACAATAAACCACTCGAGTCCATGTTATTGGAGAATACTCCTTGAAATGCTAGGGAAAAATCCTGAGCTCTTGGATGCTCAACAAACGTATGGAGCAATATTACTATGAGTAATAACGCAAAGGAGAAAAAGTTGAAGAATATGAAGCCAAAACACAATTAATTGAAAAATTATAAAAAGATGCCCTGTAGCTAGAAGAACATAACAAAATAATGCCACATGAAAGGAAACTACTTGATAATAATGAGGTCTAGCTTTATACTGGCTAGGCCTGAACACAGTTTCTCTTGAAAGCAAATGAGCTCACTTCTGATTCAGAAACTATGTCGAAGGATGATATTCACAAAGCATCGTTTGAACAGGAGTTAAATTGGCAACTTACAACTTATATTGATGGAATAGACTTCGAAATATTGCAAAAATGTGATTATTATGGTATATGAAGAATAAAATACAGGACGAAGAGGCCCTATAGTGTAATTATATAGTATTTTGTTCATAGAATGAAAAACCTGTAAATAAACCATTTCTATCATTCAAATTTAAAAAACCTTAATATTTAATATAAAGAAGAATTGGAGGTATATCTTGCACAACAAGGATTGGTGAATTCTTCACATTGAATAAAATAGTTCCAGATTAAACATATATGAATGATCACTAAATATTTTTCAATTTTGGATGGTATTTTGTTATACTTGTATATCTGCATGGTTTTATGAAGATGAATCTTCACCAAGTTTACACTATGAAATTAATAGTGCTTCAATATATTCCCAAGTCAACGAATGATCCAATACAACAATTTAATAACAATATAACTTTGATTAGGACATCTATTTTTGTGATTATGAATGGTATGGAAAACCTATAACTATAAAACATGTATAAAAATTCGACTATCAACTAAGACACGCTCAATTTTTTAGTATCTATAATAAGAATCTTCAAACTAGTCCAAGAAGAAATAATATTTCATACCCAATATTGGTTCCTACGCAACATAATATTTTTATTCGAACAAGGAGGATCAGATGCATCGCAGCTACTCCATTCTTCAGATTGTTCTTCCACACCGTACGGGTAGACCCCTTGTGAATCTAATTCAGCTACTCCACCAAGGGCTGTTATTTTACACTGTGGCAGTGTCGGCATTTGTTGAGAGTATTCATCAATGTGATGCTTGAGGGGAGGAGATGAAGACATCAGCCTGTCGGGGGGACGAGGCAAGGCCATAGGCTGTATATCTTCTTTGATATCGTTCGGTTCGTATGCTCTGCATTTGATTATCGTTATTACGGCTACACCCAGTAGGACTACTCCGGTAACCATGGTCACTGAAATTGAAAGACACAAAAGTGATGATATAAAATAATCTGTGTCATGAGTATAATTTCCTTAACTCACCCAACAAAAAGTAATCTCTTGTCATATTAGGACTGGCAACATGGAACCCTCCCTCGTGTCCTGCAGAGTTACTTGGTCCAGCGATGGTCGAATAGATATTATTGTGCAATGAATTCTTCAAGTTTACCCTCAATTCTCCTAAAGCAGGTTGAAATATACTAGCGGCCAATAAAAAAGTCAATTTGTCATCAAGACCAAACCAAGGTAATTCAATATCTTCCACCTCCAAGTTTATGATACCACTTTGTATCTCTTCATGTGTGAAGGAAGAAATTATTGAATCGAGTACTTTTCTCTTATCCCCAGAATTTCGAATGACCCGTTTCACTCTACAATACTTCGGTACGGTTAGAACAGTATATCTTGGATTACTGTTAGTGAGTTTTGCTAGCGGAGTTGCGTCCAGTATATGAAGGGTAATTTTATTATACTCTCCTGTTACTGCCGTAAAGTTTCTGAGCTGCATCAGTGGTTGTACTCTAATGTAAACCTCAATTTCACTAGTAAATGACGTGTTACCTGACACTATTTCTCCATCTACTTGGAAGCTATCATTGGCAGTTGTCATGTCCGACTGTAGGTACATCACATTTTCTTTTTCCAAGTCTATCTGTGAGAATGTATTCGAAGGTGCGTTCTTAACATATAAAACGCCATGCTTCGGTTCTCTCTTTAGAGAATATTTGATTTTATATTTATTGGCGTTTGTTCTGATAGAAAACTGTTTTTCAGACAAAAACACAGTATCCACACCTTGTTGTATATATAAAGGCATTCCAGGTGAAATTGTTAAATTGACTGGCAATATAATTATGTTGAACACCCTGAACTGAGGTCTGAACTTATCGTCCCATACTCTGAAATGGAAAGAATCGACAAGAACAGATGTATTGTGGATATAAACAAGTCTATTTTGATTGATGTCTTCTTGGGTGAAATGGGTTATAGCAGTAGTGTCAGGCGATAACACCAATTTTCCTTGATTGGGTCCACTTATCACTATATATTTCAGTTTTGACGGAGGTGTATCAGCGTCTTCTGTTTCCAACTCGTTTCTAGTAATCGTATGGTTTTCACCTTGTACCACTGTGAAAGAAGGTGTTGGGGTAACCAGGTGAAAAGGTTGATCGTTGATTGGATTCACAGTTATGGGTATAGTTATATTACATAGTGCGATGTAGTGGGGTATTAAATATAAAGACAAATTGATATTGTCTCCAATTGAATCTGAATGATCGTGATGATAATAAACTAATCCGGCTTCGAGCTGTTGCTGTGTAAACACATTCAATGCAGTAAAATTGTTGTGATCTTTCAAAAGTAATTGGCCAAATTGTGGTGTAGACGAAGATACATGTATTATTGGGGAACGAAGACCTGAATGATTTTCTAAGAATTCTACCACTTCTGAAAGATTCAAGGGAATACTGGCCATTCCTCCTTCATCCACCATTACTTTGGGTATGTTAATATAAGAGTCCAACCCTCCTGATGATACTGATATGTCTATCTTCAAAACCTGGAAAAAAATCAAATACCCAAAATCTAAACTTCAAATTTAAATAAAACGATATAAGTCGAGTATAAAGAACTTCTCACCTTTTTCAACAAGGATTTGGCGAGGTGACTCTTCACATTAAACACGAATGAATCGTTTGCATATAAATCTGAAAATTGATGGGTGTGTTCGTAAAATACTTTCGTATTGTTTATATCGTCCTGTGAGAAACTGGATACAACTTTAAAAATTCCAGGCGTGTTAGATTCCATCATTAATCTACCAAGAGATGGGGGAACGATTACTTCATAATAAATTGTCCTGTTATTGTCCGATACACAGGCAGCCAGGTGGGAAATGGTCAAGTATTTCCTCTGAAGAGGAAATATATGAAGCGGTTTCGTTCTGACCGTTAATCTCACTGGCTTGGTTTTCACAACGAAATAGAAATCTCTTGTTTTATGGATCCCGTCTGTTACATTGAACTTGAATTTCGCTTCAGTTCCATCTGAAATGAAATATAAACTATTTTTAAGAATTTACTGAAAATACATTTTACGAAATATTGTTACTTTCATGATGAAATCCTATCATCCGTTTATTTATGGAAGACTGTGTGAAATGAGTTATCGGAGTGGTAATATCAGACATATTTACAACATTTCCCCACCAAGATCCAAGTATTTCGTACTTGATTACGTCTTTTGGAATATCAGCATCCAATACAGCTGAAAATATTGATAATCAATTTTATTTCAATTATTCGTAATCGAGAATACTCACCAAGCATTTCGTTGGTGATAACAGCATTCCCCCCCTCCCACATGGATAAACCGGTATTGTTTATCAATTTCGGTTCATTGTCATTTACCGGATTCACATCAAATTTTAGTGTAATTGGTATACTCCTCTTCTGCGCTGCAACAGCGACCAATGTTATTTCGTCTGATAAGTTTTCAGATCCATCATGCGCATATCTGACTACACCAGAGACCAACTCCTTGTGGGAAAAACCATTGAATTTATTACATCTCTTATGGACCTGGATACATCCAAACATTGCATCCTGCAGTATTACGTAATCAGTTATTCTCTTCCTGTAATAGTTAGTTAACACGAAAAGATTAGCTGGTGTTATAACTCCGACACCTCCTTCTTCCACAAGAACATTACTACTCCCCAAGTATAATCTTTCAGGTATAACTTCGATCTTCAATTCCAAATCATCATACCATATTATGCCATTTGTGACATTGAAAGATATACTGTCGGAAGTATCGTTTGCTCCGGACTGTATGTACAAAACTCGTTTTTCGTTAATTAAGTCTTGTGTGAAAGAGAATACATTTATTATATCTCTGTCTGTGTCGTTAGTGCTCGACAGTATGGTCAAATATCCATTCAAAGGTATCCGACTCACGTAATAAGTTATCGAAGATGGTGGAACATTGGTCTGGAAAATCTGCGAAATAATCAGTATTCAGATAGCGAAAATTTTATACAGGCTGTCCCAGAAGTCGACGTCAATACGGAATCGGGTAACAGGCTGAGTCATCATAGTCATCAGAAAATTCAAAAAAATCTGAGTCTTGTATTTTCCAAACTATATTGCATTTTCTCTTATTCGAGAAAGTGCACACTATGTGAAGATTTTGGAACTCCTGTTGCTGCAAATTTTTACTTTTTTCCAATTTTATTTTTTTTATGTTATTCTGAATAGTGCTTCTGCTGCAGCTTGAAAGATACTGTCACTTTTTGACGAACCAAGTATTCAAAACTAATATTTCGCTCAACTTCAACTGACTGTACTAAAAAAAAATTGTACTACAAAAGTTTGGCGAGTGACTTTAAAAGTTAGCGCATTCTATAAGGATTCTAAAATGGTATAACACTTACTACAGTTTTTCTTAGATTGGGCAAAAAAAAAGTTTTGTAGCAACAGGAGTTCAAAAATCATCACATGGTGTGCATCTCGAATAAAAGATAATGCAAAATAATTTGAAAAATACACGACTAAGATTTTTTTTTATATTTTTTTCTGATGACTATTATGGCTTAGCCTGTTACCCGATTCCGGCTTGACGTCGACTTCTGGGATATGCTGTGTACAGATTTTGGCGAGAGTAAATATCAATCCAAAGAACACAGAAGGAAGTTAAAGGCTGTTGAAAAGATTAGTGATGCCACGTTTCGTCGGTGTTCGCCCCTCTCTTCTATCTTTTGATTGGAGTTGTTCTGTTTGACTTTTTGCTTTCTGTATCCATTTCTTTTCAATGCATTAATATTGCTAAATAATATTATAAATACTTTGTCGAATAAACAAATTGCTCACCTCTAATACTTTTTTTGTAATAAGCGCGCTTGTAGATTCCTCAACTTGCAATTTTTTAGTACCTTTATCTTTGAATGGCTCCCAGTAATACGAAGGTAACATCCAAACCCCCATTTGAGCAATACTCACAGCATCTTTACATTTTGCCCTTAAACCAATTTCATCACCATTGGCCGAAGACAAATCATTTACATAACTGATGACACCTCCATTAATGTCTTTTTGGGTAAAAGTAACTACATCCTGAAGAATTAATAATTGCAAATAATAATAATATTTATATTATCTGATTCGTGGACGACAAAACTTACTTTTAGTGTGGATGTAGAAGCAATCTTTCCAAAGGATGGTTTCGTTATGATCTCGTATATCAAATCAGATCCTCTGACATCCAAATTAGTAAAATAATCCAGATGATCTTTACTTATTACCGCCATCTTTCCATATTCCACAATCAACTTTTTTAGCATTATGATTTTGATGAAAGGAGCTGACGCTTGGACTTCCAGCATACTTTCAAGATGAAATTGTCCATCTGTTACCCATAATTTTACTTTACCATAAGCTGGTTCGTGGTGCTTGAATAATATTTTTTCAGAATTCAAATCTTCTTGGGTGAATTCCTTTATATTTTGACTGGGATTATCGATGTTGAAAAAATTACCATTAGGAGATTCCTGACAAGAATATATAATTTTCGAAGGTGTCGTTTCTATATCATTATCAACATATTCAAGGTCTTCTCTAGTAAGAAGCTTCTCGCCCCCAACCACCAAGTGAAATATCTTGTCTACTTTTCTTACTGGACTATTATCATTTTTCATGATAATATTAATATTATATTCTCCGACAAACTGAAAATTATCTTCAAGTGACAAGGCTAAAAATTTGAATGCATCATGGTTGGTTTCCGAGTCATCATGGACATAGGAAAGTTTTTTATTCTTCACATCGCTCAATGTGAATGATTTAGTTGCATTACTGTATGAATCATCTGACATCAATTGGAGGAAACCATGAGAAGGTCCTTGGGTGACATTGAATGTTACATTTCTGAGAAAATCTGTCTTCAAGTTGAAAGAGTTGGTATCTATTACTTTCTGAGAACCTTCATCCAGAGTGAGAGGATGTAAAATCGCCATTACCTTAGATTTTGTATCCAGCGAAGGGTAAAAAATCACCGTCATATTTCTAGTCACATTATTACATCCTGGTGAGAACACAACGAACGAAAATGTGTCCTGAACATATGAATATGATTTTTGAAACAACTTATATTTCAGATTCATAGAGTTGATGTCTTCCTGAGTGAATAGGTCACAAGTATTCAACACATATTTCGAAACAGAGGACGATAATATTCCATATTTTGGAGGTTTGATTATCACATATTTAATTGATGTTGATAATGTTTTTAATGGTTTTGTTTCAAATGACAGATACTGTTTAGTTATAATCATTTCTTGAGTTTCATTCATGAATATTGGTTTTGTGTTGATTTCTAATAATGAGCAGCGGACAAAGTTGATTCGAAAAGTGTAGAGGGAAGACTTATCAAAAGTTGTCTGAAACTAAAACCAAAATATTACGTCTAACTAGGAGAAAACTCGTTCAACTTACCTGAAATTCATCAATATCTGGCTTAGATGTTGTATGCCGATATCTGACCCTATGTTGTTTTAAATCACTGGTAGAAAATACATCCACGGCTTTCCAATTATTAGCGTTAACTTCTACCTCAACAACCCCATAACTGGGCTTTTTAG
Source organism: Aphidecta obliterata (assembly GCA_963966015.1). NCBI lineage: Eukaryota > Metazoa > Arthropoda > Insecta > Coleoptera > Coccinellidae > Aphidecta > Aphidecta obliterata. The sequence continues at coordinate 11,250,129 of OZ014436.1, forward strand.
TAATTCGAAATTGAGCTTTATAGTCGGCATTGGCAACATTCGATGTATAGCTCAAATTCATCGAAGTTATCAAACCAGAGTTCTGGTGAAGCAGAGTCAACCCAGTGTTATTTTGCAATCTCCAATATTGAGGCGACACTGTTACCCTCAATTTATAAGGCTGGCTTGTTTCCAAGCCGTCGGAAACTTGTAAAGATATGTATGAATCATTCAGTTTGCTCCTCTGAGATACGAAAAAGATATTTCCTTTATCGACATCCTCTTGTGTGAAAGACGATACCTCCACACCTGGTTTTAATCTGTTCTCGAAATAACCGGCTTCTTGTGCTAGAATGTTATAAACCAGTTCTTCTCTCTCTGTATCAGGGTCTTCACCTTCCAGAAGATCATTAGATATAACAGTCTTGGAGCCCTGAAAGTTCAACAAAAATGCTAGAACAGATGCTATGAGAGAAGGTGAATTCTTTTGTACCCATTGTAATGAGAAAAAAATGGAAAATAATGGAGATTTCAATTAACTCCTAAAGAGTTCATAATAAATCGTGCATTAGAAAAAATTCACAGAATTTCAGCTTGTGTAGTAAAGAATTTACAGGTGAGAAAATCGCCATTTGAATAAACACATCAGAAAAGTCTAAGGATATTTGGAAAGAGTTGAGAAATTTATTTGATATTGCTTGGAGTTCAGATGTATCCTATTTATCAGTTCAAACTTCTATGTGAACAAATTTTTGAGCGCTCGTTCTACTTACGCGAGAGCTATATCATTTCGTCACGATGTCTGTATTTTTCGAATTTTGAGCCGAAAATGTTCTCAATCGACAAGGTTCGACTAACTGATGACGAATTCGTCGAAAAATTCAAGTCTATCCGTCCGTCCGCCCTCGATAACTTTCGAACTTTAAGTTCGTTATTGGACAAAATTCGACCAGGGGTTCCGTAAATATGGCCGTTCGAAATTTTGTTCTCCTGATTACTTCGAAACTACTGATTCGATCGAAATGAAATGTTGTCCAGATCTCTCGACCAGAACACTAGAAACCATAGAAAATTATAACTTTCGAACGGAAAAACCTAGAGACTTGAAATTTTCAGGGTAGGTTTGGATCTCGAATGTCGAGGTCGCGTTCATCAATGAGCAAATTAAGTCTAGAGGTTCCGTAAATATGGACGTTCAAAATATTCTTTTCTTAATAATTTCGAAACTACTGATTCGATCGGAATGAAATTTCGCAAATAGATGAAGAATAATGTATTTAAACTATACATGCTATGCTATACTATACATGTATATGCGAAATTCGGTCCAGATCGCATTACCAAGACCGTAAGAAATTCTAGCGAATTATCGAAAAAAATATTTGTATATTCCTGTAACAGCTGGTTCGGCATAATTTACAAAGAGCTGCTGTCATTTTTTTTCATTAGAAGGTAGATGAACGAGCGCTCAAAAGCTAAAAGTTATTTTACCAGACACAAGTGAAAAAGTTTGCGTGATACGTAAAAGATATGAACAAAAAATTAATAACTTACCTCATCAATAAAAACACTGATTCATGCCAGAAATTAGACAACATTAATCTTAAACAAAATATCAATAAATTAATGAAAAATTAATAAGCATCCATTAAATAAAAATTAGTTATATTAGTAAAATAAAATATCAAATTCATATGCTTCTTATGTCTTTCATTATGAGGGAATTTCAGAGCACAATTTTACAAGTTGCTTGTTTCAAAAGAATTTATGTGTAAAGTGCAACCCCAAAATTATTAACATCAGTCATTTAATGACTGAACTCGCTAACAGAAAATTCGATAAATAAATATGAGTCAACTGGGAATTGAACATTTTAAAATATACCGCAACATTGGAAGTCTGAAAAGACTTGAAAAGCCGATTTGAACTAATATAAGACAAGCAGAACGGATCTAAACTGAATCATCATTAACACTAATTCATTCCAGAAATACTACCTAACAATGCAACTATCTAAATTTTTACCTGGACAACTCGAAGTACAGTACTGTTGCTCATTTTCAACTTGGGAGGATCATTAACCGAGACTACGTTTATAGGTATGGTGAACATAAATGTCCCTTGTAAGTAAGCAGGAAGAATGAAAGAATCCGAAGGTTCAAATGTCAATTCAACAGCTATACTATCTTGGAAAAACTCAAAACCATCGTGAATATAATGAACCTTATCGTTGGCCACCTCACTTAATGTGAAGAGATTCGAATCATGGGGCAAGACAGTGACTGTTCCATGATTTGGTACTTTCACAATATTAAATTTCACTCCAGAATCTTGTATACCATATTTTTGATAATCTAGTATCATATGCAAAACATCAGTCGTGATAACAGCATTTGCCCCTTCCATAACATCGAGAGGCTTAACTGCTAATAGTTCTAATTCAGTTGCTAAACTATTCTGTGAGAATACCCTGTATATATCTGTATAATTCTCATTTATACACAATTTGTCATTACACAAACATTTGAATGAATCTATGCCATGTTGGACACAAGATCCCTGATCATTACAAGGATTTTGGTTGCAGGGATATTTCCACACACATCCTGGTATAAGTCCTTGTGTTATATGAGCATCTAGAATACCAGTCTGTTTATGGGCAATGAACAAATTTCGCAAACATCCTTTAAAATGCATGTCGCAGTTTTTACAACCATTAGCCATCGCTCGGGATAACTTGGTGATTTCTATACCTCCAATATATGAGCTATCGCTTAGAGAAAATGTATGTCCAGCGAGATTTTCCATAGATTTGATTTTTTCATCGACACTCAATTCTAATAATTTAGCAGTCTGATGCATCGAGATTTTATGCCATTTTCCATCTGTCACATTAATATTGTTTGTGATTTCTATTATTTCATCATTAATTTTGACGACGCTCTGTATCAAACCTTTCCAAAGGGTTATCGCAAAAAAATCTTGTTTATTTAAATTACCAGTATTATAAAATAATACTCCTTGATCAACAATTGTATTCAAATCAAACTGAATTTTTATTTCTTTATGCTGAACGTTGTGTGCAACATACATAAAGGAATTATCTTTTATGAAACTTATTGGATGATTTCTATCAGACTCAAATTCTGCAGCACAATTCCATGTAACACTTTCAACAACAGCGTTAACTTGACGATGATGAGCTTCTTCGAATGCGTTCAAACCGTTGTACTGCATCTGAAATTAAAACAACTTGCAAATTCCTAAAATTGGGAAAACCAGGCCTCCCTCCAAAAGCATCAAGTTAAAATAAAACCATACTTACATCTGAAATGCAACCACGAAACTTCTCCAAATGTCCAAAAAAAATTTCACTGAAATTGCCATGTCCGCCAATGAATAAACCAAAATGTATATTGAGTTCGAAAAACCTTCCTGGCAAGTGCTTTCTAAAAAAGGATACGCTTCATTATATCAATAACTCATTACTGGACGTACAACAATATTAAAAATTCATTGATGAACAAACAATGTAAATGCCGCTGCTATATTATTATTAAAAGATTCACAACTATTCATTGTACTTACTGCAATTTCCGTGAATTGTCAATTGTTACAGATAAATTTGCATCTTTTCGTACAATGGAGACATTGTGCCATTTGAAGTCATTGAGAAGAATATTAGCAGGAGACAATAATTCGGACTCTCCTGCTCCTAAGTTTATATTAACTTTGAGTCTTCCTTTTTCTATTTGGACAATACAAAAATCTGTTGTTCCAGTAACTAAGAGAATTAAGGCATTTGGTAATAGTGTTCGAAATTTGAATTGTATATCAGTTGTACTTTTTGCTTCTTTGAAAGGTATATAAATATAGCTATTTCCATAAAATGATGCTGAAATGTTAGCCTCGTTAATAATGTTTTCTCAAAATATCGAAAAACTTTGTTTATTTACCATGATTAGCCTGCAGAGTCTCATTCCACAAAAGAAATGAAATCAAAATAAGCATAAGCAATCCCTTCATTGTAATTATTCGTTTCAAACCATAGTACTGATTTATTCATTAATATTTCTTTAATTTATAAAAAAAATTCAAATTAGAATGTTAACAAAAACATTCAATTGTCAAATATTTCCATCCATAAGCTGAAAATGATCTTTCACTCCTGTGGGCAAAAGGCCAATCACAGAAAACAGAAATATCATAGAAAGAAGAGTCAATGCTACCATCACTCAAACTTGAAACTTTAGTAAATCTACACTACACTCTTTAGGGAAGTGTTGATTTTTGAGAGCCGAAAATGGTCTCAATCGACAAGGTTCAACTCACTGATGACGAATCCGTCGAAAAATTCGAGTCTGTCCGTCCGTATACACGATAACTTTCGAACGGAACGACCTAGGAACTTGAGATTGTCAGGGTAGGTTCGAATCTCGAATGCCACGGTTGAGAGTTCGTTATTGGGCGAAGTTCGACCAGGGGTTCCGTAAAATTGGCCGTTCGAAATTTGGTTCTCCTGATTAATTCGACACTACTAATTCGATCGAGATAAAATTTTGCAGATGGAGAATGAAGTGTTCAAGCTACGTGCGAAATTTTGTCCAGATCGCTCGACCAGAACCATGGAAACCAAAGAAAATTATAACTTTCGAACGGAAATGCCTATTGACTTAAAATTTCCTGGATAGGTTTGGATCTCGAATGTCGCGGTCACGTTTATCAAAGAGCAAAATTGGTCTGGGGGTTCCGCAAATATGGCAAACTAATTCGAGTCTCTTTGTGCGCCCATATACACGATAACTCTCGAACGGAACGGCCTAGAAACTTAAAATTTTCAGGGTAGGTTCGAATTTAGAAGGCCGCGGTTGAGTTCGTTATTTGGCAAAATTCGGATTCCGTAAATATGGTCGTTTGAAATTTAGTTTTCTTGGTAATTTCAAATTTACTGATTCGATCGAGATTAAATTTTGCACTCAGATGTTCAAGCTACATGCAAAATTTTGTCCGGATCTCATGACCAGAACTATAGAAAATTATAACTTTTGAACGAAAAGACCTAGAGACTTGAAATTCTCAGGGTAGATTCGATTCTCGAATGCCCCGGTTAAGTTCGTTATTGGGCAAAATTCGACCAGGGCTCCCGTGAATATGGTCGTTTGAAATTTAGTTTTCTTGATAATTTGAAAACTACAAATTCGGTCGTGAAGAAACTTTGTACTCTAATGGAGAATGATATATTCAAGCTACATTTTTCCAGATCGCATAACTAGAACCATGGAATATTCCAACGAGATATTGAATAAAAAAAATCCTTATATTTCTGTAACAGCTGATTCGGCATAATTGACAGAGAGCTGCTGTCATTTTTTTGACAGCCGTAAAAATTTCTTCAATTGGTTTCTAAAACTGGAAAAATGCGAATCTACCTACAAGGTGGATGAATGAGCGCTCAAAAGCTCCATACTTCACAGCAGTGCTTTTTATAATTTTTCTATACTAATGATCTCATAACAAGACGAGTTCACACCATAAGCGAGAATTAAAAAACAAATTAACAAAGTAGAGATGCTAAAAATGAGCGCCCAAATGGCCGCCATTACGGTTTTCTATACAGATTTCAAAAGGTTTCCCGTCTGGAAAATGATTCTTATGTTCAGTATTTCATCAAAACAATTTTTAACTTGCGTGCCTTTTTTCCCCAGCAAATTCTGGTAAATTTTTCGAAATTCATGGGGACAAAAAATGAGAATTAAAAAACAAATTAACAAAGTAGAGATGCTAAAAATGAGCGCACTAATAGCCGCCATTACGGTTTTTTATACAGATTTCAAAAGGTTTTCCGTCTAGAAAATGATTCTTATCTTCAGTATTTCATCAAAACAATTTTTAACTTGCGTTTCTTTTTTCCCCAGCAAATTCTGGTAAATTTTTCGAAATTCATAGGGACAAAAAATGAGAATTAAAAAACAAATAAACAAAGTTGAGATGCTAAAAATGAGCGCACTAATAGCCGCCATTGCGGTTTTCTATACTGATTTCAAAAGGTTTCCCGTCTGGAAAATGATTCTTATCTTCAGTATTTCATCAAAACAATTTTTAACTTGCGTGTCTTTTTTCCCCAGTAAATTTTGGTGAATTTTTCGAAATTCACGGGGACCAAAAGTGAGAATTAAAAAACAAATTAACAAAGTAGATGCTAAAACTGAGCGTCCCAATAGCCGCCATTACCGTTTTCTATACAGATTTCAAAAGGTTATCTCGTCTGGAAAATGATTCTTATCTTTAGTATTTCATCCAAACAATTTTTAACTTGTGTGCCTTTTTTCCCCAGCAAATTCTGGTAAATTTTTCGAAATTCACGGGGATAAAAAGTGTTTGTTGTTTGCACTCGAAGACATCATTGATTGTGCCGCTAATTTTTCAATATTAATTGAGAAAAGATCTTTCCCCTGCGAGTTTTTCAGCATGAAGATTGAAGGAATATTGGAATAAGAACAGGTGAAAAAAAAGGAATGGGTTTACATTTTTAAAATTTTATTTCCCAGAAAAATGTCCGATAAACCAAAATCATTAAAACAGAGATACAATAATACAAAGTAGGCATCATAGTAAAATTAAATAAGGAAAAATCAAGAAAAGTATGAATATGGACCAGTTTTCCACCAGAATCCAAAAATAAAGAGCACAAAATATGAGCTTACAATTAATAAGATGCTCTCTAATTATTTACGCTTTTGGTTGGTTGGACTTTTTGCAATTTTTTTAGAGTTTTCATGTTTTACTCTTTTTTGATTTGCTGCTTGGCTTGATGAGCCTGTAAGACAGCAACAGCTTCCTCCACTTTAGCCTTCAGGGACTCGTTATGTTCCAACATGTGCAACAGTTCGGAATTGTCAATTTCTAGCAACATACCAGTGATTTTACCAGCCAGATTAGAGTACATGCGCTCAATGAGAGGGAATAATCGTTCTCCTAGCATCTGTTTCTGTTCTTGTGGTGTAGCTCCTGCCAACATGGTGGCGGTGAGGGGTTCCTGGCCTTGTATATGTACGGCTTGCTGTACGGGAGCAGCATTAGTCATTCCAAGTCCCTGAGGTGGGTTACGCATATTTGGTGTATACTTGTAAGTTGATGGTCGGTTGGCTGTGGCTGCCACGACTCCTTGTCCTCCGAGTTGGCGTCCTTGTATGTTAGGGGGCTGTTGTCCAGTGATAGGTCGTGGCATATTGCTAAGGCTATTACGCATAGCAGCAGACTGATTTGGAGGACGCGCAGCTGCCCTATATGCATTCTGCTGCATGTTGGAATATGCAGCAGCAGCGCCCTGCGAGCCTGGTCTTACTTGCGCCGGAGCCGGCCACCTTGGACTGCTTCTAATTGGAGCCACTTGTGCTGCACCGTAGAATCTTTGAGGTGGGGCAGGCATAGTCGGAACGAAATATCCACTTTGAGCTCCAGGTTGCATGTAGGGTCCAATTTGGTGCATACGAATGTTGGCCATACGCTGCATATACTGAGATGTAAGATGCGCTTTACGATCTTCCTTCCTTTGAGCGAGTGCCACATATAATGGTTTCGTACCGACAATCCTACCGTTCATCTCAGTAACTGCTTTTGTCGCCTCTTCAGGCGAGGAGAAACATACAAAGCCAAAACCTTTGCTTCTGCCCTCCTCCATCATCACCTTAGCAGAAGTGATCGTGCCGAAAGGCGAAAATTCTTTGCGTAGTCTCTCATCGTCGATGGTATCGTCAAGGTTCTTGACGTATAAATTCACGCCTTGGTAGCGATTCAGTCTTTCCAGTTTCAACGCTTCGAATTTTCGTTTGAGCTCCTGCTGACGCTCTGCTTTCTTCTGAGCCCTTCCTACATAGAGTAACTTTCCTTCGACTAATTCCTTTCCTGTAAACATAGACTAGTAAGAAAACATAGATATCACAGCGCAATATACATATTATAAACTATAATTATTAATAAAAGATACGTAATCGGGTAACCGGCTGTTATAATAGTTATCAGAAAAATATTTAAAAAAATCTAAGTCGTGTATTTTTCAAACTATTTTGCATTTTCTTTCATTCGTGAAAATGCACAAAATATGATGGTTTTTGAACTCCTGTTGTTACAAATTTTTACTTTTTATTTTATTTTTCCTGCGTTATACTAAATAGTGCTTTTGTAACCTGTAACCTTTGATTCTAAGCCAACTACTCCAGCTTGGAAGATATATCTCTTTGCCGAAAGTATTCAATAATAATATTTCGCCCAACTGACTGTACTAAAAAAAAAAATTACTACATCAGTTTGGCGAGTGGCTTTAAAAGTTAGCGCATTTAATTAGGATTCTAAAATGGTATAACACTACACTATTTTTTAGATTGGGCAAAAAAAAGTAACTCGGTTTCGAACAATTTCTTTCAACTTTACGTGCCTTTAGACCATAACTTTAAGATAATTTAGTGGTTGAAAAAATTACGAAAAGCACTGCCGTGAAGGCAGGAGCTTTTGAGCGCTCGTACATGCACCTTGTAGGTGGATTCGCATTTTCCAGTTTTAGAAATCAATTGAAGGAATTTTCGACAGCTGTCAAAAAAATTCTGAAACTTACTGGGAAACTCCAGACTTTTTTTCGATAATTCGCTAGAATTTTCTACGGTATATATGGTCTTGATGATGCGATCTGGACAAAATTTTGCATGTAGTTTGAAAACATTATTCCTCATTTACGGAACCCCTAGTATAATTCTGCTCATTGTTAAACGTGAACGCGACATTTCAGATCCACACCTAACCTGAAGATTTCAAGTCCCTAGGCCTTTCCGTTCGAAAGTTATGATTTTCTATGGTTTCTATGGTTCTGGTCATGTGATCTGGAGAAATGTAGCTTGAATATATCATTCTCCATTTAAATACAAAATTTCGTGACGATCGAATCTGTAGTTTTGAAATTATCAAGAAAACTAAATTTCAAACGACCATATTTACGGAACCCCTAGAATAATTTTGCTCATAGATGAACGTCATCATGACATTCCATAATCTCACCTATCCTGAAAATTTCAAGTCCCTAGGCGTTTCCGTTCAAAAGTTAAAATTTTCTATGGTTTCTATGGTTCTGGTTATGCGATCTGGACAAAATTTCACATGTAGCTTGAACATCTCATTCTCCATTTGAGTGCAAAGTTTCATCTCGATCAAATCTGTATTTTCGAAGTAATCAGGAAAACAAAATTTCGAGCGGCCATATTTACGGAACCCCTCGGCGAATTTTGCCCAATAACGAACTTAACCGCGGCATTCGAGATTCGAACCTACTCTGAAAATTTCAAGTTTCTAGGATATTCCGTTCGAGAGTTATCGTGTATACGGCCGGACGGACGGACAGACTCGAATTTTTCGACGGATTCGTCATCAGTGAGTCGAAGATAGTCGATTGAGACCATTTTCGGCTCAAAATTTGAAAAATACAGACATCGTGACGGAATGATATAGCCCTCGTGTAAGTAGTACGAGCGCTCAAAAAGATGGTTACATGAACCTACACAAGTAGCATGTAGAAAATCCTAATTTAATGAGGCCTTAATATTGGTTTAAGGTGAACATGTGGACTGGAATTTTGAACAGAAGAGTCATAGGACTTTTTGAGTTGCCAGAGGTCTAAAATGTTGAAATGTTATACCATTTTAGAATTGCGTGTGCCAATACCAAAAAGTGGCGTCATTATCCGTCTCACTCACATTTTATTGAAGGACTCGCTTCATCTCATTCAAACCAGATTCTTAAAGTTATGGCACGTATTCGATACACTAGAACCATTTTTAGTAAGTTAAAAGAAAATTTTCGAAACATAGTTTCTTTAGGATAAACCTTTTTTTTTGCCTAATCTAAGAAATAATGTGTTATACCATTATAGAATTCTTATTAAATGTGCTAACTTTCAAAGTCCCTATCCAAACCAATGCAGTAAAATTTTTTATCAGTAGTCTGTTGACGTTGGCCGAAATATTAATTTTGAATACTTGGTTGGGCGAAAAGTGACAATTTCCTCCAAGCTGGAGCAGTTAGCTCATAATAAAAGGTTAATGGCACTATTCAGGATAACATGGAAAAAAGTAAAGATTTGTGACAACAGGAGTTCAAAAATCATCACATGATGTACATTTTCTCGAATAGAAGGAAATGCTATGTAATAAGTAAAGTACAGGGTGATTGTCTATATTTTACTCAATAACTCTCTCAGTAAATATTGGTCCCACAAAAACGTTTAAATGAGCAAATATGAAGAATTTTTTATGGGCATTCAGAATTCAGTACTAAAAAATGCAAAAAAGCATCGTTGACCTAAAAATTTTATGTAAGTTGGTATTTTTCAAATGGAACACCCTTTATTTTATCTTCCTAATCGTTGGAGCTCTTTCTTCTGATTTTAAATATATATACTTTATTGAGATTATCTTTGTCAGTTTTTGAAAAATATGGATGTCTTCGTCTAAATCTAAGGCAGCTGTAGAACTCTACACGACAAAAAAAATTTACAATATGTATGTGGATTGGCAGAAACAGAATCATTATTATGGGGATATTTAAAATCTCAAATTTATATGGACCGTTCTCAAAATATTGAAGATATTCAAATCAGAATAAAGGATGGAATTGATAATCTCAACAACCAACCAGAAATATTAAGGAGAGCCCTCGAAAACTCAATAAAAAGATATCGATTGTGTGTAAGTAAATGGGGGCCATTCGAAACACTTTATTTAAATTTTTGTTAATAGACTAATGTAAAATACCAGATATTCTATTATCCACGGCTACTTTGATATAAAAAAATCGCAGCAGTTTCACGTGGCGTTCTACAGCTGCCTTAAATTTAGACGAAAATCTATATTTTCCGAAAACTGACAAAGATAACCTCAATGAAGTTTATATATTTGAAATCAGAAGAAAGAGCTCTACCGGTTAGGAAGATAAAACACATGGTGTTCCATTCGAAAAATACCAACTTACATAAAAATTTTAGGTTAATGTTGCTTTTTTTGCATTTTCTAGTATGTACTGAATTCTGAACGCCCATAAAAAATACTTCATATTTGCCCATTTAAACGTTTTTGTAGGACCAATATTAACTGAGATAGCTATTGAGTAAAATATAAACAATCACCCTGTAAATGACTAAGATTTTTTTTTATTTTTCTGATGACAATCATGCCTGTCATAACCCCATTTCGTCTTGACGTCGACTCCTGGGACACCCTGTATAACAAGAAGGAAATCAAGTTCCAGTCTTCAACTCAATAAAAAATGAATAATAATAAAAAAAAAATTTGTTTAGCCCTCCACACTAGAAAAATTCAAATCAACACTACAAAACTGAAAAGTAATTGATTTCAACGACTACCAATCCTTGGTGGTTAGGAAAAAACATAATAAATAAATTTCTCAAACCAAACCAACTGAATATAGATAAATGAAACTTGACCACAAATTTTATTACCTTAACGTTTTGCAACTTACCATTCAACGTTTCTACGGCGGCCTCTGCTGCTTCTGGTGTTTCGAAAGCAACGAATCCAAATCCTTTAGACTTTCCATCATCTTTGCTCATAATTTTATAACTAGTAATCGCCCCAAATTGCTCGAACATCTGTCGCAGTTGTTCCTCGGTGAGTTCTTCACCGAAGTTCTTGACATAAACATTAGTGAAGAGTTTAGCTTTTTCCCCAAGTTCCTTTTCTCTTTCTTTGCGGGGAATGAAGCGGCCAACGTATACTTTCTTCTCGTTCAATAACATGCCATTCACCTTTTCAATGGACTTGTTGGCAGCCTCTTCGGTCTCGAAATGTACGAAGCCATAGCCTTTACTGGTGCCGTTCTCATCTTGGGCAACTTTACAGCTGAGAATGTTGCCGAATGCAGAGAAAGTATCGTACATAGCCTTGTTGTCAATTGATCGATCCAAATTCTTGATGAACACATTGCCAACCCCGGATTTACGCAGAGATGGGTCACGTTGGGACCACATAATCCTGATTGGGCGTCCTTTTATCAGATCGAAATTCATTGTATCTAAGGCCCTTTCAGCTGAAACAGGATATTACCAGATGCATTTTCGTCAATGAATTCCATAATGAAAATCGAATACTTCATCTAACCACATGTGAGATGCAGATAATAATAAATTAATGAAAAAAAAAACAATAAATTACATCATAATCAAATTGAAAATGCTGTCAAATGTGGATAAAAACTGAAATGAATCATGTAGATAATTCAATCCTGATTGATGATTTCTCTGAACGAATAATTGATAATTAAGTGTTATCAAGCTGAAACATATCAATACCACATTTCATTAGAGATAATCAGAGATAGAAAAAAAAACTTAGCTTCGGCATTTTGTCCAAATAATTCATTCTTAATAATATATATTTCAATAGGATGTGTCATGTTTAGCCATTTCTTTGTTCAATTGTAAAAAAGATAACCACCCAAGAGAAGGGGAGAAAAAATCTCGACTATGTTCTTAAAAAATAGTGATGACGAAACCAAATCCGTTTTAGTATAAAATACGAGATAAGATAATCGGCCAAGAACTTTAAATCAACCAAGAATGCATGAATGAAGCAATCACGTTGACACAACCTGAACAGTAGCAATTCCTAGGCTGACCACGTGAGCACGACTTGCAGCGTGCCACTTTAGAAGAACCACGCTACAATCTATGTTAACTGCATTTTTCCATATGGTTCAAATGAAATTGAGCGAATTCGCATGGAGGCTGAAAGGAAATTGAACTTACCATCTCCAGGTTGTTGAAAATTCACATAAGCATAGCCAAGGGAACGACGGGTTATTAAATCCCTGCAAACGCGAATAGATAGCACAGGACCAGCCGTCGAGAATTTCTCGAAAAGCATTGCCTCAGTGATATCGGTGTGTAAATCCCCGACGTACAGAGACGCCATGGGGTAATTGGGGGCACCCGCATTCATTTTCCTAAGCCGTGAAACAACCTTGCACAATTATAAATCGCATGAAATGCTTCCGTCGACACGAAAATATTTACTATTATCGTTCACTTATTTTTATAACTATTTTACGATTTTTTTGGGGTTTTCATAAATACTTTTGATTTTTTTTTGTGGTTTTGATAAATTATGCACTTTTTTTGGGTTTGGTGGGTTGTGGGCCTACGGCATTTGACACAACACCACACGCGAAAGCACTAATGGACTAACAAAATGTCGTCCAACTAAGTAACTAACGTTACAGGAAACGGCTAAAAGGAACCTCTGAGGACATGCGTGATATATGTGTCACAGAATAACGTGAAAGGAAGCACGGAACACTATCGACACAGAACATAAAATAACTGACAGGAAGGTGTTAAAGAGTGTCATCAACCTCCAACATTTTCTCTTATTCTACTTTGTGTTTGGAATAGATAGGGCAAATATTAACTAATGAAAAATTATTCCATTCATTTTTCGTATATCACATATGCAATGCATAATTTTGTATTCGAACGATAGATCTAAACATCAAAAAATTCAAAAATCGCTGTTATTTTTTGAGGGATGTTAATTGCTGCAACCAACAAAACATATTTCTTCCACCCACTTCATTATTTTCGAAATTGGAAATTTTCCCTCCTATACCGAAATTCTAGCGCATTTCTTTCAATTCTCTAGTATATATCCAAGAACGAATTTGTACCTAGTACATCCACTGTTTTCCGATTTATATCGATTTGAAGATCAACAAAAGTGCAAAAAATCATTCAAGGGATGGGATTTTGGGGTTCATGAGCAATTTATTCATGCATCATAACATCAGATGGAAATAATTTATATTTATTGTTTTCAGCACTTCTCAGGTCTTATGTTTAATTACTCCACGACATTTCTCGAATGAAATTTTGATGGAAATCGAGCGCATGCGCCGTATTTCAGTAACAATATTTGGAAAATAGTTAAACAAAAAGGAAAAAACTACCTATATCAAGGAATATCGACGACTTGAGCCATTGGAGTGAAGGAGGTTGTTTTGCCAAATTAATTCGCGCGAAAAGTTTCAAAATAAAAAATGGGATAGTGCCACGGTATAGAGAAGATATAGCTGTGTCCTTTATTTTTCATATTTGAAAAAAACATGAGATTTCAAAGGTGAAAGTTGGCTTATTGCTGATATACATCGTTCCATTTTCCACATAATGTGGAAATGCATTTTATTTTCAATTTACTATCCTTTGTAATTGGCGCATGCTCATAGTATAGCCGAAAGGATGCAGCTGTCATAAAAATGATCGCGTTTAATTTTTAAGTTGTATTGGAAGGGATGTCAACAATGAAGTTTTCGAAAAGATAAAAGAAACTATTCAATGGTAGTGCGGTAAATGAAATAATATTTGAATGGATAATAGTTACACTTGTGTAATTGTAGACGTTTAATTTTATTTGCTAAATGTGAGTGGTTTTGTTATTTAAAACTCTGTGGGAGGCCAGATGGCTTCAGATATCGACGTTAATTCTCTCTTGGCCCAAAAGGATGCCTTGATCCGTGAACAACGGGACCAAATAATTCGTCTCAAACGTGAATTAGATGGGGTTGCTACCGAAAGAGATCTTTTACTATGCGAGAACAGCAATCTACGTTTCGAATTGGAAATGGTGGAACTGAAACGTCTACAAGAAGAAACGTAAGTTTACTAAAATTTTATCAAAATAAATGCATATATTCATCTGCCATCAATACTTTGAGAAAAAAGATTCTCATCTCAATTGATTGATCAGGAATCTCATTTTATATCTGAGATAAATTATGACTAGTGACACAAGGTCCAGAAGTTTGGATCATTTTCCCACCTGGAACAATGGAGGTGATTTTCAAGACGAAAATTCTCATATCCCAATTAATGATTGTAGAAAGAATGGAACTTATGTGGCAGTTCCAAATATGCCAATTTATATACCTGCAAACTAAAATCCTATTCTAATCTTCCAATAAATTATATTTATTGTTTGCAAGGATAATAAAAATGAGATGTGTGATTTATTTAAGTTTTTCACATGTAAGGCTGATATTGGTTAGTTGATAATTCTTCATTGGATTAAATTGGAGTTAAGGGTCCACAACATCATTTACCCCAAGTTTCTGAAATAATATGACAGTTCATCTCCCACATATCTTCATTCAATTGAAATTTTTTTGAATGTAATTATTTTGAAAACTATATGTCGATTATTTAACTCTTTTATTGTGATCAAAAAATATATTGTGATTTCCATGATATTTAGAAAATCATGGTTTTATACAATTCATCTCTGTAATATATGGTTATTCTAATTTTTATGGTGTCATATCGTGGTATGTCTCTATCTATAGTTCTTTTTTTCATCTTTTTTTTAGAGTATGGACTGGTTGTATTTCTGTAGAAGCTAGTTGATTTGAAAGGATCACTACTCGGAATTTGAACAGAAAATAATCCCCTGTTCATTTATAGTGTTTGTGTTGAACCGAAAATTTACCACAAAATAATAAAAGCATCTTCTTTATTTTGAAAGGGTCTGTTGGTGCAGTTACTCATTATTCCATAAGATTGAAGATGGCACCACAAATTTGCTCCATGAGTGTCAAAAGAAACGAACAGTAAAGAACAAAATGAATTCTCAATTTAGCGCATCCACCATTATTATTTTCTATTGATAGGCTCATTACCATTTTTATTGATAAAATAGGGAACTATGGAGTCGACTTAGTGAATTTCCAAGCATTGTACCGATAAAATAAAAACTTCCCAGAGGTACTCTGTCCCATATTGAAATTGATTTTTATGGGCTGAGTATGGAAATAATTTATTTTTCCCAAGTTTAATTTGATGGATCATGTTGATTGTTCAAACAATTATAAAATCTCAGAAATCCCATTAATTTTCCCAACAAGATAGCAGTGGTCTCATATATTATAATTGTTTTAATTAATGGGCTTCGGTTCATATTTGGTAATTCGGGGATATTTGCATATTGAAGTTAAGCTTAATATATCTATAGCAGGTACTTTTCTCTCGAACAAAATGATCACAAACACGACTGTGGGCAAAATACGTAGCAAACAAACAGACCGGGTTGAAAGCACTTGTTAATTATGGGGTCGTTCGTACCATTTTTGGGGTTTTGAAGGTGAATCTTCCAGAGTTGATCGAACGCTGTCTACATGTGTTTTCAAGAATTTGAGACTATGTTCTAATTGATTGTTTTTACATAGGTTCCACATGAAGAAAAAGCTATCTACTTCGAGTATTCACTCTTTTGTTTTGATCTTCAGGAATTGGGGATGTTCGAGTTAAACTTGAAGAATCAATTCAATATTTCATTTTATAAAGTTGACATTGGGAATAGTTTGAGAAGAAAAATATCCTCATTTAGGAATTTTCATGAAAAATTCAATGGAAAAAAAATATTAGAACCATTTATTCGATCTACATATCTTGAGGATTAAAAAAAGGTAAAAAATGTCTTGGGTACTAAGTAAATTTCGAATATCGTTAGGGAATGTTAAATTTTTTTGATGGTAGGTACGATTTTTTTTCTGTCAACCATTTTTTTATAATTTTTGAATCTGAGACACTCCTGCTACTCTGAAATATTTTATCGCAGATTTTGTTTGGGTACTTGAGATATATTTTTTTATCCACTTCGAGTATTCAATCTTTTGTTTTGATCTTCAGGGATTGGGGATGTTCGTGTTGAACTTGAAGAATTAATTCAATATTACTTTTTATATAGTTGACATTTGAATTCATTTTAGAAGAAACATATCCTCTTTGTGGAATTTTTAGGTTTTATGCAAAATTCAATGGAATTGGGAAAAAAAATCATTGAATTATTCATTTGATCCACATATCTTGAGAGTCAAAAATAAGGTATAAAAATGTCTTCGGGAATAAACAAATTTTGAATATCGTTAGGCAATTTTGAATTTTTTTGGTGGTAGGTATGATTTTTTTTTGTCAACATATTCTCATAATTTTTGAACCCGAGACACTCTCCTGTTACCCTGAATTTTTTTTTCGCAGATTTTGTTTAGGTTCTAGAGAAAATTTTTTTTATCCACTTCACTCTTTTGTTTTGATCTTCTGGAATTGGGGATGTTCGAGTTAAACTTGAAGAATCAATTCAATATTTCATTTTATAAAGCTGACATCGGGAATCATTTGAGAAGAAAAATATCCTCCTTGAGGAATTTTTAGGGTTGGTGGAAAATCCAATGGAACTGGGAAAAGAAATTATTGAACCATTAATTCGATCTACATATCTTGAGGATTAAAAATAAGGTATAGAAATGTCTTGGGGACTAGGTTAATTTCGAATATCGTTCTAATTGATTGTTTTTACATAGATATCCACTTCGAGTATTCACTCTTTTGTTTTGATCTTCTGGAATTGGGGATGTTCGAGTTAAACTTGAAGAATCAATTCAATATTTCATTTTATATAGTTGACATTGGGAATCATTTGAGAAGAAAAATATCCTCTTTGAAGAATTTTTAGGGTTGATGAAAAATTCAATGGAACTGGAAAAAAAATTATTGAACCATTAATTCGATCTACATATCTTGAGGATAAAAAATAAGGTATAAAAATGTCTTGGGGACTAAGGAAATTTTGAATATCGTTAGGAAATATTGAATTTTTTTGTTAGTCTGTACGATTTTTTTCTGTCAACTATATTTTTATGATTTCTGAACCAGAGACACTCTCCTGTTACCCTGAAATTCCTTTTCGCAGATTTTGTTTAGGTTATAGAGATATATTTTTTTATCCACTTCCGAATATTCACTCTTTTGTTTTGATCTTCTGGGATTGGGGATGTTCGAGTTAAACTTGAAGAATCAATTCAATATTTCATTCTATAAAGCTGACATTGGGAATCATTTGAGAAGAAAAATATCCTCTTTGAGGAATTTTTAGGGTTGGTGGAAAATTCAACGGAACTGGGAAAAAAAATTATTGAACCATTAATTCGATCTACATATCTTGAGGATTAAAAATAAGGTATAAAAATCTCTTGGGGACTAAGGAAATTTCGAATATCGTTAGGAAATTTTAAATTTTTTTGGTGGTCGGTACGATTTTTTTCTGTCAACTATATTTTTATGATTTCTGAACCAGAGACACTCTCCTGTTACCTTGAAATTCCTTTTCGCAGATTCTGTTTAGGTTATAGAGATATATTTTTTTATCCACTTCCGAATATTCACTCTTTTGTTTTGATCTTCTGGGATTGGGGATGTTCGAGTTAAACTTAAAGAATCAATTCAATATTTCATTCTATAAAGCTGACATTGAGAATCATTTGAGAAGAAAAATATCCTCTTTGAGGAATTTTTAGGGTTGGTGGAAAATTCAACGGAACTGGGAAAAAAAAATTATTGAATCATCAATTTGATCTTCATATCTTGTTAATTATGGGGTCGTTCGTACCATTTTTGGAGTTTCGAAGGTGAATGTTCCAGAGTTGATCGAACGCTGTCTACATGCGTTTTCAAAAATTTGAGACTATGTTCTAATTGATTGTTATTACATAGGCTCGACATGAAGATATAGGTACAGGGTGGTTCAATTTGGTGTCAGATGGCGCTGTAAAATCTGAGTTGATGGAGGAGTGTATTCTTACCGTAGAATCCAAGTTGCACCAGCTCTGACTTGCCACGCAAACCTTTCGAAAATTATTGGTTGGTTTTGTTGAATAATTGTATTATCAGTCGTTTTGGCCTTAGTTGCTATTGGTTAAGTTTCACACAGTTGAAAGTCAATGTTATACGACCAATAGCCGATAAGTATTGATGGAGACAGCTTCAAACCATCAAAAAAGTACCGCAAACTTTGTTGAAATACACGGTTTACGATTATTATTCAAATCAACTTCAAGTTGTATGGGTGGATGAAATGAGGGTATTGAAGACTGGGTTTCAGTACTTTTTGAGCTTTCCTCGTACCATCATATTCGTGACTGATATGCCTCAAATCGAATATTAATTGCCGATCGACAACCACGATGGGCATGGGATCCAGAACCGGTGATCGAATGCGGTCCTGTAGGAGGGACTCCTGCACAAACCGCACCTACGCCAAGTTGCTAAGGCTGACTCAGGCCAGCGTCCAGCTGTTAGTCAGAGCGTCCACCGGAAGCCGATGTATAACGGCGCCTGACAACCGACGGCCAGCATCGCCATTGGTTTTACCTCGATTAAGCCAATTTCAAATGATTAATTTTGTTTATACACGAAGTGATGTAATCCAAGGCTCATGACGTACATGTCGTTCGGAGTGCTGGGTACCGAGCCGTTCTCCTTCTAACAGTAACCCACTGGTGTGCGGTGCATGTGGAGTGTTGTGGCGGAAACTTCGTCGCCGAGTTCTCCGGCGTTCGCGAACTATATGCTTTTTGCGGGGGAGTCGTTCTACGTGATCGAGGGGTTTTTTTCGTCCCCCTTGGGAGGAGAGAGTGGTGGTGATTTGTTGGTCTGTTCTCTCAGATGAGTCTTTGGCACGTCTTCTCAATTGTCGGCGACACGGCTGTGTTTTGATTCGAAAGTGTGATTTTCATGTTCTCCACGCGCAGTTGCGTCACATGAACAGTTTCTCTGCGATTATGAAAAGGTTTCTAGTTATGCTTCGGTTACTACTTTTCCATCCATACATGGTGGAGTTTCAATTTCTTTTTGCGTTGACGATTATTAGAACGAGAGTGGAGTCTGAATTGACATTTAAACCTACGCTGAATTCACGACTAACGGGAAAACTTGATCACCTGTAAAATACAGGTGATTGTAGATTCGCACGAAACAAAAATACACTAGAAACTTAAAAGAAAATAATTTTGAAAGGTTGCACCATTACTTATCTCTACTTACAACTGACTGAATGCAATCTATTGGTTATGGAGTTTGTTTATACGCCTCCTAGTATTTGATACTTTTCGAAGATAACGCCCATTCATTCGCTGTTTTTGTGAAGCTAGATAACCCTAACGAAATTTATTATTGCAGAAACCTTTCGAGTATAGGTCACCCACAAGGGGTGAGTGAATTCAGTTGGATGTGTTTTTTGTTTTTCGTGAAAAAATGCTCAGGTATATCTAACAATATTTTTTTAACCCACTTCGAGTATTCGCTTTTCAGGAATTGGGGAGGTTCGAGTTGAACTTGAAGAATCAATTCAATATTTCATTTCATAATGTTGATATTGGGAATCATTTGAGAAGAAAAATATCCTCTTTGTAGAATTTTTGGGGTTGATGCAAAATTTAATGGAATTGGAAAGAAAAAATCATCGACTCAGGGTTAAATATAAGGTATAAAAATGTCTTGGGGGCTAAGTACATTTCGAATATTGTTAGGGAATTTCGAATTTTTTTGGTGGTAGGTACGAATTTTTATTTTTATAATTTTTGAATCGAAGACACTCTCCAGTTTCCCCGAAATGTTTTTTCGCAGATTTTGTTTACGTTCTAGAGATATTTCTTTTATCCACTTCGAGTATTCACTCTTTTGTTTTGATCTTCAGGGATTGGGGATGTTCGAGTTGAACTTGACTCAATTGAATATTTCATTTTATATAGTTGACATTGAGAATCATTTGAGAAGAAAAATATCCTTTTGTGGAATTATTAGGGTTGATGGAAAATTCAATGGAACTGGGAAATAATTATTGAATCATTAATTAGATCTACATATCTTGAGGGTTATAAATAAGGTATAAAAATATCTTGGGGACTAAGTAAATTTCGAATATCGTTAGGGAATTTTGAATTTATTGGTGGTAGGTAGGATTCTTCTTTTGTCAACTATATTTTTATAATTTTTTAATCGTAGACACTTTCCTGTTAACCTGAAATTTGTATTCGTAGATGTTGTTTAGGTTCTAGAGATATATTTTTTTATCCATTTTGGGTATTTACTCTTTTTGTTTTGATCTTCAGGAATTGGGGATGTTTCGAGTTAAACTTGAAAAATCAATTTAATATTTCATTTCATATGGTTGACATTGGGAATAATTTGAGAAGAAAAATATCCTCTCTGTGGAATTTTTAGGGTTGATGCAAAATTCAATGGAATTGGGAAAAAAAAGTCATTGAATCCTTAATTCGATCTACATATCCTGAGGGTTGAAAATAAGGTATAAAAATGTGTTTGGGATTAAGTAAATTGCGAATATCGTTCGGGAATTTTGAATTTTCTTGGTGGTAGGTACGATTTTTTTTTCTCAACTATTTTTTATAATTTTGGAATCGGGGGCACATTTCTGTTACCCTGAAATTTTTTTTCGCAGATTTTGTTTTTAGAGATATATTTTTTTATCCACTTCGAGTATTCTTGAACTTGACTCAATTCAAAATTTCATTTTATATAGCTGACATTGGGAATCATTTGAGAAGGAAAATATCTTCTTTGAGAAATTTTCAGGGTTGATGGAAAATCCAATGGAACTGGGAAAAGAAATTATTGAATCATTAATTGGATACAAACATATCTTGAGGGTTACGAATAAGGTATAAAAATATCTTGGGGACTTAGTAAATTTCGAATATCGTTAGGGAATTTTGAATTTTTTGGTGGTAGGAAGGTTTTTTTTTTAACCATATTTTTATAATATTTGAGCCGGAGACACTCTCCTGTTACCCCGAAATTGTTTTTCGCAAATTTTGTTTAGCTTCTAGAGATATATTTTTTATCCACTTCGAGTATTCACTCTTTTGTTTTGATCTTCGGGGATTGGGGATTTCGAGTTAAACTTTAAGAATCAATTCAATTTTTCATTTTATATAATCGACATTGGAAATCATTTGAGGAGAAAAATATCCTCTTTGTGGAATTTTTAGGGTTGATGTAAAATTCAATGGAATTGGGAAAAAAAGCTTCTACAGCTTTATTGTTTTATCTACTCCGATTATTCACTCTTTTGTTTTGATCTTCAGGGATTGGGGATGTTCGAGTTGAACTTGAAGAATCAATTCAATATTTCATTTTATATAGTTGACATTGGCAATAATTCGGGAAGAAAAATATCTTCTTTGTGGAATTTTTAGGGTTGATGCAAAATTCAATGGCATTGAGAAAAGAAATTATTGAACCATTAATTCGATCTTGAGGGTTAAAATAAGGTATAAAAATTTCTTGGGTACTGAGTAAATTTCGAATATCGTTAGGGAATTTTGAATTTTTTTGGTGGTAGATACGATTTTTTCGGTCAACTATATTTTTATAATTTTTGAATCGGAGGCACTTTTCTGTTACCTTGGAATTTGTTTGCGCAGATTTTGTAATTTTTATTTATTCCACCTTGTCGATTGTAACACATCAACGATGGCATTCTTTTGAATGACAGGAAATGTGCCACTTTCTGCGACATTGCTCATTTAAAACACCCGAAGGAACTTGATTTGCAATAAAGGCAGAAACTAATTACGAACCTAAGGGTCATGTCAAGGTATAAATCTTGAAAAAACTTTCAACCAGAAGTTCTTGGATGAATAATTTTGTGGTTGGATATTCAAGCACTACCCCTATGAATATTATTTCCATTAACCTTTGGAATTGTTTGAGACTGCTAAAATCAATAAACATGTCAACAAATGGTCAATTTTCTTGGAATAAATTACTCTGGTCATGGCTTTAACAGTTCGGTTTTGACACATGACTCGGAATGCCTTGGACCTGGTGTGCTTCCACCACAGGGCACGTGCGTAATAAGCAGATGGTTTAGTGGTCATTACCCAGAGACGGACTTAGGCATGTGCTACAACTAGTCATCAAGCTGATGATGAAAAAATATTTACTGTTCGAATAATAATCAGTTCGTCTTTGGCATTGTCGATCTCGACTCATAATTTCAAACGAAAAATATTCAGGGGATTTGTATGCTTTCAATCGTGAATTTCTCGGTCCGGCCCCTGTCATTTGCGTCATCCGAATGGGGAACTACGGAAGTGGTCAATAAATATGGTCACGAATAGTTTCTATATTACATTTCGTTGTTGACTGGAAATTGTAGAACAAACCATAAACAAATGCTAAAAGTAATTGTGCGTTAAGTGGTCACTACACGAAGTTTAGTTTCTCTTTACCGCAAGTGCACACATTTCGTGTTTTTTTCCACACACATGCTCCGAGTTGGGAATATTCAATATTTTCCAAGTCGTTTCCATGTTAATTTCAAGAACACACTGATGTATTCGAAGCGTTTAACGAACGAACGTTTTAATCGATTTTTCATGCCGTTCTGGTGTGTGAATGTGTTAAATACCCGATCAAAATTGTTGCTATCACTTAAAATCCCACTCCGAATTAATTGAACGATTCAGATCGAGGAGCTGCGTCTATACATTGATTTTTTTACCGTTCTCAAGTAATGGTGAACCTTTGAAATCGGTCAAAAAAATTAATAATAGGTATACATCTATTTTTAAGAACGAGTTGAGATATTTTCGATGAAACGGAGTGATAAACCTTTGTGTAAAATTTAATCTGGACACTTCATTTGATTAAAGTTGTCACGAGGTGTATTTCATACGAAGCATAATTCGAAAATTCAATTCAAAATCTGCATAGATCCAATCCCATCTGAGATTCAGACCAACAGTTTAATTTTTTTTTTTTCATTTAATGAAGAAGAGATGAACACAGATGGGAATTGAGGGTGGTTTTTTCTTGGTAGTTATTCGTGAAAGGAAAGGAAAATGTACGGGCAAGACGGGACGATAACTTCCTTCAGCAATATGTGCGATCGAACTATAGTGAAAGTGCGATATTCAGGTTTGCAACAAGAAAGGATAAGAGTGGTTTGTTCAACCAGGAGACAACAAATGAGCCGATTCGTTACTGTAACGGATCCGAGCAAATCGACTGCATCGTCTAGGAAGCATGTGACCATAATAAGGTATTTTAAACCACAATAAACGTTTATATAATCTTTCATCTCTTGTCAATTTTTCCATGGTTGGTTTGCATTGCCTCGGAAGAATATGCCCCAGCAGCAGTGAAAGGTCTCCTTCCCCTCACACATGTTCGATGGGATTTAAATCCGGTGAACGGGGTGGCCACGGCCAAACACTTCCACCAATAGGTTAATAACTCAAGAAAGAATTGATTACTTTATGCGACATCTTCATTTCGAATGACACCTAGAAAATGATGAGTCTCATCTTTCATGCTTCTAAGAGGGAAAGTTTATTCATCTGAATTCATAATAAATGAATATTATGTAATATACATAGTCGAGATTAATTTACAATTCAGAAGTGGATGCCCCAGGTCATGATGAAGGTGTTGTTCAGAGCCACCTGTCATCGATTATGGTGCAATAAGTTTCTGGGAGGACGAATTAATGCCACCCGGTATTCTTGTTTCGGAGGAAAGTGAACGCGGGTCACTTTTTATTTTTTTCCTGGATTTACTGTGCGGAGTTTGCGATTAGATATTCTTTATTTATCGTGTTTTTGGGTGGATGAAAATATTTTGTGGAATTTTTTGAAGTTGCTGAAGGACATAGCAATTTGCAGCGTGATGCTATTCTCGGTATTTCCTTTCAACTCGTGCACTAATTATAATTTTTTTCCCGTCTCATTATGGGATGACTCAAGTGTCAATTAGTTTTTTATTCGCTTACTTATATCCTGTTGTGTTTTCGTTTCCCAGAACTTTGTGATTTCTTATGAATATACAGGGTGTTTAAGGTGAGGCGTTTTTTTAATGGTGCTAGAACTCATCAGAAGAAATCATTTTGCCTCAAGTTGATCACATAAAATATTCAATTTGAAAAAAGTGCCAAAAATCTTGGGCATCATCATCTTAATACGACTCTGTTAGGAAATCTGCCATGAATGCCGGTGCCATGTGCATGCCAGCAAGTAAATAAAGTGCTGGATTTCATCGCAAATTTGTATATTCTCTTCCAACTTTTATTGAGAGATTTTTCCTGAACGGTATAATTCTTGAAGTTCGAACTAAGGAGAGGAAAAATTAAGGATAGAAAAAGTCCTAAAAAAAAAATTAAGAAGTTCACAAACTCACCGATAAGATTGATCCAAATTGTTCGAGATGGTCACCATTCGTTTGATGTGCACAAAGTCTTGACCGGCGTAATAACGAATTATTACATGCAGCAACTTTCACATCATCACGAATAATGTCGCAAACATTTTAAATGCGTTGTTTTAGTTCTACAAAAGTGTTCACTCCACTGTTACTGTACACTAATGTTTTCAAATGACCGCGAAAGAAGAAATCACAGGGGTTGAGATCCGGGGAGCGTGCAGGCCATGAAATCGACCCACCACGTCCTATCCACCTATTTGGAAACACATTACGAAATTCGGAAAGTCAAATTATACGCTCTGTCAGATGATTTCCCGTAAACTGAAGGCATTCAATAAACACACTCAGATCTCAATATGTCTCGTCAGATCCGGACTGAGAATTTCTCAGATTCGGAGGTAAATTTGATTAGGAAATACTTGGCAATAGTGAATATTTTAAATAAAAAATTTTTCGGAATTTTGACTTATTTTGATGAGTTCTAGCACCTGTCAAAAAAAGCCTCGCCTTTGAAAACACCCTTTATATTATATAAAGAAGAACACAAATTATTCAGCGATATTTTTTTTCAATTGAAACGTTACATAATGTCATTATTTATGGAAGATAACATCATTCAAATGACCACCACGACTTCTATGTACGTACTGCATTCTGTCAACCCAATTTTTCATCACTTTTTCACATAAATTTGGCTGTATTTCATCAATGTTTATTTTTAATTGCTCAGTTTTTGTAGTATTGTCAGCTCAAATTTGTGGTTCAACATTTCCCCAAAAAAAGAAATCGCAATGTGTTAAACCACACGACCTGAGGGGATAATTGATTGGACCATTTCTTGAGATAATTTCATTACTAAATTTTTAAATTTTGTTGAGGTGGCACCATCTTGTTGAAAGCACATATCCTCAGGATTATTCTCAACAACAGCAGGAACAAAAAATCTGTATCGTTCTTTATTGAGTGTTACTCTTCGACCATTTTCTTCAAAGAAAGCATTAATTGCACACCACACAGTGACTTTATCTGGATGCTATGGTGTCTGAACAGTTTCTTGTAGATTTTCATCCAAACTCTGTAATTCTGCTTGTTTACATAACCATTTAACCAAAATATAGCTTCTTCACTGAATACAATTTTTCGATAAAAATGTTCATCATTTTCAAGTTGTTCAGGACGGAAATCATATAATAAACGACGTTTATGGTGGTCTGATGGCTTCAGTTTTTGAACCAGTTGAATTTAAAAGGATGTTAACCCAAATCTTTTCTTAAAATTCTCCATGTTGTCTGAGAAAGATTCAATTGTTGTGAACGACGTGGAACCGATAAACTTGTATTTTCTCCTACATTTGCTTCTACCAAATCAACATTTTCTTTTGTACGTTCAGTTCTTTGTCGTACTCTTGTTTAAAACATACAAAGAAAATTCACTTTCAAATTTGTAAACAATACGACGAATAGTGAGTCGGTTAAATGAATAATGAATTCTTCTTTTCTATCAGTAATTTTTTCTCTCCCTAGTTTGAACTTAAGAATTATACCGTTCAGGAAAAATCTCCTAATAAAAGTTGAAAGAGAATATACAAATTCGCGATAAAGTCCAGCACTTTATTTACTTGCTGGAATGGCACTGTGATTTATGACCTCTTAACAGAGCAGTATTAAGATGATGATGCCCAAGATTTTTGGCACTTTTTTCAAATTAAATATTTTATGTGATCAACTTCCGGCGAAATGATCTCTTTCGATGAGTTCTAGCACCTGTCGAAAAAAACCTCACCTTGAAAAACACCCTGCATATTCTTTTGAGACCGTAGATTTGACTGAATAAAAAATCAACTTGTACAAAACCTTCTAAAACACCTTCTCTTGGAAAATCACCCCAACCATGCTCGTTTGCTAATTTTGAAAAATAACTAGCATTTGTCCTTCGAAATTCCCTCAATGTTCGAATTTAAAATACCAAACTTGTTGGTCTTCGACCAGGAGGGTCTTTCCAACCAGATTCGGCCATCCAAGCGATGAACCACCACAGGACCTTAATGAAAGGCATGGATAAATCAGCAGGCTTCAGTGTCGAGGAAAACTAACTAACATGTTTGAACGAAGTTCAAGTTGCTTGGAACAAGGTGCCACAAGCAGACATCGACCATCCCATTAGGTCGATGTCTAGAAGTGTTCGGGAGGGTACTTAGCTACTTTTTTTTTCGGTTTGAATGTTGATAAATTTTTTATCCTTGAAGAAATCATTCCTTCTGGTTGTAACACTTCTAATGTCACTTAGTGTAGGTCTAGTTTCCGATGTGTTTTGTCATTAAAGACGAAATCCGTGTAGTTAGCAATATCGATGGTGGATATTTCCATTCGAATTGCGTCATCGTTGAAATGTTACATTAGAAGCGTTTGAACCTCGGTGTCATGGGCAATAATGGCTGAATGGGCAAGTAACTAACAAAACTACTTATCGGTAACGGTACGAGTACGTAAGGCTTTTTGGGTTAACAGAGCAAATGTGCACAGATTAAATTATCGCCAACTTGAAACCTGTGCATACACACACAATGTAAGAAAAATAACGGTGACCCGAATCTTTCGTGTTGTGATTTCTCTCCTCTTTCCATATGGTCAATCTTATCCACTCGATTGTGGCCTTTATAAGATGGTTTGGATGCATTTGGTAAGCTGACAGCACCCTTTAAAATCTTAATTTTTTTACTCCTATAGTTCTTATATTTTTTCTAGAATGATTTTTTCTTTCAATAATTAACCCAAATACTCACCCTGTATAGTCTATTCGACAATTTTTCGTGTGCGTGATTCAACAGCGAAATCAGATTTCATCCCCACCATAACGAGTATACCACGTGTCGATCAGGTTTCCTGTCTGGATGGTGTTACAGGGGGGGGCAAAGAGGTGTTTTAATGACAGGTGGTTGGCAGTGGACACATGTCGTGGCTAGGCCGAATTTCGGGACGGCAGATGTTTCGAGGGTACATCCTACCTTTTCAATTCCTCCTCTTACCCCCCATATGAAAAGTGACAGTTCTATTGGGACCTACGTCAGTAATGCAGACGTAACATTCGATGTGGAACTCGAGGAATCGAATCCAATTGAATTCACATGGGACGAAAGTCGAGATATCGAAAATAATTTACCGAAGAAGGACCATTTGAAAAAAAAAAGTGTAGAATCCGATCTATTAATTTTGAGGGCTCGAATCATTTTTACAAATTGATAGATTTCCAAACATTTTTGTATTCTACTGACATTATTCACATTATCAGTAGCTGTCAGGTTTTTAATTTGGAATAAAAGTGAAAGGGAAGATTTTATCGCCCATTAATTTTTCGAATTCGTCCTGTGGATGGTGCACGAGGACCCGTCAGGTCAATAAAAAACTGATCTGGGGGACACCCTTCACCCTATAATTTCCACGAAAACACTGGATTTATGTGGTGGACCCTTATATCGTTTTATAATAGTAAGATGTGATAATTATTGTTTACTTCCCAGAGACTTGAAAAAAAAATCCAAGTATCGTTGAATCGAGTATTTTTATTCGGCAGCATGCTTGTTAAGCCTAGCATGATGGCTGAAGGGCAGGAGATGTCGATCCCGTCCAAAATAGCAGCTGTTCTTCGTAGCGCTTATTTTTTCTCCGAAGATTGGTATCTTGGTCTCTCTTTACTACCTGTGATTTTAAGATTGAAACCATTTCGATTTTAGTTCAGTTCAACATCTGCCCTCGCAGGGTAAACGTAACGGGAGTCTGGTTTTTGTTTTGCCTGTGTGTTTATATATGTGCCAAGATGATCATATGTATATCCGGATTTTTGGTCGGCAGGTAAATTGATTTTTAAATTACGCTGTAATGTATGAAATGTTCAATTACTTCGTCATTTTTTATGTTCTGCACTTGACATTTAAAAAGAGATTTGAATTTTTAAAGTAGTTGTCATAAAAATACTTCTCAATTTATGAAACATCTTCATTCACTTCATCATGACTCACCTGTAATTTTTTTTTAATGGATATTCAAAATTTGATGACCCGCAAACAATTAGAGCTTCAAATTTTCTCGAATTTGATTCCTGGATTTTGAACCTCTATCAAATTTCATGCAATTAGCTCTTATAATTTGCGAGAAAAGCTTCGAACGACGGATTTTTTTTACTCCAATAAAAAATTTTTAGGGAACCTGAAAAATTTTTTTTATGGATTCATTGAAAGAAACAAAATTATTCATTGGACACCAAGTCATATATTTATACAATCTTCAAACGTTTCCTTCATTTTCTGCTGAACATTTATCTTATTATTTAACTTTGAGTTATAATGATATAGTCACTTATAATTCATAAAAGAAAACAACAATTATGGCACGATAAGTCTGATTAAATAATTAAGAAATAATAGATAACGAATAAAAAAATTTAACACAGTAATCACATAAAATAAACAACAACAATTGACATATCATTTTCTAATGGAAAGAAATTATGGCAACCTAAATTAGAAGTTTTTGAGCGCCTGTTTTACTAACACGAGGCTATATCAATTCGTCACGATGTCTGTATTTTTAGAATTTTGAGTCGAAAATGGTTTTAATCGCCAAGGTTCGATTCACTGATGACGAGTCCGTCGAAAAATTCAATTCTGTCCGTCCGGCCGTAAGCACGATAACTTTCGAACGGAACGACCTAGAGACTTGAAATTTTCAGTGTGGGTTCTGTTCTCGAATGCCGCAGTTGAGTTCGTTAATGGGCAGAATTCCACTAGGGGTTCCGCGAATATGGCCGTTCGAAGTTTTGTTCTCCTGATTACTTCGAAACTGCTGATCCGATCGAGATGAAATTTTTCACTCAGTTGGAGAATGAAGTTCTCAAGCTACATGCAAAATTTTATTCAGATCGCTCGACCAGGACCATAGACACCATAGAAAATTATAACTCCCAAACGGAAAGGCCTAGGCACTTGAAATTTTCAGTGTAGGTTTGGATCTCGAATGTCGAGGTCACATTTATCAATGAGCAAAATTAGACTAGGGGTTCCGTAAATATGGCCGTTCAAAATTTTTTTTTCTTGATAATTTCGAAACTACTGATTCATCGGAATGAAATTTCGCACATAGATGAACAATAATGTATTTAAACTATTTTGTCCGGATCGCATTACCAAGACCATAGAAACCGTAGAAGATTCTAGCGAATTATCGGGAAAAAAAATCCTTATATTCTTGTAACGGCTGATTCGGCATAATTGACGAAGAGCTGCTGTCATTTTCTGACAGCTGTCCAAAAAAATGTCAATAGAAGGTGGATGAACGAGCGCTCAAAAGCTCCTGACTACACTTCAGTGCTTTTTATAATTTTTTTCTGGCCTCTTCGTGTGCTTTGGAAGGAAAACTTTCGTCGAAAACTCATTATGAGTTCGTTGTATCTGATAAAATGAAGTTGTTCATTCCGCGAACGATTTTTCGATTCCGTACTTGGATTTCAATTGCTCTTCAATTATGCACATCGCGTTGAACGTGGAGGAGGCAAAAACACCCAGAAAGTGTTTAATGTAATTGGTTTCACCTTGATGTTGGTGTTTATTTTTGAAATTAATATAATTCTGTTACGCGTCCGTAGGAAAGTTCAAGCAACTGAAATCTACTTACATATATCTTTTTTATCCGAAATATCGGCTCACGTAATGACTGCAGAACGGGAAGTTGTTATTATTTCCTGTTTAATTCATTTATTATTCTTTGAGCGACTCGAATTTAAACGTAAGAACGGAATTGGTTGCATGAAAATGGGAACTATTGCCTGATACTCGCCGAATATTTCCAGTCGATTCCTTTCCGTATGTTACAGGTATAATGTAATCTGTCGCTTCCTGTTATTTCTCAGTTCTATTCCTGATCTCCCCCGATTTTTCTGGAATATGTTCAGTAGATTTTTTCAAGGAACTGCTCATATACCTCAAAAATATCAAAGCCCTACTCACGATCCATTGGCAGCCATTATTTCTTTGTTCTATAATTTTCCATCAGTGAATTCCTTCGAAATTTATCTTTCGATTTTGCCTTTGAAATCCATTGATGAGATCCTTCAACTAGAAGGATCAATGCCGGATATCAACTGATGTACCAGGTTTCAGCCTCTAGAGTAAAAATTTTTTTTCCTTCCAGCTTTCCACCGAGAATGGAAAGGTCTCCGATTGTAAACTCGGTGGGTTCCTCGGATCGTATGCAAGAGCAGACCTACATTCAGGCGCCAAGTTTTGTGCAGAGCCAAAATTTCGCAACAACTTCCAGCTCGCAGATGTACACCAGATCTTCTCCGAATAATTCTGGATACGTAACTGTGACGCAAAATCTACACAAAAAAGGCCCGCATAGAAATGGGGATGTTCTCAAAAGATCCAGAGTTCCAAACACGTAAGTTTAGAAAACTGACTAGGTTGTCCAAATTTTATATGGCTTTATTTTCTTGAAGGTATGAACTATCTCAAGACATTCTCGATAAGCAGATTGAAGTTCTTGAGCGTAAGTACGGTGGAATCAAAGCACGAACTGCTGCCCTCACCATCCAGAGAGCTTTCAGAAGATATACTTTGAGGAAGAAATTTGCCGCCATAACTGCGATGGCGAAGGCCGAGAAAAGGATCAGTAGAAGAATACCAGCGGTCTCCGATGACCAGAGGAGTATCACGATCAATGAGAGTGACCACGTTGCTGAGTACGCAAGAAGTTTCGACGGTCACGATTGTAACAATACCAGAGTTTTGCCAGTTAGATCGATGTCGTTGAGGGAAAGGCGGAATATAGACAACATACCAATACCAAGAAGTCTATCAGGAACCCCGACCGTCTGCTGGGAGAACTATTCTTCTCCTTCTTCCTTGCAACATTACTATTCACCGACTGAATGCAAGTCTGATACTCAGGTATGTATCTAACTTTAATGTCTTTCGAAGGAAGTTAATTTCGAACTAAACATTTTTTTTAGGTAACTTCGAGTTCGACTTACTATAGCACTCCAAACACCTCTGGCAGCATACGTTCCTCGAGGAACAGTTTGAACTGCAGAAAAGTACCTCCCGAAGTACCCAAGCGTACCTCAAGTATATCTTCAAGATCTATGGAGCCCAAGTATCAAAAGTCGAACGGTTTGATCAAGACTACAGAAAACGGGTCCCTATCCAGCGTTCAAAGCTCTGGTAGTGATAGTAGCATTTCGATCGATAGAGTCCACGAATTCTCCAGTTCCCCTGTCTGGAAAAGGAAGGGAAACCACGTATCAGAATATGCAGAACCTAATGTTGATACGTCAGCATCAAATATATCCAATGTTTCATCGTCGACATTCACCATTGACAGGAACGATCCACAAGCAGCAGCTGCCTATAAGATAACGGAAATAATTAGGAAGAGACAGTATCGGGTGGGATTGAATTTGTTCAACAAAAAACCGGAAAGAGGTATCGATTACCTGATTCGACGAAGCTTCCTCGAGAACTCGCCTCAGGGTGTTGCTCGATTCTTGATATCCAGAAAGGGGTTGAGCAAGCAGATGATCGGAGAATATTTGGGAAATCTCCAGAGTCCCTTCTGCATGGCTGTTCTCGAGTGTTTTGCCGGTGAATTGGATCTGTCCGGAATGCAGGTTGACGTGGCGCTGAGAAAATTCCAACAGTATTTCAGAATGCCGGGGGAGGCGCAGAAAATCGAGAGATTGATGGAGATATTCTCGCAGAGATATTGCCAGTGCAATGTCGACCTTGTCGCCAGATTGAGGTCTCCAGATACCGTAAGTACTTATTCAAATAAATAAATAAGCTTCTCTATTTTCAAGAGTTCCCAAAGGATATAATACTGCAAGAAATTATGTCGAAAGAAAATGTTCAATTCGAGTCAAAATACTCAGGAGCCACACCCTGCAAATTCTTCTGCGAAGGCCACATTTATTTTTTTCTCCAGAACTTTGGGTTATAATGAAGAAACTGTTTTCCGATTGATATATCTACTCATTATTCATAAAAAAAAATTACGAAAAGCACTGCCGTGAAGTCAGGAGCTTTTGAGCGCTCGTACATGCACCTTGTAGGTAGATTCGCATTTTCCAGTTTTAGAAATCAATTGAAGGAATTTTTGACAGCTGTCAAACAAATTCTGAAACTTAGGCGAAACTCCAGATTTCATGTCAGTGCTTCAGCTGATCATTTTTTTTTCGATAATTCGCTAGAATTTTCTACGGTATCTATGGTCTTGGTGATGCGATCTGGACAAAATTTTGCACGTAGTTTGCATACATTATTCCTCAGCTAGGTGCATAATTTTATTCCAATCCGGTCAGTAGTTTCGAAACTATCAGGCAAAACATATTTTGAACGGCCATATTTACGGAACCCCTAGTCTTATTTTGCTCACTGATGAACGTGACCGCGATATTCGCGATCCAAACCCACCCTGAAAATTTCAAGTTCCTAGGCCTTTCCGTTCAAAAGTTACAATTTTCTATGGTTTCTATGGTTCTGGTCATGCGATCTGGAAAAAATATTGCTTCAATATATCATTCTCGATTAAAATACAAAATTTCATCTCGATCGAATCCGTAGTTTCGAATTTATCGAGAAAACAAAATTTCAAACGACCGTATTTACCCTTGTATAATGTTGCTCATAGATGAACGTGATCACGACATTCGAGATCCACACCAATCCTGAAAATTTCAAGTCCCTAGGCGTTTCCGTTCAAAAGTTACAATTTTCTATGGTTTCTATGGTTCTGGTCATGCGATCTGGACAAAATTTCACATGTAGGTTGAACACCTCATTTTCCATTTGAGTGCAAAATTTCATCTCGATCAAATCTGTAGTTTTCAAGTTATCAGGCAAACAAAACTTTGAACGGCCATATTTACGGAACCCCTGGTGGAATTTGGCCCATTAACGAACTTAATCGAGGCATTCGGGAACTGAACCCACACTGAAAATTTCAAGTCTCTAGGTTGTTCCGTTCGAGAGTTATCGTGCTTACGGCGGACGGACGGACAGAGTCGAATTTTTCGACGGATTCGTCATCAGTGAGTCGAACATAGTCGATTGAGACCATTTTCGGCTCAAAATTCGAAAAATACAGACATCGTGACGAAATGATATAGCCCTCGTGTAAGTAGTACGAGCGCTCAAAAATAATGAAAATTATGTCATAATAAGTCTGAATAAATAATTGAGAAATAATAGATAACGAATAAAAAAAAATCAACCCAGTAATCACAAAAATACATTGTCTAAGGGGAAGAAATAATGTCAAATTAAATTACCCGTTCTACTTACACGATGGAGAATGGAGAATGACGTGTTCAAGCCACATGCGAAATTTTGTCCAGATCGCATGACCAGAACCATAGAAAATTATAACTTTCGAACGGAAAGGCCTAGAGACTTGAAATTTTTAGGATTGGTGTGGATCACGTTAATCAATGAGCAAAATTAGACTAGGGGTTCCGTGAATATGGCCGTTCAAAATATTTTTTTCCTGGTCTCAATCAACAAGGTTCGACTCGCTGATGACGAATCTGTCGAAAAATTCAAGTCCGTTCGTACCTACGATAACTCTCGAACGGAACGACCTAGAAACTGTAAATTTCAGGGTAGGTTCCAATCTCGAATGCCGCAGTTAGGTACGTTATTGGGCAAAATCCCACCAGGGGTTCCGTAAATATGGTCGTTTGAAATTTAGTTTTCTTGATCATTTCAAAACTACGGATTCGATCATGACGAAATTCTGTATTTTAATGAAGAATGATTTATTCGAGCTAGATTCAGCCTAATTGACAAAGAGCTGCTGTAATTTTTTTGATAACTGTCAAAAATTTCCTCAATTGGTTTCTAAAACAGGAAAATGCGAATCTACCTACAAGGTGGAGGAACGAGCGCTCGAAAGCTCCCGACTTCATGGTAGTGCTTTTTATAATTTTTGTTTCTCGAGATTGTTACATACATAACTTGAAAAATTAAACGCAAACGAGCCAAAATTTGATAAATGTAGATAAGATTCATCGATCCAACTCTATCTAAAGTTCTGAAGTTGTTCCATTCTCCTTCAACTAAAAGTATATTAAATAAATAAAACAAAAGCAATATATGTAAGATTTTAATTAAGTATTGGCAGTATCTGTATACTTATATAAGATTTCAATTAAATCATTCTCAATTTCATTCACATCCAAAATTAGTATTAATGAACTAACAAGTCTATTCTTAGTTATAAATATCCCTAAAAGGGTCGATGTACTACATAATGTGAGTGATTCCAGCTTCAAATTTTCTGAAATTTAGCAGCAGAAAATATCATCAACACTTTGGTGTACACCGATTGTACTTTCAAAGATAATTATGATAAAATTTTGGAAGATACTAAAATAAAATATTGTACAATATTATCACTCAATTCTCAACCCCAATTTTAAGCTTTGAATTTCACTCAAAAATGTGACCCATCAGTTTTACCTTCCAAATTTCACTAAAGTTCATGTCTAAAATAACATTTTCTTGATGAAAAGAACGTATTTTATTCACATTCAAAGTCTGAATCATCAAATGAAACAGTGTTGCAGCCCTTGGTATGTAACATTGTCTAGGAAACAGAGAAGAATCAAAGGAAAAGATTTTTAACACATAAAGAATGATACTAAAATTAAAATTAAAATCGGGTATAATGAATTGAAAGGCCTATAAGCAATACCTAAATGATTCAACATCTTTATTGGCTGGAAATATCAAAAAATTCATACCGCATGTTTCATTCATACTGCATGTTTTCTGCCTTCAAATCAGAGGATTCTCAAATTTCATCGAATTAACAACACAAATTTCTAGATAGCCTGTACCTACACTTTTTCTTTAGTTGAAAGAAATATGAGTGAATCACTCTACTTTGTACGTTCGAAATTTCGGCTCATGTCAAGCAAAAATTCAAAGTTGAATCTAACTTGTACAAAAATTAATAGATAAAACCAAAACTGTCAAAAAAGTACAGGTTGAAAGAAAAATAGTCCGATTACAGTTACATACATACATTATGTCTGTTCGTACATACGATAACTCTCGAACGGAACGACCTAGAAACTTGAAATTTTCAGGGTAGGTTCGAATCTCGAACGCCGCGGTTAAGTTCGTTATTCGACAAAATTCGACCAGGGGTTCCGTAAATATGGTCGTTTGATAGTTTTCTTGATAATTTCAAAACTACGTATTCGATCGTGACGAAATTTTGTATTTTAATGGAAAATGATGTACTCAAGCTATATTTTTTCCAAATCGCATAACCAAAACCATTTTAAATTCCAACGAATTATTGAATAACAAAATCCTTATATATATATTTTTGTAACAGCAGATTCGGCATAATTGACAAAGAGCTGCTGTCACATTTTGGACGGCTGTCGAAAATGTCTTCAATCGATTTCTAAAACTAGAAAATGCGAATCTACCTACAAGGTGGATGAAAGAGCACCCAAAAGCTCCTGATTTCACGGCAGTGCTTTTCAATTTTTATAGATTGGCTTGATGACTGTCATGTTCAGTTGTTCGGGAAATATTCCGGTCTTCGGAGTGTTGTTAATGATGTAGCACGGGCAGGGCTAGATTTTATGATGTATGCATTCATTTATTCGATGTGTGCCTAACGCTTGAATTGTCGTTTCAGATTTTCGTCTTGGCGTTCGCAATAATAATGCTCAACACCGATTTACACACGCCCAGCATCAAGCCGGAGAGGAGGATGCGTTGCGATGACTTCATCAAGAACTTGCGTGGTATAGACGATTGTGGAGATATAGATAGTGATATGTTGAACGGCATTTATGAACGAGTGAAAGCGAATGAATTCAAACCCGGCTCCGATCACGTTACCCAGGTGATGAAGGTTCAGGCGACCATCGTTGGAAAGAAACCGAACATGGCTTTGCCGCACAGGAGGCTTGTGTGTTACTGCCGCTTATACGAGATTCCGGACATAAACAAAAAAGAACGACCTGGTGTTCACCAGCGAGAAGTTTTCCTCTTCAATGATTTATTGGTTATCACGAAAATACTGAGCAAGAAAAAATCTTCTGTTACTTACACATTCCGAAATAGCTTTCCTCTTTGTGGAATGGTGGTTTCCCTATTCGAAGTGCCACGTGAGTTGAATCAATCCACAACAATATATTTCAAGTATAAACAATATTCAATTTCAGATTATCCATTTGGTATTCGCCTAAGTCAAAAAGTGGATGGAAAAGTTTTGGTAACTTTCAATGCAAGAAATGAACACGATAGATGTAAGTTCGCAGAAGATTTGAAGGAATCTGTGAGTGAAATGGATGAAATGGAGAATCTCAGAATAGAAGCCGAATTGGATAAACAGAAATCCAATAGAGGACCAAGAAGTGGTGAGTTAGACGTGTGCCAGACTTTGAAACTTGATCCTTATAAGTTTCCGTTTTCAGGAACGGAAAATAGAGATAGCGGTGTAGCAGATGTGGAGGTTTGTCCTTGTCAGTGTTCCAAAGGCCAAGCCGGTCCTGGTGAAGCTTGTCACGAAGAGGGTGGCCATGAACAACAAATCAAACGTTCGGCTCTCAGTAACTCTCTACTCGATATTCACGAACAATGTAAGTTTTGCAGCAAAAATCCTTTTTATGACATATCTGTCAAATTCTTGAATCTCTGAGCGATGTTGGACGGGGAAATCTGGAATTCCTAATGGGAGTTGCCTCCTACTCTGCTTCTCAAATTACCCTTTATTATTATTTATTTATTTATTCGGTGTGAAGGTGTACTTTAACTGAGAAATAAATTGTATAGTTGCAGGGGACAAAACTCAACGACGTGGCAGTGTCGGTTCTTTGGATAGTGGAATGTCCGTTTCCTTCCAGTCCACTTCAGCCAGCACATGTTCAAGATCCGACAAGTTGATGAACAAAGGTAAACCTGGATACGGCCCAAATAACCAATCCTTTTTGGGCGGTTTATTCAAAAAGCCTGGTAGTACTCCGGTAAAATCTACAGAAGTGTAAACTATTTTATATCATTGTAGGTTCATATTTCACAATCTGTTACATATATGTACTGAAGTGAGTGTTTATGGTATTCTATAAAATATCATGAGAATTATTCACCTAACTGAACAATCATGAATAGAATCTAGGTGTTTTCAAATCTAATTCAACTAACTGTATTTACTTAATTGAATGTTCATCCAGTGATTAATGTCTTAACTTCTTTTCAACAAGTAACAACTTGAGATATACCAACGATGATTAAACGCAGAGATCTTCGGGCTCCTGAATTTTTTCATCACCCGGAAATTTGAAGGTTTGCAGTTACCATTTATGCATGCCAATGAAACTCTGTTTTTAAATACAGAGTAACTAAACTTAATTTTCCCAAATATTTTATGATTAACTTATTGGACTGTGACTCGTGTGTAATGAATTTCAAGTGTTGAAACATCCTTCCTACAAATTAATACTGTCCTTGTATATTGCTCAACGTTGAATTATTTTGAGGTTTTTTTGGGTTTTTGCAAAACAAGCATATCTAAGATTGAAAATATCTAGAAATCATTTACGGATTTATTGCTGAGGGAATATTGAAATATAGGAGGATGTCTTTAGGGAAAAGTAATGAATATGGAATAATTTTGAAGAGGCACCAAAGTACTCCTTTTTTTGATAAAAAGTATATTTTGAGATTCATATTAAAGATGTTATAAATATTGCATTATTTCTATTTGACATCGTTGAAAGCTGCATCTGCTTCTGCTCTTGTCCCACTTCAAGACTTTCAAATCTATTCTTGTAAAGTAATAATTTTTCTATTCAATGATTACTACTGAAACATTTCTCAAAATGCATATCATCAAACTTGATGTGAATTATATATTGATAAAGTTGTTTTTCTAGAATTAATGAATGTGTTTGTACTGTTCCTAGTTCTTTTAGTTTTCAATGTTGTTGAATGTTAGTCTCTGGGATCATCAGATGTTTCAGATTTTTGGAAAGTAAAATTAGTTATTATGACACCATATCTTGAGTGATTGTTCCAAATGGTGTTTCATTGATGCTCAAGTCTCCGAATGAAAAACTCCGTAGTTTGGTGCCTCCAATTATTAAATAATCCACGGTGTGATTTTGCAGTTTTCTCATTACTCTTGAGATACATTTTGTCGAGCGATTATTGATTTTGTTCTTAGCATTTGATTTATTACGAAGTTTCCAATTTTTGATGAGTGAAATGAATTCCTGGCAATCGGAACTGAATTAAGGAGTTATCCCTTTGTAAGCTTTGAACTTAATTTTAGTGTACTCATTTATTTTAACCAAAGAAATGAATGGAAATTATACCTTGTAGGTGTGGATGCAGTTAATGTTTTGTAAAGTTGATTATCGAGCAATTTTACATAATTGTCACATTACTCTTATAACTAATAATTTATTTTTGACGTGAACATTGAAATAATACAGTCCTACCAGATTATCATGAAAATTTATATGCTTCTCAATCAAAAGGTGAGAAATTTAATTCAGGAAGTTCTGCTAACTTAAATCAATAGAAACTAACTATGAAAGCAATAATTATAGTTCACATTCAATAATAATTGTATTTACTACTTATTTCAATGTATAATATCCCCTACTTAGACTAATTTATTCTGTTGAAAATATGTTTATTATTTTAATTCGAAATTCGTTTTTCTTCCACCCCATGGAAAATTTGTTTTCTGGTATCGTTGTTTCCTTTGTTGTCATTGCAGTTTTTTTGT
The DNA here is from genome assembly GCA_963966015.1 of Aphidecta obliterata. Classification (NCBI taxonomy): domain Eukaryota; kingdom Metazoa; phylum Arthropoda; class Insecta; order Coleoptera; family Coccinellidae; genus Aphidecta; species Aphidecta obliterata. The sequence continues at coordinate 11,290,017 of OZ014436.1, forward strand.
TATTGACAGATTTTTCATTTTTTATATATTTGTTGATTTTATTGTCAGAAACATGGAATTTTATGAGTTGTAATTTTTTTGATATAATAAGGTGTCAAGTGTTATTTACTTAAGATTCAAAAAAAAAAATTGTATTCTGTATATAGGTTCAAAGAAATTCCGAAGAAGCAAATATGTTCTAGTCGACTGTAAATAAGCTAGGAATCTCACGTAGATATTAAATTTATTTAAATATAACTGTCTTTTTCGCTATATCCTTGTCATTCAAAAACTTTTCCAACTTTTGAGTTTTCTTTGAAATTAGTCGGGGTTTCGGCTAATTGAACAAGATATTTTGCTGAACATTGAAAAGGATGCGGAGAAACAAGATAATAAATCGCCCATGTTTTCACAAGTTGATTTTATTGTATCATTATTTGAAATTCATAGTGCACATACATATAGTTTGGATGAAAATATTGCAATAACTGAAGTTTTTAATATTTTTGATGATATTGACCTTATTCAGAAATTGCTTAGGAACATCAGGAAAGAATAAGAGCTCTGCATAACCTGGAACGAATAACTTTAAATCCTGAATGTTCTATTTTTATTCAGGCAAAACCTTGTAAAAATATTCCATGTTCATCTTGATCAATGGTTGAATTTTGAAATGCATTGGTTTCTGAGATTCGGCGTGTAAAATCTTGAAAGTATTCCTGACGGATGGTTTCATATCGTACCATTCTATATCATAAATAGTCTCCGTGATGGTCAAACTCTGAGGGGTAAACTTGAAACTGAGTCAGATATTTAAGTAAGAACAAAATTAGGTAAATCATTGGACCCTTTCGCCTTTATCGTAGCAACCCCGTTGTGTACTTAATTCTACTCACTGCATTTTCCAGAATTTGTCCAGATAGGCACGATAGAAACTGAACCGCCAGCCAAACGACGAGCTGAAATGCTGCTAGTATGTTTCTATCCTGGTGAAAAAAACAGATTTATGATGGGGTTTTTTTCACTCATAAGCATACCCTTGATTCAGGAAAATATATGCTTACCATTACAGCTTGATACTCTAAAATACCAACCATTACCACCACTAAAACATTCTGCGCTGGAGACATTATATAGCCAACAGTATCATTCATCTGATCAGTCAACCTGAATAAGAAGACAAAAAAATTTTCTTTATACTCCAATAATTTCTTTATCAAATAAAAATTGTGAGTGGACTTCGAGATCGTACTATACTTACTCTGAAATCTCCGAGTAATATTGTGCGCATAATTTCATCGTTTGAAGAGATGAATGTTCGTCCTGGAAATCTATACCCCTCAGAAATTCCTTCAGATGCTCTATTTTCGGCAGTATCGGAACAACACTACCTACATACAAAATGTTACCACAGGTCTGAGCCGCCAAATACGGCAAGAAAAACAAGAGGTAAATCGATAAAATTAAGTTGGCGTGTGGTATTTTGAATGGATACCACAATGGCACAATAAGTCCACATATCATTCTTTCGTCGTTCAGAAGTTCTTTCTCATCGCAAAATGTTTGTTTTAAATGAGAAAACAGGACCACTAGTACCTCCTCTACTATTATTGTATTATGTAACAAGGTGGTAACTCTTTCTACTAGTTTCAAGGTTTTTTCGAAATTTTTCGGTTTCCCGTGTTTGGTCGCACCCAAATTGTTCAAAAACTGAAGTGTTTTCCTTCCGCGCGTGAGAAATAAGAATATACAGGCTTGGATGGTTGCGACAAAGTTGAAAGAATATATTGCGTACAGAATATTGGTATATAATCCACCTGGAAAATAAACATTATTTTGGAAGTTACAAATTTTTTTCTAGACCCTCTCACCCCTGTAGGCGGTATATACATATCCCAGTATACCGAGCATGAAAGGAGATTGGAATAAAAGCATTATTGTGATACTTCTGACACTGTACATAGTGGTGAAGTCTTTCATCCGTTTAGGAAAAAGGCCAATTCTTTCCCAATATTTTTTCAAATTTTTGAAGCATTTGAGCTCATCTGTGCCAGACATGTTGACCACTTCGATCAGTTGGTCAAACTAGAATTATCATAGGCAGGCATTATAGAGAGATAACCGAATATTTTCGAAATTATTCATTATTTATTAGGTCGTTAAATTGCCTTTTGAATTATTTTATACATTAAGAGTAGATTTCTGCATATTTGATGAAAACTATTAACATGAAGATACAAACATAAGCAGTAGTATGTATAATAAAAAACTATGAAACCTTTGAAATAACTATTCCAAACCTCAAAACGATTTACAATTGACATGATTACATATTGGTATGCTGGATCATCAAAGGTTCCCTACCCGAAAGACAACACAACACAGTTCGTCTGTTATATGCTAATAATTTCTATATGATTCACAAGAAATTCACACCAGAACTTAGTTTGTATAGCTCCTAGATTATTTTTGGTTTAAGATTTCGCACAAAAATATTATAATCTTTTCGTGATGAGCATGTTCGAATTATTATATTATGAGGTTTTCCGGGAGATCCGATAAAAAAAAATTAATTACTACGTCGCAAGTATGTTTTTCAGTAGAATTTGAGGTTTAAAATTCCGAATCTGGAGTTATTTTCGAGATCGGAAATTAAATGACGGAAAAGCCGGGAACTCGCGTAATTTTTGAAATGGAATCTCGAATATTTTTGGTTTGTTATTTCGCACAAGAAAAATAATAATATTTCCGTGATCAGCGGGATCGTATTATCATATTATGAGATTTTCCGGGAGATCCTATCAAAAAAATACTGTTCTAGTTCCGCCGGTCAATGCATGACTACCAATGATAAAGATTAAATTTTTGTATTATTACGTCGCAAGTATGTTTTTCTCCAGAATTTTGGGATTAAAATTCTGAATCTGATAGTTAATATTTTCGTAATCAGCTGGGTCGAATTACTATATTATGAGATTTCCCGGGAGATCCGATCAAAAAAATACCATTCTAGTTCCGCCGATCAATGACGATCCATAAAAAAAATAAAATTTTTCAATAATCACGTCGCAAGAACTTTTTTCCCTAGAATTTGAGGATTGAAGTCCCGAATCTGGAGTTATTTTTGAGATCGGACATTAAATGACGGAAGAGCCAGAAACTCGCGTAATTTTTGAAACGGAATCTCGAATATTTTTGGTTTGAGATTTCGCACAAAAAAAAATAATAATTTCGTGATCAGCGGGGTCGAATTATTATATTATGAGATTTTCTGGTGATCAAATCAAAAAAATACCATTCTAGTTCCGCCGATCGATGAAGATCCTTAGAAAAATGTAAATTTTCGAATTATTCTGTCGCAAGTATGTTTTTCTCTAGAATTTGAGGATTAAAATTCCGAATATTAGGTTATTTTTGAGATCGGACATGAAATGACGGAAAAGCCGGAAACTCGCGTAATTTTTGAAACGGAATCTCGAATATTTCTGGTTTGAGATTTCGCACAAAAAAATAATAATATTTTCTTGATCAGCGGGGTCGATCAGCAATTATCACGTCATGAGTAAGTTTTTCTCTAGAATTTGAGGATTAAAATTCCGAATCTGAAGTTATTTTTGAGATTGGACATTAAATGACGGAAAACCGGAAACTCGCGTAATTTTTGAAACAGAATCTCGAATATTTTTGGTTTGAGATTTCGCATAAAAAAAAAATAATTTCGTGATCAGCGGGGTCGAATTATTATATTATGAGATTTTCCGGGAGATCCGATCAAAAAAATGCCATTCTAGTTCCGCCGCGATCGAAAAAAATCCCATTTCGTTTCCGCCATCAATCACGAATCCCGTTTAATGAAAAAAATTTAATTTTTGAATTTAACATCGCAAATATGTTTGTTCGTATAATTCGAGGATGTAGATACCGAATCTGACGTTAGTTACGACATCGGACAGTATATATCGGATTGACAATGCTTTTCTGCAGAGCTGTAAGATCGCGTGGGTATTTTCTTTGAATAGGTGTAGCATGGACCACTGAAGACGCCACCCATACATATTATTTTAAAATTCACACTAGTTTTTCTTCACAGAAGAACTTACTTTTCGCAAACTTTCCCTTGATGCGAAATGAACAGGACTCGCGAAAATGCAGTCGGCGGTAGATCCCTTTGACGGATTTTATTGCGACAGATATGACCCTATTACGCATTCCAATTGTAAAAAAAAGCATATAAATTCACACCTCTCAAATGCAAAGTGATGTTTATTATATCATTACACCAAAGGGACAAAGAGGAAGACTTCAACACCTAATAACCAAATAATTGAGTGCCCATTCCGCCACTCAACTACTTTTGAAATATGGTTATTTGAGCTATTTAAATCAATCTGACGTGACACTTTCCATTAGTTTATGCGGTTCAACAAGCATTGAAAAGAACAAGACCAATTAGAGGGTGAAAATTTACGTCAAGGGTTCATAATTATTTGCTTCACTGCGAATTACGATCGTAAATTAGTGTCTTCGACTTTTACGACCCGTCATCTATTCGGACTTCAAATTGCGTATGTTGTATGTTAATTTATTCCATATCCTTTGACCTGCTTTCAGACGGTTCGCGTGGTGGATATCCCTTCTTTTATCGATAGAAAGTTGGAATAATTCAATTATTTAGGTATTGATCATGAATAGCGAAATTAAGGAATGTTAAAAAAGACGATTTCGCATGAAATTTGAACAAATTTGGAAAGAACGTTTCACATGGCAGAAAAGCGGACTTGATGCAGGTGCTGTATTTAGTTCTGCCTACGTCCGAGATGTATTTAGGTCTGCCTACCACACTGTAAACGACTGCTTTAATTGTTATGCATTTTAAACAAGAGAAATCTTATGGTAATTGCCTCTTTACATTCACATAATTCCCAACACTTAAGAACATATATTTTTTTTGAATACCTAACTATTAATGAAAAGATCCTATACTATTATAAATTATACACGACTTCGAAGAATTATCGGAGGTTTCGTGTGACGTTCAGTTTCAAATTAAATATCAAGTCTACATATAGACGAAAATGATATCTCGATAAACATTTAAACTTCAAATCTCTGTTTCCTGCTTTTGTTCAAAAATCTCTCAATACAATAAAAGCCATTCATCACACTAAAATTTTGTTATTACGCATTGTTGATTTCACGTCCATCAAACATAACTTGTAAACAAAATACAAAAATATATATTATTATTGATCTATTAAACACTACTGCTTCTAGAAGTCAAATCGATACTTGGTACTGATTGAAAAAATCAGCAAAGGTGTCATGAAAAAAAAATAGGTATCAAGAATTTTAGGGTGAATAACCTGAAGCAATTTTTCCGGAACGTATCAGGTCATTTAAACAAAACCCAGTTTTTTAGGTTAATTTAAAACTCTTCCTTTTAATCTTAATCAGCTGTTGTCAACTTATTCCATTCAAGTGGAAAGACAGTGGTTTTCGATAGTGCCAACCACATAGAAATAAATTATCCCAGAATTTAATTTCAGAGCATTTCAAATGCAAACATCTTTCGTATTAAGGAAAGATGCAATTAAAATAATATTCAATCTACCATTTATTTCTGATTTATGACTCTTTCATTCGAATCATAGCGTTTTTCAGATATCGTAGGACTTAGGGTATTTCCCTGAAAGTTTGCCATACCGAAGAAACTACTCGTCAGAAAGAGAAATCACCCTAGAATGAGAGATAAAACATATCCATACGGCGGTATTTTGATATGTTTAGGTTCTGAATCTGTCTGTTGGCGTGAGACACTTGTAGTTGTTCGGGATTTAAATTGTTTTGCTAGTTTTGCGTAATTTAGATATTATTCTCAGTTAAGTGATATGTGTTGATTTTCACCAGTTAACTATAATTCCCAGGATTTTTCTGTATATTTCTTCGCACAAGGTAGGCTCCTCGATAGGAACATTGAATCATTGAGCCGTTGCAGGGGGTATAACTATGAATAAAATCTCAAAAATGTAACTTTTTTGATGAAATTCTAGATTTAAATGACCAATCGTATTCATATCTATAATTGCTCATAAGAAAATGAAATTTGGATGATTATATATGGTAAATTTCAGTGATTTTGTGAAGCCATTCAGTGCTTTCGCGGTCTTTTGAAAGAGGGGTGTTTTTCGGCCGATTTATAAATCGAATCCCCCTAAATATGGCTCTATTTAGAAATAAGACATATCAATAATGATGATTATCAAGTTTTTCTTTAATTTTCGTAAGATTTAAAGGCTCTAATAACAGTTGGAAAAATTTTTGCCGCGCATAACCTTACAAAAGATGACACGTTAACAAATTCCAAAATATATGGATTTTTCAGCTAAATAATCGCAATATTTCCATCATATTACGATTGGTGAACTCTAGAATGTTTGGTCAATGAATTTTGATCATATTTGAGGAGTTTAAATGGGTTTTATGCCAAGTTTTCTTCAACTATAATGACCTGTGAAGTTCAAGTTGGCGCCTAAATGATGGGCGTTTTGAGTGAATAAAATTGTGAGAAATAAGTAAAACCTGCCGAGTTTCTGGTAATAATCATAGCCCCTTGAAGTTTCATCATTTATGATCAAGTAATAAACAGTATTTTTGATGTAGAAGGCAAAGTTTGTAATATTTAAAATTTAAATGTCTAAAGATAGGTTGTTGAACTGCTGACATTGATTAAAGCCTTTTGTTGATTTTCATGCTCAGGTTTCCTAGAATGATTTCTGCACAAGACTTGAATGTTATCTACAAATTCATTTTCATATCAAAATAATTTTTTTTTCAGTTGATACTCCATGATGTCTGATTCTGAATGTGAAGAACCTAAGACTGAGTAAGTGTGATTTTTAATCATTTCTTGTTGGACAAACCCTTGATTGTAGTTTTTCTAACTGATGTTTTTTAGATGTCCTCTGTCTTGTAAAGATTTCAATTCGGATATCTTGAATCCATTAGAGACTTTTGATGAAATGAATGAGTATGGTGATACGAATGAAGTACCATTCAATGAACTGTTACAAAATCACCATAAGCAGACAGTTTGGGGTTTCAAATTTGGTGAAGAAATAATGAGGAAAGCTAAAGAAAATATGATGGCTGCAAGAAGTAAACACGGACAAGATAGGGGCAGAAATGACAGTGTTTCATCAGAGACATATATATCCGTAAGAAACTCAATTGAATTTTCTTATATATTTTTTGATTTGATATCAGTGGTATAAATTAGGAACTCTTCCAGGAAAAACCCAGTTGCTCAAAATCAATTACAGAAATAAATCACAAAACGCCACTCTCACAAAAAAGACAAAAAGCTAAATTAAGAAATAAAAGAAAACGTATGGCTAGTGCATTAATGAACCAAAATTCAAGGGAAGCACCCTTACCTCTAATGAATTGGGCAGATGCGAAGGATGTCTGGCTCTTTATGGTATATAAAGAAGAAGCCTCATTGAATTTGAGGAACCCTAGGTTGTTTGAAGATTTCTCCAATTTCTTACCCCGAATGAGGGCTATATTACTCGACTGGATAATGGAAGTGTGTGAAGTCTACCATTTAAGGAGGGTTACTTATTATTTGGGAGTTGATTACTTTGATCGGTTTCTATCTATTCGTCCAGATGTACCCAAGAATCAGCTGCAACTCGTAGGAGTTACTTGTTTATTCTTGGCCGCTAAATTAGAAGAAATTTATCCACCGAGAGTAACAGAATTTTCCTATGTTTGTGATGGAGCTTGTAGTCCTGATGATATTCTCAATTGTGAACTGCTTATATTGAACGTGAGTTATATTGCTTTTACCATTTTTCAATACTTATCGGAGAAATTGAGGATCTTTATCATTCTTTTCTATTTTAGAGTTTGGGATGGGATCTGAGCTTGATGACACCCAGCGATTGGCTCAACCTTTACATGCAGTTACATTTCAAGGCAGATGAATTGACGCCACAAAGAATCCATAGGGAAATCAATAAGGATTTCCTATTTCCACAATATTCCGGGTTCCAATTCACGAGGGCATCCCTATTAATCGACATGATGTCTTTGGATCCCGGATTTTTGAGGTTCAGCTACAGTACTGTGGCAGCTGCTGCAATGTATTTTATGTATGGAAAACAGGCTGCACTGTCCGTTTCTGGTATGTTTGTAACGTATGGAAAAAAAGTGCAAAAGAAATAATGTTAATTATTTTTCAAAGGTTTAACATGGGATCAGTTGAAACATTGTGCGGAATACATGGCTGTATTCTATCATGTGCTTCAAGATTCTAAGGATACAAGATTACAATCTTGTAGTGTTCATATAGCAAATGATGAGCAGTCGCAACGTTCCTTGGAGATCCTGAGGAAGACCTGTAAAGCAGTTGTAGCTGATGAAAATCACTCCCTTCAAACACATGCTGTCAACATGGACTTCTTTGTGAGTGAATCTTTTTTCTGTATTGATATATATGACTTTATAATGGTTGATGATTTCCATACGACCTTGTTTTCTCTACCTGTAAATATTTCTGATCCATCTTGAAAGAAACCAACGTGTTAGCTCTTACTCAAGAAAAATCGTGTTTTGGAATCCTTCTTTTATTAATATAAATTCTGACCAGAACGGTATAAGTTTTTGAATTTCTAACTACGTGGAAGTAGTTGAAATATTTCTACAAATTTTAACTTGTCAACGTTGTAACTTTTTCAGAAAAATGCTTCCACCAAAAAGTTTTTTGTACTGCATGGTCCTTTTCTTTTTTCTCAATCAAGGGTCTCTACTTTGTGAGTGAATCATTTTTCTTTATTGACACATCATCCGACTATATAACGCTTTCTCTACCTATAAATATTTTATATCCATCTTGATAGAAACCAACCTTTTAGCTCTCAATCAAGAAAAATCGAGTTTTGGAATCCTTCATTTATTAATCTATACCAAATTCTGACCAGAACGGTGTAAGTTTTTGAATTTTCAACAACGTGGAAGTAGCTGAAATATTTTTACAAATTTTAACTAATCAACGTTGTTACTTTTTCAGAAAAATGCTTCCCCTGAAAAGTTTGTTTGTACTTCATGGTCCTTTTACCCATACATTGTTATACTTACTATAGACATTTTTTTTCTCGATTAGGGGTCTCTACTTTGTGAGTGAATCATTTTTCTGTATTGACATAACATCTGACTTAATAACAGTTGATGATTTCCATATGACCTTGTTTTCTCTTCCTGTAAATATTTCCCATCCATCTTGATAGAAACCAACCTTTTAACTTTCACTCAAGAAAAATCGAGTTTTGCAATCCTTCTTTTATTAATCTACACTAAATTCTGACCAGAACGGTTTTAAGTTTTTGAAGTAGTTGGAATATTTTTACAAATTTTAACTTGTAACTTTTTCAGAAAAATGCTTTCCTGAAAAGTTTTTTGTACTTCATGGTCCTTTTACTCAGATACTGTTATAGTTACGATAGAAATTTTTTTTTCTCGATTTAGGGTTTCTACTTTGTGAGTGAATCATTTTTCTGTATTGACATAAATAACATCAGACTTTATAAGGGTTGATGATTTCCATACGTCCTTGTTTTCTTAACTCTCTACCTGTAAATATTTCCGATTCATCTCGAAAGAAACCAACCTTTGAGCTCTCACTCAAGAAAAATCGAGTTCTGTTATCCTTCCTTTATTGATCTATACTGAATTCTGACCAGAACGATGTAATTTTTGAATTTTTAACAACGTGGAAGTAGTTGGAATATTTTTACAAATTTTAACTTGTAACTTTTTCAGAAAAATGCTTTCCTGAAAAGTTTTTTGTACTTCATGGTCCTTTTACTCAGATACTGTTATAGTTACGATAGAAATTCTTCTTTCTTGATTAAGGGTTTCTACTTTGTGAGTGAATCATTTTTGTGTATTGACATATATAACATCCGACTTTATAAGGGTTGATGATTTCCATACGTCCTTGTTTTCTCTACCCTCAACCTGTAAATATTTCCGATTCATCTCGAAAAAAATCAACCTTTGAGCTCTCACTCAAGAAAAATCGAGTTCTGTAATCCTTCCTTCATTGATCTTTACTCAATTCTGACCAGAACGATGTAAGTTTTTGAAATCTTATCAACGTGGAAGTAGTTGGAATATTTATACAAATTTTAACTTGTCAACGTTGTAACTTTGTCAAAAAAATGCTTCCCCTGAAAAGTTTTTTGTACTTCATGGTCTCTTTACTCAGATACTGTTATAGTTACCATAGAAATTCTTTTTTCTCGATTAAGGGTTTCTACTTTGTGAGTGAATCATTTTTCTGTATTGACATAAATAACATCCGACCATGTAAGGGTTTATGATTTCCATACGCCCTTCTTTTCTCGACCCTCTACCTGTAAATATTTCCGATTCATCTCAAAAAAAACCAGCCTTCAAGCTCTCACTCAAGAAAAATCGAGTTCTGTAATCATTCTTTCATTGATCTATACTGAATTCTGACTAGAACAATGTAAGTTTTTGAATTTTTAACAACGTAGAAGTAGTTGGAATATTTTTACAAATTTTAACTTGTCAACGTTGTAACCTTTTCAGAAAAATGCTTCCCCTGAAAATTTTTTTGTATTTCATGGTCCTTTTACTCAGACACTGTTATAGTTACGATAGAAATTCTTTTTTCTCGATTAGGGGTTTCTACTTTGTAAATGAATCATTTTTCTGTATTGACATAAATGAAATCCGACTTTATAAGGGTTGATGATTTCCATAGGGGTCTCTATGTAAAACTTACTCATATCTAAACACATTAGCATCGTTTTTTTCTTCTTTTTTTTTGATTCTACATTACTCAGTATGGGAGTTGAAAATTTTCGATTCATGTTTGGGTATTTGAACAAAATCCAACAGTTGAAAACATGATTGATGTGTTCTTTTCAGGAACAATCGGCCATAATTAGGATGGAACAGATGGGAAAAAATCCATCATTAATTTATGAGGATGACACTCCAGAAAAAAGTGATAACGGGGTTAGCTTTGACAAGATGCTAGAAGATATTGTCATTTCTAATTCAGTGAACTATCCGGTTCAGCAAGTGCTACTACACAGAGGAATCAACGGTTTAGAGGAAGAAGAAATTGAAGATGGAGAAACGGACACAGATGACCTGGAAGAGGAGTAACTTGAAATGTAATTTTCACTGTCGAAGCTTATGGTGAATCCTAATGCGTCAGTATCTATTGTTGAGGTAACTATGTGATAGTTCTACTTACAAAACTGTAACTAAGACTGCCAGATTTTTTGGAAGATTCTCTACATTTCATACATCAATATTTTTTCTATACAGACAATATAAGTATAAAACAATGGACTAATTATTTATGAAATTGTGGAGGGATCCTTATTCTTGAATCGAGAGAACGTTTAACACATGGTTTGTTTAGTTAATTTATTCTATAACCGACTCAATTGTATATTTTTAATATATTGTAATATTTGAAATGTATATTATTTAAAGAGAAATTTATATTAGAACATTCGAAAATTGAAACCAATTTCGTTTGGTTTTAGAACTAATTTTGATGTGAAATTATGCATTGTTTCTTCTTTTCCGTATCTTTGGTTTTGGCAAGTGAAAGTCTTCACATCTTGATAATATATTCCTTGTTGTACCGCTCAGGATTTCTTGAATTTTCTTTTTGTTGTGAAGCCAGTGATGTTTTTGATTTATTTAACGTCATTTCATACAACCTGGTAATAAAATAATTTGCTGCTTTGGTTTAAATCTCAGTGGAAAAATTGTGGAAAATTTTCACAATTTAGTGATATCAGTAAAAATTTCTTTATGAAGCAAGTTATTTTCTATTTTATATAAACAAAATTATATTTGTAGCTATTTGAATGATGATAATTTTCCTTTTCAATTTTTATACATGTTGTTCTGTTTTAAGAACTCCAACGTTTTTAACTCCTTGTGCCTTTGAATGATGTACTTGTTGATTTTCACTGAATCAATGGTGTAGATTTTAATTGATTTGTATCTATTATTGTTGCTGATTGACATGAATTTTCGAAATGTATAAACCAATCTAAATCATATCGCTATATTATTTGCTCTTTCGCTATTCCTTGTTGCAGTAGATTTTTGGTCATTATTGCGAGGATTAGTGTAGTTATGAAAATGCCTGAAATTTGAACAGTCAAATGTACAAATCAACTACCTGCCAATAATATATCAACAATAATTTTAAGGAAATTGGCGGACATAGATTTTAAGTTTCCGTACGCTTATACCTTAATTTACATGTATCTAATTGTAAGCCATCAGAGATAATTCCTCTGTGAAGCATAAATTAATGAAAATCTTGGATCTTGATGCATATCACTTGACTTATGAAATATTTTTTCGCAATCACACTGTAATATATTTGCAAAATTCGGTTCATGTAGATTTCGAATGATTTATGTTATGATCTCTGATCCTTTTATAGTGATATAAAAGACTTTTGACAGAAAAAAAATCGTTACGTTTTATATTTTAATGTTGAAAGTCGAATAGTTATAAGACTGTTAGGTTATCTGGATTATTGTGATGTACAGAAAATTTCTTAATAAAGATCTCGAAAAAGTTATTCGATTTTTTGTTTATCTTCCTGTTACAACTGGCTAGTCTATTTTTCGAATATGCTGCGAATTTGGCACGAGGGTAATTCCCCACCCCAATTACATCGTTTTATGTATAAAGCTTTCATGAAATACAGGTTTTTTAAATGAAAGTTTTCGTTTGGAAAATATTCCAGAAAAACCCATAATTTTCCAAAATCGGTTTAATTTTTCCTGGCTTCTTGTGGGAATGAATTTCACATTTACATAACCACTTTTTCTGCCAACAAATGGCGGTTTCTTGTTAGGTATAAATAACACAACTTTTTGAGCGCTCGTTCTACTTAAACGAGGGCTATATCATTCCGTCACGATGTCTGTATTTTTCGAATTTTGAGCCGAAAAAGGTCTTAATCGACAAGTTTCGACTCACCGATGACGAATCCGTTGAAAAAGTAATCTGTATACACGATAACTCTCGAACGGAACGACCTAGAAACTTAAAATTTTCAGGGTAGGTTCGAATCTCGAATGCCGAAGTTAAGTACGTTATTGGGCGAAGTTCGACCAGGGCTTTCGTTAATATGGTCGTTTGAAATGTTGTATATAAATTGAAAATGATATATTGTAGGTAGATTCTTTTTGTCGATGGATGAACGAGCGCTCAAAATCTCCCTATTTCACGTCATTTTCAATTTTTTTTTTAACTATGTCCACTACGTTAACGAGGCAGTTGAAATCAGACGATTTTTCTCGATTAAATATAACATTATACACAGAGGAGGAGAGAAGACAATAAAGATAGAGGATATTGGTTTTGAGCAGCATTTATTAAGTTTTCTTTAGATTTAGACCAATCGAACACAAATACGTTTAGGAATATTTTCAACATCAGAGAAAAAATAATTGTCAAAATTGTACATTTTTTATTATCGCCGTCACTGTACATTATTAAATATCAATGCCTACTTGTATACATGAAGCTTATTATGTAACTAGGCGATTCTCCCAATGCTGCCACAGTACATGGGTAAGGATAAGGCAGAGGTAATACAATGCTATTATAATTTATTGGAGCAACGTGTGCTTTTAATTAACAAACTGCACAAATCGGAAGTTCATTACTCAATTATGAAATAAAAATTTCATTCATAAATAATTCGCATGAAGGTAATTTAAAAAAATTCAATCAAAATCCAAAGGATCGAGAAATTATTGAAAATACTGTAAACACACCTGGCAATCAACACGACCCTCATTATCAGCACTATATTCCAAAATATTGGAATAGAGGAACAATTTTTTCTCATATACCATTAACCTCCCCTCTAATGTTAATCTAAAGAAGAAAGGAACTTGTGTAGACAATGAGGGTCAGAAATTAGATACAATAAAAACTATAACCACGAAATATATCAGAATTTATCCAAAATATTTCATGGGACACGATTGTGATGATACACATATGAAGACTTCATAATTGTAAAAATAATAACAATTCACAAAAAATTAAAAATATTTTTTGTATGTAAAATTTAATGTTACATTAAGATGAGCTGTTATGAAATTGTTAAGTTCATAAAGACCAATTCCAATCGAAAATATAAATTCGTTGTGACATAAATATTTCAGCGTATAGTTTTCTAAAATTAATACATAAAAATGAACAAAAAACGATTGGAGTGTAGAAAAGTATAAATACAAGTAAAATAGAGAAATTTCATTGTGTTGTAGATCCTTAAAGGTCTTCATAAGTTTAACAGTCTGTACAATTGAGTTTCTATCAAGAACATCATCTTCTTGGTTTACAAATGAATAAATAATATATTGGTCAACAAATGAAAACCTAATGATAACTAATCTATTTTAATTTTACATGAAATGTGGTTAGATTCAAAATGAAAATATCACAGATATAATAGCAACATATACAAACACAAGTTTGATGTTACTCACCAGATGATCAAAAATGCTTAATTATAGAATAACATTAGCTTTCTGAAGAGTTTTTAATCATCATTACAAAAATAATCACTGGATAGTCAAAATTTCTCTCGCAAGATTTGGGAAAAAATTCTTTGATCAACACTGGAAGTTCATTTTTTTTGTGCTTGTATTTGACACCAAACATTTTAAATCTAAGGAAGCTACCATGTTATTGAAAATGTTAAATTTGGGAGAGCTCAGCTTAGTTTGATAATGAAAATTTGAAGTAACCAGACTTCATGATGATAGTAGCCGTTAGCTTCTTTGTTCTCTTGGATAAACAGATATTTTAACCATCCAGTTTGAATACCACGCTGTCTTTGGATTTCATTACATAATGCCTTTACCATGTAGAATCAGTATCGAGCGATTTTATTCCTAAAACTGCTAATGAATTGGAACATTAATAAAATCAATACTACTATCTAGGAAAATATTCATTATTATAGACAGGGTTAATCGATCGAAGAACTAATGAAATCAGCCAAAAGGAAAACGGGGAAAGATTCAAATATGATCGGCTATCAAATAATGACTTCCAAAGTTTTTAAAGATGGATAAATGAATTTCGAATTCTAATTTTTGAGTGTCCGAGCTCAGATCTAACACTAAGGTGAAAAAAAAACACCAGGTTTTAATATACTGCAATGTTTTATGAACACAAACATTTTCATTGAGGAAAATGTGATGAAAAATAGAGTATTTATGATAGCAGTCTTAACTGAAATATATTGTCCATTATTCCAAGAACTTTCTCACTTTTTGAAAAGTGAAAACCGTTTTGGATTTCTCATTGAAAGGTGATAGTTCAGCATAATGAAAAATCTCGAGGCCCGCCTTAGAAAATCAACTGCTAGAGAAAAATGTACATGAGGATCTCTCAAAATAATCGAACTAATCCAGTATTTACAAATAAATACCTAAGGGGAACTATTGAAAATAAAAAATAAATTGAGAATTGTTTCTACTCTGAACTAATCTGAAAATAATAGTTGTGATGAGCAACTGAAATGTACACTTCTCGATAAAAATATACAAATTAAAATAAGCGTTTAAAAAATAATCGATGAGTAATAATACCATTGAAGTGTAAACGGCGAGGAAATGACGTTGCTCCCAGCCGCAAGATATATGAGATTTCAAAACTGACATTTTCATCACAAAGTGATAAAATATTTCACAATTTTCAACAGAATATAATCGCGGAATCACACGCGCTGGGTACACGAATTGGAATCCCCACCCTTAAAAATATCCTTTCTTTATTGAGCGTGAAAGTGCACAGTCCATTGATTATTGACGATAACTTGGCATCGCTACTCCATTTCCTGGGGTAACATAATCACCAATCATTAAACTTGCACTAACTGGATAATTTGCCATCACTAAAGGTTGCTGAAAAAGACAACCCCAAAAGTAGTTATCGCACAATAAAGGGACGAACGCGGGTTCATCAAAATTTACAAGAAATATACAGGGTGGCCACGAAAACTGGACATGGAGATTTCAGTAGGAAATCAAAGAAACTAATTATTCATTCTGTAAGAATTTCAGAGTTGAGCTTGATTGCGTTTCAATGAAATATTCGCCCATATTCAGATGAACATTCTTATTTGTTATCGGTATTGTTTCCCAATACTCACTCACATGGAACAAATAATAAATTGTTGCATTGAAAGTTTTTAAAAAGCATCACTTACTTGTTGGCCGTTTGGAGAAGTAAATAATGATGGCGAAATAGCACCACCTATTAACTGTGCGGTATGGGTGGATGTTGGACTAGCAGCAACTCTTCCTCTACCGGTACTCGAGATACATCCTGGATGGATATTAGGAGGTGCACCATCTGTTAATTGTGAAGTGTCCACTGTACAAGAAGAAATAACTCAAATTTCTCAAATATGACATGAGAAAACTGAAATAGTTTGTTACGCAACAAGTGTGTAAAGGACAGTTTATTTCACAAATGGGTGAAACAGAAAGGCTTTACACGCGAGTTGTATACAATATTTTTCCTACAATCGTATTTGAAAACTTTTCTTTGCCTTCAACATTCCAGAGAAGTGAATTTTTTGCTCTTAGAGCGAAGAAGGGGCACTTTACAAACTTTCTAAATGAGTACTTTACATATGATTGTAGAAAAACAAATTTCCTTCTAATCCCTACCTAAAGCGATCAAATTATTTGCCATTAAGTTATTGTTCAAAACCGTTTGCGTTGTATCCATGGAAACTTCTCCCAGACCATTAACGGACATCCCATTCACCATATTAACAGCTGTAAAATATTCTCGCGATATCAAACAAACTAAAACCACTTTCTCTATGCTTTCTTACCATTTCTTACACCTTGGGCGTCCAATTGGCTCCAATAATTTTCACTAGGAGATACGTTAGAGACACCTGGAGGCGGTTGAACTGGAGCTCCTGTGTATCTAAAGTAGGGGTTTTTTAAGTCTAAGGTATTTGTGGAACACTGATTTGTTCCTTCTACTGTTAATTCGATTGTAACATCATAACTTTGCCTGGAAAGAATTGAATTAGAAATGTCCTGATCGTGAAATAGAACTTAATTACCTTTTATTCGCTACTAATAATACCCTCCCTGTTAAAACCTGTCCTTGTTTCAGAAGGAGAGGCTGTTCAAGCAAACACCTAACCTGATACCAGTGAGTAAGAGGTTCCGTTGGGCCAGTACTCAACCATATCGTTTGTTGAGAACCAGCAAAAGCGACATCGAACCAGAAGGCAAGACCATGGCAAGTACCGGATTCCAAAATGTGGAATTCCAAAGGAATATCTAGAAAACTTCAGGGTGTAGAAATCCAAAACGAAATAATGTCAAGTTTCATACCTATTGTATGTAGGTCTGTTTCATCAGCTTCGAGGAAGTCAACAATATGCCTAATGGATTTACTCATACATATTCTAATATCGAAAGTATCAACAACGGGTTGTCTGAAATATTCTTTAACGGCGCTATTCTGAATTGCTGACAAGTTTACACCATGAAAACACGTTTGAAACCTACGAACAAAATTAAAACTACAGTTCGAAGTGCTCTGAGCCATATATGTGATAAATATTGTCTCACCAGAAATTTGCCTTGCTGTATTGCTCCATGTAAAGTGAATCATCAGTGAACGGAGCTATGTGTAGATCACCACGGGACGGATACATTTTTCCGTTTGGCAAAAGCCATTTTTTAGCGTGTAAATACGTTTCGAGCATCCTCTCGTTATACAACATATATCCCATTGGTTCAGAAATAATTACATCTACCTTTTCGGGAAGCTCGACCTCTTCAATTTTTCCAGGTACGACTTTGATCAAGTCTTTCAAATTATTCGCTTCCACCAATTTCTAAAACACGCATTCAAGGTAAAGATTTGATAAAACAAAATAATAATTTGTTTCACCTGCGCAAAATGTGCCATAGTGGATGCTTCAACGGCATATATTCTTTTAGCACCGGCTTGGGCGGCAAAAAACGACAAAATGCCGGAGCCAGCTCCTACATCTAATACGACTTTATCCTGAATAAAAATATAATGTTTAAATTTCAACTCTCAATTGATTTGATGATATCCTTACCTTGAAATCGTTCAAATTACATAATATTGCTCGTTGATAAGTATACGTCCTAACAAAGTCTTGTAACATGTTCTGTTGTTGAGATAAATAGCCATAAAATTGGAAGTACTGAGTTGCTGAGGAATCTTCTGTTCTTACTGAAAAGACGGAGGCCCCCTTGCCCGATTTAGCCTTTGTCATAGCAATAGTGAAGTTCCTTGCATCTAAAATATTTTCATAATTTTTTTCTTGTTGATAATTTACTACCTTCAACACATCTCCAGAATTTAAAATAAATAATAAAATCTTCATTAAAAAAAAAACAATAAGATATTCAGGAATAGACCAACATAAATTTTCAATTCATCCTTGAATAGAACATTCTGAAATCATTCAACATTAAACGAAATGAGCAACGGAATTGATTACACACCAATTATTGATGGATTTGGAGATAACATGATATATCCTCAGAAATTGAAATTAGTCGTATAAAAATCTATTATTTTGTTGACACAAATGTTCATTTAATGAAATAAGCCTTTTGATCGTTGGATCGATGATTGAAATTGAATAATAATATATAATAATAATTCAACAGAAAGTTTTATGATTAAAAAAATGTAAATGTATAGTTACTACCTAATTGAGCCATTATCTTTTCAATGGAGAATAGAATACATATTATTAGCAATATCTTATCCTTTTCCAACAATTGGTTTTTCAAGAATGCTGATTCAATATCGGAACAGCGAATGAAATAATAATTTCCATTGAGAGGATTCGAGAAAAACCTTTATTGTTGAGCAGAAATCATGTAAAGAGGAGAGAATGAAACGGCCTA
This sequence comes from Aphidecta obliterata, assembly GCA_963966015.1. Classification (NCBI taxonomy): domain Eukaryota; kingdom Metazoa; phylum Arthropoda; class Insecta; order Coleoptera; family Coccinellidae; genus Aphidecta; species Aphidecta obliterata. Next base: position 11,309,018 of record OZ014436.1, read on the forward strand.
GACTTAGGCATTATATGATTCATGAATTTCACCAAAATATTGGAGAATGAAAAAACAATAAAAACTCACCTTCTGGATTTCTGAATTTAAAAAGTAGAGATTCATTATCGAAAGTAAATAAATAAGACGAATTCCCAAATCGGCAACACTCTGTATTTGTACACACAGAAAATTCAGCTATTTCCATCTGATCTGCAATTTATAGGTTAGAAATTTTAGAGAGGCAGAATTCGTTATATTCAATAATAAATTCGTTAAAATCAAAAAGAACCAATGTAATAAATGGCAACTTATAAGTAAAACACACGTTATTTCATTAAATTGACTTAGAAAATGCAAAAAACTTCGAATGTTGTGATGCCGCATTCGCCAAAAAACAGGACAAGAATAGTGTTAATTTCCACAATATTTTCGGTAATGAAGTCGTTAAAGGTGATAATGATTCAGAAATATTGATAAATGTGTCGGTTCTTCAAAAAATCATTTTATTCAACGATAAATTATTGAATGAGCGGGATGTTTCGGGCCAAAACAAACGGTCCTTGCTATTCATGAACCGAAAACTACTACAAATTGACTCACCATCATACAGTTTAACATTAACACCTTGCGGATCATATTCAGCAGTTAATCTTAATTTCTTATTATATTTAGGTATAGCCTGATGATCTTCATTAATAACAAAAACTTCAATTATCCAACTCTTCAGCGCCATTTTCAATACTCAAACACACAACAGTCAACCCGAGTCACACTTGCAGGCTCAACATAGGGATGCGGGAACAACCGAACAAATCAAACAAAAGTATGAAGTGCTTTATCCGTCAAAAGTAATTTAAAGAGCGCTGCGCATGGCAAAGGCTCTCCACGATTGATAGACACCTATGAATGAAATTGATATCAACCAACCCCTATTTAATTCATATTGATCCAAAAAGACATCATCCCCATATCAAAGATTCTGCAGCATCTTATCACATTATTTACTTAACTATTTCTCGATAGACAATTGAAACTATACTTTGATGATGATTCGAAAGTATAATTCTTATTTTACATTAGAATGATTTTCCTCATTTCCAGGTTGAAAAATCGATAAGTAATTACAGTTAAATATAGGTAGTTTTTTTCAGCTACATAGGACGATGCGCTGATGCGTATAAAACATCAAAATTTCATTACTTATAAAAGGGTTATCGCATATCCAAACCCAGTAACTGATTATTATGTTAACCTTAACATCGTCAATCAGATTGAAATCGAATCAATTAAAACTCGATTTCATAATTGTTTATCGGACGATCTGCCGAAAACAAATATTATTGTTAACGGCGAAGTGCGAATGAACAAGTTCTAAAGTTCCATCTAGTGACACCAGAGCAGAGCAGGGTTATAAAATTGAATTTTTCTACAGTATTACAGTACAGATACCGACCTATAGGTCGGTAATAAAGTTTACAATGAATTTCGAAAATAGGTACCTTCCTTTGTTCCTTTATCTATGGAAAATAGGTTATGAGATTCTTGAATGTTTGACGTTTCGTTGCATTTTCCACTCAGATTTTCAATATTCTGAGAGAAAATCGATATTGAATATTTAAATTTACCTCAACTATTAACAATCTACGATTTGGTAAAATGATCGATCATTTGAGGAAGAAAATTCATTTAGGATTTATAATTTATGAAGACTATAAATGGCTTATAAATTCGTATGTCTTAGTTAGTCAATGATAACCATTATGTTATATTTTCACTTTCCATTAAATATGTTACTCGTAGGACTTCTTCACTGAGAATCATTGGTCGAAATTACCTGAAAGCTGGAAAACTATGAGGATGTTATCTATAAATGAAATAGCCGAACTGCTAGACCACAATCAACAGTCAAAGTTGAGAATTCCTTGAAACAATAAGAAAATTATCTCAAACCATTTATCGTTTTTAGAACTTTCATATTTCCTTTGTCGGTCCTAGCTCTGAAAACAGTTTTCCGAGATGTGAATATTACAAGAATTCAAACTGGAAATATTTACTCCTCATGTAAACTTGTGCAGGATGAGAAATTGATGAAAATGTTTTGGAAAAGTGTGAAACTCAAGAAAAGACATGAAATTCTCATCATGTCTGAGGTAATATTCTAAATATACAGGGTGTTCCTAAATTGGAGGTACAAACAAAGTGGGGAGATTCCTTGAGATTTTTTTTCTTGAAATCGGCAGCAGATAGGACAAAACTACAAACATAAAGTTTAGTACAACAACAAAGCTACTTTTTACATTTTTTCGAATTGAAAGTGGCTCACCAAAAAAAAGTTCTGGAGGAAAACGGGACAGTGTTCCAGAAAAAATCTCGCCCTGTAGATTTGCTATCGAAATTGGCATGTCACATGGTGTATACTCTCAATTGTAATATCTATGCCAAATTTCAGTTGAATATCTTGTGAAGTGTAGATACTATGAGAAAAAAATTCAAACTTTAACACCCTGTATCTCGAAAACGAAACGTTTGCGATCCCATGTTTATGGGACTTTTTTCTTGAAATTACTTAAGGAATCTCCCCTCCTTGTTTGTACCTCCAATTTGGAACACCCTGTATTTCAGAAACGAATATTGATTAATTATATTTCAGCTTTGTAATGAAATGGCAACGAAATCAGACTGCTTTTATATAGTAGATATAGGCTCAGGTCTTGGTCATCTGAGTCGGATGCTAGCATATGGATATAATTTCGAAGTGTGCTCAATTGAAGCACAATCAAACTTAACAAATCAGGCGAAGTATGGGTAAATGTACTTAAGTAGGTTGAAAGTAAATGATTTTTGTTTCAGAATACTTTCTGCTAATTTCAATGTGGTCTATAAGAAAAAATATGGTCTCCAACATCAATCTAGACATGTTAATATGCGGATAAAATCTGATATACGTAATGAGGAGTTTTTGAATGTAATATATCTAAAACTTAAAATGTATATATTTCAAACTGTGCATTTCAGCTTGTTTGCTCAGCATTCGGTAAGGACAGAAAAGATTTCAAGTTTGGAATTCTCGGACTGCATCCTTGCGGAGATTTGGGCCCTACTCTAATTCGTTTATATAATGAATTGCCAAATATCAAATATATCAATGTTGCAGGGTGTTGTTATATGAAATTATCCACAATGGAGTAAGTTCCCTCAGCTGCAAATCAAGTTGAATAGATTTTGAATTTATATTAGATTTTCCCATCCAGGTTTTCCTTTGAGCCAATATTGTCAAGAAAAAAAATATGAACTCTGCTACCATTCAAAAGAGATAGCTTGCCATGCTATAGAAAATTATATACAGCAGTTGTTGGAAGGGGAATATTGGAAGTTGCGAATTCATGCTTATCGTGCAACAATCGAAAAGATTCTATCTGGAATTGAACCCGAGTTCAAACATATTCCTCTTGCCAATGTAAAATATTCTAAAGATCTGGATTTCGCAAGGTTCGTATTTTTTTCCCGTAACTTGTAGAAGTAAATAAGAAATTATTTCAGCTACTGCAAGAAGGCTACAGCGAAGCTATTGGGTGATATTATAAATTCAAATCATATAGAAAGTGAAGAAATTCAGGATTGTTTAGAACAGTGGAATAGCGTTGTGATATTCTATTCTTTCCGTTTGTTTTTCGCTCCTCTGATCGAATCTATTATTCTTTACGATAGATTATTATGCCTGATGGAAAAAGGTGATTGAATATGACAGCAATTTTCAGGAAATGAATTTTGTTCTTTCAGGTACCAAAGGAGATTTGATACCAGCTTTCGACAACAGAATATCTCCTAGAATGCACATTCTTCAAGGATTCCGAGTGGATTAACCTTGGGCAAAATTACTACAAAGAAAATTTTATTTTTGTACCAGAGTGAATGTTTTACCCTTCTTCTAATCGTGCCTATTGAAATGTATATACATTTTGGTGATTAATTAAATATTCATTAGAATGTTGAAAATTATTAGTTGGAATCAGGATATATTCCGTGTTGCTGTAAGTGTGGAAAATATTCACAGTTTTTTTTTTTCATTCATATGAATGATTATCAAGAGGCAGAATCAATTTGGTTTTGAATTTGAACAACAAATGGCCAAAAATTATTGAATAGTTTGTAACGCCAGTCGCCATCTATTGAATTTCTTTACAATCAAATTCTTATTCGAACATAGATGGCACTAAGTGTTTCAAATTAATCAATTATATGCAACCAGTAAAACGCACAATATGCAACAGGGGTTGCAGATAAGCGGAGAATTTTCGAAATCGGGAAATACCAACTTTTATTTTCGTTTTCCGTATTTCGAGAGAGATCAGTTAATAGAGTAGGATGGAAGTTGTACAATAATTATTTCCCCCATAACGAGCCTGATTCAATTGATAGCGAACAGCAATATTCGAAAAAATGGATGCTCCGAGATGGAAAACACCGAATCGAACAGCAGAAATGTACATTTCGAAAAGTTCGCAACCGAAATTAAGGCTCTCTCCGTGAGATATCCGCGTAATCATGAAAAACTTGCGCAAGGTAGGCCGAGTAGAAGCAGCTGTAACTGCTTGAAGATCGCATTTACTCCTTCTGTCAGTTCACCAATGGTGGCGTACACGTGACGTCGCGCATTGTCAAAAGGTTCAGAACTTCGTTGATGAACTTTAAATATAACTACAACGACAAAAAAAAAACACGTGTGAAAAATGAAAAAAACAAATGAGGATGTGCCCAAAGTTTAAGTTTATTGTGTAACCAAGAAGAGAAAAGTACATACTGGAGGAAAGATATATTATTATTCGCATACCAGAGAAGTTGCAACATAACCAAACTTTGTATACATATCTTTTTGTAACAAGTTTTTTTTTGTTTTCTGTGATTCGTGATATTTACAAATTTGAATGGAAGAAGTCCGTTAAATGTATGAATTCCTCGGTCTTGTGAAGGTGAGTGATTTTTCCTTGTAACACCCGGTTATTCTTGATAGTACCGTTGTTGAGATTTTTCATTCTTGAACTGTGCTTCAGATTAGTCATTTTTAATTGGAAACTTATAATTAACCGCATCCTCTCTATTCTTTGTATTATATTTCGTAGTTCCGTTTATTTTTCTCGTTGAGCTGGTAGATGCCTTGTGATTTGTTGAGTTTATTTCAGTAAAAAATTATTATACTTGCTCAAAAAATATCCATAATGGGACTAACAAATTTGTTTTCTTCGTTATCAGATTATCATACCATAATAAAATGTTTACTGAATATAGCACTGCTTTTTTGTCGAATTTAAATAGGAAAGTATAAGAAATGGAAATAAAAATAGAAAAGATGATGAAACTACTTTTTCTAATTTTTCAGAAATTTTCAACTTGTTTACAAAATATTTTGAATTTTCGCATCGTTCTTTCAATTAATTGATGAGCGAAAATTGCTACTATTTCGGTCTTTATATCAGATGTTAGTTTTGGTAGACAACCCCCTTTAATTATTCAGAGTATTCTGTCTGGGGTGAAGATAAGGAAACACGATACCCGGTTAGTTTTGAGGGTGGTTAGTGACTATTTTCCCTTTGTCCCTTGCGTGCTTTACAGTTCTGAGGAAACATACTGAATGAAATATGATTTTAGTTTGTCAGTCATTTCCGCTTTGTATCATTAAGAATTCTCGTTAACTTTGTGATTAACTTGGTTTTTTAATTGGAAACAACTTCGAAACACGACATTGTCTGAACAAATAAGTGCCGAAAAATTGTATATATCTTTAATACGAACTGAGGAAAAATTTTCAATTTTACGTGTTCACTATCCATGCTGCCATTCGGACGGCGAACGTTCTCAGGATGAACTTTTCACATGCATACGGTATTCTAAATCCATCGAGACGTTGCATCTGAGAATCACTTCAACCTGCCAGTATTTGCATTTATGAAATAATTCAGATTCTTCGAAGTTTCGGCGACAAAACTCCTTCGGTATTCAAGGTGCTGAGATAATTCTGGATTGACTTTATATTTAGATGTCAAAAAGAACAGCATGACCAGTTTGAAACGAGAACATAAGTGAATTACAAACTGGAATTTGATCCTTCGTGAAGATACTCGTAATCCCAGTAGTGCTTGGAAAATGAGAAGAAAGTAGTGGTTGAGATGTCGATTTTCTGCATACTGTCGATTTATCGTGTTTTGATTGGGAAAATTTATTGATGTTTTTCCTTTTCAACCGCTTTTACACATAGGGTACACCAATGGTGGATGCGCACCCTTCTCTTGAATATAATCCATGGAAAAAAGTTTAACTCTATTTAAGTACAAGGAACATAGGAATTTCGGACACGCCAAAGTGTTGAAAGTAGTAGGCCTGTTTTGATAGGATTTTCAAATTATACCTACAGCTGGCTTCCCTTGAAGGAACACCACTTGATACTTTATCGAAATTATTGATAAAAATTAAAATTAATCAAATTCTGACGATAAACATCTGAAATTTATTGAGGAAAAGAAAACTTGAACCATATGTCCTCTCTCGCAAAGTATTGAAACTAGTTGTCTATCTCATAACTGAGTATGTCGAGTGGTTCGAAATGATTAATTAAATCTGGACTATCAGTCAAAATATTTCTCGAAAAAATTAATGAAATTATTAATCATATCTGGACTATCAAGTATGGATATTATTTTTTCCCAATAAAATTTATTAATTATTGTCCGATTGTCAATTATATTATTTCCAAATGAAAGTAATTAATTATATATCTGTATTATCAATTTTATTATTTCTCAATGAAATTATGTGATTAGATCTTTGCTATTTATTGGATTATTGGAACTCTATTAAAATACAATGAACATAGGAATTTCGGACACGCCAAAGTGTTGAAAAATAATAGGTCAATCAACATCTGTTTTGATGGAATTTTCAAATTATACTTACATATTTGGAAAAACAGCTGGCTTGCCTTGAAGGAACACCACTTGATAATTTATCGAAATTATTGAAAGAAATAAAAATTAATTAAATGAATAAAATTCTGACGATAAATATCTGAAATTTATCGAGGCAAAAAAAACTTGCCCCTTATGACCTCTCTCGCAAAGTATTGAAACTAGTGTCTATCTCATAACTGGATATTTAGTGGGGTAGTTCTAAATGATTGATTAAATCTGGTCTATCAATAAGAATATTTCTCGAAAAAATTAATGAAATTATTAATCATATCAAGTATGGGTATTATTTTTTCTCAATAAAATTAATTAATTATTGTCGGATTGTCAATTATGTATATTATTTTCGAATAAAAGTGATTAATTATATCTGGATTATCAATTTTATTATTTCTCAATGAAATTAATTAATTAGATCTTTGCTATTTATTGGATTGATATGAATCATAATGCTTTTATTTCGAACAATTAAGTTTCATATAAAACCCATTGATTCTTTATCTTATTATGTCAATGTTTGCTCAGGTTTTTTAGTGGGTTATACCATTCTACGACTTGATTTTATCTTGGCTCGGACGGATAGGGGATTTTGAACAGGGCAGGGTGAAACTCGAGAAATATGTACACGAATTGTTTGTTTTTCTATCATCATGTCATAAAACTGAAATAATCGTAAAACTTGTGAGTGTTATGTTTAAGTTTAAGTTATTCTTCTGTTCAAATTCAATGTGTATCTTTCAGCAGGGGAGTACCATAAGTTCTGAATCATATCCTTTCTGTCCTGGAAAAGTGTTTGTAATAAATCCAGCACCTGAATCTTTCAGCTGTCAGCGTTATGGGATAGGCCAAATGCGAGATATATCGTATTTTGATTATGATCTATTCTACATTCAACTAGCGTTTAACTAGATAAACAGGTTGTTCTCCTCTGTACAATGACGCCGAGCAATATGTGGCACGGTGCTTTCAGTATGGTATATTCGTCAACTGTACCCGTTTTAACGCACTTCGTAATTATTTGCTCGATGCCTAATTTAATTATTCACTCGACCGGCGAACCGTTGAATATGCCGTTTAGAGATATGCTGCTTTTTTTTGCTATTGTCGCAGACGCGTTTATCGTCTAAACTGGACGTGACGATTTTTCAAGTTGGCTTCAATGTCCGCACTGAGTCACGAAATTGCGAGATGTGTCTTGCTCTTCTTCTTGAATTTCAATGAGTTAGTTTCGAGGAATCAGTTTTCCTGTAAGGTAACGATTGGTTATTTTCAATTGAATCAACACTGCCAATGTTCTGCAAGATTTTTGTTGCCTTTTCCTAGAACCAGGTCTGCTTCAAGCTGGAGTCATACCTTCCATTTTCCGATGTGTGTTGTTATTTCAACGCTTCATTTCACAGTTGCGTGTGCCCAGTTATCTGAATCTTTGCTGAAGACTTAACATTATGCATCGTAAATTATCCAATGTTGATTATACGAATTCTAACACCTTTTACTGTTATATTCAATTATGGCTCGAGTGGAAAATGATTGCATTTTAAGGAATGGGGACAGTTTGTTCTGCTCGAGGTAACTACTGCCAATGTGGATAGGAATAACTTTTAACCTCCATTAGCATATTTGAGTACTATGGGTGTTGAAAAAAATCAGGATCTTCCTGATTCCTTGGTTCTCATGTTCCTTCATTGTCATTTTCTGAATCGAAGATATTAGTGAAAAAGTTGGGACAGGAAACGTATGAACATGAACGTTCAGTATTCCGTCGACTTCGTTTTTGAGGGTCGCTTCATAATGGATGAATTTTTATTTTATCTATTTTAATGTATTTTTAACATCTATTTGATATGATTTTTCACGTTCCACACACCTTCTCTATACGAACTTCAACTAATCCAAATCTCACACTTCTCCGTACGCTCAATGTTTCCGATTTCCGAAAGGGGTACAAAGTTTTCTTCCTAAGTCAGTTGGACAATAATTCGATAGAGATGAAATTCTGCAATCAAATGAAAAATGACGTATTCAAGCTACATGCAAAATTTTGTCCAGACCGCATGACTAGAACCATAGAAACCATAGAAAATTATAACTTTCGCACGGAAAGACCTAGAGACTTGAAATTTTCAGGATAGGTGTGGATCTCGAATGTCGCGGTCACGTTTATCAATGAGCAAAATGATACTACGGGTTCCGTAAATATGGTCGTTTAAAATTTAATTTTCTTGAAAAATTCAAAACTACGGATTCGACCGTGACGAAATTTCGTATTTTGATGGAGAAAGATATATTCAAGCTACATTTTCTACAGATCGCATGACAAGAACCATAGAAACCATAGAAAATCATAACTTTCGAACGGAAAGGTTTAGGGACTTGAAATTTTCAGTATAGTGTGGATCTCGAATGTCGCGGTCACGTTTATCAATGAGCAGAATTAGACTACGGGTTCCGTAAATATGGTCGTTTAAAATTCAGTTTTCTTGAAAAATTAAAAACTACGGATTTGATCGTGACGAAATTTTGTATTTTGATGGAGAATGATATATTCAAGCTACATTTTTTCCAGATCGCATGACCAGAACTATAGAAAATTATGACTTTCGAACGGAAAGGCCTAGGGACTTGAAATATTCTGGTTAGGTGTGGATCTGGAATGTCGCAGTCACGTTTATCAATGAGCAGAATTAGACTACGGGTTCCGTAAATATGGTCGTTTAGAATCAAGTTTTCTTGAAAAATTCAAAACTACGGATTCGACCGTGACGAATTTTTGTAATTTAATGGAGAATGATATATTCAAGCTACATTTTGTCCAGATCGCATGACCAGAACCATAGACATCATCGAAAATTATAACTTTCGAACGGAAAGGTTTAGGGACTTGAAATTTTCAGTATAGGTGTGGATCTCGAATGTCGCGGTCACGTTTATCAATGAGCAGAACTAGACTACGGGTTCCGTAAATATGCTCGTTTAGAATCAAGTTTTCTTGAAAAATTCAAAACTACGGATTCGACCGTGACGAAATTTTGTAATTTAATGGAGAATGATATATTCAAGCTACATTTTGTCCAGATCGCATGACCAGAACCATAGACATCATAGAAAATTATAACTTTCGAACGGAAAGGCCTAGGGACTTGAAATTTTCAGGGTAGGTTTTGATCTCGAATGTCGCAGTCACGATTATCAATGAGCAAAATAAGACTGGGGGTTCCGTAAATATGGCCGTTCAAAATATTTTTTTCATGATTATTTCGAAACTACGCGGTCCAGATCGCATTACCAAGACCAAGATACCGTAGAGAATTGTAGCGAATCATCGAAAAAAAAAATTGGTCACCTAGAGCACTGACGTGAAGTCTGGAGTTTCGCTTCTGTTCGAATTTTTTTTTACAGCTGTTAAAATTTTTTTCAATTGGTTTCTAAAACTGGAAAATGCGAATCTACCTACAATGTGAATGAACGAGCGCTCAAAAGCTCCTGACTTCACGGCAGTGCTTTTCCAGATTTTTGAACCATATTTGATTATATTTGCATCGGTTCCGCGTCTTCTCGCTCTAGGATACATATTATGAAAAGATGATTCAACTCATAAAAATTCGATTGTAACAGTTAAAACAAGATTATTTATTATTTGCAGTTTCTCATAATCATTCAATAGAAGCAATATTTCTACCTATTTTTTTTTTACCAATCTTTAATCATTGCATATAATTCGTTTGAATATTGTTCTATTACGTCCGCTGCGAGCGATACAAATTAGCAGAACACGATACCTTCGAGCGTTCAAAATTTCGTCGACTTCGTTTTTTTATCGTCGGTCTATGGAAATTTTTTTATTTGATTTATTGTTCTTGTAACACATATTATTCATGTATTTTGGCTTTGTGCAGTGCTTCTCCATATAGACTTCAACAATGCCGAATCTTCCCCTTTCTTGTACGCGCAATATGATTGAAAAACGTTTTTTACTTTCAGAATATATCGATGAACTATACGCAAATTATTTTTCGCTTCGCAGATATCGAATGAAATGGTTTCCAAAGGTGATAATGAGCAACCAAAGTATGAAATTACTCCAAATGAATTCATTCACGTATTTCAAACCAATGCCAGTTAATGCTTGTTGCGCCGTGTTGAATAACCAACATAATAGGACCTCATTTCTTTGAAGGAAGAAAATTATTCACTTTTTTTGAAATATGACGTGGATTTCGGTCAACTGATCTATCACGATTAAACAAACAAAATAATTCTAATAATGAACTTCTCGAATCTGAATGACTCATTGGTATTAGAATAATTTTAAGGCGATATGTGGAATCACCTTTTTTTCTGCAGACTTCAGCACCAATGTGAAAGATAAGGCATTTTTAAAATCCCTTAAGCATTACGGAGTTTTGAAGGCTCCCAAACTTAATATAGCTCGTAATTTTCACCGATAGTTATAAAATCCTTCTCGAACGGCTGCGGTCAATATCCAAGGATCTCGTTCATTATCTGCGTTTTTTATGTCTTCATTAACGTCAATGTTCCTTGTGTCATACTTATGGAGTTACCTTTTTTTTACAACGAAGCATTAGTGTAAAAACTGTTTTTAACTGATATTTATGTAGTAATTCTCATAAGCAACGTTCCCCCTTAGATTTTTCAACGTTTCAACTTTCGTTGCTGGAGAAAAAATTCGATATTAATAATGTTAATAAATGTTACAATAATTTCAAGAAACCAAGGGATTATTGAATGTGCAATTCCGATTGCTCGTATGAATTGGGAATATTGTTTTTTCTGCGGCCGCATACGAATTTGGAGAGCTCATTCAGACCAAATATACCTATACAAAAAAGGTCATCGGTACAGAGTAATACATAGGTATCCATCACTTCGCCAAAAACAATTAGATCCTGATCAAAGTGTTGATTGGAGATTATCTAGTTCAAAACACGCCGTGTTTTCGTATCAAATTCTTCGCGAATCTTATCGCAACACTTGTCGATGTGCCACTTCAAAAATCTCCGACATGAAATGATCTGGCACTGCCCTAAGCTCAATGATGATGAAACGTCTAATCCCAATCGGGTTGAGGCAAAATGCGTATCCGTATTCAAATCTGCGAGGCAAAATTAGTATTCAGAAACTTGTTCAGGGAATTAATATCAGATTCTTGCGAGTCCTACCAGCATGTCTACGTTATTGACGTTGTTAATTTCTTCGCAAATAACAACAAGCTGGAGCTCTCGGCCAAAGCAACATCTTGAAGAGTGGTTCTGTTTGAATTGGCGCTTTATTGAATTTTCCGCAATTTTTGTTGCGTTTATTTTCAATGGAGTCCGACTGAGAATGGCTTTCTCAATGAGCCCCACTATATCACGATTAAATGAGCAATTAAAACTTGGGTAATTACCTCCACTACTGCCAGAGGTGGTATGGGGGTATTCGGCATCGAAGAAAGCGTTCTGAATGGTACATTTGGGTCAGGTGTAATTGAGGATCGAAACTTTTCTCTATTAGTTATGGCGTAGCAGATTTTTATTCACGTTACAAAGTACACTTCGACATTAAATTCAAATGAATCAAAAATTAATTTTATTTTATTCGGTCAAATGCATTTTTAACACATATTTGATAAGATTTACAGGTATCTACACTCCTCTATATAAACTTTAACTTTGTTGAATCTCACAATCATCCGTGCTCGCAATATGCTGAAAAAAAGTCCACAGCTGCGTCGTTTGAATATTTTAGATGAAAGAAGTAAAAGATAAGAGCAATATTCCGAACAAACTACTGACCAACGATCAGTCGAAGAAAATCCCTCTGATCCGTGTAATTTCTGGGGAACGAAATCTCCACTTTTTCTACAATCTTCCTGGAGAAGCTATCTTCTCTTTGTGTTCGAATAACGATTTCCAGGATCTTTCCGTTTTCTTCAATTTTCATGTTATTGTATTCTCGACGTAATTTCCAGCGTCAAAGGTATACTGAAAACAGTCGGGATAGGAAACGTATAAACGTTAAAAATTCCGTCGACTTGGTTTAAGAGGATCTTCAAAATTTTTTTTTTATTCGTTTAAATGCATTTTTAACACACATTTGATCAGGTTTACGGGTATTTACACTCCTTCTCTATTGTGTATTTTAAGGGATGATATTGAAAATCAAATGCGCGATATGTTCAAACCAAATTAAAATATGTAGAGGAAGCTGTAAAAATTGCAAAGTAGATAATTGCCAATTCACAAACGTTTGGTTTCGAAAATCGATGTAATTTAATTTTTTTTTCACTTTATCAACCTTCATATCCGGTTAATTGAGATTTCAAATTCCCTTCCAGAATACATATGGGATCTTAAAATTGCCGGGTGTTGAACGGGTTGTGGAACTAAGTCCGGCGTAAAAAAAAATGGTAAATGCATATTCTCCACATAGATATGTAGTAATATTCTGCACTTTCCAAATGGCAAAAAGTGAGGCCTTGAGATCGTTTCGGATTTGTTTCACAGGAATTTCAGCCGCAAAATATTTTCGAACGATTTCAAAGATCAATTATTGGGAATTATCACATTACAGTTCCATTGATTCTGGTATATTTCTGAAACGAAAGAGTTAATTTCATTCGGTGCAAATTCATTCATTGATTCATTACCAACCGTTCATTATGACGCTTTTGGCGCCCAATGGTGAATATACGAGCTATAGCTATTGCTAATAGCGAACTGTTGTAGTGGGCGTCTGTGAAATGGTTCATTTATTACACTTGAATGAATTATAAACGCGCGCTAATTACCACTGAAGATCATAAATGTTAATCATTGAATGTTGGTACATTTCTATTTCGGATGAGTAAAAGGTAGACGGAAATGAATAATTAAATCCTTAAGCATTTCACTCCAAGTTAAAAGTATTCACTAATTATCTTGCCCTGTACTCGTTAATAATTTTTTTTTCAAATCGAGATGCGTACAGGAGATCAACTGATTAGACGTGTTATAAGCGTTTTTCTGTTTCTCTATATCGAGAAAATGTAGAACGAGCCTTCGATATCTTGGGATATTCTCATGTTCGACGCCGATCTGAAAATTCATATGTGAACGTTTGGAAATTGTCATTAAATTGCCCCAGTTCTCATGGAGGGTTATCGAACAAGAGTGTTGTTCGGAATCTTAAATCAAACGAAGGAATTCAAATATCACTCCAGACGAATTGAATTTGAATTTAACATGAACTGAAAATTTCAAGGGGTGATAAAATTATTTTGTCATCAAACGACTATTGATGGAAATAATGAACGTAAAATCGAGGCATCAATTTATAACTATTCATTATGGGAAAACTATCCAACATACAGTCATCAATAGCATGCGTGTATGATATTACTCAATCGAAATTTTTAGCTGCAATTCGTGAGTCACGTGGAATCTCAACTTTTTTTAGTACAAATATTACTTAGGGAATAAAAAAAATAAAATAAATATTTTATGAGATATTAATGGGACAGAATTGCAGGGAGTGACCAGGAAATTATGAATATACTCAGTGTTACACTTAAAAGGAATAATTTCTTGAACTTCTCAATGCCTGATAGTGATATTTTTAATTTTAATCAAGTGGTCGTTTAGCCTCCTTATCTTCGATTCACTTTTTCGGAGCGAGTTGAGACTTTTGTGTGAAATTTCTTTGTTAGAAAAATTCAATTACCTATTTGATACGGTGCACTGCGGGAAAATAATCGAAACGATTCAATTAATTATTCATAAGAGAACGAATATCAATACTAGGATCTTTGTTGCTACCATAATCGCAAATTTTCACAGTCAATTTTCCGATTTTCTCCATTCTTCTTATTCATACCTCATACCTTCGCGTGTCCGTCGTTTATGCATAATTAATTAATTTAGTATTACCAGGATTATTTCCTGAGACTAATGGCAACCAAGTGAATGATGGTTGGAAACTGACGTCTTAATTAAGCACTTCGTATGCGTCTCTGTGTAGATGTTGGTTTGTGTGAGGTTTTATTCCGGACTTTACACTTATAGCTAGATATGTTGAAGTATTCAAAACTTCGTTGTACCTCTCCATGTTTTAAATTTTTCTACTATTCACTTGAACAGAATGAACTCTACATTTTGAGTTTATAAAGATTATTTTCTCAGAGCGTGGCCATAATCTAATAATACACTTCGAAGGGAAACTAATCTATGGATTATAAGTTCATTATTTACATATTAGCTTTTGTAATACCCTCTTAACGTTACAGTTTAGGAGGTATGTGGTGGGAGTGTCGATTATATACCGTGGGTATAATTTATTCAATCCAGTAAACAGAAATAATAGCATTATAAGAACGAAATTTTCATTGGGGTTATCCATTGAAGGGTATGAAGTTTAGTTCAGGTGTTATACAGGTGCGACAAAATTAGGTGTACTTTCTCGAAAGAATAACACGTCATTAAAAAAAATAGCGAATGAATTAACCATCTGTTTACGTAATAATAATAATAGAAGCATGAAAAAATCGATTTATGATGCGAATTCAGGTTGTGATGTTCTCAATTACGACCCACTGCAAAAAATGATCATCTGCATAATGTTAACTGGTGATTATTGGAATTAATAACTCTCAATTCGTAGGCAGTTGCTGTTGACTCGTAGGAGTTACGCGAAGGTGAACTATGCGACTTAAAGAGACAATTTCTTCAGAAGGTTTCTCCGAATTTGGAGTGGTGCATTTTCGTATTTTATCTCTCGTTATGTTCATCTTATTGTTGCACTAATTAATTTCAGTTTAGTAGAAATTCCTAAATTTTTCACGTCTACCAAACATCCTGTGTATCACAGAAGTTCTCGAGTCCTGTTCACTCAAAAATAAATCCAATATGAGGTGTTCTTTCCTTGAACCTCATTAATAAAACATAAGCGATGAATAATAACTTTCAATGTCAAATGAAGATATGCACACTGAGTTTTACAAGCGGACCGTTGAAGTTGTAATCTCTCGTGAAATAAAGCGAAAATTTTAAGTGAATAATCCTTCTTTTACTTCAGACTAAACGGACGGGACCTGTCCTGCGGACCATTATTTTTAGACCGGATGTGGAAGATTCATTTCATTAGGTGACACTACTTCGTGGTCTTCCATTGATATGTTCCTGGGATATTTCAGTTTCTCCCAGCGTCCGGTAGAACTTTTATGATATTTCGATTTGATTCCAGTGTTTTGTCTGGGAAAATTTCTTCAAGGTGTAACATTTCTTATATCACTGATTTTATTTAAGTGGAAATTTTGAATCCCTATAGAAATCTGTTGCTGTAAGGGTTCGAAACTCGCAATGTTTTTCAGTCTCAATTATCGCGGCAGTCGTTCATAAAATCATTAGTCAGCCAACGAAGAAAAGCTATCATCATTTCTCACCAGCCAATTCACTCCCGAAGTGTAAAAATCAGGAACAATCAATAACTCTCTAGTTAATAAAGATGAAGTGTTATGGCGGTTCGAATAAAACCAGTAAAAGGAAATGTACAATTATTCAAACTTGCGAATAACATTGATAACTGCATTACAAAGAGGAGATAAATTGTACTTGTGGCATTTGAAGAAGCACTTTCATTCCACTGCTTAGCCATCGATAATGATGTTCGCTCTTCATATAGAAAATTCCAACTTGAATCTTTGATGGATGCTTGGGACACTTATTCCTATTTTCTAACGAAGTTATGAAATGATTGAAAAAGGTCGGAGTTTGACCCTATGTAACTTCAGAGAGGGTTGGAATTTTTTTTGCCCTGACGGTTCCGAAGGTTTATCTTCAGAAATGATAAATCAACTCCCCAAAGACAGTGATCTTGGGATCATTCCTAAGAAACATTATACCCAACAAGATGATCGTAGGTGTTTGTAATCGTTTCGAGTTGCCTCCTGCCTTAGATGTTGTTTGTATACCGACGGTAACCCATTCATATTACCGTATTAATTATAATGCTACTTCCTTTACGATCGCATAAATGAATTTTCGCTCATAATACGTGATTCTGTTGTGTTTTCGCTTTGGTGATCGTGAAGCTTTTTTCACAGCAAGCTCAGGTACGCACGAAGTTATATTTGCTATTATCACACTTTATCGAACTTATTATTACATCGCTGTTTTCCGTTATGATTTCACCCACTTTAATGGGTTTATTGCTATGGAGGTGTTTTTGATGATCTAACGGCTTGATAGCACGCGATTTCGTGCGATATCTGGCTCAAAATAGATGAAATTGAAAAAAAAATTGTTTTGAAGCGACCCTTTCAAACGAAGTCGACGGAATATGGAACGTTCATACGCGATTTTATGTAATATTTTCGACGCAGAAAATTACTCGGATATTGCAGGAATGTGAAACTCGGGAAGATTATGAAAATCCTAATCGAAAAATACCGACAAAAAGGCTTTCCTTCTGGAATGGAAGAATTTCACCCCTTTTTTCATGGAATTTCCGGTGAATGGGTTGGCCCAGGCAAAACGTTAACGCCTTCTTGCAGTCCATAGTTAAACGAGCCATATGTAGTGTGACATGTATATTTCAAACTTTTTCCATGATGCATCAGCTTTTCACTCATTTATATGGGTTTATTGATATGGAGAAGTTTTTGATGATCTAACGGCTTGATAACACGCGGTTTCGTGCGATATAGGGCTTAAAATGGATTAAATTGGAAAAAAAATTGTTTTTAAGCGACCCCTTCAAAAGAAGTCGACGGAATATGGAACGTTCATACGCGATTTTTTTCAATATTTTCGACGCAGAAAATTACTAGGAAATTGCAGGAGTGTGAAAATCGGGAAGATTAAGAAAATCCTAATCGAAAATTACCTAAAAAAAAGGCCTTCCTTCAGGAATGGAAGCATTCCACCCCTTATTCCATGAAATTTCCGGTGAATGGGATGGCCCAGGCAAAACCTTAACGCCTACTTCTTGCAGTCCATAGTTGAACGAGCCATATGTAGTGTGACATATATATTTCAAACTTTTTCCATGATGCATCAGATTTTCACTCATTTGTATGGGTTTATTGACATGAAGAAGTTTTTGATGATCTAACGGCTTGATAGCACGCGGTTTCGTGCGGTATAGGACTCAAAATGGATAAAATTGAAAAAAAAAATTGTTTTTAAGCGACCCTTTCAAACGAAGTCGACGGAATATGGAACGTTGATACGCGATTTTTTGTAATATTTTCGATGCAGAAAATAACTAGGACATTGCAGGAATATGAAAATCGGGAAGATCAAGAAAATCCTAATCGAAAAATACCGACAAAAAGGCTTTCCTTCTGGAATGGAAGCATTCCACCCCTTTTTTCATGGAATCAACAATTAACGCCTAGTTGAACGAGCAATATGAAGTTTGATATGTATATTTACAAACTTTTTCCATGATGCATCAGCTTTTTTACGGTCGAACTTTGTTCTGTTATTCGATTATAGAGGATTGCATTTGCTGGAAAAGTGCAAGTTTTTCTTGGAACCGTTATCCGCCGTATCGAATTACACAACACATAGTAGGATATGCGATTGAAATTTGATATCCGACGTAAAAGATGAATGTGAAATGATACTTTGTAACAATTATCAGTTTTTTTCGCATATTCGCATGGATTCAATCTAATCGAGCTTTTGTCCACATGAACTTAGTCGTATTTCAAGCATAACACAACGAAGGAGTGTCATGTTTTACGTATGTAAAACTATACCTAGGAATGTTTTCCATTATGTTCTCTAGTATGTGGATTTATGTGTCATATGCGATGGAACAAACTATGTGATGTAGAAGGAAAGTGTTATAGTACCTGAAAAATTTTTTTCACTATGAAACTTAAGCCTGAATTTCGACGTGCTTTTGTGAATTGAAAACTTTTCTCAGACATATTTCTCTAATAGTAGAATTCAAAGGATTTTTGCGGAATGAAATGATTTTCGTCTAGTCTTTTTTGCTGAATAATTGTACATGTCCATGCGAATTGCATGGAGGTAAACTGGTTACTGCGTTGTTAATCCATTGGATTTTCGCACGATAAACTTCCGTTCGAGCGAATAACAATTTTGTTGAACAAATTCATGAATGCACATAGTTGTCGCCGTGTTTTTGGAATCTCGAATGAATACATTTATATACCGAGTACGTATTCGATTATAGAGAATAATATGTTGAAAAGCACTGACGTGGAGTCGGGGATATATAAAAAAATATACTGAGCAAGCGCAGATCAATTTCAGGATCACTCAACTGGATGTGCGCATGCTCCGAATTTGTTCTGTCATTCTGAACTATACCGAGCAAGCGCAAATCGATTTTTAATATAGTTCTTTATGTTCTAATAATGAATATCAGCATTGTTTTCGACGGTAGGAATGGGTAGATGGTATCCATGTTCGGGAGCTTAAATATTCTATTTCATATTCTTAACGTGGGTGTTGAGCCCGTCAAGTCTATTATGAGCAGTAGATTCAATTGTATCTAGTCGGATGCGAGACGGCGATGCGTAGTGGTTTGACTGAATGATTTTGTCCATACACACTTGATTGACTGATAAATATGAAAGAAGTCGACGGAAACCGGATTTTCAGGCCACCACGATGCAGTAGCGCGATCTCTTTATGCTATTCTTGTGGATCATCACAAGGTTTTCCATTGAGAGGTTTCCTATTGAATTGTCCGCATCTCTGCTTCCTGTCAATGTTCACCTCTGAAATCGTTTGGAGGAATTTTTTTTTTCACAATTCACATTCTCAGAATAAATAAAATAGTTCAGAGATTTGGAACAAAAATCAGTCACTATCTGAGATTGTTTCTTCAACCTCGAAAATACGATCTATGAATTTCGAAGGCCAAAAATCGAGGGAATAAATTTAATTCGAATTTTGCTGTTTCAGAATCTTTCGGGTATGCGTGGAAAGGTCTAAGGGGATTTAAGAGTGCCGCTGGAACGAAACTTCTTTTCAGTTGAAAAGACTGGCTACTACCTCCGTGATAAAGTTGTGATTCCGCTATATTTCTTCTTTGACCAGAGTCTCGAGCGAATTATCGAATGAGACAGTTTGAAAAACAAATACGTGACCATTTTCTGCGGTATAAAACATCACCGTGCATAACTCCAATCGATGGCACATTTCAATCAATTATTCAGATAAATCGTTAACGAAGCTGGTTTCACACGTTCTCACGTTTAACGGAACACCAGTAGGTTGACCACGGTGCTTTACCACCCGTCGTTTCTCCGTTTGACAATCGTATGTGAGCGAAATGATAACAAAAATTGTATCCGAATTTAGGCATGTTGATTTAGAACAAGAGATCTCGAAGAGTATTTTCTTTACGGTTGTTCCTCCCACTGATATTAGGAAACATTTTTAGGATCGTATTGGACGTATGTCGACATCTTCACGTAGGTTTAAAAATTTGGTCACGTACAATTAGAAACTACTTTTGCATTCAAAGAAAAATCAAGTACCTAAATGATATTTTCATGAATCTTCTTAATAACTGTCCGGCGAATGTATGGTTGTTGAAAAACAGATAAGACTTGAGAAAATAATCTAACAATTGCTTGTCGAAGGTTTTAAGAAGTAGACTGTAACGGAACATACTAACTGGATTTGTAGCCCTAACTGCCTAGATTATTCTAATGGGACTTTTCATTACAAGAATAGAATTTTCACATAACTGGTTCGTTCATTCCGTCAAGATAAAATGTAGAGGTTTAACACATCCGACCTATTTAAATTTCGTTATTCAATTAAGTTGATATAAACTTTTTTCGTGTTAACGACGTCGGAGAAGTGATTTTTAATTAATTGGAGCAATGAACTCAAGGAAGTCGATTCACGAGATTTTGAACATTTACACAGAGGAAATGGCTTATTATGGTTTTTGGTTTATTATTCTGGAAACTACAACAGTTAATACAATGAATTCGATACAAAATCATTCACTATCCGGCATCGATGCTCCAAGCTCCTGAATCCGATCCATGAATTTTGAAAAAAAATATCGGGGGATTGAATTAAAAAAAAATTCTTAATTCATCAAATAGTATTAATTAATTCTTTCCCCGAACATCTGCGAGTTTTCAGTTGGACAATTCATGAATAAATTGGAATAGCGAATTTTTTGGAAGTGCGACTAATCTGTTATTCCAATGTGTTACATAACAATGAATTCCTTAAGTTACTTCGCGTTTGTGTGTGTGTGTCTCTGTATGTGTGTACAAGACAGGTCCAGTGGACTCTGGTTGACGCACACCGACTTCATTCAATAGTAGATCGCTTTTGCTCGAGTGTGCCTGTTTATACAGTGTGTGTTGAGCGCGGTGTTCGAAACGGTTTTGAAAATTCTCGCTAAGTGCGCATTGACGAAGTGACTTATGTGCCTCGTGGAAATTTGGATTGTGATTGTTATGAATGTGGATTGAATTCGAGATAAATCAAAGGTGAATTTTCGATTGTTTGTAATTCTCATATTTGCGATAAGATTGTGTGGTGTTTTCAGTAGGATATAGTAAAAAATTGTATAACAATGAATATTTATGCAGGAAAAAAGTGAGAACATCGTTGACTCCCAGGAGATATAATAATTATAAGTTCCACTGAGTGAATTTGAACAAATCTTCTTCATTATTTTAGTTGGGATATTGATGATTTCACTTGATAAAGTGAGAGTGAATTAAAGATAACACACAAAATAAAATAAAAACAACTGAGGTCATTCATCCACCTGTGCACTTCGAAAAAAACGACGGAGTTAAATACGTCTTGTTAGCCGAATGTGGACTCAATTTTATTCGACAATCAAAACCATTCGAAAATACAATTTTATCGAAATCTCACATTTCATATTTCGAATGACACACGTCTAGGAATTTTCCTATTTTCTCGGAAATAATGGATTTTATGCAACCAAAAGATAGGAGTGGACATTGATTAAACTCAGGATAAATACAGATTCTCAGTGGTTTTTGTTCATACGCTCGGAAGGAAAAAACACGAAAAATTCAAATTTGACGGTGTCAAGTAAGTAGTATAGACATATACAGGTGTCCCAAGTTCGAGTGCCTACTAGACGTTTCTTGAGAACCGGACCTATTTGAAATCTGAAAATTTGGATTATGAAAGTGTTCTTCGACTTTATCTACTGAGCTGAAATATTCTTGAGGCCTGAACACTTTCAGTTATTCAGGGAGTGAAAATGAATTCGTCGAAAAGTTTTTTTTTACATTTTTTCGTCTCTTTTATGATCGATTATTCAATTTCAAATATATTTCACTCCGAATCGTTGCATTCGTCGAAATAGTTTTCACAATATCGAAAGAAAAATAAAAAAAAGGGGAGATATGCGTAGACAGTATAATGTTCGTTATTCATATTCATATAACAACACTAAACTGTTTTTACATTTTCGAAGTAGAAAAATGGCGGACTATTGGGCGTCTCCTAAATTTTGGAAAACTCGTCACAAGGTGTTTCAAATATTTCGTCAAAAATGGTGATCAGAATTTTCCCAAAACTTTTGTTGCTAAAATTAGAACCCTATTTTTTATGATTGCTTTGGATTTTGCGAAGAAAAATAATGAAAGTGTTCAAAGATTTTATGCTCCTAAATTAAAGAACTCCTGAGTTATTAAGGATTTTCTGATTTTATGTCGTACGTAGAGACAAATTCATAAAATCTGTTCCATAACGATAATCTGTGTTCATAGGAAATTATTGGGATAATTTATCTTCTATGAACACAAATTGTTGTTATAAAATAGATTTTATGAATTTTTCTCTACGTACGACATAAATTCAGAAAATCCTCAATAACTCAGGAAGTTATTCATGAAATCTGTTTAATAACAATAAAATGTGTTCATAGGGAATTATTGGGATAATTCATCTTCTATGAACACAGATTATTGTTATGAAACAGATTTTATGAATTTGTCTCCACGTACAACATAAATTCAAAAAATCCTTAATAACTCAGGAATTATTTAATTAAGGAGCATAAACTACTTCGAACACTATTTTATTTATTCATCACTATTGTTGAGCCCTCGTACTAATTACACGAGGGCTATATCATTTCGTCACGATGTCTGTATTTTTCGAATTTTGAGCCGAAAATGGTCTCAATCGACTATGTTCGACTCACTGATGAAGAATCCGTCGGAAAATTTGAATCTGCCCGGCCGGCCGTAAGCACGATATATCTCGAACGGAACAACCTAGAGACTTGAAATTTTCAGTGTGGGTTCAGTTCTCGAATGCCTCGGTTAAGTTCGTTAATGGGCCGAATTCCACCAAGGGTTCCGTAAATATGACCGTTCAAAGTTTTGTTCCCCTGATTACTTGAGAACTACAGATTTTATTGAGATGAAATTTTGCACTCAAATGGAGAATGAGGTGTTCAAGCTACATGTGAAATTTTGTCCAGATCGCATTACCAGAACCATAGAAACCATAGAAAATTGTAACTTTTGAACGGAAACGCCTAGGGACTTGAAATTTTCAGGATTGGTGTGGATCTCGAATGTCGTGATCACGTTCATCTATGAGCAAAATTATACTAGGGGTTCCGTAAATATGGTCGTTTGAAATTTAGTTTTCTTGATAATTTCGAAACTACAGATTCGATCGTGACGAAATTTTGTATACTAATGGAGAATGATATATTCAAGCTACATTTTGTCCAGATCGCATGACAAGAACCATAGAAAATCGCGGTTACGTTCATCAATGAGCAAAATTAGACTAGGGGTTCCGGTAAATATGGCCGTTTGAAATTCGGTTTTCTTGATAATTTCGAAACTATGGATTTGATCGTGACGAAATTTTGTATTTAAATCGAGATTTGATGTATTCGAGCTATATTTTTTCCAGATCACATGACCAGAACCATAGAAACCATAGAAAATCATAACTTTCGAACTGAAAGGCCTAGGGACTTGAAATTTTCAGGATAGGTGTGGATCTGAAATGTCGCGTTCACGTTTATCAATGAGTAGAATTATACTAGGGGTTCCGTAAATACGGTCGTTTGAAATTTTGGTTTCTCGATAATTTCGAAACTACGGATTCGATCGAGATGAAATTTTGTATTTTAATCGAGAATGATATTTTAAAATAATATTTTGTCCAGATCGCATGACCAGAACCATAGGAACCATAGAAGATTGTAACTTTTGAACGGAAAGGCCTAGGAACTTGAAATTCTCAGGGTGGGTTTGGATCGCGAATATCGCGGTCACGTTCATCAATGAGCAAAATTAGACTAGGGGTTCCTTAAATATGGCCGTTCAAAATATTTTTTTCCTGATAGTTTCGAAACTACTGAGCGGATTGGGATGAAATTTTGCACCTAACTGAGTAATGATGTATTCAAACTACGTGCAAAATTTTGTTCAGATCGCACCACCAAGACCATAGATACCGTAGAAAATTCTAGCGAATTATCGAAAAAAATTGATCAGCACTGATATGAAGTCTGGAGTTTCTCCTAAGTTTCAGAATTTTCTTGACAGCTGTCGAAAATTCCTCCAATTGATTTCTAAAACTGGAAAATGCGAATCTACCTACAAGGTGCATGTACGAGCGCTCAAAAGCTCATGCCTTCACGGAAGTGGTTTTCGTAATTTTTCTTTGCAGAATCAAACGCAATCATAAATAAATAGGGTTATAACAAACAAAACAAAAAATTCTGATAACAATTTTTGACGAAATAACTGTGACGAGTTTCCCAAAATTTAGGAGATGTTCAATTTTCCGCAGTTCTTCTTCTACTTCGAAAATCAATAAAAACAGTTTATGCTTGAAATTTGAGAATAGGAATAACGAATATAATATATCTACGCATATCTCCTTTTTTTTTCAGTTTTTTTCGATATTTTGCAGACTATTTCGACGAATGCAACGATTCGAATAGAAATATATTTAAAATTGAATAATCGATCAAATAAAAGACAAAAAAATGCAAAAAAAAATTTTCGAAAAATTTATTTTTACTCCCTGTATAACTGAAAGTGTTCAGGCTTTAAGAATATTCCAGCTCTGTAGATAAAGTCGAACAATATCATAATCCTAATTTTCAGATTTCAAATAGGTTCGGCTCTCAAGCAACGTCTAGTAGGCACTTGAACTTGGGACACCCTGTATTCTTGTAAGAACTTTGCGCTATTACATTTTCGCCCTAAGTTTACTCCTAAACTTTTCTTCTCTCGTCATATGTAGGTTCATTATTTTAAAATTCGAAATACTTTGGAATATCGATGGTTTCATTCGATAAAGTAAGAGTGAACTTCAGATAACACCCAAAAAAAAAATAAAACAACTGAAGTCAAATTCCGGATCATCATAGATTTAACGATTATCCGAGAATACATTTGAATATTATTCTGAAAAAATTTGAAAAGCCCTGCCGTGAAGTCAGGCGCTTTTGAGCGCTCGTTCATCCACCTTGTGGGTAGATTCGTATTTTCCAGTTTAAGGAAAAAATTAAGAAGATTTTTGACAGCTTTCAAAAAAATTTTCAATCAAGGCGAAACTCCAGACTTCACGTCAGTGCTTTAGGTGATTTTTTTTCGGTAATTCGCTAGAATTTTTCACGGTATTTATGGTCTTGGTAATGCGATCTGGACGAAATTTTCCACGTAGTTCGAATACTTTATTCTTCATCTATGTGCAGAATTTCATTTCAATCCAATGAGTAATTTCGAAATTATCAGGAAAAAAATATTTTCAACGGCCATATTTACGGAACCCCTGGTCTAATTTTGATTATTGCGATCCAAACCTACCCTGAAAATTTCAAGTGTCTAGGCCTTTCCGTTCGGAAGTTATAATTTTCTATGGTTTCTACGGTTCTGGTCATGCGTTCTGGAAAAAAAGTAGCTTGAATATATCATTCTCCATTAAAATACCAAATTTCGTCACGATCAAATCCGTAGTTTTGAAATGATCAAGAAAACTAAATTTCGAACGACCATATTCACCTTGGACCCCTAGTCTAATTTTGCTCATTGATAAACGTGTCCGCGACATTCGAGATCCACACCTATCCTGAATATTTCAAGTCCCTAGGCCTTTTCATTACAAAGTTATAATTTTCTATGGTTTCTATGGTTCTGGTCATGTGATCTGGACAAAATTTTGCATGTAGCTTGAAAACGTCGTTTTCCATCCGAGCGCAGAATTTTACCTCGATCGAATCAGTAGTTTAGAAGAAATCAGGAGAACCAAATTTCAAGCGGCCATATTTACGGAACCCCTGGTCGAATTTTGCCCAATAACGAACTCAACCGCGGATTTGAGATTCGAACCTACCCTGAAAATTTCAAGTTTCTAAGTCGTTCTGTTCGAGAGTTATCGTGTATACGGCCGGACGGACAGACTCGAATTTTCCGTCAATTTTTCGTCATCAGTGATTATTCGAGCCTAGTCGATTGAGACCATTTTCGGCTCAAAATTCTAAAAGTACAGATATCGTGACGAAATGATATAGCGCTCGTGTAAGTAGTATGAGCGCTCAAAAATTAGTTCAATGCGAATTATATGAGAAGAATCATGATAAACAACTTCTTGAAATAAACCAGACAATTTTCACTTTTATGAGGGCAGCGGATTGTGTGTTTCGTGTACGCTCTTATTAGAGAACATAATTCAAAAATTTTTAGTCATGAATTTAATTGCTGGAATATCTGCAAAGCTGCTACAGTATCAATAGTCCTGTTGAAAGAAATCTCGCTCCAAGTGAATTTTTCTTAATGGGGGTACCTTAATCCAAACTCTCTTTCGTGTAACTTCTATCGTATTTGCGTACTTCCATCCGCGAAAAAAATCAATTCGTCGATAAGTACTGTTTAAGGATAGAAGCGAATTCATGTTTTCACTAGATCGCTCCTGGTTATCAGGCAATTGAATATTACAGTAATGAGTGACGGTTTTCTTCTAATTACGTTACTCCAAAGCCATAATTTCCATCCGTACGAAGTCTTGATTTCCGACATCTCTCCTTCATTTGTGACTGGTAAATACTGTTTCTATCGGAACTTCAAAAATCGCCCGATGCCTCGTACCAGCCGTACACTTTGCGGGATTTTTTTCAAATCTGGGCGGGAAATCGTGTCCGCTCTTTGCCGCTTCCACAAATCACGATATTCCAATCTAACACCGATGAAACATTTACGACGGAAAAATGTTGAAATTCAACCGGAAAACCACGTGAGCTGACATACAATTTGAATTATTTCGAAAAGGTCGCCAACTGTCACGAAAATCTATAATTTCGCCATGAATTGGTAGGTGGAAATAATCAGGAATAATTATCGTTGTTGCCTATCCTAGAATTCACGCAATTATGCCTTTATTTGAGGCATCTTTGGGCGAGCGAGGGGTTGAGAGTTATTCGATAAATCTGAATAAGATAAAGTGAAATAATAATTTCAAGGTCTGACAACCATTATATCATGCAACTTTTCTCTTTAATTTGATGGACGTCGAACACGAACCCTTTCTTTATATCGTTCGGATATTTTCGTGATTTCAGCCAGGACTGAAAAAATAGTCTGCAAAGTTTCAGTTTTATTGTTCTCCGAATAATATCGGGAAACTTGCCGTTTTTCTCTTAACTCTTGCACGACTCGAAACATGGATGTTGGGTTTTATATAATATGTCGATAACTGATGAACATAATGAATAGGAGAGATCCTTGAGGAACCCCTGAACTAGTTGTTTTGAGATTGGGTTCAGTGGTTCTTCTGGCAAGCCGAACCATATTGAAGTTGCCTCACAATAACTTGCATTGTTTCCTCAGCTGGAGAGTTATTAGTCTCAGTTATTCATAAGCTATTTGTTTTCGATAAAGGCACGTATAAAGGGGGTTTATTAGTGTTTGAACGATAATTCTTCAATCGCGGTCCGGCAATATGGATTTTATGGCCGCATAAACCGTGCGCGGGAAAAAAATAATGTAGACGTTTGCGAAACGTAAGATTACGATCCGAACGAACCCGCATGCAAAAAGTTCGCATGATCCGATCGGGCTGAATTAAAGATCGTTTTCATTCTGATGCCGATGCGAACTGGCCTGAATTCGGTCCTTTGTGTTCCGTGCGAAAATTCCATCCGACGCACATACTACGGTCACGTTCGATCTCCAATAATCCTTTATCACGTGGTGACAAGAAGATCTTCGAAATATCAGGATTACCGGGGCCGAATTTCTGCTGCCTCATCCACCTCAAAGGAATCGCCGAATGTGGACCGAATTTTATCCGTTCATATCGGACGAACAGAAGCACAAGAAGAATCTGATATTTCTGATGACACTCTATATCTTTGTTGTCGAAAAAATGCTCTTTGTGGTACAGTTTCGAATGGGAGAATATTCGCTGAACTCCTCATTTTTCTTGTGGTAAATAAATTCCGCCCCTAAATTATGTGCACGTGAACGATCGATCGAAGTACACAACCCTGAGCTTTCTAAGGCTTCACACTTTTTCTAAAGCACTTTTTTTTTTCAGACTGATGAATATAAAGGAACAGAAGGAGGCATACCAGAAAGATACTTTAGGTGAGTTTATTGTAGATTTATAAGGATATACCGGGTGATTCCAAATTCGACGTGAACCTTGAAGGGCGGATAGTAAATCTCATTTGCGGTCATTTGAACCATGTTTATTGATATCAAAAAATCAACAGTTTACGAGTTATTTGAGTTTTTGTGTTTTTTGAAAAATTACTCGCCTTACTCCATTTTTCGTTAATTTTTTCTACGTTGAGCAAGTTTAACTATAATTTCGGATTATTTTTATCAGAGAAGGATATTATATGTATGAAAAAGGCGAAAATATGCTGTGATAAATGGTGAAAAAGAATTCGTGTGAATTGCAAGTTGGTATATGAAAAAAATTACGAAAAGCACTGCCGTGAAGGCAGGAGCTTTTGAGCGCTCGTACATGCACCTTGTAGGTAGATTCGCATTATCCAGTTTTTGAAACCAATTGGAAAGATTTTGACAGCTGTCAAAGAAAATTTCAAACCAACGCGAAAATCCAGACTTCACGTCATTGCTTTGGTGACCATTTTCTTTTTCGATAATTCGCTAGAATTTTCTACGGTTTCTATGATCTTGGTTATGCAATCTGGACAAAATTATACATTATTCTTCATATATGTGCGAAATTTCGATTCAATCCAATAAGTATTTTCGAAATTATCAGAAATAATATAGTTTGAACGGCAATATTTACAGAACCCCTAGTCTAATTTGGCCCATTGATGAAAGTGATCGCGAAATTCGCGATCCGAACCTATCCTGAAAATTTCAAGTCCCTAGGCCTTTTCGTTCGGAAGTTATGATTTTCTATGTTTTCTATGGTTCTGATCATACGATCTGGAAAAAATGTAGCTCGAATATATCATTCTCAATTTGAATACAAAATTTCGTCAGGATCGAATCCATAGTTTTGAAATTATCAAGAAAACCGAAAGTTTCGTTTCAGCAGATTTTTTCATAAACAACCTTTGGATGTCCGGCAGAAAAAATAGTGATTTGTCGTTTAAGTTTGGCCGTCAGCTGCGAACGTAATAAAATGAAATCAACACGACCTGAACGTTCAATATTCCGTCGACTTCGTTATTAATGGTCGGTCTATGGAAACTTTTTTTTTTTGTTTGATTTATTGTATTTGTAACAGAAAATATATATGTTTTTGTTTGCATCATTTTTGCATGTAAGCTTCAACTATGCCAAATCTCCTAAAAAAATGTCAACATTAATGCTAAGATCTTATTCATCAATAGAAGTTTGGGTCCTTTGGAACCATTAGGGGCGTGGCTTGAGTGATGTTTATCATATCAAAATCTATATTCGTTTCCAAAATACTAAGTGTGATAACTTCGATAGCAATGTACATTTTTTCCAGATCGCATAATCAGAAACATTTCAAACTCCAACGAGTTATTGAAAAAAAAAATCCTTATATTTTTGGAACAAGTGATTCGGCATAATTGACAAAGAGTTCTTACCATTTTTTTGACCGCTGTCAAAAATTTCCTCGATTGGTTTCTAAAACTGGAAATTGCAAATTTACCTACAAGGTGGATGAACAAGTGCTCAAAAGCTCCTAACTTCACGCCAGTTTTTTTCAGAATTTTTTTATGACTTTTATGTGTAAAATTTTTCGTATTTGCGCTTGTTTGCTGCTTCTACAAGTGGACATTTCCAAACAAGGTTGCAGCCTTGACCAATGTACAAGAGAAGCCATATTTCAAGATGTGGAATGAACAATTAGGTGTTGAACCTAATAAGCGTAAACTAGAAACTGGTATTCATTTGTCATCCTTATAAGAAAATAATTGAATTTTAAATTTCATCTATCGAATAAACGAAGGTGGAAAAATGCATGATTCATCAACGTTCTAACGTTGTGAACGATGCGATGGAGAATATAGAACAGTAGTTCGAAGTGCATGAATTATCCAAGGTTTCAAACTGGGCCTTGTGGAATGCCCATGTTCTGTCCAATTTAGGAACGATAAGGAAAAAAGCATTTATCGACGGATGTTCTCCAGATTTTCATTGAGAAAATTCTTCAAGTTCGAGTTCAGTCGTAAACTGTATTTGGAACGACTCCTTGGTGGCTCTTGATGCGTTTCAGTGAGCGGCAGCTGTGGTGTTTCAACACTTCCGTTTCCTCGAGAAATAAGACATTTGTTTCATTCGATAGGGCTCCATTTATTCCATGGTACAATTGAGAATTTTCGATTTGTAATCAGAGTAATCTAAAGAAATGTCATCACTAGGCAGTCTCTCTCAGAAATGTACTCGATAATCGATTTCACAGTAAATTATCATAACAACGAATAAGAAGTACTCCAATGAGTAAAAACTTGATTGATTGGTGGTACCAAACAATTTGGGTCACTGTGCCGATTCAAGTTGAAAACATGTTTTATTTTCGCCGGAAGAATAACGCACTGACCTTAAATCCAGAAGTCATAACAAGAAAATCGCATTCGAAGCATGTTCCCCGACATTCTGCCGACTTGTTTTTGGAGACAAAAAAGTGAAATGCCAAAAACGATGTCCATAAAACAATACGAAAAAGTCCAGGCATCCACACTACGCTACAGGTGGCATCTGTAATCTCCTTTGGTGAAACAGTTCTTCGACACCAATCGATATGGAATTTAGAAAGATAATTCTTCATGAAACTGAATGAATTGTGGCGAACCTTAACTGAAATAAAGAAAAACCACGGAATTTGGTGGTTGATATTGACATTCAAAATGAAATATTGAGACGAAATTGCCGGTGTTGAACCTCTCGGAAAGCATTGCATTCTCAAATTGTTGCCATTTAGACCCAGTTACTCATCATCTGTTACATGGAATTTTCCAGGAAAAGTTTTGGAATATTCGGTGGGATTGGTTTCGAATCGGTTTGGAATTGGTCGGGTATGCTTAATGAAGTTGAAACGTACCGTCGAAAATCAGATATAGTAAAGCGATAATTCATTGAACAGTTATTGAATGAGCTTCGAAGAAGACGTGCAAGCTTTCAGTTAGGAAATAATGACAACTTTAAACACGAACTTGATGAATAGCCGATTGTGTCGAGATCGGGTTATCGTACCCCATAATTCAACAATCGATATCCGATACGCTCGAAAATGTGATTTGTATCTTCGGCGAGAGAAAAGTATCGGAAAAACGGCTACATTCATATGCATCTAGGATAACGGTATTTTCTCGATGTGAAATATATCGACAATCATCTTTAATCGGATTCCAACCACTCGTATGCTACATTTCAACGTGTAACTATCGCTCGGCGAAGTATTTGAAAGTTCGCCATTTTCGTTTATTCAAATGCCGTACTTGGATTAAAACCGAATCAATTGACTATTAACCTGAAGCGTTCACATCTTTCCAATCGGCTTTTATAACTGTTGAAGTGTCCGAATTACATGCACTACTCCCCTGATATGTAATAAGTCCAAATACGTTTATTTTCACTTTCTTCGTTTACGTCCTTTAGTTGTTGAACGAACGGAGAAAACTTATTCGAAATGAATACGAGAAATTAGGTGAATAAGGTTTAAGATGCGTTTTCATTGAAATGAAGCTAAAACAATCATTTCGGGTCATTCGATCAAATTAATATCAGGAATTATGTGCTCAGCCCGCCATTTTTGTGCGCCTTCAACTCGCACATAATTCTGGGGTTTGTTCAATGAAAATTGATTATTTAATAAAGAAGTAACTAGAAATTGTGCTAGTTTTCTGGAGATGTCTTGATGAAAAAGAATAAGTGGTCGCACAGAAAAAAACTAGCCTCGCACATAAATGACACATAATTTACACATAATTCTGACATTTGGTTCATCAAAATCGATTATTTTATGAAGAAGTAACTAGAAATTGTGCAAGCTTGCTGGTAAGTCTTGATGAAAAAGAATAAGTTTTCATTGGAGACAAACAAAGCTAAAAAATCATTACAAAACATTTGATCAAATTTATATCCGGAATTATGTGCTCAGCCCGCCATTTTTGTGCGCCTTCAATTCGCACATAAATAACACATAATTGTGGGGTTTGTTCAATGAAAATTGGTTATCTAATAAAGAAGTAACTAGAAATTGTGCTAGCTTGCTGGAGAAGTCTTGATGAAAGAGAATAAGTGGTCGCACAGAATAAAATAGCCTCGCACATAGATGAGACATAATTTACATATAATTCTGACATTTGGTTAATCAAAATTGATCATTTAATTAAGAAGTAACTAGAAATTGTGCTAGCTTGCTGGATAGGTCTTGATGAAAAAGAATAAGTTTTCATTATAATGCAGACAAACAAAGCTAAAAACAATCATTTCAGAACATTTGATCAAATTTATATCCGGAATTATGTGCTCACCGCTCGATTTTTATGCGCCTTTAATTCGCACATGAATAACATATAATTCTAGGGTTTGTTCAATGAAAATTGATTATTCAATAAAGAAGTAACTAGAAATTGTGCTAGCTTTCTGGACATGTCTTGATGAGAAAGAATTAGTGGTCGCACAGAAAAAAACTAGCCTCGCACATAAATGACACATAATTTACACATAATTCTGACATTTGGTTCATCAAAATCGATTATTTTATGAAGAAGTAACTAGAAATTGTGCTAGCTTGCTGGTAAGTCTTGATGAAAAAGAATAAGTTTTTATTGCAGACAAACAAAGCTAAAAAAATCATTTCAGAACATTTGATCAAATTTATATCCGGAATTATGTGCTCAGCCCGCAATTTTTGTGCGCCTTCAATTCGCACATAAATAACACATAATTGTGGGGTTTGTTCAATGAAAATTGATTATCTAATAAAGAAGAAACTAGAAATTGTGCTAGCTTGCTGGAGAAGTCTTGATGAAAGAGAATAAGTGGTCGCACAGAAAAAATTAGCCTCGCACATAGATGAGACATAATTTACATATAATTCTGACATTTGGTTCATCAAAATTGATCATTTAATTAAGAAGTAACTAGAAATTGTGCTAGCTTGCTGGATAAGTCTTGATGAAAAAGAATAAGTTTTCATTTAAATGCAGACAGACGATTTTTTTGCGCCTTTAATTCGCACATGAATAACATATAATTCTAGGGTTTGTTCAATGAAAATTGATTATTCAATAAAGAAGTAACTAGAAATTTTGCTAGCTTTCTGGACATGTCTTTATGAGAAAGAATTAGTGGTAGCACAGAAAAAACTAGCCTCGCACATAAATGACACATAATTTACACATAATTCTGACATTTGGTTCATCAAAATCGATTATTTTATGAAGAAGTAACTAGAAATTGTGCTAGCTTGCTGGTAAGTCTTGATGAAAAAGAATAAGTTTTCATTGCAGACAAACAAAGCTAAAAAAATCATTTCAGAACATTTGATCAATTTTATATCCGGAATTATGTGCTCAGCCCGCAATTTTTGTGCGCCTTCAATTCGCACATAAGTAACACATAATTGTGGGGTTGGTTCAATGAAAATTGATTATCTAATAAAGAAGTAACTAGAAATTGGGCTAGCTTGCTGGAGGAGTCTTGATGAAAGAGAATAAGTGGTCGCACAGAAAAAAATAGCCTCGCACATAGATGAGACATAATTTACATATAATTCTGACATTTGGTTCATCAAAATCGATCATTTAATTAAGAAGTAACTAGAAATTGTGCTAGCTTGCTGGATAAATCTTTATGAAAAAGAATGTTCATTAAAATGGAGACAAACAAAGCTAAAAACAATAATTTCAGAACATTTGATCAAATTTATATCCGAAATTAGGTGCCCAGCCCTCGATTTTTGTGCGCCTTTAATTCGCCTGCTGGCACAATTCTCAATACGCCTTATAAATAATTCCTGCATAAGTACGGTTCCGAAATGGCTGCGCGAGCTTGATTGGGGACTCTGGGACTTACAAGGTTAGGGCTTATCATGCAGAGTGGTCCATTTAGAAATATTCAGGTTAGGTTAGGTTAGCGAATTTCTACAAGAATCCTATTGAAAAATCCATAACTCTTCGTGCTTGTACTTCGATTTCAAAACCAGCCGATTGTTTCCATTCGTGTTCCGTTTTTCTTCTTTCAATGTGGCATGAAATCGACTCTCCATCCAGCAGATACATTTTTCTCGGTTGTCACCGGAATGTATGTACATCGCGTGTTCATAAGGCAACTGAGAAACACAATAATCGCTTAAACTCAGTAGATTCAAGCTCTGTTAGACCTCTTGAAGTATTCGGTTACCTGTGCGGCGGCGCTTTCAAAATTGCACGGCTCATTTCAATCCTGTACATCGGCATAATCAATCTCGCATTTTGACACATCGTAATGTCAAAAGGCGCGACGGTAATATTAATCATATTGCAATTAAGATCGAATCACAGCTTGTCATTCAATAACCGTATGATGTCTTTTGACTGGGCTCGTTCGCGCGAATATCTCGCATAATATACAGTGTGAACATGCTGCTTTCTCACCCTCCTGGAAAAATGGCTTTCGTAGCGGGAATTGCTGATTGAAAACGACAATTTATACGTCACCTTTTTCCGTTTTACCTGCGGTGAAAATGAACGTTCGACAGTTTCATAAGTTGTCGCAGTTAACTGCAACTTGACCCCGAAGTCAAATAACCTGCGATTTGAATTTCCATGCAGTAGACTAGAATTTGAATATGAATTTTGACCATGGTTTACTTCGAATCTTCGAATTCTTTGTATGTCGCGTTGAGCGAGAATGAGGTAGAGAATGATTATAAAGTGTCGTTATTTGTGACATAAATTGCTACTTCCTTCTTTTCCATCGTTATTCCGCTATGACTTCATTCAACTGGGACAATGGCCCCATAAAATTGGGAATATCAGAGCTATATCGATAGCTCTTAGATCATAAAATGAATTGTTAAATATTTGTTCATACGTGGTGGTTAGTTGGAGAAATTAAGCCTCTTTTTCTGAGTTTGCATAGAAACTGCAATAACTGTTTTACGGTCGCAAACCTGATATTTTTATTGGCGGAATGAACGAATTAATTCTATAATAGATTGAAATCCTCATGAAAAATTCGAAAAGAACTGCCGTGAAGTCAGAACCTTTCGAGCGCTCGTTCATCCACCTTGTAGGTAGATTAGCATTTTCCCGCATTTGAAACCAATTGAACAAAGCTGTCAAAAAAACCAAGGCGAAACTCCAGACTTCACGTCAGTGATTTAGGTGACCAAATTTTTTTTCGATAATTCGCTAGAATTTTCTATGGTATCTATGGTCTTGGTAATGCGATCTGGACCAAATTTCGAACGTAGTTCGAATACATTATTCTTCATCTATGTGCAAAATTTCATTCCAACCTAATCAGTAGTTTCGAAATGATCAGGTAAAAAATATTTTGATCGGCCATATTTACGGAACCCCTATTTTAATTTGCTCATTGATGAACGTGTAAAAGTTATAATTTTCCATGGCTTCTATGGTTCTCGTCATGCGACTTCGATAAAAATTCGTCAAGTTTTTTTGTTTATTTTATTTTTTTTTGATTATACACGAGTTTCGATCTCTGGGCCACAACAAATCTATAGAATATGTCATATAAGTACATTGAAATCGAAGTTATCACACTCAGTTTTTTGGAATTTTCCAAAAACGAATATAGATTTTGATATGATAAACTGTCACTTAAGCCACGCCCCTAATGGTTCCAAAGGACCCAAACTTTGAACAATGAATAAGACCTTGACATTAATGTTGACAATTTTTTGAGAGATCTGGCAAAGTTGAAGCTCACATGCAGAAATATTGCAAAAAGCTGAAAAACATAGATATTTTCTGTTACAAATCCAATAAATCGAACAAAAAAAGAAAAAGTTTTCATAGCCGACCACTAATAACGAAGTCGACGGAAGATTGAACGTTCGAGTCGTGTTGATTTCATTTCTATACGTTCACAGCTGACTTAATTGAATAATTTCAAACAAAATGTTTTTTACTGATTATAGAGATATGACAAAAGAACCTTTGTTACGTTAAAAATTGAAAATTGAATGCATCCCAGTTGAATTTCGACCACAGGGCGACAATTCCATCTGACTGCGAAATTTCATTTCAATCGAATCAGTAGTTCAGAAGTAATCAGGAGAACAAAATTTCGAACGGCCATATTTACGGAACCCCTGGTGGAATTCTGCTCACTAACTTCGAAAGTTATCGTGCTTACAGACGGACGGCCGGATGGACAGACTTGAATTTTTCGACGGATTCGTCATCAGTGAGTCGAACCTTGTCGATTTAGACCATTTCCGGCTCAAAATTCGAAAAATGCATACATCGTGACGAAATGATATAGCCCTCGTGTAAGTAACGAGCGCTCAAAAATCACCTTTCAAACTGTTCTGTTTCTTGCCGTATTATTTTCATCGTATTGAAAAGGTGGATGAGAAAACCTGCACAAAACATTTTTACTGACTTTTATAGTTTGACGATTTCTAGTTGTGCAAATAATGCGAATGTTCAGTGAAGCGCAGCGTTATTTTTACAAATACGAAGAACATGACGACGGTGAAACTGGTCAAATAGGACCCTGGGTGTACTTGTTGGATTTAATTAATGAATTTGTTCAACTAATTAAAAGTTGATTGCAGTCATTATTCTTAGGGGAAAATCAATTTATTCGATAAAATGAAAAATGTCGCTCGAATTGCAACTGGGAGGTTGGAAATTCTTATTTATTTATTGTTTCCAATTATAAATCTTCCATAACGATTAGGATAAACATAGGACTAGAAACTTCAGTTTAAGATGAGGTGTATTTCTTGTAGTGAAATTTTGTGGAGATAATAAATCTTCGTGTTTTCTACATCGCAAATTCGGAATTTTCAGATCCGAAGTAGCTGATTGTATTTCCTCAGCAAACGTATACCATAGTTTATATCATCATAGAACCAGAGTAGGCATGGTCAATCTGCCCGCGGAATTTTCTTGTTGCCTCATTCGTTATTTATGGTTATGAGACTCTTAAATTCCTCATACAGTTACATCAAATTATCCTCTATTCAGAAGCCTCATGTTTGGACGATTTGCACCAGGAAAATAGCCTCATTCAAGCTTGTATGCTCGAAATTCAACGATAATCTACCTTCATGATGATGCTCTTTGAATGTTATTCGAATTGTAGAAAAGCCAAAGAATATTCGATATTGTGTGGTTGATGACCTTTGTTATACGATGTAAGGAGTTGAACACATCTGTGAGACCAGTTTGAGAAAATTGCACAATCAACGGAATAGATTTTCATGAATGAAATGCTCCAATTATCTGACAACGAATATCGAAACCGTGAAAAGTGTTAAAAAAACAGAACTTTCGTGTTCGATGGGCTATTTAGCCGCCTTCGCTCAAAGATTTCGATCTTCGCCACATTTGGGGTCTTATCTCAACACTTTTCGTTACTAAGCTGGCCATTTTTCGGAGAAGAAAAAAAAATCGTGCGGAACGTAAAAAGCGTAGATTTGTGAAATTTAAAATAACAAGTAGGTTACCATGTCTTGGAGATATGCACGAAAATATTTGTCTGGGTATTTGATGAAAGGCAGATATTCTACATACGGTGCTTGAGGCTCAACCTGGATTGTTCTTTACGCAAATCGTGACTGGGACTGTCCAACTATGCTAGAATTAACAATGAATAAGTACCAACACTCTATTTCATGAGATGAAATCATAATTCTTTCCGAAATCAGATTTTCGATAACAATTAAGTGAGCTCCCCCATTATTTTCGCTGGAAAAGAGATTTTTTTCCTACCTTTCAGATCATAACCGCTCAGTTTCGTCATTTTGTTCAACACCAAAATCAAGACATTATTATTACCTTAACGAGGTTCCATAATAGCATTCGAAACGGTTCGTATTATACAAAAAGTTCATTAAATGATGAAAAAGTGTAATTGCTGAACAGTCTTCTCAGTTGGTGTTGAATCATTTCCAGTTGTACTAACAGAGACATATTGTCGAATGTAATTGGCGTCCCAAATAATAATGTGTGAGAATTTCTTCCATCATTTCGTTTATTTGATGAACGGATCTTTTCGTAATTCATATTGATATACTCTGTGACATTAGAAGTGTTACACCCAGAAGGAATAATATTATTCCAATTGGTCATTCCATAGGGAGAATGAATTAATGTAGC
Organism: Aphidecta obliterata; assembly: GCA_963966015.1. Taxonomy (NCBI): domain Eukaryota; kingdom Metazoa; phylum Arthropoda; class Insecta; order Coleoptera; family Coccinellidae; genus Aphidecta; species Aphidecta obliterata. Next base: position 11,347,711 of record OZ014436.1, read on the forward strand.
ATATGTGAATTTGGAAGATAATAACTTCATTATGAATAATTTAATCTTCCGTAGTAGAATTATTCGAAACACAATTATGTATCTGCAATTCGTCGAAATGTTCGAATAATATTTGTAGTTTACTGTTATTATCTCAGCACATACAAAATTATATGTTGACCTATGGGATTGTGATGAATGACATTATTAAGATATGGTGTTCCAGGTGCAGGTGAATGCTCACCTCTCGATCTTATTCGGAGATAACACCGGAACCAAGCAATTAACTTAATAACATTGTTTATATTTGATAAGTTCCCTCACTCGGTAAATATGTTTCATATCTTAGGTTGCTTGTTGAGGATACTTTCTTCATGAAAAAATTCATTGGAGGCCAGTAAAAGTAATCCCAGAGTTTCAATTGATCCTGAATAGCTCAAGCAATGGGAATGAAAAAAAAACTATTGAATATAAGCAATCGAAAACGTCAGTAAGCTCGAATAGGATTTGACGGAAATTATAACTTCCATTCACTTGAGTTTAGAGGGGGAAAACATTCCTTCAATAACCTGCCAGCTAAGACGGATGGATCCAAAAATAAATCTCGAAAAGTCTTGAGTTGCTAACAAAATTCTACTAGAAGAAGTGCTAAGTGCATCCTCCGCCACATCGAGTCTATTCATAAATAACCTTTGAAAAAAGCAATAAGAAACCTATTTTGAGGTTGATCCTTAATAAAAAACCGACAAGTGGACGTCAAACCTTCGCTTATAATCGTTTTATTAGCATAACCGCGGTTTCTTGCGACTATAACTCCGAGGTATAACAGTTTTCCGTTGACAAATTGACACCAGCGTATAAACTTGGAAGTCTTACGTCTTTATATCATGAACATTCCTGACTCCAGGGTATAAAATCCAAAGCACAATCTCCTTAAGAAAGATAGTTATTTACAAGCTTTAAAAAAACACGAACATTCTTTCAGATGAATCGTATCCAAATTCACACAAAGATTTATTTTTTCACAACTCCAACTTCCATGAACTATCTCAACTAAAATTTTACAAAAAGATGTTCAAAAGTTTTTTAAATTCTTCGAACCGTACGATCCTGACGAAATTCCACATGAACCTTCGTGTAGTCATTTTACAACTAACTGCAACGTTTCCATTCGATCGGATTGGCATTTTTCGAATTATCGAGAAAAAAATTCCGGATGGTTATATCGTTCTTTACGAACTTGACCGGCGCATTTAAACCTCGAACCCTAGGCCTCTTTCGAAAGTTATCGTGTTTACGGAGGGCCGGATGGACGGACATAATTGAATTTTCTAATCGTTGTATCAAAGTTCACACAAAGTTTTTTGTTCACTCAACTCCAACTTCCATGAACTATCTCAACGCAAATTTTACAAAAAGATGATCAAAATTTTTTTGAATTCTTGTAACCGTACAATCCTGACGAAACTTCACATGAACCTTCGTGTAGTCATTTTAAAACAAACTACAACGTTTCAATTCGATCGGATTAGTATTTTTCGAATTATCGAGAAAAAAAATCCGTATGGTTATATCGTTATTTACGAACTTGACCGGCGCACTTAGACCTCGAACTCTAGGCCTCTCTCCAAAGTTATCGTGTTTACGGAGGGCCGGATGGATGGACAGAATTGAATTTCCTAATCTTTGTGTCAAAATTCACACAAGGGTTTATTTTTTTCACCCAGCCCCAACTTCCATGAACTATCTCAACTAAAATTTCACAAAAAGATGTTCAAAATTTTTTTAAATTCTTCTAACCGTACGATCCCGACGAAATTCCACATGAACCTTCGTGTAGTCATTTTACAACTAAATACAATGTTTAAATTTGATCGGATAGGTATTTTTCGAATTATCAAGTAAAAAAGTGCGGATGGTTATATCGTTATGTACGAACTTGACCGGCGTATTTACACCTCGAACTCTAGGCCTCTTTCGAAAGTTATCATGTTTGCGGATGGCCAGATGGACGGACAGAATTGAATTTCCTGATCGTTGTATCAAAATTCACATCAAGGTTTTTTTTTTCACTCAGTTCCAACTTCCATGAACTCAACTCAAATTTTACAAAAAGATGTTCAAAATTTTTTCGAATTCTTGTAACCGTACGATCCTTACAAAATTCCACATGAACCTTCGTGTAGTCATTTTACAACTAACTACAATGTAGTCGGTCGGTCGGTTCGGTATAAAATCCTGATGGTTATATCGTTATTTATCGAATTCTAGGCCTCTTTCGAAAGTTATCGTGTTTACGGAGAGCCGGATGGACAGACAGAATTGAATTCCGCTTCTTATTTCATAGGATGAGGATTATGACACAGGTATGATGAAAAATTCTTTCTTTCATCCGAGTTGAAAATTGAATAAAAACAGGTTCCTAATTACGTTTTCTTATCTTCACTCTAATCTTTTTATGGATATAAGAAGTGATAAGTTTGAGAGCCTGGATACTCTCAAACCATTACACAATGTTTGTAATACGCAGGTGATTAAATTCCAGGAAATGGAAATCTTTTTCTCGAATAATGAACCAAAACCATTGTTTCAACTTCTAAAAGCAAGCCAACGTAGTCAGATCGATTCAGCATCCAGTTTTGGCAAGCAGAAAGCTTTTAATCCTCACCAGTATAGATTGTTTCTCAGCGGAGAAAGTACGCCCGAAAAAAAAATCAACCCAGTCTATTTAAATCATTTCGAATAATACGTATATGGCCGGTAATTATCAGAAGGACACAATTGTGCGGAGCATAATTAGGTAATAAGTCATGAATGAATTTATAATACTGCAGGTCATATGGCCTTATACGTAGGGAAATGTATGTCGTTCTTCAGATGCAGGGATGTTAGAAAGTACAACATGGGATCTTCAAATCTGAACCTAATTAACCTATTATCGTTTCATATAGGTAGCTGATATATCTAGATAGTCCGGGCGACTTCTTTACCTGATTTATGGGAATTCCGTGATCGGAGGTGTAGTATATCTTGCACTTTTCTACTTTCACTGTTAGGGGCATCATGAGACTTGAGAATGTGTTCGGTCACTTTTGATGGTGATGAATGAACCCTCAACTGTAATCTCTGTTCTCATGAAAAACTATTCGCCTCGTGTCCCTTCTTTCCATCGAATCTCAGACTTCAATCTCTATTTTCCAGAAGTAAGCTCGAGGATTCTTATATTACGCAAGAGGAAGTTATTTTTCAGTATCTCACAGATGTTTTATACATCGTTGTGAAATAGCACACTCAAAACTAATTCAAGGTGTAAATATAGAAGCATACTTTGTATTCGTAGATTCAACGGAGATACGGTCGTATATTCACATTTCCACAAGAAATGTTTTGTCGAATATTCTTTTTGATGTTTAATTACGGGTGAATAAAAAAATGTGAGATGAATTTAGAAGGTTCAAATTTTTTTCGTCGGGGGGAATCCCATGGACGAACTATCTCCGATAGATAGAACAGTGTGAGACTTCGTGTGAAGCACGACCTGCTCGAACTAAACCTAACCTGCTGTTTTAGATTCCGGGCATTTATTACCTATCAACCTTTTGACTCTTCTTGTTCATATCTCTTTCACGATCTTTGTCGTGTGATAATTGTATTACCTATGAATTTGAATTTCATAAGAGTCTGTCTCTTCTTGATAATTGAAATTGAGTTTACTCAATTTCTGTTTCTACGTAGTTGATCTCTGGGTCTTTTGTGATAGGTGGGTATCCTAATCATATCTGCTGCAGGATTGTAGTCAACCAGTCTTTTTATTTCATCATTTGGGTGCTGACTTGCCTTTTTTTAAATATCTTCCCGGCCTTTTTTTTTTAGGATATCCGTGACAGTTTCCCATTCTAAGTCTCTGTGGATTGGTTGGTTTCTTACGAATCATGGCATATTCATTGCTGCTCTGAGCAGTTCATTTTCTGTTGCTTGTATCTTCTTTATACATGGCTGCATGGCCCCATGCCGCCGAACCATATGTTGGTCTTGCAATTGAATTGATCATCCGTAGTTTCGTGCTTTTGTTCATTTGGCTCTTTCTTCCTAGCAGTGGGTAAAGTCTACTCATTGCTTAGTTTGTTTTATCCACTGCATATTTCATATGAGTTTTCCATGTAAACCCTTTATCTAGTTTTACACCTAGATATTTGAATTGACATAATTTTACAATAATCTTCGGAGACAATCAGAGAATGGAGCTAGCAGGAATGGAGAAGGATATCCCTGATCTTTTTTTTTTGAATTTTTTATTTTTGAGCTGTTTCAATTAATTAGGAACAACATTGTATAATCTATAGATATTATATCTGAAATTTCTCTTAAACGTTGATGTCCTGTGGTGAGGACATGACAATAAACTTCTTTATCTTATGTTGGCGTTGTGGACATCAGATCTATACCTCAGCTTGTTGAGGAGATAGGGTGGACTTTTCTTCAAAATTTATATTATGGAAAGTGGAGGGGGCATGATATTCAAAACGAGACCTCATTGGGAGCCAACTAAACTCTTTCAATTTGTGCGATGATTAAATTTCCTGATACCGAAAATAAACCTAATACAGCTGTTTTGAACACGTTGGATTCGTGTCTTGATCTAAGCAAAAACTATAAACTGAAGAGCAATAATTGAATTTCGACAATACCAAAGCCTCACACAATAGCCTCTTCGTGAAGATAGGCAAACTGGATCTATGGGGAAACAGCGTTCTCAGAGACCCATAAGCTTTATCAATCGTGCTGTCTACATGCTCTCTAAATCTCATTGAATCATCCAAAATCCATCCCAAATCCCGAGCACTATCCACAAAACTAATGACCTTATTTGCAACAGTCAGTTTGAGATTATCTCTAACAATTTTCTGATTGTTCTTGGAGCCGAAAGCGAGAGCAAAAGATTTAGTACCATTCAGATTTAGACCATGTTTCCTTGCAATATCCCATAGCCGATTCAAGTCCTCGTTCAGTTTAATGGCCGCAACATTCAACTCATCAATGAAGAAATCAAGGAAGAGCTGGATATCGTCAGCATACATGTGAATAGCGCTGCTATTCCTTTTCTGGGCAATTTCTGCAACATAAAGTTTGTTACTTTGTCTTTCCCTGGAGCTTTCCTGTTTTTCAATTTCTTGATGATTTCTTTAATTTTCGTTGGTGTTGTTGGGTTTGGGATGGTATCGCCTTCCGGAGGTTCCAACATCAATTCTTCATTTCCTTCGACTTCTTCTCCTAAGTCTTCATTGTCATCATCTTCTCTGTAGTTGATTCTGGCTTCTCTTTCTATTGCGTCGACAAGTGCTTCGCCCTTTTCGAGCTTTGAGTAGGCCATTCCATTTGCTCCGTGTAGAGGAGGGAATTTCGGTTTTCTCGCGTCGTAAGCACTTTTGCATCTTCCATGCTGAGTGGTCTAAGGAGTTCAGCTCTCTAACTCTTTGGTTCCATCTGTCTGTTCTCAGTTCTCTCAGTGCATTTTCAGCACTTGACTCTGTTTATTCAGCTCTTTCTTGTCTTCTTCTCTATGTGAAGTTCTGTGTAGTTCTTCCTAAGTTTTCTATTCCCCTTCATAAGCTCTTTTATTGCTTTTGGGGTTTTACCATGTGAATGTATCGGGGCTGGCCTTTCGATTCTTCTAGTACTTTCCTAGTAGGCTTCTTTCATTCGGGTTTCTTATTTTTCAACTACATCTTCTAGATCTCCAGGGGTTCTTATCTGTGGAATTTCATAAATTTTCACCCTTTTGCCAGTCTGTGTAGTCTTTCGTTTGAAGTTCTTCTGTTATCGAACGTTCTGTTATCGAACGAATTCATTGTAAATACAAATATCGACTCGAATAACCCTCCAGTTGTTAGTGTAACACAATCCTCGCATTTCCCTCAACTGTTATAAGTGCCACTTCTTTCGAGATTGGCTCGATTCTCGACAATTTACGACGCAACATTAGTATCATCTGTTTAGGTTTCGATTATCCAGCTATTCCTTATTTCAACAACGCGAAGTGGACTGTGTATATTCTGATGCTGTTTTTGAGCCTCGCGAAGAAGGGAAAAAAGTTGATTTGCCCATTTACCCGGTCTAGTTGGCGAGGCCATAAAGACGGAACATTTTTATACGCTTTTGAATGTACTCCATGGGTCGGATTCATCAAGATTCAAGCGTCGTAGGTACGCATTATGTTAACACACGGTGACTAATTAGAGTGTTCGATCTTCATGCTAACCTCATAATTCCCGTTCAAGATAGTTTTGTTCCAACGACGCTCGAAGGCGTTGAACGTAAGATCTCAAGCATGCGCGTTCACATAAAAATCACGGATTATTCGAAATCAATTTCATGTGTTGTGGTGGTGTGTTTAATACCATATGGAACTAATTCTACCTCCGTTATTCGTCGAGGAGAATCGATTAAAGCTCCGAAATTCAAGGTGATCTTCTGTATTAACGAAAATGCAACAGCTGGGTTCCCATGGTCTGGGTGGTCGAGTTCTTCTTCGACGTGCTTCCTGATAAATAGATCGATCCCGACGACAAATCGCTAATAACAAATCCACAATCCTAATGGCGTGAATAAATTAGTAAGGCGGTGCCCCGAGACCGCAATTGAATTGAATTGATTCCGCAGCAGTACAATCCATGAGACATTATCTGCGATCGGTTATTCCTTTTGTATACGAAGAACTGTAATGGTGGGAATTCGAAATGAGGATTTTACCCAGATTTATCTAGAGAAGTTCGTCTGAGATCAAACAACGTCTTTCTGGAAGTTTTCTATTTATATCATAGCTGTACAAATGTTTTGATCGAAATATGGCCGCGAGTTCCAGTAATTTGGCGTTTAACACGCACTGAAAAAAAATACTGGTTAACTATCACGGAAACCAACATTTCCGTAACGTTTCTGTGCCGGATCTCACGAATTCGTTTCTTTTCCCCCAAATGTTGCGAAAAGTTCGCGACAATTCGGGGAAAAAAACAACCAACTAAACCGTCAAACGAACAGTTATAGAGCTAATGTGATCGTAGTCAACAGGAAATGTACACGTGATAAAAATAATTCCGATAAATAGTCGCATGCCTAACCTTTAATCAAACTAAAGGCTGATAATCTTCAAATTAATAACACTTCACATTACATACACCGTGAAAGTGAGGATTGAATGCAATTATTGCCTTTCTTGAAATATAAGAGACCATTTCCTATAATAATCGAGTTACCACAAGACATATGTCGAATACATGAGAACCCAGGATTGTCAGATAGGTTGCACGTTTTGCAGCTTCTGATCACGAATTGCTTATTCGATGAAAATATCAGTTCACGTAGACACGTTTTCTCTGACGTCTCACACCCATAGTTACTTTTGCACAACCTTCAACGTCATTTACAAATGTTCCAGACAGTTTATGAACATTTTACCAATAGGCGAGATTAGAATCCAGTTGATTCGGTTCAAACGTGCTCGTAGTGAAAATGAAGATATTGGAATTCTAGGCAAAATTATGTGATATTCGAATAAAAGGCGCTCCCCATTCAGCGAGACAAACAACCGAGTAATAGCGACTTCTTGTGACGTAATGAGTATCCAGGCTCAGATTGGGAAATCAACCAAAACGCGAACATGGTCGCATGGAAGATGCAAAAGTGCTTACGGCGCGAGAAAACCGAAATCTCTCCTCTACACGGAGCAAATGGAATGGCCTACTCAAAGCTGGAAAGCCCAAGCACTGTTCGGCAAAAGAAAGAAAAGCCAGAATCAACTACAGAGAAGACGATCACAATAAAGACTTAGAAGAAGAAGTCGAAGGAAATGAAGAATTGATGTTGAAACCTCTGGAAGGCGATACCATCCCAAACCCAACAACACCAACGGAGATTGAAGAAATTATCAAGAAATTGAAGAGCAGGAAAGCTCCAGGGAAACACAAAGTAACAAACTTTATGTTACGGAAGTTGCCCAGAATAGGAATAGCAGCGCTAACCAATATAGCAAACGCAGTGATGAGAACAGAATACTATCCAAAAAGATGGAAAACAGCAGAAGAAGTTGTGCTCAATTTGCCAGGAAAATATAGAAAATTCCCACAAAACTACAGGCCGATAAGTTTACTGTCAGCACTTGGAAAAATAGTTGAGAGAGCCATTGCAAAAAAACTAATAAGTTATAAGAAACTACCTGAGGAACAGAAATTTTTATGTCAAAATAGACGACACATTATCTTCCACCAAACAAGTAGAAGCAGGAGTGCCCCAAGGACCAGTTCTAGGACCTCTACTCTACAACATCTATATATTCGATATTCCTAAAAACCCAAGAAATCTGCTAGCCCTTTATGCAGACGACACAGGAATGGCCTTGAGACATCAACGACCAGATTTAGTATACAGAAGACTGCAAGAAGCACTAGAAGATTTAGAAGAATGGTTCATCAAATGGAGAATTCGAAATAGCAAGAGTTCGGTTCTTGGGCCGATGCTTTTTATCCTGTACACCAGCCAATTCACAAAATTCATTTGTCACTGCAAAGTGCACATGTATGCTGACGATATCCAGCTCTTCCTTGATTTCTTCATTGATGATTTGAATGTTGCGGCCATTAAACTGAACGAGGACTTGAATCGGCTATGGGATATTGCAAGGAAACATGATCTAAATCTGAATGGTACTAAATCTTTTGCTTTCGCTTTCGGCTCCAAGAACAATAAGAAAATTGTTAGAGATAATCTCAAACTGACTGTTGCAAATAAGGTCATTAGTTTTGTGGATAGTGCTCGGGATTTGGGATGGATTTTGGATGATTCAATGAGATTTAGAGAGCATGTAGACAGCACGATTGATAAAGCTTATGGGTCTCTGAGAACGCTGTTTCCCCATAGATCCAGTTTGCCTATCTTCACGAAGAGGCTATTGTGTGAGGCTTTGGTATTGTCGAAATTCAATTATTGCTCTTCAGTTTATAGTTTTTGCTTGGATCAGGACACGTTAGATCGAATCCAACGTGTTCAAAACAGCTGTATTAGGTTTATTTTCGGTATCAGGAAATTTAATGATCGCACAAATTGAAAGAGTTTAGTTGGCTCCCAATGAGGTCTCGTTTTGAATATCATGCCTTCTCCACTTTCCATAATATAAGTTTTGAAGAAAAGTCCACCCTATCTCCTCAACAAGCTGAGGTATAGATCTGATGTCCACAACGCCAACATAAGATTAAGAAGTTTATTGTCATGTCCTAACCACAGGACATCAACGTTTAAGAGAAGTTTTAGATATGATATCTATAGATTATACAATGTTGTTCCTAATGAATTGAAACAGCTCAAAAATGAAAAATTAAAAAAAAAAGATCAGGGATATCCTTCTCCATTCCTGCTAGCTCCATTCTCTGATGGTCTCCGAAGATTATTGTAAAATTATGTATTTTCTCTCTGTATGCTCTGTTATGTGATTGTACCCCTTTTCTTCACTAATAAGCACACGATTTATTTATTTTTTTTTGTAACAAGGGTTAAGCGGTAGTACACCTCTGAGTGAACTTCCCCTTGGGATTCCTGTTAAAAATGAAGACCTTATTATTATTATTATTAAAAAGAGCCAAGCTATTCTACTACAGAAGCAGAGACTTGATATGAATTCCAACCTAAGGATAAACGGAGAAGAGATGAAATGAATTCAAATATCTAGGTGTAAAACTAGATGAAGGGTTTACATGGAAAACTCATATGAAATATGCAGTGGATAAAACAAACTTAGCAATGAGTAGACTTTACCCACTGCTAGGAAGAAAGAGCCAAATGAACAAAAGCACGAAACGAAACGATATAAAGAAGATTCAAGCAACAGAAAATGAACTGCTCAGAGCAACAATGAATATGCCGTGGTTCGTAAGAAATCAACAAATCCACAGAGATTCAGGATGGGAAACTGTCACGGATATCCTAAAGAAAGAAGGCCGAGAAGATATTTAAAAAAAGGCAAGTCAACACCCAAATGATGAACTGAAAAGACTGGTTGACTACAACCCTGCAGCAGATATGATTAGGATACCCACCTATCACAAAAGACCCATAGATCAACTACGTTGAAACAGAAATGGAGTGAACTCAATTTCAAATATCAAGAAGAAGAAACTCTCCCATGAAATTCGTAGGTAACATAATTATCACACGACAAACAAGAAGTGGTTGATAGGCAATAAATGCCCGTAATCTGAAACAGCAGGTCAAGTTTAGTTAGAGTAGGGCGTGCTCCACACGAAGTCTCACACTGTTCTATCTATCAGAGATAGTTCGTCCCTGAGGATTCCCCCTGACTGAAAAAAAAAGTCGATTGGTCAGTACTGGAAACGTATCCGGACGCGCTTTCCGCAGTGTTCGAACAGGATTATTTTATATTCTAGGAATTCACGATTTTTTGACTTTCAAAAAGTAAGTTCATTGTGGGATAGGTTGAAGAGAAGCTAATCCCAAGTCTTCTCGCCCTCAGAAATAATATTAGAATGTGTTTCTTTGTTATATTATGATCGATTCCACCTATTTTGTTTTTATTGGAAGCCGCTAATGAGTCCGTGAATTTCAATCGAACTTTTTTTTTTCAGATATGGAGGAATTAATTAGGTAACTCGAAACTCCAGTGAAGCTCTTCAAACACACACACGCAGTCACCGTCAAAATGCCCGTAGGAACAAGTGAGTATCTTTTTCAACGAGACCGCTCGGCTAGACTGTTTTAATCATTAGTTTTCACGCTCCAGTGGAACTATTTGTATTAAAACTCATACCTACCTTGTTCGCAGATAAGTGACACCGGCTATAAAATATCGGGGATATTGAAAAAAAACTGTTTAACTAGCGCATAATTGGGTTGGCGAGTTAATGGGCGAACAGAGGCGTTCATTTTCGATGTGAAAGATTTCTCCGAAGGAAAAATTTGTTGGGGAGGGTCATGTTCCCCTATATAGTCACCCTCCTGTATGTGAGTCACCTTTTGCAATATGTGTACAACCGTCTATGTGAGGAGATTGATAAACGTTTGAAGGGGGAGCATGGTTGTCAGACCATTTCACTGAATTTTCCCAACATGAATGAAGATTCATTTATATACTCAGTGAGATTAGGAACGCAAAAAGAATTATTTCTTCGTTTGGTGTGGAACGATAACATTTTCAAGAAATTCCATTGAATATGGTCTCAAATTATCGATGATCGAAAATTAATAATGTTTTTGGCGTAGACGAAATGTCTGCTTGTGGCACCCATTTTTTTTTCTAAGCAGGGGCATCCTATGCTCTTGGGTTTCGGGTATTTGCCTATTAACCTTTTAACTCTTCTTATTTGTATTTCTTCCACGATCTTTGTCGTGTGATAATTGTGTTACCTATGTCTTTCATAGTAGAGTTTCTTCTTCTTGATATTTGAAATTGAGTTCACTCAATTTCTGTTTCTACGTAGTTGACCACTGGGTCTTTCGTGATAGGTGAGTATCCTAATCACATCTTCTGCAGGGTTGTAGTCAACTAGTCTTTTTGGCTCATCATTTGGATGTTGACTTGCTTTTTCGAATATCTTCTCGACCTTCTTTCTAAGGAAATCTGTGACTGTTTTCCCATTCCAAGTCTCTGTGGATTTATTAGTTTCTTACGAACCACGGCGTATTCATTGCTGCTCTTAGCAGTTTATTTTCTGTTGCTTGAATCTTCTTTATATGGCTATTGGCTGCATGGCCCCATGCCGCCGAACCATATGTTAGTTGAGGTCATGCAATTGACTTGATCATTCTTAGTTTCTTGCTTTGTTTCATTTAGCTCTTTTTTCCTAGTAGTGGGTAAAGTCATCTCATTGCTGACTTTGTTTTATTCACTGCTTTTTTATATCTGTACTTCAAAGCAAAAGGGTATTAAGTCCAAAACTTAGTCGCGCTCTATTTATTGGTCTATTTTGAAGACGAATGGACAGTATTATCTCAATATCACATGTATTATGTCCAACATGATACACATATCACCAAGGGCAAAACAGAATTATATCCAAAGAAAAGTATTAAGTCTCACATAATACAATTCAGATATAGTATCATGTCCTTAATCGCATCGCGAATCAAGCAAAAAATGCAAGTCCGTGCATTTTTAATTTCTCAAATCGTATTCATGCAAGTTAGACAAGAAACACCTAGAGTTCTTCACTTCAAAACAGATTTTGACTAAGATTTCCAAAGTGTGAATTTCAATAGATGAGGTAGAAATCATCAATCAGCAGAAGAATCAGTGGTTCCCTTACGGGATACTTTATATCCTTAAGTACTAAAGAATTCAAAACACTTCGAAGGCTCTTGAAGTGGATTCCAGTAAGATTTCACAGTTTCTTTCAGAACCTTGTGCATGGGGAATCAGTTACTATGAATGAAACTACTGACGATAAGGTGAACAGTACATGAAATAATGAAATTTTTGTTAATTTCTCATGATAAATGTTCAGTTACTTTACAGCAATTTGTATTATCTCTTTCGGTTCATGTATAGGAAAAATACATTCTAGTACTAATAATTTATCATTGTTTATGTATGAATATTACCTGAATAGAGCATGAATTTATTATTCAAATAGACTACAAAACAAGTATAAATAATAATTAGTACTACATGATATGTGGCCTGTACGATTCAATCCTTGTATTTTACGCTCTCTTGTAAAATTTACATTTTGTGACTTGATACCCTTTTGCTCTGGGGTACGGATATGGTTTTTCCATGGAAGCTTTTCATCTAGTGTTACTCCTAGATATTTGACTTCATTTTCCCATTTTATCTATTCTCCATCTATCCTTAGGTTGGAATTACTTTCAAGTCTCCGCTTCTGTAGTAGAATAGCTTGGCTCTTTTGGCTATTTATTTTGATTTTCCATTCAATGAACCATTCTTTTGAATCTTCCAATGCTTCTTGCAATTTTCGGTATATGAAGTCAGGTCGTCGATGTCTGACGGCTATTCCTGTGTAGTCTACATATAGGGCCAGCAGATTTCTTGGGTTTTAAGGAATATCGTAGATATAGATGTTGTAGAGTAGAGATCCTAGAACTGAACCTTGGGGCACTCCTGCTTCTACTTGTCGGGTGAAAGATAATGTGTCACCTATTTTGACATAAAATTCCTCTCCCTCTGGTGGTTTCTTATTATCATGCAGGTTTTGGTATTGTAGCCTGCTATCATCAGCTTGTAGGCAAGTCATTCGTGCCAAACTCGGTCGATCTAATAGCACTAATCCTGTGACTTATTTATTCTGAAATCCTTCAGTCACATATTCAGTGATCCTTAAAAGTTCTGTGGAATGATTTCTTCTGAACTCAAGTTGTTCCGATGGTATCAGATTCGGCGCTTCTTTTTCTTCATTGAGTCTTTTTGCAATAACTCTGTCAACTATTTTTCCAAGTGCTGACAGTAAACTTATCGGCCTGTAGTTTTGTGGGAAATTTATATCTTTTCCTGGCTTATTGAACACAATTACTTCTGTTGTTTTCCTTTTTTTTTTGGATAGTATTCTGTTCTCATCACTGTGTTCGCTATATTGGTTAGCGCTGCAATTCCTTTTCTGGGCATTCTCCGTAACATAAAGTTTGTTACTTCGTCCTTTTCTTCAATTTCTTGATGATCTCTTTAATCTCCGTAGGTATTGTTGAGTTTGGGATGGTGGCGCCTTCCGGAGGTTCCAACATCAATTCTTCATTTCCTTCTACTTCTTCTCTATTGTTTTTAGTGCTTCGGCATTTTCGAGCTTCGAGTAGGTCATTCCATTTGCTCCGTGTAGAGGGGGGCAGGGCCGTATCTAGGGCGTGGCAAGGGTGGCACTTGCCACGGGCGCAAGGTCCGAAGGGGCGCCAAAAAATATCGAAAATAAAAAAATAGAAGCACCAAGAAAAAAAAAATAATTCAAAGATGACAACACGATTACGTAAGTAAGTAATTCGAACACAACATTTCGAAACATTGATATTCAAAGTACAGAAAGAAAATGCAATAAGGTCAGAAATACGAGAAATATGGTCCAATTGTTATAACAAATTTTTAAAGATGCCGCACTCTGATCATAAATATTACAACCGGCAATATCGTAATTCCAAGCACAGCCTTTTTATGAGTTGTTCACTACATCCCTTATCTCCTCCAGCTTGTTTTGAAGGGCGGCTTCTTTGATGATGATGGTTCATAATGATCGATTTGTTTAGATTTTTAGCCACATCTGTGGTATTTTAAAAACAATTTGTATTGCCAAAAATTCATTAATCGGAGTTTTGAGCTCAAGACGTGGGAGAAAAATTGGGGAATCTTATTCTATTCTACATAAATATTGATTTCTTTCGATTGTGAAGAGAAGAGCAAAAAATTTAATTTTTAATGTTCGTTTAGTGTGTATCCAGATTTGAAGTGTTATAAGTTTTGAGTTATTCTGACCTTTTTGTGCCTCAAAAGCAAACGCTGTACATTCGTTGGAGTCGCAATTAGGTGAGATTATCAAAGTTCTTCGCTAGCTCAAAAAATCGTCCCTGGTAAATTCGATAACAAATTATGAATTTATAATATATCTTAACTTCTGGGAAATTCTGTTAGGTAAAATAAACCGAATTAATCAATATTTGCAAGAAAAACAACTAGATATATCTAAAGGCTCACGAATGATACTTGGACTATTGAACGAACTGAAAGCTAACAGAGAAAACTTTTTTATGTCATTGATGGAACTTTCGAAAAATGAAGCTGATAAAATTGGAATCGAAGCAAAGTTACATCAATCGAGAAAACGAAAAAAACCCAAAATGCCAGGGGAACTAGCCAGTGATGAAGCTCATCTTTTTGATGCAAACGCAAAACTGAGGAATTGGACTATAATTATTCAAATTGAAGAAAGATTTGTTGCTTTGAACGAAGTGGCAAACGACTTCAGTTTTTTGAATGGTAGTGTCATTCAAACTATGAATATTGACCATTTGAAGAAAAGTGCTGCAGATCTTGAGATAAATGTTCGTATTTATTACATAAATATGAATATTTCATTTTGTTTTTTCAGAATTTGTTTTATTTTTATGCATTTCATTTAAAATGTGTATTTCAGTGTTCTCAATGAAAAAATGTTTCCATAAAAATGTGTATTATTTTGAAACTCTTACGTAAATATATGAGTAGCATTATGAAAAAAAAATACTATAAGAAAATATGATGGATTAAAAAAAATCAACGCAAATGGGGGGGCGCTGTCTTATATATTGCCACAGGCGCAATAGTACATAGATACGGCCCTGGAGGGAGGAATTTCGGTTTTCTCGCGTCGTAAGCACTCTTGCCTCTTCTATACTGAGTGGTCTATGGTGTTCAGCTCTCTAACCCTTTGGTTCCATCTGTCTGTTCTCAGTTCTCTCAATGTTTTCAGCACTTGACTATGTTTATTCAACTCTTTATTGTCTTCTTCTCTATGTGAAGTTCTGTAGTTTTTCCTAAGTTTTCTATTCCTCTTTATAAGCTCTTTCATTGCTTTTGGGGTTTCACCATGTGGATGCTTCGGAGATGGCCTTTCGATTCTTCTAGTTCTTTCCTCGTAGGCTTCTTTTGTTCGGTTTTCTCCTGGAGTATTTTTAATACGTCTGGTAGGCCATTACTTCTGGGCAGATAGGTCGGAGACAACCACTCGAACTTCTTGGATTAACTGTGTAAGTGGAAGATGCTGCAAACAGGAACAGTTCTCTTCGTCATATGGTATTATCTAGTGTTACTCTTAGTACTCGAATCGGCAATATGGGGATGTGCATTTTCTCGCTGATGAATAATGTGTCGAAGAAATAATTTCTCATTATGTAACTGAGTATATTTAATCTCAAACTACTGAATTTGAATAAGAATTGCTCAATTCCCAACACTCTCTATAAAGTTTTTCTTCGAATTTTCAATATTTGTTCCGACTGAACATACCGCAAGAAGAACTATTAATCCAATGGCATCACCTCATTCACGCCTTCGAGCAACAGCGACCATTGGATAGAAAAATTAAGTAGCCGCTAAATTTATAAGCTTCGGCCGGAGCTTACAGTGGAACGGCCGTAAAATATGCACAATCTGATATCGAAAAATGGCCGTAATCATCACTTCAATACCCCGAGGTATTTCTTCTTGTTATTACGTTTCCAATATTCACTTGTTGGATGCAGTGTAGAGTACCTGCAGATGGCAATAACTTTTCGTATGAGAAAACCGGTTGATACTTACGTAACCTGCGCATATTTCTTCGTTGCCTCAACGTTTGTGGAAACTCCTATTTCTAGGGTTCTCATCTCATGATGAGCGTACGTGAGCGCGCAAATTTTCCAATTATAATTGAAACTGTAAAGGGGACCTCATCATCCCTTCAATGTCACCCTTTCGCCTTGAATTGGTTGGAATATTGTCCATACCCTTGCATGTGGAGTTTCAGACTAACCCTCGTATCTCCCATGTACTTTAACGAAGTTCTGAATCATTGTAATCTTCATGAAGCCATCAATGATACAGATTTTCCCATAACAAGCTATGGCAATGACGTTTCAATGGATAACCTACTTTTCGATGGGATATAAAGTTTCGTTAACTCGGGCTCGTTTTGTTTAACGAGGCTATTCTAATCGGATAAGGGATACTATATTTTCTGGAATCAAAAATTATTCCACCAGGTAATTCCAGGGTATTATTTCGATAAAAATTGATGAAGAGTGTCGGCTGTTTGAGGTTGGAGATTTACGAGGGGAACTATCAATAAATCCGTCATCTCTTTGTAAATAATATTTCCGAATAGTTTGCTTATGGTACGGAACTTTCTTCGGGTAATTTATTTTACTGTTCTTCATTTCCATTTTATTATATACAGTATACATTGTAGTGCCAAGTTGTAAAAATAGATTTCTATTTGATTTTTCTTGGACACTAATCAGATGCCGAGTTTGAAGTTCAATTGCATTAACCCTGCTTTAAAGACCTTCTCTTAATGGGATGCAAATTGAAAGTTATGTTTTAGATGGTTCCATCATCGTTACTACCGATTTGGACTCGAAGGGAATTTCCTTTCTCTATCGAAATGGTGGTCGAAAATATGCATGCTTTCACAGTTGATAATTTTATGATATCGTTTCATTTCCTCATAAACGATAAACATACAGACATGCCATCATGCCCTCAAAGTCTTGAAACATACGTTTGGTAATTAAAATAAAAATTCTAGAGCCTGATCTCTCTTATTCATAAAGCTGCAATTTATGCCTTCCCATGGGGGAATTACATTTCCTCGAGAATTATTAGCAATTTTGAAGGTTTCTACCATGCATCGTATACAAAATTTTTTTTTGAAGAAATCGCAGCTGCTAAAAAAAATTCAATGAATAAATCTAGGCAAAAATTGATTTTCTCAAACATTTCTTCTGATTTATATCTGGAATTGCTAGAAAATATACAAAGACCTTCTGTCTTTTTGAGAAGTGTGATTTTTCTGATCTTCAATTTTGCTTTCAGGTTACAGAAACACCACGATGAAAAATAGTTTTTCCCTCTCATCGCTACAAGCGACCGATGTCACCACACCGGAAAGGGAAATCAAGTCCAGACAGTTCAACAGTTTGACTAAGAAAAGGGTCAAGTCTCCTAACGTTCGAAAATCTTGGGGCAGCACTACATCCAGCGACCAGAGGGATGATTTCTGGATGTCGCTACAAGAGAACTACAATTACATTATGGATAACAACCTCATCGATAAGTGCCAAGTAGGTATCTATTATAGCCTTCGTTTGGTCGAGGATCACATCATGTGATAATAATTAGATGACGAAGCCACGTGTAAAGTATCGAATTTCGTTTATTGTTGCAAAAAAATACGCGAAAGTTAGTTGTCTTGAATTTCCATGTTTTGATGCCAAGTACAGGAACCTTTCCATCTTGAGTTTGTCGGAGAACAATAATGAAATCTGAATTTTTATTTTCAGGAAGTAAAAACTGATATATCCTTAGATAGGAAAGAAAGGGAAAGAACTCTGGACGATTTTATTGTCGAATACTCCAAACTCTATTCATTGATCGATAGCGTTCAGGAGATGATTTACGGCAAAGAAGAAAACATCACAGATAAGGCCATAAGATTGGTAAGCAATTTTTTTTATTTATATATTGTGAAAACCATTAATTTCCAATTATTTCAAAAATTTTTTTTTCAGCAATGCCAAAGCCTAGTGCTCGAACATAGTCCGCTTATGAACCTGCTGAACGACAGAGCTAGTCAACTTGTACAATCGCATCCAGAGGTTCAGGACGAGGTCACATGGCGTTTGGGACATCTAAACTCAAAATGGGACACCATTTCGAGTATTTTAGGTGCAACAGAATGTGGACTTTGCGAACAAGATACGTGTTTAGGTTGGTTGATATTAAAAGAACGTTTGGAATTTCTACCAAGAATGCGCCCACGCTTCTATAAATTCACGATCATTTATTCAACATAACTTTTTATGTTCATTCATTAATATTCTTTCTCAAGGTGGAATATTTGAATTTCATATAGGATATGTTCGGTAATATGCGCATGAAAAATTTTCTTCGCATTCTCAAGAATATTTCGAATGATACCCCCCCAAACTCTCACTCTTCTTGAATAGACATGACGACCTATTTTGAAAAATTAGTTAACGATGTTCTGACGTATCTTCGTACAGAATGTTGACTATTTTGTCTCTGAGCGGTTCCAACAATGATTTCTGGATGTTTGGATGGCGTGCGGGCTCCATACCAATGAAAACTCCTTGAAAGTTATTTGTTTACATACGAGAAAACAATGCGAAATGCCTGAATGTGTCTCGAAAAACGTCGAAGCACGTTAATGAAGAAAAATTACGAAAAGCACTGCCGTGAAGGCAGGAGCTTTTGAGCGCTCGTACATGCACCTTGTAGGTAGATTCGCATTTTCCAGTTTTAGAATCAATTGAAGGAAATTTCGACAGCTGTCACAAAAATTCTGAAACTTAGGCAAAACTCCAGACTTCATGTCAGTGCTTTAGGTGACCAATTTTTTTTCGATAATTCGCTAGAATTTTCTACGGTATCTATCGCCTTGGTGGTGCGATCTGGACAAAATTTGGCACGTAGTTTGAATACGAATATTCCCAAGCTAGGTGCAAGATTTCATCCCAATCCAATCAGTAGTTTCGAAATTATCAGGCAAAAAATATTTTGAACAGCCATATTTACGAAACCCTTAGTCTGATTTTGCTCATTGATGAACGTGACCGCCATATTCGCGATCCAAACCCACCCTGAAAATTTCAAGTTCCTAGGCCTTTCCGTTCAAAAGTTACAATTTTCTATGGTTTCTATGGTTGTGGTCATGCGATCTGGACAAAATTTTGTTTTAATATATCATTCTCGATTAAAATACAAAATTTCATCTCGCGACATTTCAGATCCACACCTATCCTGAAAATTTCAAGTCCCTAGGCCTTTCCGTTCGAAAGTTATGATTTTCTATGGTTTCTATGGTTCTGGTCATGTGATCTGGATAAATGTGGCTTGAATATATCATTCTCCATTAGTATACAAAATTTCGTCACGATCGAATCTGTAGTTTTGAAATTATCAAGAAAACTAAATTTCAAACGACCATATTAACGGAACCCCTAATATAATTTTGCTCATAGATGAACGTGATCACGACATTCGAGATCTACACCTATCCTGAAAATTTCAAGTCCCTAGACGCTTGCGTTCAAAAGTTAAAATTTTCTATGGTTTCTATGGTTCTGGTCATGCGATCTGCACAAAATTTCACATGTAGCTTGAACACCTCATTTTCCATCTGAGTGCAAAATTTCATCTCAATCAAATTTGTAGTTTTCAAGTAATCAGGGGAACAAAACTTTGAACGGCCTTATTTACGGAACCCCTGGTGGAATTTGGCCCATTAACGAACTCAACCGAGGCATTCGGGAACTGAACCCACATTGAAAATTTCAAGTCTCTAGGTTGTTCCGATCGAGAGTTATCGTGCTTACGGCCGGACGGACGGACGAACAGACTCAAATTTTCCGACGGATTCGTCATCAGTGAGTCGAACATAGTCGATTGAGACCATTTTCGGCTCAAAATCCGAAAAATACAGACATCGTGACGAAATGATATAGCCTTCGTGTAAGTTGTACGAGCGCTCAAAAAACTAAATGAGCATGTATATATGTAAATATGAAAGACACTAGGCTATAAAAGGACTAGAGCAATAATAATAATAACAATTTTTTTTTTGAGAGCAACGAGTATTCAAACAAAATAGTGTCAGTACAAAAAAGAAAAATTCGAAAAGCACCGCCGTGAAGTGAAGAGCTTTCGAGCGCTCGTTCATCCACCTTGTAGGTATATTCGCATTTTCCAGTTTAAGAAACCAATTGAAGAAATTTTTGACAGCTGTCAAAAAAATTTCAAATTAAGGCGAAACTCCAGACTTCACGTCAGTGCTCTAGGTGACCAATTTTTTTCGATAATTTGCTAGAATTTTCAACGGTATCTATGGTCTTGGTAATGCAATCTGGACACGTAGTTTGAATACATTATGGAAAATTTCATTCCAATCCAATCAGAAGTTTCGGAATTATCATGAAAAAAATATTTTGAACGGCCATATTTACGGAACCCCTAGTCTCATTTTGCTCATTGATGAACATGGCCGCGACATTCGCGATCCAAACCTACGCTGGAAATTTCAAGTCCCTAGGCCTTTCCGTTCGAAAGTTATGATTTTCTATGGTTCTGATCATGCGATCTGGGAAAATGTAGCTCGAATATATCATTCTCGATTTAAATACAAGATTTCGTCACGATCAAATCCATAGTTCTGAAATTATCAAGAAAACCGAATTTCAAACGGCCATATTTACGGAACCCCTAGTCTAATTTTGCTCATTGATGAACGTAACCGCGATTTTCTATGGTTCTTGTCATGCGATCTGGACAAAATGAAGCTTTAATATATCATTCTCCATCTGAGTGCAAAATTTCATCTCGATCGAATCAGTAGTTTCGAAGTATTCAGGAGAACAAAATTTCGAACGGCCATATTTACGGAATCCCTGGTGGAATTCTGTCCATTCGGGAACTAAACATAGCATGAAAATTTTAAGTTTCTAGGTCGTTCCGTTCGAGAGTTATCGTGCTCACGACCGGCCGGACGGACAGACAGACTTGAAGTTTTCGAGAGATTCGTCATCAGTGAGTCGAACCTTGTCGATTAAGACCATTTTCGGTTCAAATTCGAAAACTACAGACATCGTGACGAAATGATATAGCCCTCGTGAACGAGCGCTCAAAAAAAAAGAAAAAACGATTCGAAACTCACCTACAAGTTAGAAATTTCGATAACTATCAATATCATAAGGCTCCAAATCCAATAACATTTTCTGAAATGTTTTTTTGAATTCCCTTAGCTTGTTGATTGTCTTCATAGTTTTTGTGAGTTCATTGTGAAATTTAAGACCTGAATAAAAGACCTTTTTTAGATATTGTAAGCCTATGTATGGGATATGTATAATCCAGTGATCTTGTTGGATAAATGTGTTTTTTGTTTGATATTATCGAAAATGTCCTTATTTTTGAAGAACAATAATATTTTCTGAGCAATATAGAGCACGACACTATCCTGGCAGTAAGACACACAGATATTTTTAAAATTTATGATGTACCTTTGAAATGACAAATTGAAGCTCGATTGCAGTTTTAGTTGAGTTGCACAATTATGAATTAATTATCTCTGGATATCTACGAATATGTTTTTCCCTCCATGAATGTTTTCGATTTTGTTAAAATATTTTCAGGGATATCACGTCATTCACTCTAATTGGCGGATTGCTGTACTTTGTTTTTGTAACAATCCAATGAAAATGAACATAAGTACCAACTTTTGTTGTGTATATTTCAAACCTATATCATCATCTGCACTTCGTTCTTGTCATCATGCCTATTACTTTGTAGAGATTATTTTGTTCATCATTCTATTCTTTCACGACATCAAGTTTTCGTTGGTGGTTTAAAACTATGATTTTTGGGTAAATTTTCCAAGCCAACATCCTTTCTTGCCATTGTTATTCAGTCAGTAAGTTTGAATGATGGTAATTTTTCGTTTCAGATCTTGATCACGAGATCAGATGTTTGAGAAAATGGATCAAAACTATGGAGCAAGCTCTTCAGCCATTAGATTTGAAAACCAAATATTCGAAGACTGAAATCGAGGCGAAAGCTTTAGAACTGAAGGTAGGTTAAACTGTTTGGAGAAAAACTTATGGAAAGTGTTGAATTAAAAGAAGTTGAATACTTTTGAATTCTTCATAAGAGGTATTAAAGCATTTTCTGTTGAATTCAAAGCGCGGTTCAATATGAGTTATTGCCAGAGATTTTTATAGTCCAAGTATATAACACATACTTATCGGAAAAGTCTACGGATTTCCTTTCAAATAGACCATCTTCTTCAAAAATAAGATGACTATTGATAAAATGTAACTATTTGAAGATTAAACGTTCAATATTGCGGAAATAATGTGAGAAATTGGTGAAATACAGAAATACTGTGGTGGAAAAAAAAATTGAAGAATATACAGGGTGTCCCAAGTTCGAGTGCCTACTAGACGTTTCTTGAGAACCGGACCTATTTGAAATCTGAAAATTTGGATTTTGATATTGTTCGACTTTATCTACTGAGCTAAAATATTCTTGAAGCCTGAACACTTTCAGTTATACAGGGAGTAAAAATATATTTCTCGAATTTTTTTTTTGCGTTATTTCCTCCTTTATATGATCGATTATTCAATTTCGAATATACTTATATTCGAATCGTTGCTTTCGTCGAAATAGTTTTCAAAATATGGAAAAAAAACTGAAAAAAAAAAGGAAGATATCCGTAGTCAGTATTATGTTCGTTATTACTATTCTCAATATTTCAAGCATAAACTGTTTTTAGATTTTCGAAGTAGAAGAATGGCGGAAAATTGTGAATCTCCTTAATTTTGGAAAACTCGTCACAGGGTGTTTCAAATATTTTGTCAAAAATTGTGATCAGAATTTTCCCATAACTTTTGTTTTTTAAATGAGAACCCTTTTTCTTTATGATTGCGTTGGATTCTGCGAAGAAAAATAATGTTAGTGTTCAAAGTTTATGCTCCTAAATGAAATAATTCCTGCGTTATTAAGGATTTTCTGAATTTATGTCGTACGTAGAGACAAATTCATAAAATCTGTTTTATGACAATAATCTATGTTCATAATATGAATTATGGAATTATTGGGATAATTTATCTTCTATGAACACAGACTATTGTTATAAAACAGATTTTATGAATTTGTCTCTACAACGTTTTGAGTTTTGGAGCGCAAAACAGTCTAGCTATTGAATAAATCAATATTAGGGTCTTGATCTCTCGAAATATTCCTTCAAGTGGGTTCTAAGAACATCCTCAATGTTCGTTACAGATTATTATTCAAAGGTCCTGCAGAAGCATTAAGAATCCACCTTCACAGTTTCGGGATTTCAGATATTGATTGCATTACTTTTACTATCTTCAGTCCTAAAAGAGGATTAACAAATTAATGCAGATGCTTTCTGCTGAGCTAGAATCTGTTCCATAAAACTAGGTTAGGTAGGGTTATTTTTTGATCTCTTCTACAACTAGGTTAGATAAGGTTTGCTGTTGGGGGGTTTTCTCGCAAACTCGTCACGGTGCACCATCTAGCGTTCCTATTAGTTATCAGAAATATAAACTAGAGGATGTATTCTAGCCATATAGGATCGATACTTCTCCCTCGTGGCTCCATCTAGTAGTGTATGGATTCATTCAAATGCATCTGTACTGAATGGTGAAGTTTGCAACTAGTCCGTTGTATAAAGATGCCGCTGAAAATTGTTGGAATACCGATTTGAAAGTATAGAGGGAACTTTCTTCCTAAACACTACACGTGACTTGGGTACCTGATTGTGGTGGGTCACATAAATGACACTTTTTCACGGTGATTTTTCTCAGAGAGGTTCCGATTTACTTATGCTTAAAAATTCAATTTTGTATCACTCAAAATATAATGAGCGTGAAGAGTTAAAGCTACCGCTTTGTATGCCAGCCACATTGAGGATATTTCAGGCGTGCTTCCTTAAAATTACAACAATTTTCAACGCATTGGATAATCTCATTAACGCATTCATACTTTGGCCCTTCGTGAATGGTTGGTAAAGCGGAATATAAGATTTATCGGTGATTGTTCAGTCTGAACAATTACCAATTTTTCGTCGTTTTAAACTCGCGGTGAGTTCTTTTCGCCTTTGGTATTTCAACGACCTTTACACTTCGGCGAACACTCCTGGTAATTGTTTTATTTTGTATTCAATTCGAAATTCAGAAATTCCACGGCTGTATCATTTCGTGTGTCTGATGGTTTCTCGGTTCAGACGGATTATCCTTGAGTCCGATGTTATGTAAAAAAAATGATTATTGTAGGAAAAAACCTTGAACATCTTTGTTTTTATCGATAGGAGTTTTATATTGTCGGATTGGTATGATTGCTAGGGGTTGTGTAATGATATACCTTCAAAATATCTCAAGTGCGAAATCCGTTTCTTTTCGTTCGAAATAGCCCTCGAAGTCCCCTCGACTAATTCTTCTCGAAGTTGTACCCGAGCTACTTGGTCAATGTAGTGTTATTTTCCAGGATTGAATAGCCCAGTTAATTCACCGCTCGTTGGTTCTTGTCCTTTTTTTTTCACTTAGAAAGTCATTTAATTGAGTTATAGGATAGAAACGTAGGAGATAAGTGGCTCGTACAAAATAGAATAGAAGTTCTGCTGGCCACAAACGTGACCAAGTCTATTAGATCGACGGTAGCGTGATATGGGCATTTAATGCCGTGTAATAATTTCAGAGTACCTGTCGTCCAATTAAATATTATAAGCCGGAAATTTCGTAAGATTTCGTGGTTCGACCTCATGATTCATGTATGAAGAAAAAAATTGACGTGATTGACAGTTCAAACGGGGGGCGGGTAACCTGAGTCGAGGAAGAAAAATGTTCAGCGTTATTTGAGGCACACCCATAGCTTTGGTCTTGTGATCAGGTTTTTTGAGGATTTATTCCAGCTTTTTTTACCTCGAGGCATTTTGCAAAAAGTGGTTATCAATTATTCTTGGAAACGGTTCATCTAAATTAAAAGTAGTATAATTTTTTTTACATCTTCATCTATTTATCCATCATTGCAACAGTGTGGTTATTGCCTTCTCTTTTTTCGGCTCCATCTCGATTGAGATGCTACTCTCCAACTATTGTTCCAATTTCATAATGGCAAAGTGAATGAGTTCTTTCTTTGTTGTTGAAATCGATAATGTTGTTCGAGAAGAAAAGATCTTCCTCTGAAATTTCGATCTACTGTTATTACATCTTGTAATAAAACCACAATAATTTTCGTGTCAAACAATGTTCCTCCTGACGTAACGCCGGCCTAAATAACGTATGTTGTTGTTATTTGAGCGATTATTTCACACAACGGTCTTTTTTGAGCGCTCGTTCATTTTGTCACGATGTCTGTATTTTTCGAATTTTGAGCCGAAAATGCTCTCAATCGACAAGATTCGACTCAGTGATGATGAATCCGTCGAGTCTGTCCGTTTGCCCGTCCGTCCGTTAACATGATAACTCTCGAACGGAACGACCTAGACACTTGAAATTTTCGGGGTAGGTTCGAATCGCGAATGCCGCGGTTGAGTTCGTTATTGGACAAAATTCGACCAGGGGTTCCGTGAATATGGTCGTTTGAAATTTTGTTTTCTTGATAATTTCAAAACTACCGATTCGATCGTGACGACATTTTGTATTTTAATGGAGAATGATATATCCAAGCTACTTTTTGCGCGCTCGTACTACTTACACGAGGGCTATATCATTTCGTCACGATGTCGGGATTTATCGAATTTTGAGATGAAATTTTGCACTCGAATGGAGAATGAGGTGTTCAAGCTACATGTGAAATTTTGTCCAGATCGCATGACCAGAACCATAGAAACCATAGAAAATTATAACTTTCGAACGGAAAGGCCTAGGGACTTGAAATTTTCAGGATAGGTGTGGATTTGGGATGTCGCATTCACGTTCATCAATGAGCAGAATTATACTAGGGGTTCCGTAAATACGGTCGTTTGAAATTTTGTGTTCTCGATAATTTAGAAACTACGAATTCGATCGAGATAAAATTTTGTATTCTGATCGAGAATGATATAATGAAGCAACATTTTGTTGTCCAGATCGCATGACAGAAACCATAGAAACCATAGAAAATTATAACTTCCGAAGGGAAATGCCTTGGAACTTGAAATTTTGAGGGTAGGTTCGTATCGGGAATGTCGCGATTACGTTCATCAATGAGCAAAATTGGACTAGGGGTTCCGTAAATATGGCCGTTCAAAATATTTTTCCTGATAATTTCGAAACTACCGATTGGATTGAAATGAAATTTTACACCTAGCTGAAGAATAATGTATTCAAACTACGTGCGACATTTTGTTCACATCTCATCACCAAGACCATAGATACCATAGAAAATTCTAGCGAATTTTCGACAAAAAAATTGGTCGCCTAAAGCACTGACGTGAAGTCTGGAGTTTGAGAACTTTTTTGACAGCTGTCGAAAATTCCTTCAATTGATTGCGAATCTACCTACAAGGTGGATGTACGAGCGCTCAAAAGCTCCTGATTTCAAGACAGTGCTTTTATAATTTTTTTTTTCAGATCGCATAACATGAACCATTTTACATTTCAACGTTTTATTGAATAAAAAAGTTCGAGTGCCTATTAGACGTTTCTTGAGAACCGGACCTATTTGAAATCTGAAAATTAAGATTATGATATTGTTCGACTTTAGCTACTCAGCTAAAACATTCTTGAAGCCTGAACACCTTCAGGGAGTGAAGATAAATTTCTCAAATTTTTTTTTGCATTTTTCGTCTCTTATATTATCGACTATTCAATTTCAAATATATTTTATTTTTGAATCGTTGCATTCGTCGAAGTAGTTTTCTAAATATCGAAAAAAAACTGAAAGAAAAAGGAAGATATGCATAGTTAGTATTATGTATATTATGTAGTATTTATATTCTCAATATTTCAAGCATAAACTGATTCTACATTTTCGAAGTAGAAGAATGTCGGAATATTGTGCATTTCCCAAATTTTGCAAAACTCGCCACAGGGTGTTTCAAATATTTCGTCAAAAATTGTGATCATAATTTTCCTATAACTTTTGTTTTTTTAATTAGAACCCTATTTTTGTATGATTGCGTTGTATTCTGCGAAGGAAAATAATGATAGTGTTCAAAGTTACTGTACAGTTCACTCAAACTAGAAGTATTTCACAGAGTCATTATAAAACCAAACGTCTTTTGAGACCTTGAAAAGAGAAAATAGTTTTAAAATATTTGCAATGGCAAATAATCTCAAAATTGTTTCTTGGGACTCTACCGAGTAAAACTACAATTAGTTGTAACTGTTTGGTGAATCTGTTTTAGTTTATAATTTTCAATAATTAACCTTATGGAATGATCAAACTCATTCTTAAACCTTGGTAAGCTCGAGTGGTTTTGTGGCAGCCACTACCTAGAGCATTATAAAACCTTCATAAGACAAAATAGTCTTGGAAACAACTAGTAGTTTCCTCAAGGTCTGTCCAACATAGTGAATGATCTTGAAGAGTAAATGGCATAAACTAAATCATTTTCGAAGCATACAAATATTTATTTACAACCTCAAAACCGTTTTAAAATCTTTGCAATGGCAAATAATTTCAAAATTGTTTTTCTGGAGTACCTCTCTACCGAGTCAAACAAAAGTTATGGGAAAATTCTGATGTCAATTTTTGACAAAATATTTTAAACAACCTGTGACGAGTTTTCGAAAATTTAGGAGATGCACAATTTTCCGCCATTCTCCTACTTCGAAAATCTAAAAACAGTTTATGCTTGAAATATTGAGAATAGGAATAACGAACATAATACTGACTACGCCCATCTGCTTTTTTTTTTCATTTTTTTTTCTATATTTTTAAAACTATTTCGACGAATGCAACGAAATTTTGAATTCAATAATAGATCATATAAGAAACGAAAAAATTCAGAAAAAAATTTTTCGGGAAATTTATTTTCACCCCCTGTATAAGTGAAAGTGAAAGGCTTCAAGAATATTTCAGCTAAGTAGATAAAGTCGAACAATATCATAATCCAAATTTTCAGATTTCAAATAGGTCCAGTTCTCAAGAAACATCTAGTAAGCAATCGAACTTGGGACACACTGTATTTCTGCAACAGCTGATTCGGCATAATTGACAAAGAGCTCCTGTCATTTTTTTGACTTCAATTTGTTTCTGCTGAGTTTATTGTAGATTTATAAGGATATACATGGTGATTCCAAATTCGACGTGAACCTTGAAGGGCGGATAGTATATCACATTTGCGGCCATTTGAACCATATTCATTGATATCAAAAAATCAATAGTTTAAGAGTTATTTGAGTTTTTGTGTTTTTTGAATAATTACTCACCTTACTCCATTTTTCGTAAATATTTTCTACGTTGAGCAAGTTTGACTATAATTTCGGATTATTTTTATCAGAGAAGGATATGATATGTTTGAAAATGGCGAAAATATGCTGTGATAGATGTTGAAAAAGAATTCGTATGATTTGAAAGTTGGTATATGAAAAAAAGAAAAGTCAATTTCTAATATCAATTCGCTTGCAACTTTCGAACTCCCCAATTTATTGCAAAATTCCTTATTTCCTAGAAAGTTTTCGTTAGAATGCAGGCACTAGTTTCGTTTCAGCAGTTTTTGAGCGCTCGTACTACTTACACGAGGGCTATATCATTTCGTCACGATGTCTGTATTTTTCGAATTTTGAGCCGAAAATGGTCTCAATCGACTATGTTCGACTCACTGATGACGAATCCGTCAAAAAATTCGAGTCTGTCCGTCCGGCCGTCCGTCCGGCCGTCAGCACGATAACTCTCGAACGGATCAACCTAGAGACTTGAAATTTTCAGTGTAGGTTCAGATCCCAAATGCCTCGGTCAAGTTCGTTAATGGGCAGAATTCCACCAGGGGTTCCGTAAATATGGCCGTTCAAAATTTTGTTCTCCTGATTACTTCGAAACTACAAGTTCGATCGAGATGAAACTTTGCACTCTAATGGAGAATGAGGTGTTTAAGCTACATGTGAAATTTTGTCCAGATCGCATGACCAGAACCATAGAAACCATAGAAAATTGTAACTTTTGAACGGAACCCCCTAGGGACTTGAAATTTAGGTGTGGTTTCTTGATAATTTCAAAACTACAGATTCGATCGTGACGAAAATCAAAATACTTATGGAGAATAATATATTCAAGCTACATTTCTCCAGATCACATGACTCGAACCATAGAAAATCATAACTTTCGAACGGAAAGGCCTAGGGACTTGAAATTTTCAGGATAGGTGTGGATCTCGATTGTCGTGATCACTTTCATCTATGAGCAAAATTATACTAGGGGTTCCGTAAATACGGTCGTTTGAAATGTTGGTTTCTCGATAATTTCGAAACTACGGATTCGATCGAGATGAAATTTTGTATTTTAATCGAGAATGATATATTAAAACAATATTTTGTCCAGATCTCATGACCAGAACCATAGAAACCATAGAAAATTGTAACTTTCGAACGGAAAGGCCTAGGAACTTGAAATTCTCAGGGTGGGTTTGGATCGCGAATATCGCGGTCATGTTCATCAATGAGCAAAATTAGACTAGGGGTTCAGTAAATATGGCCGTTCAAAATATTTTTTTGCTGATAGTTCCGAGAATACTGAGCGGATTGGGATAAAATTCTGCACCTTGCTGAGTAATAATGTATTCAGACTACGTGCAAAATTTTGTCCAGATCGCACCACCAAGACCATAGATACCGTAGAAAATTCTAGCGAATTATCGAAAAAAAATTGATCAGCTGAAGCACTGACATGAATTCTGGAGTTTCGCCCAAGTTTCAGAATTTTTTTGACAGCTGTCGAAAATTCCTTCAATTGATTTCTGAAACTGGAAAATGCGAATCTACCTACAAGGTGCATGTACGAGCGCTCAAAAGCTCCTGCCTTCACGGCAGTGCTTTTCTAAATTTTTTTTATAAACAACCAATGTCCGGCATAAAAAAATAGTGATTTACCGTTAATGTTTGGCCGTCAGCTGCGAAAAGTGCGAACGTAAAAAAATGAAATCAACACGACTTGAACGTTCAATCTTCCGTCGACTTCGTTATCAGTGGTCTATGGAAACTTTCTTTTTTTTGTTTGATTTATTGTATTCGTAACTGGAAATATATATTTTTTTCAGCTTTCTGCATCATTTTTGCATATAAGCTTCAACTATGCCAAATCTCCTAAAAAAATGTCAACATTAATGTCAAGATCTTATTCATTAATAGAAGTTTGGGTCCTTTGGAACCACTAGGGGCGTGGCTTAAGTGATAGTTTATCATATCAAAATCTATATTCGTTTCTAATGAAGCTCAAAAAACTAAGTGTGATAACTTCGATAGCAATGTACATTTCTTCCAAATGGCATAATCAGAAACATTTCAAACTCCAACGAGTTATTGAAAATAAATAATTATATTTTTGGAGCAAGTGATTCGGCATAAGTGACAAAGAGCTGCTACCATTTTTTTTGACCGCTGTCAAAAATTTCTTCAATTGGTTTCTAAAACTGGAAAATGCAATTTTACCTACAAGGTGGACGAACGAGCGCTCAGAAGCTCCTCACTTCACGGCAGTGCTTTTTATAATTTTTTGGCTGGGGATGAGCTTATAACCTTTCTTTTGTCACTGAGTATTTGAGCCTAATTTAGAAGAATATTTTTCCAATTTTTCAATCGGTATGAATTCCTGAGAAACTTTTTTCAGCGTCTGGTTTCAGTTTGTATACATGGTGCCTAAAAAACAGAGTTGGAGTAGCAATTCTCCAAAAATTATGAAAATGCTGTTATTCTGAATGGCAATGAACTGGTCCAAGATTAATTAGCCAATTCTCATCAATTCATCCCTTCTGCCGATCAATAATCTAAAATTCAACTCCTCATTTCCTACTTGCATTTATCATCTGAAATTATCTCGCACCAGCGTAAGTAACATGAGGTCATATTTTTTATATTCACTGTTGATGTATGATATAACTGTAGTTGAGAATAGGAATACCTAAACATTACCGTTCACTGGAAGCAATACTTCGTTGAACCAACAATATGAATTGACAGGCTTCAATTTACCAGAGACTACTAGAAAATATTGGAATGGCATCTAATTTCTTGAAAATCAACTCGTCACAGCCCGATATTTCTATTTTCAGTTGTTATTCGAACAACGTCATAACACTGAAACGGACCAAGGCGACCTCGTCGTCTCAGAAAGAAAAGGAAACAATAAAATGTTGATGTATGTATAACGAACTCCTCTGTTGCCCCTGACGCTGAAGCCAATCAATTAGGCGCAGTGAATGGCGAAGAAATAACTGGATCTTGACAAAAATTCTTTATTTCTCGTGCTAGATAACAGTTACAAAAGCCGATTCGTTCCTAACTTCAGCTCTGCGAAGTGGACCTTTTTTTTCCTTCTATACGTTACTAATCAATTCGGCACCATTGATGCTTGTTAGGAAATTTTTGATTCGAAATTTGACGGACACGTGTCGGGGATATCGAAGAAACTTCGCTAGGAAATTGCTTGTTGGCATCGTGGCGCCATTATCGGAATTTCGTGGTCCAGATTGCCGATGCTAGTTCATCCAAACATGATCTGGTTGAGATTGGGAGCGATCTAAGTGCTAATTTCAGGTATAATATTGCATGTCCCGAAGTTATTCGTTAGGTTCAGCTTACTCGACTTCTTTATTTGGCCAAATTGAGATGAAGATTTGTGTGACGAGAGGACTTGAATGCTTTCTCGAAGATCCATTAAGATGGGAAGTTAACCGAATTTTATTGTCCGAGGGAGGATTTGTATGCGGTATTCTGAAGAGTTCTTCGAATTTTGTTGCCGCCCTGACTGCTATTACCGGTTTTGAAAATATTGGAGCTTTCAGGGGTCAAATCAGTCGGCTCAAGGTTATGCGAAAGTGCCTAATCATGTTGGTAATCCACGAGGAATAATAAGCTATTAGTATCAGTTCTATTGCTTTTGTTGTGATCAGCATATATATTACTACTACCGTTTTCTTGCAGAGATCTTTCAGATTGAGTTTTCAAAAGTAAATAATTAAAAATTATATAAAGCACTGCCGTGAAGTCAGGAGCTTTTGAGCGCTCGTTCATCTACCTTGTAGGTAGATTCGCATTTTTCACTTTCAGAAACCAATTGAAGAAATTTTAACACCTGGAGAAAAATGACGGCAACTCTTCGTCAATTATGCCGAATCAGCTGAAATATAAGGATTTTTTATTTAATCATTCGTTGGAATTTGAAATGGTTCTGGTTATGCGATCTGGAAAAAATGTAGCTTGAATACATCATCCTCCATTGAAATACAAAATTTCGTCACGATCGAATCCGTAGTTTTGAAATTATCAAGAAAACTAAATTTCAAACGACCATATTTACGGAACCTCTGGTCGAATTTTGTCCAATAACAAACTTATTCGCGGCTTTCGAGATTCGAACCTACCCTGAAAAGTTCCTAAGTAGTTCCGTAATAGTTTCGTATCTTGTATACAGCCGGCCGAAATGATTAAGCCCTTGCAGTGGTGTAGCGCAAAATTTGGGGGGCCCCTCGCAGAATTATAGTCGAAGGCCCCCTCCTTAGATCTCTGTCATTAATTGTATTGTATTGTTTTGTATATTGTTTATATCCCGACTCTCCTAAATAAGTTTGTTTTGAAAATTTTTATTGGCGAAGAAAAATTGGTAGAAAAAATATTCATTAACAAAAACAAAAATATTCAAATAAAAATAATATAAGCTTTCATATAAAAAGTTAAACATATAGGATCATATAAAAAGTGAAAAACAGGGTGTTTTCGAAGGTGAGGCTTTTTGAGCGCTCGTACTACTTACACGAGGGCTTTATCATTTCGTCACGAAGTTTGAGCCGAAAATGATCTCAATCGACTAAGTTCGACTCTCTGATGACGAATCTGTCGGAAAATTCGAGTCTGTCCGTCTGTCGGTCCCTGCGTCCGGCCGACCGTCCGTCCTTAAGCACGATAACTCTCGAACGAAACAACCTAGAGACTTGAAATTTTCAGTGTGGGTTCAGTTCCCGAATGCCTCGGTTAAGTTCGTTAATGGGCCAAATTCCACCACGGGTTCCGTAAATTTGGCCGTTCAAAGTTTTGTTCCCCTGATTACTCGAAAACTACAGGTTTGATCGAGATGAAATTTTGCACACAAATGGAGAATGAGGTGTTCAAGCTACATGTCAAATTTTGTCCAGATCGCATGACCAGAACCATAGAAAAATGTAACTTTTGAACGGAAACGCCTAAGGGCTTGAAATTTTCAGGATAGGTGTGGATCTCGAATGTCGTGATCACGTCCATCTATGAGCAAAATAATACTAGGGGTTCCGTAAAAATGGTCGTTTGAAATTTAGTTTTCTTGATCAAAACTACAGATTAGATCGTGACGAAATTTTGTATACTAATGGAGAATGATATATTCGAGCTACATTTCTGCAGATCACATGACCAGAACCATAAAAACCATAGAAAATATTAACTTTCGAACGGAAAGGGCCTAGGGACTTGAAATTTTCAGGATAGGTGTGGATCTGAAATGTCGCGTTCACGTTTATCAATTAGCAGAATTATACTAGGGGTTCCGTGAATACGGTCGTTTGAAATTTTGTTTTCTCGATCATTTCGAAACTACGGATTCGATCGAGTTGAAATTTTGTATTTTAATCGCGAATGATATATTGAAGCAATATGTTGTCCAGATCGCATGACCAGAACCAAAGAAACCATAGAAAATTGTAACTTTTGAACGGAAAGGCCTAGGAACTTTAAATTTTCAGGGTGGGTTTGGATCGCAAATATCGCGGTCACGTTCATCAATGAGCAAAATTGGACTAGGGGTTCCGTAAATATGGCCTTTCAAAATATTTTTTTCCTGATAGTTTCGAAACTACCGATTGGATTGGAATGAAATTTTGCACCTAGCTGAGGAATAATGTATTCAAACTACATGCGAAATTTTGTCAAAATCGCATCACCAAGACCATAGATAACGTAGAAAATTCTAGCGAATTATCGAAAAAAAATTGGCCAGCTGAAGCACTGACATGAAGTCTGTAGTTTCGCCTAAGTTTCAGAATTTTTTTGACAGCTGTCGAAAATTCCTTCAATTGATTTCTAAAACTGGAAAATGCGAATCTATCTACAAGGTGGATGTACGAGCGCTCAAAAGCTCCTGACTTCACGGCAGTGCTTTTCGTAATTTTTTTACAGGCAAAACAAGTCTGACGCGATCAAGAAGACACGTTTGCGAACTTGAATTCCGAAGATAATTCTTGATTATTTTGGAAAAAGATCTTTCTGTACTCGCAACATTGGCAAGAATGGTTGTGAAAAGTTTCAGGGCTGTAAGCACATCTGGTACACAACTCAATAAAGATTAATGTTTCGTAACGTAATTAACATTATTTGTGTTGAATCATGAGAAATAGAAATGGAAAGAAGCTGCAACTGCAATAATTTTCCCCTTCTCGGTATACAATATCCTAAGTGGAGAATTTAAAATAAAAATCATCTTTCAAATATCAGTGAAGCTACCTGAAAAATTCCATATCTGGATTGAAAAAGCTGCTCAGGCCCAATAAACCGATCAACGCCGACAAGCTTGATAAGTTGAATCATAAAAAGTTGGTGAAAATAGGGTAGCGCAGGGAATGACATATTTATGATGTGCGGTTTTTTCATAATTTGTGCCTAATTGCACCTAATTTCATTGCCTGCTATTGAATATCTATGTTTTGTTCATCAAATCAACAGAGAAAATCGCAAAGTTGGAAATATAATGGAATAAAAATATCGGAGCTCCACTTTTTGCTCTTTCTTTAGGCTTGGGGGCTCCTCTAGTGCCCCATCGCTGGGTCTGGGTACTACGCCACTGGTGTGAGTAGAACGAGCGCTCAAAAGACATATATGTAATTTGAATTTAAACTGAAAAAGTTTTTATTCATTTTTGAAATACGTACAATGTTTACCATTTATACTCTGAAAATAATATCTCCCATATGGCCATCTCTTGCGTCTCTACAGTACCTGATTCTTTTATATAAATTTTCAATTCTGGCATAGTTGCGGCTCTATCTCACCAATAACTCGAATGATTTCTGCTTTCAATGCTTCAACGTTTCGAGGATTTCCTTGCTTTCACATAGCCCCAGAGAAAGAAGTCTAACAGTGTCGAATCACAGGATCTGGAAGGCGAGTTCAAGTCACCAAATCTAGAAATAACACGATCTGGAAACTTTGTGGGTAGTAATTGCAAAGTTTCTCTGGCTGTATGACAAGTAGCTGTATGTACGAAGTCCTAACTTGTTGAAACCACATGACCAATATTTTCCAGTTTTGGCCATAGAAAAGTTGTGATCATGTCGCGATATCTGTTAACGTTAACGGTTATGGCTCTTCCAGTATCACTTTCGAAAAAGAACGGACCAATCACACCTCCAGGCAGTTGATTTTTTTTTAATCGTCGTTTTGTTCCGGTATTCGATTGGAAAAGTCGGACGGCCGGACAGACATACTTGAATTAGTTTGAATATATCATTCTTCATCTATGTGCAAAATTTCTTTCCAATCCAATCAGTAGTTTCGAAATTATCAGGAAAAAAATAGTTTGAACGGCTATATTTACGGAACCCCCAGTCTAATTTTGCTCATTGATGAACGTGACCGCGAAATTCGAGATCCACAACTATCCTGAAAATTTCAAGTCCCTAGGCCTTTGCGTTCGAAAGTTATAATTTTCTATGGTTTCTTTGGTTCTGGTCATGCGACAAAATTTTGCATGTACATAGCTTGAATATCTCAGTCTCCCTTAAAATACAAAATTTCGAATTTGAAATTATCAAGACAACAAAATTTCAAACGACCATATATACGGAACCCGTGCGAACTCAAGCAGCAGCTTCACATTGTCGATATCACAGCTAACCAAATTTGGTCATATAAAGTGTTACCCGATGACATTTTTTGATGGTTGACGTTGACAGATATAAGTTGAGTCGAACTGGTAACCTCGAGTATGTTGGCGGAAAGTTTTGTGGCAGAGGGGTTACGAAATGTTGAAAAAAGCTTAATTTTTCCCTCGACAATTCATCTTGAGTTGAAGTTGCGATTGCTCAGTCGTGAAATTAGTCACTTCCTCGAAGTCTCCACCTGCCTTCTACCCTTAAAATGCTTCAACAGGAAGTAGTTTGATTGCGCCCGTAATCCAGTGGCGTGCCCCTCGTGTAACCTCCTCTATACGGGGGCCGACCGATTCGTCTAAGGTGAACTTTTTGGGGTGGTGGAAGTGGTCGGAGCTTTCGAACTTGACAGTTCGGTTTGTTGTAGCCGGAGAACACGGCAACATAAGCGTTATTTTTAGACGATTCTGTGGTGATGTCATTTTGTAAGCTCTGAAAACCGCCATAGCCGAGTAGCCTGGCCGGTTCGTGTGCGATCGGTTCTCGTCGTTCACTTCAAATTTATTGTGGATACCATCTGTAGTTTATACACAGTGCGGACAACAAAACCAGTAACCAGTCGTCTCTCGATTCTTGAACGTAAACGGTCTATGTATCCGTGGTGCTTTTACAAGTTCTGTTCGGGTGCAATGTTTTAAGTGCAGGTGGATGGCGAAAATGCCCCGTGTTGCTCGCAGATGCTTCCATTAACAGCCGTACGCAGAACACCTGACATTCCTTAGCAAGAAAAATTAAGTGAGTTACATCCATTTCAACCACCAAAGTATCTTAGTTAGATGATCAAATCACTAAATAATGAAATTCTCCCAATTAACCACCATGTGTACATTTTTCCTCTTCCTGTTATGACCTCGTGCAAATCCGGGAACCAAATAGCCCAAGCACCAAGTTCGACTCTTCTTCAATGCTTATTTATATCTTTGGGAATTTGAGGTTAGGTAACGTGCCGTGCGGTGTAAGTAACATTATTTCTTGCTCTTGACATTAACATCCGTTCGGCCTGTCCTATTTCCGAAAGAATTTCACTACTTTTTCCTAAGTTAACAAGTTGAGATCTGTTTATTTTGTTTTAATTACACTGCAAGGGTAAAAATGAGAAGATTTACGGGGTCATTTTTATCTTAAATTTATGCTTACTTAGAACTAACAAAATATTTCAATTTACCTGACTTTTCTCAGTAGAGAGGTGTTTCTGAATTCTAGGAAACGTGTCTGTCTCCAAGCAAATATTTATCCGTCGATGCATCTTGTTTATCTTGGATATCTGTTGATAAACCTAGAATTGTAATGTTTACCTCATCATTCTTGAATATATTATATATTATCGTTACTTCCGCTGTTTTTTGATTCATTTTAAACGTTGATGACCATTTGAATTGTCAATCTCTTGGACTTGATTAAGTTACCAGTAGAATGACCGAGTTGTGGTTTTCTTTCCTGCCATCTTAGGAATGAGCAAGACATTAATTGCGATAGGGTCAAGTGTAACAAACTATTCAAGATCATCGTAATTAACTGGTCGACATATTCCAGTAACTGTCTGCATCGGATGACGATATGGACTCTACACTGTTATAGAAGAGATGAGACCTGTTGGCAAAGTCGTGGAGTATGATAAACATGTTTCAATTGAACTATTCGCGTAAATGAGACAAAACTGTGCATCTAGAAGATTTAAGATTGAGTCTCTTTAGCTCTTTGAAACTAAAATATTCATATTGAAATGAATGAAGAATATAGCCTCTTTTCAAATACAACAGAGTCTTCCTCGTATACTAAGGAACTCCTCGAAACTTGCTCAAAAAAATGATCGAACGTATTTATATCCCAGTAAAATCAAGTTTTGCTGATTAGTGTATCAGAAAGCAAGATGATGATAATAGGCTAAAATACCTACCAAAACATGCAAGATAATAAGAAACTACCTGGGGAACAGGAATTTTTATGTCAAAATAGACGACACATTATCTTCCACCAGACAAGTAGAAGCCGGAGTGCCCCAAGGATCAGTTCTAGGAACTGTACTCTACAACATCTATATCTACGATATTCCTAAAAACCCAAGAAACCTGCTAGCCCTTTATGCAGACGTCATATAGAGAAGATTGCAAGAAGCACTAGAAAATATAGACGAACGGTTCAATGGAAAATTCAAATAAATGTCAAAAAGAGCTTGAAATAAATTCCAATCTAAAAATAGATGGAGAAGAGATAAAATGGAATGAAGTTAAATATCTAATATAGAAATGAAATCGACACGACCCTTGAACGTTCAATCTTCCGTCGACTTCGTTATAAGTGGTCGGTCTACGAAAATTTTTTTCTTTTTTTGTTTGATTTATTGTATTTTTAACAGAAAATATATATGTTATTCAGCTTTCTGCATTCTCTTTCCATGTAAGCTCCAACTATGCCAAATCTCAGACTTGTCCGTACGCGAAATACTTAATACTTATTCTCAAAAAAATGTTAACATTAATGTTTGGGTCCTTTGGAACCATTAGGGGCGTGGCTTAAGTGATAGTTCATACGATCAATCGCCAACAACGAAGTATTTGGTTGTAGAACATCGACAAATGAATCTAATGATGCAAGAGAAATCATTCGCACTGATCCAACCTACAGATAGATGGAGAAGAGATAAAATGGGAAAATGAAGTCAAATATCTAGGAGTAAAACTAGATAAAGGGCTTACATGAAAAGGCCATATAAAATATGCAGTGGATAAAACAAACTCAGCAATGAGTAGACTTTACCCACTGCTAGGAAGAAGAAGCCAAATGAACCAAAGCACGAAGCTACGAATGATCAAGTCAATTGCAAGACCCCAACTAACATATGGCTCGGCGGCATGGGGCCATGCAGCCAATAGCCATATAAAGAAGATTCAAGTAACAGAGAATAAACTGCTCAGAGCAGCAATGAATATGCCGTGGTTCGTAAGAAACCAACAAATCCACAGAGACTTAGAATGGGAAACTGTCACAGATTTCCTAAAAAAGAAGGCCGAGAAGATATTCGAAAAAGCAAGTCAACACCCAAATGATGAGCTAAGAAGACTAGTTGACTACAACCCCGCAGAAGATGTGGTTAGGATACCCACCTATCACAAAAGACCCAGAGATCAACTACGTAGAAACAGAAATTGAGTAATCTCAATTTGAATTATCCAGAAGAAGAGACTCTTATGAAATTCAAATTCATAGGTAACACAATTATCACACGACAAAGATCGTGATAGAGATACGAACAAGAAAAAAAAAAAAGCACTGAGAGAACGGACAGATGGAACCAAAGGGTTAGAGAGCT
Source organism: Aphidecta obliterata (assembly GCA_963966015.1). NCBI lineage: Eukaryota > Metazoa > Arthropoda > Insecta > Coleoptera > Coccinellidae > Aphidecta > Aphidecta obliterata. Next base: position 11,387,302 of record OZ014436.1, read on the forward strand.
GAACACCATAGACCACTCAGCATCGAAGATGCAAAAGTGACACGACGCGAAAACACCGAATTCCTCCTCTACACGGAGCAAATGGGATGGCCAACTCAAAGCTTGAAAAAGCCGAAGCACCGGTCGACGCAATAGAAAGAGGAGCCAGAATCAACTAAAGAGAAGACGATGAAAATGAAGACTTAGAAGAAGAAGTTAAAGGAAATGAAGAATTGATGTTGGAGGGCGATACCATCCCAAACCCAACAACACCAACGGAGATGAAAGAAATCATCAAGGAATTGAAGAGCAGGAAAGCTCCAGGGAAACACAAAGTAACAAACTTTATGTTGAAGAAATTGCTCAGAAAAGCAATAGCAGCGCTAACTAATATAGCAAACGCAGTGATGGGAACAGAAGACCATCCGAAAAGATGGAAAACAGCAGAAGTAATTGTGTTCAATAAGCCAGGAAAAGATAGAAAATTCCCACAAAACTACAGGCCGATAAGTCTACTGCGAGCACTTGGAAAAATTGTTGAGAGAGTCATTGCAAAATGACTCGATGAAGGAGCAGATTCGCTGAATCCTGAATCTGATACTACCGGAACAATTTGGATTCAGAAAAAATCATTCCACAGAACTTCAACTGTTAAGGATTACTGAATATGTCACTGAAGGATTTCAGAATAAACAAGCCACAGGATTAGTGCTATTAGATGTCGGGAGAGCCTTCGACCGAGATTGGCACGAAGGACTTGCCTACAAGATGATGATGGCAGGCTACACCACCAAAACCTGCAAGATAATAAGAAACTACCTGAGGAACAGGAATTTTTATGTCAAAATAGACGACACATTATCTTCCACCAGACAAGTAGAAGCAGGAGTGCCCCAAGGATCAGTTCTAGAACCTCTCCTCTACAAAATATATGTCTACGATATTCATAAAAACCCAAGAAATCTGCTTGCAGACGACTCGGGAATAGCCATCAGACATCTACGACCAGAACTCATACACAGAAGACTGCAAGAAGCACTAGGAGACTTAGAAGAATGGTTCATTGAATAGAAAATTCGAATAAAAAGCAAAAAGAGTCAAGCTATTCTACTACAGAAGCGGAGACTTGAAATTAATTCCAACCTAAGGATAGATGGAGAAGAGATAAAATAGGAAAATGGAGTCGACTATCTAGGAGTAAAACTAGATGAAGGGCTTACATGGTAAAACCATATAAAATAAAAAGAGTCAAAAGGTTAATTGGCAAATTCCCGGAACCTAAGAACAGCAGGTTTAGGTTTAAGTTAAAGTAGGTCGTGTTTTTCAAACACGGAGTCTCGCACAAGTTGAGCCCATGGTTGTGTTCGTCCATGTGGATTTCCCCCTGCTTAAGTAAACAAAAATTATTCTGATTTTTAGTAATGGACATTTTATGGCGAAGCTTCGATCGAAAAATTGAAAAGAAGCCCGAAGCTACCGAACCCTAGTTGGTATGATGATCTTCTCGGAGAACATTCGGCTACTTGAGCTAATCAAGAAAAAAGCCAGTCAAACCTTAACATCAAGAAATTTTCCTAAGCTCAAAGTTGAGAGAAAGAAGGCGATGTCTGCCTGTGGCACCTCCTTCCAAGCAACATGAATTTCGTGTTCTCTCTGTCATTCTCTGGAAGAGGGAGCAGACTCCTATTTTTCATGTTCGATGGGATTTGAATCTGTTTATACGAATAGGTTGGAACAAAATTGACCATATGTATATGTGTGACCCGAATCGATCAATTCGAACCGTGTGAACAACATTTTAAACTCGACAATATCAAATTTCGTTATCGATAGCGTCGCTGTCTTGGTCCTTCATGGGCGCTGGGCTCCTATAATTAAACCATATTCGCCTGAAAAATCACCAGAGCTCATCACCCGAACGAATCAACATATCGGAATACACATGCAGTTTCCAATTTCTTCGTTCTACATCTCGTAAACGTAATCTGATTCTATAATGTATGGTACGATTGAATCAAGAGCCTAAACCAAATTGGTATAATGAGTGTGATTGATATCTAGAAAAAAGTGATGATATCCGATGATTGTTATTTGGAGAGAGAGATAATGGACAATTCGAACGGGCAGGTTAACGAAAATCCGTGTAATTAACACGATTTTTTCATGTGATCTAGAAATCTGATCTTCTCATGCTAGACAGATGGATGGAATGAGGTCCGTATAATTGACAAGGATTGATCAAGATGAGTTACGTATTCTAGATGGTTCGTTTGGCTTATACTGAAATTCTCTTCCTAGCCTCGCGGTAAAGGACTTCAAGAAATGTTTTGTATCTTCTCTTCTCAAATTTCATCTCTATGTGAACGAAGATTCAAGGTGAGACAAGATTCCATCGTGTAAATTGTTTCCAACAATAGACTAGGCGCTAAGTAAAAGAATCCATATGAGTAATTCGCCGTAGATTCTATAATTATTTCAAAACCGTAAATACTAGCTCTACAAAACAGTTCTACCTGCAATTATATCAACCTCAAAACAGATTTATCCGTTTGTACCTTAACATCTCGGCTAGAGGACATTTGAATTGCAAATGCCAATTATGAAATTGGTGGTTTTTTTGCACTTCGATATCTGGTTAGACTCAGTTTTGAATGAACTAACATCGAGGTCAGTTCGTTTGAGAGCCATTTGGGGCCAACCTTGTTTCGGGATTTTTTTTATCAATCTACTTTAATTAACGTATAAGTTACACACTTTTCGGAAGGAGGCCTTTTGTTCTGATTAATAGTACGTCTTGATTGATGTGCCCAAAAAGGTAATTGAGAGATAAATCATTCTGTGATTGATTATGTTGTTATTCTCTCACTTTTCTGATATACAGGGTGGTTCCAAATTCGACATGAACCTTGAAGGACGTGTTAGTATGACTCATTTGCTGTCATTTGAGCCATATTTATTGATATCCAAAAATCAACAGTTTACGAGTTATTTAAGTTCTTGTGTTTTGGAAAAACTACCTTACTCCATTTTTCGTCAATTTCTTTTACGTTGAGTTCGATTATAATTTCGGATTATTTTCATCAGAGAAGGATATGATATGTATGAAAAAGGCGAAAATAAGCTGTAATAGATGTTGAAAAAGAATTCGTATGATTTGAAAGTTGGTATATAAGAAAAGTCAATTTCTAATATCAATTCGCCTGCAACTTTCGAACTCCAGAATTTATGTATGACAAAAGTATTTTAAAAACTCGCCAAATGCCTCATTTATTTCCTGAAAAAGTTTTTCGTTAGAATGCAGGCACTAGTTTAGTTTCGGCAGATTTTTTTATAAACAACCTTTTGAATGTCCGGCATAAAAAATAGGGATTGGGCGTTTATGTTTGGATGAGAGCAATAGCTAATCTTTTGATAGGTCCTTACTATCTACCTGACAACTTAAATGGTGAAAATTATGAAGAATTTTTGAGAGCAAATATGGACAGTTTTATGGACGAGGTTCCTCTATTGACAGGCGTGAAATCATTTTCCAACAGGATGGGTGTCCCGCACACTATAGGCTAAACGTTCGTATGTTCTTGAACGAATTGTTTCCTTATCGGTGGATAGGTAAGGGAGGACCTATTTCGTGGCCAGCGGGAAGTCCGGATCTAACACCGTTAGATTTTCATGTTTGGGGCAGTTCAAAAGGAATAGTATATGAAAGGGAAATACATACACGTACACAATTTGTGGAGAGTATAGACGAAGCAGTGAGAAGATTGAGAGTAAATTTCAGGACTGAAGAAATTAGAAAGAGGGCACGTGCTTGTATAAGGAATAGTGGAGGACATTTCGAACATAATTTATGAATAAATTTCTTAATAAAATGTTGAGTTAATTGCAATGAAAAAATAATTAATTCGTTACTTTTCTTTCTTCGCTTATATCCCCTTTCAAATCAAAATCTGCTGTAACGAAACTAGTGCCTGCATTCTAACGAAAACTTTTTTAGGAAATAAAGAAGGACTTCGGCAAGTTTTTAAAATACTTTTGTCACACATAAATCGTGGAGTTCGAAAGTTGCAGGCGAATTGATATTAGAAATTGACTTTTCTTTTCTTCATATACCAACTTTCAAATCATACGAATTCTTTTTCAAGGCATATTTTCGCTTTTTTATACATATCATATTATTATCTGATAAAAATAATCCGAAATATAATCAAACTTGCTCAACGCAGCGAAAATTGACGAAAAATGGAGTAGGGTGAGTAGTTTTTCAAAAAACACAAGAACTCAAATAACTCGTAAACTGTTGATTTTTTGATATCAATAAATATGGCTCAAATGACAGCAAATGAGTTATACTAATATCCTCCAAGGTTCACGTCGAATTTAGAATCCCCCTGTATACTAAGTGACATCAGAAGTGCAGCACCCAAAAAGAAAAATTTCTCCAAACTTGTTTTTAGCGAGAGATTTCATTATCAGGTCTCCAGGTCATAACACCCACATGTTCGATGGGATTCAAATCCGGTGGACGCGGTGGTCACGAAAAAACATCAACGTGTTCTTTTTCTTGAAGCAAGTCCATTCTCCGAAGAGCAATGTGAGACGTGCGTAGTCTGCTGGAAAAGGACGGATGCAAGGTCATCTATAAGTGAGACTCTCTACAAAGAGTCGTCGTATCTAGACAGAATCGCTATTCGATATTTTATTCTTTTATTTCCCACTCGAAACCAATTATTTTAGTAATTTATGTGATTCGAATTGTTCGTTACGTAAAGAAAATATCACATAACTCGAAAAATATATAGTGGGGGCTTGCTGCGATCGTATAACTGCATTATTGTGAAAACAACCATGAACATTCTCTTCCTTTAGTTATTTATACCTGTCTCTGGTTTATTATTTTGAATAATGAACCTTTGCGTTGGGGAAAATATTTTTAACCCCTCATAAAATTTTCACGGTCAAAAAGTTTCCCCAACCGTTTTCTCGGAAATTATATGAAATTTGGTATAAAAAAATAATCCAACGATGTGTTGGGAAGTTTTGGTATCGAAGAAATGAAGGTTCTCGATTTCTCCTACACTGGGTGTACACATCTATTGTACCGTACGTTAAAAATCTTATATACCATTTCCATGTGGGAAGGACCTTCTGATTAGTGATACATGTGCCAAAGAGGCAACGGATTAACTAATCGCTACGACAGTCTATTGTTCCCGGTGTGTGTATGAATTCAAATAAGGTAACCAGCAATTTTTTTTCTGCAAAAAGCATCTGGCTGTCGCCCACGTTCAGTCGATAAAGGAAGTATTCTGTGATGCGAAAGCTGACAAGTTTCTATCCATTATATTCGAACGTGGAGGAGGTTTATTCATATCTCGCTGTTCAACCGTACAGAAAAAATAACATTTTTCTCGGTTTAGTATTATGATGATGAACAAACCACACAGACGAAAGCATTTTCTATCTTTGCTATTATGAAAGCATCCTGAATATGAACACTAGCATTCACTTATCCATTATTAGTATTAGTCAATACGAGGTAAAACAGAAAAAATGGGTGATAAAATTTTTTTGTTGTTGCATAAAAAGATTTCCACTCAATATCCGAAATTCATCCGGTATATCCAAAACCATGGCTCCCATTGATATTTCTCTATATAAGTCAACATGCGTATACAAACATTTAGGTGAGAATTTCTCTCGTATCGTCTGCGGCACGCATTATTTCTTTCGATGGAAGAATATTTGTCGTTGAACGCATGTTATTAGCCGGACGTGTCTTGAATATCAATCAGCTTTTACTCAGCCCCCTGGTATATTATTTACTCCTCAAATTCTCGACGCGTCCACAAAGTGATGTAGATGTTTATCTTGTATTCGTGTTGAATATTGAATATCAATAACTCAATTAATAATATCGATTGGAGTGTGCCGAGATCTTGAGTTGAAAAAAAAGTCAAATTACGGAGAGGTATTGGTGTATCAGTGGGCTGCAGAGATGAAAACGGTCGTTTAAATTCAAACAGACGTGAGTTTGTCGAGTACTTCAATGTTCGTGAACCCTTCGTATAGAGTTAACTGAACATGAGTCTGTTCTATTCATTAAATTGGGTAATTTGAGTCTACATACTTAAAAGACATGTGTCCGACTTGCTGTCGCTGACAACTGGAACATATCGTGAAAGTCTTCATCGTTTATTTTTACATCAAATGCAGTCCTTGAAATGACATTAACTTATGCAATTTGAATTTTTTTATATGTCGACTTCTGAAATATCTAATCAGGAGGAACGAAATTCTTGAAAATAATTTAATTAAAAATTTGCACGAACCTCAATCTAGACATAACATTTTTATGCCTCATAGATTCAACATTAATCAATTCGTTTAATTGCTATTCGCAGACTATCGAGAACAAAATTACCGTAAAACATCTACCGAAACTGATGCTGATGGAGTGTCCTTTCCAGTGATTATCTGCCGGACAAGCACACGTAGTCGAATCGAATGTGTTGTTAAGGCAGTTAACTGATTAATCATCGGTTAATTTCGAACATAACATAGCCCCCATCTAGGATGACTAATGGTTATTATTTGAGTGCGGAATTATGATCTTGATGAAAAGAAAATCCACCAGGAAGTTCCAGCACATTACAGTACGGAATGATTTATATTTTACCGTTTCTTTACGGCTTTTTTGATATTAGTTCTTGAGGTCTGTTATGTACCCTGTATATGACAAAATTGAAACGAAAAAAAATGGGCTTGTATGTTCAGAGTTCTTGTTCCTTTTCGGACTGGTTCGGAATTGTTCCTGGGAACAGAGCTATTCATAGTGTGTTCCATCGAAGACCTATTAACAAAATGTTGCATATTGACCTGAGTAAAACCATCAGAGAGTATGCTTATCTCGAATTCAAAAAAATCGAATTGCTATCAGCCGCATAATTCAAAGGAGTGTTTCACCTGGTACCGGATAATTACATTGCAATTACGATCAACGAGCGGTCATTGAAAATTTTCAGAGGAAAAGGCATGCGAACATTTCTTGCGATCGATGCTCAAATACACCTCAGGATTTTTAATTACAGGTCGCCATGTTAATGTGTCTAAACGTTATTAATTACTGGATGAATTCCTCACCTCGAGAAGGATTTTTGAATTGCATAACGATTCACTTCCTTTTACGGCAGTGAAGACGAAGAAAGTTGTTGGAAATTGTTATATGCTTAAGTTACAATAACCGTGAAATTTATTTGAAAATGTTCGCATTTTTTTCGGTTGTTGCGAGTGTTGGTATTTCGCAAACGAGTGTGGCATTTTCAGTGGATCCGGTTGTTTGTTGTCTGTAACTTCCGCCATTTAATGAGCTGTTAAATTGTTCATGGACTAATTGGTGTGTATTCGAATCGATCAATATCACCTACATCTTGAAGCGCTTCTCAAACTGACCGATTCACATCGAATACCGAGATTTTATGGCACCATAAAACTTTTTGAATATTTTCGATATTCACAAAACAACATTGTATGTCTCGCCACGACTGTATTGATGTCCTTAACATTTATTGTTTACAGTTTATAAAGGTTTCGTCGTGGTTCTTCAATGATTGCCAACATTTTATTCGAATATTGTTCTATTACGTCCGCTGAGATCGAAATACAGATCAGCTGGTAATGAAACCTTTTAACGTTCAATCTTCCGTCAACTTCGTTTGAAGTGGTCGGTCAAGGAAAACTTTTTTTTATTTATTGTACTTGTTACACAAATTATTTATGTATTTTCAGCTTTTTATAGTGCGTCTCCATGCACACTTCGACTGTCAAATCCCATACTTCTCTGTACGCGCAATATTATTGAAAAAGCGGTATCATTGATGTCAATTTAGATACTGATATGCCTACATAATCTCAAACAAAGTTATTGAGACCTAGTTATCGCATAATGGTCGAAAATGGACCGTGAATTTTTGATTTTGAATGTTGAAGGGGTTGTTTTGTCGTATTCCTATAATAATCGCATTCAATCGTGACTATCAGAATGAGATTTTTTTTTTTTTTTGTTTAGTCTGGGGGGAATCCTCATGGACGAACTATCTCCGATAGATAGGACAGTGTGAGACTTCGTGTGAAGCACGACCTACTCTAACTAAACCTAACCTGCTGTTTTAGATTCCGGGCATTTATTACAAGAATGAGATTGTTCATTATTCCCAGTTTTTGAAACTCATTACATGTAAGCAATCTTTCCCGCCCATTTTGGTGCCAAATTTCATAGAATGACGCCTTAATTACTATATATGAATGACTATTCAATTGTAACAATTAGAACATGCTCATTTATTGTGAACAGTTTATAGGGGTTTTGTCGTGGTTGTTCAATAATTGCATACATTTTGTTTGAATATTGTTCTATTTCTCCGCTGCGAACGTATAGAAATACAGATTAGTAGGTAATGATGAACATTTGAACGTTCAATCTTCCGTCGACTTCGTTTTTAGTGGTCAGTCAGGAATTTTTTTTTTTGATTTCTTGTACTTGTAACACATATTATTCAGGTAGCAGAGATTCTCCATACACACTCGACTATGTCAAATCTCACACTTGTCTGTACGCGCAATATTATAAGAAAAGCGGTATCATTGATGTCAATGTAGGTACGCATATGGCATACATATTCATCAACAAAGTTATTGAGACCTAGTTATCGCATAATGGTCGAAAATGGAACGTGAATTTTTTATTTTGAAAGTTTAAGGGGTTGTTTTGTCATCTTCCTATAATAATTGCATTTGTGACTATTAGCACGAGATTATTCATTCTCCGCAGTTTTTGAAACTCATTACACGGAAGCAATCTTGCCCAGCCCATTTTGGTTCAATTCCATAAAATTGACGCCTGTATTTTCAGAGAAGAACTGAGAAAACTACTTGTTACTGTACCGTACGAAATTCAATTCTTGACTGCTGTTGAAAAAAGCTTACAATCGCTGGATTAATTCGAAAAACAAAGTGTGATAACATTTATTTCAATGTACTGATGTGGCATAAACGTGTAAACGAAATTATTCAGACTTAGTTGTTGCCCAATGGTCTAAATTCGATAGTAATGCATTCAATTTTCAGATATCATCATAGTATTTTTCGATCAAACTCAATATGTTTTTCGTGGAGAAATATTTTCTGCTCATATAATGGCACTGTTACTCAACTTCCTCAAACACAAACAAAATATAAGATGTTAAATCAAACATTTTTGCATTCATATGTGAGCATTTCACAAGATAACTAGTCTACTTGTCCGGAGCTATTTATTGCTACTGTCGTTAACTCTTGTTTTAAAATATTTTACAACTCTCAGCATTCACGCATTTCATAAATAGGCAAATATGATGTTGAGAAAATATGACCAAAGAACTTATTATTTTTTGGGCTCAAACATTCTCCTTATTATCACTATTCCACTTATTTTCTTGATTTGAAGTGGTTCTTCGAAAGATGTACTGACCATTTTCTTGTTGAAGTCGGTTGACTATTATCATTCTTTTTCAGTATAGAACAACATTTTCATCACCACCTGTTTAACAAGCCATGTACGTTAACTGCAATATTTATGCAAAAACGAAGACATATACCTTTCTGGTTCTTCAGTACTGTAACAACTGTTCTCACAATTTCTATACAAACAGTGAAGTGAACATATGAGAGATGTTAATCATAGGGTGGTACTCAAGAAGAAGTACGTAAACCGATTCCTCGACGACACAGCTTTCGGCGGTCCCAGCTGTTACGTTATATTTATGAGAGTATTTTCTTCAAACAATTGAGATGTAGTAGACCCCCATTATTGATAAAGTAACTCGGATGTCTACATCAATCTTTATTAAGGTCCTCGAACTAGCCTGACAGCTCGTTTCACTTATGAGGGGGGTCATTTATGGAAATACAGTTGATGAAGTTCCGAAATTTGTCATATACTTAATTTTTTATACTAAGATGCGAATATTTTGATATTTATTTATTAATCATCTAGCGTAGCTTGAGGTGATGTAATGATTTCATGCAAGTCCATTTTCCATTGTGAAATCGTTATAATTCTACGCCAATAGTGAACAGGTAATATTTCAGTCAAATCGGTATCTACTAATTAAATTCCATGAACTCAACGGTTCACCATCATTTTTACAATAATTTTCATCGACTTGCTTTGGGAGGAACATAATAAATCAATACTCGTAATCATTTAACCTTTCAGAGGCGTGGGTGAGACTCCGATATCTAAAACGAATTGATATCTTCAATGCTTGATTATTCGTGCTTCACGTAGATAATAAATAATTTTTACTCTCCGTTCTCTTACTCCCACAACATCGGTGACGTCAGACGTGATTTTAAAATTGGAAGCCGACGGTAATAAGGAAATAATTCAATTGGACGTTTGCCATTGAACTTCGTATAACGGGAAGATTTGTCACAATGACTTCTATCTCGAGACAATATATTATTCGATATACACGTAAACACATTGAATTTTGTGAGCACAATTTTTTTTGTGATCGTTTTTTCCCATTTCGGTCCTTTCTTTGCTGAAGATTATTTTACTAATAATATTATTAGTTGTTTGTGTTTATTCATGTTTGCTAATTTTTTTTCATTTCAGGTAAGTGTTTACCAACTGAACACTGGTATGTACAAATTCAGAATATTTATTTCCGTGGTTATTTTCATGTTAAGATTTCAAGACGTTCGCGTACAATTTCATTGACTCCTTCGTTACTTAAAGAGGGAAGGGGTTGATGTAATGAACGTCAGCTGCTCTGCGGTCCGGTTTCTTTCGATTTCTTTTATAATAACACCGCTATTATTATGATGTGCTGAATGGAAATTGCTTGAATAAGATAGCTATCAATTTATGTTCTGCTTCTACCGGAGTTCAGCACGTAATCTTCGAGGATCTTATGTGAAGTGGTTCCAATCTTCTCAGTTCCGAAGATATTCCTCCGAAGGATAATTCCTGATGGCAGAACTGAAGGGGTATGTTAACCTTTTTACAAACTGACGACAATCTCGTTCGAAGAGTTTCGCTTAACCTGAATTACCTATTCAGTTTGCGAAACTATTGATGGTGTAATGTACTTCGATGGCCTCATATGCCTAGGGAAGAGGATGCGTATTAGTTCAGACGCGGTTTTGTTAAAAATATCTGAAATTATCGTGTGCTTCCGACACATTGTCTTTCGCCATGTTAATCATACTTATGAAGACTTGAGAAATGAGCATATAATCACCTTAAATTCGACGTGGTGGGTGTTCATTAGGTGTTTGTATTATACAAGCGGTTGCCCAATTCGCCTGCACTTTTGTATGATGTACCTGAATCACCGGGTATTACTCGCAATGCTTCGTAATAATATCGGAGGTGTACTTCTTCACAATCCCCTTTGTTCCCATACGCGTTGTGGGTGTTATTACATACGTGGATGTGTGATATTATCGAAACCGGTAATTTCTCCCTCTTCTGCTTCTCGATCAACTGGAGGACTTTATTATTATGAATTTTTCTCGATGGATATGGGTTTTGAAGACATTGAAGATTGGAAAAAAACATCGGTCAATCGAGTAAAAACTGTTTCGATTCAACTATGGCAAGCACTCAAACAAAAAAAAACATTTCATACAATCATTCGTAAAATACTTATCTTAAATCGGTAAGAATCTTCTCGCGTATTCTCTTCATAATTGGATGTATTGTAACTCAATTTCAAAATCCCGAGAGAAAGGTTGATCTTAATTGCCTGAAATTAATTTCAGTAGGCGCGTACACATACACGGTTTATATAGATTCGTTAAGAAATAGATCGAGAGTCCTATTGTTGCATTGTTACGCTTTAGACAGTGACGATCCTTTGGCAAATATAACGTTCTACTTTTTCACGCATGTAGAGGTGTACTTTTATCGGACTCATTTAGTAATTTTTCAGGCGCCATTTGGAGAAATTGCCGTGCGGGGTCAGATCGTTAAGTAGACCATTGTTGAAAAGGCAATCATCGTAAAATCTGAAGATAATGAAATACTCCTTATTTTCTCTTGCTTGCATTCAGAACCTTCATCGTGTTCTTTCTGTATATTCATTTATTTCACCAAAAAAAAATGTCAAAATCTTTTATGGCTTATTCTCCATTCGACTTGGTAAAGCTACGTACGATTTCAGTACCACCAACTGGAATACGGGTAAGAGCGCATGTCCATGTCGTTCCTGTCTCTAGTTAATTTCGAGTCCGCGCCATGCGCATTGTTCACTGTGTTTTCTATTGCGTTCAGGTGATGCAAATGCAAATTCAATTTTTAACGTAATACAGGTTCTTTTTTCGTATCTCTATAATCATTGAAAACATTTTGTTTGAAGTTTGTTCAATTACGTCAGCTGCGAACGAAAATGAAATCAACACGACTCTTGAACGTTCAATCTTCCGTCGACTTCGTTATTAGTGGTCGGTCTATGAAAATTTTTTCTTTTTTCTTCGATTCATTGTATTTGTAACAGAAAATAAATATGTTTTTCAGCTTTCTGCATTCTTTTTCCATGTAAGCTTCAACTATGCCAAATCTCAGGCTTTTCTGTACGCGAAATACATACATATTTTTAAAATAATGTTAACGTTAATGTTTGAGTCCTTTGGAACCATTAGGGGCGTGGCTTAAGTGACAATTTTTCAGCTGCATTATTTTTACATGTAAGCTTCAACTATGCTAAATCTCTTGAAAATAATGTCGACATTAATGTCAAGGTGTTATTCATTAATTGAAGTTTGGATCGTTTGGGACCATTAGAGGCGTGGCTCGAGTGGCTGTTCATCATATCAAAATCTATATTCGCTTTCAATGAAGTCCAAAAAACTAAGGCTGATTACTTCGATTTCAATGAACTTATATGACCTACATAGAAAAGTTGTAGCCCAGAAATCGAAACTCGTCTATAATCCAAAGAAATGAAAATATTCAAAGAAACCTGACATCATTTTTCACTTTTTCTCACGTACGTTTTGAGTGCGCCTGTCCATGTCTTTCCTGTCTCTAGTTAATTTCGAGTCCCCGCCATGCGCGTTATTCACTGTGTTTTCTATTACATTTATATGATGCAAATGGAGTAACGGTTCGCTAATAAATCGCGAATTTCAAGCATCAGCATCCATGAAAGAACGGTGCTGTCGAAGCCAAATCGATCTAGCCTCTTTCGATCGTTTCATCTCGCCGCGTTCGCCATTTTCGCATGATCCAACAACACACTTATGTAACAATTTGTAGAAAACCGGATGGTCGGAAAAAAACGCTGTCTGATTCTTATTTTATTTATTGCCGACGCTGAGCGATGTCATCCACTGTTTGCTATTTTGAGTAATAAAACCACGATATATTCTTGGTATCGGTCAAGAGTTGACCGTTATAAAGCAAGTGTGGTTTCTATTCCCGGACATATCCTTTACAAGAGCTGAGAACAAATGCTTTGACCAATCGTAAAAGATAATTGTCTGTTTAATGGCGGAAGCGAGGATATCATGGTTAATAGGTCGCATCTGATGAAGACATGATCAATACTGGTTCATTATTGGCGGTATAGTTTTATCCCCAGAAACTTTAATAGTTCGTGTTTTTTGAGAGATGAAAAATTCACGTCGTTTACCTCATATCTCTTGGAGTTAATTGTTTAAAATTAAGTTCGGTTCAACAATAGAACCTTTTATTTTTCGCTTACACAGTTTTGACTTGGAAAAAATCACAGGAACGCGGAAACAGATCCGTACTTCACATTTCATTGAATATAATCCCACTTCAAGGAATGATAACTTCGTTACCTCAAAAAATTTTCAACCGCGTTTATTTTGTGTTAAATGATTAATTTGGATTGTTTTTACCTTCTGTTTATAAATTAATCTCGAATGAACTACATTTTGGCCAACCGGATTTGACATTTTTTTTCAACGCATACCTACACTTAATGAAATGCACGCTGTTTATGACCACAAGTTATTATGCCTAATGGTCAACAATGGAATTTGACGAGGTTGGAGAAATTACCAGTTAGCTTCTTCGAATGTGCCGGTTGATGCATTGGACCATGTTGGTATATCCGCGTGATCATTGGCTTTCTAGGTGACCAAATTTGTTGCATTAGATCGACAACATCTAGTTATTTGAAGAAAAAGACCAAAATTTTGATACATTTTATTATTAAGTCGATAGATACCTCTTTAGATATCAGCCCTTACCAGGTTTTATCTTCGAAGCTTCAAAATTAATAATCCGATTAGTGTCGGTTCTAGTCTCAATCTACCGGATAATGTCACGCCATTCGCGAAAAAAATCTCTAATATTTCGTCGAGAAAGGAAATTCACTTCCTCGTAACGGTGACTTTCTCTTCTACGCGTTTCTCTGTTTTAACGAAAACTGGAAGCCGAAAGAAACGAGTAGTTATTTCGGAATTTTTTCGATATTCGATGTGTTCACGCTCGATTTGAACATCCGCGTAAGCGCGTATTTATTTTTGAACATCTAATTATTTCTACAATTAGGTTGAGTGTGGTTCCTGATGAAAGGGGGCCCTCCTTCTTCCGCTTTGCGTCTTCTTGAAATTCGTGAATGAATTATTGGAATTTGTCCAATTATCGGATCTTTACCGGAGTAGGATCCGAAAATAATTTCAGGTGTAGCCTGCATCGATTTTTTTTTTCGGAAATGAAGTGGGTATTACTCAATAAAAAACCCTTGAAATGGAGGAATAACGTTTCAGATTAGAAAAAAGAATTGAATAGAATGAGAGATGTTCAAACGCATCCAGGCTTCTTCAAAATTCGAATGGTCACTTAACGCCGACTGCGAACCATTAACATACCGGTTCGATGGTTTGAGGCATGACCCACATTTCATTGTTGCTTATTTTCCTGGTGTCAGATGCACGTATCGAATAATTTCATTTCTTAACCGTATGTGAAATCTGAATCTATAACAAAGGACTGAAATCCGAAAAATGTTTGTTATGAGAACCTAGATGAGCTTCAAGTCAACATAAACAGGATGAACTTAAACCATATCGTTAGGATCAAGAATGTTAACGAACGAAATTGTCAGAAAGGTTGGTGAGAAACAACAAGAATTTTCAGCGAAATTGCTGGATAACTGACCAAATTTATGGTTCAGTTCAGATGGGCACTTTCTCGTATATATATTCTTATTATATTTGTGATTTTTATGATAAAGTGAAATTCGTTGCAGCATCTCACTAGATAATCATCATTTTTCAATAAATCCTTAACGTAACACTCTCTCTTCCTTATCTAACATTCTTCAACATCAGTTATCTTTGGGAGATTGAACTTTCGTTGTTCAACGCCGCCGATTCAGCTAAAAAAGAAGGTATACTCCTCCAAGATATTGATCTCTGGTAGAACATAAATAAAAATGACTAATATTGGAAAAACCGCTAAAAGGTCAGTCATTTCTATCGTTGGTTAACGTGGAATATTCGACGAAAACGTTCCAACGAACACAATCTGCCTCTCAAAAAACCTTCATAATTGATGTAAGAGTTAATTACTTCAATCTTTTTCGACTGACACACCAGCTGTCACGCCTGAAGCTACTCGATCATTTCCCTCGTGAACTTTGGAGAATACCCAAACGGAATGAAGGCCCTGATAATTTTCAGAGACTCTTAATAATTTTCACAAAATATATCTCTGGAATAAATGTTGGAAATTCATGGAACAATACGACGGAATTGTGTAAGCATGTACTTTACCATCATAGAAGGTACGACCTTGAATTTTTTAATTTCAGGATATCGATATATTGCATTTATTATGTTGAGAGCTGAAATAATCACTGATGGTGAAAGGGCCCTGGTGCAATCTGTCTATTGTCAGATCTCCATGTACATCAACCATTGAGTTCAAAGTCCTGCGGACAATGTTTCGCACCGAAATGGCATGAAAGATTCTAAAACCAAGTCACGCTCTGCACAAGAAAATTGAGAAATGAACGTACACACTTTACGACCGCAACGAACACATAATTGCACCGTGTTGTTTCAAATATAGAACATTTACATTTCCTCGGGGGTAAATCGGAGCGAAAAATTCACTTTCGATCTTTTCCATCGTGGTGAAATTCGAATCTGATCGTTGTAAATTTCGAATGGGAAGTACGTAAACGTTAGTTACGTTATGAAGCGATCAAAATCTTAACGTCGTCCTGGAAATGGCCGATGCGGTAGAAATTCCGCATTTCTTCACAAATTACTAATACTTGATCTACGAATTGTGAGGGCTGAAAATAGTACTATGTAAAATTTGCATCGCTTTTCGATTAGAGAGGTATTTCGATAAGACGGATGCATCGATCAATTTCTATTGCAAATCGGTGAATATAGTCGGATCTGTCGAAGTGTTTACGAGTACCGAAATAGATACAACCGATTCAAGATACGGCATAAAAGGTCGGGTATGCCATTACACTTATTAATAAAGTGAATGACTTCGTTGTCAAGGTTTCTAGAGGAGTGAATTGAAATATCGCCAAACCTTGGAGGAAGTGGATACTTCACGTTACGGTTTTTTCTTCGTTTGTGCTTCTGATCACGTAGATCGTCGAAATAGATTCATCTCCTTCAGACGGTTCTTTACCTTTTCTCACGGCGTAAATTGAAATGAATCCATTTGGAATAAAATGATAGAAAAGCTCGTAAAAACACCATGTATATTCAATAAAATGATTCTGTATAAAATTACTATTTTTTTTCTGCAGCTCAAAACGTCATGAATAAAACGGAAATATTGTTGTGTGCAATGAACGTAAGAACAGGCATGCTAACACCAAAAGCAAAACTGAAGGGTTTCACCCCTAGATGATTCAAATATAATAATTATGGTCTGGATCGAGGGGAATGTAATTATAGTTGTGGTGCCAAAGAAACAGTTTTTTTAAATGTATGTTCATTTTTACAAGTTTGAATTAGTACCTTTAGAACGAGGCCATTGGATTATGCACAAAACAACAAGAATTCCTTGATCTGGATGGTTTCGAAGCTCGAAATTATTAACTTCGATTGGGATGATCAGGTATAATTTTCGAAGAATGTTCAATCTTCCGTTGACTTCGTTATTGGTAGTCGGTCTATGAAAATTTCTTCTTTTTTTTGTTTTATTTATTGTATTTGTAATAGAAAATATATATTTTCTTCAGCCTTCTGCATTCTTTTCGCATGTACGCTTCAACTATGCCAAATCTCTTGAAAAATTGTCAACATTAATGTCAAGGTCTTATTTATTGTTTAGAGTTTGATTCCTTCGGACCCATTAGGGGCGTGGCTTATGTGACAGTTTATCATATCAAAATCTATATTCGCAAATATAATGAAATTACCGAGACTAGTTGTCGCCCAGTGGTCGAAATTCAACCGTAATGCATTAAATTTTCAACTGGTAACTTCCTTGTAAACGTTAAATCCAGCAATAACAATGCCTCGTTTCACACCAAATCTGATATCTTTGAATTTCATCATTCAATTATTTCTTGAATAATAGAAGCAGCTCTCAGAAAATGTTAGAATTGTGTCTAATTCACGTCATAAACCAGTGTCAACATTCAAGGCCCAATATCACCACAAAAACAATCGACACAAAAGTTTTCACGATCAAAATATCATCTTCGTGAATTTATTGGTCGAAATTGGAAATCATGCTCTCAGACACTTAGAATTGATTCCATTATATTATCGATTCATGACCCTCACAATACTAGGAAAACGATGTTAATTTCAACTAACTGATATGGCATACCAAAACAAAATTATTGAGACTAGTTGTCGCCCAGTGGTCGAAATTCAACCGTAATGCATTAAATTTTATACATAACAGAGGTTCTTTTGTCGAATCTCTATAATCATTGCAAACATTTTGTTTGAATTTTGCTCAATTACGTCAGCTGCGAACGTATATATGTTTTTCAGCTTTCTGCATTATTTTTGCAGGTAAGCTTCAACTATGCCAAATCTCAGACTTCTCCGTACGCGAAATAAGCTTTCTGCATTATTTTTGCATGTGAGCTTCAACTATGCCAAATCTCTCAAAAAAATGTCAACATTAATGTCAAGGTCTTTAATTGAAGTTTGAGAGAGATGATTCAAATATAATAATTATGGTCTCTATCGAGGGGAATGTACTTATAGTTGTGGTGCCAAAGAAGCAGTTTCCTATCTGTATGTTCCTTTTTTCAAGTTTGAATTAGTACCTTTAGAATGAGGCCATTGGATTATGAACAAAACAACAAGAATTCTTCGATCTGGATGTTTTCGAAGTTCGAAATTATTAACTTCGATTGGGATGATTAGGTATAATTTTCGAGGAATGTAATGGTATTATGCATGGGTTTAATTTCTTCATTATCTCAGTAATAGCCATAAAAGACTCGCACGAATAATTTGCTCTGAATTTTCAATCGTTTATAATCAAAATTTCGCCTTATTACCTATAATTAGTGATTCTCCAAGTTGAGGTCGAAACCCCTGGGCAGCGATTTCATTAGTGCCTAATCATTCAAAACCGCTGCAATTTCCTTATGAAAATGCATTATCTTCACAGGATAACGTTATACTCTCCTCTTCAATAAGAAAAATATTGTAAAACACTTTATAACTTAGTATTCATTGGGTCTAATGAATTTAATCATTCGATCGGATTCTTGCTGATGAAGTGACCAACGATCATCATTAATGGAAATTTCTATTTCTATCGACAAAATGATTTTTCCATTGAATAATTCTTGGTCCTCAAAATACTAGGAAACCGATGTTAATTTCAATGTTGAAAATTGAAAAATTTCACGAGATAAACTAATAAGCAAGCCAACAAGACAATTCAAGAACAAGAATTGTCTTGTTGGCTTGCTTATTAGTTTATCTCGTGAAATTTTTCAATTTTCATTCTTGAATTCGATCAATTCATATAAACAGCCATTATTATTCATTAATTTCAATGTACTCATATGGCATACCCATAAAAAAATTATTGAGACTAGTTGTCGCCCAGTGGTCGAAATGCAACCCCGCGATACAGTAAATTTTTAATATTTAACGTAACAGGGGTTTCTTTGTCGTATCTCTATAATCATAGCAAACATTTTGTTTGATTTTGTTCAATCACGTCAGCTGCGAAGGTATAGAAATGAAATCAATACGACTATTGAACGTCCAATCTTCCGTCGACTTCGTTATTAGTGGTCGGTCTATGAAAATTTTTTCTTTTTTTGTTTGATTCATTGTATTTGTAACAGAAAATATATATTTTTTTCAGCTTTCTGCATTATTTTTGCATTTAGGCTTCAACTATGCCAAATCTCTCAAAAAAATGTCAATATTAATGTCGAGGTCTTATTCCTTAATTAAAGTTTGGGCCCTTTAGAACCATTAGGGGCGTGGCTTAAATGACAGTTCGAAATGATTAACTTCGGTTGGGATGATTAGGTACAATTTTTGTATGCATGGGTTCAATCTCTTCATTATCTCAGTAATAGCCATAAACGAATAATTTGCTCTGAATTTTCAATCGTTCATAATCCAAATTGCGCCTTATCTAATATACAGGGTCTTTCACGAGGAACCTCACCCATATTTATACGGGAAACTACTGAACGTATTTTCATGAAATTCAGCACTTATAAGTATTTCACGATGCTGATGAAATCTAAAATATTTTCAAGGCATGAGCACCTCCGGTTATTCCGGAAATGACGTCAACTTCCGTTTTTCAAATTAGAACACCATTTTTTTATTGCAGAAATATATTCCTTAGAAAATTTCAAGTTATTTTGATGTAACATTTTTCAGTTTTGGTTGGAAAATTCTCTCTGAGCGGGAAAATTCGAAAAAAAAATCGAAAATAGAGCTCCGCTGAAACAAGAATAACTTCGAGGTTTTTGGATGGAAAATTTTCATTTTTGGGATTTTTCAAGATGTAAGATTGATGTATCCACTTTAAAAATCGAAATCGCGATTCATGATGCAGGGGGTGAAAAAATCGCTTTCAAAGTTAGGAATGACAAAATCGTGAAAAATCAATTTTTTCAAATTAGAACCCCATTTTTTTATGGCATATATTGAATCTACGTTAAAAAATAATGTGAGTGTATGCATCACACCCTTGCCCTAAAATGGATATTTTCTGAGTTATTCACAAAAAACTGTTTTTCGTCTTGAATTTTCAGCTATTTCTTTTCCCTTCACGCCAAAAAGATGAAATCTTCAGGAACTGTTACTTGAACCATGTTTTAGATTTTACTACCCTAATATGCGAGAGAAAAAAGTTACAGGTTGTTCCTAAATAGATGGCGAATTTGGATTCGAATTTGTATCGGAAACCTCTTTATTTCAACTAATCGGCCATCGGTTTTCTCTCCAGTGATAAATAAATAATTCCTTATGAACCATATGCAAAAACTTACCATGTTTTACATTCTTTTTTTTTAATGATAGATATCATTAATTACCTGAAATTCCTGAAAATTTCATCTTTTTGGCGTGAAGGGAAAAGAAATAGCTGAAAATTCAAGACGAAAAACAGTTTTTTGTGAATAACTCAGAAAATATCCATTTTAGGGCGAGGGTGTGATGCATACACTCACATTATTTTTTAACGTAGATTCAATATCTGCCATAAAAAAATGGGGTTCTAATTTGAAAAAATTGATTTTTCACGATTTTGTCATCCCTAACTTTGAAAGCGATTTTTTCACCCCCTGTATCATGAATCGCGATTTCGATTTTTAAAGTGGATACATCAATCTTACATCTTGAAAAATCCCAAAAATGAAAATTTTCCATCCAAAAACCTCGAAGTTATTCTTGTTTCAGCGGAGCTCTATTTTCGATTTTTTTTTCGAATTTTCCCGCTCAGAGAGAATTCTCCAACCAAAACTGAAAAATGTTACATCAAAATGACTTGAAATTTTCTAAGGAATCTATTTCTGCAATAAAAAAATGGTGTTCTAATTTGAAAAACGGAAGTTGACGTCATTTCCGGAAAAACCGGAGGTGCTCATGCCTTGAAAATATTTTAGATTTCATCAGCATCGTGAAATACTTATAAGTGCTGAATTTCATGAAAATACGTTCAGTAGTTTCCCGTATAAATATGGGTGAGGTTCCTCGTGAAAGACCCTGTATAAAATTCTCGTGTCACAGTTTTCGTTGCCATACTCCTCCGAAACGGCTTAACCGATTTTGATCAAATTTTTTGTGCTTATCCGGTATCTATGAGAATCAGCCAACATCTATTTTTCATCCCCCTAAATGTTAGGGGTAGTCCACCCCTAAATTTTTTTTTTATTTTTTAGACAAAATTTCTAATTTCTATTTTTTTATGATACAACATACAAAAATACATACAATCCCCAATTTTCACCCTTCTACGATCAACCCTCATTTTTTAATAGTCATTTTAGTAATTTAATCATTTTTCCTCTCCGGTCGAAAACTGATCAATCGTCATTTAATTTGGTATTTCACGCATATACCACATTCTTACATACATACAATATACACATTCTAACATACATACATACTTACAATAAGTAAGCTATTTTTTGTCTACACTAGAAATTACTAGGAAATTATTTATATGGCAAAACAACGTTTGCCGGGTCAGCTAGTTTCCTATAATTAGCGATTCTCCAAGTTTAGGTCGAAAGGCTTGGGAGCGATTACATAAGTGCCTAATCATTCAAAACCGCTGCAAATTCCATATCAAAATGCATTATCTCCAAAGGATAACGTTATCTTTTCATCTGTAATGAGAAAAATTTTGTACAACACTTTATGATTTACTATTCATTGGGTCCAATGAATTCAATCATTCCATGTTTTCATTGGATATCTTTATTTCTGCCCCTTTTGCCCAAGAAGAAATATCCACCTTCAACCTTATTATTCTCGAAACGGATCTTTAATTGTTAGTGGATATTAAGATTGTTTTCTGACCGACTATCATTAGCATAACATTCCTTCAATTGTGTTTCCATGCCGAATTGAATCGAAAATCAGCTGATCAGATATCTTGTTCTTCTCGTTAGTCCGTTATCTTTCGATTATTAGCCGGTGTAATTGATTTGAGCTTGATTAGAAACCTGAATTGGAGAAATTCGATCTACCTGGGTACTTCCTCTCGATGTAAGAGATATGGAGTCATGATGCAGTCTACGGGGCAAAAGTCACATCTGTACCACTTCGACGGTTCTGGTTCATCTTTCACTGCTCTAAAAATATTAAGTGAAATCATGCATATATTAAAACACAATAATAATATGCCAGCAACATATGCTGATTTCGATGGAGGCTTGTCTGAACTTTCAGTATATCCTCAGTTCATTGAATAACAAGATATTCGTGGATAGAATGAATGGATGGAAACAATGGTTAACAATTTTTTAGCGTCTTCAAGACATTTCGCACCAAGTCGATTTATTCGCATCGAGCTGTTGCAATAATTGCATTCGAGGTTTGCAAAGGTTACTATTAATACCTCTCAACCTAAATACCTGAATCTTGCGCTTCGGATTGGGAAATTGGATTACTAGAAATAGTTTAAAAACTAGATCATTCCCCAAAATTCTCGAACCAGAATATGATGATATTCATGTAACGATTTATAACTCATTACTGGTTTATAATTCTAATGAAGAAAGTTGATAATATTGAAGGATTTTTGTTGTGGATTCGACGAAAATATTCAATTCCATGGACTAATAATGTCTCTATAAATCAACTAGCATTCATCTCGTAGCGAATAATATAGAAAGTCCATTAAAAACAAAGTGTAAAGATCGTTTTTGTTGGAATAACCTAAGGAGTAAAAGTCATCATCTCGATTCGTTCGGTCCTGAACCACAATTTACATATAAATGCGAGGGTTCGAGGTGTCGAACGTAGTAGGTGTTATGTCACATTCCATTAAAAAAAGGCTGTTCAGCTCATTTACACAACATCCTGATGCACATATATTTAAATCCCACATTTTCTCATAAATATTGATTATTTACTGTAGACTGATACCCAGAAGGTTTAATACAGTGCGACCGTAATTGTCGTAGCTAAGCACGATATCTTGAGATGCAATTGATCTCTGTTAGTAACGACAATTTAATGGTGCTAATCCACGTCGGCGATAGTGAAAGACGGCCCCCTACATCACAGTGGAAAAAAATCGTTTATATGAAAGAAAAATAGAATTATGTATTACACATATTTATGGAACAAAATTTCATGCAGTTATAGTCATAAGAAATAAATTTCCGAATTGATGGTTTGTCTGAAATACGTCTAATGAAGCTCAACGTTTTTACTTCTCCCTTTTTCACATTTCCCGGGTTCATTGTTGTTAAATTGCAAGAACTTTGAGTAACGGCGGTTCTTATTCACGCTTATAATATCCTCGATCCATGTCCAATTCAATCGATATCCAAATAGACACAGTGCTGCATTATTGATGTTGTTTCATCAGAGAATTTCTGCAGAGTCATTCCAATACAATCTGCAATATTCTGTTCTGCATAGCGTTCAATCTATATCGTTCAAATTGAGCCAGTACTATACATAACGACGAGCTAATAACGCGGTAAATCTTTGAAAGCACCAATTTTGGAGACTTCTCTACAAAATGGAGAGGAAGCTCTTCCTTGTAGCAATAATGTAATATTTTGTTGTATCCTGTATTGTCGAATGTAGGTGTTAACTGATTCACGGATGAAATATTTCCTTCTAACTTGCATTAACATTTTCAACTCGAATATTGGTATTTAATATTTGTACGATCAATCACCAGCAACGAAGCGTTTGGTTGTAGAACACCGTCATTAATAGATCTAATGATGCAATAGAAATCATTCAGATTGTATCATCCGTCTAATACAAGTACGAAAAAAAAATTCAGCTAACTGTACATACAATAACGACTTTCGAAATCAGCACAATACATCGCTACCACACCAGCGGAGTATGATTTATTATTGAAGATCACGATAATAACTAACTGAATTACTTTCGCCATCCCTCCTGTTGATTCTTGATTACAACCATGTAAAAACCGCGGCGAACAAGTTCTGTGCCCCCCCGTTAATTTTCTTTCAATCTGTTTGATACCATTATAACGAGCAATTTCGTAATGTACGTTTTTTGGCCATTCATTGCAGTTATTGCGAGAGGATCCTTGCTGATGAAGTGACCTACGTTCATCATAAATGGAAATTTCTATTTCTATCGACATAATGATTTTTCCATTTAATAATCAATTCATGACCCTCAGAATACTAGGAAAACGATGTTAATTTCAAATTTCAATGTACTGTTATGGCATACCCAAACAAAATTATTGAGACTACTTGTCGCCCAGTGGTCGAAATTCAACCGTGATGCATTAAATTTTTGTCGTATATCTATAATCATTGCAAACATTTTGTTTGAATTTTGTTCAATTACGTCAGCTGTGAACGTATATAAATTCAATCAACACGACTCTTGAACGTTCAATCTTCCGTCGACTTCGTTGTTAGTGGTCGGTCTATGAAAATTTTTTCTTTTTTCTTTGATTCATTGTATTTGTAACAGAAAATAAATATGTTTTTCAGCTTTCTGCATAATTTTTGCATGTAAGCTTCAACTATGCCAAATCTACCAAAAAAATGTCAACATCTGTCCAAGGTCTTATCGGTACATAAATATATAGTTCATTAATTAAAGTTTGGGTCCTTTGAAACCATAAGGGGCGTGGGTTAAGTGATTGTTTATCATATCAAAATCTATATTCCCAAATATAACAACAAAATTATTGAGACTAGTTGTCGCCCAGTGGTCGAAATTCAACCGCGTTGCATCAAATTTTCAATTCTTGACGTAACTGCGATCCTTTTGTCGTATCTTCATAATCATTGCAAACATTTCGTTTGAATTTTGTTCCGCTGCGAACGTATAAAAATGGAATCAACACGACCCTTGAACGTTCAATCTTCCGTCGACTTCGTTATTAGTGGTCGATCCAATGAAAAATTTTCCTTTTTTTGTTTGATTTATTGTACATATTTGTAACAGGAAATATAGTTTTCCGTACGCGAAATACATATTCTTGAAAAAATGTTAACATTAATGTTTGGGTCCTTTGGAACCATTAGGGGCGTGGCTTAAGTGACAGTTCATCATGTCAAAATCCATATCCGCTTTCATTAAAGTCCAAAAAACTAAGCTTTATGCAGACGACACGGGAATAGCCTTCAGACATCGCCGACCAGATGTCATACACAGAAGACTGCAAGAAGCACTAGAAGATTTAGAAGAATGGTTCATCAAATGGAAAATTCAAATAAATAGCAAAAAGAGCCAAGCTATTCTACTACAGAAGCGGAGACTTGAAATTAATTCCAACCTACAGATAGATGGAGAAGAGATAAAATGGGAAAATGAAGTCAAATATCTAGGAGTAAAACTAGATAAAGGGCTTACATGGAAAAACCATATAAAATATGCAGTGGATAAAACAAACTCAGCGATGAGTAGACTTTACCCACTACTAGGAAGAAGAAGCCAAATGAACCAAAGCACGAAACTACGAATGATCAAGTCAATTGCAAGACCCCAACTAACATATGGCTCGGCGGCATGGGGCAATGCAGCCAATAGCCATATAAAGAAGATTCAAGCAACAGAAAATAAACTGCTCAGAGCAGCAATGAATATGCCGTGGTTCGTAAGAAACCAACAAATCCACAGAGACTT
This sequence comes from Aphidecta obliterata, assembly GCA_963966015.1. Lineage (NCBI taxonomy): Eukaryota > Metazoa > Arthropoda > Insecta > Coleoptera > Coccinellidae > Aphidecta > Aphidecta obliterata. The sequence continues at coordinate 11,413,090 of OZ014436.1, forward strand.
AGAATGGGAAACTGTCACAGATTTCCTAAAAAAGAAGGCCGAGAAGATATTTGAAAAAGCAAGTCAACACCCAAATGATGAGCTAAGAAGACTAGTTGACTACAACCCCGCAGAAGATGTGGTTAGGATACCCACCTATCACAAAAGACCCAGAGATCAACTACGTAGAAACAGAAATTGAGTAATCTCAATTTTAATCATCCAGAAGAAGAGACTCCTATGAAATTCAAATTCATAGGTAACACAAGCATCCCACGACAAAGATCGTGATAGAGATACGAACAAGAAGAGTCAAAGGTTAGTAGGTAATAAATGCCTGGAATCTAAAACAGCAGGTTAGGTTTAGTTAGAGTAGGTCGTGCTTCACACGAAGTCTCACACTGTTCTATCTATCGGAGATAGTTCGTCCATGAGGATTCCCCCTGACTAAAAAAAAAAAAAAAAAACTAAGTGTGATAACTTCGATTTCAATGTACTTATATTACATTCATAGATTAGTTGTAGCCCAGAGATCGAAACTCGTTCATAATCCAACAAAATAAAAATAATCAAAGAAACTTGACATCATTTTTTACTTTCTCCTTCTATGGTTTTTTCTTGATAATATGAATAATAATTGCGTGAATATCCAAACACTTGCTACATAAACCATAAAATTTACATAGATATCCACATTCAGATTTTGATAAAGTTATTATAGAAGAAAAGGAATGAATTAGAAGTTTAAAACAACGCAAGAAAGTTTCTGGAATATTCGTTGTAGTTGAAGGTGTATATCATTGTTTCGTTTAGTTATGAATGGATTTTATTGTTAATAATTCGCCATATGTTGAATCATTTGGTGAGACTTCGATTACTTTGAAAGCCGAACCTAGAATACTATCGATAAAACATTTTTGAACTTGATATTACCTATGTCAGATTTACCAGACATAATTCCAGTACTTAAAGAAGAAGTCGACTAGATAGCTCATGGTCCATGAACCATAATTCAGATTTTCCGAAGAACATAGCCCACAACATATTTACAGTAAGAGAAAGTGGATATTGAGAAGACAATGAAATTTGAAATTCATTTTTTATTATTTATTCCTGACGTGAAATTACACTAAAACCAAAATGTGGCACGTCCTGCAACTTATTCAATTTCCATAATTCGAAACTTTTACAACCGTTACTTCAATGAGTATAAAATTAGTTCTTGTTCTCGAGTGTGATTTATTGTGAAGACATCGAAGAGGTGTGCTGAACAAAGGGCACTCTACAGAAAGAGCGTTTTAAAATGGACGGAGAAATAAAAATTCAGCCGCTCCTTATGCGTGTGGGCAATATTCAATTATATCTCGCAACATTTTATTTGGAATTTCAATATATGGTCTTCGCCTCTTACAGAATTGTTACAAATTTTGTGCACAGATATGAAGTAGATGTCCAAGAATGATATGGTAATTTTAATATGTAAAAGGACGAAGTACATGAATCCCAGGAGTTTGATTCCAATCGCGATTAATCGACAAGTTGAAGCAGTTATGTTCGCCTCGTTTGCAAATTAGCATAGCTATAAGCATCATAATGCCTCTCTTACAGTTACACCTAATGAACGAAAAAAACCCCTCAAACCGCTGATACAGTTCTTATAATTTCATATCTATCTTCTATCATTAGACGTGTTGAATGGAGTCTTCTTGTATATCCGGTACTTTGAAATTAATTTCATCATCACCGATATTAACCTAATACTGATTGCTATCTCTATAAAACTTGAAATAACTATCTATGTTTACTTAGTGGGTAATGAGAGGTAAAATTGCTATTTTCATTTGTATGGTTAGATGGTATTGGATAGCTAATAATTGATGGGGTTTTTCACGTTCCATTTGTTCTAGAATGTTCACGCTCAGATGTACTTACTTTCGATCTCAGGCAAAGATGAAAGGAAAATTTTCTAACAGTTACTTGATCGATGTTGAACATCCAAAATTCAAAACGAAGAAATGGTCCCTCTATTAGCCTCCCCTTCAAATACATTTCTGTGGCGGTATCTTGAAATATGGCAATTTTTGATTTAACAAAATTGAAAAGTGTACACTCAAAACAATGTAGCGAAGAATATCTCATTGCAAGGTTGGTACTCTTTTTAGGAATCAGTTCAAATTATGGAATTAGCACAAAAACAAATATTCATAGATAAAACAGAAAATGTATCCTAATCGACGTTTGAAGGTGGATAGTTATCTCGAGATTGATTAGGTCATTAAGTGAAACGTGTCTGATGATCGAAAGCAACAATAAACCCACCTTTATCCATCTATCTAATCTTATGAATGTGTGGCGTCTGATGTGAGACCATTAAGGAAGTTGAATGAACATTTATAAAGGACTAAAAGCTGCACTCACTAAAAAAATCGATCAATAAAATGCGTGGGTCATTCGTGCGTAGTTACCAAGCCACTAGGACTAGCGTAGGCTGACGAAAACATTTTTTTCATCATATTATGAAATATCAGGCAATCTAGTCGGAAAAAAAGAAGTGAAAATCTTCATATTCACCAATAAAATATAGTCCTGTTTGTCGTATTTCGCCCGGAACACCCTGTTTATACTGGGGACCAAACGATCAAAAACTGTTTATAAACCATACGTGAATTTCATAGATTCAGAAAAAAACACTTTTTATGTTTCACTTTAAAAACAAATTTCATTTTGTTTGCAATTCATGAATATGTATACGATTTTCGAACAAATTTTAAAATAATGCAATCACGAACTGTTTGACCCTCTATTATGTGAATCACCCGAAGCTCGAGTCCGATTTTTGTGACATTCGGAAGAGAAAGTTCCTTATTTTTTTGCCTATTAAAAACGTGATCTTCGCAATACAATTAATCATTATTGACTATTTGTCGCCCAGTAGTCGAAATTCAACCGTGGTTCATTAAATTTTTTGATTTTCAACGTAACAGAGGTTCTTTTGTCGTATCTCTATAATCATAACGTCCGTTGCGAACGTATAGAAATGAAATCAACACTACCCTTGAACGTTCAATCTTCCGTCGACTTCGTTATTAGAGGTCGGTCTATGAAAATTTTCTGGTTTGATTTATTCTATTTGTAACAGAAAATATATGCTTTCTGCATTCTTTTCGCATGTGAGCTTCAACTATGCCAAATCCCTGACTTTTCCGTACAAGACATACATATTAAAAAATGTTAATATTTATGTCGAGGTATGCTTATTCATTATTCACAGTGTGGAATCATTAGGGGCGTGGCTTAAGTGACAGTTTATCATTTGAAAATATAATTTTAATAAAGTCCAAAAAGGGAGTTGTGATAACTTCGATTTCAATGTACTTATATGACATACGATAAACAAAATTATCGAGATTAGTTGTAGCCCAGAGATCGAAATTCGTCTATCATCCAAAAAAATAGAAATAATCTAAGAAACTTGATTTTACTTTCTTCTTCTATGGTTTTTCCTTGATAATATATGATTGAATAATAAATTCGTGAATATCTAAACACTTGCTTCATAAAAACCATAACATTCACATGGATATCCACATTCAAATTACGATAAAGATATTATGGAAGAAAAGGAATGAATTGGAGGTTTTAAGACAACGAGAGAATGTTTCTGGAATATTCGTTGTTTCATTTAGTTTTAAATGGATTTTATGTCATTGTCAATTCAGTAGATTCATAAAAAACACTTTTTATGTTTCACTTTTAAAACAAATTTCATTTTCTATACGATTTTCGAACAAATTTCAAAATAATGCTATCACGAACTGTTTGACCATGTATTATGTGAATCACTCGAAGCTCGAGTCTGATTTTTGTGACATTCGGAAGAGAAAGTTTCTTATTTTTTTTTGCCTATTAACAACGTGATGTTCGCAATAAAATTAACCATGAAATCGTAATCGAATGATCTAGAAAAACGAATGGACAAAATCCATTCCAGCCATTTGTTACGAATTGTTCGTTATATAATCCTGGATTAGTTTAGTCGAATGATTATTGACCAATATTCGATATAATGATCTCTTCAAACCGTAAACGAAGTTAGAAAATATCAATCCACTCTGTGTAACGACGAGATGGAACATTATTTTCGGCTTTTATAATTCCTTCGCATATTGGAGTATCGTAATATTTACTCGGTTACAAAATGCAATATTATGATTCAACTGTATTAAGTGCTTTTAAAAGCATTTTTTGCGCGCTTGTTCCCATAAAAATGACCGTTAATACTTTGCCCAACTTTCGAAATAATAGGCCTAGAGTTTAGAAATGCTCTGGATACGTTCGAGATCTGAATTTCCCGGTAACTTCGGCAACTTATGTTATTTCTTCTTGATGTAGAAGACTACCACATTGCCAAAAAATCAAGTTGATGAAATTATTCCTTGTGTTACACTTCTAATGCTACTGAGTGTAGAAACTGTTCGATTTGTTGAGGTAATTGAGTTAATTTTTAATTGGCCTTCACGATTCTCGAACCTTCGTTAAATCCAGTTGGATAGCTTACCTCGCATTTAATTTTCGCGTGATACAAACTATTATAACGTGCATGTAATAGATGTAAAAATTATTGAACATCACATCAAAGAACCCATTGCCATAATTCATCCATAATCACGAGGATGACGTAAACCGATCAATTTACCAGATAGTTATACAAACCTGGGTTGATTAAATAGTCGACTAAATTGGAAATCAGTATCCATCTGATGCTCGGACAGGATGCTGATATTTCTATCTGTCCGATTCGTATCGTGACGGCCGAATATCTTCATCGGCTATTTCAATGGCCGAGTTCTTTCAACAAAAGCACCAACAGAACATTGTTGTTGCGAACAAGTAGCTGTATTTAGTCTCCGATTATCATGGTAGCCAATCTGAACGGTATCTGTATTATTGGTGCTAGATGAAACCGCAAAATACCTCGGGGATATTGAAATTAACTCGAAAAATGTTAAGGCAATATCGATCAGTTTTCCCAATCGCGATAAGTGTTGAGAGTTTCGGGGGTGTTAAACTTCACCTCTGTATGTGATTGTATTGTATATAACAGTCAAATGAGGTACTTTATTATTATTATTGGTTAGTAGTGGCTTATTATTTCGAGATCGAATTAGAAACTTATTTTATGTACACGAATCTAGCACCAAACTGATAGTTTAAGTTAACGAGAATTTCTTATGCTCCTTATACAACGCCTGACACTGATTTTGTGAGCAGATACGTACGCGATGTAGTTGCAATCAAAAGTGCACCCGCCAATATCTTGATTAAAATGGACAAAAACCGGAAGACAACTTTCTTTGCAATGGACATCATATTACTCGAGCATAGGTTATGGAGGGAAAACGTTAAATCAAGAGAAAAGATGCCAAAAGTGAAACAGCTACTAATTGCTTGGCTTTTTCGAACAAATTGAGATATCGACTCTGTTAATATTGATGAATATGGGAAGTATTTAAATGAGATGGCCACATACGATACCGTGCAGGCCCGATGATTATTCAACACACTTTTTTTTTTGGTGAATGATCATTCCTGGAGAAAGGTCCGCAATTTCAACAATCCCTTCGTTTCTCTTCGGTACCCCGCCTACTGGAAGGCAGATGAACATTCGCCGATTTCTGTACATCAGATCAATACCATCTCATTAGAGCCGGAATCATTTGAAACGAATGGATTGATGATTATAATTTGGAAAACTCAGCAGTAACAGAATTTTCAGAAATTTTTCATTTCACATCGCATGAATGTTGTTCCGGGATTTTCTTGCAGAAGGAGGAAGGCAATTGGAGGCGTTGTAGTTATGCGGCACTCTCGTGAGAAACGAGTATGTTCGAGTTTTTTGTTGTTTCAAAGTGTTGCGAGAATTATACGTAGTTTATCACCTTCAATACCAATCAAAAGTTTTTCATTCATCATTAACGTTGAGAGGCTCCGACTTGCCTATTTTTTTGTAGCAACTTACAGAATCTTTATTGCAGTGATTTGTTGAATCGTTGAGTGAATGTTCCATATAATATACAGGAGGTTAGCTGTTGGTAGCACGTTTTAGATTAACATAACATTACTTTTCTTCAGCGTGAGTTTATAAACTTCCAATCACTTCTTCAGACCTATATATCCTTTTCTATTAGTTGAAAAAGTGTATATGGCTGTCCATTACGAATTTTATTTGTGAATACGTGATTGACTTGCCTCGGCCATATTAAATTATTCCACCTCTGTTGCGTCACCAACCTTGGTGTCTTTTGTTGGTGAAATCTCCCGTAATTATTGGTTTTGAACGAGTGGAGTTGATGGAAGTTTTAACTGGTTGGTTCTTTTGTTAGCACGCAATTTTACAGAAATATTTCGGTTCGGCTGGCAGGTTCCAAGCCATCGAACAGGTCCTATCTTGTCAAGGTTCAGATTGTTTTTACGTGATATTAGATCATCGTCTTTTTATACTGTTTCTCTTGAAAACTTCAGTTTGTTACGATCATTCCCCAGAGAAAATATGACCTTAAACTATTTCGAATATTCTGAAAATTCTGGCAGCAGTGATGGAAATGTTGAATTTTCTCATCTTCTCAATTCTATGTGAAAACTGAACAAAGTGCAAATTGCTCTTAGTTGGATAAGATAGCTAGCTCATGTTAACGAGTTATTGATGTCTTTGTTTTGAAATAATTGTAAAATTATACGGTTATTATAGTAACTTTGTTTTAAACATTGAATCTAGCAGTAAGAATCCCTCGTATCACACCAAATCTGATATCTTCGGATTTCTTCATTCGATTTTTTCTTTAAAAATAGAAGCAGCTCTGTGGAATTGTTAGAATTGTGTCTAATTCACGTCATAAATCAGTGTCGTTTGTTTTTTGTTTGATTCATTGTATTTGTAAGAGAAAATATATGTTTTTCAGCTTTCTGCATTATTTTTCAACTATGTCAAATATCTTACAAAAAAATGTCAACATAAAAGTCAAGGTCTTATTCATTAATCAGAGTTTGGGTCCTTTGGAACCATTAGGGGCGTGGCTTAGGTGAGAGTTTATCATATCAAAATCTATATTCTGAAATATAACAAAATTATTGAGACTTATTGTCGCCCAGTGGTCGAAATTCGGCCGTGTTGTATAAAATTTTTTATTTTCAACGTAACAGAGGTTCTTTTATCCTATCTCTATCATCATTGCAAACACTTTGTCTCAATTTTGTTCAATTACCTCCGCTGCGAACGACCCTTGAACGTTCAATCTTCCGTCGACTTCGGTTTAGTGGTCGGTCTGTGAAAATTTTTTCTTTTTTTGTTCGTTTTATTGTTTTGTTGGACGAATAACTCATGTTAGCGAGTTGTTGATGTCTTCGTTCTAGAATAATTGTAGAACTATCCGGTTATTGGGGTAAGTTTGTTTCAAACCTTGAAACCAGCAATAAGAATCCGTCGTATCACACCAAATCTGATATCTATGGATTTCTTCATTCGATTATTTCTTGAACAATAGAAGCAGCTCTGTGAAATTGTTAGAATTGTGTCTAATTCACGTTATAAACCAGTGTCGAAATGAAGAGATCCGATGCAATTTCAACCAGCCTCTCACCATTCAAGGCCCTCAAAAACATTCGACACAAGAATTTTCACGATAAATATTATATTCCTGAATTTACTGGTCGAAATTGGAAATCATGCTCTTAGACACTCTTCGAATTGATTATTTACAAGTTTTTCTCGGATTTAAACTTACACAGTTGAAGTTTTGGGCAGTGTAGAATCCAAAAACAACAGAAAACCCGGAGCTATCAGTTACTATCCGGCATCGACCCTCTTAGCTGTAATATTGGAAGGTTCTTTGATTCGAGAAGGAACCGATTGCCGACCTAGGTACCTCTTTCTCTGAAATTTCTAGGACAAGGAGTTAATTGGTGTTGTGTAGATATCATAAAAAAATTAACGAAGGAGTTGTTATCGATGTGTTCTTCGATTATGGCGCCAAAAAATTCCTTAGGTGAGTGGGTAACCTCATTTCATCACTTCCTATATATCTCGTTTCTTTCATCTTGTAAGCCCCCATAGCTCGGCGAGGAAATATCTAGGGTATTATTTTTTTAATTACCCATACTGGTTGTGGTCAGCATATTCGTGAGTTCGGATTTTCAAGCCTTATTAACTCTAACAATAGGCCGACGTCATACGTTTAATCAACTTTATCTGAACTGGTATTTTAGTTTCATCAAGCTCATTCAGGCTATTCAAATCAGAATTGCCATGGTGCTTTTGACGATGTGGGTATCTGGTTCTCACAAATTCACTGCTCTAGAGAGGAGAACGATCTTTCGAACTGGTTCAACACAATTGTGCTTTGTCTAGATTAGTATTATATAATTCTATAGATTCTGTAGTAGGATTACTTCCGTGTAGTTTAGAGATCATCAGGCCGCAATTCGAAATCATATTTTACCTAGTGTTGTTTCTTGTACTATTCTAACATAGAATAGAGACGAGTTGTGGATCAGTTGAGAATGGTTCAGTGCCAATTTTTGCTGGGAAATTGGTCCGATTTTGTCACTGATTGCACCAGAACGGGCAGTCGAAATGCCATGAGGTCATTCTCGATGCACAATATTTCAACTTTTCACCACACCACCAACACACATCCCGACCAGTTTCTGCGAAAGCGCTCGACGAGCTCGACACGTTTTCCGACATCCATTTTTTCTTAATTATCAGCGGCGTCATTACGTCTGTCAACGTGTCGATACCGAAAAAAGTGAACAGGATATCCGAATTCGTTTGATCTCCTGTTTATTTCCTTTTCCCGATTGGATGTTAAATATTTTCGGTGCGCCTCTGTGTGATCGAGTTGGCGCTCAGTTGTGGATATTCTTCGGTGAGTCATCACGTGTTCTCTCAACTATACGATTTCTGTGCAGATGTGTTGAATATTCAGGTGAATTGACGATTGATTCGAAAATAAATATATGGAGGTTTGATCGCGTTTTGTGTTTTGTTCGTTCGTTGTTTCGAATGATTGGGAGTGATTCCTGTGGGAATAACGACTTGAGTGGACAGATTCTGTCTGGAGTAAGTTCATCCTGTTTATTCTTATGATGTCGATGAAAAGAATTGCCAGTTTGACTTTCACCTCAGGGATTTGACAATTACGAACAAAAACAATAAACATTATTGTTATACTTTCCTGATGATGGTTAATTCGTTCAGTTGATGTTCATTAATATTAATTACGAAACGATTTGAGTATGGTTTCCATCATAGAATGCTACTTAGTCATGTTTTAATTACAACAGCTGTTCGACAGAAGTTGTACTTTCTTCATTATGATCTGGAAGGTAATTTTTTTCATTCTTAGCAACTTTTCATATAAGTATTTTATTTCACCACTTCATGTAGTGTCCTAAAAATGCAAGAAGTTGATTTGTTATCTCAAATTCGTTTTTGATTCATGAATTCCCATGGAGGAGCCTACACGGTGTTATGTCCTTCAATTACATTAGGATCGAAAAATCAGAGCCAGAAAGTGACTCGATGGCTAAAAGTTCGCGAATACTTGATGGATTTTCAAATTTTTCTTAAGTGTTCAGCACATCCACGATCGAATTTGCATTATCTCTATAATCATTGCAAAAATTCTCCTTGAATTTTGTTCAATTGCGTCAGCTGCGAACGTACAGAAATGAATTCAACACGACTCTTGAACCAATCTTCCGCCGACTTCGTTATTAGTGGTCGGTCTATGAAAAATTTTTCTTTTTTGTTCGATTTATGGTATTTTTAACGGAAATCATATATGTTTTCCAGCTTTCTGCATTATTTTTGCAGGTGAACTGCTTCGACTATGCCAAATCTCTCAAAGAAACATTAATGTCAAGGTCACAAAGTTTGGCCCTTTGGAACCATTAGGGGCGTGGCTTAAGTGACAGTTCATCATATCAAAATCTATATTATCGAATATAAAAAAAATTATTGAGACTAATTGTCGCCCAGTGGTCGAAATTCAATCGTGTTGTATTAAATTTTTAATATTTAACGTAACAGAGGTTCTTTTGTCGTATCTTTTGCAAACATTTTGTTTCAATTCTGTTCAATTACGTCCGCTGCGAACGACCCTTAAACGTTCAATCTTCCGTCGACTTTTGTATTAGTGGTCGGTCTATGAAAATTTTTTCTTTTTTTTGTGCCACTTATCACTCTATTATGAAATCAGAAATAATTAACCATTAATTGACAATTTTTTTCAAGTCATGTTTTTCTGTTTGTTGTTTTTTTTCTGTCAAAGTATTTGATGAAATAACTTATTCATTTTGTGTGTATTCAGCAGATATTTGTCTTCAAGGTCCCATAGGATTTTTTCGCTCCGTTCACCTGAATAGATTTTCCACTGTATCAGAATTTTCTGCCTTTATGAAGTTTTTCTACAACCTGGCCTTCTAAAACCCTAAATTTCTTTTATTTTTGAGCGCTCGTACTACTTACACGAGGGCTATATCATTTCGTCACGATGTCTGTATTTTTCGAATTTTGAGCCGAAAGTGGTCTCAATCGACTATGTTCGACTCACTGATGACGAATCCGTCGGAAAATTCGAGTCTGTCCGTCCGTCCGGCCGTCCGTATACACGATAACTCTCGAACGAAATGTCCTAGAAACTTGAAAATTTCAGGGTAGGTTCGAATCTCGAATGCCGCGGTTGAGTTCGTTATTGAGCAAAATTCGCCGAGGGGTTCCGTAAATATGGCCGCTCGAAATGTTGTTTTTCTGATTTATTCGAAACTACTAATTCGATCGAGGTGTACTTTTGCAGATGGAGAATTGCGTGCTTAAACTACATGCAACATTTTATCCAGCTAGCATGACCAGAACCATAGAAACCATAGAAAATTATAACTTTGTAATGAAAAGGCCTAGGGACTTGAAATTTTCAGGATAGGTGTGGATCTCGAATGTCGCGGTCACGTTCATCAATGAGCAAAATTAGTCTAGGGGTACTGTAAATATGGCCGTTTGAAATTCAGTTTTCTTCATAATTTCAAAACAATGGATTTGATCATGACGAAATTTTGTATGTAAATTGAGAATGATATATTCGAGCTATATTTTTTCCAGATCGCATGATCAGGACCATAGAAACCATAGAAAATCATAACTTTCGAACGGAAAGGCCGAGGGACTTGACATTTTCAGGATAGGTTAGGATCGCGAATTTCGCGGTCACGTTCATCGATGAGTAAAATTAGACTAGGGGTTCCGTAAATATAGTAGTTCAAAACTATTTTTTTCTGATAATTTCGAAACTCATCATTGGAATGGAATGAAATTTCGCAAATAGATGAAGAATTATATATTCAAACTACCTGGGAAATTTTGTCCAGATCGCATCACCAAGACCATAGAAACCATAGAAAATTCTAGCGAATTATCGAAAAAAAATTGGTCACCTGAAGCACTGACTTGAAGTCTGGATTTTCGCCTTAGTTTGAAAATTTGTTTGATAGCTGTCGAAAATTTCCTCAATTGGTTTCCAAAACTGGAAAATCCGAATCTACCTACAAGGTGCATGTACGAGCGCTCAAAAGCTCCTGCCTTCAAGGCAGTGTTTTTCGTAATTTTTGAGCGCTCGTACTACTTACACGAGGGCTTTATCATTTCGTCACGATGTCTGTATTTTTCGAATTTTGAGCCGAAAATGGTTTCAATCGACTATGTTCGACTCACTGATGACGAATCCGTCGGGAAATTCGAGTCTGTCCGTCCGGCCGTCCGTCCGTAAGCACGATAACTCTCGAACGGAACAACCTAGAGACTTGAAATTTTCAGTATGGGTTCAGTTCCCAAATGCCTCGGTTAAGTTCGTTAATGGGCCAAATTCCACCAGGGGTTCCATAAATATGGCCGTTCGCAGTTTTGTTCCTCTGATTGCTTGAAAACTACGGATTTGATTGAGATGAAATTTTGCACTCAAATGGAGAATGAGGTGTTCAAGCTACATGTGGGATTTTGTCCAGATCGCATGACCAGAACCATAGAAACCATAGAAAATTGTAACTTTTGAACGGAAACGCCTAGGGACTTGAAATTTTCAGGATAGGTGTGGATCTCGATTGTCGTGATCACTTTCATGAGCAAAATTAGACTAGGGGTTCCGTAAATATGGTCGTTTGAAATTTAGTTTTCTTGATAATTTCCAAACTACAGATTCGATCGTGACGAAATTTTGTATACAAATGGAGAATGATATATTCAAGCTACATTTCTCCAGATCACATGACCAGAACCATAGAAACCATAGAAAATCATAACTTTCGAACGGAAAGGCCTAGGGACTTGAAATTTTCAGGATAGGTGTGGACCTGAAATGTCGCGTTCACGTTTATCAATGAGCAGAATTATACTAGGGGTTCCGTAAATACGGTCGTTTGATATTTTGGTTTCTCGATAATTTCGAAACTACGGATTCGATCGAGATGAAATTTTGTATTTTAATCGAGAATGGATATATTAAAACAATATTTTGTCCAGATCTCATGACCAGAACCATAGAAACCATAGAAAATTGTAACTTTTGAAAGGAAAGGCCTAGGAACTTGAAATTCTCAGGGTGGGTTTGGATCGCGAATATCGCGGTCACGTTCATCAATGAGCAAAATTAAACTAGGGGTTCCGTAAATATGGCCGTTCAAAATATTTTTTTGCTGATAGTTCCGAAAATACTGAGCGGATTGGGATGAAATTCTGCACCTAGCTGAGGAATAATGTATTCAAACTACATGGTACATGCAAAATTTTGTCCAGATCGCACTACCAAGACCATAGATACCGTAAAAAATTCTAGCGAATTATCGAAAAAAAATTGATCAGCTGAAGCACTGACATGAAGTCTGGAGTTTCGCCTGAGTTTCAGAATTTTTTTGACAGCTGTCGAAAATTCCTTCAATTGATTTCTGAAACTGGAAAATGCGAATCTACCTACAAGGTGCATGTACGAGCGCTCAAAAGCTCCGGCCTTCACGGCAGTGCTTTTCGTAATTTTTTATCGTAAGTTTTCCTTAGGAGAAGGAACATGGACTATAAAAACTGACTTCATTTCAGGAGGAGCATTTTTCTGAAAAATTCACAACGCACGCCGGTTGCCGGTTGACATGTTCAGCTTTGTAAAAATATACTGCTCCACAAAAGTTGAGGAAGTTCAGGAATTTTGAGACTGTTCCAATCGAAACCAAACGAACAGAAGCGTTCAAAAGCCGCTGTTTCATGATTCGAAAGTACTCAAAGGCTCTCTACGGGTAGACACAGTCAGAAACCGATCTGGTGCAGGAATAGTAGATCTTGCAGAACAAATTTTCAGATTTTGAATCGAAGTTGATTGTGAGAACGTGAAACGATAACTGATTATTATTATTATTGATCCAAAATTCATAGAAACGCAAACGACAAGAACTTGCCTGAAACTGAAAAAGTTATCGAACGAGGAGCAAAAAACCTCAGATATAAAAGAGTAACATTTCATTGCTCATAAAAGAACATTTGTTGGACAAGAATCGACAACTTTTCAAACGGTCACGAAATTGCTGAACTTAACTTGTGGAGCAGTATATTTCAAACACGTAGTTGTAAATTCAAAAACTTATACCGTATAGGTAATGAAAAATTTCAATTTAATAAATTTCTCAAAAAAATTAAATTGATCGAAATCCTCTACGAAAATTTTCTAGAAAATATTAAATCGGACCATGAGCAATTGTTATCCAATGAACATGAGTTATTGTATAACTTCCCATCAAATTCTCAGTCATTGTGTCTTCCTATGTTGGATAAATCAATGTGGCGAATCATAATTGCTTGCAATGTTCGCGTACGAAGTTGATGATGCGAGGTTAATACTTTTGCCTAAAGTAATCCGCATATTATTCAAGCTTGTTGAATCGTAGCCGCAGAAAAAGTTCTTTTCAGAGGATCAATTATTTTGCCTGGCGTTCAATCGCGATGTTTGCAAACCTGTTTTCTACCAACTGTTCTCGAAATCTTTCTTGGAAGCAGCCGGAGAAGGAGCATGTCATGCCCCCTCGATTATTCATTTGATGTTGTCAATTTAGAACATCTCGATTAGAACCAGGGCGAAAACAGAATCTGGCACTTTGATTTTTGACCACGACTTCTTTGTCTGCGAGTGTGACCTAATGGCAAAGTTAGGAAATAACAAACATTTGCTGAAAAAAGCACTTAGAAGAACCACAACTACCAAATTTTTTTGTGATAAAATAAAAAGTGATATTTCGCGTTGTGGTTGTTTAAATCTCGGGAAACAATCGTTCTTCAGACAGCCAGTTTTTCATCCAACTCGAAATTATTCGGTTTTTATGGTGAAGAGAAAATGGACAAAGAGTCCATTGTAATTTTTTTTTAACAATGTGAATGCCGGCTGAGGTTGAAGTCGCCACATCGCACCGTGTCATTACTCAGTCACCTCGGTACCAATAAACACAAGACTGTATCGATGGTCCGTACGTTTGCTCTCAACATTCATCGGAAAAAGGCATCTCTGCTGGAGATAATGATAGAGAAACTGCTGAAGCATGTTTAGATGCTACATAACATCGATTTTCTATTAGTCCCGACAGAAAGTGATATCTTGCGCATGACTTGCTGATTACAGTATTTGTGTTTATATATAAATGACAATAATTTCTAGTCCATATATTTTATGGGATTTGTGCATTGACCGCTTGCCACACCTAGAGCGTCATGTGAAAACTGCCTTCTCGCGATAGCTGATTTGACTTTCTCATCTGCATCTTAATTTCTTTATCGGGCGAGGAAAGATCTCATTATTGGTACCTTCGCACACGATATTGGTCGTTGAATAATAATTGCCATAAACATCATCGGTCTTCATCACGGTGCGGCGTGTCCTATGAATTCAGTTTACAAAGAGAATTAACATATCGGGTCATACACAATTATAGCAATTAGACACACGTTAAAAGCCTAAAAAAAAGATGTGAACGTTAATGACATACACTTTGTGGCGGCACACTTTTCAGTCATTTTTTCTTAGAGGCTGTCCTCGAATGAGGACAAGTCCAGGAACAGATACAAAAATTGTGGAGGCATACTCATACTCAAATTGGAGAATTGGGAGATTGGTTGAAACGGCATGCTTATTGAGATCCTCCGGTGCCTGTTGATGCCGTCAATTAAATGGTAATAACGCGGAGCCGGGACCATGTAGCCCGCCATCAATCATGCTTTACTCCAAATTGTGGACCAGTTCTTGCGCCAAGGACCATCTGCTCGGGCAGGTGCTGCCCATTACCGATGGTCAAACGTTCTTCCACTTGGGTTCATTGATTTTTTTTCTCGTTTTGTTTTTGTTGCTCGAGCCCTTCACGATGTTAACCACGTTTAATTTTTTTTTTTACTTCCAGGTGCTTCACCGTGACATCGAAAATCACGGTAAAATAGTGGGTTCTGTCGTTAAGCTGTGCAAGAAGTCTGATACGAGTTGCAACCGAGCAAATGTTCGTCGAATTGCGAACGGACTCGAACGGAGATGGCATCTTCTCTTCCTCAGCTCACTAGAATGGCAATGCTACCTAGAAACGCTGACAGGTCTTGAAAACAACAAGGTGAGTTCTTCGAGGGCTTCGGATGTACTCATTCAAATCATAAAACTTCGTCTAAAATATTGAAGGAAAATTAACATTCCTTTGGAACCATTAGGGGCGTGGCTTATGTGAAAGTTTATCATATTAAAATCTATATTCGCAAATATAACAAAATTTTTGAAACAAATTGTTGCCTAGTGGTCGAAATTCAACCGTGATGCATTAAATTTTTAATTTTTAATGTAACATAGGCTCTTGTGTCGTATCTCTATTATTATTGCAAACATTTTGTTTGAATTTTGTCCAATAACGTCAGCTGCGAAAGTATAGAAATGAAATCAACACGACTCTTGAACGTTCAATCTTCCGTCGACTTCGTTAGTAGTCGTCGATCTATGAAAATTTTTTCTTTTTTTGTTTGATTCATTGTATTTGTAATAGCTTTCTGCATTATTTATCAAAATCTATATTCGCTTTTAATGAAGCCCAACAAACTAAGTGTGATACCTGCAATTTCAATGTACTTATATGACAAACATAGATTAGTTGTAGCCCAGAGATCTAACCCGAAAAAATAAAAATAATCGAAGGACCTTGACATTATTTTTGAGCGCTCGTTGTACTTACACGTGGGCTATATCATTTCGTCACGATGTAGCAATTTTTCGAATTTTGAGCCGAAAATGGTTTCAATCGACAAGGTTCGACTCACTGATGACGAATCCGCCAAAAAAATCAAGTCTGTCCGTCCGGTCGTGAGCATGATAACTTTCGAACGGAACGACCTTGAAACTTGAGTTCATTATTGGGCAAAATTTGACTAGGGGTTGCGTAAATGTTGCCGTTCCCCTGATTACTCCGAAACTACTGATTCGATCGAGATGAAATTTGCACTCAAATGGAAAATGACTTGTTCAAGCTACACACAACATTTTGTCCAGATCGCATGATCAGAACCATAGAAACCATAGAAAATTATAACTTTTGAACGGAAAGGCCTAGGGATATGAAATTTTCAGGATAGGTGTAGATCTCGAATGTCGCGGTCACGTTTATCAATGAGCAAAATTAGACCTGGGAGATCCATAATTATGGCCGTTCAAAATATTCCTTTTCCTGATAATTTCGAAACTACTGATTGGATTGAAATCAAATTGCACATAGTTGAAGAATAATGTATTCAAACTACGTGCGAAATTTTGTCCAGATCGCATTACCGAGACCATAGAAACCGTAGAAGATTCTAGCGAATATTGGAAAACATATTCTTATATTCCTATACAAGGTGGATGTACGAGCGCTCAAATGCTCCTGACTTCACGGCAGTGCTTTTCGTAATTTTTTTATAATTTTTAGTCCTGAAAATCAAAATATCGATTTTATTGGATGATAAGGAAGTTGGGAGGTCACTCGATTGATTCTGACAAGGAAAAGAGGAAATATGAAGGACTGAAAATTGAAAAAATTCCATTTAACAGTTGAAAATGGCAGATAGGGCTGCAATTTTTCACCATCGGAAACCTATTCATATTTCTATACATACCAAACTTGACGACATCTACTGTAGCTTCTCTGAACAATCACTATAGATTCTCCATATTTCCTCTAGGAAATGCAAATAAACCGGTTCAGGAGGTAGGTATTCTTGGGCAAAAAATTTGAAAATTTCGAATGCGATTTTATGGGACTGGGTTTGAAAATTGGAAAAATTCTCAATAACCACATCTGGCTGGATATAAACCCTGTCGAACACGTGTGGGATATAAAGGCGAGGAGACTGTCCACTTTCCACATACTCGGACACAGTAAATCTACGAAGTTCAAGCTGCTTGGATCGAGGTGCCATAAGTAAACATCGACCATATTATGAGTTGATTGAAATTCGGTACAAAAATCAAGTTCTTCCCGGCATCGATCCTCCCATGTTGAAATTCTTATCTTTGAACTCTGAGGGCTAAAAATTGGGGGATCAAACTTAAAATAGATCACCGATGAAAACAGAGTCATGGACCTTTTGTATATTCACATCATCGACTTCATTGTTATATTATGTTACCCATCGGAAAGTACTCGATATAAAAATAAAAGGAGGTTATTGTAAGAAAGTTCACTTTTTTCCCAAGAGTGCATTTGGAGTCGTTACATCGACTTCTGTGAAAGTTTCTGTGCAAGATTAATATGGAAGGTCCCTTAGGACGTCCGCCGTGCTGAGGTTAAGTCGAGATGATGTGATTCATTTCCTCATAAAGTCATACTTATTATTCTGTATGAGCTCTCGGATCTTGGATCGTTTGTCACGAATTCTAAAAATGCCCGAACAGAAGGGATTATCAGATTCTTCGTCCAAGTGAAACTTTCTCGACAATATTGTCTAACCAGCTAGACAAATCATGAGTTTCGACGTTGTTTCCTCGAAGTTTATTTGCATATACGAGCAGGGAATCGCAGGATAATTGGATAATTATTGATAGATATTATCTTATCCCATAAGCTGTCTGTTTTGTGTCGACTCGTAATTTCTCATTCAGCGGTAATTCGAAAAAAAAAAAATGGAAATACCTAGGATAAGGTTATGTAAAATGACTGTAGGCGAATTCTCATTGAGATATTGAACTATCGAAATTAATTGATATCGCGTCGATATTTTTCTGATTTTTCCATCATTTCGGCCTTAAGTTATTGGTTTGGTTCCATATTCCGTGAGTACGAGTAGAGAAGTTTCTTCAATGATGCAGTCGTTGAGATGTGGCCTATTCGTGATATTTCAAAGGAGAACAATAAGTTCATTGAGGTTCTCCAAGCTTTCAGATATGAATTACCATATCTTTATAGTATGTTGCCATATAACCATTAGTGGCGTACATGAACTCTTGCAGAATATTGATTTCCTTTTCTGTTCCTTCGGAACATAATATTAGACGTTTATGGATGCGAAGTCGAATTTGTCTTTTGTATGAGAAAGTTCTCTTGGCAAATCTGGATACCTACTTCAATTATTTAAATCGCTAGAGCGTGAACAAGTATCATTATGTCGGTATCAAAATATCCCATTTAATTAATTTTCAATCAAGTGTCCGTATCGATTTTTCAACTAAGTTGAAATAGTACCCCGTTTAATCGAAATATTATTATTTCACCATTGCTTTCTTGTGGTACGTTATTAAGTTCAGCCTGTATACGTGTGGGTGCAACAACAATTATTTCTAAGACCTTAATGAACACCATTCGATGATCTCCGGCTAACAGCTAGTTATAGAATTGCAAATCTTCTAGAGACCTCTTCGATTCTACTCTAGTCATTAGTTAATGCTAAAATTATAAATAGGAACAGTTGGTTGTGATTTCTGCTATTTGTTGAAGCGTTATTGAATGTATGATTAGCATACGAACTTAATAGATGCTCAGTCTTGGTTTATAGAGGTAATGATGGTATTTGAAAATGAAAGTAGTCTAAAGTAGTAAATTCGATGATAACTTATTTACCTCATTGACATTAGAAGGCTTACAACCAGATTAAACAAATTTGTTCTTCCTCTCTATCCATGTAATCTGAACTTTAAGTCCCCATATTTATTTTTCTTGAAATTATTTGAATAGGAAAAAGGTGAAGGGTTTTCCATCGATTCTTATTGGCCAGGAGAGGCATTATTTTCTCATATCTCGCAGTTTCCGCATTTTCGGAATGTAATCGATCTGTTGAAAACTGTCGGGTATATATCATCTTTTCCGATTTACAATGCAGAATAACATGCTTTCACTCCATTTAGATCCGAATCTTGATGCATTTAGCGCTTTCGCATTTTACGCCCTCGAAACATTCATTGTTCGAATTATGCTATTATTTAAATAAACGGGAATTAGAGCCAGTTACGTAAGTGAAGGATGTTCCATATTCGTTAATTTTTCGAATGAATATTATGATGTATTACGTCATTTTAATTGGACTCAGAATGAAGAAATCGGGGATATTCGATATTTTCATGCAATGACTAACGTCCATCATCCATTCCACGACAGACAGTATAAATTGATGGTTCAACAAGTTTAAAGAACTGAAAGTTGGCATATGGCATGTAATTATGGATCTGGATGATATTTACAATGAAAATAAACATAACGTAATGAAACTGTGGTCTTCAGATGACTAAATTCGAGGTCGTTCCACTGTTACCCCTCTTGTTTGCGAACCGGATGTTCGAACATAAATATGTTGCCTCTGAAATTCATGCGGAATTGGAAATTTACATCCTATCCTATTGTACAATATGTTTGCGTGTCATAGATTCCTATCTCGTTGTGTTGAATTACATGAAAAATCACTTGTCTTTGTGATTTCGATCTTAGTCGATTATGATAATTCTGTTAGATGTCCATAGTATATGTATTAAATTCAACCCCCGTTAAGCCAGCCATATCACCTTGAGATTTGAATTTTTTTTGCCATAATTGTAGGCTTATTCATACCATATTGAATTTTTTCCAATTCAATTGAGGTAGAAATTGCGGTTTCTGCCAGCTTTACGTTAAGCTAGCAGAACCATAAAGCTCATCGAATGTTTAAAGTTAATCTGATCACATCATAATTTTAGTGTTATTTATCACTCTTTTGGAGCATTCCTCAATTGTGGAAAATTGTGCTAGCAGAACCATAAAGCTAATCGAATGTTCATCAGAAACCTGATCACATTATAATTTTAGTCTAATTTATCACTCTATTGAAACGTTTTTCAATTGTGGGTAAAATCGTGGGTTCTGCTAGCTTTATGTTGAGTAAGCAGAACCATAAAGCTAATCGAATGTTTTTCATAAATCTGATCACACCATAATTTTAGTCTAATTTATCACTCTATTAGAACATTTTTCAATTGTGGGAAAAATCGTGGGTTCTGCTGGCTCAATGTTGAGTTAGCAGAACCATAAAGCTAATCGAATGTTGGTCAAAAATCGGATCACACCATACTTTCAGTGTAATTCATCACCCAATTAAAATATTTTTCGCTTTTCAATTGTGGGATCTGCTAGCAGAACCATAAAGCTAATCGAAGTTTCATCAGGAATCTGATCACACCATAATTTCAGGCTAATTACTATATTCAAACAGTTTCTGCTTTTCAATTGTTCGATTAGCTTTATAGTTCCGCTAGATTGACGTTGACCTAACAGAACCTGTAATTTCTCCCATTTTTGGGGAGCAAAACAATTCTCAATAGGGTAATATCAGCCAAGGTGTAGCCTTAAATTATGGTGATGATTGTTGATTAACATTCGATTAGATTAATATTTCTGCTATTTTGTTATAAGGTGTTGAAGTCTGTGTCTTTATCCCTTGTATATTATGTGTCCTAAAAAGGGGGAAGCTTGTAGGATCTCCTCGAAAATGCATATGCCTTTATCTCAAACATCGATGAAGTAGGGACTGTTATAAGTTCCTTATATTCCTTACAGTTACAAATTGCCATGCCTTTGAAAGGCTGCCACTGCTTCATGTTCGGGTCAAATCGTTTGACATTCCACCTCGATTTCCATAAGATTTCATGGATCTTTCGAGCGAGGAAATCGATAATTCGTTACGACGAAGACGTTGAGGTCAAGTTTCTGAGAAACTTCCATAATTTTTTTCTACAACTTGGCTCTGACAAACTCAACACAGTATCAACACATTTCAAAGATGGAAACGACTAATACCATAAGAAATTGGCCACGAATCTTTGATTATAACGTGATTATCGAAATTTTTAACTAATTTTAATGCTGTATCGCCAAAAGGTGCTAGATGTGCCTGACAATTTCACGGAATCTGGTCTGTGTATTCTTCTTATGATGCGTCACACTTGAAATATGATCCAATGCGGTTCTGCAGATGAAAACTTGGAGTTCACATCGACCTTCTGCCCACAACAATGGTATTATTTTTAGCCGGCACAGTGTATCATTAAAGCATATTAAAGACGCTATATGGAAGGTTTTTAGGCCGACTTCCGGTGTGCTGTTGCAACGTTTGAATTTACGCTGTAGGTGAAGATCCGCAGTTTAATGGGCATTTATTCCCATTCCGAACCGGTCGAGGAGAAAAAAACCAATTTCGAATTTTCATAGTTCCAAACGAGATTTTCCATGCAACACATAAGGTTAAAGCCATGATATTAATGGGATAAACCAACTCGCTACCAACCTTTTCCAATTACACGATCTTATCTATTGATTTTCTTGTATTTCCCTAATCCATTCACACCGGTTAGGTGCGCATTGAAAGCTATAAATTTTCTTTAATAGTTGCTGATAAAATTGATAGTCTATTGTTGTGTGTGCAACAGCTCTGTCGCTTCAGAAGAAAATACGTCAAAATGGTAATTTATGCGTTTCGCTCGCTTTCACAATGATATCAGCTTTATGTTTAGATCTTAAATCATTGCAAAAACAATCTTATAGAATTAGAGATTGAAGACCTCCTAATAATCATAAAATTATGAAAAAAATCGCGTATTCTCAAATATACCATCGAACTGATTCAGGATGCCTTATTAACTATACGAGCTCCATTGTTACGAGATATTTTCAATTGCTGTTCCTGAAACAGAAATTACAGTAATTATTGTATGATAACGGATTGTGCATTTTTAGTGTTTCCCATGTCTTAATGATACCTCCGAATCATCGTAATCTTCATCAGAAAGTATTTTCAACCTTTGACACAAGAAGAGAAACTTATATAATTGTATCAATGTTCGATTTTTATTATTCGTTTATAGGTCAACTTCTTAAAACAATAAAAAAAATGTTCTAACTATATTCGAGTATTTTCCTTGCATAAGAGTAACCTAAAATCTGCGTATTAGACTGTACTTTCGTATTTTAATGGTTCTCATTTTCTTTGAAACGTGAACGCTCAGGCTCAACTAATAATTGTTGGTCATTAAATAAACCATGAGGTACAAACAAGGTCAAGATGATCAGGTACTCAGATTGATACGTCCGACTCTTTGATGAGTGTTCAGTTTGTTAGGATGGAAGTCGCAGATTTTTGGGCGAGAAAAAAAAAATTAATGGGTTCGGCAAAAAATGTGTGAGAGTAGTTAACGATAGGAAGAAATGAAACGAACAAATCTGAAAAAAAAAATTTGATGAGTTGTTTGGAGAAGGAATTCAGTACTCTTTGGTGCATTTTTTCTTGTGGAAATTCTGGAATTATGAAAATAATAAACCTCTTCGTGAAATTCGTAGAGTGAGTATTCATAACTCGAGATGGGAGTGGTGTTTTCGAAAGGTTAGAGAATTCAGTGACCCCAGAATAATCGCGTAGGCAGCCGTTATCCAAAAGGGGGGTAAATGAACAATGTTTAAAAGAAACAACGTTTTATTCGTTGGTGGTTCATAATTATATGGTATGTTGTCAAGGCTTAGTGCCGTTTCGACTAAATTGATTTCCGGTATTGAATTGGCCTAATGATACTGATGTTGTACAGGAAAAAGAATGTTTTTCGTTGGTAGCGGATAGGGGAAACCGAATGGAAATGACCGGTGTAAGTAACTACTTTCGTTCAGTAACCCTTCGAAAGTAATACAAGTTTGATGAAATATAATATGCAAATAACGGTGTCCTTATCGTTGTTCATCATGCAACGAAAATAAATGATCCTGATAGACAATTGATATTCATTGAAAGGGTTATCTAATTTATCAAAATGATTCCGAAAATGACCGTGGTTTAATTACATTTTGCCATCTGGTCGTACACTAAAGCAGATACATAATTCACAATAAGATGGACCTGCTCATATGACGTTTTCCAAATTCGCTAGTACCTCTTCTTTTTGAAATCCTAATAGATCGCGAGTGGTTAATGTTGGAAGTGGTTTACGATGGAAATTCGCATCGGAGCGAATAATTATACCCTTACAATAACAGCAGAGCAATAAAGTTTATGTTCTGATAAGTCTCGTTCTTTTCAACGCTTGTTAATCGGCATTAACTTATGGAAAGGGCGCATTCAGGTTGTTTCAGAGAGTTCAAATAGTTTAATTGGCAATATTTTCGTGTTTGAAGGAGGAAAATCTTAAAAAGACACCCAGTGATGCCGGGTAGTGTTGAAATATCTACTGATTAAAAAACCTCTTAGGAGAGTTTCGATCTCTGGGCTACAACTAATCTATGTATGTCATATACATTGAAATCGAAGTTATCACTCTTAGTTTGTTGGACGTCATTAAAAGCGAATCAGATTTTGATATGATAAACTGTCACTTAAGCCACGCCCCTAACGGTTCCAAAGGCCCCAAACTCTAGTTAATGAATAAGACCTTGACATTAATGTTGACATTTTTTTAAGAGATTTGGCATAGTTGAAGCTTACATGCGAAAAGAATGCAGAAGGCTGAAGAAAATATATATTTTCTAAAAATAATGCGGAAAGCTGTCACAAATACAAAAAATCAAACAAGAAAAGGAAAAGTTTTCATAGACCGACAACTAATATCGAAGCCGACGGAAGATTGAACGTTCAAGTCGTGTTGATTTCATTTCTAACGTTCACTCGTAGTTATTCGATTATTTTTTATTTAGGTGCAAAATTTAATTCGAAACCAATCAGTAGTTTCGAAATTATCAGGAAAAAATATTTTGAACAGCCATATTCACGGAATCCTTATTCTAATTTTTCTCATTGATGTACGTGACCGCGACATTCGAGATCCACACTTACCCTACAAATTTCAAGTCCCTAGGCCTATCAGTTCGACAGTCATGATGTCAAGTTTTTTATTTTTATTTTTTTGGATTATAGACGAGTTTCGATCTCTGGGCTACAACTAATCTATGTATGTCATAAACATTGAAATCGAAGTTATCACACTTAGTTTGTTGGACGTCATTAAAAGCGAATCAGATTTTGATATGATAAACCGTCACTTAAGCCACGCCCCTAACGGTTCCAAAGGCCCCAAACTCTATTAATGAATAAGACCTTGACATTAATGTTGACATTTTTTTAAGAGATTTGGCATATTTGAAGCTAACATGCAAAAATAATGCAGAAAGCTGTCACAAATACAATAAATCAAACAAAAAAAGGAAACCTTTTCATAAACCGACCACTTATAACGAAGTCGACGAAAGTCGTGTTGATTTCATTTCTGACGTTTGCTCGTAGTTATTACATTATTCTTTATTTATGTGCAAAATTTAATTCGAAACCAAACAGTAGTTTCGAAATTATCAGAAAAAAAAAATTTTGAACGGCCATATTTACGGAACCCTTATTCTAATTTTTCTCATTGATACACGTGACCGCGACATTCGAGATCCACACTTATCCTGAAAATTTCAAGTCCCTAGGCCTATCCGTTCGACAGTCATGATGTCAAGTTTTTTATTTTTATTTTTTTGGATTATAGACGAGTTTCGATCTCTGGGCTACAACTAATATATGTATGTCTTATACATTGAAATCGAAGTTATCACACTTAGTTTGTTGGACTCTTTATCAAAAGCGAATTAGATTTTGATATGATAAGCTGTCACTTAAGCCACGCCCCTAACGGTTCCAAAGGACCAAACTTTAATTTATGAATAAGACCTTGACATTAATGTTGACATTTTTTCAAGAGATTTGGCATAGTTGAAGCTAACATGCAAAAATAATGCAGAAAGTTGTTACAAATACAATAAATCAAACAAAAAAAGGAAAAGTTTTCATAGACCGACCACTAACAACGAAGTCTACGGAAGATTGAACGTTCAAGTCGTGTTGATTTCATTTCTAACGTTCGCTCGTAGTTATTACATTATTCTTTATTTATGTGCAAAATTTAATTCGAAACCAATCAGTAGTTTCGAAACTATCAGGAAAAAAATATTTTGAACGGCCATATTTACGGAACCCTTATTCTAATTTTTCTCATTGATGTACGTGACCGCGACATTCGAGATCCACACCTACCCTAAACATTTCAAGCCCCTAGGCCTTTCCGTTCGATAGTCATAATTTTCTATGTTTCTGGTCATGCGATCTGCAGAAAAGTTTGCATGTAGCTTGAACACGTCATTCTCGATATGAGTGCAAAATTTCGTCACGATCGAATACGTAATTTCAAAGTTATCAAGAAAACAAAATTCCAAACGACCATATTCACGGAACCCCTGGTCGAATTTTGCCCAATAACAAACTTAACCGCGGCATTCGAGATTCGAACCTACCCTGCAAATTTTAAGTTTTTAGGTCGTAGGCCGGACGGACAGACTCCAATTTTTCGACGGTTTCGTCATCAGTGAGTCGAACCTTATCGATTGAGACCATAAATATATTTACGAGTTGAACACGTTCCCATTCCCGGAATTAAGCCTTGGTTCAACAATAGAGGTGAGAAAAACCTCCGGATTCATTAGTTTAATTTTCTCTACACTTTCCCTACGGCCGATTCTCCGACGCGCATAAAAATAGATGGTGGATCGTGTAGACCTCACTGCAGGTGAAATGAAAGTGGTTATTAAATTATATCCTTTTCTTCCAGAATCAGAGTTACTCATCCGATTCCGACAGCGACTTCGGCTTCGAGCCAGTTAATAAACATCCAAGACTGAGCAGTAGAGAATATCTGCATCCTAATAAAGATCCGAGAGATAAGGTGAGCATTAAGTTCCGCAGATGAAAGATTCCACTCCAACGTACATAAACATCTAGGTTGATGTAATCTATCACCGCAATGTGAATTCATGTTCACTCCGGTGCGAAAAATTATGGCAGCAATTTATTGCGCTTTTTTTTTCTCGAATGGTCGGACTTCTCATGTTCCACTGTTGTTGTGGGTATAGAAAGCTTCGAGATTGGTATCTGCATATTCCGGGCATGTCAGTTGCAGTCAATCAAAATTCGCGACCAACTGAAAACCCATAAAAACCACTGGGTTGGAAATATTTCCCCCTAGGCTCGATTATTCCTTTGCCTTCTAGAGATAAGACCTCAAGTTCATAGAGGAGAGAAATCAAAGTACACTATTGCATCTATATAAGAGCGATCATTCTCCGCCATTTATTCACTCCTGAATCGAATAAATCCTAGTGCGTATTTTCATATCCCGGTGGATATTATCACGACTCCTCGAGTGTCGATATCGTAGAGCATGTTCTTAATCACGTCGTGTTTGTTTCAGAATGTTGTAGAATTCAATACAAACGAGGATAAAGCAACGGAAGAAGTGATGAATACGAACGCGAACGTCTTACCCAACAGTCTTCAACAAAACGGCTCCGACGCATTGGATGGCAGAGTGAGACCTTCCGAAACCGTCGACCATTTCACGCATTCAAACCGGAAGGGGCCAAATTTAGCGACCTACTACTTCAAACATCCAGATACAGACTCAGACATGGACAAGGTGGAGCAAGCCTCAATGGCACAGGAAAGCGCTCAGGAAACTTCAGAAGACGATGAATGGATCTACAACAAAATCGAGGAAAAAGACGTAGACGAAAACATGGACATCACGAAGAAAATATCAGAGGAAACGATCAAAAGACTGGTGCAAAAGGCCGAGGCATTGGTCAGTCCGGACCAGACAAAGAAGTTGGGAAGGTTACAGGCTCTGAACAAAATGTCGAGGGTGAAACAGTGGCTGGTCAACAAGAGGCCGGAGGATAGCTGCGATGCTAGCGGCGAAGATGAAGAGCGGGAGTCCCAGATCTCGGAGGATTTCGACGAGAGCACGGCCACTTGCAAGGGTAACTTCGACGACGATTCGCACAACACCTCCTTCAACGAGTTGAACAGCACAGAGAGCACGCCGAAGGTCACGATGCGTCAGAGGAAGTACAATGGGAATAGGCCGTGGAGCGTTTCTTGTATTCTACAATTGGAACCAAAAAACGGGTAAGTCCTTCACATTTTTTCGAAAAATTCTTGAATCTTCCATTCGTTTAATCGAAATTGAGTCATGAATGAAAGAGTTGTGGCAGGTTGTGAAATAATCTTCAACTTTCGGTGTTAATTAGAAAATTCCATTATTTCAGGATCGACGAATTTTCACATTCCACCTCTGAATCGGCTTTGCACAACATCACCCCAAAGAAGATTGAAGACTTTAACCAGACGTCCAGTACACAAACGGTAGCCGGAAATAATTCCACGTCGTCCACAATAGAAGATAGTAACACTATCTTGCCAGAAGAGAAGACTTCGCCAAATAGAAGAAGAAGATTGAAAATGAAGAGGAAATGTAGTGTAAGTTTTATTAATCATCACCCTTGAAAGATTATAGAAGATTTCATAGATATTGTTGGCATTGAACAAATTGAAAGTATAGATAATTGGAGGATAGACACATGAATTAACAGTCAGTTGATTGATAATTAATAAATTAATTGATACTCTTGATGCATTTTTCCCTTTCTCCCACAGCACAAATACCAGTGTGGTAAATCGGAGGAAAGGTGCTTGAACAGCAGGCTTTTCAAGTCTTCGTCGTATTCAGGATGTTCGAATGCAATGAACAATCACAGTGAGCGTCAAACATCCAGTGATCCTCCCTCCATGAGTCTGCACAGCTTCGGTAAATACGACAACACAACGAGCGGGGCTGAAACTGATGACTCGATCAATAAAAGGTGAGATTTCAATTTCATCTTCATTTTGTTGTTAATAACTGTCTGATTTTTCTTTGCAGATTACCAGCGTTTAAAGTTGGTCTAAAAACGAATTATCTCACTTCTGATGTTAGAGATTCTAGTCCAGGGAATACTGCGGAAGAACAGTCGAGCTCCTTGTCGGAACAAGCTTGGGACAGTTATCAAGTGAGTGAAAGTTTTGTATCTTGAATTATTCAATATTCTTCGAGTGAGGATAAATATCTCATTTCTTCTCGAATTTCCAGGAAAAATACCTGTCCGAAGCGTACAGCGAGGCGCACGATTCGGATGCAGCAAGAAGACTGTTGGAGTTCGGTGAAGACTATCGTAACTTCATCGATAGCCAGTCGGACTGGTCCACGAATCCCGACTTTTCGCCAACGTTAAGGAGGCGAACGTTACCTTTAATTAGTCATAATGTAGAGCAATGCGATACGGACAGCGACACCGAGTCCTTGAGGAAATTCATCAATTCGTCCAGAGATCAACTGAACTACACCAAGGAGATACACCAGCAGCAGGTGAAGCTAGGACTTGGCCAGTATTTGGAGTCGAATGAAATTGTGAGTGAATTTGAAGGGGCATGTTTCTGAAATGAACAGAACTGTAGCCTCTAAATCTGCTCTTCAAGCTGTCGTTTGAATACTTTCATGCATTCTAAGTGAATTTGATGCGGGTAGAGTATGAAAAATAAAATAATTTTTTTCTTCAAATGATTCATCTACATGGTAATAATTCCCGATGTTGCCTTTTTTGAGCGCTCGTTCTACTTACACGGGGACTATATCAATTCGTAATGATTTCTGTCTTTTTTGAATTTTGAGCCGAAAATGGTCTCAATCGACTTTTGTCGTGTCTCTATAATCATTGCAAACATTTTTCGTTCAATTAAGTCAGCTGCGAACGTATAGAAAAGAAATCAACACGACTTGAACGTTCTATCTTCCGTCGACTTCGTAGATAGTGGTCGGTCTATGAAAACTTTTTCTTTTTTTGTTCGATTTATTGTATTTCTAACAGCTTCCTGCATTATTTTAGCATGTGAGCTTCAACTATGCCAAATCTCGTGAAAAAATGTCAATAATTATGTCAATGTCTTATTCATTAATCAAAGTTTCGGTCCTTTGGAACCATTTGGGGCGTGGCTTAAGTTACAGCTTATCATATCAAAATCTATATTCGCTTTTAATGAAGTCCAACAAACTGAGTGTGATAACTTCGATTTCAATGTACTTATATGACATACAGAGATCGAAACTCGTCTATAATCCAAAAATATAAAAACAATCAAAGAAAATTTACATCATTTTTGAGCGCTCGTTCTACTATCACGAGGGCTATATCATATCGTCACGATGTCTGTATTTTTCGAGTTTTGAGCCGAAAACTGTCTCAATCCACAAGGTTCGAATCACTGATGACGAATCCGTCGAAAAATTCAAGTCTGTACGTCCGGCCGTAAGCACGATAACTTTCGAACAGAACGACCAAGAAACTTGAAATTTTCAAGCTAGGTTCGAATCTCGAATGCCGCGGTTAAGTTCATAATTGGTCGAATTTCGACCAGGGGTTTCGTGAATGTGGCCGTTCGAAATTTTGTTCTCCTGATTACTTCGAAACTACTGATTCGATCGAGATTTCGCATTAAGATTAAGGATGACGTGTTCAAGCCACATGCAAAATTTTGTCCAGATCGCATCACAAGAACTATAGAAAATTATAACTTTCGAAGGGAAAGGCCTAGGGACTTGAAATTTTCAGGATAGGGGTGATCTCGAATGTCGCGGTCAAGTTCATCAATGAGCTAAATAAGATAAGGGGTTCCGTAAATATGGTTGTTCAAAATATTATTTTCCTGATAATTTCGAAACCACTGATTGGATTGAAATGAAATTTTGTACATAGATGAAGAATAATGTGTTCAAACTACGTTCGCAGATCCCATTACCGTAGGAAATTCTAGCGAATTATTGAAAAAAAAATTGGTCACCTAATGCACTGACGTGAAGTCTGTTCGCCTTAGTTTTTTAATTTTTTTTGACAGCTGTCAAAAATTTCTTCAATTGTTTTCCAAAACTGGAAAGTCTACCTACAAGGTGGATGAACGAGCACTCAAAAGCTCCTAATTTGACGCCAGTGCTTTCCAAATTCTTTTCAAATAATCATTCATGAAAAAATATGTTACTTGAAGAATAAAAAACATTACTTTTGGGTTGAATAATTTGCGCCAAAAATAAAGGAACAAATTGAAAATATTCGAGTAGACTTCCAGGAAATATTCTCTAATATTTTTTTTTTTTTTCAGAGTGAGATGTTATCAACCTGCGAGCGCCATATAGATCTTCTGAAACACATCGACCGTTCGGGCGATTATGTACCAAGAGATGACAAAAAAGCAGCAACAGGTAGGGGTTGGTTTGCTTCTATATTATCATTCTCTTGGGCCTCCTTCATTTTCTTACTGAAAAAAATCGTCAAACTTATATTTTATATAATTTTCAAATTGATTTCTACAAGAAGAAGAAAATCCACTTAGAATCTCCTTTATCTATAGTTCATGTAGATAATAATGTGATGATTTTGAGACTGGAAATGTTTATTAAGGCACCTTTTGCTTATTTTTTTTTTATTTAAAATAACCGCATGAAGAGATTGAGTGGCTTGTGATTTTGTTCTAATTTTTTAAAAAACAACATCATTTTTGATGTGTCTCTTTTGCTTTGGTCATATTATTAGGTGTATTTATTTGTAAATTTATTTGATATGTAATATTTTTGCCTTTTTTCTTTTATAACTGCATGAAAGTAATTAAAACTTTCTCAAGTATTCTGGCCTTTATGTTATTTATACCTTCAGTCCCTTAACACATATTTCCAGGTTTTAGAGTGTTTTCAACTAACAGTATTGAAGAATTGCTTGATTTGCTTCTACACCTTAGTAAACTAGAAATAGTTCAATAGTGTATAAAATTCAAAAACTATGTGATGAAAATGAAATATTGCTTCTGAGATTCAGGGTTTTCTGTGTGTAGAACAGGCATGAAATAACTAATTCAATTTTTTTGCGTAGTTTAAGCTGCTACAAATTCAGTATTGAAGATAGAGGGGGTGATAAGAGGATTTATGTTATTATAATTGAAAATTAAAATGAAAACTTGAACGTATCTCCTCATCCAAAAACATGAGAGAAATTCATATAAATCTCTGAAGGTTATTTATTAAACCATCCACAGTTACATAAGTTGGAAACCGTTGATTTCATTTCTGAATTAAGTACCTGGTATTGAATTTTTCTTTGTGGTCGTGATTTTGAATTTCCAAGTCAGTGTACCTTTTGATAAGAGGGGGTGGCATTACTCTCCTGCCTTTTTTTTTGGGGACCGAAAATTTTGATTTCCAATTTTTTCCCTTTGAATTTTATTTCCCAATTATGTTCACCTAGTTATTCAAATTAGGAGGCAATTCTTGCCGGAGAACTGAATTTTAATTTTCAATTATGTGTAGCTAAGAAATAATGGGAGACGTTTTTTTTTGGAACCGTGAATTTTGATTCCTAATTCTTTGAAAATACAAAAAATGGAGCAGTAAATTCATTTTTTTCTACGCTCCTCGAAGGTTTCTTTGGATAATTTGACTGCATATTAGTTAATGGATCGGATTATGATTCATATCATATTGTTCGTCGAAAAAAAGCGAGTAATTATAGAATACTTTATCGTGTCCTGATGGACTTGACGAAGTCAAAGGGAATTATCGAGTCGGAGAATAAAAAACTATTTATTCAAATGAAAGAATTTTTATTTTTCGTAGCTAAGAACTGAAGAAAAATTACTCATTCTTAACTTCCGCTCGAGCCTGAAAGGCTCAGTAGGTTAGGAATTCCAAAAATGTTCAAGAGTTCAGAGCAAATGAAATTGACAGTATCGCGACGAAGAAACAAATTTAAAATGTTGAACGTTCCATATTTTTTTCTGTCTCAAAAGCGTCTTGAATTCTTGACCGGAGATCATCACCGAGATGAACTCGAACCTGGACCATTCCAAATAAACACCTGCGTGATATATTTAGCCATTAACCTTCGAATGAATTGTAACTGATGCATTTGAGATGTGAAACTTCTCCTTATTGAACACCCACTTAATCTTTAAGACATTTTAACTCAACAACACAACACCTGTTTACTAGTTCCTCTATTTTTCTCTTTGTGATTGTGTCGAAGTGAAAAGGTAAGAAATAAGGATGATAAAAATGTGAATAAGTGCCAGAACAGATGTCAAGGTTACATAACCAATACTTCGCGAATAGATACGATTTAACTTTGTTTATATTGAGAAGGTTATTTCGAATTGTTGTATCACCGTCGAATCAGTTCTATTTTTAAGTACCGTTGATTTCTCGGAGTTTTTAGATTGGATAATCGATGTTGTTGAAAGTTCAGCTATTTTTAATCCTTTTCAAGTCGAAAGTACCTCGATAATAGTCATTTGTCAGTTGAGTCACCAAAAGACTTGAAGAACTGATAATCCAGTATTTCTAAACATGAATTTCACGAGTGAAAGTGAAGGTTATATTATGACAAAAAAATCATGCTATGTGAATCGAGGTGCAGTGGCATCAAGTTGAAACTCGTTAGTTCTTCTTGATATACGAGTTAAATACATCTAAAACAGAATATTTACCTGGTTTAATTCCTTCCACACATGGTAATTACATAAAATACCGGTTCGAATTGGATTGATTACGCTCTAATAGAACTGTTAACTTCGAAATTTTCAGTCATATTTCATCTCGAAGACGATTATTCATCATTAATATAGAAAACCTACAGCGCATTTCTCTTCTGTTCCAGAACTGCTGGATCTGTGGGTTGAGTTGAAGCAGAGTGTTCTGATCATGCAGGACTACCGCAATCTGCAGAAGGACATCCTGCTGCTGAAACACTCGCTGGGTTCGATAGTGGTTCCAGACGATGAGAGTATCCTGGATTTGGGCCATGTGGACGACCTTGAGAAGGAGGTCGTCAAATATGAGGTGAGTTCAATATTGATCAATACGATTATTTCTTAATTATCGTTCGATGGAATTTGAACTCGGTTTTGATAAATTAGAGTCCACGAAATTCGTCCTTAAGAAGATAGTGTTAGTAATTAATTCCAAACAAATTTGTTCTATCGTTCAATTATAAAGTTTTCCAGGTCTGAAAAATTTCCTTCTCCCTTTGCATCAGTATTTAGGAACCGGTAAGAGATACAGGGTCGATTTTTTTTTGTATTCAATAATATACCATTTGGAAAATTTCAAAATTCTTGAGAAGTCCGATTAAGAAAAATCGTTCTATTTTTGTCTGCCCTTGACCAATTTCAAAATAAATTGCATATTTATACTTTTCACTTTTCCAATTTTTCCAATTTATCCAATGGCATTAATTTTTTTCAATCCACGCTTCGTCTTCTAGTGGCCATCATAAACTTTTTTTTTTCTGAGCTCATTTTCAATTCTGAATCGCACGATATTACTCTTGTAATCGCATAGACTTTCAACTTTTTTTTCTATCATTCGATTTTTTCGAGTACGGTTATGTGCGCTTTCAAAACATCTATTGGGCTTGAAATTCGTCCTCAAATATAGGTATAAAAAATACACATTTTCTCTAATATAACGGACCCTGTATATCTCACCGTTTCATAGATCCAAATGCTATACTGGACACTCTGTATTTTCACATAATTATTATCATTGAGGTTATAAGCCGGCGAGTATAATACATAACGCCATCTAACAAATTTTACACGAGGCTCTCGGTAATCTTTACTCCTGCTCTGTTTTAGAGACAGGACCGTTTTACAGGAAACTGAACTGGAAGGTAAAACAGTTTCATATCGATTCTCAAATCCACAGTAGGCAATGTGCTTGGTATTCCGTTCATCCGTGAGATGGCGATAAAAGTTTATTTATTGAGTACCTTTGGTCTCTTGCGGGGAGATTTCTTCTGAAATACAATTCTGGTATACAATTGAAATATTATTCATCTCCTCAAAACCGCAGAGATTATTTTGATCAAACAATCCACCAAGTTATTCAATTGAAAAATAGTTTCATTAGTCAGGGGTTTAGGAGGTCATGGTCACGTTTTTGCCAATTTTTTCTCAGTACAGTTTACGACTCAACTGATCCTATATTTATCTTCTTTCCACCCAACAAGTAATTTTTTGGCATATTCCTACAGTAGTAGAGTAAAATCTCTTTCCTTTCCAACTCTCGCGAGATGCTGAATCTGGTGAACATAGTTGATGAAGAAGTAATACTTTTTTGCCATTCCTTCGATTCCGTCGCCTCAATATGACAGGGTGAAGTGGTTTTAGATTGAGATCTGGCGGATCTTTCCAGAAATTTAGATAGAACCTACCAATTTTCGTGGTTTATTTGGGAAAATCCGAATTTGGCGTTGATTGGGGGGCTGGTCCGGGTCTGGGAGAGGCCGCAACATTTGTACGCCGCCGTAGTGGTGCAAGATTAAGACTTGGACGTGTCTGCAAGAGAGCCGTGATGGAGGCAGCGTCTTTGCTAGTCACGTCACGTATAACGCCGTAGCAGTAGCGCGACACGGGTACGCTTTTATCGTCATTTCAAACTGAAAATATCACACACCACCAGTTTTTAGTTTCGAGTATCGTTGAATTCAACCTCCTGTAAAAACGGCCACTTCCAGCTATCGTACAAAAGGCGCATACCTCCGATTCTTCGTCTGAAAAAAAAAATTAACTAATGGCTAGTGGTGACAGTCGTCCTTCTGCGACGCCAAATTCGGACTTTTCGGAAACCCTTAAAAAAAGACGGACAATTTCTTTTAATTACACAACTCTGGCATTTCAATTGTTTACTGCTTTGGTTCGGTGGGGAATGCACTTCGGTGAGCCCGTTCGGGTAAAGATCATTTGAGCTGGTATGATTTTACTGTTTTCATCGGAATAATAGGACTTCCTTGAATTATGTTATTCAAGGTCTCTTAAATATTGGAAATATTGTAGAGATCAGCAATTGCTTTTTGATTTGCTGCATATTCGCCATCAGCGCGGCAGTATCAGCGTACAAGAAATTTCGAAGAAAAAATTACTTTAAAAAAAATTATAAAAACTTCAAATTTCAAATATTCAATTTCGACTAACGCTTCAACTATGAGATATATAAAAGAGTAAAGTGAATTGTGGAGATCAGCGTGAACTCATGAATGTGGATGCAGAATTTCCGGAAGTTCCATTGAAAAATAACTTCTTACAAAAAATTCGATAAAAAATGAAGATGTTCAATTTGGAACGTGCGCTACGAAGAAACTGTAGAGTTGATACAGGAACGTAGTGCAAATTCATCATGAGCACGACCGCATCAGCGTATATTGAGAAATTCAGCGTGAACTTTTGGAAGTAGATGCGAAATTTTCGGAAGTTCCACTGAAAAATAACTTTTAACGAAAAATTTGATGAAAAATTAATATTTTCAATTTCGGACGTGAGTTTCGAAGAAACTGTGAAGTTGATAGAAAAACGTAGTGCAAATTCGTCATGAGCGCGACCGCATTGTATTGAGAACTTCAGGAAATTTGGAAAAAAAAATAATTTTTTAGAGGGAATATTCGAGATCAGCGTGAACATTTGAATGTAGATGCGAAATGACTGGAAATTCCACTGGAAAATGACTTTTTTCGAAAAATTTGATGAAGAATGTTCAATTTTGGACTGGTTGATAGAAAAACATAGTTCAAATTCGTAATGAGCGCGACCGCATCAGCTAATATTGTGAATTTCAGGAAATTTGGAAGGAAAAATAATTTTAATAAAAAAAAATAAAAACTGAAAATATGCAATTTTCGACTTGCGCTTCAACCGAACTTTGAGATATATGAATTAGCGAAGTGGATATTCGAGATCAGCATGAACTTTTGAATGCAGATGCGAAATTTCTGGAAGTTCCTCTGAAAAATAACTTTTTACGAAAAATTTGATAAAAAAATGGGCATATGTTCAATTTTGGAAGCACGCTACGAATAAACTATGAAGTTGATAGAAAAACGTAATTCAAATTCGTCATGAGCGCTACCGCATTAGCTTATATTGAGGATTTCAGGAAATTTGGGAGAAAAAAAAAAAACTTATTAATCAAAATATTATAAAAACTGAAATTATGCAATTTTCGACTTGCGCTTCAACCAAACTGAGATAATATGAAAAATCAAAGTGGAATTCAAAGATCAGCGGAACTTTTGAATGTATATGCGAAATTTCTGGAAGTTGCACTGAAAAATAACTTTTTTCGAAAAATTTGATAAAAAATGGAAATGTTCAATTTTTGGACGCACGCTACGAAGAAACTATTAAGTCGATAGAACAACGTAGTTCAAATTCGTCATGAGCGCGACAATATCAGTTTATATTGAGAATTTTAGGAAATTTGGAAGGAAAATTAACTTTTCAATAAAAAAATTATATGAACTGAAAATATGCAATTTTCGACTTGCGCTTCAACCAAACTATGAGATATATAAAAGAACAAAGTGGATATTCGAGATCAGCGTGAACTTTTGAATGTATATGCGAAATTTCTGGAAGTTCCACTGAAAAATAACTTTTTACGAAAAATATGATGAAAATTAGAAATTTTCAATTTTGGACGCACGCTACGAAGAAACTTTGGAGTCGATAAAAAAACGTAATTCAAATTCGTCATGAGCGCGACCGCATCAGCGTATATTGAGAATTTCAGGAAATTTGAAGGAGAAAATAACTTTTTGAAAAAAATATAAAAACTGAAAATATGCAATTTTCGATTTGCGCTTCAACCAAACTATGGGATATATGGAGGAGCAAAGTGGAAATTCGAGATCAGCATGAACTTTCGAATGTAGATGGGAAATTTCCGGAAGTTAGACTAAGGAATAACTTTTTACGAAAAATTTGATGAAAAAATGGAAATGTTCAATTGTGGAAGCACGCTACGAAGAAACTATGAAATTCATAGAAAAACGTATTTCAAATTCGTCATGAGCGCGAATGCACCAGCGTATATTGAAAATTTCAGGAAATTTGGAAGGAAAAATAACATTTCAATAAAAAAATTATAAAAACTGAAAATATGCAATTTTCGACTTGCGCTTCAACCAAACTAAGAGATATAAGAAAGAGCAAAGTGGATATTCGAGATCAGCGTGACATTTTGAATACAGATGCGAAATTTCTGGAAGTTCCACTGAAAAATAAGCTTTTACGAAAAATTTAATAAAAATTGGAAATGTTCAATTTTGGAAGCACGCTACGAAGAAACTTCGAAGTTGATAGAAAAACGTAATTCAAATTCGTCATGAGCGCGAACGCATCAGCGTATATTGAGAATTTCAGGAAATTTGGAAGAGAAAATAACTTTTTAATAAAAAAATTATAAAAACTGAAAATATTCAATTTTCGACTTGCGCTTCAACCATACTATGAGATATATGAAAGAGCAAAGTGGAATTTCGAGATCAGCGTGAACTTTTGAATGTAGATGGGAAATTTCCGGAAGTTAGACTAAGAAATAACTTTTTACGAAAAATTTGATGAAAAAATGGAAATGTTCAATTTTGGAAGCACGCTACGAAAAAACTATGGAGCTCATAGAAAAACGTATTCCAAATTCGCCATGAGCGCGAATGCATCAGTGTATATTGAGAATTTCAGGAAATTTGGAAGGAAAAATAACATTTCAATAAAAAAATTATAAAAACTGAAAATATGCAATTTTCGACTTGCGCTTCAACCAAACTATGAGATATATGAAAGAGCAAAGTGGATATTCGAGATCAGCGTGAACTTTCGAATGTAGGTGCGAAATTCCTGGAAGTTCCACTGAAAAATAAGTTTTTACGAAAAATTTGATAAAAAGTGGAAATGTTCAATTTTGGAAGCACGCTACGAATAAACTATGAAGTTGATAGAAAAACGTATTTCGAATTCGTCACGAGCGCGAGCGCATCAACGTATATTGATAATTTCAGGAAATTTGGGAGGAAAATAACTTTTCAATAAAAAAATTATAAAAACTGAAAATATGCAATTTTCGACTTGCGCTTCAACCAAACTATGAGATATATGAAAGAGCAAAGTGGATATTCGAGATCAGCGTGAACTTTTGAATGTAGGTGCGAAATTTCTGGAAGTTCCACTGAAAAATAAGTTTTCACGAAAAATTTTATATAAAGTGGAAATGTTCAATTTTGGAAGCACGCTACAAATAAACTATTAAGTTGATAGAAAAACGTAATTCAAATTCTTTATAAGCGCGACCGCATCAACGTATATTGATAATTTCAGGAAATTTGGAAGAGAAAATACCTTTTTATTAAAAAAATTATAAAAACTGAAAATATGCAATTTTCGATTTGCGCTTCAACCAAACTATGAGATATATGAAAGAGCAAAGTGGAAATTCGAGATCAGCGTGAACTTTTGAATGTAGGTGGGAAATTTCCGGAAGTTAGACTAAGAAATAACTTTTTACGTAAAATTTGATGAAAAAATGGAAATGTTCAATTTTGGAAGCACGCTACGAAAAATCTATGGAGTTCATAAAAAAACGTATTCCAAATTCGCCATGAGCGCGAATGCATCAGCGTATATTGAGAATTTCAGGAAATTTGGAAGGAAAAATAACATTTCAATAAAAAAATTATAAAAACTGAAAATATGCAATTTTCGACTTGCGCTTCAACCAAACTATGAGATATATGAAAGAGCAAAGTGGATATTCGAGATCAGCGTGAACTTTTGAATGTAGGTGCGAAATTCCTGGAAGTTCCACTGAAAAATAAGTTTTTACGAAAAATTTGATAAAAAGTGGAAGTGTTCAATTTTGGAAGCACGCTACGAATAAACTATGAAGTTGATGGAAACACGTAATTCGAATTCGTCACGAGCGCGAGCGCATCAACGTATATTGATAATTTCAGGAAATTTGGAAGGGAAATAACTTTTCAATAAAAAAATTATAAAAACTGAAAATATGCAATTTTCGACTTGCGCTTCAACCAAATTATGAGATATATGAAAGAGCAAAATGAAAATTCGAGATCAGCGTGAACTTTTGAATGTAGATGGGAA
Source organism: Aphidecta obliterata (assembly GCA_963966015.1). Taxonomy (NCBI): domain Eukaryota; kingdom Metazoa; phylum Arthropoda; class Insecta; order Coleoptera; family Coccinellidae; genus Aphidecta; species Aphidecta obliterata. Next base: position 11,452,466 of record OZ014436.1, read on the forward strand.
ATTTCCGGAAGTTAGACTAAGAAATAACTTTTTACGAAAAATTTGATAAAAAAATGGAAATATTCAATTTTGGAAGCACGCTACGAAAAAACCATGAAGTTCATAGAAAAACGTTTGTCGAATCCGTCATGAGCGCGAATGCATCAGCGTATATTGAGAATTTTAGGAAATTTTAATAAAAAAATTATAAAAACTGAAAATATGCAATTTTCGATTTGCGCTTCAACCAAACTATGAGATATATGAAAGAGCAAAGTGGAAATTCGAGATCAGCGTGAACTTTCGAATGTGGATGGGAAATTTCCGGAAGTTAGACTGAAAAATAACTTTTTACGAAAAATTTGATAAAAAATGGAAATTTTCAATTTTGGACGCACGCTACGAAGAAAATGTGGAGTCGATGGGAAAACGAAGGGCCTATACGTAATCAGCTTGGCCCTTTTAGTTCATTTGTGGAATTTCAGGAAGAGAAAAATGAGTTTTTACCAAAAAATTTTATATGAAATTGGAAATGTCGCACTTTAGGCGTGAGCTACAATTGAACTACGTCGCATATTTGAAATAAGCATAAGTGAATTAACCAATTATATGAAATTTCAGAAAGTCGAAAAAAAAAAACCTTTCACCGGCAGGTGATTGATTCTGAAACAGTAACTTTTGTTCTTCAAAAAATATACAGTGTGTGATTATCGTACGTCCCCCAAACCTTGAAAAAATCTGTGTTCATGACATTGAACATATTTTTCCGTGTGCATACCCCGTTTCACCGAACACGTAGGATTCTCCTATTCCAAAATCACAGTTTGCCGAGCGGGTATAACTCATCGGGCGTATGTGAATTTGCAGATTCGAGAACCGCAACTCCGATGCAAGGGGACGCGCCGTGTAAATACACGTCGCAGAACATAACCGCATTGGTATGCCGTCTGTTATACCCGATGCAGCACGCATTCCAATGTAATTCAATTTACAATCAACAGCCAATCAATTGATTCGAATTCAGTACATTTTCCGTGTAAGGATGGCTACTCCTTCGGCACCCTTTCGAAGGGTGAAATTTAGGAAGTTGTCTTATACGATGACTCAGATTGGGAGGGGGGAAAGTGTTGAGATGAAGATAAGTTGGGTTTTCTTCCGAATTAAGGAACAATGATGTAATTAGGACTTTCGGGTATTATCCCCAAATGAAGCTTGGAGTCTTGAACAGAAATCAATGAGAGAATTTTTTTATTGGTGTATCTTCGCATTGGTAGTAAATCAGAGTGCTGTTCGTCGATTTACCGAACAGAAGAGGTAGTATATCTGGAGTGCGCCGAATAAATTTCTCTATAACGGCCGAGCATTAAATAATTGATTTTATTGCCGGATTCAGATCTTTAATGGCCCCCTAACAATGAAATGTGGCTATGTTTCCTCTGAATTCTTAAAGAAAATTATATTTTCTCTACATTAAAGGTTTCTGTCGTACTGACCACACAGATTGATGGAGCAATTTGTAGGCGCTTCCCCGGCTTTGGCACGGGAGAGTGTTCGAGTTGTATTCCGCATGTTCTTGATCGATTTTGATTTTTTTTGGGGTTTAGGGGAGGAAAATTTTTTCTTCGCAAAATTTGTTTCTCTTTTATCTCGTTTTTATAGTGTGAAACGTTTGCGAGAATTTGCAGACGTTGAACCCAAACCCGCTCGATTTTATTGTGGGTTCTTGGGGGGCGAAACTCATTTCGTCTCCGAGGTTCAGATGATCGCCGGTCCCTCTGTAATTTATAAACACAGCAACAGCAGTGTCAACCGCTCGGCAATACGGAATATATAGGCATCGAGATATCGGCCCTTTTCTCAACGAAAGGACTTTTGAATGTTCCCCAGGGATCCGGATCAACGTTGCTCCATTGAGTGACCTACACTGGACCCTTCACTTCCGCTCTTTAATCTTTGAAAACTTCAATTTCTCGAATAATTCATTGCCTACTTTATTTCCACCCCTCTGCCGACCATGAAAAATTCAAATGAACATTTTCGTTAGACGGTCACTATTTTCGGGAAGCTTTCGGGCAATTCTATAATATTCTATTTTTATTTCAGAAATTATTGGCTGATATACAGGACAAGAAGAAGAAGCTCTTCGAGTTGAACTTATCTGTTCACCACTTCGTGGTCGAGAACAAAGAATATAACGCCTCCTCTTTGAAAAACGATATTTCACATCTCTACAGCTTGTGGGAAAATCTTCATCAGAGGTGAGTTCATATTCATTTTTATTTTTCGTTTCCACAAAGGAAAAGTTCATCTGAAACTTATTCAATTGAGCTCAATCGATGATTGATCAAGCCCCTTTTGGAAGTTCGAATCATCATTTACACAAGAAATAGATGTAGTTCGGCATTGGGGGAAATCCTCCACCTCACCACGGCAATAATGATTAGTTGTAGAGGGATTCAGTGCAAACTAATGAAACTTTATTTGGGGTAAAAGTTTGTTATGAGAATAAACTCTGGTAGATGGAGAAACGACGGCTTATGTGGAATTACCGAAAGGGGGAAAGGCCCCGGGATACGTTATATTTATTCTGCTTTGCTTGATTTCATACAGAATAAAATTGGTTTTATGCAACGAAAATTAAGAATGCCAAAAAGGCAACAATTCCGATTGTATTTCACTAACCTTTCCCGCGGTGGACGGTGACGTTTCCCCGAAATGAACTGTATACTTTTCAAAACTGAAACGACGGTAGGTCGCATTCACATCTAATACTCGGAATCGATAAAAACAGATTTAACTGTTAACATTATCGAATACATTCAGCAGAATGAATTATTCTAGTAGTGGCGTTCTCTCACGAAGTCATACGTGATAGATAGGGCATTCAGTGTTTGAGGCGATAAGTGTAGTGTAGAAAACTAAGTAGCTGCCAGTACTCGGTACTATTAATTAGTATTCAGCCAGTTGAAGAGGACCCTCCCTCCTTCGTTGATGCATAATGACAGCTGCACCCACATATCACGTGCCCAGGGTACCCAAGCGGATTCGGGTACATTTATATATAAATATAGCTTTTGGTTGTACGTCATCCGTGATTTATTCGATGGCGTTGGAGGAACGAGAGGAAAGAATCAATTGGAATTTTTATTGCCGTCCATCCAACAGGATGCTAAAAGACATCTTATCATTCTTCTTAGAATTAATTATGAAAGTTTGCGCAGGTAGAATACCAAATTGGAAATTTATGAAATATAGAAATATTGTGTTTCTAAATTGTCAACACCTTTTCCGAAGTTCTTTGGAATTTTCCCTCTTAAAAGAAATCATAACTGAAATTCAACAAGAACGTACTACTTTTATTATGATTGAAAGGGTGGTCGAGTGGGCCCTGAAAATTTTCTGACGTCGGTTCTGTTCGTTCCAGGACTTCGGATCGATTGAGTCAACTTCAGCCGTTGCTCGAGACGTGGAAGACTTTGGAAAGTAGACTAGATCAACTTCATGGGGATTTGAGAAGTGACGAGAAAACTCTGCGATTATTAGATTCGGCCCTGAAAGGCGGAACTCTTTCGGAACAAACGGCGGTCTATGTGCGCGACGTTGCCAAGCTGCTGTCCGAAACCAACATGGTCAAGGTGAGTTTTAGTTTTTAATGAAGAAAAAAACGCCAGAATTATGTGTACAGAAGGAAATTTCTTCGCGCCAATCAATATTTTTTCAACGAGAATTAGGCTAGTCTGAAGATCAAGCTTACAAGTTTTCAATGACTTTTTATTTTTCACTCAATTTCAATTATGTGTAATTAATGTGTTCCGACAGATTTTTCTTCGCGCCTACCAATTTTCTTTATTGAGAATTGTGCTAGATTGCAGGCAAGATTATGCGATTCTCAACAACTGTTTGAATTTCGAGTAAAAAAAATTACGAAAAGCACTGTCGTGAAGGCAGGAGCTTTTGAGCGCTCGTACATGCACCTTGTAGGTAGATTCGCATTTTCCAGTTTTAGAAATCAATCGGAGGAATTTCCGACAGCTGTCAAAAAAATTCTGAAACTTAGGCGAAACTCCAGACTTCATGTCATTGCTTCAGCTGATCAATTTTTTTTCGATAATTCGCTAGAGTTTTCTACGGTATCTATGGTCTTGGTGTTGCGATCTGGACAAAGATCGTAGTTTGAATAAATTATTCCTCAGCTAGGTGCAAAATTTCATTCCAATCCGCTCAGTATTTTCGAGATATCAGGACAAAAACATTTTGAACGGCCATATTTACGGAACCCCTAGTCTAATTTTGCTCATTGATGATCGTGACCGCGATATTTGCGATCCAAACCCACCCTGAAAATTTCAAGTTCCTAGGCCTTTCCGTTTGAAAGTTACAATTTTCTTTGGTTTCTACGGTTCTGGTCATGCGATCGGGACAAAATATTGTTATAATATATCATTCTCGATTAAAATACAAAATTTCATGTCGATCGAATCCGTAGTTTCGAAATTATCGAGAATCCAAAATTTCAAACGACCGTATTTACGGAACCCCAAGTATAATTCGGCTCATTGATAAACGTGAACGCGACTATTCAGATCCACACCTATCCTGAAAATTTCAAGTCCCTAGGCCTTTCCGTTCGGAAGTTATGATTTTCTATGGTTTCTATGGTTCTGGTCATGTGATCTGGAGAAATGTAGCTTGAATATATCATTCTCCATTAGTATACAAAATTTCGTCACGATCGAATCTGTAGTTTTGGAATTATCAAGAAAACTAAATTTCAAACGACCATATTTACGGAACCCCTTGTATGATTTTGCTCATAGATGAACGTGATTACGACATTCGAGATCCGCACCTATCCTGAAAATTTCAAGTCCCTAGGTTTCCGTTCAAAAGTTACAATTTTCTATGGTTTCTATGGTTCTGGTCATGCAATCTGGACAAAATTTCACATGTAGCTTGAACACCTCATTCTCCATTTGAGTGCAAAATTTCATCTCAATCAAATCTGTGGTTTTCAAGTAATCAGGGGAACAAAACTTCGAACGGCCATATTCACGGAACCCCTGGTGGAATTTGGCCCATTAACGAACTTAACCGAGGCATTCGGGAACTGAACCCACACTGAAATTTCAAGTCTCTAGGTTTTTCCGTTCGAGAGTTATCGTGCTTACGTCTGGCCGGACGGACGGACAGACTCGAATTTTCCGACGGATTCGTCATCAGTGAATCGAACATAGTCGATTGAGACCATTTTCGGCTCGAAATTCGAAAAATACAGACATCGTGACGAAATGATATAGCCCTCGTGTAAGAAGTACGAGCGCTCAAAAACGCCAGAATTATGTGTAAATTATGTGTACAGACAGGTTTTTTTTTGCGCCTATCAATTTTTTTTTTCAACGAGAATCAGGTTAGTTTGCCGAGCACAATTTCAATAACTATTTTATGTTTCTTTAAATTTCAATAATATAAATGCCAGAATTATGCATGTACCTACTGACAGATTTTTCTTTGCGTCTACAAATTTTTTTCATTGAGAATTGTGCTGGAATGCCAGGCAAGCTGATGTAATTCTTAACAACTCTTTCAATTTCGGGTGAAAAAAACGCCAGAATTATGTGTAATTTATGTGTACATATAGATTTTTCCTCGCGCCCTTCAATTTTTTTCAAACGGAAATGAGGGAAGTTTGACGAGGTAGCTTTCACAATTTTCAATAACTATTTTATGTTCCACTAACTTTCAATTATATGAATGCCAGAATTATGTGTTTATTATGTGTAGTTTTGTGCGAAGTCAGTTTTTCCCTAGCGCCTACCAATCTATTCTTGGGAAAAGTGCCTGTTTTTCAGGCAAGCTGATACAATTTTTTTATTTATCCCTTGATTTCTATTCGCAAAAACGCCAGAATTATGTGTAAATTATTTGTACCGACAGATTTTCCTTTGCGTCTACCAATTTTTTTTATTGGGAATTGTGCTGGATTGTCAGGCAAGCTGATGTAATTCTTAACAACTCTTTCAATTTCGAGTAAAAAAAATGCCAGAATTACATATGTTTAATTTATGTGTACAGACAGATTTGTCCTTGCGCCTATCAATTTTTTTTTCAATGAGAATAAGGCTAGTTTGCCGAGCTAGCTTTCACAATTTTCGATAACTATTTCATGTTCCACTTAATTTCAATTATATAAATGCAAGAATTATGTGTTTATTATGTGTTATTTTTGTACGAAGTCAGTTTTTCCTGGCGCCTACCGATATTTTCTTGGGAAAAGTGCCTGTTTTCCAGGCAATCTGATACAATTCCTTTATTTATCACTTGATTTCTATTCGAAAAAACGCCAGAATTATGTGTAATTTATGTGTACAGACAGATTTTTCTTTGCGCCTACCAATTTTTTTCTCGACGAGAATTTGGCTAGTTAGCGATCAAGCTTGCACAGTTTTCGATAAGTGTTTTATTATTATTATTATCTGTAATTTTTTTACGAAGCCAGATCTCTGTTTGCGCCTGCCAATTTTTTCAATGAGATTTGTGCTAGCTTTCCAGAATTATGTGTAATTCATGTGTTTTGACGGTTTTTTTTTGCGCCAACCAATATTTTTTGAGCGCTCGTACTACTTACACGAGGGCTATATCATTTCGTCACGATGTCTGTATTTTTCGAATTTTGAGCCGAAAATAGTCTCAATCGACTATGTTCGACTCACTGATGACGAATCCGTCGGAAAATTCGAGTCTGTCCGTCCGGCCGTCCGTAAGCACGATAACTCTCGAACGGAACAACCTAGAGACTTGAAATTTTCAGTGTCGGTTCAGTTCCCGAGTGCCTCGGTTAAGTTCGTTAATGGGCCAAATTCCACCAGGGGTTCCGTAAATATAGCCGTTCAAAATTTTGTTCCTCTGATTACTCGAAAACTACAGATTTGATCGAGATGAAATTTTGCACTCAAATGGGGAATGAGGTGTTCAAGCGACATGGGAACATGGGACATTTTGTTCAGATCGCATGACCAGAACCATAGAAACCATAGAAAATTGTAAGTTTTGAACGGAAACGCCTAGGGACTTGAAATTTTCAGGATAGGTGTGGATCTCGAATGTCGTGATCACGTTCATCTATGAGCAGTATTATAATGAGGGTTCCGTAAATATGGTCGTTTGAAATTTAGTTTTCTTGATAATTTCAAGACTACAGATTCGATCGTGACGAAATTTTGTATACTAATGGAGAATGATATATTCAAGCTACATTTCTCCAGATCACTTGACCAGAACCATAGAAACCATAAAAAATCATAACTTTCGAACGGAAAGGCCTAGGGACTTGAAATTTTCAGGATAGGTGTGGATCTGAATAGTCGCGTTCACGTTCATCAATGAGCCGAATTATACTAGGGGTTCAGTAAATACGGTCGTTTGAAATTTTGTTTTATCGATAATTTCAAAACTACGGATTCGATCGAAATGAAATTTTGTATTTTAATCGAGAACGATATATTAAAGCAATATTTTGTCCAGATCGCATGACCAGAACCATAGAAACCATAGAAAATTGTAACTTTTGAACGGAAAGGCCTAGAAATTTTCAGGGTGGGTTTGGATCGCGAATATCGTGGTCACGTTCATCAATGAGCAGAATTAGACTAGGGGTTTCGTGAATATGGCCGTTCAAAATATTATTTTCCTGATAGAAAATTCGAAACTACTGATCCGATTGGAATGAAATTGTGCACCTAGCTGAGGAATAATGTATTCAAACTACGTGCAGAATTATGTCCAGATCGCATCACCAAGACCATAGATACCGTAGAAAATTCTAGCGAATTATCGAAAAAAAATTGGTCAGCTGAAGCACAGACATGAAGTTTGGAGTTTCGCCTAAGTTTCAGAATTTTTTTGACAGATGTCGAAAATTCCTTCAATTGATTTCTTAAACTGGAAAATGCGAATCTACCTACAAGGTGGATGTACGAGCGCTCCAAAGTTTCTGACTTCACGACAGTGCTTTTCGTAGGCCCCCCTTGGCTTCAACGATATAAGAGTATGTGTAATGTTTGTCGTTTTTTCTCTGCACATGCCAATTTTTCATTAAATACTCAATTTACAATTGCTCAGGAGCTGTTACGGCGCGAATCTCCGAAGTTACCTTCGATAAAACGTATTACAGATATGCCTGTATGAAACTAAATTTGATTTGGAAATTATTGAAAATGTTAAATTTCATTCCGCTTGTGGAACATAGTAACGAATATACAAATGGACGAGGTAGGAATGAGAATGATTCAATCAGTCCTAAAACCAAAAAGCTTATTCCGAACACGTTTGAAAATCCACCCTTGAAACACTTTATGACCACCGGAACAAGGGATTTTGTAGTATTAAAATTGCCGCAATTGAATGAATCAACGTCAACGTACGGTAAAAATCATCTTTCGCCGTAATCATAGGGTGGCGGGCCATAAGTGAATAGACATCCAACCCCCCTCCCCGGCGATGACCAACCCCCGAATTGATCTGACCAACGTAATGCCCCGTCGGATCGTTAATCGCGTCCAGGTTGATTTTCCGGTCACGTACCACGAATGTTCCACAGAATCAGCGTAAAAATACAAATTTAATATCGGATCTGAGAGCTCAGCTCCGGCCCAGAGGTCAGGCTTTGCTCCTCGACTACAGGATAGTCAGATTATTACCGGCTATTTCCTTCCGGCGCTAACCTCCCTATCTGTTTATAAAAACGGGATCGTCTTCCAGTCCTCCTTGTTTGCTTATTAAATATTTTCATAACACCACGGCGGGTCACGCGGTCGTATACTTTTTATGTTGTTTTGGGGGCGAATCTGGTGTCCTGAGGCAATAAAAAAGTTTATCAGCCACGTTTTCGAGGCGCTGTCGAAGTTTTGATGAATGGTTCGTTCTTCTGTGAAATTCTAAAATGTTTGGGGATTTTCCAGATATTATATCTTGAATCGGTGACTGCAAGGTATTGCTCTAGTCCTTAGAAGGATCCATCAACACTACCTCGTAGTTTTTCAACGAGAAAACTAATAAAAGTGAAACTAGACATCCGAGATGCAGCCTAGTGGTCTAAAGTCCTAAGAGGGGGTTCTGGTCGTATAGCGGCATAACTTCGACAGTTGAGCGCATTGCCAGTTCGGCACTTCTATATAGAAATGAACCGCTCAACGCTCAGCTTCGGTAATGAAAAGTGCCGTACCGCATACTAAATAGATTTTCAGGGGTGATGGACAAAGCGAGAGCATCTGCCAGTACATGGCGGAAATTCTAGGGAAAGAGGATTCTGCAACAGAACCTCCCTCATCTCGCACTATTCCAGAATTTGATCTTATTGCGAAATACGCAGTTTTTTGTTATTGAGAATTCTGTCAACTTTCCAGTTAAGTTAATACAATTCTCAACGACTTTCATTCATTACTCAATTCGATAAAACAAACGTTATAATTATGTGTCATTTATGTGTACCGAAAAATTTTTGTTTGCGCCTTCCAACTTTTTTTTGACGAGAATTGAGCTAGTTAGCCGAGCAGGCACGCACAGTTTTCAATAAATATTGGATTTTTCACTCAATTTTGATGATTTGAAGTCAGAATGATGTGTAAATTATGTGTAATATTTGTGCGAAGCCAGTTCTTTCTTTTCGCCAAATTTACATTTTACGAATTTTTTCATCGAGAATTTTGCCAACTTTCCATTTATTACTCAATTCGATAAAACAAACGTTATAATTATGTGTCATTTATGTGTACCGAAAAATTTTTGTTTGCGCCTTCCAACTTTTTTTTGACGAGAATTGAGCTAGTTAGCCGAGCAGGCACGCACAGTTTTCAATAAATATTGGATTTTTCACCAAATTTTAATGATATGAAGTCAGAATGATGTGAGAATTATGTGTAATATTTGTGCAAAGCCATTTTTTCTTTTCACCTAAAAATGTTTTCATTGAGAATTGTGCCAACTTTCCAGTTAAGTTCATACAATTCCTAACAACTTTCATTCATTACTCAATTTCGAGAGAACAAACGTTATAATTATGTCATTTATGTGTACTGAATTTTTTTTTTTAACGAGAATTGAGCTAGTTAGCCGAGTAGGCACGCACAGTTTTCAATAAATATTGGATTTTTCACCAAATTTTAATGATATGAAGTCAGAATGATGTGAGAATTATGTGTTATATTTGTGCAAAGCCATTTTTTCATTGAGAATTGTGCCAACTTTCCAGTTAAGTTTATACAATTCCTAACAACTTCCACTCATTACTCAATTTCGATAGAACAAACGTTATAATTATGTGTCATTTATGTGTACTGAAATTTTTTTTTTGCGCCTTCCAACTTCTTTTTCAACGAGAATTGAGCTAGTTAGCCGAGTAGGCACGCACAGTTTTCAATAAATATTGGATTTTTCACCAAATTTTAATGATATGAAGCCAGAATGATGTGAGAATTATGTGTAATATTTGTGCAAAACCATTTTTTCATTGAGAATTGTGCCAACTTTCCAGTTAAGTTTATACAATTCCTAACAACTTCCACTCATTACTCAATTTCGATAGAACAAACGTTATAATTATGTCATTTATGTGTACTGAATTTTTTTTTTTAACGAGAATTGAGCTAGTTAGCCGAGAAGGCACGCACAGTTTTCAATAAATATTGGATTTTTCACCAAATTTTAATGATATGAAGTCAGAATGATGTGAGAATTATGTGTTATATTTGTGCAAAGCCATTTTTTCATTGAGAATTGTGCCAACTTTCCAGTTAAGTTTATACAATTCCTAACAACTTTCATTCATTACTCAATTTCGAGAGAACAAACGTTATAATTATGTCATTTATGTGTACTGAATTTTTTTTTTTAACGAGAATTGAGCTAGTTAGCCGAGTAGGCACGCACAGTTTTCAATAAATATTGGATTTTTCACCAAATTTTAATGATATGAAGTCAGAATGATGTGAGAATTATGTGTTATATTTGTGCAAAGCCATTTTTTCATTGAGAATTGTGCCAACTTTCCAGTTAAGTTTATACAATTCCTAACAACTTCCACTCATTACTCAATTTCGATAGAACAAACGTTATAATTATGTGTCATTTATGTGTACTGAAATTTTTTTTTTGCGCCTTCCAACTTCTTTTTCAACGAGAATTGAGCTAGTTAGCCGAGTAGGCACGCACAGTTTTCAATAAATATTGGATTTTTCACCAAATTTTAATGATATGAAGCCAGAATGATGTGAGAATTATGTGTAATATTTGTGCAAAACCATTTTTTCATTGAGAATTGTGCCAACTTTCCAGTTAAGTTTATACAATTCCTAACAACTTCCACTCATTACTCAATTTCGATAGAACAAACGTTATAATTATGTCATTTATGTGTACTGAATTTTTTTTTTTAACGAGAATTGAGCTAGTTAGCCGAGAAGGCACGCACAGTTTTCAATAAATATTGGATTTTTCACCAAATTTTAATGATATGAAGTCAGAATGATGTGAGAATTATGTGTTATATTTGTGCAAAGCCATTTTTTCATTGAGAATTGTGCCAACTTTCCAGTTAAGTTTATACAAATCCTAACAACTTCCACTCATTACTCAATTTCGATAGAACAAACGTTATAATTATGTGTCATTTATGTGTACTGAAATTTTTTTTTTGTGCCTTCCAACTTCTTTTTCAACGAGAATTGAGCTAGTTAGCCGAGTAGGCACGCACAGTTTTCAATAAATATTGGATTTTTCACCAAATTTTAATGATATGAAGTCAGAATGATGTGAGAATTATGTGTAATATTTGTGCAAAACCATTTTTTCATTGAGAATTGTGCCAACTTTCCAGTTAAGTTTATACAATTCCTAACAACTTCCACTCATTACTCAATTTCGATAGAACAAACGTTATAATTATGTGTCATTTATGTGAACTGAAATTTTTTTTTTGCGCCTTCCAACTTCTTTTTCAACGAGAATTGAGCTAGTTAGCCGAGTAGGCACGCACAGTTTTCAATAAATATTGGATTTTTCACCAAATTTTAATGATATGAAGTCAGAATGATGTGAGAATTATGTGTAATATTTGTGCAAAACCATTTTTTCATTGAGAATTGTGCCAACTTTCCAGTTAAGTTTATACAATTCCTAACAACTTCCGCTCATTACTCAATTTCGATAGAACAAACGTTATAATTATGTGTCATTTATGTGAACTGAAATTTTTTTTTGCTTCTTTCACGTTTTTTTCTGACTAGAATTGAGCTAGTTAGCCGAACAGGCACGCACAGTTTTCAATAAATATTGAATTGTTCACCCAATTTCAATGATATGAAGTCAGAATGATGTGTGAATTATGTGTAATATTTGTGCAAAGCCATTTTTTCTTTTCGCCTAAAAATGTTTTTATTGAGAATTGTGCCAACTTTCCAGTTAAGTTCATACAATTCCTAACAACTTTCATTCATTACTCAGTTTCGATAGAACAAACGTTATAATTATGTCATTTATGTGTACTGAAATTTTTTTTTTGCGCCTTCTTACTTTTTTTTTAACGAGAATTGAGCTAGTTAGCCGAGCAGGCACGCACAATTTTCAATAAATATTGGATTATTCACCCAATTTTGATGATTTGAAGTCAGAATGATGTGAGAATTATGTGTAATATTTGTGCAAAGCCACTTTTGAGCGCTCGTACTACTTACACGAGGGCTATATCATTTCGTCACGATGTCTGTATTTTTCGAATTTTGAGCCGAAAATGGTCTCAATCGACTATGTTCGACTCACTGATGACGAATCAGTCGGAAAATTCCGTCGGAAAATTCGAGTCTGTCCGTCCGGCCGTAAGCACGATAACTCTCGAACGGAACAACCTAGAGACTTGAAATTCTCAGTGTGGGTTCAGTTCCCGAATGGCTCGGTTAAGTTCGTTAATGGGCCAAATTCCACCAGGGGTTCCGTAAATATGGCCGTTCAAAGTTTTGTTTCCCTGATTACTTGAAAACTACAGATTTGATCGAGATGAAATTTTGCACTCGAATGAAAAATGAGGTGTTCAAGCTACATGTGGAATTTTGTCCAGATCGCATGACCAGAACCATAGAAACCATAGAAAATTGTAACTTTTGAACGGAAACGCCTAGGGACTTGAAATTTTCAGCATAGGTGTTGATCTTGAATGTCGTGATCACGTTCATCTATGAGCAACATTTTACAAGGGGTTCCGTAAATACGGTCGTTTGAAATTTTGTTTTTTCAATCAATTCGAAACTACGGATTCGATCGGGATGAAATTTTGTATTTTAATCGAGAATGATATATTGAAGCAATATTTTGTCCAGATCGCATGACCAGAACCATAGAAACCATAGAAAATTCTAACTTTTGAACGGAAAGGCCTAGGAACTTGAAATTTTCAGGGTGGGTTTGGATCGCAAATTTCACGGTCACGTTCATCAATGAGCAAAATTAGACTGGGGGTTTTGTCCAGATCGCATCACTAAGACCATAGATACCGTGGAAAATTCTAGCGAATTATCGGAAAAAAATTGATCAGCTGAAGCACCGACATGAAGTCTAGAGTTTTGCCTAAGTTTCAGGATTTTTTTGACAGCAGTCAAACATTCCTTCAATTGATTTCTAAAACTGGAAAATGCGAATCTACCTACAAGGTGCATGTACGAGCGCTCAAAAGCTCCTGCCTTCACGGCAGTGCTTTTCGAAATTTTTTCATTGAGAATTGTGCCAACTTTCCAGTTAAGTTCATACAATTCCTAACAACTTCCACTCATTACTCAATTTCGATAGAACAAACGTTATAATTATGTGTCATTTATGTGTACTGAAATTTTTTTTTTGCGCCTTCCAACTTCTTTTTCAATGAGAATTGAGCTAGTTAGCCGAGTAGGCACGCACAGTTTTCAATAAATATTGGATTTTTCACCAAATTTTAATGATATGAAGTCAGAATGATGTGAGAATTATGTGTAAAATTTTTGCAAAGCCATTTTTTCATTGAGAATTGTGCCAACTTTCCAGTTAAGTTTATACAATTCCTAACAACTTCCACTCATTACTCAATTTCGATAGAACAAACGTTATAATTATGTGTCATTTATGTGAACTGAAATTTTTTTTTTGCTTCTTTCAACTTTTTTTCTGACTAGAATTGAGCTAGTTAGCCGAGCAGGCACGCACAGTTTTCAATAAATATTGAATTGTTCACCCAATTTCAATGATATGAAGTCAGAATGATGTGTGAATTATGTGTAATATTTGTGCAAAGCCATTTTTTCTTTTTGCCTAAAAATGTTTTCATTGAGAATTGTGCCAACTTTCCAGTTAAGTTCATACAATTCCTAACAACTTTCATTCATTACTCAATTTCGATAGAACAAACGTTATAATTATGTCATTTATGTGTACTGAAATTTTTTTTTTGCGCCTTCTAACTTTTTTTAACGAAAATTGAGCTAGTTAGCCGAGCAGGCACGCACAATTTTCAATAAATATTGGATTATTCACCCTATTTTGATGATTTGAAGTCAGAATGATGTGTGAATTATGTGTGTGTGTGTGTAATATTAGTGCAAAACAATTTTTTTCTTTTCGCCTACAATTTTTTCATTGAGAATTGTGCCAACTTTCCAGTCTTGTTTATACAATTCTCAACAACTCCAATTCATTAATCAATTTCGATATAACAAACGTTATAATTATGTGTCATTTATGTGTACTGGAAATTTTTTTTTGCGCCTTCCAACTTTTTTTTCGACTAGAATTGAGCTAGTTAGCCGAGCAGGCACGCACAGTTTTCAATAAATATTGGATTTTTTATTGAGAATTGTGCCAACTTTCCAGTTAAATTAATACAATTCTTGACAACTTCCACTCATTACTCAATTTCGATAGAACAAACGTTATGGTTATGTGTCATTTATGTGTACTGAAATTCTTTCTTTGCGCCTTCCAATTTTTTTTTTTGACTAGAATTGAGCTAGTCAGACGAGCAGGCACGCAAAGTTTTCAATAAATATTGGATTTTTCACCCAATTTTAATGATATGAAGTCAGAATGATGTGTAAATTTATGTTATGTTTGTGCAAATCCATTTTTGAGCGCTCGTACTACTTACACGGGGGCTATATCATTTCGTCACGATATCTGTATTTTTCGAATTTTTAGCCGAAAATGGTCTCAAACGACTATGTTCGACTCACTAATGACGAATCCGTCGGAAAATTCGAGGTTGTCCGTCCGTCCGGCAATCCGTATACACGATAACTCTCGAACGGAATGTCCTAGAAACTTGAAATTTTCAGAGTAGGTTCGAATCTCGAATGCCAAGGTTAAGTTCGTTATTGGGCAAAATCCGCCTAAGGGTTCCGTCAATATGGCCGCTCGAAATTTTGTTTTCCTGATTACTTTGAAACTACAGATTCGATCGAGATAAAATATTTCACTCTGGTGGAAAATGAGGTGTTCAAGCTACACGCGAAATTTTGTTCAGCTCGCATAACCAGAAACATAGAATCCATAGAAAATTGTAACTTTTGAACGGAAACGCCTAGGGACTTGAAATTTTCAGGATAGGTGTGGATCTTGATTGCCGTGATTACTTTCATCTATGAGCAAAATTATACTAGGGGTTCCGTAAATATGGTCGTTTGAAATTTAGTTTTCTTGATAATTTCCAAACTACAGATTCGATCGTGACGAAATTTTGTATACTTATGGAGAATGATATATTCAAGCTACATTTCTCTAGATCGCATGACCAGAACCATAGAAACCATAGAAAATCATAACTTTCGAACGGAAAGGCCTAGGGACTTGAAATTTTCAGGATAGGTGTAGATCTGAAATGTGACATTCACGTTTATCAATGAGCAGAATTATACTAGGGGTTCCGTAAATACGGTCGTTTGAAATTTTGTTTTCTCGATAATTTCGAAACTACGGATTCGATCGAGATAAAATTTTGTATTTTATACGAGAATGACATATTAAAGCAAAATTTTGTCCAGATCGCATGACCAGAACCATAGAAACCATAGGAAATTATAACTTCCGAAGGAAAAGGCCTAGGAACTTGATATTTTTAGGGTGGGTTTGGATCGCGAATTTCACGGTCACGTTCATCAATGAGCAAAATTAGAGTAGGGGTTCCGTAAATATGGCCGTTCAAAATATTCTGTTCCTGATCATTTCAGAAATACCGATT
This sequence comes from Aphidecta obliterata, assembly GCA_963966015.1. Lineage (NCBI taxonomy): Eukaryota > Metazoa > Arthropoda > Insecta > Coleoptera > Coccinellidae > Aphidecta > Aphidecta obliterata. The sequence goes on from OZ014436.1 coordinate 11,468,691, forward strand.
TGATTGGAATGAAATTTTGCACCTAGCTGAGGAATAATGTATTCAAACTACGTGCGAAATTTTGTCCAGATCGCATCACCAAGACCATAGATACCGTAGAAAATTTTAGCGAATTATCGGAAAAATAATTGGTCACCTAAAGCACAGTCTGGATTATCGCCTTAGTTTGAAAATTTGTTTGACAGCTGTCAAAAATTTCCTCAATTGGTTTCCAAAACTGGAAAATGCGAATCTACCTACAAGGTGCATGTACGAGCGCTCAAAAGCTCCTGCCTTCACGGCAGTGCTTTCCGTAATCTTATTTTTCTTTTCGCCTACAAATTTTTTTATTGAGAATTCTGCCAACTTTCCTGTTAAGTTCATAGAATTCTCAACAGCTTTCATTCATTATTCAATTTCGATGGAACAAACGTCATAATTATGTGTCATTTATGTGTACTGACAGAGTTTTCGTTTCGCCTATCATTTTTTTTGTAATCGGGAATAGGGCTAGTTTGCCACAATTTTCAATTACCATTTTATTTCGCACTGAATTTGAATTATATAAATTCCAGAATTATGTGTAATGCTGTGCTAAATTTTTTCAGCGAATGTTCAGCTAGAAGTTCATAATTGTTCGATTAGTCGGTGAATGTTTTTTCCTCTTGTTCCAGGGTTGTACAATCCCCGAACTTTTCACAGAAGGCTCTTGGTCGGACAGTGGTATATCCGACGAAGGATCAGAACACGATGTTGGCGAAAGAGAACGTCGTTTGGCAGCCATCAGGCGATTGGTAAGGCAGCTGGAAGTTGTACTCTCGCCAGACAGCGACGCTCGCGTCCACATGGCCAGCCGGCTTTCTTCTGCTGAGGAAGAACTGAGGGAACTTCAGAAGCAGTGTAGATCCCTCATTGTTCGCTCAGCAGTATGCACCTTACCTAGCGTGGCAGCTCATCCAGAGTGAGTATCTTCCTCAGCAATTATGAATAATTTGTATCGACCAAACGTTAAAATATTTATAGCTTGAGCGAATTATATCAAGTGACGGTTAAATAATAAATCTTGGCGTGAAATTCGATGGTTTTTTTTGCGGAACCTCGGAGATCAGTAGGATTCTTGTACGAACAACTGGCATTTCGTCAATTTTTTACCGCTTAATGAATACAACTTAAACTGCTGTATCTCATCCATTGCATGCTTATAAATTACAAACAAATATTTCTGACACCGCTTTTACTGTATGGTTTTGTTTTTGTCCAACTAGCATTTCGCACCTACAGAATATTTACCGACTTGTGTCTCGACTTTTAATGGGGCGATTGCTTTTTTGCTGGTGTATCTTTGAGAGTTAATTAAATGGCCATCGGGAGCTGTTCGAGATAGGTTAGTTCCATATTGGAATTTCTCAAACGAAATTTTTTTAATTTTCTGCCTTCAAATCAGTATACTATCTGATATCGTTCGCCTAAACATCCAAGCGGCCCTAAATTCGTCCACATCCATAAAACGGGGAGTGAATGGCGTGATAATGTCTTGTTGAGTTTTAATCTCTGAGACGGGCAAACATGAAAAATGTCTAGCCTTGGATTTTCCAGAGGGCTTACGGTGACAATATCTTGGCAGCGTCTTTGCGCTTCACAGCTAAATAGGCAGTAATGGCCGCCCGCGACGTCGCTACTCTTCTCGCATATGAATGTCCTGTTTATCCGACGAGCGTCTGCACCGGATTATTTTCGAATTGAAAAATATTCAAATTTTCCAAAGTCGAAAATTGGCATGACGGAATATTGTCAGATGAGAACTGATTCACAAATTGTACGCATAAAAAAAAGTAATTTTCACGCGTCGTTCTAAAAACAAAGAAATTGTCTCTCTTGAATTCAGTTTGACGCAATGTTGACATGGAATTTCTTCTAATCGTGCGGTATACAGTATGTGGTATTGTATTTGAATTTCTTCCTTCTCCTCACATTGTTGTATGTTAAATACCGTCGGATATTTATGGCCGTATTCAAGACAACGTTCAAAGAATGAAAGGCGTTATGGTTACGTTATCGTACGTACCAATTATTATTCTTGAAACGTTTCAATCACTTACCGGATGAGCTTGTTATTCTTGAAATTCAAATCCTTTCGAAGTGTATTTGTATTTTCGCCTTTCTTCACATCGGGTTTGTCGAAAGCTCAAAATTGGTGGGAATTTTCGATTTGAGCGTCAACCGAAGCTAACGCCTTGGTGGTAGCTCGGTTGTTTTTCCAACATTCATTGCCAAAACGCGTTTACCTAACCCGGCCAAATTAAATTCAATCAAAATATGAGTGGAAAAACTGCGATAAACTGAATAGTGCAGGACCTTAAACTGTACGTACATGCAAAAAAAATTTGCTCCTGTGGTCCAGACTTGTTGTTTATCAAAGATTTGACATCAAGATTCGCGATCGGAATAAAAAAGAAACATGTGGCGTGTTTTTTGAATGGTCAGATGAAAGATCAATTCAACCTCGTCCGCAAGAATTGGGCATATCTTATGGTTTTTTATTGAAGATTCTGCATCAAGATTAGCGATCGGAATCGAAAAAAACGTTTAGATGACCCCGATATTAGATCTTTTCACGTTGTCCACGCGAATCGGGAAAATTGGATTGTTGTTTTTCGAAGATTTGACATCAAGATTCGGGATCAGAAGAAAAAAGGACCATGTGGCGTGTTTTTTGGATAACCAGATCAATTAAATGTCAGGAAGTATTGGGCATATCTTATACTCATTGAAGATTCTGCATCAAGATTTGCGATCAGAATCGAAAAGAAACGTGTGGGTGAACACGATTTGAGATCATTTTTACGTTACCCACGCGAATCGGGCAAATTTGATTGTTGTTTATCGAAGATTTGATATCAAAATTCGGGATCGGAGCATGTTGCGCGTTTTTTGGATGGCTCGATAGAAGATTTAGTCAATGTCACAAGATTTGCGATCGAACGAAAAGAAATGTTTGGACGACCCCGATTTCGGATAATTTTCTCGTTGCCTACGCGAATTGGGCATATTTGATTGTTGTTCAGCGAAGATTTGACATCAAGATTCGGGATCGGAACAAAAATAGAAACATGTGGCGCGTTTTTTGGATGACCCGATAGAAGAACATTTATTCAACCTCGTCGGCAAGAATTGGGCATAACTTATGGTTGTTTATTGAAGATTCTGCATCAAGATTTGCGATCGGGATCGAAAAGAAATGTTTGGAATACCCCGATTTAAGATAATTTTCACGTTGCCCTCGCGAATTGGGCAGATCTTATGGTTGTTTATCGAAGATTCTGCATCAAGATTTGCGATCTGAATTGGAAAGAAATGTTTGGAATACCCCGATCTAAGATCATTTTCACCGCGCTAATTGGGCAGATATTATGGTTGTTCAAGATTCTGCTTCAAGATAAGCGATCGGGATCGAAAAGAAACGTTTGGTTGACCCCGATTTGAGATTATTTTCAGTTGCCCGCGCGAATTGGGCAGATCTTTTGGTTATTGATTGAAGATTCTGCAACAAGATTTGCGATCGAACGAAGAGAAAGGTTTGGACGACCCCGATTTCGGATAATTTTCTTGTTGCCTATGCGAATTGGGCATATTTGATTGTTGTTCATCGAAGATTTGACATCAAGATTCGGGATCGGAACAAAAATAGAAACATGTGGCGCGTTTTTTGGATGACCCGATAGAAGAAGATTAATTCAACCTCGTCGGCAAGAATTGGGCATAACTTATGGTTGTTTATTGAAGATTCTGCATCAAGATTAGCGATCGGAATCGAAAAGAAATGTTTGGAATACCCCGATATAAGATCATTTTCACGTTGCCCGCGCTAATTGGGCAGATATTATAGTTGTTCAAAATTCTGCTTCAAGATAAGCGATCGGGATCGAAGAGAAATGTTTGGACGACCCCGATTTGAGATTATTTTCACGTTGCCCTCGCGAATTGGGCAGATCTTTTGGTTATTGATCGATGACCCTGCAACAAGATTTGCGACCGAACGAAGAGAAATGTTTGGACGACCCCGATTTCGGATAATTTTCTCGTAGCCTACGCGAATTGGGCATATTTGATTGTTGTTCATCGAAGATTTGACATCAAGATTCGGGATCGGAACAAAAATAGAAACATGTGGCGCGTTTTTTGGATGACCCGATAGAAGAAGATTAATTCAACCTCGTCGGCAAGAATTGGGTATATCTAATGGTTGTTTATTGAAGATTCCGCATCAAGATTTGCGATCGGGATCGAAAAGAAATGTTTGGAATACCCCGATTTGAGATCATTTTCACGTTGGCCGCGCGAATTGGGCAGATATTATGGTTGTTGATTGAAGATTCTGCATCAAGATTTGCGATCGGAACAAAAAAGAATTATGTGGCGCGTTTTTTGAATGGCCCTATAGAAGATCAATTTCAAGTCCTCCGAACGAATTGGGCATACTTATGGTTGTTCATTCAAGATTCCGTATCAAGATTAGCGATCGGAATCTAAAAAAACGTTTGGACGACCCTGACTTAATATCATTTTCACGTTGCCCGCGCGAAATGGGCAGATCTTAGGGTTTTTGATTGAAGATTCTGCATCAAGATTTGCGATCGAAATCGAAAAGAACTGTTTGGATGACCCGATAGAAGATCAATTTCAAGTCGCAAGAATTGGTTGGTAATCGAAGATTTGCGATCGGGATCGAGGATCCAACTGACTGGGAATTTTTGTTGTTGCAGGGATAAACAGAATGCCGAAGTGGATGTAACTAAAGGTAAGGATGGAGGTGGCGACCCAGATGATGACTCTGGAAAGCCATCATGGTTCAGGCGAGCAGTTAGGGCCTCTGTACCTTTCCAATTAGTATTAGTCACAATATTGTGCATTGCCTGGCTCTTGGAACCACAATGTTGCGACAATATGAATAATTATGCATGGTCCCTTAGTCCAAAATTACGTTATATAAATGGGCCACCGCCAATATAGGTACTTATAGTTTCGTTACAATACAATTTGTACTTAGAGTTTTTATTATAGCATTTTTGTATTCGTACATTTGTAATCAGAAAGCGATTGCTCATAGTTTAATCAAATAATCGCAATATTTTCAAAGTGCCTTCAGATAGGTCCTTGCCGTTTTTTATTCTGTACAAAAGTATCCGAGTATTTATTTTATTTCTTATAACATATTGTTATTGTGTATATAGAGTTTTATAATATAAAATGAAAAAAAATTCTGTGAATTTGCTAGGAGCAAATGGAAATTGCCCAAAATTTTCAATTATGAAGATGTAAGTAAACTAAATTTAGTTTCTCAGATATTCGAACATTCACTATCACTGAAATTTTTTTTATTGTCTACCTGATATTTTTCATTTTGTTTTTCGATATGCATGTTTTCCCTTGTAAATAAATAATTAGGGCGTAGTTACCATTACGGCATAGTTGTATGAAATATTATCAAAAAAGTACGAACTGTGCCTTTTGCTAAGAGCTTTATGAAGTTATGGAGATCCAGAGTGACGGTTCTCCCATTTCTGAGTTTATAGTTTCTCAACTGAGATTTAACGATGACTAATTCGATAGGATATATTTTTATATTCGATTTTTTACTCGACCAATGACTAGTTAGAGCGATCTGACTGCTGACGTTTATGTTATCACTGGAGACGTCAGAAAAAGAAATATTTCTTGAACCCTGAGGCGAAACACTGCCATTAAAATGGCTCAAGGGTGCCGAATTTATATGAACATTTTATGGATGAAATTATAGATTTCATCAAACTATTGCATGTTTAGTATTTAACTAGGTATTGCATGTGTTTAATACTGATTTCGATGTAGCAACGTCGCCGTTTTTGCGTTCACTTCGTTTTACGTTTTATTTGGTCAGTATAGAGTAAGATTTAAGTTCCTGCAATAATTTCGTACGGACATATTATTAAAAGAAAAACGCCGACGTTGTTATTTCTACTTCCTGTTTTTCACAGGAAGTTTATAGTTGTGTATCAGTGTTTCAAGTATTATAATTTATGTTTGTTGACGATTCTGCAGGGGGTTTATTTTTTTCCTTTTATTGAAGAAATTTTTCGCAAACCAAATGTATTCATTTTTATCTTTCACTCGTTTCGATTCAAATAAAGGAAAAGTTTCAGCCCCTGTGTGAAAAATAAATTATACTAAGAACATGAGAAAGCCAAGTTTCAATTTGGTATTATGTATGGTTTGATTTCGTGTTCATTTTTTAATGTTATATTGTTGTTTTTTTCGATATTTTATTTCCTACTACGGTATATGTGTAACTTGAAGACCGCTGAAATGGGAAGAAATAATAAAAAAAAATTCATTTCAGTAACAACATAACTTCGCATTTCAATAAGTCTCTTTCAATCTGGTGGTTGATAATATGTAAGTTCCTTTATATTTACAAACTTTTGAGATTGACGATGCTTATGAACATCTCAAGAATCATTTTATGCATTTACTGTATTCTTTTTTATTTCGGTGCAAACTAGGTATTTGATCTCCGTTGAGTTCAAGTGCTTGAATGTTTTCGATTAAGTACCACTGTGGTGCAGTATATTTAATCTTTTCCAATAAAGTTTGATCGAATCTTTGTCTTTTATTTGTTTTGTTGAACAGAATAGAGAAAACCCTTGCGCTGAGTTTCTAGAAGTATAATATATTAGTATATATTTATTAATTATTTTCATTAGGGTATTGTCAACATTTATACTGATTGTTGAGGAGAATTGGATAATTCTCTGTGAAAATCCGAAGAAGATCTCTATGTTCTTTTTAAAATTAATATTGTTTCAAAATGCTCAATAATTGACAGTTAAGTTACACCATAAGTTCATCAGGTTAGCCCGAACGGATTCGAACAGTTCGACGTTAGTTTCCGAACGCTAGGATCAGTGATCGGGTTAACCCGATCAGTATTTCCGCAAGGCCTCTCTGAAAAAACTTGCTTTTTCTATGTTCCGCATTCATTGCATTTCTTTAACCAGTGACAAGATTAAAATTGATATTCTATAGCGAAACTAAATATGCTCAACCAAATAGATTGCTATGGATTTAAGAACTGTCAGAAAATATTCTGACGTGATGTAAATACGGCGTCCTAATAGTTATTACGAATTGAAGCATGGGTGAAAATCGTCTCCCCCTTGGATCCGCCTATGCTTCTCGGTATACATACTTGTTATGATTGATTTTGTTTGATGCAAAATCCTGACTATATGGTTCTCAAAAAGGCTCAACACCGAAAAAATTAATATTGTTCCAAAATTGTCCATAATTGACAGTTTCGGTCACCATAAATTGATCAGGTTACCCCGAACGGATTCGAACAGTTTCACGTTAGTTTCCGAACGCTGAGATCAGTGATCGGCTTCTATGTTCGGCATTTATTGCGATTCTTTAATGAGTCACAAAATTAGAATTGATAGACTGCTATGGATTTAAGAACTGTCAGTGAATAGTCAGATGTAAATACGGCGCCCTAATAGTTAATTCGAATTGAGAAATGGGTGAAAATGGAATGGATCAGGTGTGATCCTGGAGAACATACAGTATGTTACTTGGTAAGAATAAAAATTCAATACTGGCGTATTATAACTACAATAAACTTCGAAATTTCAAAATTGTTGTGGACTCAGAGAGAAAGCTCAGAATTCATAGTTAATCTGAAATCGAAATTATGATGATCTATGAAATCAATGAATGTTTTGACATTTCAGGTGTGTGGTGAGGTGAAGTTGATGAAATCGAAGAATTTCGAACAGAATGAGAGAAGGAACAAAGGTAACGTGAAGCATATAATACTTAAGGATATTGAAGAAATAGAAAGACATGAATTTCGCGGACAAAAGATATTCCACGCACTTGAACCAATCAAAATCCGTCAGTTCCTTCATAGTAAAATATTCTTCATTGAAGAATAGATATATGCAGAAAACCGTATGAATAACTGTTGCCATTCTTTTGGGAAAAAATATCAAACTTCAAATTTCATTATAAAATATGACCAATATTTCATTATGTGAATATCGTTCATGTAGAAATTTGGACATTTTTTCTTCAAAAAAATGACAAAAGTTATTTTACAGTTTTCTGCATTTATGTATTGGTATTTTAATGAAGAATATTTCACCAGGAAGAAACTGATGGATTTGATTTATTTGTGAGCGTGTTACATAAAACGCAACGTGGTGTAAAAAAATCATAATTTTGAAAAAAAAAATTACGAAAAGCACTGCCATGAAGTCAGGAGCTTTTGAGCGCTCGTACATCCACCTTGTAAGTAGATTCGCATTTTCCAGTTTTAGAAATCAATAGAAGGAATTTTAGACAGCTGTCAAAAAAATTCTGAAACTCAGGCGAAACTCCAGACTTCATGCCAGTCCTTCAGCTGACCAATTTTTTTTCGATAATTCGCTAGAATGTTCTACGGTATCTATGGTCTTGGTGATGCGATCTGGACAAAATTTCGCACGTAGTTTGAATACATTATTACTCAGCTAGGTGCAAAATTTCATTCCAATCCAATCAGTAGTTTCGGAAGTATCAGTGAAAAAATATTTTGAACGGCCATATTTACTGAACCCCTAATCTAATTTTGCTCATTGATGAACGTGACCGCGATCCAAACCCATCCTGAAAATTTCAAGTTCCTAGGCCTTTCCGTTCAAATTTACAATTTTCTTTGGTTTCTATGGTTCTGGTAATGCGATCTGGACAAAATATTGATTTAATATATCATTCTCGATTAAAATACAAAATTTCATCTCGATCGAATCCGTAGTTCCGGAATTATCGGGAAACCAAAATTTCAAACGACCGTATTTACGGAACCCCTAGTATAATTCTGCTCATTGATAAACGGAACGCGACGTTTCAGATCCACACCTATCCTGAAAATTTCAAGACCCTAGGCCTTTCCGTTCGAAAGTTATTATTTTCTATGGTTTCTATGGTTCTGGTCATGTGATCTGGAGAAATGTAGCTTGAATATATCATTCTCCATTAGTATACAAAAGTTCGTCACGATCGAATCTGTAGTTTTGAAATTATCAAGAAAACTAAATTTCAAACGACCATATCTATGGAACTCCTAGTATAATTTTGCTCATAGATGAACGTGACCATGACAATCGAGATCCACACCTATCCTGAAAATTTCAAGTCCCTAGGCGTTTCCGTTCAAAAGTTACAATTTTCTATGGTTTCTATGGTTCTGGTGATGCGAGCTGAACCAAAATTTTGCATGTAGCTTGAACACCTCATTTTCCATTAGAGTGCAAAATTTCATCTCGATCGAATCTGTAGTTTCAACGTAATCAGGAAAACAAAATTTCGAGCGGCCATATTTACGGAACCCTTAGGCGGATTTTGCCCAATAACGAACTTAACCTCGGCATTCGAAATTCGAACCTACCCTGAAAATTTCATGTTTCTAGGACATTCCGTTCGAGAGTTATCGTGTATACGGACGGCCGGCCGGACGCACAGACTCGAATTTTCCGACGGATTCGTCATCAGTGAGTCGAACATAGTCGATTGAGACCATTTTCGGCTCAAAATTCGAAAAATACAGACATCGTGACGATATGATATAGCCCTCGTGTAAGTAGTACGAGCTCTCAAAAAACGGATTCATATTCATCATATTGATCTTGGTAGTCTATAATAATTGCTTGTATACATCTCGGCATGTATTCTATGATTCACTTTGTTTTATGCAAAATCCTGACCATGTGGTAGTTCTCAAAAAGCTCAATGCCGAAAAAATTAATATTGCTTTAAAATTGTCAATAATTGACAGTTTGGGTCACTATAAATTGATCAGGTTAACCCGAACGGGTTTGAACTGTTCCACGTTAGTTTTCGAACGCTGGGATCAGTGATCGGGTTAATCCGATCAGTGTTTCCGTAAAGCCTTTCTGAAAAACTTTTTCTGTGTTCCGCTTTCATTGCAATTCTTCAACAAATGACAAGATTAGTAGAAGTGATATTCTATAGCAAAACTAAATATGCTCAACGAAATAGATTGCTATGGACTTGAGAACTGTCAGTGAATAAGTCAGATGTAAATACGGCGTCCTAATAGTTTATTCGAATAGAAAAATGGGTGAAAATCGAAGGAATCAGGTATGATCCTGGAGAAAATACGGTCTGCTACTTGGTAAGAATAAACATTCAATACTGTCGTATTATAATTACAATAAACTTTGAAATTTCAAAGTGTAGAGAGAGAAAGCACAGAATTCATAGTTTAATCGAAATCGAAATTATGATGATCTATGAAGTCAATGAACGTTTTGACATTTCAGGTATTTGGTGAGGTGAAAAGTTGATGAAATCGAAGAATTTCGAACAGAATGAGAAAAGGCATAAAGGTAACGTGAAGCATATAATACTTACTGGAATATTGAAGAAATAGAAAGACATACATTTCGCGAACCAAAGATATTTCTCGCATTCGAATCAATCAAAATCGGTGGTTACAAACTTGGAACAATAAACTTAATTACAATCGAGAAGAAAAAACGGATTCATATTCATCATGGTGACCGTGGTTGTCCATAATAATTGCTCGTATACGTCTCGTCATACATACTTGTTATGATTGATTTTGTTTGATGCAAAATCCTTACTATGTGGTAGTTCTCAAAAAGACCAACGCCGAAAAAATGAATATGGTTTTAAAATTTTCGATAATTGACAGTTTGGGTCACCATAAATTGATCAGGGTAACCCGAACGGATTTGAATAGTTTCACGTTAGTTTCCGAACGCTGAGATCAGTGATCGGGTTAACCCGATCAGTGTTTCCGTAAAGCCTTTCTGAAAAACTTGCTCCTTCTATGTTCCGCATTTATTGCGATTCTTTAACAAGTGACAAGATTAGAATTGATATTTTACACCCAAACTAAAAATGCTCAACGAGATAGATTGCTATGGATTTGAGAACTGTCAGTAAATAATCAGATGTAAATACGGCGCCCTAATAGTTAATTACATATTCGAATTGAAAAATGGGTGGAAATGGATTGGATCAGGTGCGATCCTGGAGAACATACAGTTTGTTACTTGGTGAGAATTAAAATTCAATACTGGCGTATTATAATTACAATAAACTTCGAAATTTCAAAAGTGTAGTGAACTCAAAGAGAAAGCACAGAATTCATAGTTAATCTGAAATCGAAATTATGATGATCTATGAAATCATGAACGTTTTGACATTTCAGGTGTATGGTGAGGTGAAGTGGATGAAATCGAGGAATGAGAGAAGGAAAAAAGGTAACATGAAGCATATAATACTTATTGGGATATTGAAGAAATGGAAAGACATACATTTCGCGAACAAAAGATATTTCTCACAGTTGAATCAATCAAAATCGGTGGTTTGTAATCACCGATTTGGATCAATGAATATAATTACAGTGTAGGGGGAAAAATGAATTCATATTCATTATGGTGATCGTGGTTGTCTATAATATTTGCTTGATTGATTTTGTTTGATGCAAAATCCTAACTCTGTGATAGTTCTCAAAAAGGCTCAACGCCAAAAAAATTTCGTACACACTTGTTTACGGTTTGAAAATATCAATTCCATTCATTGATCCAAACTTTTCATGGTATTTCTGCAACAATTACTAATTAGCAAAAAGGCATGGAGGACAACAAAAATAACTAGCTAAATAAATAGTAGTAAGGAATCTGGAATAAAATTCGAAATATCATAACAGGTTCACAGGAAAACGAAGAGATGGTTTCTTCACTCCCAGTTACAACTCGTGGGTTCTATACATATTGTAGCATCGAAATTTGTATTAGGAAAACACGAGGAACAGGAGGTCGTTGTCAAGCATCTTCGGGAATATATTTCAGCATTGACTTTGAAACGAAGATTAACGAAATTTCATTGAATACATTTTGGAATAAGAGTAATACAAAACTCCGTTACTCCTTCAGTCGAGTCAAGAAAAACTTAATCATTTCGAAAAAACTGCCCAATATAGAACCATAAAGTTATTACTTTTTCAAGGAATTAGAGAATAGTCCATTAACAAGACCGTTATCATTTTGGCCCAAATGTCTGTAAATTTCGAATTTTGGTCCGAGAATGCTCGACAGGTCGTAGTCAGATTCAATTCTGTCGGTCCGGCCGAGCACTTTCGGAGGAAAGATCTAGGGTTTCGAAATTTTCAGGGTACCTGAAGGCCGAAGGGTTTCAAAGATAAGCCATCATAAAAAATTTTCTGAGCGCTCGTTCTACTTACACTCTTCGTCACGATGTCTGTGTTTTTTGAATTTTGTGCCGAAAATGGTCACTGATGTGACTGATGACGAATCAGTCGAAAAATTCAAGTCTGTCCGTCCGTCCCTCCGACTCTAAGCACGATAACTTCCGAACGGAACGACCTAGAGACTTGAAATTTTCAGTCAGGGTTCAGTTCTCGAATGCCGCAGTTGAGTTCGTTAATGGGCAGAATTCCACCAGGGGTCCTGTAAATATCAGTGGCGGCTCGAAATATGGCCTTCCGAAATTATGTTCTTCTGATTACTTCGAAATTACTGGTTCGATCGAGATGAAATTTTGCACTCAGATGGAGAATGACGTGTTCAAACTAAACGCAATTTCGTCAAGATCACATGACCAGAACCATAAAAAATTATAACTCTCGAACAGATTGGCCTAGGGACTCGAAATTTTCATTTTCGAAACTACTGATTGGATTGGAATGAAATGGTGCACATAGATGAAGAATAATGAATTCAAACAAACTTTTCCCAGATCGCATTACTAAGACCATAGACAGCGTAAAAAAATTATAGTGAATTATCGAAAAAAAAATGCGACCTACAAGGTAGATGAACGAGCGTCCAAAAGCTCCTGACTTCACGGCAGTGCTTTCCAATTTTATTTCTCAATAATTCGGAGGAAGCCGATCCGATCGAATTGAAACTTACAAGTTTGTTGTAAAATGACTCAAAGGTTCTTGTGAAATTTTCTGAAACTTCGTTATCTCGAGAACTATTCGCCATATCTTGATTGAATGAGTTTTATGAAAATCAGTTTTACAGCTGTTCCAAGTGAAAAGAAAATTGAGTTTTTGAGCGCTCGTTCTACTTACACGAGGTCTATATAATTTCGTCACGATGTCTGTATTTTTCTTGTTAATTTCAAAACTACGGATTCGATCGTGACGAAATTTTGTATTTTAATGGAGAATGATATATTCAAGCTAAATTTTTCCCATATCGCATGACTAGAACCATAGAAATTATAACTTTCGAACGAAAAAACCTAGGGACTTGAAATTTTCAGGATAGGTTCGGATCGCGAATTTCGCGGTCACGTACATCAATGAGCAAAATTAGACTAGGGGTTCCGTAAATCTAGCCGTTCAAACAATTTTTTTTCTGTTAATTTCGAAACTACTTATTGGATTGGAATGAAATTTCGCACATAGATGAAGAATAGTGTATTCAAACTACGTGGGAAATTTGGTCCAGATCGCATTATCAAAACCATAGATACCGTAGAGAATTCTAGCGAATAATCGAAAAAAAAATTGGTCACCTATAGCACTGACGTGAAGTCTGGATTTTTCCCTTAGTTTGAAATTTTCTTTGACAGCTGTCGAAATCTTTCCAATTGGTTTCTAGAACTGGAGAATGCGAATCTACCTACAAGGTGGATGAACGAGCGCTCAAAAGCTCCCTACTTCACGGCAGTGCTTTTCGTAATTTTTTTCCTGATAATTTCGAAACTACTGATTGGATTGGAATGAAATTTTGCACATATATGAAGAAGAATTTATTCAAACTACATGCGGTTTTGTTCAGATCGCATTACCAAGACCATAGATACCGTAGATAACTCTAGCGAATTATCGAAAAAAAAATGGCCACCTGAAACACTGACGTGAAGTTTTTTTTTCGACAGCTGTCAAAAATTCCTTCAATTGATTTCTAAAAGTAAAACGAGCGCTCAAATGCTCCTGACTTCACGTCAGTGCTTTCAATAATTTTGTTGATCTGGTGTTGAGAGAATTTGATATACTGCTGGTCAAAAAAAAAATTGAAACTTTTGAAGAGGTCACCAAATTTCTGAACTTCCTTAACTTTTGTGGAGCAGCATATATTCTATTCAAATAAAATGGTTCAATAATTGTGGTCTTAAATTCTGAAATCTCTTATCCAGATTTCGTTTCTTTCTGTTATTCCACCTAGAAAAGCGACAATAAAGAATGAAACCAACGGGATAATTGCTATTCAACAGTCATGCCGTAGTAGCAATGAAAACACGATTTGAATTAAAGTTTGGAAACTGCGTTCGAAACTTTCTAAAATTGCGTGAAAATTATTCCAATAGCTATCTTTCGTTCAAATTGAACGAAGTACAATTTATATGGTAATTTCTGAATGACTGTTTGTTAGATCGAGCATAAACATCTCCTTGGAAATTACAACAGATCGATGTTTTGGTGGAGTTTTCATAGATTTCTTCTAAAAAAAATTGCGATTTTTTTATTGTTTGGTAGCAGAGCACGGAGAAGAAGGGGTGGATGGAAATGGCTCATCGCCATCAACAGGTCACACATGATTAGGGTGCGTCAGTGTTGCAATTGCGTATTAACATGCGGCATACGTAGCCGTAGTAGCCGTGGGGGCGGGAAGAGACGAGGGGCGGCAAAAACGCACAATGAACGTTCGGGGTCTTCGACGGCCACGCAGGCCGCATGCTAAATCATTTCATACGTGCCACCGCCGGACTGTGGCGGCGCTGTGTGCGTGTGTCGCCACCGGATGTTGAATCTTGCTGCCCACTTCGAATTCACAACTCGATTTCCTATTTCACTACAAACCGGCCACCTTTCCCACATCATTTTGTCGTTTACGTTGTTTTGATTTCGAGAGAGATAAGCCAGATGCCCAATTATAATTCGTTTTGTATCCGTCGAAAGAGGACATTTCCTTGGGCCCATTACGGTGGTTAGGTTCGGATTCTTGCTTCCGTTGACAGGCGTTTTTCCCGAGAGAAGATGAGTTCCGAACCGGTTCGGAACTGAACTCGGCGTTTGCGCAGTCCAGTTCTGAGCTTACACTTAATAACGGATCCCGTCAGGGCTTGAATGAAAGATGCCTACTGTCCAACAAGAAAAGAAGGAAGAAGATAAGAAGAAGAAAACGCTACCACTCAAACAAGAGCAGAAGAAAGAAGCCCCAAAAAATGGAGATTCCAAGAAGAGCAGCCAAAAGAAGAAAGAAGAGACCAACAAGAAAGGACCCGAAACCACCGAGGATCTAGATACCTTCACCAAGAATATCATGAGTAAGCTCATGAAATTCCTGGAAATAGAGAGGGACAAAAAGTTCCGAAAACTTACTAAACCCAATTAATGGAGCTAGTGACTAACGGAAATAAAAACTACTTAAAGATAGTTTCATGGAACACAAACGGTCTACGAGCCCGTAGATCTGAAATAGAAGAAATAATATCCGAGAAACAACCGGATATTATAGCCATTCAAGAGACGAGACTATCTACAAGAAATAGAATTTCATTTCCAGACCATGAAATATACAGAAATTGTACAGGGGGGGCGTAGCCCTAATAGTCAAGAGGAACATCGACCACTATTTTGACGATGAACTGAATAATGGCAAATAGAAGCCGTCTCGATTATAGTTAATACGAATCGAGGACAAATGGAAATTACGTCAGCCTTCAAACCACACCGAAATGACTTAATAGAGGAAGATCTGAAGAAGTTGCTTGAAGGAAACTACCCGAACATCATTATTGGCAATATGAACTGCAAATCAAGAGAATGGAATAGCAGAACTAAAAACCAAAACGGGAAGAAGCTTAAGAAGTACGCCGAAAAACTAAATGCCATAGTATTAGGACCTGAAATTCCGACCAACCTGCCTACCGGCCTACCGTACGTATTGGATATCGTCATAATGAAAGATATTACCCAAGATTGCACACTTGATACTATAGAAGAGGGCACATCAGACCACAACCCAATAGAACTCAGATTGGGACGAAGACCGATAACAGAAGAACTTCAAACGAAAGACTTCACAGACTAGAAAAAGTACAGTGAAATACTCCAGAAAAAAATTTAGTGAAATTCCACAGATAAGAACCCCTGAAGATCTAGAAGATGAAGTTGAAAAATTAGAAACCCGAATAAAAGAAGCCTACGAGGAAGTACCAGAAGAATCGAAAGGCCAGCCCCGAAACATTCACATGGTGAAACCCCAAAAGCAATAAAAGAGCTCATGAAGAGGAATAGAAAACTTAGGAAGAACTACAGAACTTCACATCGAGAAGAAGACAAGAAAGAGTTGAATAAACATAGTCAAGTGCTGAGAACACTGAGAGAACTGAGAACCGACAGATGGAACCAAAGGGTTAGAGAGCTGAACACCATAGACCACTCAGCATAGAAGAGGCAGAAGTGCTTACGACGCGAGAAAACCGAAATTCCCCCTCTACACGGAGCTAATGGGATGGCCTTGTCAAAGCTTGAAAAAGCCGAAGCGCTGGTCGACGCAATAGAACGAGAAGCCAGAATCAACTACAGAGAAGACGATGAAAATGAAGACCTAGAAGAAGAAGTCGAAGGAAATGAAGAATTGATGTTGGAACCGGAATCATCAAGAAATTGAAAAACAGAAAAGCTCCAGGGAAAGACAAAATAACAAACTTTATGTTAAGGAAATTGCCCAGAAAAGGAATAGCAGCGCTAACCAATAAAGCAAACGCAGTGCTGAGAACAGAATACTATCCGGAAAGATGGAAAACAGCAGAAGTAATTGTGTTCAATAAGCCAGGAAAAGATAGAAAATTCCCACAAAACTAGAGGCCGATAAGTCTACTGTCAGCACTTGGAAAAATTGTCGAAAGAGTCATTGCAAAAAGACTCAATGAATCTGCGCTGAATCTGATACCACCGGAACAGTTTGGATTCAGAAGAAATCATTCCACAGAACTTCAACTGTTAAGGATCACTGAATATGTCACTGAAGGATTTCAGAATAAATAAGCCACAGGATTAGTGCTATTAGATGTCGAGAGAGCCTTCGACCGAGTTTGGCACGAAGGCTACACCACCAAAACCTGCAAGATAATAAGAAACTACCTGAGGAACCGGAATTTTATGTCAAAATAGACGACACATTATCTACCACCAGAAGCAGGAGTACCCCAAGGATCAGTTCTAGGACCTCTGCTCCACAACATATATATCTACGATATTCCTAAGAACCCGAGGAATCTGCTAGCCCTTTATGCAGACGACACGGGAATAGCCTTCAGACATCGACGACCAGATGTCATACACAGAAGCCAAGCTATTCTACTACAGAAGCGGAGACTTGAAATTAATTCCAACCTACAGATAGATGGAGAAGAGATAAAATGGGAAAATGAAGTCGAATATCTAGGAGTAAAACTAGATAAAGGTCTTACATGGAAAAACCATATAAAATATGCAGTGGATGAAACAAACTCAGCAATGGGTAGACTTAACCCACTGCTAGGAAGAAGAAGCCAAATGAACCAAAGCACGAAGCTACGAATGATCAAGTCAATTGCAAGACCCCAACTAACATATAGCTCGGCGGCATGGGGCCATGCAGCCAATAGCCATATAAAGAAGATTCAAGTAACAGAATAAACTGCTCAGAGCAGCAATGAATATGCCGTGGTTCGTAAGAAACCAACAAATCCACAGAGACTTAAAATGGGAAACTGTCACAGATTTCCTGAAAAAGAAGGCCGAGAAGATATTTGAAAAAGCAAGTCAACACCCAAATGATGAGCTAAGAAGACTTGTTGACTACAACCCCGCAGAAAGACTCCTATGAAATTCAAATTCATAGGTAACACAATTATCACACGACAAAGATCGTGATAGACATACGAACAAGAAGAGTCAAAAGGTTGATAGGTAATAAATGCCCGGAATCTAAAACAGCAGGTTAGGTTTAGTTAGAGTAGGTCGTGCTTCACACGAAGTCTCACACTGTTCTATCTATCAGAGATAGTTCGTCCATGAGGATTCCCCCTGACTAACCAAAAAAAAAGCTCAAATGATGGAAATGCCTCCTCATTGACGTCGACTTTTCGAATGTTCCACCCCGATGACTTGTACAACACAACAACACGCAGAACGATTGACAAATTAATTTTCCATTCAAATGCCCCACTCTCTTTTTCCGTTCGGAGAACGAATTTGAAGAATTAAATTCCATGAAGAATAATTTTGTATATGGAATGAGGGGTTTTGAAACCATTTCAAAAGATCTTGAATGGAGGTGGGAAATCTGCATTTTCTACAGGAAATTCGTTGCATATTTCACATTGAATTATTGTACTTTTTTTTAGGGGAATTAAAGTTTTATTTTTCCACCTCCTTTCATAGAGTAGTCACTTTATTCCCTTAAAATCAAGTGAAATTCCTCTTTCATGTAGCAGTGCGAAGAAGCAATGACGCAAATTCTGTCTAAGATTATACTCCAGTGACATAACTGATGTCCTATGTTGTTTTGAATTGATAACTAGTACTTTTTCTCTTTTTATTTTTTGTTGAATTTTATCTCTATGAAATGATGAGCAGGACATATTTCTTCAACAGAGGTGTTTTACAGTGCAGTTCACTGAATCAGGGCCAACTCAGGTCGTTTTATGGTGGATCAGAATTTCGATGACTATCGGATTTGCATGTTGGTCGTATTTTTCCGAAACTTTCTGGTTTCTATGTCGGATTTGGGTACTGATCTTGCCTATCATCGCACCCTTTCTGACGTTTTCATCCCTAATGAAACAGGTAGCATCTGTTGATAGTCTCTGAATTCTTTTTCTGAGCTATACCGATTTGATTTATGCAACTTTTGGCTGTTTGTCGCCAACGGTTGAAAGGTTCTTTATGGGTAAAGAGTTTCGGTTTGTTATTATTGAGATCGAGGTTACTACTTCTCGAAAGAAGTGGGTATAGTCCAATTTTCTCACAGTTAATTTGCGTTCCTGTTCTTTGATGTGAGGCTTCCACGTCAGTTTCCCGTTGAATATCATCACCCCTAGATATTTGACATTATCTGTCCAAGGAATTTTTTGGCCTTCTATTCCAACTTCCTCTTCAGGAATCGTTCCTTTCCTGCTGAAGACAACATTTTAGGTCGAAATCCATAAATCACCCTGTATCTCCTAAACTAATAACCTTCGGAAACAAAACAAGCCACTTTTCTGGAAGGCCTGGATGACCTGCATTCATCACTAGGCTATGGCCAACCACTCATGAAACACCCCGTATAACAGTTTTTCTATAATTCTTTCTTTTTTTGTTTCAGGATGTGCCGATTAATGTAATAAGTGATGTGTGCTTAGTGCCAGAATGACCTTACGGTCGAAGAAAAGGAATGTATTGAAGGGTCTTAGAGCATGGTTTAACCCCTTTCGGGGTTGGGTCACTAAGGGATCTCCCCGAAGTCATTCCCAACTATAGCCATCGATGGACAAAGAGCGTACAATGCAAGATTTTTAAACGTCAATGTGAGCCTTTGTCCATTTTTCACCTGTTCTGTTGAGTGTAAAACAACCTGTATCTCCTAAACACATAAACGTGAACGCGACATTTCAGATCCAAACCTATCCTGAAAATTTCAAGTCTCTAGGCCTTTCCGTTCGAGAGTTATGATTTTCTATGGTTTCTATGGTTCTGGTCATGTGATCTGGAGAAATGTAGCTTGAATATATTTCTCCATAAGTATACAGAATTTCGTCACGATCGAATTTGTAGTTTATCAAGAAAACTAAATTTCAAACGACCATATTTACGGAACCCCTAGTATAATTTTGATTATAGATGAACGCGATCACGACATTCGAGATCCACACCTATCCTGAAAATTTCAAGTCCCTAGGCCTTTCCGTTCAAAAGTTACAATTTTCTATGGTTCTGGTCATGCGATCTGGACAAAATTTCACATGTAGCTTAAACACCTCATTCTCCATTCGAGTGCAAAATTTCATCCCGATCAAATCTGTAGTTTTCAAGTAATCAGGAAAACAAAACTTTGAACGGCCATATTTACGGAACCCCTGGTGGAATTTGGCCCATTAAGGAACTCAACCGAGGCATTCGGGAACTGAACACACACTGAAAATTTCAAGTCTCTAGGTTGTTCCGTTCGAGAGTTATCGTTCTTACGGCCGGACGGCCGGACCGACAGACCCGAATTTTCCGACGGATTCGTCATCAGTGAGTCGAACATAGGCGATTGAGACCATTTTCGGCTCAAAATTCGCAAAATACAGATATCGTGACGAAATGATATAGCCCTCGTGTAAATAGTACGAGCGCTCAAAAATGAAGAAACTACGAGACCTCAAATTTCGCAAATATTAATGTTGCGTTTTTTTGCACGTGAGTGTATATCTTAAATATGGAACAAAAGAGATTTACCTTGTTTATAATTTTGGCCTTCACTAACACTATGCAATTAAAAACTCGATCAAAACATTGCCAATATAACTTCGAGCGTCCAAAAAATCACGTATACGGTGGACTATAATCAGTACTGAACTGAGGATCGAGGTTTTCATTGTGTAGATTTGCTCTTGGGTACAAAGCAGTTATTCGTGCACGGCTTTTCGAACACATTGAATTGATATCGACCTTTTGCCTTATCCCATATGACCCGCTCAAAAAGTAGAATTGACCAAAAAATGGACCTAGCAGGTTAACGAATTGGGCCGACGCAATTCGATCTGAAGTTGAGTTCAAGTCTTTCTGCAAATGTATTAGCCTTTTCTTCATCTGTGCATATTGATCCTTGTGGTCGATGAATTGGTGTGGTCCTGTTCTTGCGTTTCTTCAGCATTTTTCTGAATTTCCTCAGAGGTTTGTAGTTCACTGATGGAGTACTTGCCGGAACATCTATTGGTGATGTTCTTCATGTCATCTCTTTCTATACCCATTGACCACCGCATTATTCATCTAGAATTATTTCCAATAAGAGGTTGAAATATCTAACGCGTAAATGTGTCGTCATTATGCGAAGGAACAGAATATAATTTTGCACACTCGGTATAACGTTGCGGAGAGATGTGTCCCCCGTTCTTTTGTAATGAACGCTGACCTGTAGAAAATGCGCCTCATACCTTCTCATCAACAATAGTGAATATATTGGTCTCCAGCACTTATCTTCACCTTAGGTTGCGATTAAAGCTATTTTTCTGTGTCTTCTTTTTAGAATCGTGCGGTTCGGAGCCGGGGTCTCGCCATGGACTTGTCCCCGTATCCCCGACACCGGTACCTTTAACATTTCTTCTGATTATAGTGCGAGCCAATACTCATAAGTATACCATACGGGCCGACATTCATTTCTTCGCCTCAACAATCCAACTATAATCATAAACCGTGGCCTATCTACTTTACACGATTATTATTCAAGTAATATGCCGATGGAAATAACTTTGTATCAGCGCTATCTACTCAAAAAGCAATATTAACCCCGAATTATGAGTATTACTCGAAATCATCATTACCTTTCCTTTTGTTCTTGAAATAAGAATCGGACGAGATCTTATTAATAGCGAGATGCACCTGTTCCTGATTTTATCCGTCGAATCCAATCAGTTATCTAGTCCATTTCAAAAGTGCGATGCTAAAAACTGAAGTGTTTAACACTTCGGAAGAAATTAAAAATCGAATTATTTTATTCTTCGTTTTTGCCTCGCCACTAATTACCGTGGGGAAATCTAAAGCCGAAACTCCAGACCAACGGCAGTCAATAAACCATAGTATCTCGCCCGAACAAGAAAAAAAACATTCGAATCGTTTTCTCCACTCAACCGTCAAATTAACTCAGTGAAATACAGGCTTCGATATACCTACTTTGTAATCGACTGTTATAAGAGACAAATAAGTTCAATTCCAGGCCACACCCGTCGCGAAACTTCATAAAATAGAAGAATCGTACCCATGGGACAATGTAAATACGTATTTTGCATACGCCTCATTCGCGACATGCAGAAGAATGTATTATGAGACTGAGCCCCAGCTACAGGAAATATTGAATTTGTTGTCGAACGGGCCTCTCTTTATGCCCGGCATTACAATAAATCAATCCGAGAAACGATTTATTCGAAATCGCGTAAACAATGGTTTTATCTTGGCTGCGAAGGGAAATCGCTTTCCAGGAAAAATTCCATTCGAAAAATTCAGTTCCATTTCGTCTCACGAGAGGTTAGAGTCTGGTATACACGATGGATTTTGAAACTGGAAAATTTATATGAAAATTGAAACGGAGTACTACTTTAGGAATGGTCGGAATATTAAATGCTGTGGGAGGAGGAGAATCTTCAAAAGACCCAGTTATGACGGGTGGTGTCAAGATTTCTACTGACCAAAAACCTCTGTGGAGATCTTTCTGCATCTTCTGCGGGGTCGTAGTCCACTAGTCTTCCGAGTTCCTCATTTGGGTGCTGGCTTGCTTTTTCGAAAATCTTCTTTGTTTTTCTTCTCATGAAAGTTGTGGTTGGCTTCTATTTTGAGTTACTGTGTATTTGTCTGTTTCTGGCAAACCAGGAAGCGTCCATTGCCCACCGAATGAACTTATGTTATGTTGACTGAATCCTCTTGATATAGCCTTTAGCAGCAGGTTGGTTGTGGTCTTGATCATCGTCAATTTGATATTTTTATCCTAACGGATTTTCCTTTCTTTTTATACAGTAGAGGGCCTAGAACTGATCCCTGGAGCACCCCCGCTTCCAAGTATCTGATACCTGAGTGTTCCTCATCTATTCTGAAGTAAAAGTTTCTATTCCTCAGATAATTCTTTATTAATTCTCCACATTTTGTGCCATGAGGTGAAATTATTGTACCTTTTGATATGGAACAAGATGAAAAGAGGCTATGTGTACGGTGCTGACATCTAGGCGTATTGTTTAGTTGACCCGAGTGGTGATATTGTTACCTGAGAGTGTTCCCAAACTGAATGAAAGGCTTTTGTGAATGGATTTCACGATTCTGCACGTAACCTGTTCTAGTCGAAAGTGAGGCTATTCCAGTAATTGTACCTAAACCGAAAGATATACCACAACTTTATATGCACACAGCCAGCCCAATTAGGAAAAGTGGAGGATTGAATACTTGATGCTGTGAAGTTGTTGGGATATAAATTGTATGCATGTCTAGTTACAGTTGGGTACTGCACAAGCGGAACAATGGCAGTTGACAGAAGTTCCCAAACATTATCTCTTTTTTTCAGTTGGGGACTATCCGATGTTTGATCATTTGAACCTTTGAACGAGTAAACAAAATTTTGATTGAAAGAATGAATCTGATTATATGAGTTCAACTAACTTTACCTTTCCAAAAATATTGACTCTAAGAAAAATTTACAAGTGAGAGTGCCGAAACGTTTACAATCGAAGCCGTACGGGAAAATCTACATGAATTTTGAGGTGGACCATAAGTTCCACCTCAAAAGTCATATAGATTCACTCTATCTGTCTATTCCCCCCTATGTCTTTTTTGAAATGTGTAGCATTGAATATAAAAAATAAATAAGGGTTTTATTTTCAACATTGAAATCAACAGATACCAAATTAGTCTGAGTTAACTAAAAATTGCAAAAATATGATGATTTTTTCGAAAATGTTCGAAAATGTTTTTTTTGAGCGGTCGTACTACTTACACGAGGGCTATATCATTTCGTCACGATGTCTGTATTTCTCGAATTTTGAGCCGAAAATGGTCTCAATCGACTATGTTCGACTCACTGATGACGAATCCGTCGGAAAATTCGAGTCTGTCCGTCCGTCCGGCCGTAAGCACGATAACTCTCGAACGGAACAACTTAGAGACTTGAAATTATCAGTGTGGGTTCAGTTCTCGAATGCCGCGGTCAAGTTCGTTAATGGGCCAAATTCCACCAGGGGTTCCGTAAATATGGCCGTTCAAAGTTTTGTTCCCCTGATAACTTGAAAACCACAGATTTGATCGAGATGAAATTTTGCACTCAAATGGAAATTGAGGTTTTCAAGCTACATGTGAAATTTTGTCCAGATCGCATGACCAAAACCATAGAAACCATAGAAAATTGTAACTTTCGAACGGAAACGCCTAGGGACTTGAAATTCTCAGGATAGGTGTGGATCTCGAATGTCGTGATCACGTTCATCTATGAGCAGAATTATACTAGGGGTTCCGTAAATATGGTCGTTTGAAATTTAGTTTTCTTGATAATTTCAAAACTACAGATTCGATCGTGAGGAAATTTTGTATACTAATGGAGAATGATATATTAGAGCTACATTTCTCCAGATCACATGACCAGAACCATAGAAACCATAGAAAATCATAACTTTCGACTGGAAAGGCCTAGGGACTTGAAATTTTCAGGATAGGTGTGGATCTCGAATGTGGCTTTCACGTTTATCAATGAGCAGAATTATACTAGGGGTTCCGTAAATATGGTCGTTTGGAATTATGTTTTCTCGATAATTTCGGAACTACGGATTCGATCGAGATGAAATTTTGTATTTTAATCGAGAATGATATATTAAATCAATACTTTGTCCAGATCGCATGACCAGAACCATAGAAACCATAGAAAATTGTAACTTTTGAACGGAAAGGCCTAGGAACTTAAAATTTTCAGGGTGGGTTTGGATGGCGACTATCGCGGTCACGTTCATCAACGAGCAAAATTAGACTAGGGGTTCAGTAAATACGGCCGTTCAAAATATTTTTTTACTGATAGTTCCGAAACTACTGATTGGATTGGAATGAAATTAAATTCGAACTATATCATAATCAAAATTTTCAGATTTCAAATAGGTTAAGTTCCCAAGAAACGTCTAGTAGGCACTCGAACTTGGGACACCCTGTAGATTCAGTCTATTTGAATGAGAGAAACTACAAGCGTCACTTGTGTGAGTTAACTTAAACCAGGAAGAATAGCTTTAAATATCCTATAAATTCATTTAATTTGAACCAAAAGGGTGTCAAGTGTCACATATGTGATTCTGCTTCAGTTCTTATGAGCTGAAGCAGAATCACATAAATAATTCAATGAAATTAATAGTTGAAAAATAGAAAATTTTCAAGATTTGTATAATAACATAAGGTATCATAAATTTTCAGATTTGTAAATTCTAATTTACGAGAAAAAGCAATTAAAAAAATTACGGAAAGCACTGCCGTGAAGTCAGGAGCTTTTGAGCGCTCGTACATCCACCTTGTAAGTAGATTCGCATTTTCCAGTTTTAGAAATCAATTGAAGGAATTTTAGAAAGCTGTCAAAAAAATTTTGAAACTTAGGCGAAACTCCAGACTTCATGCCAGTGCTTCAGCTGACCAATCTTTGTTTCGATAATTCGCTAGAATTTTCTACGTTATCTATGGTCTTGGTGATGCGATCTGGACAAAATTTCGCACGTAGTTTGAATACATTATTCCTCAGCTAGGTGCAAAATTTCATTCCAATCAAATCAGCAGTTTCGAAATTATCAGGAACAGAATATTTGAACGGCCATATTTACGGAACCCCTAGTCTAATTTTGCTCATTGATGAACGTGACCGTGAAATTCGCGATCCAAACCCACCCTGAAAATTTCAAGTTCCTAGGCCTTTTCCTTCGGAAGTTATAATTTTCTATGGTTTCTATGGTTCTGGTCATGCGATCTAGACAAAATGTTGCTTTAATATGTCATTCTCGTTCAAAATACAAAATTTTATCTCGATCGAATCCGTAGTTTCGAAATTATCGAGAAAACAAAATTTCAAACGACCGTATTTACGGAACCCCTAGTATAATTCTGCTCATTGATAAACGTGAAAGCCACATTTCAGATCTACATCTATCCTGAAAATTTCAAGTCCCTAGGCCTTTCCGTTCGAAAGTTATGATTTTCTATGGTTTCTATGGTTCTGGTCATGCGATCTAGAGAAATGTAGCTTGAATATATCATTCTCCATAAGTATACAAAATTTCGTCACGATCGAATCTGTAGTTTTGAAATTATCAAGAAAACTAAATTTCAAACGACCATATTTACGGAACCCCTAGTATAATTTTGCTCATAGATGAAAGTGGTCACGACAATCGAGATCCACACCTATCCTGAAAATTTCAAGTCCCTAGACGTTTCCGTTCGAAAGTTACAATTTTCTATGGTTTGTATGGTTCTGGTGATGCGAGTTGAACAAAATTCTGCATGTAGCTTGAACACCTCATTTTCCATTAGAGTGCAAAATTTCATCCCGATCGAATCTGTAGTTTCAAAGTAATCAGGAAAACAAAATTTCGAGCGGCCATATTTACGGAACCCTCAGGCGGATTTTGCCCAATAACGACTTTTACCTCGGCATTCGAGATTCGAACCTACCCTGAAAATTTCATGTTTCTAGGACATTCCGTTCGAGAGTTATCGTGTATACGGACGGCCGGCCGGCCGGACGGACAGACTCGAATTTTCCGACGGATTCGTCATCAGTGAGTCGAACATAGTCGTTCGAGACCATTTTCGGCTCAAAATTCGAAAAATACAGACATCGTGACGAAATGATATAGCCCTCGTGTAAGTAGTACGATCGCTCAAAAAATGAGTCTATATGATTTTTGAAGTGAACTTCATGACTTGCAGTGAACTTCATGAACTAAAGCAAAATCACATAAGTGACACTTGACATATTTTGTGTTCAGATTAAATGAATTTATATGATATTTAAGGCTTTTCGTTCTGGCTGAAGTATAGTCACACAAGTGACACTTGCATTTCCTCTTATTCAAATGAATTTTGATGTGGACCTTGTGAACAGAAGCAATACATAAGGTACACTTGACATTTTATTTGTTCAAATAAATGAATTCATATGATATTTAAGGCCATTCTTCTTGTCTGGAGTATATACTCCAACAAGTGACAGTTGTTTTCCAATTATTCAAATGCACTGAATCTTAATGAATTTTGAGGTGGAGCTTATGAACTGAAGCAAAATTACATAAGTGACACTTGACATCTTTTCGTTCAAATTAAATGAATTTATATGATATTCAAGACCATTCTTCTTGGCTGACTCACACAACTGAGAATAGTTTTCAAACGTATTGCAAATCATTCATAGTAATAATATATTGTGAGAAAACTAAAAAAGATCATTCAGCGGCAGTTAAAATGAAAAAATAATCCAAGTCTTAGACGCCAAAATTTGACCTACACCCACTTCCCCTCGAGACATTTCCGATATGAAAAATTTCTATGAGGGAATACACAACTCAAAGTGGAGAGTCTCTGTCCCCCTACGTGACGAGGTTTACAGGTAAGGTTGGTCCTAAGAAAAGGCAGTAGCAGTGGGATATGGGAGCTTGTTAGTATGTCGTAATTCAGAGATGACATGATAAAGATGTCCCTAAGTCGACCGCAACAATAATTCCTCCTATATGGTCGCTTTTGTGTATTCTTCCTCGGTCCAGTGGTTCTGAAAAGGTTCGGTTTCATCTGGGTTCAATTTCAGGAATTAATCTGAAGAAGATAATTGAACTATCTCAAATATAAATTTGGGTATTCAAAGAAAATATGACCCTTTTTCTCGACTCGAATTGAACATATAGATTATTTCCATGAGAACTTGAACAATCGACAATTCCTTTGGAGTACGATGTCAACGTTCATGAAAGATAATCTGAGTCACGTCAAACCATCATCATTCAACGAAACTCCTTAGCCCACAATGAGATTACCATTATGATGGCATTTTAGCGAAAGGCGTCTCCTATTCACTCACCAATACCTTTTTCTACGTAACATCCAACCGAGAATTCACCAGATTTCTCCCCATTCTAAGATCTTCTACTAAAATCTAATTTACTTCTTGTATGACTCGGCTTCACGTACCGGAGATAGGTATCACGTTATGATAGATGTGCTATTCTCTAAGAAGTCTAGTGCCACAATGTTTCGACTGAATTTGTGACTAAATTAATTTTATGAATGAATTCGTGCAGGTATAGTTTGAGACGTTCGCCTCTCGGCGAGTGTGAGAGAGTATATGAGTCCGGTTGTTACCGAAATAAAGATAAAATCTGGGGAAACCAAGAATAACAAGCATGTTAAGTTGGGGTTCTGTACGGTATTCTTCATTCAGGAAAGAAACTAGAACGACTGTAACGTCTTTCATAAAATCAACGGTGGTTGGGTGGGCACTCGCACTCTTGCCCTTCAGAACTTAAGATGGATGCTTGTGGAGAGGTGGCAATCCATTGACGGGTCTTCGGTGCAGAAAAAGCAGTAAGGGATTTACGTCGTAGGAATTTCAAGTATGAAAACTGAGTCAGTTATGCAGGGGGTGAGAGGAAACGTGCTATCAGTTGTTCTTACGTGTTGGAGCGGTTCAGCATTATTAAGTGAGTTGGTAAGTCTTGAAATGTTGTATGAGAGAGGGCAGTAAAGCAGACCGTAGAGGTCGTGACTGAGCGGGGTGCCGGTCTGGGGCAGTGGCGGCAAGCTTTCGGCTACGAGGGGGACCCAGGAAATAACCGGTGAAAATATTGGGATTTTCCAATATTGATCATTGAAATAGGTGAATAAGAATAGGAACCCCCATTACTAGTCACCCCCGAAAATAATTTCAGTAATTAAGTTTTTAACATGAAACGAGATAGGGTGAAAAGAAAGTAGGATTCGAATAAAAATGAGAATAATTCAAAAAGATAGAGCCTGGTCAGTCAAACGTTACTTGCAAGAATGGAAATGTCAGGGACGGTCAAAACGTCAGATGCCAAAGTGTCGTCACAATTCGGGTGGGTATTTTCCGAGCGGTCCCGGTAGGTAGGTGGCGCGACGCCGGGCGTCGCATCAGGTGAGATCCCGTCGGCGTCGAGTGGGAGTCCGAAAGGCGGGTTACGTCGGCTCCGAAGGAAGGGCAAAGGGGCCGCCTGGCACGTCACGTGACGGTAGGCCACGCACGCGAGCCCGCAACTCCGCCTTCGCCAACTCTTCCTCTCATTCAGCCGTTGCGCGATCAATGGCCGAGTGTCCGTGCTCGCCTTCACACGTGCGAACAGTAGTAGTCAAGTAGTGCCGTCAACAGTGACAGTGGCATGCAGTGTTAGTGCAGTGCTGTATGCACCCGAGTGTGACTGTGAACAGGTGCACCACCTTCGAGCTGGATCACCCCGGCGGTTTCGCATCTTCGCCCTGGGCGGCCGTCTTGGGGCACCACTCGGCGGCTGCGGCGGCGGCAGCAGCCGCCGCTGGCACCATGATGCAGACCGGTGACCACCACGGTTACGGGGCGTCGCACCATACACCACCGGGTCCTATGGACCTGCATATGCCCCAGGCTTTTCCCTACTATCGGTGAGTTATTTTTATCCGACACTTGTTGCTCGCCGAGAAAGGGGGCGGCCACGTGATAAGTTCCGATGGGCACGTGTATTGCCCTTACTCATTTCACAGTCCTTTAGTCACGGAGAAATACTGAAACTTTCCCGCTCTCCAAATGAAGAAAATTGGACACAAAAACAAATTCAAGTTCATGATCTTGAAGAAATGCAGAGATACAAATTGAAATTTCCTTGATTGAATCAAATAAGGAAAAACAACCTATGAAACGCCTATAATCCTTTATCAGAGGCGGAAAACTGTTGAAACATGGTATCGAGTCATTCCAAAAAAATACTTCAAAACCAAGATATATTCTCTTGAAACGCTGGGAATTTTTATTTTATCTTCAAGTGGATGCTTGGCAAGCCTCAAAATTACGTGAAGTTATATGACCAATTGACAAAAATGACTGAAAGGATGTAAAGAATTGCTAGAAGATTTGTTACAATCAATTCAAATTTTCGACCAAGCTCAACTTCAATCACAAACATTTTCCGTTTGCTTGATGACGATTATTTTCGAGTGCTTCGATTTAATCAAGCACATTGAAGCACGAGCAAGAAATTTGATCACTCTCCGACCATTGACAAAAATTGCGTTCTCTCGAAACTCCAACTGTTATTCAGAGAAACTCTTCAACTCGTCATTCGAAAACAAGTTGAGCGATTTATTAGGTGTTAAGGAACAGGGTTTCTTTCGAGACATCAGTTGTCCTTTTGCTTTGATAGTAATTAAGAGGTCATCGAGACGTATAAAGTGTTCCAAATCCGCCTGCAACATACCAAGACCTCTTTTGGTGTTTCCACCAAGTCAATGTTTCATTTCCTTAGGTGAGGGACCATTCCACACATCTTAGTTGAAATTAGTTCTTAATTATCACACAAAATGGCGAAAGCGCCTATTGTCAGTACTTACACTACATACACTTAAAGTAATAACAGGCATGGAGTCAAACCACAAATTGACAGATAAATCCCGCCTACCTTTTGAAATCGGCAAATACTGAAAATACGACCGCGTAGCGGTCGTGAATTTGCCATGCCCCCCGCATTTTTTACAAGAAGAAACGGGCTTTCTGACGATGTCCAAACGACCCGTCTAGTAATACCCTTTAACCTCTTTTTCAAGTGGTTCTATCTCATGTATTAATTAATTTCGAAAACTCAATTTTGTTGGATTCCCCGTGAAGACCCTTCAAGTTCTAACGACTGATTGGAAAAAAAAATTATTTGAACACTATTGACAGATAAATCCCGCCTACCGTTCGAAATCGACAAATACTGAAAATACGACCGCGTAGCGGTCGTGAGTGTGCCATGCCCCCGCATTTTTTACGAGAAGAAACGGGCTTTCTGACTATGTCCAAATGGCCCGTCTAGTAATACCCTTTAACCTCTTTTTCAAGTGGTTCTCTCCCATGTATTGATTAATTTCGAAAACTCAATTTTGTTGAATTCCTCGTGAAGAGCCTTCAAGTTCTAACGACTGATTGGAAAAAGAAATCATTTGAAAACTATTGACAGATATATCCCGCCTACCGTTTGAAATCGACAAATACTGAAAATACGACCGCGTAGCGGTCATGAGTGTGCCATGTCCCCCCGCATTTTTACAAGAAGAAACAGGCTTTCCGACGATGTCCAAACGATCTGTCTAGTAATACCCTTTAACCTCTTTTCCAAGTGGTTCTCTCCCATGTATTAATAAATTTCGAAAACTCAATTTTGTTGAATTCCCCGTGAAGAGCCTTCAAGTTATAACGACTGATGGAAATAAAAACATTTGAACACTATTGACAGATAAATCCCGCCTACCCTTTCAAATCGACAAATACTTAAAATACGACCGCGTAGCGGTCATGAGTGTGCGCCATGCCCCCGCATTTTTTACGAGAAGAAAGGGGCTTTCCGACGATGTCCAAACGGCCCGTCTAGTAATACCCTTTAACCTCTTTTTCAAGTGGTTCTCTCTCATGTATTAATTAATTTCGCAAACTCAATTTTGTTGAATTCCCCGTGAAGAGCCTTCAAGTTCTAACGACTGATTGGAAAAAAAATCATTTGAACACTATTGACAGATTAATCCCGCCTACCGTTTGAAATCGACAAATACTGAGAATACGACCGCATAGCGGTCATGAGTGTGCCATGTCCCCCCGCATTTTCACAAGAAGAAAAAGGCTTTCCGACGATGTCCAAACGGTCTGTCTAGTAATACCCTTCAACCTCTTTCCCAAGTGGTTCTCTCTCATGTATTAATTAATTTCGAAAACTCAATTTAGTTGAATTCCCCCTTAAGAGCCTCCAAGTTCTAACGACAGATAGGAAAAAAAATTCATTCGAACACGTAGAATCAAATATGTATCTAACCTGTACATTTAGAAGTTTATGTTTCATGTTGAAGTCCCCCGAAGAAATATCACCTCTGGCTGTGTCTACACGTGAAACTAACATATCACGAGACAAATTGATGACCTCTCGGACAAAATTGAATATAGTCATATTAATTGAAATCACTTCCCAGCCCGATGTATTGAAT
Organism: Aphidecta obliterata; assembly: GCA_963966015.1. NCBI lineage: Eukaryota > Metazoa > Arthropoda > Insecta > Coleoptera > Coccinellidae > Aphidecta > Aphidecta obliterata. The sequence continues at coordinate 11,500,657 of OZ014436.1, forward strand.
ACCGCCCCCGCGGGGTGGGACCCCCGCGGCTAGCGATTTTCGTCCTCCTGTGAGCGCATATTTCCGAGCGGCTCCTTGTCGCAGCAGGCGTCTCCTAATCTTCCCAGCATGTCTGTCATATTCACACCAGATTATTCACCCATATGTGCGCACTGCAGGAACTTAACTCAATTTGTTAACCCTTGGACTTCTTACCTTTTGCCACTTAATCTTAGTCTAATAGATTAATATTCCTAATTGCCGCGATGGGATACACCTTGCTCGCAGTTATTCGTCATAGTTGCCTCCTGCCTGCGGCTTTTATGGGCGAAATCAGTCTTTCTCTGATGGTACCGACTGTTGTCGTTATCCACAATCAGCGATTTCTCACTTTTTCCACGAGTTTATATCATAGATTCGACTGTAACATAGCACCTCTTTCTTCAACTCAGAAAACTGTTGGTCGTGTTCAATCTTGCTCTACTATAAACCGATAGAGCATGCGTAGGGTCGCTAGAATAGATGTGCGCATGCTCTGCTCAGTTTGAAACCGACAGAGCATGCGTGGGGTCGCTAAGATGGATGAGCGCATGCTCTACTCAACTAGCAACCGTTATGGATTACTCTACGAACGAAGCCTTACAATAAAAGCTATAAAAATTCTCACGCACCTTTTCAAACGGATTCAGAAAGGTGTATTCCAGAAGGTTGCGGAATGATGAAGCAAAGGAATCGGAATCATGAAACGAGTAATACACGTCGTTAAAATTCATCGCTCAAAAATGTATGTTTTATTCCTTAAGTAGCATTTCATTGAGGAATTTCTGACGAAAACGATGTAAATCAAAATTTTCACATGAATTTCTGTTCTCATAAAGGATGGATCGTGATCATGTAAATGACAAATGCGAGACTCGAGTTGAACTTATCTTGAAGGTTTCAAGAATAAACGACCAACGTTGCCAAACTATAGTTAGATGTCATGCATATTTGAAAATTCAAATAAAAACATTTCCGGACTCGTTGACAACAAGGAAAATCATTAAAGTTATAGATACGAGAGGATAAATCAAGAAAATAAACCTGTTTACCTGTTTGCCTGCATGAGTGACAACTAATTAGATTATTCTCATGGTGGAAACAGTCGACACGTGTTGAAAATGCATAATGAACTCTTTTGAAACGCATGAAGATCAGAGATAAAAAATATGTTTCATATTCTATTCAATGAATATTATTTACTCCAATAACTATGGAAAATTATAACACGTGCATAGTGATGAAGCACTGCAAAATCTTAATGGTGTGAGAAATTCTGAGGAAGGGAACAGAGAGTACCTAGTTTATTCATCTTGAATATGATCATATTAGACACTTTGTTCGAAAATCTCATCCGTCAATTGTAAGGGCTAAAAATCGAGGTGACAAATTTCACAACTTCATTATCGAAATACACGAAAAACAATAAGAACAGGTGTTGAATATTTATTCCCAATTGTTTGTGGGTTATGAAATTTTCAAAATCCGTTTGAAGGATTTTGGTGAAGAATTTGGAGCGTTTCTTCAGTTTGATTGGACAGAAAGATGATATTGTGAAAAATAGGAGGTCATTTATGGCAACATCGTCTTTACCTTGAGACAACCTCGGAGGCTGCACGAGATGACAAGATACGGAGCTGTCGAGGTTCTACGAGCGAAGAGCACAAGCATACCGTTTATTTACCAACATCAAATATTGGACACCGAAGCACCTGTTCTAACTCGGTGTTCGCGGAAGAGATAAAGAAGAATATAGCTAGCTGGTCGAGATAATGTTTATTTAACAGAACACTCCGTTAAACCACCACTTGTTGTGTACTACATCTCGTCTTCCACAAAGAATTCCTGAATTTGCTTTTCAGATTTCGCACTTAAGTCTTGTTGTGAAATAGGATATCCATAGAGGAATATTAGTTTGATCGCATCTTCTTCTTAACGAGAAAAAAAGGCCATCCCATTCAATTTATATCGTACTGTTCTTATTCCCCTTCCCCAGAATCTAGAGATAGGAAGAACCGCGAATAATGAAGACTTGGATCCGATATCCCCGATAAAAATTCAAATTTTCGAAAACTTACGACTTCCATCGTATATATTATCGGAGGCATCAGGAAGTTCCACATTAATTTCTTCTTATTTGCTTTTAGCGAGAACGCCAAAAGCATAAGCTATGCATTTTGATTAGTCCAACCCCGTTTCGGCGTTATCATATTCATATTATATTCGGGGGTAAAAATCAAAGTGATGTTCTCCACTTCCCGATTCCTCTCATGAATATCTTAGATCCCGTCTCGTGAAACCCTTAAAAAAAGCAGCCGTCAAAGAGCCGACCGCAAGGGGTACGGGGTGCCACCTCACCCCGTGTTTTTTTATTTATCATCTTGAGCAAGCGAAACCGCCTGTTTTCATTTTAATTCGGATCAGGCCATCCAGCTAGTGCGAGATTTCATCAGGTTTTGTTTTCATTAATCAAGATATTGAAATTAAGTGGGTGGAAGTAGGGGGTGGTCGGGAGGTGTTGTATTTATGTCTATCGACAACATAAAAAATGGGATATACCTTCGTGTAAAATTATCAGCCCTTTCCTAACGACCATTCGTACTCGTACGCGAATGTTTCAGCCGCCTCCCTTAGCGGGACACACATTCCGGCCCTATGCCGTTCGGTAATTTCCGTCATAAAAATATCAATGGATGTTGGAACTGCGAAAAAATTATCGCGAACAGAGGGAAAGGCACTTGCGAACAACTGTTTCTATAATTCCTTTAAAATAATTTTTGAGAGTCGTATTTTAAGAGGGGTGTCTCGGTGTAAATGTAAGAGGCTAATGTCTTTACGGACTGTGAAGGGTGCAATCAAAATTTGCAAGTCTGATTTTTTTTTCGGCAGGGGCTCGCCGGATCCGATTATTCTTTAAAACACTGGAGATCTTCTCACCCCCCTTCGTTCTACTCAGTTAATGTCACGGGGAAAGTCATTGAGTCAAAAGTATTTACATTAATTCGAGACTGTCGCAACAGCTTGTAATAAGAATTTATATTTTTTTGCCCTCGAAACGAATTTTTGCTACCATTTTAATTAAAAGAGTATTTGTCTTGAACGAATTATTAATGATACTCTTCACGTTAGCAGGGAGGGGTGGTTTTCCTCTCCCTGCTTTCCTAGTGTAAACATGAAGTGTCCATATCGGGGCTATGAGAAATTATTGGCTGCTTATTTACGGATTCTTCGGCAATATTTTTCCCCCTGTCAAGCGAGTTTTTTAGCATACTAGTTTCATTTGTAAGGTTTTTCTTTGACAGTTTGTATAGTGACATACGTGGGCTGAATAAAAGATGCCCCTTCCTGGGTTTTTCCCCTTTTGTCTATAAGCGTCTCTATTATTACCTAACAACGTATGATGCAGCAATTATTCATTGAGAAATTGTTTACATTTTTGTTGCGGATTTTTTTTTGTTTCGAAGTATTAACATTTTGCCGACCTATTTCAAGGTCGTGGTAAGCTTTATATTTCGGAATCTCTCCAAATTTAAAACAATCTTTCGATTCATTTATTTTCTTTATTCTACGAATGTTAAATAAAATATCAAATTTATTTCGAGAAAATGTTCTTACTCATTTGCAAAAAAAATTTTATGGGTTCGACTTGCTGATGCCTTAATTCTTTCTAAAATTCGATAATTCACTAACTATCAATAGTGTAGCTTCACAGTGAAAATTATTCGATTGAGTTTAATTACACCAATGGGTGTTTTCAAAGGTGTGGATTTTTTTGGCAGGTGCTAGAACTCATCAAAATAAGTCGAAATTTTAAGTCAAAATTCAAAATATTCACCAGGGTCGAGTATTTCGAAATCAAAGTTACCCGCGAATCAGAGAAATAAGGTGGATAGGACGTGGTAGGTCGATTTCTCAGCCTTCACGCTCTCCGGATCCCAACCCCTATGATTTCTTCTTTTGGGGACATTTGAAAACATTAGTGTACAGTAACGGTGAGGTGAACTGAACTGAAAACAACGCAATGAAAAAGCTTGTGACATTATTCGTGAGCAAACTGATGTGATAGTTGCTGCACGTAATAATTCGTTATTACGCCGGGCAAGACACTGTGCACATCAAACGAATGGTAACCATTTCGAACAATTTCTGTGAACAATTTGGATCGATTTAATCGGCTAGTTTGAGGACTTCCTAATTTTTGAGCGCTCGTACTACTTACACGAGGGCTATATCATTTCGTCACGATGTCTGTATTTTTCGAATTTTGAGCCGAAAATGGTCTCAATCGACTAGGTTCGACTCACTGATGACGAATCCGTCGGAAAATTCGAGTCTGTCCGTCCGTCCGTATACATGATAACTCTCGAACGGAACGACTTAGAAACTTGAAATTTTCAGGGTAGGTTCAAATCTCAAATGCCGCGGTTAAGTTCGTTATTGGGCAAAATTCGACCAGGGGTTCCGTAAATATGGCCATTCGAATTTTTGTTCTCCGGATTACTTCGAAACTACAGATTCGATCGAGGTGAAATTTCGCACTCAGATGAAAAATGACGTGTTCAAGCTACATGCGAAATTTTGTCCAGCTCGCATCACCAGAACCATAGAAAATTGTAACTTTTGAACGGAAACGCCTAGGGAATTGAAATTTTCAGGATAAGTGTGTATCCCGATTGTCGTGATCACTTCCATCTATGTGCGAAATTATACAAGGGGTTCCGTGAATATGGTCGTTTGAAATTCAGTTTTCTTGATCATTTCAAAACTACAGATTCGATCGTGACGAAATTTTGTATACTAATGGAGAAAGATATATTCAAGCTACATTTCTCTAGATTGTATGACCAGAACCATAGAAACCATAGAAAATCATAACTTTCGAACGGAAAGGCCTAGGAACTCGAAATTTTCAGGATAGGTGTAGGTCTGAAATCTGGCGCTCACGTTTATCAATGAGCAGAATTATACTAGGGGTTCCGTAAATACGATCCTTTGAAATTTTGTTTTCTCGATAATTTCGAAACTACGGATTCGATCGAGATAAAATTCTGTATTTTAAACGAGAATGATATATTAAAGCAACATTTTGTTCAGATCACATGACCAGAACCATAGAAACCATAGAAAATTATAACTTCCGAAGGGAAAGGCCTAGGAACTTGACATTTTCAGGGTGGGTTTGGATCGCGAATATTGCGGTCACGTTCATCAATGAGCAAAATTAGACTAGGTGTTCCGTAAATATGGCCGTTCAAAATATTTTTTTCCTGATAATTTCAAAACCTCTGATTTGATTGGAATGAAATCCAGCACCTAGCTGAGGAATAATGTATTCAAACTACGTGCGAAATTTTGTTCAGATCGCATCACCAAGACTATAGATACTGTAGAAAATTCTTGCGAATTATCGAAAAAAAATTGGTCAGCTGAAGCACTGAGAAAGTCTCGAGTTTCGTCTAAGTTTGAGAATTTTTTCGACAGCTGTCGAAATTCCTTCAATTGTTTTCTAAAACTGGAAAATGCGAATTTACCTACAAGGTGGATGTACGAGCGCTCAAAAGCTCCTGCCTTCATGGCAGTGCTTTTCGTAATTTTTTTATGTTTATCTTCAAAAGGCACCCAGTGATGTCGGGTTGTGTCAAGATTTCTACTGATCAAACCCCTTTTAGTCCACGTGAGAAGAGTTCTCTCCTCAGTTTGAAATTTGAGGTTTATACCGTTCAGGTAAAATCTCCTAATAAAAGTTAAAAGAGAATATAAAAATTGGCTATAAAATCCAGCACTTTATTTACGTGCTGGAATGCATATGGCACCGTGATTCATGGCAGATCTCCTGACAGAGAGATAACACAATCAAGAGTCGTATTAAGATCTTGATGCCCAAGATTTTTCCATTTTTTTCGAATTGAATATTTTATATATGTAATAATAATAATAATAATTTATTGATCCTTTGGACATGTGTATACATGTATGGGACAAGTCAAAATATTGTAATAATAATCAACTTACGGCGAAATGATCTCTTTTAAGGAATTCTAGCACCTTCAAAAAAAAAGCCTCACCTTAAAAAACACTCTGTATATTTCGAGTTCCTAATTTTATTCGAAATAGTTTCCTATCATATCTGCATCATAATTTTCAGTGTTCGTGTACTTGAATCAACAAAGATAGGGAATGCCCAAAATTATTCTGGTCCTGATTTTTTTTTATTTCATGAAAGGTAAACGAAGGTGGTTGAAACAGTTGACATAACTGCAAACTTTGTCAGTTTGAAATAATTTCACCTATACACCTTGTATATTGAAGAAAAAAATGATCGGTAAAAATTAAGCAAAGCCACTTATACCATTGTTTTCACTTGTATCATAATATACTTCCATAGCAATGAAACCGAACCCCTCTTCCCATTCTAAGAAGGAAATAATACAGTTCATCGATTTCTATATTTGAGCCATAGCGGAGAATGTAAAAAAAAAGGTACGCCGTAAAAGGATTCCAATGGAAGCATTATTTTCAGTAAATAACATTTTCACAAGATAGAAAAGGTCGAAGCTCGACAATATGACCATTGAACCGACTCCTGCTATCGCTAGAGAGCAACAGGGATGATCTGCCGAAGCAGAGGTCTAATGCATATAAATTGATGTCTAGGTTTTTAGCACTCCAGATATCGGGATCGTTCTCTTTCCAGGGATCACACGGGATATACTGGAGGATTCGAAAAGTTCCTGAATAAAATCAGGATTCATTCTTGAAATGATCCCTTGATCATCAAATGATGAATGATCAATATCGACCACCTTTTTCTAGTTTTGAGATTCACCTTCCCATATGTTCGGAAAGAAGTGAGAAAAGTTTCCATACTTTTTTTTATCGCTGTCAAAGTGACAAAACTTTTGATTGAATTCATCATTCGAAATGTTGAAGTTCGCAAATAGTTTTCCACGAGTCGATGTGATGTGTTAAGTCAACCTATCAACAGATGTCTGTGGCTGATTCACAATCAGTTTTTGCGATGAGTTCAGAGGAAACGCACATAATTCATAGATTTTTATCAGAAATCGAATTTGTGGTCATTGCGTATTCATTGAATCAACCGTTTTGACATTTCGGGAAGTGTTGTGAGAGGTGAATTCGATCAATACCAAATAGTATGAGGACAACCGAAATAAAGGTAACAAAATGTATTTTAATAGAGGTTGAGTTACCGGAGGATTAGGAATTTTGCTAAAAAAATATATTTTTAATCGTTACGAACTGAAAGCGGTGATTTCCAAGCAATGTGAAGAAAATAATTCAAGGAAAATTTTCCATATCTTTATTTTCAATATACAGTCTGGATCTTGTGAAATTGGCAATAATCTGTTTTTACTGAAATAGGTAGTCCCAATTTCTTCAAAATATTCAATCCGATGATGAGAACGTTCATAGAGTTATCTCCAAATACAAATCGCGATGTGAGAAATTTCCTTATTCACAGAAACAATGAAAATTTGACATTTCGAAAATGTAGTGAGGTGATTTTGATATAATCGAAAAATATCAAATTGTACGAGGAAAACCAAAAGAAAGGTAACAAAATGCATTTCAATTGAGGTTGGGATATCGGAGGATTAGAAAGATATTAATTTTGCTAAGAAAATTTATTTTTCATTGTTGAAATGAATCAAGTTCAATCGTTACGAACTGAAGCTCTGATTTCCGAGAAATATGAAAAAATTACGAAAAGCACTGCCGTGAAGTCAGGAGCTTTTGAGCGCTCGTACATCCACCTTGAAGGTAGATTCGCATTTTCCAGTTTGAGAAATCACTTGAAAGAATTTTCGACAGCTGTTAAAAAAATTCTCAAACTTAAACGAAACTCCAGACTTCATGTCAGTGTTTCAGCTGACAAATTTTTTTCGATAATTCGCTAGAATTTTCTACATTATCTATGGTCCTGCTGATGCGATCTAGACAAAATTTCGCACCTAGTTTGAATACATTATTCTTCAGCTAGTTGTATCTGGTCATTCCAATCCAATCAATAGTTTCGAAAATATCAGAAAAAAAATATTTTGAACGGCGATATTTACGGAACCCCTGGTCTAATTTTGCTCATTGATGAACGTGACCGCAATATTCGCGATCCAAACCCACCCTGAAAATTTCAAGTTCCTAGGCCTTTCCGTTGAAAAGTTACAATTTTCTACGGTTCTGGTCATGCGATATGGACAAAATATTGCTTGAATATATCATTCTCGATTAAAATAAAAAATTTCATCTCGATCGAATCCGTAGTTTCGAAATCATCGAGAAAACAAAATTTCAAACGACCGTATTTACGAAACCCCTAGTATAATTCTGCTCATTGATAAACGTGAACGCGACATTTCAGATCCACACCTACCCTGAAAATTTCAAGTCCCTAGGCCTTTCCGTTGGAAAGTTATGATTTTCTATGGTTTCTATGGTTCTGGTCATGTGATCTGGAGAAATGAAGCTTAAATATATCATTCTCCATTAGTATACAAAATTTCGTCACGATCGAATCTGTTGTTTTGGAATTATCAAGAAAACTGAATTTCAAACGACCATATTTACGGAACCCCTAGTATAATTTTGCTCATAGATGAACGTAATTACGACATTCGAGATCCAGACCTATCCTGAAAATTTCCCTAGGCGTTTCCGTTCAAAAGTTACAATTTTCCATGGTTTCTATGGTTCTGGTCATGCCATCTGGACAAAATTTCACATGTAGCTTGAACACCTCATTCTCCATTTGAGTGCAAAATTTCATCTCGATCAAATCTGTAGTTTTCAAGTAACCAGGGGAACAAAACTTTGATCAGCCATATTTACGGAACCCCTGGTGGAATTTGGCCCATTAACAAACTCAACCGAGGCATTCGGGAACTGAACCCACACTGAAAATTCCAAGTCTCTAGGTTGTTCCGTTCGAGAGTTATCGTGCTTCCGGGCGGCCGGACGGACAGACTCGAATTTTCCGACAGATTCGTCATCAATCGAAAACGATAATGAGTACGTTCATAGAGTTATCTCCAACTGTGACGTGAGAAACTTCCTTATTCACAGAAACAAATAAAGTTTTGACATTTCGAAAATGTAGTGAAGTTATTTTGATGAGGTCGAAAAATATCAAATTGTACGAGGAAAACCGAAAGAAAGGTAACACAATGCATTTTAATTGAGGTTGGGAAATCGAAGGATTAGGAAGTTATTTTTTTGCTAACAAAATATATTTTTTATTGTTGAAATGAATCAATAAGTCTAATCGTTACGAACTGAAGCGTTGATATGGAAAAAGGAATTCAAGGAAAGTTTTCCATGTCTTCATTTACCGCAGTATACAGTCTGGATCTTGTGAAATTGGTAATAATCTGTTTTTACCAAGCGGGTCCCAATTTCTTGAAAAAATTTTTAGGGAATCAATACGATAATGAATAGGGTCATAGAGTTATTTCCAAATAGAAATCGTGATATGAAAAATTTCCTAATTCCCTGGAAAATAAGAAAGTTTTGACATTTCAAAAATGTAGTGAGGTGAATTTGATGAAGTCGAATAATAGTATGAGAAGAACCGAAATAAAGGGAACAAAATGCATATTAATTGAGGTTGGGATATCGAAGTATTAGGAAGTTATTAATTTTGTTAACAAAACAAATTTTTATGGTTGAAATGAACCAAGCTCAATTGTTACGAACTGAAACTATAATTTTCAATCAAGAGAATGGCAAAAATGTTTGTCTTTATTCACCCCAATTTACAGTATGGCCTTGTTATATTTGCAATAATCAATTTCCATATTTTTTTCAAATATTTCTTGCAATTAAGATGATACTCCGAGTGCGACGTAAAATTTTCCATGTTTATCGATATGTGCGTATTGACCGGCATGACATGGCACTTTCCGAGCAACCCATCTTTATCGACTGTCGCCCGAAGAGGTGGAATCAACACCTTCTGGATATCGTTTGGTTCCACCTGATTCCCTCTTCCATTAATGAAAGTGGATAGATCTCATTTCGGACAAGCCAGAGATAGCGGACAACGGCTACCGTTCCTCTTTACAGAAGAACACAAAGTCGTGTTCCATATAAATATCGTTTAACGAATGCACCGGCAGCAGTTGGAATGTTTTGTTGTGACACGCTGTAAAAAAAAAACAGTGAGAACGGCGCCACTCTACGATGACTTTAAGAGGGCGTGTGGAAGAAATATAGGTAGTCGAGTGTAGCCGCTTTACCTAAGAAAACATGAGATTTCAATTAAAACGACACGTTCAATAATGAGGGACCAGATTTATTGTCTTTGCCGATTAATATGCCTACACGAATACACCGTCCATCACGCGACAACAAGATTTCAAGACCTCATCTTCTGACGCTCGTTTAAGTGTTATTATTATTGGTTTCATGTTCCCGATGAAAACTGCAAGCTATTCAACGTATCAATATGCTGGGTGAATATTTGAGTTGTTCCAAAGGGTTTAATTGAAAGTTGAGACACGTAGAGTGGTTTTAGGGAATGTTTTGGAGGCAAATTAGCTCGCGAAGAGTTGGTGACATTTCTTTCGGATTTTTGCGGAACGAGTACAATCAAATAAGGCTGCAGAGTCATTAATGATGTATAAAGCGGTCTCGGGAACATTTCATGACAAAATTCTTCGCCTAGTTGCAGCGAGTATGAAGTATTGACGAGATATGATGCGATAAATATCTTTCATGTGTGGTCGAATTACTCGAAACTGGTTTGAGCATACTTCCAACATGTTGAATAAGAAGATCGAATGCTAATCCTAAATGTGATTATATTTTATTCATCAATTTTGATTGTATAACAGGATTGATCTCGAATGACATCTCAGATTTGACTTTGTCACAATACAGAATCCGATTTTGGGCCCCAAGATATGAATTCAATAATCTCGGTGATTTTCATTATGACTTTTCTTCTTCTTCTTCGATAGGCTGCCTACCTTAAAATTGGTCGAATATTGGGATCTGCGACTTTCTCACAATATATTTCCCATAAAATGATAGAGTAATTATTCGAAAAAACTTCGGTCTGCAATATCTCGAAGATTCCCAACCTACGAGTGAAATATTTTTACGACCATCGAACTAGCAAAAGACAATTCGATTTTTTTTATATGTCATTCGGTGTTTTATCTCGCCACATCCACAGATGTTATGAGGTATTTCTGCCATTATATAAGTGCCAGAACATGAAGCGAAGCCACAATTGTTTGCGGTTTCACTCTCGAACAGCCTTCAAAATTGACTGGTTTTTTTAAATTTCCATTTCAAGTTTTCGAATCGAACGTAAAAGGCATTCTATAATTTTATACCGGATGTCCACTCGAAAGAAGCGTCAAGAATTATATTGAAAAAATCTCCTATACTCCAAGCTTCACACCAAGGTTCAAGGGCAACATCTGGGTATTTTTCCTCATTTTGAACCCTTGCCACGGAACTGCATCAATCTATTTCCCAATAATTAACACTGTTCTCATTAATTAAAATCTCTTGACAACGCCATGTCGTGAATATGCATGGTGGTTCTATGTACATCACTTTATATACGTCTGCAATTGATCATCATCGTTAGGATGATGAATGAGGTGACTTCAACGTGATACGAACTGATAGCAATTTCATTTTCACGAAGAGCTTTCTATCAGGACCAAAATAATTTGATCCTGCCTTGAAACCATTCGGTATTTCAGGCAATTTTTTTTTGGATCGGATATTTAACAAACAGTCAATTTAATTACATTTGTGAACACGGACGTTCCTAATGAATTCATTAATATCGTGAGGAACCTCCTGGAATGATCAACCAGAAGCATCATAATATATTTGAAGAAAATATAAATTGGTGCTTTGAAATTAACATCAATTAAGATTTCTATCGATAAACGTGGTCTCATTCAGGAACTGATATATTACGAAGCGGTATAGGCGGGCAGTGGTTATTTATTTGATCTTTGGTTTCATGAAGACATTAATTTTTTCAATCCTTTTCACCAGAGAATTATCATTATCAAGGATCATATTATGAGATACGGAAAAATGAAAATATATACACTATTTTGAGGGGAGATTTTTACAAGCTTTTTTGGTATATTTGACTGAAGCTATAACTTCCCTTGTCATTTTGTTGATATTCCCAAAATCTAAACGATGGTGGATAGCGCCGTTCTAGGGGAGATTACCCCTATGGTATTTTATTTTTATTTTTTTTATTATTATTATTTTTTTTTTCGGAAATTTTAATTTGTTTTTATGGTATTGCATTGAAGAGGAGATGTCGCTCATTGATAATAAGCGGAATCCTATCAATTCTAACGTGTGGAAGATTTATTTGCTTGATTGAAATTAAAAAAAAAATTCATTTGACAGGTGAAAATCTAATTGGTGGTAGATAGGGCCCTGAATTTTTCTTCGAACATGACCTATCTGCGTAATTTTCCCGAAAAAAAATTATCTAGTATTTTCACTTTTCATTCTGAAGTTGCGGTGGAGATGCTCTACTAGCGCAAATATCCCTACAATAAATAGACTCAGTGGCTTTCTTGGATTTACCCAACGGGTGCTTCAACCTCCATAAAAAAAAAAGATTATAGAATTCCCATGTTTCCTCTGGCAGTACCAAATATTGCGTTTAAGAGGGGGTCTACCCCTTAGTTTTTTTGACCTAAAAATAAAAAATTTCTATATTGATTTATGATTATGAAGTGGGCAGATCGCTGATTAATAAAATCCATACTCAATTGATTATGACAAGGAAAAGGGGAGATTTGGAGGATTGAAAAAATTTCATCTCACAGTTGAAAAAATTCAAAAGTGCACAAAGGGTAGCGATATTTTTCATCGGATTTCGCGACCTCGAAATCCATATCAAACTTGGTATGCCAAAAAAATTATTTAATTTTTTCAACTTTCATTTTTGAGTTGCGGTCGGGAGGCTCTACTTGCGCAAATATCTCTGAAAAAAAACGACTCGGTGGTTTTCTTGGATCTACCCAACAGATTCTTAAACCTCGATATCAACAAAATATTAGAAAATTCTCATGTTTCCTCTGGGATAAACAGATATAATAGCTTTTTAGAGGGGGTCTAACCCTTAGTTTTTTTGACCTAAAAATCAAAAATTTCTATATTGATTTATGATAATGAAGTGGGCAGATCGCTGGTTAATAAAATCCATACTCCATTGATTATGACAAGGAAAAGGGGAGATTTGGAGGATTGAAAAAATTTCATCTCACAGTTGAAAAAAAATCAAAAGTGCACATGGGGTAGCGATTTTTTTCATCGGATTTCACGACCTCGAAACGCTTTATTTCCATATCAAACTTGGTATGCCAAAAAAAATATTTAATTTTTCCAACTTTTATTTTTGAGTTGTTTTCGGGAGGCTCTATTTGCGCAAATATCGCTAAAAAAAATCGACTCAGTGGTTTTTTTGGATCTACCTAACAGATTCTTAAACCTCGATATCAACAAAATATTATAGAATTCCCATGTTTCCTCTGGGATAAACAGATATAATAGCTTTTAAGAAGGGGTCTACCCCTTAGTTTTTTTGACGTAAAAATCAGAAATTTCTATATTGATTTATAGGTATGGGGTAAAAAAATTATTTAATTTTTTCAACTTTCATTTTTGAGTTGCGTTCGGGAGGCTCTACTTGCGCAAATATCGCTGAAAAAAATCGACTCGGTGGTTTTCTTGGATCTACCCAACAGATCCTTAAACCTCGATATCAACAAAATATTATAGAATTCCCATGTTTCCTCTGGGATAAACAGATATAATAGTTCTTTAGAGAGGGTCTACCCCTCAGTTTTTTTGACCTGAAAATAAAAAATTTCTATATTGATTTATGATAATGAAGTGGGCAGATCGCTGGTTAATAAATCCATACTCAATTGATTATGACAAGGTAAAGGGGAGATTTGGAGGATTGAAAAAATTTCATCTCACAGTTGAAAAAAAATCAAAAATGCACATAGGGTAGCGATTTTTTTCATCGGATTTCGCGACCTCGAAACGCTTTATTTCCATATTAAACTTGGTATGTCAAAAAAATTATTTAATTTTTCCAACTTCAATTTTTGAGTTGCTTTCGGGAGGCTCTATTTGCGCAAATATCGCTAAAAAAAATCGACTCAGTGGTTTTCTTGGATCTACCTAACAGATTCTTAAACCTCGATATCAACAAAATATTATGGAATTCCCATGTTTCCTTTGGGATAAACAGATATAATAGCTTTTTAGAAGGGGTCTACCCCTCAGTTTTTTTATCTAAAAATCAGAAATTTCCATATTGATTTATGATAATGAAGTGGTATAGGTATAGGTACAGGGTAGCGATTTTTTTCATCGGATTTCGCGACTTCGAAAGGCTATATTTCCATATCAAACTTGGTATGCCAAAAAATTTATTCAGTTTTTCCAACTTTCATTTTTGAGTAGCGTTCGGGAGGCTCTACTAGCGCAAATATCGCTAGAAAAAATCGACTTCGTCGTTTTCTTGGGTCTACCCAACAGATTTTTAAACCTCGATATTAGAAAAATATTATAGAATTCCCATGTTTCCTCTGGGAGAAATAGATATAGCGTTTTAGAGGAGGTCTACCCCTTAGTTTTTTCGACCTAAAAATCAAAATTTTCTATATCGATTTATGATAATGAAGTGGGAGGTCGCTGGTTAATGAAATGCAAACCTCTATTGATTCTGACTCGAGGAACACGAGATATACATGATTGAAAAAAAAATTTCATTTGACAGGTGTTAATCTAAGGGGGAGCAGATAGGGCTCTGAATTTTTCTTTATCGAATGGTTTCCCTGAAACCTACATTTCCATACCAAAATTGACCATAGCTGCTCTGGTTTGCTCGAACAAAATTTCAGTTTTCATTTTCTAGTTCGAAGGGGCCTACTGAAGAAAATGTCACACTGAATAATCGATAACGTGCTTTCGCTGATTAAATTGGATTGGCTGAATAAAATCTAAAACCAAAAATAGTCATAGGCTGGAAATTCTCTGTGGACTGCAAAACAGATTTTTAGGGGGGGTTTACAAGTTTGGTATTTTTGGACGAAAAATTTCGAATACACTCTTATGAGACTCGAATAGAGAGGATATGTCGCTGATTTATAATCAGCGAACCTCCATCCATTTTGACTAATAGAACAAGAGAATTGCTCACGCTACAAAAATGAATAATATTGCATCAATACTTTCTAGATTGAAACTTCTCCTTTTCCCTACATGTTTCATTCTCTATCCCCATGAGCGAAAGAGCGCACGTGTCCAAATTGACACTACCGAACTGATGAATAGAAATAATGCCAATTGTTTGCATTGTGCAATTTCCTTCAAGTGACGTGTATCAGGAAATTGCTGCCAATCCTGTACGACCCTTGCGATAAGATATCCCACAAAAGACTTGGCTGATTTAATAAAATAGTTTTCGATTGCCAAACTATCGCCACTCTTCGGACGGATCTTATACACCCGAATATAGGAGAAACAGGGAAAATCGAACACGAAGATTCGTTATTTTCACGTAAGTTTGTATTGAATATTGAAAATTTGGGGAAAGAATAAGAAAACGTACCCTGTATAATAGTTAGTCCATACAGAAATGGCAATTAATTGGCTAATGTGCGCCAGATCAAAGAAATCTTCGTAAATATATTTCCTCCGGAAAAAAATCCCAATTGGAGAAATACCACACATAATCGTCCTTCGATTCATTCTCCCCCATGCGGACGGTCCATCATTCCTCTCTCAAAAACTTGCAACCAGGTCGGTTTTTATAATTGAGGTCTGTTCCCGAATACCTTGAGACTTATTTGACAATTTCGCATCCTCCGTTGGAATATTCGCGGAATGGCCGAATCGTGTGCCAAAACTCCGATATAAAATCCAAACTGACACAGTAGCACAAGATAAATTAATTGCTTGTTAAAATATCTTTGCATTACATCGTAAACCTGTCTGGTCGACTCGTTTGATAAAACATTTTTCATTTTGGATTAATTGTCGTTGAGGAATGAGGGAAAACTTTGTGTTGATTCAATTATTTTAGCATCATAAGAAATTCTGAATGAAAAGTAGCAAAAACCCATTTATTGTCAGCGAAGAAATGCAAGGTCATTTTATATAAATACCTAGTATCAAGGAGAAGCAACAATATACTTTGCATCCTACGCAGATGATATGAGCAAACCAATTACTTGACATAACTGTGAAATTTGCGGTGTCGCTTCATTCATGGTTCCATTACTTATTCATGTTGTGGTCCCACTAGTACAAAACAGTCATGGTGAAGATATTCGGTTTCTGTTGACATTCTGTTAATTCGATCTGGAAATGTTTGAGTTCAGGAATTAAGTTGGAACAAAGTTCTAGCCATTCCCTAGAATAATTAGTATAATAGCACATTCCATTTGTACCTGGTTGAATTTCCCAAACTCTCAAGGAGGAAAATAGCTCGATAAATCATTCGTGTAATGCGGTAGAGCGTAAGCAGACATCTATGAGATGCTATTATCATAATAAGCTGAGGGGGCTCCTTCAGGATACAAGGTACAATATGGCCTACATTGAGTCATTACGGAGACGACTTTAATGAAAGCGAGTTAACATGCATGATTCAACTGCCAGCTATTCAAACGTTGTCTCGACAAACTGCAAATCCTTCATGAATAATGCAACTCGGCGTTCAGATGTTGCAGGAGATTAAAAAAAATTTCCAATTTTATGATTAATATCGAGATAGGTTTCTTCATCGCTTCTCATCAGACTCAGAGGAAGAGTGATACTACTCTATAATAAGGGATTGGAATAGACTATTTATATGTATAAATTTCTTTCATCCAAAATAAACATTGTTCGTCATATAATATTTAAAATTTCAAAACTATTAGAAGTAAAGCTTTGTAGTAAAAAACACTAGATTGAATATCAGCAAACAAACCCACTTTCTGATGGTTTCATGTTGAATAGTTCTTCAGCAATATTTTTTTGAACTTCATCTCCTGTTTGCACTTGACACAACTACTGATTGAAACTCTTAGAAGAAGAGCTTTGTAGAAAAAAATACACGATCAAATATTAGTAAAAAACTCACTTTTCGATAGTTTCATGTTGAATAATTCTCCAGCAATATTTTTTCCTTATTCTTCTTCTTCGGTTTCCATCAGAGTAGTTCTACAACAATAATAATTAAAGATTGGAATCGAACATTTCCGCATATAAAAATTTCCCGAATCCAAAATAATCATTGTTCTTCATAAATATTCGGAATTTCAATACTCTAAGATTGTAAAGAATACTCGATTGAATATCAGCAAAAAAACTCAGTTTTTGATGGTTTCATGTTGAATAGTTCTTAAGCAATTTTTTTTTAATTTTATCTTCTGCTTTTAGCCATTGAAATTAACTACTGATTCTTCTTCTTCGATTTTCATCGGAGGGGGAGTTCTACAACAATGATATTGAAAGATTGGAATCGAATCTCTCCATATAAAAATTTCCTGAATCCAAAATAATCATTGTTCTGCATAAATATTAAAAATTTCGAAACTCTTAGAAGAAGAGCTTTGTAGAAAAAAATACACGATCAAATATTAGTAAAAAACTCACTTTTCGATAGTTTCATGTTGAATAGTTCTCCAGCAATATTTTTTCCTTATTCTTCTTCTTCGGTTTCCATCAGAGGAGTTCTACAACAATAATAATCTAAGATTGGAATCGAACATTTTCGCATATAGAAATTTCCCGAATCCAAAATTTCAATACTCTAAGATTGTAAAGAATACTCGATTGAATATCAGCAAAAAAACTCAGTTTTTGATGGTTTCATGTTGAATAGTTCTTAAGCAATTTTTTTTTAATTTTATCTTCTGCTTTTAGCCATTGAAATTAACTACTGATTCTTCTTCTTCGATTTTCATCAGAGGAGGAGTTCTACAACAATGATATTGAAAGATTGGAATCGAATGTCTCCGTATAAAAAATTCCTGATTCCAAAATAATCATTATTCTCCATGAATATACAAAATTTCGAAACTCTTAGAAGAAGAGCTTTGTAGAAAGAAATACACGATCAAAAAAACTCACTTTTTGATAGTTTCATGTTGAATAGTTCCCCAGCAATATTTTTTTTCTGATTCTTCCTCTTCGGTTTTCATCAGAGGAGTTCTACGAGAATGATAATAACAGTTTGGAATCGAACATTTCCGCATATAAAAATTTCTCGAAACCAGACTAAAATAATCATTTTCTTCATTAATATTCGAAATTCCTCTTAGAAGTAGAGCTGTGTAGTAAGGAATACTCGATTGAATAGCAGATGAAAAACTCAGTTTTTGTTGGTTTTATGTTGAATAGTTCTTTAGCAATTTTTTTCAACTTTATCTTCTGCTCTTAAGCCTTTGAAATTAACTAGTTAGCTTCAATTATTTATTGATTTTCCAGAAAGTTCATGTGAAGATTTCAAATAGAAATAGCCATAATTTTTCCACATATCTACAGTTTTTCCGAGACTAATGCGTGACACAAACGTCTTTTTCGATTTCCCTCATGAAATACAGTTATTGTACCAGGAGTTGATAAAATTCTCGTCTCTGATTTATCGGTTGATTTCGCGAATGAAATTAACCAACTTTTAAGTGAAAGAACTGGACGTCCAATAAATTACGGAACTCCACTCATGCTCCAAGATTCATAGTTATTCCTTTCTGAAAGGAATTGCAAAAAAACTGACAGATATCTAACGAGACGTTAAATAATTATTTACGTGTCCGTAATCGCAGTCTTCAGTGTGTAAATGAAGAAAGCCGAGAATGTGCTTCCACCGCGAATAACTCAATGTGCGACTGGGGAATAATTAGGCCACTTAGGAACAATCTTCATAAATCACTTAATCTGAAGTTCTGATTTCTTCGCGGAATCTGGAGGTATGTGTTGCGTGTTAGAGGTGCTGGAAATCTTCACACCTAAAGGGTTATGAAAATGTAAGCTGCGTTCAGCACCTGCTAGGGAGAAATGTTTTTTCTTACACCGGAGATTCAGTTTCTGCCACGAATTCGCACATGGACTCGGGTCAGGAACCGAGGATTATGTTGGGGGCTGAAGTGGAAGGACATTCACGTATAACCCTTCCTTGGGTGCAGCCGGAAATCGGTATCGACATCTCCAGCGTCGGCCTCGCCGATAGTCGATTGTAGAGACCGGTCGGGCTCATCACATCGTCATTAAGCGTTCGGAAGTTCCTCATTTGAAATGCGGCACGAGTAGAGCCGTTACCACCACATGCCCACTGACAACTTTACGAGGAGCACCACTTCAAACCACATGTTACACTTTTGGGCTGTTGGTTTATGTCCGCTACATGACACCCCTGTTGGGGACATCTTTGCATATTCGGATGGCCGTGCGACACCGGCTTCCGCGACATCTGAATTCGCGCGTATACCGGGGGCACAGAAGTAGAAACGGTTTTCCTTTTACTCAAACATGATATCGCATAAGGACGCTTCAGTGCAACTGATTATATATTGTATAAAATATTTTTTTGATTTATTTTTTTCGGGACCACCCCCGTATTTTCACGGCAATATTATTTTATGGCCCGTTTCGCACCCCCGTGAAAAATGTTATGCCCAAATTTCACGAGGTACGAGGTAATCAGCAACGACTGTCATTTTAGACACTCTTTACACGAGAACCGATGTTACAACGCCCATTATAAGGGTAGTTTCGTGCACATATCCCCTTCGATAATAAATGTGGCATCTAATGATTGAAGTTGTGGGAATCTCGCGATTTACCCAGGATTTCCGTTGCATGGTGCGGCCAATTTGAATTTTATGTTTTTTTTCGGGGATCTTAGCGCTGACGATAATAAGCCGCGTATAAAAATGTAGGTTGTCCGAATATAAAATGATTATCCTTCTTTTTTTGGCAAATCCAGTGAATGGATATTTTTGTCGTGATTTTTCCAGGAATTTGGTAGCATGGAGGAAAGGCTGTGCAGCCAATATAAATTTCTGTGTTTTTTTTTCGAGGATCCCAACGCTGGCGATGATATGACGCGTATAAAAATGTCGGTTGTCCAAAAATAAAGTGATTCTACTTCTTCTTTTGGCAAATCGAGTGGATCGACGTTTTTGTCGCGGTTTTTCCAGGACTTCCGTTGCATGGAGGAAAGGCTGTGCGGCCAAAATAAATTTCTGGGTTTTTTTTCGAGGATCTCAACGCTGATGATAATAGGCCGCGTATAGAAATGTTGGTTGTCCGAATATCAAATGATTATACTTCTTTTCTTGGCAAATCAAGTGAATCGACATTTTTGTCGTTGTTTTTTACAGGACTTTTGTAGCATGGAGGAAAGGCTGTGCGGCCAATATGAATTTCTGTGTTTTTTTTCGAGGATCCCAACGCTGGCGATGATATGAGGCGTATAAAAATGTCGGAGGTCCAAAAATAAAGTGATTCTACTTCTTCTCTTGGCAAATCAAGTGGATCGACGTTTTTGTCGCGATTTTTCCAGGACTTCCGTTGCATGAAGGAAAGGCTGTGCGGCCAATATAAATTTCTGGGTTTTTTTTCGAGGTTCTCAACGCTGACGATAATAGGCCGACTATAGAAATGTTGGTTATCCGAATATCAAATGATTGTACTTCTTCTCTTGGCAAATCAAGTGAATCGAAATTTTTGTCGTTGGTTTTTTCAGGACTTTTGTAGCATGGAGGAAAGGCTGTGCGGCCAATACAAATTTCTGGGTTTTTTTCGAGGATCTCAATGCTGACGATAATAGGCCGACTATAGAAATGTTGGTTATCCGAATATCGAATGATTGTACTTCTTCTCTTGGCAAATCAAGTGAATCGACATTTCTGTCGTTGTTTTTTACAGGACTTTTGTAGCATGGAGGAAAGGCTGTGCGGCCAATATAAATTTCTGTGTTTTTTTTCGAGGATCCCAACGCTGGCGATGATATGAGGCGTATAAAAATGTCGGAGGTCCAAAAATAAAGTGATTCTACTTCTTCTTTTGGCAAATCGAGTGGATCGACGTTTTTGTCGCGGTTTTTCCAGGACTTCCGTTGCATGGAGGAAAGGCTGTGCGGCCAAAATAAATTTCTGGGTTTTTTTTCGAGGATCTCAACGCTGACGATAATAGGCCGCGTTAAAAATGTAGGTTGCCCGAATATCAAATAATTATACTTCTTCTCTTGGCAAATCAAGTGAATCGATATTTTTGTCGTGATTTTTCCAGGACTTTTGTAGTATGGAAGGAAGGCTGTGCGGCCAATATAAATTTATGTGTTTTTTTTTTTCCGAGGATCTCAACGCTGACGATAGTAGGCGGCGTATATAAGTGCTGGTTATCCGAAAATCAAATGATTATACTTCTTCTCTTGGCAAATCACGTGAATCGACATTTTTGTCGTAATTTTTCCAGGACTTCCGTAGTATGGAGGAAAGGCTGTGCGGCCAATATAAATTTCTGTGTTTTTTCCTCGAGGATCTCAAAGCTGACGATAATAGGCCGCGTATAAAAATATTGGTTGTCCGAATATCAAATAATTATACACACATCGGAAAGGTCTAGGGATATTCGTACAAAATCATACTGCCTGAAAAAAAACTTTTTCATCGTTTAAACTGTACTACGAATGTACTGAACAGTTCATTTGACCCGTTTGAATAAGCCTTTTTTCGGAAAAAATGTGAAAATATAATGAAAAAACTTAACAAACATGATAGATGGAAAGAGTAAATTCTATAAGTACTCAGTATTTCGATTTAATTCTGTCTATAGTGTTCTTCAATAGTATTGTTGCATTGAGAATATTATGTTTTACTATGAAACGACGACATTGTTTGTCTTCAGACGAGATGAATCCAGCAGTAGGCCATCTTCAAGCTGGCCTGCGACAAGTCGAAGTAGCTGAGCGGATGGGTGTTTCCCAAAGAGTCATAAGTTGTTTATGGAGGCATCTCAGGGAAACTGGAGGTCCGGCTGAACAACACCAAGGACGTAGACGCTGTACAACGGCAAGTCAGGGTAGATTTTTATTGCCAAGTGTTAGAAGACACCTTACAATCACAGCACCTGAATGGTTATGGAATTGCAGCGAGCGCATAACTTAACCGTTGGGCGAGATTATGTGAGAAATCGTCTGCACGAAGCCAATCTTCATATTCGAAGACCAATTTGATGTTCTTCTCTCTCTAGAGGCAATCGCGCTGCCAGAGTAGACTGGTGCGAAGAATATCAAAATTGAGATGCAGATAATTGGCCAACAGTTTTGTGCACTGATGATTCCAGATTTGGATTTAATCCAGTTTCTTGTCGGACACGATTGTGGAGGCGATTCGGGAACATGGAACGTTGAAGAAATGTTTAGGAAGTTCACAAATACTGAGGCAGTACAATAATGATATGGGGCGGAATAATTATAGGCGGCAGAACCGACCTCGTTTTTCCAAATGGTTTCCTGACAGGTCAGCCGTATGTGGATAATATTCTTCAACCCATTGTGCCTTTATTTGCTGGTGCTGTTGGTGCAAACTTTCGCCTAATGCATAATAATGCCCGTCCCCATACCGCGGCGATTGTGACGAATGGATTGGAAAACGAGGGAATTGAAATATTGCCATGGCCCGCACAATCCCCGGACCTTCATCCGATTGAGCTTGTATGGGACATGCTTCAACGTGGAATCACTCCCATTTTGGGCAATATCCAAAATGCTCTTCAATTCTGAGGGCTTCTAACCACACGATGGGCAAGTATACCTCAATCGGTCATTGGCAATATCATTTTGACTATGAACAATAGGTGTAGAGCTGTTCTAAACTAACGTGGAAGTCATACTCTTCATTAGTTAGTTTTCGCATACTTGATCATTTTTTGAGCGCTCGTAATACTTACACGAGGGCTATATCATTTCGTCACGATGTCTGTATTTTTCGAATTTTGAGCCGAAAATGGTCTCAATCGACTATGTTCGACTCACTGATGACGAATCCGTCGGAAAATTCGAGTCTGTCCGTCCGTATACACGATAACTCTCGAACAGAATGTCCTAGAAACTTGAAATTTTCAGGGTAGGTTCGAATCTCGAATGCCGAGGTTAAGTTCGTTATTGGGCAAAATCCGCCTAGGGGTTCCGTAAATATGGCCGCTCGAAATTTTGTTTTCCTGATTACTTTGAAACTACAGATTCGATCGAGATGAAAATTGGCAATCCAATAGAAAATGAGGTGTTCAAGCTACGTGCAAAATTTTGTTCAGCTCGCATCACCAGAACTATAGAAACCATAGAAAATTGTAACTTTTGAACGGAAACGCCTAGGTACTTGAAATTTTCAGGATAGTTGTGGATCTCGATTGTCGTGATCACTTTCATCTATGAGCAAAATTATACTAGGGGTTCCGTGAATATGGTCGTTTGAAATTTAGTTTTCTTGATAATTTCAAAACTACAGATTCGATCGTGAAGAAATTTTGTATACTAATGGAGAATGAAATATTCAAGCTACATTTCTCTAGATCGCATGACCAGAACCATAGAAACCATAGAAAATCATAACTTTCGAACATAAAGGCCTAGGGACTTGAAATTTTCAGGATAGGTGTAGATCTGAAATGTGGCGTTCACGTTTATCAATGAGCAGAATTATACTAGGGATTTCGTCGTTTGGAATTTTGTTTTCTCGATAATTTCGAAACTACGGATTCGATCGAGATAAAATTCTGTGTTTTTAACGAGAATGACATACTAAAGCAACATTTTGTCCAGATCGCATGACCAGAACCATAGAAACCATAGAAAATCAAAACTTCCGAAGGAAAAGGCCTAGGAACTTGAAATTTTCAGGGTGGGTTTGGATCGCGAATTTCACGGTCACGTTCATCAATGAGCAAAATTAGACTAGAGGTTCCGTAAATATGGTCGTTCAAAATATTCTGTTCTTGATAATTTCGAAACTACCGATTTGATTGGAGTGAAATTTTGCACCTAGTGAGGAATAATGTATTCAAACTACGTGCGAAATTTTGTCCAGATCGCATCACCAAGACCATAGATACCGTAGAAAATTTTAGCGAATTATCGAAAAAAAAATTGGTCACCTAAAGCACTGACTTGAAGTCTGGATTATCGCCTCAGTTTGAAAATTTGTTTGACAGCTGTCAAAAATTTCCTCAATTGGTTTCCAAAACTGGAAAATGCGAATCTACCTACAAGGTGCATGTACGAGCGCTCAAAAGCTCCTGACTTCACAGCAGTGCTCTTCGTAATTTTTTTGAATAGCTCGTAAAATTATGGTTTATACTTTATTTTTTGTTGTTGAAATATTGTGTTCGTTTCATGCAAACAATTGAATTAAATGACAATATTAAACATTCACTCATTATTCTATAATTTTAGTTTTCCCTGAATCAACTGACAAAAATAAAAAACGACTATTTACTAAAATATCTCTAGTTTTTTCCGATGTGTGTACTTCTTCTCTTGGCAAATCAAGTGAATCAACATTTTGTCGTAATCTTTCCAGGACTTTCGTAGCATGGGGGAAAGGCTGTGCGGAAAATATAAATTTCTGTGGTTTTTTTAGGGTTTTATCGCTGACGATAATAGGCCGCGTATAAAAATGTTGGTTGTCCGAATATCAAATGATAACACTTCTTCTCTTGGCAAATAAAGTTAATCAACATTTTTGTCGTGATCTTTCCAGGACTTTTGTAGTATGAAAGGAAGGCTGTGCGGCCAACATAAATTTCTGTTTTTTTTTTTCGAGGATCTCATCGCTGACGATAGTAAGCCGCGTATAAAAATGTCAGTTGTCCAAAAATGAAGTGATTCTACTTCTTCTCTTGGCAATTCAAGTAGATCGACGTTTTTGTCGTGATTTTTCCAGGACTTCCGTTGCATGGAGGAAAGTTCTTGCGGTCGATTTATATCGTTATATATCTGTTGGTTTTTTTTTTTGGAGATCTTAGCGCTAACGATAATATACCGCGTATAAAAATGTCGACAAATCATGTGTATCGAAATTTTTGTGGCGATTTTTCCGGGACTTCCGTTGCATGGAGGAAAGGATGCGATAAGTAATAGGATAGCGGCGGTGCCTGCGGCCGATATAAATTTCTGTGTTTTTTTTTTTTCGGGGATCTTAGCGCTGACGATAATATGCCGCGTATAAAAATGTCGGTTGTCCGTCAAGCGACAGTGGCAATGGAATAGACCGAGAGGTTGAGTTAAAATCGAGTGCCGGGACTCACCTTGAGCCCAACATGGACATGTCTGGTTCTGAGCCAGGCCGGTCGCTCTATGAACTTACCCCCCGATTGTCGGCTTCGCAGAGACGAACTTTTTCCTGAACGCACAGCTGCACGCTCGTTTTAGTCGGTTTTGAGTCGAGTAAAAAGTAGTTTCTCCAAGTTGGAGATAAGTCGCCTCGCGATGGATAACTGACTCAGTCCGAAAGGTAAACAATCGGCGTCGTTCGATGTGGAAAACTGCCTTTTCCATCGGCCACGCCGATTTTTCACCCGTCCTTTTCGGAATGTATTTCCCGAAATCATGATTCACGGGGTATTGAACCCTGTACGGTCTTATACATGATGGTGGAATTTGTGTTATTTATGATCTACTGAAACGGCAATACCTGATCGATTGTCGATCCGTGTAGATGTAGACCGTCCTTAATCTTCGCTAATATCAATCATGCATCGAGTGCAGTTCATCATTTCACATGCGTAATTGCCGTGGTCGTTATTAACGATGGAATTATTGCGTATTACAAATTACCATCTATAAATGTCAACGTTCTTCACCTATTGCCTTCGACTCTATCGAAGCCACTTCGATGAATGATGAATGAATTAGATGATCGCTGATGAGCTCGAAACTGATTGATTTGATTTTTCCGGAGATCATCGTTGAAGATACTCTGGGGTATATAACCATGATGTTGATTATTATTCTTCGGACTTTTTTTCGAAACTGGCACAGAAAATTGATTCATGGAGCGAATATGATTATCTGTGGCTTCTTGTGGTAAGCTGGTCCAGGTCTTTTGAACGCTCAATCTCAGATGGTCCAGCTCTGCTGGAGGCCGTAGCGAGGAGCTATCCAGATACATCGATAAAGATCGAGAGATCTTCTCGAAAATAAAGATAACCCTTCGGAAATTTTGAGAGAAGGGCTGTAATTTCTCGAGAAGAGGAAGGGAGACAATATCAAAATATTCATTTGGAAGAATTGGCCGATGAATATTTGAAATACTTGACGAATCTCGTGAATGGCATCATACGGGAGTAATCTTTTCCATGTATTTATTATAATGATTCCGAAGAACGGTGAAAATCAAATCCTTGCACAAAATCAAAGAACTTTCAGCCTAGTGTGTTTGATGGTGTAACTAACAAAAAGGATAATCCTGAGAAGACAGTAGGATGTGATGAGGAAGTTGTTATACCATATGAACAGTTTGGTTCCAGAGGGAAACATTTGACAGAACTGCAGACCTTGAGAATTTCATCCACATCTGCAATCGGAATCATTTCAGTGCAGCCTTATTTTTGGACTTATCGGAAGCTTTCGATAAAATGTGGCACGAAGGTCTCATTTCCAAAACGAACATAGCTGGCTTTAGTCTTTTCATGATCAAGATGATGGCCAACTACCTTGGCTGAAGAATATCAGGTTGGTTTCTCAAAATCAGAGGAAACCCCTATTATATGAGGAGTTGCGCAGGTTAGAGTTTTGATTCCAAAGCTTTACAACATCTGCACTTCAGATGTTCAAAGTGACCTTGATGAAGACACCAAGTATTTCACTTATGCAGTTGGTACAGGAATCCTAGCACATTCTAGGAATGTCAATCTTGGAAGAAGATATCTTCAGATCAGAGTGTAACAGATACGATATTTGATCAGATGGCGAAATGGAAAATCAGAGTCAAAACTATTATCTTCAACAGGAAAGGAATGATGCCAGACGAGAAAGTCGAATTGGAAGGCCAAAAATCCCTTGGACAGATAATGTCAAATATCTGGGAGTGATATTCAACAAGAAACTGACGTGGAAGCCTCCCATTAATGAACTGAAAAGCAAATTAACTGTGAGAAAATTGGACTTTACCCAATTCTTTCGAGAAGTAGTAAGCTCGATCTCAATAACAAACCGAAACTCTTCACCCATAAAGAACCCTTCAACCGTTGGCGACAAATAGCCAAAAGTTGCCAAAATCGAAGCGGTATAGTTCAGAAAAAGAATTCTAAGACTTTCAACAGATGCTACCTGGTCCATTAGGAATGAAAACATCAGAAAAGATGCCACGATAGACAGGATGAGTACCCAAATCCGACAAAGAAACCGGAAAACTTTGGAAAAATACGACCAACATGCAAATCCTATAGTCATCGAAACTTTGGATCACTCCAATGAGGAGCCATCCACCATAAAACGGCCTTAATTGGACTTGATTCAGTGAACTGCACTGTAAAACACCTCAGTGGAAGAAATATGTGACTACTCATCATTTCATAGAGATAAAATTCAACGGAAAATAAAATGAGTAAAAGTACTGGTTATTAATTCAAAACAACATAGGACCTCAATTACGTCACTGGAGTATAATCTTAGACATAATTTGCGTCATTGCTTCTTCGAACTGCTACATGAAAGAGGAATTCCACTTGATTTTAAGGGAATGAAGTGACTTCTCTATGAAAGGAGGTGGAAAATAAAACTTCAATTCTCCTGAAAAAAATTACGAAAAGCACTGCCGTGAAGGCAGGAGCTTTTGAGCGCTCGTACATGCACCTTGTAGGTAAATTCGCATTTTCCAGTTTCAGAAATCAATTGAAGGAATTTTCGACAGCTGTCAAAAAAATTCTGAAACTTATGCGAAACTCCAGACTTCATGTCAGTGCTTCAGCTGATCAATTTTTTTTCGATAATTCGCTATAATTTTCTACGGTATCTATGGTCTTGGTGGTGCGAATTGGACAAAATTTTGCACATAGTTTGAATACATAATTCCTCAGCTAGGTGCAAAATTTCATCCAAATCCGCTCAGTATTCTCGGAACTATCAGCAAAAAAATATTTTGAACGGCCATATTTACGGAAACCCTAGTCTAATTTTGCTCATTGATGAACATGACCGCAATATTCGCGATCCAAACCCACCCTGAGAATTTCGAGTTCCTAGGCCTTTCCGTTCGAAAGTTACAATTTTCTATGGTTTCTATGGTTCTGGTCATGAGATCTGGACAAAATATTGTTTTAATATATCATTCTCGATTAAAATACAGAATTTCATCTCGATCGAATCCGTAGTTTCGAAATTATCGAGAAACCAAAATTTCAAACGAGTGTATTTACGGAACCCCTGGTATAATTTTGCTCATAGATGAAAGTGATCACGACAATCGAGATCCACACCTATCCTGAAAATTTCAAGTCCTTAGGCCTTTCCGTTCGAAAGTTATGATTTTCTATGGTTTCTATGGTTCTGGTCATGTGATCTGGAGAAATGTAGCTTGAATATATCATTCTCCATAAGTATACAAAATTTCGTCACGATCGAATCTGTAGTTTTGAAATTATCAAGAAAACTAAATTTCAAACTGCCATATTTACGGAACCCCTTGTATAAAGTTGCTCATAGATGAACGTGATCACGAAATTCGAAATCCACACCTATCCTGAAAATTTCAAGTCCCTAGGCCTTTCCGTTCAAAAGTTACAATTTTCGATGGTTTCTATGGTTCTGGTCATGTGATCTGGACAAAATTTCACATGTAGCTTGAACACCACATTCTCCATTTGAGTGCCAAATTTCATCTTGATCGAATCTGTAGTTTTCAAGTTATCAGGGGAACAAAACTTTGAATGGCCATATTTACGGAACCCCTGGTGGAATTTGGCCCATTAACGAACTTAACCGAGGCATTCGGGAACTGAACCCACACTGAAAATTTCAAGTCTCTAGGTTGATCCGTTCGAGAGTTATCGTGCTTACGGCCGGACGGACGGACGGCCGGACGGACAGACTCGAATTTTCCGACGGATTCGTCATCAGTGAGTCGAACATAGTCGATTGAGACCATTTTCGGCTCAAAATTCGAAAAATACAGACATCGTGACGAAATGATATAGCCCTCGTGTAAGTTGTACGAGCGCTCAAAAAGTACGATAATTCAATGTGAAATATGCCACGAATTTCCTGTAGAAAATGCAGATTTCCCACCTCCATTCATGATCCTTCGAAATGGTTTTAGAAACCCTCATTCCATATGCAAAATTATTCTTCGTGGAATTTAATTTTCCAAATTCGTTCTCCGAACGGAAAAAGAGAGTGGGGCATTTGAATGGAAAAAGAATTCGTCAGCCGTCCCGTGTGTTGTACAAGTCATCGGGGTGGAACATTCGAAAAGTCGACGTCAATGAGGAGGCATTTCCATCATTTGAGCCCTGGCGGGATCCGTTCATAATGGAAAGCTCAACTTCAAACGACCGATCCGGAGGTCTGTTGCGTGCTAAAGGCCCTTTCAATATATCACCTTCTTCTTCGCGCCAAAATACTTGCATCACAATGCGACACCGTCGACTGGGCACAGCTTTTCTTCCGCTACGTAATCTGTTCCGATCGTTTAACAACGGGGAAAGCATCGTTTTTTTCGCCATTAGCTGCGACAGCGAATCAAAACACTTAATTCAATCGGTCGAATTAATTTCTCTGGGGGAATTAAAAAGACGTTTTATCGGTAGATTTCCGATTTAGTTGAGTGAAACCCGAGAAAAAATCGCTGAAGTTTCACAGATCTTTTGGATTCATTTTTCGAGCATACGTTCTACTTAACACGAGGGCTATATCATTTCGTCACGATATCTGTATTTTTCAAATTTTGAGCCGAAAAGGGCCTTAATCGACAAGGTTCGACTCACTGATGACGAATCCTTCGAAAAGTTTTAGTCTGTCCTTCCGTACGGCCGTATACCCGATAACTCTCGAACAGAACGACCTAAAAACTTGAAATTTTTAGGGTAGGTTCGAATCTCGGATGCCGCGGTTGAGTCGCTTCGAAACAATAGCAACAATAAATAAAAAGAAAAATTAATGAATTCGACAGCTTTCAGCTTTTCCAACTTTTCGGAACGTTATTCTCATATATTTCAGTGTCGAAATAGGGACGCACCGGATACCGTTGGAAAGCTCATTCCTTTCTCAAAAAATTTAGAAAAGCACTGCCGTGAAGTCAGGAGCTTTTGAGCGCTCGTTCATCCACCTTGTTGGTAGTTTCGCATTCTCCAGTTTTAGAAACCAATTGAAAAGATTTTGATGGCTGTCAAAGAAAATTTCGAACTAAGGCGAAAATCCAGACTTCACGTCAGTGCTTTAGGTGACCAATTTTTTTTTGATAATTCGTTAGAATTTTCTACGATATCTATGGTCTTGGTAATGCGATCTGGACAAAATTTTCCACGTAGTTTGAATATATTATTCTTCATCTATGTGCGAAATTTCATTCCAATCCAATAGGTAGTTCCGAAATGATCAGGAAAAAAATTGTTTTAACGGCTATATTTACGGAACCCCTAGTCTAATTCTGCTCATTGATTAACGTGACCGCGAAATTCGCGATCCGAACCTATCCTGAAAATTTCAAGTCCCTAGGCCTTTCAGTTCGAAAGTTATTATTTTCTATGGTTTCTATGGTTCTAATCATGCGATCTGGAAAAATCTAGCTCGAATATATCATTCTCAATTAAAATACAAGATTTCGTCACGAACAAATCCATAGTTTTGAAATTATCAAGAAAACTGAATTTCAAACTGCCATATTTACGGAACCCCTAGTCTAATTTTGCTCATTGATTAATGTGACCGCGAAATTCGTGATCCGCACCTATCCTGAAAATTTCAAGTCCCTAGGCCTCTCCATTAGGAAGTTATTATTTTCCTATGGTTTCTATGGTTCTGGTCATGCGAGCTGGACAAAATGTAGCTCGAATATATCATTCTCAATTCAAATACAAAATTTCGTCACGAACAAATCCATAATTTTTAAATTATCAAGAAAACTGAATTTCAAACGGCCATATTTACGGAACCCCTAGTCTAATTTAGCTCATTGATTAACGTGACCGCGACATTCGTGATGCGCACCTATCCTGAAAATTTCAAGTCCCTAGGCCTTTCCGTTCGAATGTTAAGATTTTCTACTCTCTAAGCCTCTAAGTCTCTAAGACTTTCCATTAGAAAGTTATAATTTTCTATGGTTTCTACGGTTCTGGTCATGCGAGCTGGACAAAATTTTGCATGTAGCTTGAACAAGTAATTCTCCATCTGAGTGCAAAACTTCACTTCTATCGAATCAGTAGTTTCGAAGTAATCAGGAAAACAAAATAACGAGCGGCCATATTTACGGAACCCTTGGGCGAATCTTGCCCAATAACAAACTTAACCGCGGCATTCGAGATTCGAACCTACCCTGAAAATTTCAAGTTTCTACGACATTCCGTTCGAGAGTTATCGTGTATACGGACGGACGGACAGACTCGAATTTTTTGACGGATTCGTCATCAGTGAGTCGAACATAGTCGTTTGAGACCAACGGCTCAAAATTCGAAAAATACAGACATCGTGACGAAATGAAATAGCCCTCGTGTAAGTTGTACGAGCGCTCAAAAAACGACAACATTTATGGGTTTTCACCTATGTATTTTCAAACATTTACGAACGTTATTATCATATATTTCGGGACGAAAATAGGACCCGCTTACTGTCGAAAAGCCCGTTTCTCCCCCAAAAAAAAATGCGTTTGAAATTGGTGAGGGGGCGCTAAAGTAAAAATCAACCGAATAATGTATTCAAACTAATTCAAGTCTGTCTGTCTGGCTGTCCGCCCGAATACACAAAAACTCTCGAACGGGACTACCTAGAAACTTGAAATTTGCAGGGTTGGTTTGAATCCCAAATGCCGAGGTTAAGTTCGTTCGTTATTGGGCAAAATTCGACCTGGGCTTCCGTGAATATTGTCGTTCGAAAATTTGTTTTCTTGATCATTTCAAAACGACGGATTCGGTCTTGACGAAATTTTGTTTTTTAATGGATAATGATATATTCAAGCTTCATATTTTGAAGATCGCAGAACCAGAACCATTTCAAATTCCTACGAATTATTGAATAAAAAATCCTTATATTTCTGTTACAGCTGATTCGGCATAATTGACAAATGGTTGCTGTCATTTCTTTGACAGCTGTCAAAAATTTCTTCAATTGGTTTCTAAAACTAGAAAATGCAAATCTACCTACAAGGTGGATCAACGAGCGCTCGAAAGCTCCTTACTTCACGGCAGTGCTTTTCTCGATTTTTTTTATCCCGATTGGAAATTATTCATCGGAATGTCTTGAAGCGTTGAACAATTCGATAAAGGTGACTGTTGAAAATTAATTTCGATATAAAACGATGAAACATAAAAAGATAAGCTTATATTCAATCGTATCAAATTACTGTTAAAAATATTCGATATAATTCTCGTCAACGATGTATTATCAGAATCAATTTATAATCAGCTTTGTTCCTCGAAGACCATAAAGCTGCTATTGTTAATTCCGTTTCGCGTATAGCCTAGATAAGGTGCGAAATATGCTCGGAATCGAGTGATACCTGGACTTCTTGAGCTTCCGTTACCATTACTTTTAAATTGAAGTTGTTCAATCACAGCCGTGTGTGTTTCGAAATGTGAGTAAAATCTGCAAATTTTTGGGTGTTTGATGACGGTTTTTTTTGATTTCTTATTGATTTTTCCAACGATTTCTCCATTTTCGTAAAAGCCTTCAGAACGTAGTTATTCTCCTGAATAGGGAATAAAACTCATTGAAGCCACTATAAAATCGATCCTTTCAACGAAAAACCACGAAAAACTCCTATTCAAACAGGAATCGGTGTTGATTAATTAAAACGACCTGAAGTGTTTCAATACTCTTCGTTATCAAAGAAATGCTGCATCCAAGTTGGTGATTACATAATTACCGCGTTGATGCCCTGTGAAAAGGACTTGAGAACCCCGAATGAACCCTCTCAAGATAAGATAAACCGTTTTTATTGAAGCGAAGGGGACTTGATCTTTTCTCTTTCTGATAAAGCGTCATTATTGGGTCAGTAGGCACATTGTTTGGTATCGGGGTTTGAATGGAACAGGGGTTTAGGGTTAGTCAGCAGATTTTGAGCTTCGTCAAAATAACTGAGTTTTCGAATGATACTTTCAATTTCATATTAAGGTTATATTGATTCGAAGATTTGGGGGGGTAATCAACAGGGATAAGATAAATTTCACCGAACGAAACAGAAGCGATATGTGCTTCCTTTCGGCCGCATCTCATTATCCCAAAGTAGTTATGAAAAGATTGACGAATTCCTTTGTTACAGGTATAGAGAAGACGCCCTGTGTTGGCCCGAGCGGTAAGTAATCTAATCTAATGTAAATTTAAGTGGGCGTAGGACACGGTGGGCGCTATTTAACTTTTATTAAGGGGGTCATCGTGAAGACTGTAGACTGGAAAGAATTTTCGTGGCGATATCGAACAGTTTCGAAAGATTTACGTTTTTATCGAAAACTTCACGATAATTGTTTGTTGTTCATTCTTGATGGTAAGTCAAAAATCGCCTGTTTCTTTCGCGAATTTCGAATTCGAATCGAAGACCGGCAAGGGCGGCAATAAATATTGATCTAGAGCCAAAAAAGGCATTTAGGCCGTGGACATTAGGCAACGCAGTCTAGTGGACGTCAAAGCGAGGCACCAAAGAAGGCCGCTGTCGCTCATTGATACAAAAAGCCGGGAGTGCGTTTGGAGAACACAACACTGCTAGTGGGATTGCTCATTAAAACCCATGTATGTCGAGAATGTGGAAAAGCAACTCGGCTGGTTGCCGTCGCATTCTGCCAACCTGCTGGACACAATAAATATTGCATCTATCTAGTCAACAATACAACTGCACTTTCGCACAAAAAATCATCTTCGACGGAGATTTATTCTGTCAGATATCGGGCAGGTACATCAGTTCGTTACAGAAGCCGCTATTGTGACGGACCCTTTTCGTTAATTTATGCAACGTCCTAATAAGGAAGAATAACAGTTCATCCAACCGAACACAATGGTCAGCTTTTTGAAGATTGCCAATGTGCGCCGTTACCGGCGATTCAATTGCCCCGCAAAAACGGACGAATCCGTCTTTCCATCACTATTTAATAATCGAAATTTCCAATAGTTGTATGCACACGAAAAAGAACTTCAAATCAAAATTTGGTATAAAATTCTGAACGAAATGGCTTCTCAACATTGACCGCACCGACATCGTGATGAATTCTGTCGTATAAGACTAGTAGCAAGTGCCTGGAGGCTGCCCGGGCTGTGGAACTACTCAAGTAGTCATATGTCCATCTTCTGGCGATCTACTTGATCGAGAGGTTCACTTGGGTCCGAATTTTCAATCAATTTAGCCGCGATGCGAGCAGTCGGGCCGGGTTTTTGTTTTGTCACAGCCATTATTATAGGCAGGCATCGATAGGTCGGAGGTTTTTGAAATCGCTGCATCGTCTAATGAGGGTGGCAAATAAACCAAGAGCTCTGTTATAAATTATGCCCGAGTCGATTAGGGCAGGACTATCGGCCTTAAATCGAAACCTGTTATGAAATTACGGAACATGATTATCGTCAGGTAATTTGCCTGCGGCGATGAGACTGTCCCACAGGGATACCAAAGGGTAACGACACATCGTGTAATGCAAAAGTTTGAACACATGCATTCGCTTAAATATCACCTGAGGCTTGATATCCGTGGATTAAGAGATTCAACGCGACGAAGACGTCAATTTAGGATGATTTGCTGGGCGGTGGAGATCTTCATATGCCCAAATTTCTCACCATTCAGAATTGAAAGAAGAGTGGTGAAAGTGATACACCCAAAAAAAAAGAAATTTCACACAAATTGATGTATTTGGCAACCCCGTAGCCTAAACGTGTACGTGGAGGATGATGCAAATTGGAGTGTCTTCTCCCACACATTTTAGATGGGATTTAAATCTGTTGGGGGCTCCTAGAAAGACTGTATGGACTATAAACCTCTTAGAAATTGAGGACACTGCCAAAACAACCGGATATTATAGCCATTCAAGGGACGAGACTATCTACAAGAAATAGAATTTCATTTCCCGACCATGAAATATACAGAAACGACAGAAATTGTACAGGAGGGGGCGTAGCCCTAATAGTCAAAAGGAACATCGACCACTTTCTTGACGATGTACTGAATAATGGGCAAATAGAAGCCGTCTCGATTATAGTTAATACGAATCGAGGACAAATGAAAATTACGTAAGCCTACAAACCACCCCAAAATGACTTGATAGAGGAAGATCTGAAGAAGATGCTTGAAGGAAACTACCCGAACATCATTATTGGCGATGTGAACTGCAAATCAAGAGAATGGAATAGCAGAACTGAAAACCAAAATGGGAAGAAGCTTAAGAAGTACGCCGAAAAATTAAATGCCATAGTATTAGGACCTGAAATTCCGACCTACCTGCCCAGAAGTAATGGTCTACCGGACGTATTAGATATCGTCATAATGAAAGATATTACCCAAGATTTCACACTTGATACTATAGAAGAGGGCACATCAGACCACAACCCAATAGAACTCAGATTGGGACGCAGACCGATTACAGAAGAACTTCAAACGAAAGACTCCACAGACTGGAAAAAGTACAGTGAAATACTCCAGTAGAAAATTACTGAAATTCCGCAGATTAGAACCCCTGAAGATCTAGAAGATGAAGTTGAAAAATTAGAAACCCGAATAGAAGAAGCCTGTGAGGAAAGTACCAGAAGAATTGAAAGGCCAGCCCCGAAACATTTACATGGTGAAACCCCAAAAGCAATAAAAGAGCTTATAAAGAGGAATAGAAAACGTAGGGAGAACTACAGAACTTCACATCGAGAAGAAGACAAGAAAGAGCTGAATAAACACAGTCAAGTGCTGAAAAATGCTCTGAGAGAACTGAGAACAGACAGATGGAACCAGAGAGTTAGAGAGCTGAACACCATAGACCACTCAGCAAAAGTACTTACGACGCGAGAAAACCGAAATTCCCCCTCTACATGGAGCTAATGGCATGGCCTACTCAAAGCTTGAAGAAGCCGAAGCACTGGTCGACGCAATAGAACGAGAAGCCAGAATCAACTACAGAGAAGACGATGACAATGAAGACTTAGAAGAAGAAGTCGAAGAAAATGAAGAATTGATGTTGGAACCGCCGGTAGGCGACACCATCCCAAACCCAACAACACCAACGGAAATTGAAGAAATCATCAAGAAATTGAAAAACAGGAAATCTCCAGGGAAGGACAAAGTAACAAACTTTATGTTACGGAAATTGCCAAGAAAAGGAATAGCAGCGCTTACGAATATAGCAAACGCAGTGATGAGAACAGAATACTATCCGGAAAGATGGAAAACAGCAGAAGTAATTGTGTTCAATAAGCCAGGAAAAGATAGAATATTCCCACAAAATTACAGGCCGATAAGTCTACTTGTCAGCACTTGGAAAAATTATCGAAAGAGTCATTGCAAAAAGACTCAATGAAGAAACAGAAGCGCCGAATCTGATACCACCGGAACAATTTGGATTCAGAAGAAATCATTCCACAGAACTTCGACGGTTAACGTTCACTGAAGGATTTCAGAATAAACAAGCCACAGTGCTATTCGATGTCGAGAGAGCCTTGGACCAAGTTTGGCACGAAGGACTTGCCTACAAGATGATGATGGCAGGCTACAACACCAAAACCTGCAAAATAATAAGAAACTACCTGAGGAACAGGAATTTTTATGTCAAAATAGACGACACATTATCTTCTACCAGACAAGTAGAAGCAGGAGTGCCCCAAGGATCAGTTCTAGGCCCTCTGCTCTAGCTACGAATGATCAAGTCAATTGCAAGACCCCAACTAATATATGGCTCGGCGGCATGGGGCCATGCAGCCAATAGCCATATAAAGAAGATTCGAGTAACAGAGAATAAACTGCTCAGAGCAGCAATGAATATGCCGTGGTTCGTAAGAAACCAACAAATCCACAGAGACTTAGAATGGGAAACTGTCACAGATTGCCTTAAAAAGAAGGCCGAGAAGATATTTGAAAAAGCAAGTCAACACCCAAATGATGAGCTAAGAAGACTAGTTGACTACAACCCTGCAGGAGATGTGGTTAGGATACCCACCTATCAGAAAAGACCCAGAGATCAACTACGTAGAAACAGAAATTGAGTAATCTCAATTTGAATTATCCAGAAGAAGAGACTCCTATGAAATTCAAATTCATAGGTAACACAATTATCACACCACAAAGATCGTGATAGAGATACGAGCAAGAAGAGTCAAAAGGTTAATAGGTAATAAATGCCCGGAATTTAAAACAGCAGGTAAGGTTTAGTTAGAGTAGGTTGTGCTTCACACGAAGTCTCACACTGTTCTATCTATCGGAGATAGTTCGTCCATGTGGATTCCCCCTGACTAAACAAACAAAGAAAAAAAAAACACAAAGAACAAAAAGAACAGGATTACACCAATTCATAAAATACAAGGATTGATATGCACAGATGGAGAAAATGAAAGACTTGAACTTCAATTCAGACCGAATCGATCTCCAGATGGCGCTATCGACTCCGAGGTAAAGTTTGAGGGGAGGTCATCTGAAATATTATAAAGTCAAGATGAAAATAATAGTTAGAAACTCACCATTTCGGAAATTTGAAAGGAAAGCTGACATTTCTCAAGAAAAACTAGGGAAAGACAATATCTCAAATATCCATTTCACAAGTTGTCACTGGATCTAGGAGAAAGATTTCTGCCAAGTTTGGTAAAAAAAAAATATAAAAAGCACTGACGTGTAGTCAGAAACTTTTGAGCGCTCGTTCATCCACCTTCTTTTTGACAGCTGTCAAGATAATTCATCCATATGTGGGTAGTGTAATGGAAATCGAAACATGGTTATATTTCTCAACGTTCTAAAAATTTAAATAATATCACCAAAAATTCAAGAACCTTCAAACATCTTCAGTCATAGTCAATTCAGTAAATTCGATCAATTTATAAATTATTGTAATGATATATTTTCAAAGAGGGTTCAGATTCTTTGAAAATAAGAAAAATATGAATTTGTTGAAATTATAAATTTCAAATAGTTTAGTTATGTTTATGAAGTTTATCAAAATGAAGATGTGCATGGGAAGATGGAAAACATGTATCAAGAATGTTGGCATACCTAGGGAAAGGCGATACGAAATAATTTGGAAGGAAAAAAGGAGGTTAGTGGACAATTGATAGAAAAACATCAGAGTGGAGTTCAATCTTTCAGAAAGTTTTGCAGAAAATTTGGTTGAGATATAGTAGTTTATACTTTCTTTTGATGAATGGGGTTGTTTTGTAGAATTAGATTGTTGATTATATAATTTTGTGAAACAAAATTCCTTTGATTGTTCATGAGATACCATGAGGTAGAGATCTCGGGCAAAATTAAATATATAATTGAAACGAAAGTCTTTGGATATTGTTAGTGATTTTCTCATTGATGTGGTTGCTCATTGATTAACGTGACCGCGACATTCGTGATCCGCACCTATCCTGAAAATTTCAAGTCTCTAGGTCTTTCCGTTCGAAAGTTATAATTTTCCATGGTTTCTATGGTTTTGGACTAGCGATCTGGACGAATTTCGTATGTAGCTTGAACAAGTCATTCTCCATCTGAGTGCAAAATTTCATTTCGATGGAATCAGTAGTTTTGAAGTAATCAGGAGAACAAACTTTCGAACGGCCATATTTACGGAACCCCTGGTCGAATTTTTCGAATGGTGACAGATGTGTATGTAGAACGAGCACTCAGAAAGTACCGAGTATACATTTTAAATCCTCATATTATCCGAAAAAATCCTACGGATGTGATCGAAATCACCTAATGGAGAACCCTCCAAGTCTCCGTCTTCGAAACAATAGCCAGAAGTGGTATTTTCCAGACGGGATTCGCATTTTTAACGATTCAATACTGACGGGAGGCCCATTATTCATTTGACGTTCGTAACAAGAGTTCAGAAAATCAATGTTGTCTAAGAAAACCAATTAAACCATAATTGGTAGCCAGCGGTTCATCGGAGGCTGGCGACATATATGGAGTTGTATTTGTTTCAAGAAACGATTAAACGGTGGTCGATATGATATTATCGAGCAGTTGGACAGAGATGGCCTGAGCGGCACGCGCTAATCGGGGAATCAGAGCTTCCTGCAACGGAGAATCCTATTGAGCTACGCCGATGACGGAAACAAGAACGACCACACACTCTTGGTGCTGGATTTGTCCCCGACTGAAGGGAACTTGGTCATATGCACTGTTTTAATCGACTGATTTGTCAGTTTATGCTTCTGGTAGCAGGGGCGGTGCCCCAGGGATCGGTTTAAGGCCCTCTATTGTATGGCCTATCCATGATATGCCCAAAAATCCAAGGAATATGCAGACGATAGGAATCCTGGTCCTATCTGAACAAGTACATCTCATCAACGAACCTGCCTATTGATGTTATGATTAAAGAGTAAGCATTGAGAAGGAAAACACTATGCTATGTAAAAAGGAAGAATGGGAAAAGGAATAGTCCCCGAAATTTCAAAGCGAATGCCATTGAATGGTATACAGATGGTTCTAAAACCACGATAGGGGCTAGCGCTGGAGTATAGTTGGCAAGAACCAAGTGTACACTATCGTTATGCCCCTACTCGAGTGTTTTTCAGGCAGATATACTTGCAATTAAAAGATGCATAGATATAAACCTGTAAAGAAACTATCAAGGGTGTGACATTGTGATAGTCAAGCTGCTTTCAAAGCACTAAACTCCTGTATCATCAACTCAACGCTGATATAGGAGTGCCGGAAGAAACTTACGAGGGGACAAGAATAACAAGGTATCTTACGTCTGGGTTCCGGGTCACTCAGGAATTGAAGGACATGAAGAGGCCAATACACTTGCCAGAAAGGAAGCACAAACGCCACTTACTGGCTCAGAATCTTCTGTGGCATAGGCGAATGCACCTATAAAAAATAGTTCGCGGAGAACGAAGAGACTAAAGAGAAGCACTCTGGAGGAATCTTATAGGAATGGATCACTCCGAAAAGTTCCTTCGGAACTTTAAAAGTGCAAGATCCAAAAAGTATTTGGATCTCAGTTAGAATAAGTTACGCCTCCTCACTGGCTTCCCCACAGGACATTGTCGCCTCAGAAATCATATGATGAGAATGGGCTTAACAGAAATTGACGAGTGTATATTATGTGGGGATGAAGAAGAAACTCCTGTTCAACTGGCGCAAGAATGTCTTGGACAAGATAATTACAGGGTGAACGAGGATTTAACCTCCTTGAAGCCCTCTCAAATACTGGACTTCATTGGAGCTGGAGGGCGAACTGTAGGTAGAGCATTCGCGAAAACAGCTCTGAGGGGGCACAATAGACCTGGAGGTCGCAGTGAAATGTAATCCCCTTTCCTAACTTCAACTATAACTATGCAGAAGATGCAGGACTAGCTGTCAGGCATCGAAACGCAAATGTCATTTACCGGAGTCTATAAGAAGCAGCGACTAAATAAACGAGTGGTGTATTGAATGGAAAATTCAGATTAATGGATAAAAAAGCCAAGCCATACTCTTGCAGAAGAGACGATTGAAAATCCATGAAAAACTATCATTTGATGATTCAGAGATAGTTCATAGGCTTTTGCCCGGAATTCAATCTCCAGGGGGGGTTCTAGTCAGTAGAAATCTTGACACTACCCGGCATCACTAGATGTCACTTGAAGTTCTTCCTTCTCTAAAAACCTACAAAAAAGATAGCAGTTTGAGTCGGAAATTGGCCGCGTCGCTGCTTTTTCGAAGGCACCATTTCTCAAATGTTCCATAGGTTGAAGTCACTGAAAGTCACATGTGAATGGATTCTTCGGTTATGTACGGAAGGAGATTATCGGTTGCAGCAGGCATATTATACCTTGTCCGCTTTGATGCGACGACTGTACGAGCTTTCTGTACACAAACGCGATTCAACTAGATGGTACCCATTAATCCTCCCATGTGAATAATGCATGCCGTTATGCCGTTACCGTAAACTGATCCGAACCGACTTACATCACAACTCGTGCTCAATAACACTATTTAACCCTAAAGTGGAGAGGAGGGCTCTAAAAACTAATTTAATTCGATTTACAAGGTTCGCGACCAAATATAGGGACTACCATAATTCTTCGAACAATAAGTGGATAAGTGCGTTTTTGCCGGATCGAGAACCGTATTCGACTCGAAATAAATTTTTCAAGTTGAAAAAAATATCCGATAGTATTTTAAGCGGGACGGTTCAGACCATTTTGGAATTCGTTAAGGAATGAATTTATTGTTTGCCTTTTGAAAATTAATCACTAGGTGATGTTCGCCGATCGCAACCCCACGCACGATGCATATGGGCAGTTGGACGTTCAGACATTTCCTTCTTCTTTGGCGACTTTTCGACTGAAATTTTACGTTTCGTTTCATGAATGAGTGTAGTGATTTGTATATTCCCTATATCTCAGAGTACAGTTAAGGGTCTTCGCTTTTATTCAAAGAATTAATGAAACTGAAGAAAATTAAAATATTCTTACGTTATACTTAAATTTCGTTTCACGGTAGTTGGTTCCTAGGTGTTCTGCGGAGTTTGTCATCCTTTCTGCATATTCTGCGTAGTCGCAGTCCATTAGTCTTCTAAGTTTATCATTCAGGTGCTGGCTTGCTTTATCGTATTTCTTCTCTGCTTTTCTTCTGATGAAAGTTGTGGTTGGCTCCCATTTTAAGTCTCTTTGTATTCGACTGTTTCTGACAAACCAGGAAGTGTCCATTGCCCACCAAATCAACTTATCTTCTGTTTACTGAATCCTCTCGATATAGCTGAAGAAGTTATTGTGTTCAATAAGCCAGGAAAAGATGAAAAATTCCTACAAAACTGAAGGTTGATAAGTCTACTGTCTGTACTTAGAGAAATAGGCGAGAGAGTCATTGCAAAAAGACTCAATGAAGAAAGAGAAGCGGTGAATCTGATACCACCGGAACAATTTGGATTCAGAAGAAATCATTCCATAGAATTTCAACTGTTGAGGATCACTGAATATGTCACTGAAGGATTTCAGAATAAACAAGCTACTGGATTAGTGCTATTAGATGTCGAGAGAGCCTTCGACCGAGTTTGGCACGAAGGACTTGCCTACAAGATGATGATGGCAGGCTACACTACCAAAACCTTCAAGATAATGAGAAACATCCTGAGTAACAGGAATTTTTATGTCAAAAAAGACGACACATTATCTTCCACTAGACAAGTAGAAGCAGTAGTGCCCCAAGAATTAGTTCTAGGACCTCTTCTCTACAACGTCTATATCTACGATATTCCTAGAAAACCCAAGAAATCTGCTAGCCTTATATGCAGACTACACGGGAATAGCCGTCAGACATCGACGACCAGATGTTATTCACAGAAGACTGCAAGAGGTACTAGAAGATTTAGAAGAATGGTTCATTAAATGGGAAATTCAAATAAATAGCA
Organism: Aphidecta obliterata; assembly: GCA_963966015.1. Classification (NCBI taxonomy): domain Eukaryota; kingdom Metazoa; phylum Arthropoda; class Insecta; order Coleoptera; family Coccinellidae; genus Aphidecta; species Aphidecta obliterata. Next base: position 11,543,404 of record OZ014436.1, read on the forward strand.
AAAAGAGTCAAGCTATTCTACTACAGAAGCGGAGACTTGGAATTAATTCCAACCTAAGGATAGATGGACAAGAGATGAAATGGGAAAATGAAGTCAATATCTAGGTGTTAAACTAAATAAAGGGCTCACATGGAAACCCATATAAAATGTGCAGTGGATAAAACAAACTCAGCAATGAGTAGACTTCACCCACTGCTAGGAAGAAAAAGCCAAATAAACCAGAGTATGAAACTACGAATGATCAAGTCAAGTGCAAGACCTCAACTAACATATGGTTCGGCGGCATGGGGCCATGCAGCCAATAGCCATATAAAGAAGATTCACCCAAATGATGACTTGAAAAGATTAGGATTTCCTCCTATCACAAAAGACCCAGAGATCAAAAACAGATATTGAGTAAAGTCATTTTCAAATATCAGGAAGAAGAGACATTATGGAATTCATAGGTATCAAAATTATCACACGACAAAGATCGTGACAGAGATACAAACAAGAAGAGTCAAAAGGTTAATAGGCAAAAAATGCCTGGAATCTTAAACAGCAGGTTAGGTTTAGTTAAAGTAGGCTGTGCTGTACACGAAGTCTCACACTGTTCTTTCTATCAGAGATAGTTCGTCCCTGAGGATTCTTCCGGACTAAAAAAAAATGATATAGCTTTTAGCAGCATAGCCCTCGCTGCTGACCCGTAGGTTAGTTGGTCTTGCGATCGTCTTGATCATCGTCACCTTTTTTATTTTGATCCATACGGCTCTTCCTGCCTATCAATGGAGAGGTTGATTATTGTAAGGTTCGTTCTACCAACAGCATATTTGATATGACGTTTCTATGCGAGTCCTTCATTTTGAATAGCACCTAAATATTGGGCCTCATTCTACCATTCGATCTCTGCCTGGTGCTTCTCGCCTTTTAATATTCTCAATTATTTCTCTAAATAATATATAATAAATATTCGTTATATTTTTCGATGTTTTAGTGTATATGTTACGGGCAATGTAATTATTTAGGTCAGTATTCATAATACTTGGTTATTATGAATAATGACCATTAAAATTGGGCAATTTGATAAATTTGAATTATATTACGATAATTTCTCACATTACCTGGTCATTATGAATACCGCTATTCTTTCTTCGGGCACTTTGATTAATTGACAGCAATTTTGAGCGCTCGTACTACTCACACGAGGGCTATATCATTTCGTCACGATGTCTGTATTTTTCGAATTTTGAGCCGAAAATGGTCTCAATCGACTATGTTCGACTCACTGATGACGAATCCGTCGGAAAATTCGAGTCTGTCCGTCCGGCCGTCCGTAAGCACGATAACTCTCGAACGGAACAACCTAGAGACTTGAAATTTTCAGAGTGGGTTGAGTTCCGAATGGCTCGGTTAAGTTCGTTAATGGGCCAAATTCCACCAAATATGGCCGTTCGAAATTTTGTTCTCCTGATTACTTGGAAACTACGAATTTGATCGAGATGAAATTTTGCAGTCGAATGGATAATGAGGTGTTCAAGCTACATGTGAAATTTTGTCCAGATCACATCACCAGAACCATAGAAACCATAAAAAATTGAAGGGATAATTGAAATTTGAAATTTTCAGGATAGGTGTGGATCTGCAATGTCGCGTTCACGTTTATCAATGAGCAGAATTATACTAGAGGTTTGAAATTTTGTTTTCCCGATAATTTCGAAACTACGAATTCGATCGAGATAAAATTTTGTATTTTAATCTAGAATGATATATTAAAGCAATATTTTGTCCAGATCGCATGACCAGAACCATAGAAACCATAGAAAATTATAACTTCCGAAGGGAAAGGCCTAGGAACTTGAAATTTCCAGGGTGGATTTGGATCGCGTATGTCGCGTTCATCAATGAGCAAAATTAGACTAGGGGTTCCGTAAATATGGCCGTTCAAAATATTCTTTTCCTGATAATTTCGAAACTACTGATTGGATTTGAATGAAATTTCACAACTAGCTGAAGACTAATGTATTCAAACGTGCGAAATTTTGTCAAGATCGCATCATCAAGACCATAGATGATGTAAAAAATTCTAGCGAATTATCGAAAAAAAAATTGGTCAGCTGAAGCACCCACATAAAGTCTGGAGTTTCGCGTTTTTTTGACAGCTGTCGAAAATGTCTTCAAATGATTTCTACAACTGGAAAATGCGAATTTACCTACAAGGTGGATGTACGAGCGCTCAAAAGCTCCTGACTTCACGGCAGTGCTTTTCGTAATTTTTTGTTTGTTACTTTGTCAGTTAGGTATGTAAAAATTTGTTATTTTCTATAAGAAATATGAATAAAAATGATTTTTAAATTGCCCACTCGACTTTTAGCATTATACATAATGACCGGGCATTGTAATATTTGCTACTTATCATTTTTTCATATTTTTCATCTTTATCATTTTGTCATATCCTTTTGGGCACTTTTTAAATTGCCCGGGCATTATAAACAATGCCCAATTATTTACATTGCCCGTAACATATACACAGTAACATTCGGAATATTTCACCCAGAATTAATCCATCTGGGTGTCACTGCAAAATTGTGTTATGGAAGTTCGATATATCGAAAAAATTGTGATTGAAAATATTTGCACATTCTACGGAGAAAGCTATTATATATCTGGAACGATGTTTTTTGAATGGAGAAAATCCCCACGAGAAAAATTGGTAGGATACTGTCGAAGAAGATTCTTCCGAATACGTTCTTTCCAACCTGTTGAAAGATTCATCGGAAATTGCGGAGCAGTGAGCGGATAATATAAATAATGAGTGGAATGAATAATGGACAACTCGGTATAACCACGTCTAGCCTCTCCATTGACAAAGATGACACATAATCAGGTTATACACCACGAACAAGGCCACCAAACGTATATTGAGATATTGTTACATTATTTAAGTCCGTAGGGGAGGTCTCGTTGTACGCTCATTTTAATTTCCTTTAGTGCATTTACCTCGGAGATATACGGCACTCGTATATCCTCCTACCGGTTTATTGTCGTTTGAGATACGGCCGTTTTGCCCGGAACACGACAGGGATATTTTTGAAAATCATATTTTTTTCATGGATGTGAGGGATGCATCATTATTTCAGAAGCCGGCCTGGTTGGAGATTGCGAAATGAACAGGAGGAAAATTCCTTGTAGTTGGGTTCTTTCTGGAAGGAAATAGCAAGTGTGGTGTGATGTCCAAAATTTAATCAAAAAAATTAGTTTGTTCGGTTCGAGTTTCATCTTATCAAATCTTAAAAAACTGAATTCACTGCCAGAAAACTCCTAACCTTGTAAATGAATCCAATATTTTATGAAACCATCCCTTAAAAATTGCGACCCCAAAAAAAAAATGCAAAACACATCGGCATAATACGGAGCGCGTAGCGCAACCCACTAGCTATGCGCCGCGATTGCGAAGAATGCGCGATGGTTCCATCAAATATGACATTGGGCATTCCACCGGACCCATGTGCTGTTTATGAGATCTTTAACTGCTCTATAAATCAACACCCCTAGCGAAAACGTGTGTAATTAAAGGGCTCAGTCAATCCGATGGGTATCGGCGGAACGTGGCGCAGGGGCCACACCGCGTCTTTTCTACAACTAATTAACCGGTATGGACGTATTTAGCCCCCCTCCCTCACAACCTCTCCATCCCTGAATCGTACACGGGGATGATTCAGAATTTATCTCGTCCACGGAAGAAACAGGTCCCATTTTGGGACCGGATGTTTAGTTCCGAACCGGTTCTGAACGATGGATGAAAATGATATTATAGTACCTTCTGCCCTAGAAAAATTAGTGGAAAAAGTTGCGAAATAGTTAATCGGAGAAACCGAATATTCATAAGGAATCTTTACACTGCCTGGCATCCCTGGGTGTCTTTTGAAGATTTTCCCCCTTTTAGCCCACAAAAAAAAATTCCTCCGGAATTAGATAACGCAATTCCTGAAAATCGATTGAATCTCCTCGAAGAATACGAACGTAAAGCAGTCTCTTACCTTGTCGGTAATTGAATAGAATACATATGTCTTGTATTAAATCAAATAGTTGAATGCAGTGCAACATAACTAGAGCAAAAGTGAAAAAATTCGGAAGGTTGAAAGTAAACGAGCAGCAAATTGTATGTTTGGAATGATAGGGCTCTAAATTCACCGGTTTTTATAATCCGATGCTGTTTAAGCTGACATTGATTGTTGGATTAAAATAGTTCCAGTGGAGATGCGGCTTGGATGCAACTTCTTAGACCATTGTATGGATGTTACCTGTATCTTAGATCTACATTACTTTATGTGATATGCGATTAATTGGCATGAGCCTTAAATGCAGCCTTATTTGCGACAACACAATGAAATAAACAATTTTATTTCAGTCTTGATACCGCTACAATAAATTCAATTACTATTTGAAGATACCATGTATCGATTGCGAGTTGAATTAATTTTATGTTTGCTAATTCTTTGGATTGTCTCGGCTCCTGAAGACTTGTAAATAAATGCCTCGATTGAAAAATGGCTGTAGTTTTATCCTGAATCATCAGATATTATCGGGATCTCCTATACTGGCAATCTCTTTTGCTCGATCGCAGATGCCTAAATTCGAACTCTTTATTTGCGAATTCTCAATCAGCTCACCTCAGTTGCTTACATACAACTGGTACATTCATCGATAAATTTTGATCGTTAATATCTTCAACAAGAAATTCGACACAATCCATTTTGATTTGATTTTTTTTCTGATGAAGAAGAAGTATAAAGTTGATGTGAGAAAATGTATGTTATATCTTTCATCATTAATGAACAGCTCCACCCTCGAATATGAATATACTGCTCCACAAAAGTTAAGGAAGCTGTTTTACTGTTTCAAAAAGTTCCATTTTTTTTCACCAATTTTTTTAAATACGAGGAATCTTCTATTTCTAATGAATGAACATTTGGTGGACAAGAAACGGCAGCTTTTGAAACGATCCCAAAATTTCTGAACTTCATAAATTTTTTTAGAGCAGTATACAGGGTGTCCCAAGTTCAAGTGCCTACTAAACGTTCCTTGCGAACAGTACCTTTTGAAATTTAAAAATTTGGATTATGATATTGTTCTACTTTATCAACTGAGCTAAAATATTCTTGAAGGCTGAACACTTTCAGTTATACAGGGGGTGGAAATAAATTTATAGAAAATTTTTTTTTGCATTTTGTCGTCTCTTATATGATCGATGATTCAATTTTAAATATATTTCTATTGGAATCGTTGCATTCGTCGAAATAGTTTTCAGAATATAGAAAAAAACCTGAGAAAAAAGGGAGATATGCGTGGTCAGTATTATGTTCCTTATTCCTATTTTCAATATTTCAAGCATGAACTGTTTTTACTGTTTTTCGAAGTAAAAGAATGGTTGAATTTTGTACATCTCTTAAATTTTGGAAAACTCGTCACAGGGTGTGTTAAATATTTTGTCAAAAATTGTGATGAGACTTTTTCCATAACTTTTGTTTTTTTAAATTAGAACCCTATTTTTCGAGCGCTCGTACTACTTACACGAGGGCTTTATCATTTCGTCACGATGTCTGTATTTTTCGAATTTTGAGCCTAAAATGGTCTCAATCGACTATGTTCGACTCACTGATGACTGATGAGTCTGTCCGTCCGTCCGGCCATAAGCACGATAACTCTCAAACGGAACTACCTAGAGACTTGAAATTTTCAGTGTAGGTTCAGATCCCAAATGTCTCGGTTGAGTTCGTTAATGGGCAGAATTCCACCAAGGGTTCCGTAAATATGACCGTTCAAACTTTTGTTCTCCTGATTACTTCGAAACAACAGATTTGATCGAGATGAAATTTTGCACTCAAATGGAGAATGAGGTGTTCAAGCTACATCTGAAATTTTGTCCAGATCGAATGACCAGAACCATAGAAACCATAGAAAATGTAACTTTCGAACAGAAACGCCTAGGGACTTGAAATTTTCAGGATAGGTGTGGATCTCGAATGTTGTGATGACGTTTATCTATGAGCAAAATTATACTAGGGGTTCCGTAAATATGGTCGTTTGAAATTTAGTTTTCTTGATAATTTCAAAACTACAGATTCGATCGAGATAAAATTTTGTATTTGAGTCGAGAATGATATATTGAAGCAACATTTTGTCCAAATCGCATAACCAGAACCATAGAAACCATAGAAAATTATAACTTCCGAAGGTAGAGTCCTAAAAACTTGAAATTTTCAGGGTAGGTTCGGATCGCGAATGTCGCGGTCACGTTCATCAATGAGCAAAATTCGACTAGGGGTTCCGTAAATATGGCCGTTCAAACTACCTATTGGATTGGAATGAAATTACGCAAAGAGATGGATAATAATGTATTCAAACTACGTGGGGAATTTCGTTCAGATCGCATTACCAAGACCATAGATACCGTAGAAAATTCTAGCGAATTATCGGAAAAAATTGGCAGCTGAAGCACTGACATGAAGTCTAGAGAACTTTTTTGACAGCTTTCGAAAGTTCCTTCAATTGATTTCTAAAACTGGAAAATTCGAATCAACCTACAACGTGGATGTACGAGCGCTTAAAAGCTCCTGACTTCACGGCAGTGCTTTTCGTAATTTTTTATGATTGCGTTTGATTCTGCGGAGAAAAATAATAATAGTGTTCAATATTGTTTATGCTCCTGAATTAAATAATTCCTGAGTTATTGAGGATTTTCATGTTCATAAAAGATTAATTATCCCGATAATTCACAAGTGGCAGATGAATTCATTTATTTTGAAAAAATGCAAAATACATTCTAGAATTTGAATGAATAAAACAAAAGTTCAGATCAGATTTTTAATATGATGACCATTTGGTTCTACACACTTATGTACTTATGTATGTATGTATTAATGGGATAATTTATCATCTGCGAACGCAGATTATGGTGATAAGAAAGATTTTATCAATTTGTGTCTACGTTCGACATGAATTCAAAAAATCCTCGATAACTTATTTAATTTAGGAGCATAAACATCTTCGAACATTATCATTATTTTTTTTCGTAGAATCCAATGCAATCATAAAAGAATAGGGTTCTTATTTGAAAAACAAAAGTTATGGGAAAATTCTGATCAAAAATTTTGACAAAATATTTCTTTCTTTCTCCAAAATTTAAGAGATGCACAATATTCCGCCATTCTTCTACTTCGAAATTGTAAAAACAGTTTATGCTTGTTATATTGAGAATAGGAATAACGAACATAATACTGACTACGCATATCTATCTTTTTTTTTCAGATTTTTTTTTCGATATTTTGAAAACTGTTTCGACGAATGCAACGATTCGAATAGAAATAAAATTAAAATTGAATAATCAATCATATAAGAGACGAAAAAATGCAAAAAAAAGTTTTAGAAAAATTTATTTTCACGCCCTGTATAACTGAAAGTGTTCAGGCTTCAAGGATATTTTAGCTCACTAGATAAAGTCGAACAATATCATAATCCAAGTTTTCAGATCTCAAATAGGTCCGGTTCTCAAGAAACGTCTAGTAGGCACTCGAACTTGGGACACCCTGTATATACAGGGTGTTTTTTGCGGTGGTGCTTTTTTTTGAGAGGTGCTAGGACTCATCAAAAGAGATCAGTGCAAAAAATCTTGGGCATCAATATCTGGATACAACTCTGGATCGTTATCTCTCTGTCAGAAGACTATATGCCATATGTGTGCGATCTTTTCTCGGCATTTATCGCAAATTCGTATTGTCCTTGAACTTCAACAAAATGTGAGGAAGTTCACAAACTCAACCATAAAATTGATCCAAATTGTTCATATCAATTGTTCGAAATGGTCACCATTTTCATCACATCAGTTTTTCCGTTGTCTTTTTTCTTTCGCATTCACCTAACCGTCACGTCATATATTCTAATGTTTTCAAATGACCCCAAAGGAAGAAATCACAGGGGTTGAGATCGGTAAAATAAAAAAAAAATCGACTTATTTTGATGGGTTCTATTGCTGGTCAAAAAAAAAGCCCCACCTTTGAAAACATGAAAAGAAATTCGATGGAAGCCATCCATAAATAATACATAGAAACTTAGAACAACGAACGCTCCTCAATCGCGAATTCCGTTGTTAACTAATGGGGTCATCCTCCCCATCGTACGTGGATAAAAACCCTGATTGGAAATCGGTCCCGCTCCGAAAGCTCATTTTCCGAAATTGCCTATGTAATTAAAGTGGCGAACCAATTTCCTGGAATTATAAAAGTGCAACAAAGTAAACTTTTTTAAAGGGAAAGAACGGTTTCATGAGTCGTATAAAATGTAAGAGGGTGCGTAACTGCTTACAGACACCTCGCTTCGTTTTCGCAATCGCAGCACGTAGCCCTGCTAATCGTCTACAGACGAAGATACCGGCGTCATCATTACTTTTAGATTAATCATATGCCTGCCATGTCTTGTGCGACATAATATTGTTAATTATTTTTTTATTCAATAATGGATCGAATTCAAACTGCTATATTTATCCCTAATTGGAGTGCAATTTCCATGCTCGGGACATCATGCCAACATGGCAATTTCACATATTGAACTTGAAGAAGGGCATACTATATTACCAAAGCTATTGAGGTCTGCCTTTTCCACTTTACACAACGATAGGCAAACGAATCCACGTACTCATTAAAAATGAATTTTAAATGAGCAATTAGAGAGAGTCTTCTCTCTAACCGAAGTTCATTGACTATTGATGAAAAAAATTGTAGTCTTCTATTCCACAATCGGATAGATCTGAATACTGGGGTTTCTCATCAAGGATGTCTTCTAAAATACAATGCACCCCTTCGCGAAGATAACCCCCATATACAGTTGCTCGTTCGGGCATCGAAATAAGTCATTACAAATATGTATTAATGTATGTATCTCTGTTGAACATTAAATGTAACCGGGATGAAATAAATGGTCTTATCAGATCTGTATTAGTCGAAAGAAGGGTGGGAGTGATATTAGGAGTCATTTAGGGTAAGAGTAAACGAAAACGTGGTAGGGGATGGAGACTCTGCGGGGCCGTTTCGGATTACAGTGTGCACTTGCACTCAACATCGTCAACTACCCCCAACTTCACCGCCCTTGACGTGTCGAGTCACGTGTTCGCCCGCCCGTTTTCCAGTCGCGGAAATGTTGTGCGGAATCAGTTATCCATACCAGAATTTTTTTTCCAGGAAACCATCGGCGGACGACGTGGGCAACCCCTCTTCGGTGAACGCACGGTGAGTGTTTGATGTTACCTGTTGATTGGGCACCTGATGATGTTTATGTATATTTACTGAGAGTGCACATAAACGTAGAATGTTTCCTTATTGTTGTGAGAATAACTTGTCGGGAAATTTTTTCTTGAATCTCGAATAATATTTCAGGAAAATGAGAGATTTTCCGCCTGTTCATATTTCAATTCATTTTTTCAGAAGATATGTGAAATTTCTTATCTTCAACTTATGAATATTTCATCAATACAGGGTAATTCCAAATTCGACTTGAACCTTGAAGTACGTGTTAGTATGACTCATTTGCTGTCATTTGAGCCATATTTATTGATATCCAAAAATCAACAGTTTACGAGTTATTTGAGTTATTGTGTTTTTTGAAAAAATTCTCACCTTAGTTCATTTTTCGTCATTTTTTCTACGTTGAGCAAGTTTGGTTATAATTTTGGATTATTTTCATCAGAGAAGGATTTGATATGTATGAAAAAAGTGAAAATATTCTGTAATAGATGTTGAAAAAGAATTCGTATGATTTAAAAGTTGGTATATGAAGCAAAGAATAGTCAATTTTTAATATCAATTCGCATGCAACTTTCGAACTCCACAATTTATGTAGGTATGTCAGAAGTATTTCAAGAAATTGCCAAATTCCTTCTTTATTTCCTAAAAAAGTTTTCCTTAGAATGCAGGCACTAGTTACGTTTCAGCAGATTTTTTTCATAAACAACCTTCTGAATGTCCGGCATAAAAAATAGTTATTTGGCGTTAATGTTTGGATGGGAGGTCCTTACTATCTACCTGACGACTTAAATGAAGAAAATTATAAAGAATTTTTGAGAACAAATATGGACAATTTTTTGGACGAGGTTCCCTCGATTGACAGGCGTGAAATAATTTTTCAACAGGATGGTCGTCCGGCACACTATAGGCTAAACGTTCGTATGTTCTTGAACGAAATGTTGTCTAATCGGTGGATAGGTAGGGGAGGACCTATTTCATGGCCAGCGAGAAGTCCGGATCTAACACCGTTAAATTTCCATGTTTGGTGCTGTTTGAAAGGATTAGTATATGAAAGGGCAATACATACACGTGCACAACGAGAATAGACGGAGCAGTGAGAAGATTGAGAGTGAATTTCAGGTCAGAAGAAATTAGAAAGAGGGCACGTGCTTGTATAAGGAATGGTAGAGGACATTTCGAACATAATTTATGAATAAATTTCTTAATGAAATTTCGAGTTAAATTGCAATAATAAAATATTCAATTCTATACTTTTCTTTCTTCGCTTATATCTCCTTTCAAATCAAAATCTGCTGTAACGAAACTAGTGCCTGCATTCCAACGAAAACTTTTTTAGGAAATGAAGAAGAAGAAATTTGGCAAGTTTTTAAAATACTTTTGTGATACATAAATTGTGGAGTTCGAAAGTTGCTGGCGAATGTATATTAGAAATTGACAATTCTTTTCTCCATATACCAACTTTCAAATCATACGAATTCTTTTTCAACATCTATCACAGCATATTTTCGCTTTTTTCATACATATCATATCCTTCTTCGATGAAAATAATCCAAAATTATAATCAAACTTGCCCAACGTAGAGAAAATTGACAAAAAATAAAGTAAGGTGAATTTTTCGAAAAACACAAAAACTCAAATAACTCGTAAACTGTTGATTTTTGGAAATCTATGAATATGGCTCAAATGACAGCAAATGTGTCATACTAACGCTTCCTCCAAGGTTCACGTCGAATTTGGAATCACCCTGTATAGTCAGTTACATTCGAAGGAAGAAATTATTTCTTCTGGTTGTAACACTCCTTATGTCACTGAGTATATTTAAACATAAATCTATCGTCAGATTAATTGATTCTCTAAGCAGACCGGTAGTGGTAAACTAGTAATTAATACTATTGGTATTTATTCCATGCGTTTCTAAATAACAGTTTTTCTGACTCCATTAAATGTTTGAATCAACCACAAATGAGTATAGTATAGCCTAGAGATAATTGATGAATTCAACTTTTTCAAATGTTTAAAAATGTACAGGTTGATTGTGTATATTTCACTCAATAGCTGTCTGAGTAAATGTTGGTCCTACAAACAAGTTTAAATGGGCAAATATGAAGTATTTTCTATGGGCATTCAGAATTCTGTACTAGAAAATGCAAAAAAGCATTATCGGGCGATCATTAACCTAAAAATTTTATGTAAGTTGTTATTTTTAAAATGGACCACCTGTATTTTCTAATCGGTAGAGATTTTTCTCCTGATTTCAAATATATATACTTAATTGAGGTTATCTTTGTCAGTTTTTGAAAAATATAGATTTTCGTCTGAGGCAGCTGTAGAACGCCACGTGACACTGCTGCGATTTTTTTAAATCAAAGTAGCCGTGGATAATAGAACAACTGGTATTTGTTTCATTAATTCATCAACAAAAATTCAAATTAAGTGTTCAATATCTTTTTATTGAGTTTTAGTGAGCTCTCCTTGAGGGTGTACATTACTTTCTTGCATCACAATAATTGTTTCAAAGATATCTCATAAACGACATGTTGAATTCTCTTAATTTTTTGATTGTACATTCAGGTATGTATGCACAAGACTTTCCTCGAACGTTTTCGAATAAAAATTCAATATTTTTCCTTCAACTTCAACAATTACTGGCGATGAAAAAGGAAATTTTTTTAAATATCGAAAAGTTGTTCTCATTAGCCATCGATTTGTTAATTTGATTTTAATCCATAACCTTTCGAATATTTATACATGAACATATATCCGATTTGAAAGGTGATGGATTGAATTCAAATGAAGGAAGCGATGGAAACAACTTTCTGATATTGAAAGAAATATCAATTTTTAATTTTTTTCTTTTTTATCGCTAGTAATTGTTGGAGTAAGTTTGAATTATCCGCCTTGGATGGATTGGATTGCACGCAAAAATATTGAATTTTCCTTAATAACCTTTGGAGGAAAGTCTTTTGCATACACGCGTGAATGTACATTCAAAAAATGAAAAGAATTCCGTTTATGAGAAATCATTGAAACAATTATTGTGATGCATAGGGCAAATGAAAGTACTGTACACCCTTAATATTTCTGGTTGGTTGTTGAGATTATCAATTCCTTCCTTTATTCTGATTTTAATATCTTCAATATTTTGAGAACGGTCCATATAAACTTTAGATTTTAAACATCCCCATAAGAAAGTATCCAATGGGGTCAAGTCGGGAATGTTAGGAGGCCAGAGAATGATCCCGTTTCTGGCAATCCACATATTGTAATTTTTTTTCTCGTGTGGCGTTTTACAGCTGCCTAAGATTTGGAAGAAAACATCCATATTTTTCGAAAACTGACAAAGATAACCTCAATGAAGTATATATATTTGAAATCAGAAGAAAGAGCTCCAACGATTAGGAGAATAAAATACAGGGATAAAATACGAACTTACATAAAATTTTTAGATTAACGATGCTCTTTTGTATTTTCTAGTACTGAATTCTGAATGCCCATGAAAAAATACTCCATATTTGCCAATTTAAATGTTTTTCTAGGACCAATATTTAGTGACATAGCTATTGAGTAAAATATCAACAATCACCCTGTATAGTTCCTGCATTTTTTCGATGTTCTTTTTGAATTTGAATGGAAAGAATCAATAATGATCGCAATTATGATGAAACCGAAAGAGATTCCTAAACATAAAATTGAATTTTACATTCGAGTTTGTATTTTGACCTTCGACGTCGAAATCTCAAACCGAAAATCGAACGAACCTGAATCGGCAACTCGCGCAGCCGAATGTCCGTCTGATCTGATGTATTGTTTCGTATCGAAAATTCATCAGTCCCCCTCAAAATCAACAAGTATGATTATGTTTTTTATCATTAACTTTCGTATAAGCGGCGAAGATGATGGACTGTAATCATCGGTGGTTAATGCAATTTTCGGAGATTGCACCGTAAATCTTCTCGTGGCCCAGCAATAGCTACCTACACCTATAATTTGATGGGTCCGATCACTCCCCTGGGGAAATAAGTTTTTTACGCATACAATCCCGATCCAATAACACGAGTATCAAGCGTATCTCGACGGTCATTTCGTCTCACCTTTGTTTCTTCAGTTCTCACGACGCAACCCCGACAATGCTCATAAGAGCCCATATCGGAAAAAAAGCGCCGAAAACAGGTGGACCCATTTCATGCCCGATTTCATTACAATCGACCCATTTGAAGCGTGCACCGATTTTTTATCGAACTGTTAAATCTTAAATATTCATGTAGAGAATCGCCGCGAAAAAGAGTAGAAGATTCATCTTGAGAAAAAAACAAATTTTTTACCTTTCATTAGAAAAATTATAAATTAAGAGCTCTCTCTAAAGAAATTTCTTCGGCGTGTCGAGCACGGAAAGGTGGACTCCTTTCTGTTACGGAACGTACGACTGCCGCGAAAGATCGAATAACGAAGGTTAGTGAGGTCGTAGTTGAACATCAAAGAAGAAGCACTAAGGATCGTGTAGTACGTGGACGTGTGAACCTGAGCGAGAACGTTTTGTTACGCCAAAATGGACTTCGCCAGTGTCGTATCCGGATCTTCGAGATTTCGATAGGATAAAGCGATGAATACGAATGGGATTTCATCTTGTCGAGTGCAAAAACTAACAACACAATCGATTTCCGATATGAGTTGCTCGATGAATTGGAGTCACCTTCACGTGGCCTTCTTTTATTTATGAAATAATTTTCCTAAACTGTGCCATTCTCTTCTTATATCATATTTGATCAGAAAGAAGAGATTCTCTATTTAGTTACCTACAAGAATATGATGACAAGCTGCACAACCAAAACCTGGAAGGTAATAAGTAACTACCTAAGAAACAGGAATTTTTATGTCAAAAAAGACGACACATCATCTTCCTCCAGACAAGTAGAAGCAGGAGTGCCCTAAGGCTCAGTTGTAGGACCTCTAGTCTACAAAATCTATACCTACGAAATTTCCAAAACCCAAGAATTCTGCTAGCCCTTTATGCACACGACAAGGGAATAGCCTTCAGACATCGTCGACCAGACGTCATATACAGTAGATTGTAAGAAGGAGTAGAAGATTTGGAAGATTGGTTCATTGAATAGAAAATTCAAATAATTAGCAAAAAAGTCAAGCTTGTCTTCTACAGAAGCGAAGACTTGAGATGAATTCCAACCTGAGGAAAAATAAAGAAGAGATTGAATGGGAAAATGAAGTCAAATATCTAGGAGTTGAACCAGATTAGATTATTAAATGAACCATTCTTCTAAATAATCTAAATCTTCTAGTTATTCTTGTCTTCTGTGTATGACATCTGGTCGTCGAAGTCTGCAGGCTATTCCCGTGTCGTCTGCATCAAGGGCTAGCAGATTTTTTGGATTTTTAGGAATATGGTAGATATGCAGGTCGTTCTTAAATTGGAGGTACAACCGAAGAGGGGAGATTCTTTAAGTAATTCAAAGAAAAAAAGTCCCATAAACATGGGATTGCAAACTTTTCCTTTTCGAGATACAGATTCTTAACGTTCAATTTTTTTCTCATAGTATCTACACTTCACAAGATATTCAACCCAAACAGTTCAATTTGATGTGTCAAAACTAAGAATGAATTAATTCATCACTTGCACCTTAACAACTGAATTTTTATGACAATTTGGATTTTCCTGAGGATATCGAGAGTTCAAATTTTTTTTCTCAAAATCGCTAGCGGATACGACAAAACTTCAGGAGACCATAAAGTTTGGTATAACGACAGTGGCTCACCAAAAAAAAGTTCTGGAGGAAAATAGGGGACAGTGTTCAAAAAAAATATCGCACCCTGTAGATTTGCTATCGGAATTGGCATTTCACATAGTGTAAACTGTCAATTTTAATATATATGCCAAATTTCAGTTGAATATCCTGTGATATTCTATGAGAAAAAACTATAAGAAAAAACTCGAAAAAAATTCAAACTTCAACACCCTGTATCGCGAAAACAAAACGTTTGCTATCTTATGTTTATGCGACATTTTTTTCTTAAAATTACTCAAAGAATCTCGTCTTTCCGTTTTTACCTCCAATTTAGGAAAACCCTGTGTATGTTGTAGAGAAGAGGTCCTGGAACTGATCCTCGGGGCACTCCTGCTTCTACTCGTCTGGTGGAAGATAATGTGTCGTCTAGTTTGGCATGAAATTCCTGTTCCTTAGGTCTTATTATTTTGTAGGTTTTGGTAGTGTAGCCTGCCATCATCATCTTGTGACAAGTCGTTCGTGCCAAACTCTGTCGAAGGCTCTCTCGACATCTAATAGCACTAATCTTGTGGCTCGTTCATTCTGAAAACCTTCTGTGACATATTCAGTGATCCTCAACAGTTGAAGTTCTGTGGAATGATTTCTCCTGAATCCAAATTGTTTCGATGGTATCAGATTCAGCGCTTCTGTTTCTTCATTGGGTCTTTTTGCAATGACTCTCTTAACTATTTTTCCAAGTGCTGACAGAAGGCTTATCGGCTTGTAGTTTTGTGGGAATTTACTATCTTTTCCTGACTTATTGAATACAATTACTTCTGCTGATTTCCATCTTTTTGGATAGTATTCTGTTCTCATCAATGCGTTTGCTATATTGGTTAGCGCTGCTATTCCTTTCCTGGGCATTTTCCGTAACATAAAGTTTGTTACTTCGTCTTTTTCTGGAGCTTTCCTGGTTTTCGATTTCTTTCTTCTTAATCTCCGTTGGTGTTGTTGGGTTTGGTATGGTATCGCCATCCGGAGGTTCCAACATCTATTCTTCATTTCCTTCGACTTCTTCTTCTAAGTCTTCATTGTCATCGTATTCTCTGTAGTTGATTCTGGTTTCTCTTTCCATTGCCTTGACCAGTGTTTCGGCTTTTCCATGCTGAGTGTTCTATGGTGTTCAGCTCTCTAACCCTTTGGTTCCCTCTGTCTGCTCTCAGTTCTCGCAGTGCATTTTCAGCACTTGACTGTTTTTATTCAACTCTTTCTTGTCTTCTTCTCTATGTGAAGTTCTGTAGTTCTTCCTAAGTTTTCTTTTCGTCTTTATAAGCTCTTTTATTGCTTTTGGGGTTGACTAAAAAAGAAGACAGAGAAGATTCTTGAGAAAGCAAGTCAACATCCCAATGTTGACCTAAAAAGTTGACTACAACCCTGCAAAAGATGTGATAAGGATACACACATATCACAAAAGACCCAGACATCAACTACGTAGAAACAAAAATTAAGTAAATTCAGTTTCAGATATCAAGGAGAAGAGATTCTCCTATGAAAGGCATAGGTAAAACAATAACCGCACGACGAAGATCGTGAAAGAGATACAAACAAAGAGAGTTGAAAGGTTAATAGGCAATAGATGCCCAGAATCTGAAACAGCAGGTTAGGTTTAGTTCGAGCAGTGCTTCACACGAATTCTCACACTGTTCTATCTATCGGAGATAGTTCGTCCATGAGTATTTCCTCTGCCCAAACCACAACAACAAACATTTTTTTTTTTTTAAGTAGGGAAAATCTTCAAAAGACACCCAATGATGCCAGGTTGTGTCAACCAACAGAATATTTGATATGACTTTTCCATGTGAGTCCTTCATCAAGGATAACACCTAAATATTTTGCCTCATTCTGCCATTCTATCTCTGAATTATCTATTGATAGTTTTCCATGGATTTTTCGGTCGTCTCTTCTGCAAGAGTATGGCTCTTTTGTCCACTTGTCTTAATTTTTATTTTAATGCTCCACTCCACCACTCGTTTATTTCGTCAGCTGCTTCTTGTAGTCTCCTATAATTTTCAAAAGATTCCAGTAACATATGAACTATATGAAAATGACGGTATTTACCATCAGCCCAAATGAAGAGATTGTTATTCAAATCAATTGGATGCCAATCGGAACAACTTCATTGGCTGTTCGACGATAGAAAATTGGTCGGCACCCGGCAGTGTCGGCACACAGAGGCCGGACGGACGTGAGCATCCTTTAACGCCAGTCACGTGACCCTCTTCCGCCTGACGTCAGTTCGTAGGACCTCAGATCCAGATATTGCGAGTACAGCTGTGTCACGTCTGCATACGTGTTTGGGGTTCTACTGGTCTCATATTAACGCCTTTCGGTTCAGCAGACTCCCAGACCATGGGCCCCAATTTCAGAGCTTCAGGGATCCACCACGAATTTGCCTTTATTTATTGCGATACTCACACGTACGACGATTAGATAATCTTTCGGGATGCGCCAGATGAATGGAGAAGCGGATAAGTGAAAGGATGGTACGTCTCGATGGATCTATGAGCGTCAGAGCTTGGAAGAAGAATCTCAACTTAGAAGTTGTGTGCCGCGTAACTCAAGATTAGGTTGGGGAATACTTGTTCTGATGGGTTGTGAAATGAATCAAAGATTACCAAATGCACAAAAACCGTTCAAATGGACCAAAAGTAATAAGGGGCTTAAACCAGAGTTGGTTTTAATTTTTTGTTGTGAAATTATTTTCATCGTCGTCTGCCGTGGGTCTGAAGAAGTCGACAAATGCATTTGGCAGGAATAAAGCGGCAGGGAGTAGACGATTTCGGATTCGGCAAATTCGAGAAAAAAACTAAACGTACATCAGGCGTAGAATTTGGTATATCCGTTCCTGAATTGACATCAATCGGTTAACGTTGACAAGATGAATTAACCTCCATTCAAAGGAAATAAGGATGGTATACAGCCGAATGAAAAGAAAGCGGTGAGTTTTTGGTGGGTTATAAATAAATAACCAACAATGACAGCGAAATGTTGATGATTTTAAAGTGCAGATTATAAAAAAACAATAAGGCCTCGGGGACGGGATACGGTCGAATCGACAACACCTACAAGTTTTATCGGTAAACTTCAAGGGCAGTGAATGAAGAGCGAAACGAGGTAAGAAGAAGAATGAAGATGCCTTTGCGTCGATACAACGGTCGACCGAAAGAACAGGCACAATTGAATTTACTTCGGGAATTTCGTTTCAATGAGAAAGGTGATTGTTATCGAAAAAGCTCCGCGAAATTGAATGAATAACTTGAATGAATCATAGTGGATCAATGGATGACGGTGAGGTTTCCGACGCTTGGCAATCATCGTAATAGTCTTTTTCGAAAATGACCACAATATGTTGGTTGCACCGAAGAGATGTCACGTATATTTTTCACACAATTTGACGTAACCATCTTCAATCGACATTTATGTTCTTTGGAATCGAGTGTCGGCGGAAAAATAGAGCGAAGTTAAAAAATTTTCTTAATTTTTCTGTACTCGACGAAGGCTCAAGAGCTACATAGCCGAAACTTTGTTGAATCCTGATCATCGGAATAGAAAAATTGTAATGGGGTTTTCTCCGTTATTTTGGCACGATTCTGAATATTGAGCAAGCACAAAATAATATTCACCTTTATTTTCTCGGGCGCCAGCTATCTTTTTGATGTGGAAAAATATAACAAAACCAGGTCAGCTGCAAAGTCGGGGACAGAGTTCGGTTTATCTGCGGTGGTAGCGATAGCAAGGAATATTTTAAATTCGAGTTTATCTAAGGCTCTATGACTCTATGAATCCCTTACGGTCATCACATACAGGAGAACATACATTCAACAGAAAGAAAATTGCAACCAGAGAATTAACTAAATATATATTGATTCAAATAAAAGGAAAAAAAAATTACGAAAAGCACTGATGAAGAAAGATAAAATACAGGATGTTCCATTTGAAAAATACCAACTTACATAACATTTTTGGCTGAACGATGCTTTTTTGCATTTTCTAGTACTGAATTCTGAATGCCCATAAAAAAAATTACGAAAAGCACTGCCGTGAAGGCAGGAGCTTTTGAGCGCTCGTACATGCACCTTGTAGATAGATTCGCATTTTCCAGTTTCAGAAATCAATTGAAGGAATTTTCGACAGCTGTCAAAAAAATTCTGAAACTTAGGCGAAACTCCAGACTTCATGTCAGTGCTTCAGCTGATCAATTTTTTTTCGATAATTCGCTAGAATTTTCTACGGTATCTATGGTTTTGGTGGTGCGATCTGGACAAAATTTCGCACGTAGTTTGAATGCATTATTACTCAGCTAGGTGCAGAATTTCATCCCAATCCGCTCAGGATTTTCGGAACTATCAGCAAAAAAATATTTTGAATGGCCATATTTACGGAACCACTAGTGTTATTTCACTCATTGATGAACGTGACCGCGATATTCGCGATACAAACCCACCCTGAGAATTTCAAGTTCCTAGGCCTTTCCATTCAAAAGTTACAATTTTCTATGGTTTCTATGGTTCTGGTCATGCGATCTGGACAAAATATTGTTTTAATATATCATTCTCGGTTAAAATACAAAATTTCATCTCGATCGAATTCGTAGTTTCGAAATTATCGACAAACCAAAATTTCAAACGACCGTATTTACGGAACCCTAGTATAATTCTGCTCATTGATAAACGTGAACGCGACATTTCAGATCAACACCTATCCTGAAAATTTCAAGACCCTAAGCCTTTCCGTTCGAAAGTTCTGATTTTCTATGGTTTCTATGGTTCTGGTCATGTGATCTGGAGAAATGTAGCTTGAATATATTATTCTCCATTAGTATATAAAATTTCGTCACGATCGAATCTCTAGTTTTGAAATCATCAAGAAAACTAAATTTCAAACGACCATATTTACGGAACCCCTATTATAATTTTGCTCATAGATGAACGTGATCACGACATTCGAGATCCACACCTATCCTGAAAATTTCAAGTCCCTAGGCGTTTCCGTTCAAAAGTTACAATTTTCTATGGTTTCTATGGTTCTGGTTATCCGATCTGGACAAAATTTCACATGTAGCTTGAGCACCTCATTTTTCATTCGAGTGCAAAATTTCATCTCAATCAAATTTGTAGTTTTCAAGTAATCAGGGGAACAAAACTTTGAACGGCCATATTTACGGAACCCCTGGTGGAATTTGGCCCATTAACGAACTCAACCGATGCATTCGGGAACTGAACCCATACTGAAAATTTCAAGTCTCTAGGTTGTTCCGTTCGAGAGTTATCGTGCTTACGGCCGGCCGGCTGGCCGGCCAGACGGACAGACTCGAATTTTCCGACGGATTCGTCATCAGTGAGTCGATTGAGACCATTTTCGGCTCAAAATTCTAAAAATACAGACATCGTGACGAAATGATATAGCCCTCGTGTAAGTAGTACGAGCGCTCAAAAACGATTTCTATAACTTAACTAATTTTACACACTAATTATAGGGATTATATACAGTCGGGAATGTCAGGAAAATGATATATACAACAGCGAAACGGCCAGAAAATACGGTATGGTTGGACTGGGTGATTTCGAGTTTCGCATACGGTACTGGTATGTCAGCCAGGAAAAATTCACTCCCAATTCCTAACACAATTCCTAACGCAGTTAATAACACGGTTCCTAACGCAATTGATTCAGTTCGGGGGTATCATCTACATTATATCTCTTCTCGCGGTGTGTGGGCAGAAGAAACGTCGCACCTGTTTTTCGAAACTTAGTGCGCTGATTCAAAAAAACTCGAAAATATTACTGAACGGTGTATTCTCGGTTGCGGATCTACAGGCGCTCTGAATAGCCCTCTAGATGAAATTTGACGAGAAATCAAACTTCATAACGAAATCTCAATGAGAAATTTCATGGTATGGTGGTGGGACAATGCAGTTAGTGAAACCATTCTTCAGGTACGTACAGAAGTTTGTTAGGTACGCCGAAAGATCCGTCCAACTTTGAAAAAAATACTGCAAACCAGTGTTCCTAGGGTTTGAAGAGGTCGCACAAGAGTTGAAGTGACGACTATGCAAAGAGGACGAAACAATATCTCCCTGCAAATCAAGATCGAGCGAACTAAAAATTTTTTTAGTCGTGAGAGATGTTTAGTTTTCGTGGGGTCGGCCAGAATAACCAGTGGCCGGTGCAGAGTCGCGCGATTGACACTGCACCTCAACAATTGGAAGTCGTCCGGCTCGCAAAGAGACAGAAAGCGGTGGTCAAGTCGGATCTTGCCAACCTGAACCAGCAGACAGACGGGGGCCGGTGGAGCAGTCCAAGAGCCGGCGCTGCCGACAACCGCGCTCGTGGCCAATGTCACTTCCGATCGCCGAGAGCGAAAGGCATCCGTGGACCAGACCGAGCAATCATTATCTCGAATTTTTGTTTAGCAAATTAGTTTTTGTTGGTCTATCCGGTTCGAGATCAAATCAATGGAATGTAGCAGTTAGTGGACAACAATGGACATTACAAGTTGAGGAACGCAACGTAAAGGTGGCCGGCCAGCGAAAGAGAGGCCCATAAAACCACTACTTATATGTACCCAGTCAGCGAGTGGTCACTGTCGTAAATTTTTTCACGTTTTGAATTTATTAGATGCCGGACATTTTATCGAATCGAAGATATTTTGCCGACAATAAACCCTTAGTTGCACAAAACCATCTTTGCCAGGGTGACTATGTAGATATATGGTCGATGGTATCACCAATTCGATCCGACGAAGGAGAATCAAATTTGAAGCTGAGAACTGTGGATCGTCTCGATTAGTAAAACGAGATCCTTCAAATGAAAAAACTAGCATAATATGTACAGGGTGATTGTTTATAATTTACTCAATAGGTATCTCAGTAAATATTGGTCCTACAAAAACGTTCAAATGGACAAATATGAAGTATTTTTTATGGGCATGGGAAAAAATGCATCGTTAACCTAAAAATGTTATGTAAGTTTTTCAAATAGAACACCCTGCATTTCATCTTCCTAATCGAAGAGCTCTTTCTTATGATTTCAAATATATATACTTTATTGAAGTTATCTTCGTCAGTTCTCGAAAAATATAGATTTTTGTCTAAATCTAAGGCAGCTGTAGAACGCCACGTGACACTGCTGCGATTTTTTCATATCAAAGTAGCCGTGGATGATAGAACAACTGGTATTTGTTTCATTAACTTATTAACAAAAATTTAAATCAAGTGTTCAAATGACCCCTATTCACTTACACACAATCGAAATCTTTTTATTGAGTTTTCGAGGGCTCTCCTCAATATTTCTGGTTGGTTGTTGAGATTATCAATTCCTTCCTTTTTTCTGATTTGAATATCTTCAATATTTTGAGAACGGTCCAAATAACTTTAGATTTCAAATATCCCCATAAGAAAAAATCCAATGGGGTCAAGTAGGGAATGTTAGGAGGCCAGAGAATGATTCTGTTTCTGCCAATCCACATATTGTATTTTTTTTTGTCGTGTGGCATTCTACAGCTGCCTTAGATTTAGACGAAAACATCCATATTTTTCGAAAACTGACAAAGATAACCTCAATAAGGTATATATATTTGAAATCAGAAGAAAAAACTACAACGATAAGGAAGATAAAATACAGGATGTTCCATTTGAAAAATACCAACTTACATAAAATTTTTGGCTGAACGATGCTTTTTTGCATTTTCTAGTACTGAATTCTGAATGCCCATAAAAAATACTTCATATTTGCCGATTCAAATGTTTGCGTAGGACCAAATAATTCAGATAGAAATTTATTGGAATCAGCAAAATGGATGAATTTTCCCATCAACATTCTCGCGAAAAAACCTCGGATCTACAGAAAAACTGTTCTTCCTCTAATCGTCTACTCGCACCTCGATTGACTTGTGATCTGACGTCAGAGATGGCTTATGATCTAGTCGTTGCAATAAGTGAAGAAGTAAATGGAACGCAACAACTGACCCCAGTCCATAAGTCTGAGGGGCTTACGCCCCCTTCGGTCTCACTTAAATCAAACCGGATTTCATAACGATGTGCGAGGAAATGCCGAACCATGGGCACACGCAAACACAAAACATATTATTCCACATTAATCCCACCATTGGTCACGGGACTTAGGACGAGATTTACTTTTTAATGTTCCATTGCGGTTTCCAATCAGAACGGGCTTAGTCGGGGCGGACTCGCGGTATACAGGGTGGATATTTGCGAGCGGGGACCCTGGACGGTTTCTGTGATTAGCTATATGTTTCCTAATCTCTTCAGACGTTGCGCAACGTGGATACCAATTTTTTTCGATTTTTCGTTTCTTCACTGCCCAAAACGTAAAGTGTGAAAATGTTTCGTATTCGATTTAGTTATTTATGGAGTTATTATCGAACCTCGGAACTGGAATTGAATGCAAAGGGTCTGGAATCCACCCTCGAAATGTTAGCGGTTCAGTGCCGCTGCGCTGGACAAATGGTTGTTCTTATGACTGACATCAGTCTTTATGAATGTATGTTTCAAGCCAGGTCTACGTCCACATTTGGAATGCATGAAAATGTCATCGTGGGGGACTTCGGTTATATGTCATGATTGACTTACAATATCCCATAATAAGTGGTTAAAACGATACCGCAGATACTTGATTCGTCCGGAGGAGTTTACATTGATTTTATTGATGGTAGTCTTTTGTGCGGAGGAATTATTGCCCCAACAGTTATCTCGAAGATAATGTATCAGGTTGGTGTATATGAAATGTACACCCGGGAAAAATATTCACCGTTACCTCAGAATATAGGAAGAAATTCGTCTATAACTAGAAAATGAGATCGAATCGAACAAGAAAAGATAACCAAACTTAAGTCTGCGACAAATGTGTGACTCGTTGCTGGGAATTGATTTATCGACTTCGTTTACAATGCTTTGCTAGGGATACAATGTTTTCTCTTCAAGTTTTAATATTAATAAAGAGGTAGAAGATGATAGCAATATTTCGAACAAACTACTGACCGACGATCAGTCGAAGAAGTTTCCTTTGATCCTTGTAATTTCTGGGGAACGAAATTTCTTCCATAAGTATCTCTTCTCATATCTCCACTCTTTCTACAATCTTTCTGGAGAAGCTCTTCTCTCTGTTTTCGAATAACGATTTCCAGGATCTTCCCGTTTTCTTCATTTTCATGTTTTTGCATTCTCGACGTAATTTCCAGCGCGGTATTACTGAAAACCGTAGGGAAAGAAAACGTATAAACGTTCAAAATTCCGTCGACTTGGTTTGAGAGGGTCAGTCCAAAATAAATGAATTTTTATTTTAATCGATTAAATGCATTTTCAACACATATTTGATAAGATTTATAGGTATCTTCACGCCTTCTCTATATAAATCGGTAGATCAGTCGAAGAAATTCCCTCTGATCCCTGTAATTTCTAGGGAACGGAATTCCTTTCATAAGTCTTTCTTCTCATATCTCAACTTACTGAAGAAGCTATCTTCTTTCTGTTTTCGAATAACCATTTCCTTCAACTTTGTTAATTCTCACAATCATCCGTGCTCGCAATATGCTAAAAAAAATGACGAAAAGCACTGCCGTGAAGTCAGGAGCTTTTGGGCGCTCCTGCATCCACCTTGTAGGTAGATTCGCATTTTCCAGTTTTAGAAATCAATTGAGGGGACAGCTGTCAAAAAAATTCTGGAATTTAGGCGAAACTCCAGACTTCATGTCAGTGCTTCAGCTGATCAATTTTTTCTACGGTATCTATGGTCTTGGTGATGCGATCTAGACAAAATTTCGCATGTAGTTTGATAACATTATTCCTCAGCTAGGTGCAAAATGTCATTCCAATCCAATGAGTAGTTTCGAAACTATCAGGAAAGAAATATTTTGAACGGCCATATTTACGGAACCCCTAGTCTAATTTTGCTCATTGATGAACCTGACCGCGATATTCGCGATCCAAACCCACCTTAAAAATTTCAAGTTCCTAGGCCTTTCCGTTCGAAAGTTACAATTTTCTATGGTTTCTATGGTTCTGGTCATTCGATCTGAACAAAATATTGCTTTAATATATCATTCTCGTTTAAAATACAAAATTTCATCTCGATCGAATCCGTAGTTTCGAAATGATCGAGAAAACAAAATTTCAAACGACCGTATTCACGGAACCCCTAGTATAATTCTGCTCATTGATGAACGTGAACGCGACATTTCAGATCCACACCTATCCTGAAAATTTCAAGTCCCTAGGCCTTTCCGTTCGAAAGTTATGATTTTCTATGGTTCTATGGTGATGTGATCTGGAGAAATGTAGCTTGAATATATCATTCTCCATTAGTATACAAAATTTCGTCACGATCGAATCTGTAGTTTTGAAATTATCAAGAAAACTGAATTTCAAACGACCATATTTACGGAACCCCTAGTATAATTTTGCTCATAGATGAACGTGATCACGACATTCGAGATCCACACCTATCCTGAAAATTTCAAGTTCCTAGGCGCTTCCGTTCAAAAGTTTCAATTTTCTATGGTTCTGGTCATGCGATCTGGACAAAATTTTCCATGTAGCTTGAACACGTCATTCTCCATTTGAGTGCAAAATTTCATCGCGATCGAATCTGTAGTTTTCAAGTAATCAGGAAAAA
The DNA here is from genome assembly GCA_963966015.1 of Aphidecta obliterata. NCBI lineage: Eukaryota > Metazoa > Arthropoda > Insecta > Coleoptera > Coccinellidae > Aphidecta > Aphidecta obliterata. Next base: position 11,569,087 of record OZ014436.1, read on the forward strand.
AAAAACGGCCATGTTTACGGAACCCCAGGTGGAATTTGGCCCATTAACGAACTTGACCGAGGCATTCGGGAACTGAACCCACACTGAAAATTTCAAGTCTCTGAGTTGTTCCGTTCGAGAGTTATCGTGCTCACGGACGGCCGGACGGACAGACTCGAATTTTCCGACGGATTCGTCATCAGTGAGTCGAACATAGTCGATTGAGACCATTTTCGGCTCAAAATTCGAAAAATACAGACATCGTGACGAAATGATATAGCCCTCGTGTACGTAGTACGAGCGCTCAAAAAGTCCAAAAAAATGTATCAGGTTGGTGTATAGGAAATGTACACTCGAGAAAAATATTCACCGTTACCTCAGAATCTAGGAAGAAATTCGTCCATAACTAATTTTATATTATCGCATTATATAGCCCACTCATTCGAACCAACTGTCAATGATTCCCAATAAGTCAAACCGCTTAATAGAGTCAATCAAAATTTAATATCAGCTTTCATATTTTCAAGATCTTTCGAATACAAGAACAAAATTTCAACTCCCCAGAATCCCAAATATTTTTCAAGATGAAAAAATTCATAAATTCAATGAATAACCGTCTGGGACGTTGAATAATTGGCGCTCCACAGGTCGTTCCTCCACACAGACACATCCTCATTTGAGACGAGAATCGAAATGGTACAAGTGTTCGCTTGCAGATTCGCCATCTATATTCGCCACACGTGACCAATCGTCGGGGGGTAGGTCAGGGATGCGTCCAACGTACATGCCGAACCCTCATAACGCGTACAAGCCATCTTGAAATGCAGCAGGAATACATGCAACGTGTGTGAACCCTACTGGAGCTACTCACGTTCGACCATCAGGGTCGAAAGAGCACATCGCAGCCGACATTATAACTTCTCAAGTGGCGTCCAAAACGTTCTCCTCTTCGTGTCACGAATAGGTATTTTCCAGAGGAATCTTCTGTTTATGGGATAGGCGAGATTTTCGTTTCATCAACTGATGAAATGAAGTTTGGAAAAGATGAAAAGTGAGTCTCGCCAAGAAAATTCATAGCAATCAATTTGGGAGTCGAGTGAACAAGATTTTCTCAAATTTTCAAACTGACTACTTTCAAACACAGGTTCTTAGACATTCCATTCCAATTATGAAAAAAGCAGATCATCTCAACTTGCTTGCACGAGCCAACTCCACCTAGCCCACAATCTCTATACGACCTAATAAAAACCGATTGCAATACGGCACGAGAGGCTGAACTCGTAAAATTTCACCGTTCCCAACTTTCTATCACTTTTAAAAAGCGTCCAGGACGGTGGGGCTCTTCGGCTTGTTTACATTTTCCCAGCATCAGAACCGGAAGTAAATTAAGATAAGTGGCCGATAGACGTGCGTGTGTGAGGGCCCTCAGAATCACTGATCGTATCGCAACATCGTGTCGATCGGATTAAGAGCAGATCAGGGCACGAACGGTGCTGGAGCACCATCTTCAGATGGGGTTAATAGGAAATGAGGGAAGTAAGGAAATCCTACGGGAATTTACGTTGAAGGAGCTTTATCCTCGGCATCAGAGGACTTATGAGGTTTTATTCATTGAAAAGTTGCACTTTCGTATTGATCGAATAGTGGAGCACCCTGTAGTTATTCGAAACAGTTTCGAATGAAGAAAACAAATAAATCCTTAAACACCTAAACTTCAATATCCCTAAACTTCAATATCTGAAGAATAATGATTGAAGTGTTAATGCGTGTTTCAACACACTATGAGTCACTGTCGCGGACCATTTGTCACCGTCTTAATTTGGACGCCGACTTCAAAGTTTCTGGAACCGAAATGAAAAATCAGACCGATGGGGCAGGCGTGGAAAAAAATCGCCAAGATAAATCATGACCCGTGTTTTATTGAAAGTATCGGTATCGAAGTGTCGCAGGAACAAATGTCCTGTCAAGAATAAGCTTTATTGCCGCTGCGATACAAGCTGGAGTGAATCCCGGATTAGGTGTTTGATAGGATGCGGAGCAACAGCCCTCCGGGACCCGATTTTAATGACTAACTTGTCTCATGCCCTGCCAATAATTAAGACAAACACTCGTGGGAGCTTGACTCCTCTTCCAGCTTCCTCGGAAGACACAAGTACCGATTAATTCCTGCAGATTGCTCACTTCATCGGCTTCATTCATCAAACTACTCCCGTTTTATGAATATTAAGCAGGCCGACATTGAGAAGAGGATTGGCACCCTTCGTTCATAAACTTCCAACGAGGGGGAGCGTGAAGAAGCAGGTTTCGAGTGTTGTCGAAACATATCCACAGGCTGATTCGATATCCACCCGAATTGAAGGACTCGAGATTTGAATAATATTATGACGCTCGTTATACTGGAAAGAGTTCATGACTGGTTTGTTGTGTCCTATAAGAACTGGATGAGGAAAAAACTTCGTACTTCTACTTCATATTCGTTTTTACTTTCCCATATCAAATAACAGAGATCCAATGCCACAAGAATAGACAACCAACCTGATGTCTGCGACCAATGTGTGACTCGTTGCTGGAAATATTCACAAAATTATGGCTTATTGTTTAAGCGACTTCGTTTGAAATACTTTGGAAGGGATGCGACATTTTCTCTTCAAGTTTTAATATAGATAAAGAAGTAGAACAATCCAACTACTGACCAACGATCAGTCGAAGAAATTCCCTCTGATCCTTGTGATTCTGGGAAACGAAAGTGTCTTCTCATAGCTCCATTTTTGAGCGCTCGTACTACTTACACGAGGGCTATATCATTTCGTCACGATGTCTGTATTTTTCGAATTTTGAGCCGAAAATGGTCTCAATCGACTAGGTTCGACTCACTGATGACGAATCCGTCAGAAAATTTGAGTCTGTCCGTCCGTCCGGCCGGCCGTCCGTAAGCACGATAACTTTCGAACGGAACAACCTAGAGACTTGAAATTTTCAGTGTGGGTTCAGTTCCCGAATGCCTCGGCTAAGTTCGTTAATGGGCCAACTTCCACTAGGGGTTCCGTAATTATGGCCGTCAAAGTTTTGTTCCCCTAATTCCTGAAAACTACAGATTTGATTGAGATGGAATTTTGCACTCAAATGGAGAATGAGGTGTTCAAGCTACATGTGAAATTTTGTCCAGATAGCATGACCAGAACCATAGAAACCATAGAAAATTGTAACTTTTGAACGGAAACGCCTAGGGACTTGAAATTTTCAGGATAGGTGTGGATCTCGAATGTCGTGATCACGTTCATCTATGAGCAAAATTATACTAGGGGTTCCGTAAATATGGTCGTTTGAAATTTAGTTTTCTTGATCATTTCAAAACTACAGATTCGATCGTGACGAAATTTTGTATACTTATGGAGAATGATATATTCAAGCTACATTTCTCCAGATCACATGACCAGAACCATAGAAACCATAAAAAATCGTAACTTTCCAACGGAAAGGCCTAGGGACTTGAAATTTACAGGATATGTGCGGATCTGAAATGTCGAGTTCACGTTTATCAATGAGCAGAATTATACAAGGGGTTCCGTAAATCCGATCGAGATGAAATTTTGTATTTTAATCGAGAATGATATATCAAAACAATATTTTGTCCAGATCGCATGACCAGAACCATAAAAACCATAGAACATTTTAACTTTGAACGAAACGGCCTAGGAACTTGAAGTTCTCAGGGTGGGTTTGGATCGCGAATATCGCGGTCACGTTCATCAATGAGCAAAATTAGACTAGGGGTTCCGTAAATATGGCCGTTCAAAATATTTTTTTGCTGATAGTGAATATCAATGAAAATACTGAGTGGATTAGGATGAAATTTTGCACCTAGCTGAGTAATTATGTATTCAAACTACGTGCAAAATTTTGTCCAGATCGCACCACCAAGACCATAGATACCGTAGAAAATTCTAGCGAATTATCGAAAAAAAATTGATCAGCTGAAGCACTGACATGAAGTCTGGAGTTTTGCCTAAGTTTTTTTGACAGCTGTGGAAAATTCCTTCAATTGATTTCTAAAACTGGAAAATGCGAATCTACCTACAAGGTGCATGTACGAGCGTTCAAAAGCTCCTGTCTTCACGGCAGTGCTTTTTGTAATTTTTTCCGAAATCTTCCTGGAGAAGCTATCTTCTCTCTGTTTTCGAATTTCGATTTTCAGGATTTTCCCGTTTTCTTCATTTTCATGTATGTACTTGCATTCTCGACGTAATTTCCAGCGCGATCGGTGATTACTGAAAACCGTCGGGGTAGGAAACGTATTAACGTCCAAAATTCCGTCGACTTGGTTCAAGAGGGTCACTTGAAAATGAATGAATTTTCCATTTTATTCGATTAATTGCATTTTCAACACATATATGAAAGGATTTATAGATATCTACACTCCTTCTCTAAATAAATCAATCGATCAGTCGAAGAAATTCCCTCTGTTCCTTGTAATTTCTGGGGAACGAAATTCCTTTCATATCTCTTTATTCTCACATTTCCACTCTTTCTGCGAACTTCCTGAAGGAGCTATCTTCTCTCTGTATTCGAATAACGATTTTCAGGATTTTAAAGCTTTCTTCATTTTCATGTTCTTGCATTTTCGACGTAATTTCCAGTCAAAGATATTACTGAAAATCGTCGGGCCAAGAAACGTATAAACGTTCAAAATTCCGTCGACTTGGTTTAAGAGGGTCACTTCAAAATGAATGAATTTTCCATTTTAGTCGATTAATTGAATTTTTAACACATATTTTAAAGGATTTATAGATATCTACAGTCCTTCTCTAAATAAATCAATCGATCAGTCGGAGAAATTCCCTCTGATCCTTGTGATTTCTTGGCAACGAAATTTCTTCCATAAGTATCTCTTCTCATATCCCACTTTTTCTACAATCTTCCTGGAGAAGCTATCTTCTCTCTGTTTTCGAATAACGATTTTCAGGATCTTCAAGCTTTCTTCATTTTCATGTTCTCGCATTCTCGACGGTATTTCCAGAGTGATATTACTGAAAACCGTCGGGAAAGTAAACGTATAAACGTTCAAAATTCCGTCGACTTGGTTTAAGAGAGTCACTTCAGAATGAATGAATTTTCTATTTCATTCGATTGAATTCATTTTTAACACATATTTGATAAGATTCATAGATATCTCCAGTCTTTCTTCCATAAGTATCTGTTCTCATATCTCTACTTTTCTTGAATTTTCCTGGAGGAGCTATCTTCTCTCTGTTTTCGAATTACGATTTTTAGGATCTTTCCGTTTTCTTCATTTTATATTTTTGCATTCTCGACGTAATTTCCAGCGTGATATTACTGAAACCTTCGGGGAAGAAAGCGTATAAACGTTCAAAATTCCGTCGACTTGGTTTTAAGAGGATCACTTCAAAATGAATGATTTTTTTATTTTGTTCGATTAAATGCATTTTCAACACATATTTGATGAGATTTACAGTCATCTACACTAATTTCCTTTATAAACTTCAACTTTGTTAAATCTCACAATCATCCGTGTTCGCAATGTGGTAAAAAGAAGTCCATAGTTTCGTCGTTTCAATATATAAGATGAGAGAAGTAGAAGATAATGGCAATCTTTCCAACAAATCAATAAGCAACGATCTCATGAGAAATGAACTCGAACTGAAAATATCTGACTTCTGATCTAGTTCCAATTTGTTCGTGAATTTCAGTAGGGATTCTGAGTAACTCAGATGGTAACCAGACAAGTGTCGTGATAACTTCTTCAAACGTGCGAATTAACAAAACGGGGAAAAAAAGGAAACGTGTATGGTAAAGATATATCAGAGAAAGCAAGGTAATTTTTCGTGTTGTAACCAGATATGTTCTGTAGATATGTAGTATGAGAAACGGCCCCACTGAGACTTGCGTGAATAATTGATAAGCGTTCAGATTTAACATTTTGTATTCCAGTGCCACACGTTATTTCCTATACACAACAGAGGGCACCCTCTTAGCGGTTTCGCTCCCATTTTTTCCCGCATCCCGATATACATATTATCCTTTTGATTTATTCCTTATTTCTGCCATCTATCAATTTTCAATATTCCTCAGAGGATGCGAAACCGACACGTTCAACAATTGGCCATTTCCGATGCAATTTTTATGCTTACGCCGCACTTTTTGTACCTCTAAATAATTCATGTTTCGGTTTTTGTCGTCTCTGAAGAATTCTCGTTCCACTGATCACTCGAAAATTCAACAAAATATTATAGATTCGAGAGTATCGTTGATTTTCTTTACACACACACCATATAGTTGCTATCAGAAAAGGAAATTGGTGTGATCCTGAAGGAAATCTTACAGTTGGTGGGATCTATTCTCGCCGAATCTGTTTCTTTTCGGTTGACTAAAATCGAATTATTTTAGAACCTGGAAGAAATAAATGAAAAGAAATGTGTCGGTTGAAAATAACGAGCAAAAAAGCAAATGGTTACTACGTTGCCGGAATAGCAAATGGAAAAACAAATTGCAAATACCCTTCCGTCTATAAAACAACCCATAAGTTTTTTTAATTAGTGCTGCTCCAGCCGGTTGGCCAGGAAAGGCACTTGTCTTCACCTCCTCTAATCCAGCCAGGACCGTAGCTGATTTTTTTTCTACCCCCTCGAAAACAATAGATATTTATAGGACATTCATAAATTGATCAGGTTTTTGAAATATTTATCTCCGATGATTGATGAGAATCCTGAGGTTGGGAACAAACGAGAATCTAATTAAAATCGAGCGAGAATTTTCGAAAATTCATTGCTAAAAAAATACATAGGCGTCCCCTAATTGTATTCCCAGGGATTCCCGACTTTTTTAAATAAGTTGAAATATTTCATGAAACAGTAGGGGATGAAGATGAAGATGAAGAAATGAAAGAAGTTGACATGAAACAAATAATCCTTCGTGTGAAATTTGCACGGGTATTTTACCAAGGTGTTCGTCCAAAATTATTTCTCTTTGAAATAAGGTTGAACGATTTTTCGATCATTTCTTCTTCTAATACTCCCCTGGTTCCGGAATACTGTCTTCACCTTCCATAATTTACATACTACGCCAATCGGGACTGCCCGGGAAAAACACTTTCATTAAAGAAATTTACAGATGATAAAACTCGACATCCACGGTTTATAATTAAAAGTACTGGCGGGTTAGGAATGATTGCATTTTTTCGCCCCAGGACCTGTACTTGTTCCGATGCATTTCCCCATTATTTTTACGGCCGAATTTGGGGCGCCCCTTCGAATTTATAATGCCCCCCCTCGCGCTGCCCTCTAATTTTAAACATCATAAAACTTCCATCGCGGGATCAGCGCCGAGTGTCAGCGGAAAGTCACAACGTAGTTTACGACCGATTTAACAGCTACAATTTCTGAAGGAACCTGAGGAACGATTCAGAATTCGTGGCGAGTCTCCAATTCAAGAGACAAAAGGTTAAATCTTAATCGACATGATACCTGGTTATGAGGAAAGAATGTTGTGAAGAATGCTAAATTAAGGTGTGAAGGGTGATGCAATTTGATGTTCGAAATAAATAGATGATTTTCATCTACTGGTGCTGCTATGGAAGTTGAAGACTGGTCTGCAAGTTCTCCCGATTTATCACGAACAGAAGAAGTATGGGATTAGTAGGAAGGATCCTCAAAAGTGTTGCACCTTCCTCTCAATCATTTCGGAGCATGAGAATAAATGTTGTGAAAGTGATTGTTTTATCACACGAAAGTATCAAACAAATACGACTTGATTTTCAGCGGAAAGAGCTCGACAATACTCTCTCATTCGGGAACGGATAGATTATTATCAATTAGATTTATACAATCGGAAGGGTCATCGAAGACTTGCATTACCGAATTGGGAGTGAGGTCACGTTGACTGGGACCCCATGACGCGGTGCCTCGTGGGAACGAGAGTTCACTTCACAGAAGCCGCCTTCTCTTTCTACGTTTGCGGCTAAGAGTTAACGCTAAGGACCGTCGAACCGTGGCCCGCCTGTGAATGGAGCAAAATTATCCCATACACGACAAACTAACCTAGGACAATGTCGTTTTATCAGGGAAATCGATCTGGCCCGTTCTCGATTCGGTCGGGGTCTTTTTCGCACTCCCCCGTACAGGATGACCAATCCTTTATCGTGACCACAAAAATTGAAATCGTTAATTGGTGAAAAAAGCTCATATTTGGTAAACATAAACGAAAATTATTCATCATTTATGACTCATTGAAAACTTTTTTTTATAAAAAATAATAAAACTATGGGAAATAAGATTTTTTTGAACGAAATCACTTTTTGATACATGGTCGATCGGTTATTAATCCCCCAATTCGTTAGTTTGATAGTTTCTAATCAAAGGGAAGAATCATAAACCGAAATAAATTCCGATGTCCCTAATTGCTGGATAGAAACATAACCTCATCTACAACCCGAGCCTGTTTTACGACCGCAAATTAGAAGTTATATTAGTAAGGTATTAACCGAACGAGATCTACAAGGTCTCATAGACCACGGCGGATGTGGTATAGGCTAGCTGTTGCTGCAATTGTTCTCCCAATCTTTATTATATATTAGGGTCGTGTCCAATCTGTCGCAGACATTAAGACAATAAGCCTGCCCTTTATCACTGCTGCTGTCTATCGGAATTTACTACGATCCTACAATGTTATACTTCAACTTACAACGTTGTTTATCAGGACCACTGCAAATTTTATACAAAGGTTTATCATGTCCGTATCCTTACTGACATTAGAAGTGTTACACCCAGAATTAACGAATTCCAGGCAATGTGGTAGGACGCATCAAAAATAAAATTTGATGTAACCCGATCCCTTAGCAAGGCATGGAAAGAATGAGAAGGGACATGTCTGCTTGTGGCACCTCGTTCCAACCAACTTTTTTTTTTTAGTCAGGGGGAATCCTCATAGACGAACTATCTCCGATAGATAGAACAGTGTGAGACTTCGTGTGAAGCACGACCTGCTCTAACTAAACCTAACCTGCTGTTTTAGATTCCGGGCATTTATTACCTAACAACCTTTTGTCTCTTCTTGTTTTTTCTTTCACGATATTTGTCGTGTGATAATTGTATTACCTATGAATTTGAATTTCATAAGAGTCTTTTCTTCTTGATAATTGAGATAAATCGAGTTTACTCAATTTCTGGTCCACGTAGTTGATCTCTGGGTATTTTGTGATAGGTGGGTATCCTCACCACATCTTCTGCGGGGTTGTAGTCAACTAGTCTTCTTAGCTCATCATTTGGGTGTCGACTTGCTTTTTCGAATATCTTCTCGGCCTTCTTTTTTAGGAAATTTGTGACAGTTTCCCATCCTAAGTCTCTGTGGATTTTTTGTTTTCTTACGAACCACGGCATATTTATTGCTGCTGTAAGCAGTTTATTTTCGGTTGCTTGAATCTTCTTTATATGGCTATTGGCTGCGTGGCCCCATGCCACCGAGCATATATTAGTTGGGGTCTCGCAATTGACTTGATCATTTGTAGCTTCGTGCTTTGGTTCATTTGCCTCCTTCTTCCTAGCAGTGGGTAAAGTCTAGTCATTGCTGAGTTTGTTTTATCCACTGCATGTTTTATATGGTTTTTCCTCGTAATCCCTGTATCTAGTTTTACTCCTAGATGTTTGACTTCATTTTCCCATTTCATCTCTTCTCTATCTATCCTCAGGTTGAAATTAATTTTGAGTCTCCGCTTCTGTAGTAGAATAGCTTGGCTCATTCTGCTATTTATTTGAATTTTCCATTTAATGAACCATTCTTCTGAATTTTCTAGTGCTTCTTGCAGTCTTCTGTGTATGACATCTGGTCGACAATGTCTGAAGGCTATTTCCGTGTCGTCTGCATAAAGGGCTAGCAGATTTCTTGGGTTTTTAGGAACATCGTAGATATATGTTGTAGAGTAGAGGTCCTAGAACTGATCCTTGGGCACTCCTGCTTCTTCTTGTCGTGTGGTAGATAATGTGTCGTCTATTTTGACATAAAAATTCTTCATATTATCTTGCAGGTTTTGGTAGTGCAGACTGTCATCATCATCTTGTAGGCAAGTCCTTCTTGCCAAACTCGGTCGAAGGCTCTCTTGACATCTAATAGCACTAATACTGTGGCTTGTTTATTTTGAAATCCTTTAGTGACATATTCAGAGATCCTTAACAGTTGAAGTTCTGTGGAATGATTTCTTCTGAATCCAAATTGTTCCGATGGTATCAGCGCTTCTGTTTCTTCATTGAATCTTCTTGCAATGACTCTCTCAGCAATTTTTCTTTTCTTGGCTTATTGAACACAATTACTTCTGCTGTTTTCCATCTTTCCGGATAGTATTCTGTTCTCATCACTGCGTTTGCTATATTGGTAAGCTTTGCTATTTCTTTTCTGATCAATTTCCGGTACATAGCTTTCCTGTTTTTCAATTTCTTGATGATTTCTTTAATTTCCGTTGGTGTTGTTGGGTTTGGGATGGTATCGCCTTCCGGAGGTTCAAACATCAATTCTTCATTTCCTTCGACTTCTTCTTCTGAGTCTTCATTGTCATCGTCTTTTCTGTAGTTGATTCTGGCTTCTCTTTCTATCGCGTTCCAACCAACTTGAACATCGTGGATTATTTGTGTCAGGGTTTGGGGAGGATGGTGCAAAGTGGACAGTCTCCTTCCCCTCATATACGACACATGTTTGATGGGATTCAAATCCGGTGAACAGGATGGCCAACTTGTAGAACGTCCACAGTTCGACGAGCAATAAGGGGATGCGATGAAGACTTTTTCGAAATAATCACACCCGAGCGATTCTAAAAACTCATTATTCAAATATAATGGACAAGAATGTTTCTGATTGTATAACAATGCAACTCGTCCCGAGTGAGAGGCAGAAATTCTTCGACTGTTAAGGATATTGATTAGAAGTGTACAAACGTATCGAAAGTCTTCAATTCCTGATCAACAAATAAAGAGAACGTTATTACCAATACCTAACATAAATATCATTGGTGATTATGTTGAAAAAAATGCATTTGATCATTAAGTCTAGTGAAGACATTATGTGATCTATTGTGATTTGTTTTTGCTACTTCCATGCGAAATAAATTGTTGGTCATAAAGGCCGACAAAGTACGTTTTTACTGGATAAAAAGTTTATAAATAAAATAGTGTGCCGTTTCGGTGAGGTTGATAGTGGAGGTGACTACATAAAATTATTCTCGAGCTCTAGAATGGATACAATCGTTCATGGGCATCTGATAAATGATTCAACGTCTGGGCAAGTCACCGGTCCAAGGAGGATAGCCGAATTTCAGACGGCCAGTTTTACGACACTCGCTGATGCTGCCATTACTGGCTCGATAAGACCAAAGATGACCTCGGTCCACCCCACAAAACATCATAATCACACCGGACTGAATTCACTTCGACGTCGCAATAGCCAAAATAGCGTTTTTACTACTTCTTGGGGATTACCACGCACCGAAGTTCGCCTCTAATGACTAATACTGATCTCGTTCTCGATCCTTCTGGTAATATTTATATACTCACTGGAGGAAGACTCCATAAGGACATCGTTTTATACCCACACCGCCGAATTGAGTTAGCTTGGTTCATTATTTCCTATAATGAACCCTTGAAATCGTTCGAGACAAAGACATTTCCAAACCTCCCCCTGAAATCTTCTCAGTTTCAATCTTGAAAAATCAGTTCTTAACATAGTTTAGTTTATTTGATTTCATTCAATTCATTAGAAACAGCATTCAGGAATTCGCTGAGATGTGAATGTTGAAGGAAAAACAACGCACATATTCCTGCGGTGATCAGCAGTATCAGCTGACTTAACGAAGTACCAATAACGTTTTCAATTTGAAATGTGTTTTTTTCCAACGGACTAAAAACTTGTTCTCGCGACTGCTATTTTCCGAGAAACTCCGATTGGACCTTTAAAGCGCACACTGAAAATTCAAAAATGAATGAATTCCTCCGAGTCCTCTCTCAATTAGTTGAACATGGAGATTTTCCTATCAGATGTACTATTTATATTAATGGGGCTTGAAAGTTCGGGAAATAAGAAGGGACAATAACGGGGCTGGAGATAATCAAAGGGTGCCACGGACGAGATCGACTTCTTCTCTGTTATTCTCCAGCGTATTTTACATTTCTTGAAGGTTCAATTTTTATTCGAATATATTTCTAAGACATTTAACACAATTCGGTTGGAACGTGGGGGCGTCAGGGTTCTACCCGAGGGGACAATCGAAGAAAAGTTCCATTTTTCACCGAGAAAACATGTGACTGTATAATCTGACCTTCTGTTCATGCCATAGTCTGAAAATAATTTGATATTTGGTGCAATAAAAAATAATAGAATAAACGAAACGTTGAGAGTCAATCTCCCGCAATCAACTAATTGAAGTATCTCCGAATGAACAAACCACACCGGCTCGAAAATTTCGACTTTTCTGTCTCCCAGCCCCTCGAATATGACCATTGAATATTTCATGTTGAAAGCAATAAAATCGCCCAATAAAATCGTATTATAAGTCGTTCGGTGACCCACAAATGGACACTAAAAGTACATTAGGGGGTGTGGGTGCACCATAAAGAATATTTTACGTTCTAATGGTTTCCCTTAAAGAGCTGTAAATGGTTGATCAGTCTTAGCTGAGCCCCGTGCTGAAGTCAACCCCCCTCCCCCCAGATGACTTCAGCTCCTACATTATTAAAATCACGTAGCAGTCGCGAAAAATGTCCGCATGCGAAAGCATATATTTTATTCAACAAATATCATACGATATACATGCATCCTCAAATTGGAGCATGTACATGATATCCGACAGGGATGTGAGACTTGGAAATTCATTCTCGATATGGAAACGTCTCGTCCAAATTCAATTGAACCCAGACGAGAGCTATGTATATAGTTGACGTTGTTTGAATCTTCAAACTATATTTCAGTTATTCGAAGTCGAAAAAAATCACGTTTCTACACCGCTTCAAAGTGACTGTTCCTATGATGGCACTCATTAATAACATCAAAAGATTTTTACGCGAATCAAGAATGATTCATTAACCACCTTCGGTCCCACTTCGAGTGGCTCGGTTTGATAAAACGTTCATATTGTTAATTACTCCCAGTGAATTTTGCCACAGAATAGCGACTATCGATCATTTTCATTAGGGACGTTCAAACAAAACCAATTCGGTTTGAGCTAAATTGATTATATAATAACTGTCGAGCACATCCTCGCTAGTCACGATTCTCTCGAACAAATTGATTCCAGACTCGTTCATTAAAATTCCATCGGTGCGAATTTTCGCTGGAAAAATTACGAAATCTCCAGTCCACCAGAAAAATGACGCTCTAGACGTGGCTCGACTTGAACTCTTCATAATTCCTCCGACACACATAGAATATCGAGATGCATTTCTGGCGACATAACTATTCATCCCCAACTATCAGCATGGTGCTCTTATTTCGATTTCGAAACTTGAATACTGAATAAATATCATTTTTTATTTTATACTAAAAAAATTTTAGAATTCCATAATACTCATATAATTAATAAAAAAATTACGAAAAGCACTGCCTTGAAGTCAGGAGATTTTGAGCGCTCGAACATCCACCTTGTAGGTAGATTCGCATTTTCCAGTTTTAGAAATCAATTGAAGGAATTTTCGACAGTTGTCAAAAAAATTCTCAAACTTAGGCGAAACTCCAGACTTCATGTCAGTGCTTCAGCTGACCAATTTTTTTTCGATAATTCTACGGTATCTATGGCGATCTGGACAAAATTTTGCACGTAGTTTGAATACATTATTCTTCAGCTAGGTGTAGAATTGCATTCCAATCCAATCAGTAGTTTCGAAATTATCAGGAACAGAATATTTTGAACGGCCATATTTACGGAACCGCTAGTCTAATTTAGCTCATTGATGAACGTGGCCGCGAAATTCGCGATACAAACCTACCCTGAAAATTTCAAATTTCTAGGCCTTTCCCTTCGGAAGTTATAATTTTCTATGGTTTCTATGGTTCTGGTGATGCGATCCGGACAAAATGTTGCTTCAATATATCATTCTCGATTAAAATACAAAATTTTATCTCGATCGAATCCGTAGTTTCGAAATGATCAAGAAAACAAAATTTCAAACGACAGTATTTACGGAACCCCTAGTTTAATTTTGCTCATTGATGAACGTGGCCGCGAAATTCGCGATCCGAACCTACCCTGGAAATTTCAAGTCCCTATGCCTTTCCGTTCGAAAGTTATGATTTTCTATGGTTTCTATGGTTCTGGTCATGCGATCTGGAGAAATGTGGATTGAATATATCATTCTCCATTAGTATACAAAATTTCGTCACGATCGAATCTGTAGTTTTAAAATTATCAAGAAAACTAAATTTCAAACGACCATAATTACGGAACCCTTAGTATAATTTTGCTCATAGATGAACGTGATGACGACATTCGAGATCCACACCTATCCTGAAAATTTCAAGTCCCTAAGCGTTTCCGTTCAAAAGTTACAATTTTCTATGGTTTCTATGGTTCTGGTCATGCGATCTGGACAAAATTTCACATGTAGCTTGAACACCTCATTCTCCATTTGAGTGCAATATTTCATCTCGATCCAATCTGTAGTTTTCAAGTAATCAGGAGAACAAAACTTTGAACGGCCATATTTACGGAACCCCTGGTGGAATTTGGCCCATTAATGAACTCAACCGAGGCATTTGGGAACTGAACCCATACTGAAAATTTCAAGTCTCTAGGTTGTTCCGTTCGAGAGTTATCGTTCTTACGGCCGGCCGGACGGCCGGACGGACAGACTCGAATTTTCCGACGGATTCGTCATCAGTGAGTCGAACATAGTCGATTGAGACCATTTTCGGCTCAAAATTCGAAAAATACAGATATCGTGACGAAATGATATAGCCCTCGTGTAAGTAGTACGAGCGCTCAAAAATTTCGTCACGATCGAATGCGTAGTTTTGAATATATCGAGAAAACAAAATTTCAAACGACCATATTACGGAACCTCTGTTCTTATAAGGTACATAACCGCGGCATTCGAACCTACCCTGAAAATTTCAAGTCTCTAGGTCTTTCCGTTCAAAAGTTATAATTTTCTATGGTTCTGGTGGAGCGATCTGGACAAAATTTCGCGTGTAGCTTGAAGACGTCATTCTCCATCTGATTGTGTGAAATTTCATCTCGATCGAATTAGTAGTTTAGAAGTAATCAGATGAACAAAATGTTGAAAGACCCTGTTTACGGAACCCCTGGTCGAATTTCGCTCATTGATAAACGTGACCGCGACATTCAAGTTCCTAGGCTGCATTCTAACGAAAACTTTTTTCGGAAATAAAGGAGGGATTTGGCGAGTTTTTAAAATACTTTTGTCATACGTGAATTGTGGAGTTCGAAAGTTGCAGGTGAATTGATATTAGAAGTTGACTATTCTTTTCTCCATATACCAACTTTCAAATCATACGAATTCTTTTTCAACATCTATAACAGCATATTTTTCCTTTTTTCATATCCTTCTCTAATGAAAATAATCGGAAAGTATAATCAAACTTGCTCAACGTAGAAAAATTTTCGAAAAATGGAGTAAGGTGAGTTATTTTTCAAAAAACACAAAAACTCAACTCGTAAACTGTTGATTTTTGGATATCAATTAATATGGCTCAAATGACAGCAAATGAGTCATACTAACACATCCTTCAAGGTTCACGTCGAATTTGGGATCGCCCTGTATAATTAGCATATTCCATTAAAAATAATATATAATTTTCTCGCATATTTAATTACGTATGTATATTAATATTTCTAGAATATAATTAAATTTTCTTTTCGTTGTTGATTTCGATTGAATTGAATGGGAAAAAATAAGAATGATGATAAACTCATCTCTGCGTCCCGCAATGAAAATTTGGTTCTCCTATTCTTTGTTTGAGCAGAGGAGGCCTGATTCAATAAGTCCAACTCGGGGCGACCTTTGGACGTTCTGGCCCCCCAGCATCTTCTTGTTTACATAATGACCGTCGTTTAGGCGAAGCGCGGCCTGTGCCCCTTTTATTTCACCATATAAGTGTCCCAAAGCTGTAATCGATTCCTCAATAATGTCCAGTTCCCGTCCTATATGTCCGGCCTGTTGTGTATACATAAATAAGCGACATAAGGCACGCTGGACGCCTCGTGCTTTATTGAATCATATTGATACCGAAGGCAACACAGCAACAATTTTTCTAGCGGAAAAATAATGTGTACAGGATGTCGAGAAATCAGAGAATTATTCATAATTTAATTAATGAATTATGGTTCGTCGATATAAAAAAAACATATATTATTACATAGTCATTATCGCGCTTTTCTACTTACATTTGTTGTCACTATCAAAGGACGAATTAGTAGCTCGAAAATATCTTACGATTGACATAAACGCTGAAAATACCTCGGTTTTATTCCAATTGACCCTCTATTCCCTTATTTCTCCCTCTCGAATTTTTCACTTCTTTGTTGGCCATCAATGAACTCTCCCCGAGAGTTTTCCATTCTTATCGGGACAAAATCCGACCCCAAAACGTTTCGGAATCGAAATGATTGGAAATCGGTTGGAAATTTTATTATAGACGATAGAGATGATAATTTCAGTAGCCTGCTTTTTTCCGAGGCTATTGACGTGGCCTTATGTAAAAATTATGTCAATGGACAACCGAGGGATGCCGGTTATAGTAGAAAGTTATAAAAGTAAACAATAACTGAAGGATCAGGACTTGTTTGAAGGCGATCATAAAAGAAAGCAGTCGGCCACTGAATATATCGGAATAAGGGATCAGCCATCGCAATTGGAAATTGAAATGACGCCATTCGTTTAATGTTATAGAAGCTGGAATTGGACATTCGCACTTTGATGGACTCATCTTATACAGCATGTATGATTCCGAGAAATTGTGAGATTCTTGAGGTTCTCCTAGACCTGCCCATTTCCATAGCACCTAGAATCCTTCCTCTATATCTTGCGATATATACTATATTTCTAAAGTTTTAACCTTGTCCACTTCCCTCAATCGGAAATTCATGGATCTGAGTTTGTGATCAATCAACATTGATTGACTATTGCTGCGACTTCACAGTCGATAAAATAAGCGATGAAATTTTTTACGGCCTCGAAATATAACTATTCAAGAAAGGAAACAGTTACAAACCTCATAAGAGGATCGAAAATAAAGGTGTGTCGGCAGCGTGAAGGATGATTATTTCAAATCGGGTGTTACTGATCTCGATAATTCCATAGTACAATCGTAGCCTATTTTTGTGTGATTCTTATAACAGAAAACCAGAATGGGAGCTGTAATAAGTGGTTAGGTTTATAATATCTTTCTCTATATGTTCAGGTGTTCTATAGACGGACTTTTTTTCTTCTGGCGCTCAGGATGATCAAATTATACTTGATTTTTCGAAATGGAAATCTTTCGAATTCAATTGATCAGCTCGCACAGCCACATTTTTACATAAACCTTCTGCGCGAAAAAAGGGACGAACTGAATAATTAACAGTTTGATGAAAATCAAGAAATAAGATTGATAAGTTCGTTGGCTCCAATGTCGATTCCAGTTCTTAAAACGACCCGAAAGTCCCATTGAACACTTTATTACACGGTGTTTCTTTCAAATTTCGATATTTAATTGAAACCTTCATTCTCTCGAAAACTGATGGGTCATCTGAATGATTTTGAACTGGAAAATAATTAAGGAGACGTCTTTTTGTGCTCCAGAGTCTGTATTAGTTTGTCATGGACCCCTCAAATCAGCTGAGTCAACAGCTAAGTAATCGAAGTATCGGTTATAGATCAAGGTAAATACAAAAAATCCAGGAGACGCAATGATTATGAGGACAAAAAACCAGAACCGAGATAGAGCTCGACCTAATAAAGCACTTCATTTCATGGATATTTAAGGTACAAAGGCTCGATAAAAACAACAGTATTCATTTCATTTTCAACATTCAATTACACACTATTAAATATTCGAATTATTCCAAAAAATGAAATGGGTTCGGTGTGGAATTTCTGATAGATTGGTCTAGTAATAAAAGTGTTTAATGTGGTTGCAAAAAAGGCTGCTGTACTATTTTGTTACACGAGAATCGATCAAGATTATGAAATAATGTCAAACAGAAATTTCCTCGCTCGTTCTACTCACACGATTTCGTTACGATGTCTGTATTTTTTGACGGCGAAATGAAAGTTGAAATTTTCATTTTAGGTTCGAATCTCGAATGCCAGGGTTGACTTCGTTATTGGGCCAAATTCGACCAGGGGTTCCGTAAATATGGCCGTTCGAAATTTCGTTTCCCTGATTACTTCGAAACTACTGATTTTATCGAGATAAAATTTCGCAATCAGATGGAGAATCTACACGCGAAATTTTGTCCAGATCGCATGACCAGAACCATAGAAACCATAGAAAATTATAACTTTCGAAGGGAGAGGCCTAGGGACTTGAAATTTTCAGGATAGGTGTGGATATCGAATGTCGCAGTCACGTTCATCAATGAGCAAATTAAGACTAGGGGTTCTGTGAATATGGATGTTTGAAATTTAGTTTTCTTGATGAGTTCAAAACTACTGATTCGATCGTGACGAAATTTTTTATTTTTATGGAGAATGATATATTCAAGCAACATTTTGTCCAGATCGCATGACCATAACCATAGAAAATTATAACTTTGGAACGGAAACGCCTAGGACTTGAAATTTTCGTTAAAAAAATTTTTTCCTGGTTATTTCGATACTACTGATTGGATTGGAATGAAATTTTGCACATAGAATAGAAATTTTGTCCAGATCGCATCACGAAGACCATATTATATACTGTAGAAAATTCTAGTGAATTATTGAAAACGAAATCCGTCACTTGGCACTGACGTGAAGTTTGGAGTTTTAGTTTGAAAATTTGTTTGACAGCTGTCAAGAATTTCTTCAATCGCCGTTCGAATTATTTTTTGTCCAGATCGCATTACCAAGACAATATATACAGTGCAGAATTCTAGCGAATTATCGAAAAAAAAATTGGTCACCTGAAACTGACGTGAAGTCTGGAGTTTCGCCTTTGTTTGAAATTTTTTTTGACAGCTTCCCAAAAATCTTTCAATTGGTTTCTAAAACTGGAAAATGAAAAGATGGATGAACGAGCTATGAAAAGCTCCCGACTTCACGGTAGTGCTTCTCTCATCATCATCATCGTACTACTTACACGAGGGCTATATCATTTCGTCACGATGTCTGTATTTTTCGAATTTTGCGCTGAAAATGGTCTCAATCGACTAGGTTCGACTCACTGATGACGAATCCGTCGGAAAATTCGAGTCTGTCCGTCCGGCCGTATACACGATAACTCTCGAACGGAACGACTTAGAAACTTGAAATTTTCAAGGTAGGTTCAAATCTCAAATGCCGCGGTTCAGTCCGTTATTGGGCAAAATTCGACCAGGGGTTCCGTAAATTTTGCACTCAGATGGAAAATGACGTGTTCAAACTACATGCAAAATTTTGTCCAGCTCGCATCACCAGAACCATAGAAACCATAGAAAATTGTAACTTTTGAACGGAAACGCCTAGGGACTTGAAATTTTCAGGATAGGTGTGGATCCCGATTGTCGTGATCACTTTCATCTATGAGCAAAATTATACTAGGGGTTCGGTAAATATGATCGTTTGAAATTCAGTTTTCTTGATTATTTCAAAACTACAGATTCGATCGTGACGAAATTTTGTATACTAATGGAGAAAGATATATTCAAGCTACATTCCTCTAGATCGCATGACCAGAACCATAGAAACCATAGAAAATCATAACTTTCGAACGGAAAGGCCTAGGGACTAGGGAATTTTCAGGATAGGTGTAGATCTGAAATATGGCGTTCACGTTTATCAATGAGCAGAATTATACTAGGGGTTCCGTAAATACGGTCGTTTGAAATTTTGTTTTTTCGATCATTTTGAAACTACGGATTCGATCGAGATAAAATTTTGTATTTTAAACGAGAATGATATATTAAAGCAAAATTTTGTCCTGATCACATGACCAGAACCATAGAAACCGTAAAAAATTATAACTTCCGAAGGGAAAGGCCTAGGAACTTAAAATTTTCAGGGTGGGTTTGGATCGCAAATTTCACGGTCACGTTCATCAATGAGCAAAATTAGACTAGGGGTTCCGTAAATATGGCCGTTCAAAATAGTTTTTTCCTGATTATTTCGAAACTACTGATTTGATTGGAATGAAATCCAGCACCTAGCTGGGGAATAATGTATTCAAACTACGTGCGAAATTTTGTCCAGATTGCATCACCAAGACCATAGATACTGTAGAAAATTCTAGCGAATTATCGAAAAAAAAATTGGTCAGCTGAAGCACTGACAAAGTCTATAGTTTCGTCTAAGTTTGAGAATTTTTTTGACAGCTGTCGAAAAATCCTTCAATTGATTTCTAAAACTGAAAAATGCGAATCTACCTACAAGGATGTACGAGCGCTCAAAAGCTCCTGCCTTCACGGCAGTGCTTTTCGTATTTTTTTTTCATTATTATCAGATTTTTCGATGAATATTATGTTCTTGTTATTGACTTCCGTCCGAGGCGCAGTTTGCAGATGTGGCTTCTAGCAGTTATGCTGATTTGAATAATGTGTGTATATGAGGGAGGCCTTGTGCGGAATTAAAATAATAGGATAAGTGGATATCGTCAGAATTCGAGATTCGAGATGTTCATTCCATCAAGTGGGAAAATGTTAAGTAATTGTTTCGAAGAAATTTTTGGAATATCACTGGAATTTTTCCCGAGAAGCAAACAAATATAAATCAAGATATAATAACTTAGCTACTATAGTTTTGGGTGTTTTTGTTAAAACGATGTTTAGATTCTGCATTTTCCAGAACGTAAACTGATAATTTCAGAAGAAATAGGAATTTTTCAAACTGATGGTCGGACATTCGAAATGATGAATGGAACGGCCAGTTTTCACAATGTAAAGATGGCACTCAAATATGAGTAGGCCTAATCTTCACCGCGAATGGACGGACACACATTCAAAGTGGTCGCAATAATTCAAGAGGACTGAATTGCTGGAAAGCGGTCATATATCTGAGTTCCACTGGAGCTAATCCCGTGTCTATAACGTCCTGGGTAACGTCGCAGTCTCTCCAAGATTTTGTTGAGTGCAAACTCTTGTTAAGTTCAAGAGTTATAATCCAACCTGGGGGGAAGTTGAGGTGTAGTTCGAGTACCATACGGGGCTATATCATATCCCAATGGGTTAACTTGCTAATCCTGTATTTCGGTTGACGCCGTGCCAGATTTTGGGTGATTTATACGACGTCTTATATGTGTTTGTACATGTGAATCACTTCTACGCACATTCACGCATTGGGGTTCCTCTTCTAGGATTTAACTCAATGAAAATACACACCTATTCAAAATTTGGATTTATGTTATTTTCATGTTTTCAACTATTCACTCCATTCAAAGATTTACAAGGATGAAATTCTTGACGGTAAAACAAACGTTCCATGAATCCAATAAGGTATTGTGTAATCAAAACAATAAAAACAGCATTTGAAGACCAACACTATCAGATACCATGGCCCCTGTTGTGACTCAGTAATTTGTGCATGACTAATTCCGTCGAATATGAAAAGAACTTTCTTCGAAGTTAATGATATTTTTTATACATACCCATTCCATATTACAACAGGTATGAAATTCAACAATCAAATCCAGATCGAGTGTTGTAAACGAAATGGAAGAAAAAAATTTGAATTGGTATTATGCTACATTTCCATGATACCTTTGTGAATGTTAACACGATTTGTGGTTTGTTCAATCGCAGTTTTTGTCGATTTAATTGTTGGTCAATCGGGCAGCAACCACTCTAATCTTTTTTTCGAAATTTTTTTCCAAATCCCAATTGACTTCTTCTGGCATATTGGAGATTTTCTCCTAGGAAATTATTCGAAATACTTTCAGGATTGAATAACACCCTGAAGACTAAGACGGGAAAGCCCCGATGCTTTCCTCAGATAGTACGGATCCCCATGCATCATTGCAATTCCGGAAGTATTCATAAATAGCGGAAGTGCCACAATAAATCCGGAATCGTGTCGGTTCGAGTCCCACGACGGTCGTGCGTGTGCATATGAAAAAGGCCAAGATCGGGGTGCCACAACTCCTGGGGGAGCGTGGTATACTAATCAAATCAGCATCCCTTCGGGATCCGTGCTAATAACTTTTTAAGACGTCGGCCTGCCCGTGTGTCATTACCAAATGTGATGGCCGAGGAACGTCTGGAATATTTCTTCGATTTCTGCAACTGCTCATCCTGATTTTTTGAGCCTGCAGGGACGCAGACGTCTTCTTGGAGAATCGCCGCAAATTTATTACAGAAGTTTATCATCTGCTTGTACTGAAAAAAATACACGAATTGATGAATTTTTGAATTTGCCTTCTCTAAACCTTTCAATATTTTTTGTTTTTATTGATTTAAGCCATTAGGTCGTAATTTACGTGAAAAAATTGATGAATCAATGATGAAATGGATTAATTCTTTTAGTGAAATTTGCGCGTTTTTTCCGACCACCCCTGAATAACATTCTTGTTCGTTCTGGCTAGGAGTTCCAGTTACCGAAATGCCAAGCTAGGGGATAGTTAGTGGCTTTTTACGAGCAATGTCCCTCAGAGGAGGGAGTCATACTAGTGTCTCTCGGTAGTCATTTTCCTCCTTGACTTTTGCAGCTTATAAACTCTTAATGCTTACTTAAGCAGTTTGTTAAGGTGTTGGACCATTACGTTGGCCATTATTGTTTAACCTGCTTGAAACTTGAATCTCATAAAGCTCTTCAGTTACAGATGTATACATATATTTGAAGTTGTTTAAGGGAAGAAATTAGTTTTACAATGTGGAGGTCTCCAGCATATCAAACAATATTTCGAGAACAGTTGAGAACATCAAGTTTTTGGTTTACTATTTTTCATGATTAACTACAATGCGCTTGATTATGAGAATCAAAGCGAAAAGCGCTTTTCAAGACATTTCGCCTCGCATTTTATGGCGAAGAATGTTTTATGTCGAAGCTATCAATCTTTTTCCAACCCCAACAATTTCTACAATTCAAAACGAATCATGGAAACATAAATCGTGAAAACGCAATAAATATTGTAGTGTGTGAAGGGGACATCAACAACAAGGAAGGATAATTCACGAAATCAGGAGAAGGACCGCTATCTACGCAACACATGCTCCAATCGGCCGCAGTAGGACAATGCATTTTTCATTCATATCTTTAAATGACAAAGATTTCGATGCATTTCCATATAAATTACATCATATTTCTGGAGAGAAGGGACGCGTCCTCCTAGGCTGTTAGTCATCCTAACAATGATTTATGAAAGCTAACATATTGCCGGGCGTTTCGTCCTGCTGGGCCCTCTGGCAGGACTGCGGAAGAATAGGATGAGTGACTGAATTTAGTCTTTCGGCCGTAATGCATTGAATTTTTAATTTCGAACAGTGTGAAGGTTCTTTTCTCGTATCTCTCTATTCATTGCATCAATTTTCTTCTATTACGTCCGCTGAGAACGTTGAGAAATAGCAATCAAGAGAACATAACTTTGAACGTTCAATATTCCGTCGACTTCGTTTTTTGTCGTCATTTCATGAAATTTTATTTAGAGATAACTGCCATTTATTGCGAGCAAATGGCCATTGACCTTGGGTCCTTCAGCCTAATTTTCCTTCAATTCCATTCGATATACTATTGCATTTGTCTCTTTATTCATTGCATAAATTTTGTTTGAATTTTGTTCTATAACGTCCGCTGCGAACGTTAAGAAATAGCGACCAAGATAACACGAAACCTTTGAACGTTCAATATTCCGTCGACTTCGTTTTCTGTCGTCATTTCATGAAAAATTTTTTTTAAGATAACTGTTATTTATTGCGAGCAAATAGCCATCGAACTTGGGTCCTTCAACCTAATTTTTTTTTATTTCATTGAATATATTGTATTTGTCTCTCTATTCATTGCATACATTTTGTTTGAATTTCGTTTTATTCCATCCGCCGCGAACGTTGAGAAATAGCAACCAAGAGAACATGAAACCTTTGAACGTTCAATATTCCGTCGACTTCGTTTTTTGGCGTCATTACATGGAAAAATTTTTTATATATTGCGAACAAATAGCCATCGACCTTGGGTTTTTTTTCCAATTCCATTCAATATGTATTTGTCACACATATTTTGTATGTATCTTAGCTCTCCTTCCCATATAAATCTCAACTAGAACGAGCTTATTTATTATATACAGTTTTATATTTTTCCGATAGAAGTGATTTCCCTCCTTCATTTTTGAGCGCTCGTACTACTCACATTTCGTCACGAGTCTGTATTTTTCGAATTTTGAGCCGAAAATGGTCTCAATCGACTCACTGCTGACGAATCTGTCGGAAAATTCGAGTATGTCCGTCCGTCCGGCCGTAAGCACGATAACTCTCGAACGGAACAACCTAGAGGCTTGAAATTTTCAGTGTGGGTTCAGTTCCCGAATGCCTCGGTTGAGTTCGTTAATGGGCCAAATTCCACTAGGGGTTCCGTGAATGTGGCCGTTCAAAGTTTTGTTCTCCTGATTACTTGGAAACTACAGATTTGAACGAGATGAAATTTTGCACTCAAATGGAGAATGGGGTGTTCAAGCTACATGTGAAATTTTGTCCAAATCGCATGACCAGAACCATAGAAACTATAGAAAATTGTAACTTTATAACGGAAATGACTAGGGACTTGAAATTTTCAGGATTGGTGTGGATCTCGAATGTCGTGATCACGTTTATCTATGAGCAAAATTATACTAGGGGTTCTGTAAATATGGTCGTTTGAAATTTAGTTTTCTTGGTTATTTCCAAACTACAAATTCGATTGTGACGGAATTTTGTTACTAATGGAGAATGGTATATTCAAGCCAAATTTCTCCAGATCGCATGACCAGAACCATAGAAAATCATAACTTTCGAACGGAAAGGCTTAGGGACTTGAAATTTTCAGGATAGGTGTGGATCTGAAATGTCGCGTTCACGTTTATCAATGAGCCGAATTATACTAGGGGCTCCGTAAATACCATCGTTCGAAATTTTGTTTCCTCGATAATTTCGAAACTACGGATTTGATTTTTGTATTTCAATCGAGAATGATATATTAAAGCAACATTTTGTCCAGATCGCATTACCAGAACCATCGAAAATTATAACTTCCGGAGGGAAAGTCTTAGGAACTTGAAATTTTCAGGGTAGATTTGGATCGCGAATGTCACGGTCACGTTCATCAATGAGCAAAATTAGACTAGGGGTTCCGTAAATATGGCCGTTCAAAATATTTTTTTCCCGATAATTTCGAAAGTACTGATTGGATTGGGAAGAAATTTTACAACTAGCTGAAGATTAATATATTCAAACTACGTGCGAAATTTTGTCCAGATCGCATCACCAAGACCATAGATAATGCAGAAAATTCTAGCGAATTATCGAAAAAAAATTGGTCAGCTGAAGCACTGACATGAAGTCTGGAGTTTCGCCTGAGTTTGAGAATTTTTTCGACAGCTGTCGAAAATGCCTTCAATTGATTCCTAAAACTGGGAAATGCGAATCTACCTGCAAGGTGGATGTACGAGCGCTCAAAAGCTCCTGACTTCACGGCAGTGCTTTTTGTAATTTTTGTACCAAATTTATCAAATTTGCGCCTATAGTTCAAGGGAATAGGTCTGTCTCTTCTCTCTGTACAAACAGTGAACAGATTGATTCATTTGAGGTAGTCCTGGGATCAACAAATTTATCAGAGGCCTTAGCTCAGGTCATTTGGATTCATAATTATTCGAGAATTTTGGTTTAATACCTCCCGAAATAGGTCCGCAGTTATTTTTGAAGTTTTTATTCGATATTCAGAGGGCGCTTCCGTTCGGCTCACCTTGATAATCCATCGTTATAAGATTCTCCTTCAATCTTTCAGTTTGTGGGATGAAACAGATTGAAGGATAAAAATCGCAAGGTAAAAATCTTCGATACTGGAAGAACAGGAGATGAATAACGACGTAGTCGGCGTCTTCCTGATGTATTTCAAAGCTTGAAAGCATATTGCAATTTGCATATTAACTAGATAACATTTTCAAATATCGACAGAAGCGTGGTTTTAACATGAAGGGTGGTAACGCGTCGGCTTCTTGACAAGCGTAGCCCCGATGTTCCGGCCTAAACAAGTTAATCATATACATAACCACAAAGAACAACATCGGCATAATGCATATTGAATCTTGAATCGCATTACGCTGTTTCTGTATTCATGACCAAAAGGCGATTCCTTGAAAATATAATCAGATGGAACAGCACCACCCGTCTTGAGTCGCGAAATCAATTAGTTTTTGATGTGGGATTGATACCTAATAATAGATTATGCAGGAGCGTGTTTTCTGTACGGCTCATTTTCCTGTTCCTAACTCCGTCGTGATTTCTGTATAATTGAATAACACCATAATATTGAAATAATAGAGAAAGCGAACGGATTTCGTACCGCAACAAATTTCGCACGAAGGTTTATCATTTCGACGTCACTTACAGGATTTGAATTTCTTAAAAGAACCGATATTGAACTATGTAAATATGGGTAAAAAAAGGACAATACAGGATGAGTTGCAATGTTTTGATCTCTAGCTGCCCAGCACGTGACTGTCGCCCTTTTTCACGGTCCCAATAAGATATTTCTCCGTGGACAGTGCACGTCTGTGTGACTGTCTGATTATTACGAATGTCACTGCGACGAAACGAATCGATAATCGGGGGAAAAAATCAAGATCTGAGAGGTAACCATTCTCGAAATAATGGTCTGACAATGCCGCGGCCTGAAAGCGCCGAGCCACCGTACTCTTCTCCAGCGGTACTGAACATTGTAATCAGGCTCAAATTGCATCCGCTGACCGTATAATTTAGAGCCATAAACTAAATAAATCTTTATTCGAATGAAAATTGGATTTATGCTCGATGAACAGGTGACAGCCTAGTAATTTATCACGGATTGACCGCTTCGATATATTCCGCTTCCTCGGGTTGTTTTTAGGGGAGTCCGGGATGCTCCCCCAAGTCTGACCAATCTTGATATGACACTTTTTAAGTCGACCATAATATCTCATCCGAGATTCCAATATGTATGGAAATAACGAAAGTGATTCTTCACAAACACCATACGGAGTCACTTACTGTTATTAATCTTCCGTGAAGAACTTTATCATGACGATGGATCTGACTGTCCACAAAATGAGGAGGATCACTTCTTGACAGGGCATCCAAATAGTTCGTGCGTGCTTGGTGTACACTATGGGAAATCGAACGTAGAATTTTTCAATGTTCGAGAATATAAAAATCAATACTTTATTTATCAAGGAACAGTTGAGTTCGAAGGATAAAATGAACAGTAGCATCCTAGCGAATCCTCGTCACCATACCGATTGTAATCTTGAACCTTATTGCGAGCGGGAAAAGCATCTTTATCGCCCTAACCATGTTGCGAAGGAGTCATACATCAACCGCTTATAATTTATTCCCATACCCACACTCCTGCAAGGCAAGCAGGAATAAGGAGACAGTTCCAGGGGCACAGATGAATAATTGCCAACATATTGCTAATTGTCACAGCTCCATCGGCCAATTTTACGGAACGTGGTGGTCCCGTCGAAGAGGGGACGCTCTCCCTGTTGAATGCCATGTCAGCCGATAGGCGCTGACAGCTATAGGGCGCTAAATGCAAATTAGGCCTGGTTAAATGTTTTCATATGCATCCATTTAGGTTATCGCTTAAACGTAATAAACGGAGCTTGTTCGCTTACAACTCGAAAATAAATGGTCGCGTTCAGGATTTAATGATATGTCACATATTTACATTCTCACCCCCTTCATTTCGCACCTCGCTCCGTACGTACCAATTTCCATGTTGAATGTTCGCGAGGAAATATGGAAATTAAAGAGAATAGGTCGTTCCAGCTAGCAAATCTATCTTCGTCACGCGTTGGATCGTTCCGATCATAATGAAATCGCTCGAGGGAAAGAAAGTCCTATCAGAAATAGTCACAGTCACAAAATAAAATAGTAATGCATTTTGGAACTTTCCAAACTTCCAATCTTCTTCTTTCGAATAAAAATAATAAATATTGAATGTCTCGAACTCCATTGAGTTATTTCATTTCAAATTTTGAAAACCGTCGGATCGGCCCTGTGGAATGAATTCGTTAACCCCATTCAGAAAAACAAATTTGATTTCTTCAAAATATTTCATACTAATGCCAAATGAGAATATGTATCGCTAGAGACCCAAAAAACTATTCAGTTTTCAAATTCGGTTGTTCATGATCTGGAAAGGGAGAAATGGTTGAAAAACATCCCAGAAATATGGCATACACGTTGTGTAGAATAAAATTCACACAGTTTTCTACATTTGAATTCGCCCGCGCAAATACCGTGCTGGCCTCTAGACACGGTCACTCCAACTGAAGACTCAGTTACGAAACGTATAGGTGGCGCTTGCTACGACGATCCGATAATGGTCCTCCGGGTCGGATTTGCGCTGAAGCGAAATGTCGAAACTCAATGCAGAGGGCGGGACTGTACTGAAGGTAATTCGGGGAAGGAAAATTTCGCAGTGGTTGCGGTTTATTTTCTCGTAGTACGATTGATGAAAAGACCTATGTTCTCTTTAACATCTCGAATATTTTCACGTTCATTTTCATTTATCATATTCAGTTTTTTATTAATTTTCAACTCCCCACCTGATTTTTAATCCATACAATTAGGAGGTGTATAGTGTATATTAATTTCCTTTCATCCTTATTCGATTAAATCTCAATTCATGAATTGTTCGATATTTTACCACGAAATGATTTCAAATTATGAAAGACAACTTGGATAAAATATGGGAAAGTCGTTTCTTCTAACAACGATTTTTGAGCGCTCGTTCTACTTACACGAGGGCTATATCATTTCGTCACGATGTCTGTATTTTTCGAAT
Organism: Aphidecta obliterata; assembly: GCA_963966015.1. Lineage (NCBI taxonomy): Eukaryota > Metazoa > Arthropoda > Insecta > Coleoptera > Coccinellidae > Aphidecta > Aphidecta obliterata. Next base: position 11,598,174 of record OZ014436.1, read on the forward strand.
TTTGACCTGAAAATGGTCTCAATCGACAAGGTTCGACTCACTGATGACGAATCATTCGAAAAATTCGAGTCTGTCCGTCCGGCCGTATATACGATAACTCTCGAACGGAACGACCTAGAAACTTTAAATTGTCAGGGTAGGTTCGAATCTCGAATGCTATTGGGCAGAATTCGACAAGAGGTTCCGTAAATATGGACGTTCGAAATTTTGTTCTCCGGATAACTTCGAAACTACTGATTCTATCGAGCTAAAAGAATGGCGTGTTCAGGCTACATGATAAATTTCGTTCAGATCGCATGACCAGAACCATAGAAACTATATAAAATTATAACTTTCGAACAGGCCTAGGGAAAATTTTCAGGGTAGGATTAGATCTCGAATGTCGCGTTCACGTTCATCAATGAGCAAAATTAGACTAGAGGTTCCGTGAATATGGTCGTTAAAAATTCAGTTTTCTTGATCATTTCGAACCTAAGGATTTGTTATTCATTTCCGCGACAAACGTCACCTAATATCTATGATCTATTCTGGGCTTTCTCGAGGTATCAAAAATCGGACCCTTTCAAATCGAGTTCTTCCGAAAACTGAAGAAAAGTGGAAGACGCCACATAGTTATCTGAGACCTTACGTCCTTCGAGCTGGAAATTCGACCCTTGGTGGAGCCTGAGGTGTTGCGGTTTAATATCCTTATGAAAAGTTCGGCGGCAACTTTTCGTGTTTTTGTATTTTGATGGAGAAATGATATATTCAAGCTATATTTTGTCCAGATCGCATGATCAGAACCATAGAAACCATAACAAATTATAACTCTCGAACGGAATGGCCTAGGGACTTGAAATTCTCAGGATAGGTGTGGATCTCGAAATGTCGCGGTCACGTATATCAATGAGCAGAATTAGAATAGGGGTTCCGTGAATATGGCCGTTGAAACATTTTTTGAGCGCTCGTACTACTTACACGAGGGCTATATCATTTCGTCACGATGTCTGTATTTTTCGAATTTTGAGCCGAAAATGGTCTCAATCGACTATGTTTGACTCACTGATGACGAATTCGTCGGAAAATTCGAGTCTGTCCGTCCGTCCGGCCGTTCGTAAGCACGATAACTCTCGAACGGAACAACCTAGAAACTTGAAAGTTTCAGTGTGGGTTCAGTTCCCGAATGCCTCGGTTAAGTTCGTTGAGGGGCCAAATTCCACCAGGGGTTCCGTAAATATGGCCGTTCAAAGTTTTGTTCCCCTGATTACTTGAGAACTACAGATTTGATCGAGATGAATTTTTGCACTCAAATGGAGAATGAGGTATTCAAGCTATATATGAAATTTTGTCCAGATCGCATGACCAGAACCATAGAAACCATAGAAAATTGTAACTTTTGAACGGAAACGCCTAGGGACTTGAAATTTTCAGGATAGGTGTGGATCTCGAATGTCGTGATCACGTTCATCTATGAGCAAAATTATACAAGGGGTTCCGTGAATATGGTCGTTTGAAATTTAGTTTTTTTGATAATTTCAAAACTACAGATTCGATCGTGATAAAGTTTCGTATACTAATGGAGAATGATATATTCAAGCTAGATTTCTCCAGATCCTATGACCAGAACCATAGAAACCATAGAAAATCATAACTTTCGAACGGAAAGGCCTAGGAACTTGAAATTTTCAGGATAGGTGTGGATCTGAAATTTCGCGTTCACGTTCATTAATGAGCAGAATTATACTAGGGGTTCCGTAAATACGGTCGTTTGAAATTTTGTTTTCTCGATAATTTCGAAACTACGGATCCGATCGAGATGAAATTTTGTATTTAAATCGAGAATGATATATTAAAGCAACACTTCGTCCAGATCGCATGACCAGAACCATAGAAACCATAGAAAACTGTAACTTTTGAACGGAAAGGCCTAGGAACTTGAAATTTTCAGGGTGGGTTTGGGTCGCAAAAATCGCGGTCACGTTCATCAATGAGCAGAATAAAACCAGGGGTTCCGTAAATATTGCCGTTCAAAATATTTTTTTCCTGATAGTTTCGAAACTACTGATTGGATTGGGCTGAAAGGAATAATGTATTCAAACTACGTGCGAAATTTTGTCCAAATCGCATCACCAAGACCATAGATACCGTAGAAAATTCTAGCGAATTATCGAAAAAAAAAATTGGTTAGCTGAAGCACTGACATGAAGTCTGGAGTTTCGCCTAAGTTTGAGAATTTTTTTGACAGCTGTCGAAAATTCCTTCAATTGATTTCTAAAACTGGAAAATGCGAATCTACCTACAAGGTGGATGTACGAGCGCTCTAAAGCTCCTGACTTCACGGCAGTGCTTTTCGTAATTTTTTTCTGATTATTTCGGAACTGCTGATTGGATTGGAATGAAATTCTGCACATAGATGAAGAATAATATGTTCAAACTACATGCGAAATTTTGTCCAGATCGCATCACTAGTCCATAGATACTGTAGAAAATTGTAGCGAATTATCGAAAACAAAATTGGTCACTTAGCACTGACGCGAAGTCTGGTGTATCGCCTCGATTTGAATTTTTTTTTACAGCTGTCAGAAATTTCTTCAATTGGTTTCTAGAACTGAAAAATGCGAATCTACCTACAAGGTGCATGAATGAGCGCTCAAGAGCTCCTGACTTCAAAGCAGTGCTTTTAATAATTTTTTACATTTCTCTGTCCCAAATTCTGAAAAAAAATCGAAGATAGGCCCGCGTCTACTTAAAATGCGTACTGGGAAAAATGGGGAAATGATATGCGGCTGTGAAAATGTAAATGAAGCAATAAAAATAAAATAGACTGGATCTGGAATGATCTGGAATTGTCGAAATAAACGAACTGGCATTATGCGTTACCCTCTTGAGGAATGGCAGTGCCACCGTATGTCATAAAGCCAGGGAGGAATCGGTTCTTAAAGCAGCCTATTTACCTGAAGACATCCGAAGAATGCTGAATCGACCCCTACACCACACGGCTCAAAAATAAAACACCACTTCCGGGTGTTTCCCTCGCAACGTCAAACTACGAAAAATTCGCAAGACATCTTCAACATGACATAGGATTTGATCCCTTGTTTTTTACACAGTTGGGAATCGTCTGGAGAAGGAGTTGCTTATTCTGAATTTGAATATAAGCTTTTTTCGTAGAGAAGTTGGAAACTATTCAGATGACAAGTGGTTTATGTGAAAATTGCAGCATTTCGACTTTGAACAATTTGTATACTCTTCCTCGAAACAAGTCAATAAAAATTATGATTTATGGCTGCCCATAATAATGTTGATCTCGAGAATCTGCACCGGCTTGCAGCACTCCTCTTGAAGTATTAAAATACAAAATCCCACAAAAATTACGACTGCAATAATGAAGTGCTGGAAACGGAACAAAGGAGAAATTGTTGACTGGTTCGAGATCTCGTTATCCGTTTTTATTGTCGGTGTATAATATAAGAGATCATAAACGAAGGTCCCGAAACAAGGTTTCAAAACAGCAATTAGAAATGAACCCCGTGCTCGTCATAAATACCGACTCCGAATACAACAACCCCGTTGTACAACTTGGTTTTGTCACCCTCCCCCGCCGTCAAGATGTTGAATTGAGTCTAAACTACGACACTTGTTCGAATTTTAAAGGGTTGAATTAGCGTTTTAATTTCACACACAATAACCCCTAAATGTAAGAAATATAAAAGGGAATCTTTTATATTCCTCCGATGAACAATTCCGGGGACCAATTTGGAATTAACCTGCTGTTTTAAGACGTCCCGTCATCTAAAATATGTACAGTATGGCACGCCAGGGAAACACTGAAAGTTTTCGTTCTTGCATGAGTTTAGAAGTCCTCCTGACTTAAATTTCAAACCACCCTCGTTTTTGGTGACCATTTGAACCCTTCAGTTCTCATGAATAATTAACTGTCTGGATGTGAGATGGAGTGAAGTCTGATGAAAAGACATTTTGTAGTGATTGTATTCCTTTCGATGTTTACCTTTATAACAGTAAAAAATTACGAAAAGCACTGCCGTGAAGACAGGAGCTTTTGAGCGCTCGTACATGCACCTGGTAGGTAGATTCGCATATTCCAGTTTTAGAAATCAATTGAAGGAATTTTCGACAGCTGTCACAAAAATTCTGAAACTTAGGCGAAACTCCAGACTTCATGTCAGTGCTTCAGGTGACCAATTTTTTTCGATAATTCGCTAGAATTTTCTACGGTATCTATGGTCTTGGTGGTGCGATCTGGACTAAATTCGGCACGTAGTTTGAATTCATTATTCATAAGTTAGGTGCAAAATTTCATCCCAATCCAATCAGTAGTTTCGAAATTATCAGGAAAAAAATATTTTGAACAGCCGTATTCACGGAACCCCTAGTCTAATTTTGCTCATTGATGAACGTGGCCGCGATATTCGCAATCCAAACCCACCCTGAAAATTTCAAGTTCCTAGGCCTTTCCGTTCAAAAGTTACAATTTTCTATGGTTTCTATGGTTCTGGTCATGCGATCTGGACAAAATATTGCTTTAATATATCATTCTCGATTAAAATACAAAATTTCATCTCGATCGAATCCGTAGTTTCGAAATAATCAAGAAACCAAAATTTCAAACGACCGTATTTACGGAACCTAGTATAATTCTGCTCATTGATGAACGTGATCACGACATTTGAGATCCACACCTATCCAGAAAATTTCAAGTCCCTAGGCGTTTCCGTTCAAGAGTTACAATTTTCTATGGTTTCTATGGTTCTGGTCATGCGATCCGGACAAAATTTCACAAGTAGCTTGAACAACTCATTTTCCATTTGAGTACAAAATTTCATCTCGATCAAATCTGTAGTTTTCAAGTAATCAGGAGAACAAAATTTTGAACGGCCATATTTACGGAACGCCTGGTGGAATTCTGCCCATTAACGAAATTAACCGAGGCATTTGGGATCTGAACCTACACTGAAAATTTTAAGTCTCTAGGTTGATCCGTTCGAGAGTTATCGTGCTTACGGCCGGACGGACAGACTCGAATTTTCCGACGGATTCGTCATCAGTGAGTCGAACATAGTCGATTGAGACCATTTTCGGCTCAAAATTAGAAAAATACAGACATCGTGACGAAATGATATAGCCCTCGTGTAAGAAGTACGAGCGCTCAAAAATGGACCTTCATAAGGTCAAAGTGCTTCCGGAGAACTTGAGGAATTGCCATACACATTTCGGGGATATAAAAATCTGTTCCTCCCCAGTAATACGTGGAGCATAAGGAGAAAAGAGATGCATTTCGCATTTGCATATAAAAATAACCACTTTGTAATAATAAAGTGTAAGAAGCATCTGACAGGAAATATGTACTGTAAAATTTCATTCTGGAAATTATGGTATTTAAATTATCACGGCAGTTTTGCCCTGGGGTCCCTTAAATCGTTAGCTCCATTATGGGGGAAATCGAGCAGGGAAAAGCCTTAAGAATAAGACAGACGAGGTACCGCTTTCAGATTTCCAACCGTGATATATGTACGTATATCACTACTCCACTTCCTGCCTAACACGACTGTCGCATTCTTAATGTGATAAAAATTTCATTTTGCCTTATTGCCTATGCTTGGCACACAGATGCAATCGCGCTACTTGACTCGAGTCACAAATTTCGTGAAGAATACTACTAGGTGGACGTTGGCTACTCATGAATGAAAAATAAGTACGCCGATAGGAAGTGTCCGAAGCTTTCCCACGTTTTAAAAATCTATACCGAGTTTCGATCTATTTCAGGAATGAATTTATATACTCAGAACTGAATTTTTTTGTTTTGGTTTATGATGGGGAGGAGCCTATTTTAATGGAAATCTATTTGTCATAATCGAAAAAAGAAGGTGTCAACCTTTTTTTAATAGGCTCCGCCCCATCATATACCAAATTTTGGCTGTTTGTCATTATGTTGCCGAAAAATCTAGTCGAAGAAATTTTTCTGAGTAGGTATATTTATTCATTCGTGAAATGAACCGAAACTCGGGAAGGTCTCCTGTTGAACCTCGACATACATGCAGATTAAAGTCCCTCATATAAGGGGAAGTTTAAACAGGCAAATGAAATTCTAATCGTGTTATAATAATATCATAAAGGGGCACAACCAAGTGCGTCGTAAAATAAGTAGGTGGCTGCCTTAGCCGACACCTTTTATTAAATGATTTGCATTTGGATAGAATTCATATTCCGTTGAAGAGATTACGACTGTATATCGCGCTTGGCAAATTCGAAATTATCTCTGCAAATCATAATTTCGGAGGGTTACCCTCGTATATGTAGCTATAATGCTGCTATGAGAATATAATAGAGGAGTGGTGTAACCACTGTAAACAGCGTCTTATCTTTATCCCCCCCTATCTCAGAGCATTGTTATACAGGGTGAGTCTTCCACTTATGAATATTTTTCAATTCCTACCATTTGCATATATTGGAAATTTGATTGGAAGTTCACGAAATGTCTATTTTTTTTCTGAAAAAAAATCTAAATTATTGGGAAAAAAAAGCGTTTATTTTTATTGATTCGAATTCCGAAAAATGTCCAAGAGATCGGACTGTCATCCCGTGAATTGTGGATTGAGATGTTGTCTGTTTCGAGAAGAATGTGGACACCCGATTAAGCCATTATTCAAAGTGGGGGCATGAAAAATTTGAAGGACTCACCTATAAACAAGAGTGTTAACAGTTGGAGGGTGCCTTGGAGCATGTCTTCCTGGTAAGGGCATAAAATATTAGGGTTGTGTAATTCGGAGGCAAGTCGTTATCATGCTGAAATATGATTTTTTCCTAGAGAAAAGGTCGTTTCCAGAAATATCATATTCGAAGGGTCCGTCCGCCTACCAAGAATTGCGCTTTCACTTATCTGATAACACGCTTTTGACAGATATAATGTCTTGAACAGACCGCAAGGCATCAGGTAACAACAGGGTAGTTTCCACCCTTCTAGATTTCTATATACCTACCACACCGTTACTTTCTCGTCTCTAACGACCGATCCTTATCACCTATTTGCCCATTTAAATGGAAACATACCTCTGGTTCCTTAGCTACAGTATAAACTGTATTAAATTGTTCCGGTTAGATTTACTCGACTGATATTACCTATTTTATTAGCGTAATTATTGCACTGATATAATGCACCACCAAATTGCTCCGTGATTTACATAATAACTATGCTAATTCCGCACCAAGTTTCTGAGTTTTATCATTCGGCCGAAAGGAATACATCAAACCCTTTATAGGTCCTGTAGGGGTGCGAGCCTTTGCTTTATTATAACTCAGGGATAAACACTCTGGAGAGATAATGGCGAAATATTTTCTGTCATAAATAGGAATTCTGTGTAATATCTCTGTTCTTATTTTCATTATGCAACAGATTTATTGATTGAGAATTGGTGCATATACAGGGTGTCTCATTATGATCAAAAACAGTTTATGTTTATTGTTTATATTCCTTCCGACTCTCCTAGATCTCTTTGAGATCCCTCATAAGCTCAGAGCTTGTACGAGTTAGGAGACTCGGTTGGGTTGTATATAGGCTTTGGACTGTGTCCTTACGCCACCTGAGGCACAGCACTGTTGATGGTTTAGCCAACAGTGAATGGTGAAACCGGACTCCACGTCAGAAAATTCCTTTCCCGACCGGAGGTTTCGACCCTGGGATCTTTCGATCGAAAGATCACGAGTAATCAATGAAAAAAAAGTTTTTAATGTATTCTTCTTCTAGAAAAATCTGGATTTTAATGAAATGAAAGCTTCCATCAGATAATATTTTGTGTGAAATGAAAAGGTGTGAGACAGTTTACGACCATCCGCTGCAATATGAACGCTCCTGCGCAAATGTTATCACGACACGGCAAGAATAATATATTTCTCAACGGAGATTCGCGCTGTAACTACCACTACCAACCCTCCGATGATAATAAAAATGAATTAACAAAATTCTGATATTAATGCCTCGCACTTATAATGAATTTGTTTTCCCTCTAACACCACCCCTGGGATGCATCGTATATAACTCGCAAAAATATGCCTCTCCTTTCCTCCCTTCAAGATATCACCAAGATAAGCAGCACGAAACGTCACAGGATCGGCTTTATGTGTTATATTGTTATCTGAGCCAACGACAGTCCGCTACCAACTTTCATATTAAATCATCTCGTGTAATCTTGACGAATGTATAAACAGGTTTCCTCTGCTGTCATAAACAAGTCTATAACGTACGGTAATCGCCTAAAAATTCAAATAAGGGTATGCCCGCCCTTTTTTTCCTTCATTCATTCAAATTTACCTACGAGTTCTCGTATCTTGGGATCACTTATCTGATTTGGGAGACTTCTCAATTTTCACGTGTTGGAAATTACGATTTCGTGAAAGAAAGAACCTTTCCGTCTTGAAATCGAAGGAAACTGAACCATACGTCTCTAGTGTTTCCGGTGCAAAAAAATAACGCTCTGTAAACGTGTTAGAAAACAGTTCGAAACTGGGCTTGTGCAGATCGATTTTAGGGCCAGTTTCGAAACGGTTTGGAAGGCTTAAAGATTATTTACTGAACCTTATCTGAGAAAAGAATATACAGGGTGATTCCAAAATTCGACGTGAACCTTGAAGGACTTGTTAGTATGACTCATTTGCTGTCATTTATTGATATCCAAAAATCAACAGTTTACGAGTAATTTGAGTTTTTGTGTTTTTTGAAAAACTACTCACCTTACTCCATTTTTCGTCAATTTTTCTACGTTGAGCAAGTTTGTTTATAATTTTGGATTATTTTCATCAGAGAAGAATATGATATGTGTGAAAATATGCTGTAATAGATGTTGAGAAAGAATTCGTATGATTTGAAAGTTATATGAAAAAAAGAATAGTCAATTTCCAATATCAATTCGCCTGCAACTTTCGAACTCCACAATTTATGTATGACAAAGGTATTTTGAAAACTTGCCAAATTCCTTCTTTATTTCCTAAAAAAGTTTTCGTTAAAATGCAGGCACTAGTTTCGTTACAGCAGATTTTGATTTGAAAGGGGATATAAGCGAAGAAAGAGAATTAACGAGTTAATTATTTTTTTATTTCAATTTAACTCAAAATTTCATTAAGAAATTTATTCATAAATTATGTTCGGAATGTCCTCCACCATTCCTTATACGAACACGTGCCCCCTTTCTAATTTCTTCAGTCCTGGAATTTACTCTTGATCTTCTCACTGCTCCGTCTATTCTCTCCACAAGTTGTGCACGTGTATGTATTTCCCTTTCATATAATATTCCTTTTAAACTGCCCCAAACATGAAAATCCAACGGTGTTAGATCCGGACTTCTCGCTGGCCCCGAAATAGGTCTTTCCCTACCTATCCACCGATTAGGAAACAATTCGTTCAAGAACATACGAACGTTCAAAGGGTTTAGCATATAGTGTGCGGGACACCCATCCTGTTGGAAAATGATTTCACGCCTCTCATTCGAGAGAACCTTGCCCAAAAAACTGTCCATACTTGTTCTCAAAAATTCTTCATAATTTTCTCCATTTAAGTTGTCACGTAGATAGTAAGGACCTTTCAAAAGATTAGCTATTGCTCCAATCCAAACATTAACGCCAAATCACTATTTTTTATGCAGGACATTCAAAAGGTTGTTCTTAAAAAAATGTGCTGAAACGAAACTAGTGCCTGCAAAACTTTTTTAGGAAATAAAGAATGAATTTGGCAAGTTTTTAAAATACTTTTGTCGTACATAAATTATGGGGTTCAAAAGTTGCAGGCGAATTGATATCAGAAATTGACTATCCTTTTCTTCATATACCAACTTTCAAATCATACGAATTCTTTTTCAACATCTATTACATGATATTTTCGCTTTTTTCATACATATCCTATCCTCCTCTGATGAAAATAATCCAAAATTATAATCAAACTTGGCTAACGTAGAAAAAATTGACGAAAAATGGAGTAAGGTGAGTAATTTTTCAAAAAACACAAAAACTCAAATAACTCTACTGTCGATTTTTGGATATCAATAAATATGGCTCAAAAGACAGCAAATGAGTCATACTAACACGTCCTTCAAGGTTCACGTCGACTTTGGAATCACCCTGTATAGGTTGCACTTACTTAGACTAGTTTCGAACCGCTGCACAGAGTTGAGTTCAATTCGAACTGAAAGCAATGAACCTAACAGAAAATCTTGAACGATAATTCGAGGAAGACGAAAAGGGGAGAGTTCTAGAAAGTCCGAATCGACATCTTTCCTTCTTCCCCAGTTCGGCAAGAATAGCAAATTGCATTTGTGCGGGTATTTTATCTTAACGAACTGTATACTGTATTGTTAATGAACTCTGGAACCGGAAAACTGTGCCCCCGCTTAGGCACAGTTTTCCTTCCTGCCTTTCTCGCTCGGCGCTCTATCTGTATCGTTCATTCTACATCTTGTAACGCATTTTTCACTTGGCCTTATCGGGATTTTAATTAAAAAATCGTTACGAATTATAATCTTGAATCGCGTCGGGGAGTTTATGATGAACGAGCTCCAGATGAAGTTTCTTGTTTATGGCATTGCATCGCCCTAACTGTGCCTGCGTGCAGACGTATTTGGCCTTCTCTGATATTCCCTTCCAGGAAAAATAATTAATGAAACAAAGTTCATGTTATCATAACGTCTTCCTCGTAGGTTTTTCTGGATAACTGGGGTAAATGCTGAGCATTCGAAGAAAATGTCTGAATAGAATCTTTGGTCTATTCTCTGATAATTTTCTCAAAAATGTTTTTGACATTTTCAAATAAGTCATTATGAAATTGAGTTATTCCATCGGAAACCAAAAAAAGAATAGGAAACCCTATAAGCGTGTCTCATTCTTTGCACACTAAAATACATTATAGATTTGAACCAGTTTCCGCCTCAACTAGCTGGATTTTATAACTTAAACCTCACCAAATTCCGTAAATCTTCAATTTTTCACACCAGCTGAGATTCTATGTGAAAGGGAGTTTCCTTGGCTACTGCTGGGTGTATCCAACCTCAATAAAGTAAGACATTCATCATCCAATAGATACCACTTCTGCCAAGACGTGAAGATACCAGATATATTGCAGTCGATATATCCTTATTAAGATATGATAGAAAAGAATATTCGTTCATCAGAAACATATGGAGTAACATCTTTTAAAATGCAATTTCGCCAGATAACACGGGCGAGAACCACCCCAGCAGAAGGCAAGAGATGGGGGGCGACAAAAACAAATGTGAATTACATTACGTATTCATTCGACCGTGGTAGAACAAGAAGTATTTTTATTCCACATCAGATTTTAACTGCTCCTTTGCGGGAGGCTCTATAAAACTATTTATGATGGATTTATCAAAAGATTTCTTTATGCTCGAATAAAAATTGGGGGTTGATGCCGTTCTGCTTTGAAAGCCGTTCACGTCTGCATTTCCGTTTTTTTTCGTACTGTAAATTAGCCTGATTAACGCTATTCACTTCGATTAATACTTCATGTACTGAAAAAAAGGGGCTTCTTGGTCGGAGGGGGTCACGAATGAAAAGTCGGTATTATTATATTGAAATGTTTCTTATTTGATACGAAACTAATCACCTGCTTCAAATTTGCCAATGTCCGATCGGGTTCAAAAGCCAATTCTCTAGTACATTCTAAGCGACGATCTGTCTTGACGTGACAAGAATCCTTCTGATGGACATTCCTCGTCCCCTGGCTATATTATGTTCCGAAAGAAACGCTGGTTCATTTATAAGACGTCATGTAAGTCAATTTATCACTCACGGTCATCTTACGTTTGTGATGCAGATTGCGAATAATTCCCGATAGGAATGTAAGTAAGTGAAGGGTATTTCTGGGGTGTTCAGGGGGTGTGCATCAGCTGATGCGGGGTCAGGACAGGCGCGGATCTGCCGAAGAAATTTGCTCGAAAAATGTTCAGGAAGAGTGGAAGCGATTCGAAACCGTTCCACATCAGTCAAGAACGTTACTTACGAGGCAAAACAATTACAATTCTTGAGCTTTGGCGGTAGAAGAGAACCCCTTTTTGAAGACAAACAGATATAATATCATTGAACATATACAAATTAATAATTTCCCCCAATTATGACCTCTACGAGTGCTTCTATTGTATTAACGAGCTAAGAGGATGACTTTGGACAGAGAACGAATGTAAACTGAAAAGTTTTTAGGCTGAAATCATCATATCCAGTGAAAGTTGGTTCTCTTCCACTCCATGAAAGCATTTTTCAGTATTGAAGATGTGTAGAATTGTCCAAAAGTTGGGGTGTTACCAAATGCTGTCCAGGGGCAGTCAAATACAGCATACATTTATGAAAGTGCTAATACGCCTCTGAAATCGTTCGAAGGCGTAGTTGACCCTCGATCCAGCCTGGGGCCTGAAAGAGCCTCTGGGGATCGGACATTCAATACTATGCCTCCATCCAGGAAACCTAATCAGGCACTATTGAAAGTGCGAACTTAGATATATGGAATTAATATATGGCTTTTCCGGTGGTTCTTTCAATAAGATACATTCCTCCGTGGATCTCATCGATTCAATTGCTCGGTATAATTACTGGAGTTTCGTTTATGCCTGGAGGAATATTGCAGGGAGTTATTTACTTCAACGTACCCCTACAGAATTCGAGAAGTTTCTATATAAAGGAGAGCCAAATATGTTCTTGGAGTGGAATGAAAAAACCGAATTGAATACAATACATTTTTCTATGTTCGTAGCTCGAACCAAAACGATTTTTTTTCGGACTGGATCGAATCATCGAAAGAATTCCATCGTTTTGAATTCGAATGCTGGGGGGGTAACATTCTGTGAAATGAGCTCCATACATGCCACAATTGACTTTCTCCTTCTGTTTCAACCCTCCGATTTCCCGACAACGTTTGATTGATGGTTGCATTTCACGTGGAAAAACTAATATACTCCATTTAACGCACGTCTGAAATGATTGGGTCGTGAATGACCTATGATGAATCCCCAATGCCAGTTAGATGGACAGTCGGAGGTCCTCTGATTGGGAGGAAATGACTTTGAATCGTTCGAAGAACCAGGAAATATTACCACATTAATCTAGTGAACAAATGATAAACTTCGATATCTTCTGTATTGTACTGAAAGTTGACCGAAAAAGAAATGAAACACTTAGTTGTTGAATGATCCCTTGTACGTGTCGTCGTCGGTCTGTTGCCAGAATCCTCGAGTGTATCAGAAAGTTCAATCCAATTTCCGATTCCATTCAAATCAGCAGTTCTGTGAGACAGAAATTAGCTGGAAGTGCTTCAAATTCAACCCCGAACGTCGTCATTAGCGATGTAAGGAAGTCCTGTGCCAAACCAAGACGGTAGGCTCGAGCCCTTTGTCTCTCAACCCCTTCCTTACAGGAAATTGCAAAGAGACATTATCATATGTATTAAGACACTTGCTCCTCCGGATTGAGCTCACCCCTTATTTCGATATTAAATTATTTGCAATCCACTGATACTGTCTTAAACAACTCCTTCGGAATTACTATTAAATATACCATCTAGCTTTCTTGTTAAGCCTGGTACGTTGTCTGAATAACAAGTGATGATGGACGATAAATGCGTTGCTTTAGACAATAATATTGATTTTGAGGGCGTAATGAAATTATTCGGACTTTCCAATTCCAAGAGGACCAACGCTCGACTCATTCAATATCGCCAAGGTTTGGCTAAGTTCCTACGGTTTGGGTTTAACGATAAAACTCTCTAATATTTTTGCCCCCCTTACAATCGGTACCAAAAGCACTTATTCCAAATGTTAGACGAAATGATTTTTGAACATATTATTAAAATTATAAAATATCAATCAACATTCAATCGATTATTCGTTTTCATTATCGATAACAAGCTATACACTTTGAACTTTTTCGGAATCCGATAATAGGGCACATATCAAATTTTTTTTTCATTTACGGGTGTCCTAAAATGAGATACACCCTTTTCTTTTGTTGTGTGTGGCTTGTAAAATTTTAATTTTCTTATCACATATTTTATCATTCTGAATTTTGTATCGAAAATTTTCAAATTGCTTGTGTATAATATTTTTTTTCATGGATGAAGATGAACAATCAAATCTACTGAACCCTCTGATTTACTTTTCAATTATTCGCTTCTCCGTTTGTTCTATTTATCCTTCATCCTATTTTATCAATTTATTCTACATTCAGTTGATATATTTTTTCTTTCTTTTGTTGTGCGTGGCTTGTGAAATTTTAATTTCCTTATCACATATTTCATCATTCTGAATTTTGTATCGAAAATTTCTAAATTGCTTGTGCATAATATTTTTTTTCATGGATGAAGGTGAACAATCAAATCTACTGAACCTCCTAATTAACTTTTAAATTATTTGCTTCTCCGTTTGTTCTATTTATCCTGCATCCTATTTGATTAATTTATTCTACATTTGGTTGATATCTTTTTTTCTTTCTTTTGTTGTGCGTGGCTTGTGAAATTTTAATTTCCTTATCACATATTTCATCATTCTGATTTTTGTATCGAAAATTTCTAAATTGCTTGTGCATAATATTTTTTTTCATGGATGAAGATGAACAATCAAATCTACTGAACCCTCTTATTTACTCAATTATTTGCTTGTCCGCTTGTTCTATTTATCCTGCATCCTATTTGATTAATTTATTCTACATTTAGTTGATATCTTTTTTTCTTTCTTTTGTTGTGCGTGGCTTGTGAAATTTTAATTTCCTTATCACATATTTCATCATTCTGATTTTTGTATCGAAAATTTCTAAATTGCTTGTGCATAATATTTTTTTTCATGGATGAAGATGAACAATCAAATCTACTGAACCCTCTTATTTACTCAATTATTTGCTTGTCCGTTTGTTCTATTTATCCTGCATCCTATTTGATTAATTTATTCTACATTCAGTTGATATTTTTTTTTCTTTCTTTTGTTGTGCGTGGCTTGTGAAATTTTAATTTCCTTATCACATATTTCATCATTCTGAATTTTGTATCGAAAATTTCCAAATTGCTTGTGCATAATGTTTTTTTTCATGGATGAAGATGAACAATCAAATCTACTGAACCCTCTAATTTACTTTTCAATTATTTGCTTCTCCGTTTGTTCTATTTATCCTTCATCCTATTTGATCAATTTACTCTACATTCAGTTGATATGTTTTTTTCTTTCTTTTGTTGTGCGTGGCTTGTGAAATTTTAATTTCCTTATCACATATTTCATCATTCTGAATTTTGTATCGAAAATTTCGACATTGCTTGTGCATAATATTTTTTTTCATGGATGAAGATGAACAATCAAATCTACTGAACCTCCTAATTAACTTTTAAATTATTTGCTTCTCCGTTTGTTCTATTTATCCTTCATCCTATTTGATTAATTTATTCTATATTCAGTTGATATGTTTTTCTTTCTTTTGTTGTGCGTGGCTTGTAAAATTTTAATTTCCTTATCACATATTTCATCATTCTGAATAATGTATCGAAAATTTCGAAATTTCTTGTGCATAATATTTTTTTTCATGGATGAAGATGAACAATCAAATCTACTGAATCCTCTTATTTACTTTTCAATTATTCGCTTCTCCGTTTTTTCTATTCATCCTTCATCCTATTTTATTAATTTATTCTACATTCAGTTGATATGTTTTTTCGTTCTTTTGTTGTGCGTGGCTTGTGAAATTTTAATTTCCTTATCACATATTTCATCATTCTGAATTTTGTATCGAAAATTTTCAAATTGCTTTTGCATAATATTTTTTTTCATGGATGAAGATGAACAATCAAATCTACTGAACCCTCTAATTCACAAATGAAATTCGATAATTGATTTTGATTGATGTTTTAGGCTCGAAAACCCTCCTCTAATACCAGAATTCAACACACCATAGGGTTGTTTCGTCATAGTATTTTCAACGGTAGAAGCCGGTGTATCTGGTTATTTATGGCCGAAAATTTTTAATGAAGTAGACAATGGAGGTAGTAATTTCTACCATGAAATTTATTTTCATGGGGGACCTATAATTATCAGGAGTCTGAGCATTTATTAGAGTGCAGCAGATGTATCATAGGTCATGGGCCTTAAAATCGACTCAAATTTTTTATTGAAAATCAATTCGTTTCCCTATTCCTCTAAAAATTGTCCCAAAAGTCATATTCAAATTTTCTCCTGATTTTCCCAATAATTGTGACCTCGAGCAAAGCCTTAATTCAACCGCTAATTAATGCAATGACAGTCTCCCTCAGTCGATTAATTCTAAAATACCCATCGTGTTGAAGACGTGAAACGCCAACGGATGGTAATGACGAAGAAAATAAGAAATTGATCAACTTATGTTTTCAGAAGGGGTCCTTTTATTTTCTTCATCGTTCCTTTCACCCCCGCTATAGTTTCGTTGACATGCATAATTGGAAAGACAAATGTAATTATAATCGTTTAATGAGAC
The DNA here is from genome assembly GCA_963966015.1 of Aphidecta obliterata. Lineage (NCBI taxonomy): Eukaryota > Metazoa > Arthropoda > Insecta > Coleoptera > Coccinellidae > Aphidecta > Aphidecta obliterata. The sequence continues at coordinate 11,614,650 of OZ014436.1, forward strand.
GAGGGAACTCCGCAGCAGCCACTTGAGAAAATTGGAAAGCTTATATAAGAGATATCGTTCGTATACGCTTAATTGAGTTGCTTGCACTGCTACTTATAGCTTTTTAATAACTTTTTCATCCCTATACGGTGACTGAGATTGCCGGATTATTTCGGTATTCAGTTTTTGAGTGTTTCCTTCGCCACAAGATGATTGTTCGTTTAATCTTTCTTTTCTTTCGCCGCAACTTTCCTCATTGTTTGATGTAGCGAGCATTCAAAATAAAACTAGATCAAATGAACCCCATGAGCTTCAAGCGGAATACATTTTTTTCAATATTATTTCCCCAAATCGCATAAAGCATCAGCATAAGGAGCTTCGGGTCGATAAATACAGAGAGAAGTCCCACTGATTGATTATCTTCGGCAATTGATCAAGATCGAAAATAACAGTCTGTATCGTTCTCTGCTATGATTAGGCCTTGTTCGGGGCAGGGATGGATCTAATGAACTTTATGATTGCTCTCTATTTACCTACTTACATGCGTTGACACAGGGTTCGCAGACATGAGCAATCAACTTGCTATATATCGAGGGTGATCCCAACCCCCAAATGCGGATTCCACGGTTTACTTTGACCGGTTTTCCCCTAAGTTATGTGCAGAGTTGAATGAAGTGCAGCGGAATATTTGATTGAGGTTAGGGTTGGATTTTTTCGGACTTTTTGTTCAATCGGCATCTCCAGTGGATTCCGGTGAAAATATATTTCGATATATTGGATACCAAAATGACATGTTACGTGTAGAAATGTACAGGAATATTAGAGAGGATGTTTTTCGAACATCCTGTAGAGTAATCCAGAAATATGCTTTTCTACAAGGTCCATTTTATGTTCTCGGTTTAGGAGATGCGAATTTGGTTTGAAAACATTACATTTTTTACCTCGTTGATTTATCTCTGCATACATTACAAGGATATTTTAATTTCATTGTGCCTTTTCCACAGATCATGGAAAGGTGACTTCTTTACGGGAACTGGCAAGTACGTATTGAAATTTTTCTATTTAAATGTTCGTTTCTTCGATGTATCACTGAAATTTTGAGATTGTAGTGAATGAAAACAAAATTGAGAAGATACTTGCTGAAATTGTTCATGTTTTTCATCTTCCCGAGCAATTTTCAGAGTCTGCACAAATAGTTTTTGTGAATGTTTTTTATGCTACTGCTGATATCGAAGAAATTAATTATGAAATTTTGGGGCTTTAATTCTGCCTGGCATCGCAGAAAATAACAGCAAAGAAAAATGAATGTTTAGGAATAAATAAAGATGGAAATTTGCAATTTGCCTTCGCCGACTGGGGGTATCTCCGAATTCGAGCAAAATGCCCAGAGAATCGTATATGGCACGTGTGGGGTGAATTGTAGGCCTCTATCGATCAGTCCTTTCTATACGTATCGAATTTATTCAATGAGATTCGTTAGGGCCAATTTAAGGTCACTATTTTCCTTGCACATAATAGCGTGTTCCTCGCAATGGAATTCGTTCTCTGGGTTTTCACGGAGCCTGATAAAATCGAAGGTCTTAAATGTTTTTTTCGTTGCGTCGCCGCTCGTCGAGGTTTCAAATCGATATTGCGCGATGATTTCATACGTGATTAATAATTACGCGTTTGGAATATATATCCGATGACGCATTGTTGATTTCTTTTCCACCACCACGTGGTTGGTAAATATTTATGGGTTGAATCAAATGGGACGACAAACCATATGATGAATTGAACTTTGAGCGAGTTTCCGAAATCCCAAATCGATAGTTTTACTAGCCCACATCAAGGCTCCAATTAAACAAACCCTGGAAACGCATTAGCAAAAGGTTCGGGGCGTGTACGATCGTCGGCACATGTAGAATGCAAACTTGGCGACCCGTCTTATCTCACGTATCCGGATAATTATCGTCCTCCTAATCAAGCCAAATGATAAAAGAACATACAACCCAGCATACAAACTACGTAGGAAGGCGAGACGGCCTCAGCCAGGAGACATCACACATCAGGGGTTGCAAAATGCACACCGGCGATCAGCCAGTCCCACGAAGGTGCAGTATAAAGCCATAAAGAGGAGATAAGGTGTTATCTCGTTCCCGCTAATTGAAAGCTAATTGGCCTACCCCAGCAGTTTGGGAGAGAATAAACCCTAGGCCGCAGGCGTAATGCAGATTTGTTGGCCGTGTGTGGCGCAACTTCGGAACCCCAGGCCATGATAAACTGCTAGTTACGATCCAAAGCCACCGACCGCGATCCAATTGTCTGAAGATTTAACTGTTTCACAAATTACCTGTTTTTGCAGTAAATTTTAATCCGACCGGTTAACTGCACCACCGACGCGAAGAACTTACCAGGACGTGACCATTAAGCAGCCCCCGATAAACAATTTTATCGAAGAAAGTTTATTATGAAACATGGTCCTTCTGATCAAGAATAGATACGGCGTTCCCCCCAAAGTAATCCTTTCGCGATAACAAAATACAGTATCTCTTGGAGATTGGAAATGATGTAACACCCTGTTGGTGTAGAAAATACCTCAAGTGAAGTTGATGTGGTAATTTTTTTTGTCCCATCATCATCGAAGGTACCAACTGAACGAAAGAATTAGGAAAATGAGGTGGGGAGCACACTAACTGTAGTCTGAGAAGTCTGGTCATCCTATATAGAACCATACAAGACAAAGACCAATGGCTCCACGAAACCAGAAAAAAACTATTCGGGAAGTTCGTGCAAGTTATATAATGTGATATGGTTAGAAAGTATCTTGTTCAGCTTGACGCCAATCAGCAACATTTTATAGTATTTCAAATGATTATTTTCATGAAGGGGCTGAGTTTCTAGACCTACAAGCAAGGTATCCTGATTTTCCAAGTCTACAGCAAAATGAAAGATCTGATAATCCCTCTGCAAGGTACCTGGGTTAGCTTACCACAGTGTTCTCTCTATATAAGAGGAATGTATATCGAATGCAATGGACTGGCACATTGTTGAAATAATCGTGCCAAATCTTCAATCACCAACCTAGAAAAGTCCACCAACCAGTTACACCTGAGGAGTTCATTGGCTTTTCATGGTATTCCTTAGGTTCTCCAATGTCTCTGGTGTTTAATCCAGTGTACTAAAATCAAGTAGTACTTCATCGCTGAAGAGTATTTGGTTCTGACAAATCAACAAACTAACTTAGACTCTTGTGATGGGTGTGGAAACTCTTGTCTTAAAACTAGCCATGGTGTTGCTAAGGCGTCATTCATTTGATATTAGGGGGTATACACGAGTTTCCTCGATATTATGGAGATATTCACAATATATTGTCAATTTTTTCAAATGATCCTAGCATTGTTCAATGTATTGACTAAATTCTACAGAAGGTCCCCTATCGAACGTTTGAAGAAGAGAAAATTCTTAGTTTCGACTTTGGCCAGCTGTGAAATAACAGCAGATATCAACAATATATTGCTAATTTTTTCGAATGATCCCAACATTGTTCAATATATTGACTAAATTCTACAGTAGGTCCCATATCGAACGTTTGATGGAGGGAAAATTCTTAGTTTCGAATTTGGCCAGCTGTGAAATAACACCAGATATCAACAATATATTGTCAGTTTTTTTGAATGATCCTTTTATTGTTCAATATATTGAATAGATTCTACAGTAGATCTCCTATCGAGCGTTTGATAAAGAGAAAATTTTTAGTTTCGACTTTGGCCAGCTGTGAAATAACAGCAGATATCAACAATATATTGACAATTTTTTCGAATGATCCTACCATTGTTCAATATATTGACTTAATTCTACAGTAGGTCCCCTATCGAAGTTTGATGAAGAGAAATTTCTTAGTTTCGACTTTGGCCAGCTGCGAAATAACAGCAGATATTAACAATATATTGTCAATTTATTCGAATGATCCTAGCATTGTTCAATATATCGACTTAATGCTACAGTAGGTTCCCTATCGAACGTTTGATGAAGGGAAAATTCTTAGTTTCGAATTTGGCCAGCTGTGAAATAACAGCAGATATCAACAATATATTGTCAATTTTTTCGAATGATTGTTCAATATATTGACTTGATTCTACAGTAGGTCCCCTATCGAAGTTTGATGAAGAGAAATTTCTTAGTTTCGACTTTGGCCAGCTGTGAAATAACAGCAGATATTAACAATATATTCTCAATTTTTTCGAATGATCCCAGCATTGTTCAATATATTGACTAAATTCTACAGTAGGTCCCCTATCGAAAGTTTGATGGAGGAAAAATTCTCAGTTCCGACTTTGGCCAGCTGTGAAATAACAGCAGATATTAACAATTTAGTGTCAATTTTTTCGAATGATCCTAGCGTTGTTCAATATATTGACTTAATTCTACAGTAGGTTCACTATCGAACGCTTGATGAAGGGAAAATTCTTAGTTTCGAATTTGGCCAGCTGTGAAATAACAGCAAATATTAACAATATATTGTCATTTTTTTAAAATGATCCTATTATTGTTCAATATATTGACTAGATTCCACAGTAGGTACCCTATCGAAGTTTGATGAAGGGAAAATTCTTAGTTTCGAATTTGGCCAGCTGTGAAATAACAGCAGATATTAACAATATATTGTCATTTTTTTAGAATGATCCTATTATTGTTCAATATATTGACTAGATTCCACAGTAGGTCCCCTATCGAAGTTTGATGAAGAGAAATTTCTTAGTTTCGACTTTGGCCAGCTGTGAAATAACAGCAGATATTAAAAATATATTGTCAATTTTTTCGAATGATCCTAACATTGTTCAATATATTGACTAAATTCTACAGTAGGTCCCCTATCGAACGTTTGATGGAGGGAAAAATCTCAGTTCCGACTTTGGCCAGCTGTGAAATAACAGCAGATATTAACAATTTAGTGTCAATTTTTTCGAATGATCCTAGCGTTGTTCGATATATTGACTAAATTCTACAGTAGGTCTCCTATCGAACGTTCGATGAAGAGAAGATTCTTAGTTCTGACTTTGGCCAGCTGTGAAATAACAGCAGATTTTCACAATATATTGTCAATTTTTCCAAATCATCATATTATGGTTCGATATATTGAACAGATTCTACTGTAGATTGGAATATTGGTTGTAAGAAAATACCTAGTTTCCACATTGGCCAGCTATGGAATAAAAGCAGATTTACAATATATTATCAATTTTCCAAAACAGCAGATTCTTTATAAATAGAAAAGATTCCACATTGGCCAGGTATGTTATATTCGTAGATATTTGTGAACATCTACTGTTATTACATATATAGTCAATGATCAGAATATTATTTCGACTTAACGAAATAACGGGACACTAAAAACCATGCTCTAGTTGATGCCTGGAGAAATGTCGATAACATCCAGATAAATAATATTAACTATTTCCAACAGGGTCGAGTGTGTAAAGTTGGGATGCAATCTCGAAACCTCCCTTCCTCAAACATCTAAACATAATGTGTATGAAAATTCCCAGTTGCTATACAATGAAAGGGTTAAAAAACCCAACGAAAATGAAAATACCCCTTTTCCGCCGAGAAGTGATGAGGGTTAGGCGTTCTTCGCAATTAATTAGTATGGAAATACAGCGAAAGGCCTTTCGTGGTTAGAAACGATGTCTGCAATAACAACTAAATGAATTAAAAGTAGTAGAATACATTAAATCGGAGGGTCAAGCTGATAGCTGAGATACAAATTAAGATATTCTAATGGGGCGCCTAACAAGAACCCGGACACATTCACCATTCTCCCTCGTTGCTCTTCTTCAGGGTTGATATGGATCCGCAATAGATGTTGCCTAATTTGGAAGATACGTCCGCTTGAACAGCCAACGCGGTCGAATTAATTCGAGTGAGGGTTAAAGTGACCATTCTGATGCAGCTCGCAAAAGAATTGAATCGAATCGGGAGAAAATTTGTTTGGGGGGCCAAATCTCTTGATCTCCGATTTCGGAAGATAAGAAAACAATTCTCTTTCCCGAAATTTCAATAATGAATGATAAATACGTTATTCTAAAAATCCCAAATATTCGATACACAATACAAAAGGACCCTGAAAATTCGTCTGGATTTTCAATGTCAGAACTGACCCTTCTACCGTACGGGGCTAGGATGAAGGGTGAAAGAATATTGCAGATCGAAGTGAAGACGTGAATATTTCAAGAGATGCGATAGGTCATGCACTGGAATCAAGATACTCTGTTACACGTGCGACCTGAAGAAACATCTTCTACTTGGACTGAATTTGGTAAATATATACGTGGCAATGAGTAATGATTGGTGGTATGGACGGCGGATTGGCACAGGGGTGGTTCAGCCCATTGCACCATTGCAGGGATAATATGGTTCGAGACTTGAATTCAGTGGGTTTTCAAGATGTCACAACACACCATACATGGGCCAGTAAAATAATATTGATGTTAGATGGCCATTTAATAGTCCAGATCTCAATCTTTTGGGATACAGAAAAGGATTCTGCTTCAACATCGACCAATTCACACATTATGTCAACCAGGTCATAATAATAAGGAACATCAGGAAAATTATCGAGTGGCAGTATGAATCAAGTTGAAAATATGTGAAATAAAATATGGTGCATCTTTATATCAATATTAAAAACTATGTATTATATTGTTTGCTTGTGTCCAAAACAAAACTGGAATCGAGTTGTAGCTTATCGAAGAGTTGACGAGGTTTTTTTGAAAGATAATGAATAAATACTGATAAATCGAAGGGGATGATTTCCACCCCGTGTTAATTACGGTCCTGCAGGCTCGTCTGGTCTAGTTCGGGAGCAGGTTGCGCGGGCCACTTCGAGGGATAAGCGGCAAACGATGACGCGCTGGTGTATTGGCTACTTGTTGATACCGCGTCGGAGATAGCGTGCCGAAGGCGTGGAGGAAGCCCGAACAACGAATCGCCCAACAACGGGCCCGGAGCCCGCGGATGCGCTCACCGGAGTTGCGTGCACATGACCAACCAGCCTACCCGGACGGCTCCGTGCACTTGTAAAGAACGCCCACCGGCTGCCTCTGTCAACGCGCGTTTTACCTTTCATTAGTCACTAGTCGCTGGAAACGACGGCGAACGTGCTGCCGCTAACCGTCAAAAAAACTGCTCGCGTCGTGAGTGACCGGTGACAGTGATCGTATTATATATATACAGTGTGTGATCCACTGAGCCTTCCAGCTATGTTGCCGTACCAGGCCGTCGCTATGGACTATGCCGTCTCTCCGGGCTTCCAAAGGCACCAGCCCCCAATTGGGTTGGGGGTGAACATCAATCCGGCCTTCACGCACTCCTGGTTCGTACCAGCGGATCTGTGTGTCCCCTACAAACAGACTCCTCTCCTCGAAACAGGGCATGTTTACTTGTATTATCTGCTTTTAGTCTAAACTTGCCTGACCTCACCAGCTGTATTTCCTTCTACTAAGTCCAAACTGATCTTCCCATTACTAACGAAATCCTTGCAAGAACTAACCACAAGGTTATTATTCATTTAAGAGCAATCATTCGAAGTTGATCTTGATAGCTGATAGTTTTGACTTTGGCCAGCTATGTGATAACAGTAGATATCCACAATACATTATGAATGTTTTTGATATGATATTCAATGTAATGAGCATATTCAATTTTTCCAACTGATCACATCGTTATTCGATATATCAAGTAGATTATGCGGTAGGTACCTCATGAAACATTGGATGAACCGAAAACCCCGACTTTCGACATTGTCAGCTTTCAAATAACAGCAGATATTCACAATATATCGTCAATTTTTTCGAATGATCCTAGCATTGTTCAATATATTGACTATATTCTACAGTAGGTCCCCTATCGAACGTTTAATGAAGAGAAAATACTTAGATTCGACTTTGGCCAGCTGTGAAATAACAGCAGATATTCACAATATATTGTCAATTTTTTCGAATGATCCTAGCATTGTTCAATATATTGACTATATTCTACAGTAGGTCCTCTATCGAACGTTTGATGAAGAGAAAATTCTTAGTTTCGAGTTTGGCCAACTGTGAAATAACAGCAGATATTTATAATATATGGTCAATTTTTTCGAATGATCGTAGCATTGTTCAATATATTGAATAGATTCTACAGTAGGTCCCCTATCGAATGTTTGATGAAGAGAAAATAGTTTCGAATTTGGCCAGCTGTTAAATAACATCAGATATTCACAATATATTGTCAATTTTTTCGAATGATCCCAGCGTTGTTCAATATATTGACTTCTATAGAAGGTCTCCTATCGAACGTTTGATGAAGAAAAAATAGTTAGTTTCGACGTTGGCCAGCTGTGAAATAACAGCAGATATTCACAGCAGGTATTCACAATATTGTCAATTTTCTTGAATGATCCTAGCATTGTTCAACATATTGACTAGATTCTACATTAGGTTCCCTATCGAACGTTTGATGAAGAGAAAATTCTTAGTTTCGACTTTGGCCAGCTGTGAAATAACAGCAGATATTAACAATATATTGTCAATTATCTAGAATGATCCTAGCATTGTTCAACATATTGACTAGATTCTACAGTATGTTCCCTGTAGAATGTTTGATAAAGAGAAAATTCTTAGTTTCGACTTTGGCCAGCTATGAAATAACAGCAGATATCCACAACATATTGTCAATTCTTTCGAATAATGCTAGCACTGTTCCACATATTGACTAGATTCTTCAGTAGGTCCCCTATCGAACGTTTGATGAAGAGAAAATTCTTAGTTTTGACTTTGGCCAGCTGTGAAATAACAGCAGATATTCACAATATATTATCAATTTTTCGAATGATCCTAGCATTGTTCAACATATTGACTAGATTCCACAGTCGGTTCCCTATCCAACGTTTGATGACGAGAAAATACTTAGTTTAGACTTTGGCCAGCTGTGAAATAACAGCAGATATTCACAATATATTGTCAATTTTCCCAAATCATCATAAATATTATTGTTCGATATATTGAACAGATTCTACTTTAGATGTCTTCGGAATATTGGTTGTAAGAAAATACCTAGTTTCGACATTGGCCAGCTGTGAAATAACAGGAGATCACAATATTTTGTTAATTTTCCAAAACAGCAGATTCTTCATAAATAAAAACGATTCCACATTGGCCAGGTATGTTATATTCGTAGATATTTTTGAACGTCTACTGTTATTACATAGTTGGTCAATGATCAGAATATTATTTCTACTTCAATGTATGATTGCTCAGCATAATATTTGTAAGACAAAGTTGCAGAATCAATGAGCATAAAAATTATTTCAACAAATTAGGAAAGAACACGAATATCAACATATTGTTTAAACAATCGCTATTTTATTACTATCACAACCAATTCATTTGGTTAGTAGAATAGGTGGGTTTTCTAAAATAATTTAAAATAAAATAAACTCTCGGAAAGTGATGGACATAGAAAATGAATAATCATCACGGAGGAAACATTTTCATGGTTTTGAACCCTGCGCATTCGCCATTTTGTTTTTCAACTATACTCGCCAGGGTCGTATTCAATTCTTCACTTGAGGATATGGTTCGAAACGATATGGTAAGGTATGATACTGCGTTTTGGGGAGAATATTGAGTAGCGAATCCGAAAAAAAATGGGAAAAACGTAATCGGGGGTCCCAAAAAAAACTGCCAACTGAAGAAAAATTCTGAACTTATTGGAGCTTTTCGGTGCATCTTTTGCGGTGAGGTAGATGACATCAAATCAAGCCCTAGTAACAGCCTGATTTATACAGACAGGACAATCATGGGAGATAGTTCTTGTGGGGGTAATCCGCTGGACAAACAAGTGCCTCTCCAATCAAACCCAATAACTGTCAAATTCACATGTAGAAATCTGAAAACGTTTATTGGATTTATCGACGTTTCGCACGTTCTTTTTTATGGTGCCACTCAAAAAAGGGGACCGTTCTCGATAATACTATTACGCTGTCGGTAATGCCCTTTGAGGGAATACTGCGAAATGAAACGGAAACAAAGCCAATATATCCTATCAACCACTGTTTGGATTTGTTGATTTCCACCACTATTTCCCTGTCTCCGGGGGCTATTTCAACATGCTCGGATTTTCGCAAACATTGATGATTCATCATTCTTTTTTCATCTTCGGAAAATATGGGAAAAATGCAATGTCATTCTTTCGAATCTGATTACTATTTTTTTTCTTCCAACTTTGGTTGAAATAAAACACTCATCGAATTTCACCTGTAGCTCTGAATTGATATGAAAAGAGATGAAAAACCATTCTTCTATTCGGCCAGCGAGGAAACAAATCGAAAAGACGTTCGACACAATCGTAATCCTATAAACGGAATTTTATTATGCAACTGTCGGCAGTTCATCGATGGAAAATCTTTATGGAGCCATCAAATTAAAATCCTTTTTCGCAAGTCAAAATTTCATGACTCGTAAAGAATGAGCTATGAAGAAGTTGGACAATTATCGCATTCTTCCCTTCGTTCATTATTCCGATTATGGGGTATAAAAATTATTTGCTCAGGAAATGATTGTCAATATTTGAGACGTGACCACAAGGATTTGTATTCCCTATCCTATTCTCGATTGGACTATTAGAATCATATCAATAACAATCATAACATTTTGCTGCGAAATAATAAAATGATTTCTTGGTTTTGGGGAGAATATTGGAACAGGTCGATTTTTATTTCATAAACATTTTCTTTCAATATACTTGTTATTCAATGAAAACCCAAAATTGAAAACCAAAAATTTTATTTTGTCACAAATCGAATATTCTGGCAGATGAGTTATAAGAGGTATGATTTTTGAGTGTCCATCATCCTCTCGGTCTGAATTTTGTCTTTGGTCGTATTTATGGCCAGAAGAAAGAATACTGATTGGAAAGGAAACAGAATCAAATTCGATTAAATGTCCCCCGTGCATTATTTGCGGTTACTGGCCCGAAAGATTTGTTCTGTCAGCAGAGGTTCTTGCTCAATTTGCGACATTTGCAAGGGACACGAGTGGAGCGTGTGTACGAAAGGAAATCAAAAGAGGAGATACTGGCGTGACTCACAAAGATGGTATGTTAAACTCCGGATCTGCAAGAACGAACCTTTCGAAGGAAATATCCAATACGCACGCATTTCATCAAAATTGGTGGAAAGGGTGGAAGCCTCAATCCTGAAATCTTGGTTAATTCAATAAAATGGTGGTGGTTGAAACTTGAATTTGATTTTGCTGGGCCAAGCAATGAATCAACTGAAAAAATCGAGAATCTCCAATCTCTATATTTCTTGACTTGTTCGATGCCTTCGGTTTTGAATTAAAAGGGGCGGGACGCATAGGTTTTTTGTTAAGGCTGTGTGAGCAATTTTGGACTTAATGGTAAACCAATCAGAGAGCCGGAAGTAAAAAAGATCATATCCAACTTAACATGGCTAAATGCCGTTTCCAGGAAATGACGCAGATAGGGAGATTCTGCTTGAAAGATGTGTGGTGATGCCGGGAAACTGGGGTACTATATTCCTTTTGCAACAACACCTCCAATCCGTGAGGAATACGAATGCTCCTTCCAATCGTCCTTCTACCTTCTTTCAGAATTCCGGCAAGGCTGAAAACAGCCTCTTTGAAGTTGTTGAAGATAATACAATGGGTTTTGTTGTATTCATTCGCGACGTGTGAGATGATACTCGGTTAGTTAGGCAGGGGGGCTCCTCTGCAGATATATCATGGTCAAAGTAAGCGATCTTATGACACTTCGAGTTATCCTCAAAGAAACCCCCTGTATGTGCAGTAAAGAGGGAGAGAGGGTTCTTTCGGCTGAGAGCCGGCAGTCAGTGTTCCCCGGGGATACCCTGGTGATTAGCGTGACACGCGGACTCACGTACGTCGACCATAAACTGGACCATCCGCGGTTGCCAGTCAGCACTCTTTACTCCCGAACGTTCGGCGTTTCCGAAGACGTGGGTCATTCTGGAAGTCAATCACCACATCGAGGAGGGGACACCGTCGGCTCTTACAATACGGAAACGGTGCCTGTAAAGATAAAAGGCATCTCCCCGGGGAGTTGGAGGTGTCGCCAGGTATGTGGGGCGCCTCGATAGATAACCTAATAATCGGATCGAAGGGACAAGTCTCTCAGGGACCGGGAATGACGGTTGAAGTAACATAGGCCAATTTCTACCAATTTTGCTCGAGTTCGCCTTAATTTTGTTTTCACACGCTGGCCCCTCTCTCAAGAGTGCCTCGGCAAATTGAGCAAGAGGAGATGCCGACAAAACAAGTCCTTTTTTTGTGCGATTATGTACCGCTCGCCGATAACGAGAGGGCATTATAATCTTATTTCCTAACGGCAGGACATACTCCTACCAAATTCGAGCTGATCGATGGAGTGCCCATCCCCCTACGGAAAAAGGCGATGCGAGAGGATTTATATGTTCGACTAGAATTTAGGAGAATACATGTTCTTCTTCAGTTGCTTTTGTTATTGTTATGAAACGTTTATTTCAAACAAGACATATCATTTCTGATGGTAGCTTTGTGCGCAGAGCAGTCCACAACCATCATGAACTATAAAGAGGATGCGCAGGGTAGTCAATTTAGGTTCACAACTAGTTTTTGGCGCATCCCAGAATTGAAATTCCAGAACTGCGCATGTGCAATGTAAATAGCAAAGTAGAAAGTAAGGGAGTTTCAAAAGCAAAAGTTGATATGAATGACTGAAATGGCTCCAGAAGGTTTTTCTGTTCGCAGAGCATCAGAAGTATAGGATTAGTTTAGGATTGTCACCGCGAACAAACCTTATATAATCGAATAAGGAAAAGTTTTTCCCTGATCTCGGGAATCTACTGTTAAAGAGAGAGAGAGAGTTTATTGGTGTTTCTTACAATCACAAGGATTGCTTTCACAGGTCAGAAAATGAATATAATTAAAATATAAAACAAAATCACTACACAATGGTTGGAACAGATAAGGAAGCCAATGTAAATTGTTGCATTGCCGAGACAAAAATCTTATGCACATTCAAAATAAATTAATAATAAAAAACACATAACCAGTGGTGTAAAAATAAAATTATATTTACAATGTTAAATTAAAAATCTAGTGGACCTCCAATGATAACCTGTCATGGATCAAAATAAAAGATATGTGCATGTGACTGACTCGAACGGGAGCTGAAGACAAGGAATAAAAGCTTTACTGACAGAGGCGAGGCGGAAACATCGGGAAACACTGCAAAGACCAGTCGCGGTAAATTCTTCAGCAAAAGCTCAATGATTTCCGAAAATTCCCCTTGCAGTTTACGGAGAATTCTCGGATAGGTGCCGGCATTGAAATCTGTATTCCCGCGAGACCGACGGCGGGGGTCGAAAAAGACGGAAATCGGGATACGGGGTGCCGGACAGCATTCCCTGAGGATGTATAAAAGTGAAAACTAACGCATCAAGGCGGAAGCCCTACCGTCCATCGGAAGGGCCGATTGGGATATATAGGGATAGAGAAGAAATGATCAAGCGACATAGTGATGTTTGTTTCATTTCATTAATTCGAAAAAAAAAGTTTATTAGGGTATGATCAAAATTAAAATCAGATCAAAATGATGTTTGGGTCTTTTGCTTTGTACTCATCCATTCAGGGTGCTCTCCTTTCTAATGAGGTGTAACTCCCAGGATGGAAGCAGGTTAAAAAGTTTGCTCTAGGTCGACAATGACCAAAAGGTCCTTCCGGAATATTCGGGAGTCAGAACCGAGATTGCTGGAAGAAGAAAGGTGAATGGGGTCAATTTAACGATCGTCCAGGCAAGGGGGAAACACACGTACACAGAATGCAATCACGAGATGAGTCCGATAGTCAGACAAACTGGCCTCATCACTTGATCTCCAATTCCGCTTACTCTGATGATTAGCTGGAATTGGTCAAAGGTGAAATTCTATCACTGGGGTGGATAAATACTGGAGGACGATCATTGATTGGATGGGATGTAGAGGTCGAGTAAGGAACAGAGGAAGTTTAATTTTTTTCTTCTATTTTGAAGATAAAAAATAAACAGTAGCTTTTCCAGCAGATGTTACGCCCTTTCATTGCCGTTTCATCATTCTTCATCCTTAATCTTGAATTTTATTAATGCTATCCTTTCTTTGTCATTTTATAATAACATATTTTTTTCTTATTGCAGTATCCTAGAGCTGAGAAAAGAAAAGAGCAGAGATGCTGCCCGTACAAGGAGAGGGAAAGAAAACTATGAATTCTACGAACTAGCCAAAATGCTTCCACTTCCACAAGCTATAACCTCACAACTAGACAAAGCCAGTATTATACGTTTGACTATATCTTACCTCAAACTTAGGGATTTTTCTGGACATGGAGATCCACCATGGAATCGGGACAGTCCACCACCAAATAAGACGCTCAAAAGTAAGGAACCTTTTACATTTTGATGACGCATAACATTTTTCTTCAAAACCCGTTGGAACAGGCCTCTGTCTTTATAAAAATACCATTCTTTCTGGTTCGATGGTTCGTTAAAATCTGCAATTCGGATCTCAGAATGACGAGTAGAACGATATGTAGATTGCGTTGGCACAATTCACCTAGCCATGTGCCACTATTCGAAGAATTCGATTGTTTCTCTAAAGAAATTGGTATTTGGCCCTGGTGTGAAGCAAATTAGAAAGCCGACACCTTCTAATTAGCATAAGTATTGCAATTGGGGCGCGTATGTACGTATTTTATGAGGAATCTTCTAAGAATAGTTGAGCATTAATGAACTTAACGTGCTTTCTACTCAGGTTGACTTGGGGGTTATGACAATGCCCTGAATATAAACTTGGGCCTAGCGAATAATAAAGAGCCGGACGGCCATTTTGTTTTCGTTTAATATTTTAAACCATTCGCTTGATATGTACGTGATTGTGAATAGTAATATTGTATTGTGCCTAATGTTTATGCAGAAGACCAACACATCGACCAATGCAGGAAATCATTTTGTAATCTCCATACGATGGCCATACAATTATTTCATTTTGGTACTTTTATGGCTCCTGCATTATACTTTCAAATACAGTCGTTTTTACTCCGGAAATTTCAGTTACTCCACCCGCTCATAAATCTCGAATTTCTAGTGAAATGACGATGCTCGTGGAATTTTAAACAATTTCTAATATAAACGTCCACGTCGTGGAAATGACATTCCTCTTTGTCGAAGAGGATACACTCATTTTGAGTACTAGTTCTACTTTACACGAGGGCTATATCATTTCTCTGTGTTTTGTTCTCCTGATTACTTCTAAACTACTGATTCGATCGAGGTGAAATTTTGCACTCAGATGGAGAATGACGTGTTCAAGCTATATGCTGAATTTTGTTTAGATCGCATGACCAGAACCATAGAAATCATAGAAAATTATAACTTCCGAACGGAAAGGCCTAGGGACTTGAAATTTTCAGGATAGGTGTGGATCTCGAATGTCGCGATCATATCAATCAATGAGCTAAATTAGACTAGGGGTTCCGTAAATATGTTCGTTTGAAAAATAGTGTTCTTGATCATTTCAAACCTACGGATTCGATCGTGACGAAATTTTGTATTTTAATTGAGAATGATATATTTAAGCTACATTTCGTCCAGATTGCATACCAGAACCATAGAAGCCATAGAAAATTATAACTTTCGAACGGAAAGGCCTAAGGACTTGAAATTTTCAGGGTAGGTTTAGATCTCGAATGTCGCGGTCACGTTCATCAATGAGCAAAATTAGACTAGGGGTTCCGTCAATATGGTCGTTTGAAAAATAGTGTTCTTGATCATTTCAAAACTACGGATTCGATCGTGACGAAATTTTGTTTTTTAATGGAGAATGCTGAACATTTTGTCCAGATCGCATGACCAGAACCACAGAAACGATAGAAAATTATAACTTTCGAACTGAAAGGCCTAGGGACTTGAAATTTTCAGGATAGGTGTGGATCTCGAATGTCGCGGTCACGTATATCAATGAGCAAAATTTGACTAGGGGTTTCGTGAATATGGTCGTTCAAAATATTTTTTCCTTATAATTTCGAAACCACTCATTGGATTGAAATGAAATTCTGGACATAGATGAAGAATAATGTATCTGAACTACGTGCAAAATTTTGTTCAGATCGCATCATCACGACCATAGATACTGTAGAAAATTCTAGCGAATTGTCGAAAACAAAATTGGTCACCTCAAGAAATGACGTGAATTCTGGAGTTTTGCCTTTTTTTGACAGCTGTCAATTGGTTTCTAAAACTGGAAAATGCGAATCTACCTACATGGTGCATGGACGAGCGCTCAGAAGCTCCTGACTTCACGGCAGTGCTTTTTAAATTTTTTTTTTCTATCTGCTGTGTGTTTATGAACCGCCTTTTCAACTCCCAGCTCTTGATTTATGTTTGTTTGGTACTTTTTTTTTAACTTTTCTTAGAAAAGGGCAAGGTAGACTGAGTTTGGTTAGGTTGTTCTCTTTAGCCTTCAGAAGCCTAGATATCAAAATTCATTATGAAAGTACCCTATATACATACACTCTGGAAGAACTAATTCTTTTTTTCGAAGATCTTAATTTCCATCGAAATTGTACCTAAAATAAGAAGAGCGCAATCAACGCTGTACACGTCCCATGCAGATCGTTATAAAACGTTGCAGGCATCTGAATATGCAAATACAATAAAACATAACGCAACACTGATATAATTCGCGGTTTGTTGATTTGAGCGTCTCAAATCCAATTTTAAAACCGAAACAAAACCGGGCCTTCCCCGCTGGATCAATGTCAATTCATTAAGAGACGCTGGTAAGTAAGAATTACGAAGAGGGACTAATTCTCAATAATTATTTCACTTAGGGCCCTCTCCTCCACAAGTACACGAATTACGGTTGTAAATTTTCCGAGTTTGGTTTACAATAAGCACCACCTAATTTTATCATCCATGGTCGGGGGTAGAATTGGATTTGCGAGTTTAACAGGGAGGGTTCATGATTAGATTTGCATGCTGTAGTTAGGGGGTTGTTCCGCTCCACGCCGTGTGCCGAACTGTCGATGGCAAAGTCGACATTCATGTCATCCGAATTGTGGGAGGTTTGATTTGATTTTGATTTCGACGCCCACTCGTTAGGATACTTTATGGTTGTATCAGGCGCGTCGGGAAAGCGGTATAGAAAAATTTTCCGAAGGAAAGACACCCTAGCACTTTTAACTAGGTCTATTTGTCCGCATTCCCCCATGATTTTGAACAATACCGCGAAATATGTCTAGTTTTACAACGATCACTGCATCTCATATCAATATCATATGAGTGTAATGTACTCGGAGATACAAGAATAATTCCTTCTGGGTGTAACACCCAGAAGGAATTATTATCTTATATCAAGAATGAAGCATTTTGAATAACATTTTGTTGTTTTCTGAAGCGCCTATCTTGACGCTCTGTGGTCGATCAGTGTCATGAACATAAACATCAAAGTTGAAAAAAATCATTCATTTTGGGTTCAACACTTCTGATATTGACGCATGAATCATCTTTTGGGATTCGAGTTAGCTGGTAATCTAATTCTCACTCTTTCTTCTCCTTTCTGATGTAGATTTCCCGGATGAGAACAAACGGGAAAAATTAATTTGATTCTTAAGGGGAATATGGGGGTCGTGTCCATCATCGGTAGAACCACCAAACGGCCAGTTGCCGTTGACGAGCAGAAGGTTATTGAATTAGACCACTGTGGGGAATAGTGACCGAAGGCCGGCTTGGCTAAATTTTCCGGAAAAGGGCAGCAATTGCGGAACTGACAAGCGAGAGCAAGCCGGGGAAGCCCCTGGAGACCTCTACTCGACCACCTTCTCAATATTGTTTTTATGAAAGATGCTTTGTTTGCAGCTGCCCGCCCATTTTCGGCCTTTCTATTAATGCCTTTTATCGTCGACTATATTTCACGAGGAAATCTTCGATCGTTTTATGGATATATTTCCACCCAGTGTCGACGAATTTCGAAGAATATTGGTTCATTCGCTTCTGATATAATGAAATCTTCCATTCACTCAGAATTTTCAACAGCTCAATATAGGATCCAAAAATCGACTTGAAAAAGTTCAACCGAAGTTTCCTTTCTTCCAGAAATTTTATCTCTTATAATTATTGAAATATAGACAAGTTGAAGGATCAACTAAAGTCAGAATCCTCTCATCAACACTCAATAAATTATGTCATATTTTTCCTTTTCATAGAAATAATCTAATTTTCTCCCTCGTTTCATCCCGAAGGAAATATTGAGATATTTCTTACCTCGGAGGAGTGATAGGAAGTGAAATACCGAAGTCGATAAATTTCCGGATCTGATACCAATATTTCATAGATGACATTATAACCAATTTGTTCGTGGCAAGAGGGAGCATTGTTGTGTATCAGAGGGAGGGTTGGTGTCTATTTTCCGAAAGGATCATATGTTACACCAGACGCCTGTGAAAATTCCAATATACTACCAAATAAATCACGACGAAAATTAATATATCGGGACTACACATATACTGCTATTTTTCTTCTCATCATTGGCGGGTAAATATATCCGGGGTTATAAATGACACAACGGGGTTAGAAACGGAATTCACCAATTTACCACACATTTATTGAGACAAGGATTTTCAGATTCTACACTCAAATAAAACACTAATAATTGAAGGATGAAGGAACTTTTTCGGACTTAGCACAAGAACATTAATTGAATGAGGAAACCTTGTTCTCGTAATTGATTACCTACCATGATTTCAGTGGAAATAATTCAATATGCTCCCCCTGTTTGAAGGTTTCATTAAAAATGCAAATTCAAGCTTTATCCAACTAATTCGATTAATTAATTTGTAAAGCTATATTTCGCAAACACTGCCAGTGATACCAAGATTCATTTTCGAATTCATTCAGGTCGATTGCGGAAGAATTTTAAACCGGTAAATATGAGTAAGGGAGTGATTTTAATCGTGTTACATTTTAGTGGAGATTCAGAAAGGACATTTTATTTGCAAAGAGTTCTCTCTGATCGTCGACAGTAATCGATATGTCTTAACCCTTTTTCGGGTTCAACAATGTTTTGACGATTGTACCAAACCATGGAAATTCACTGGTCTTAATGTAAACCCTTCATTTGTGTGAATTGGTCATATAATTGTATTATCCACAAAACCATTGGGAATTTGTTTTCCAACGGCAGAAAGCTATAATCGAACATGTGTTAGAATCTGCAGAATTATGACGATTCCTTGCCTCCCCTCAATATCCATGAAATTGTGATTTCGACATATCAACCGCCCCTAGCCCACCACGCATTAAGAACCCTTTAACGAGAAAAACGACAATCCTCCCTGAAGCCAACTTTGATCCCCATACTCCGGTAAATCCCATTGTTCCTGATGATATTCATAGACTATTCTCACCCTTTAATACTCATGTGGCGTTGTCTATCATGTTCATGAGTCATCTGGTTTTCAGCTTCCAGGAGTCGATCTGCGAGTAGCATGGAGATGAATTCGTTCGAGCAGTACCAAGGAACACACATATTACAGGTGAGACATTCAATAACACTAAGTGAATTCGTGAATTAGAGAAATTTGAAAAAAATAATTATTTGGATGGCGGTTGGATGAAGATCTCTTTCCAAGCATCAGTTATGAAAGATTCAAATAGATTTAAATTTACATCGCAAAATAACTTCTATATATGTTTTTACTGTAAGGCATAATTAGGAGGAATACAAGATAAATCGCATTATCTTCATTTGTATTCTGGTCACATTTATTTATACATACATTTGTCACAGTGAGTATCTTCGAAATGACATAAAGTCTGGCTTGAGCTGAGACGAGGTACTTTACTTATTCCTGTCATGTCTTGACGGTCATTCTTTATATACCTAAGGGATCAAGCGTCAGTGGAATAAAATTGGGTAGAAGGAAGAGAACGGCTTGGGGGTAGAAAGACATTAGACTATTACATCATCTGTCGTCAGAATATGATAGGATTTAAAACCAAATTTAATTTTTTTGTTGACACAAAAAATCATACAATAAAAATTATTGTGGGGGAAGCTTTCGGGTACATAATTTGCATCGTTACGAGTAGTGAGGTAGTTAATTGAAAAATAACCTTTATGTTATTTGCAGGCGTTGGACGGTTTTGCACTCGCCCTGGCAGCAGACGGGCGTTTCCTGTACATTTCGGAGACGGTGTCGATATATCTAGGACTTTCGCAGGTGAGTGTTTATAAGTTTTAGCGGGTTTGAGTTGGTATCCAGCAAAGGCTCTGACGGGGATGCTGGTCTCGACGCCCGAGACGCCTGAAAATGCTTCTCACGTAGTGCTCTGCAGCAGCGTGCCCGCCATCCATAATGACGCTGGCGGGGCCACAATCAATAGGGTATTTCCAACTGCGGAACATGGCAGCCTTACACGAACATCCATGTTATCACTACCCATCCGCCAATCTACAATCTTAAATTTTTATCTCATGCCCGTTTGCACCCGGTTCACCAACTTCGCATTACACCAGTGAAAATATATTAATTAGGGGCTGCAGAACGGGAACGGTAATTTCTAGGTCATATAAAAACGCCCGGGTCACTGAGGGTTTTGAAATCGAAATTATGGTATTTCGATCTTTATTCATATCTTCATTGTCGGGTATCCTTGAGTTTGAAACGAATTCTTTTGTTTGTGAAAGAATATAATTCTACCCATTGAAGTATTTTTGTATAAAAAAAATGGTAGTGTATCCTCACATGCAAGAGTATTAGTTTCGTCAGTTTCTTCGGAAGTAGGCTACAGTATTTTTTAATTTCTTTTCCTAACTATTTACGTCACCTCAGCCCCCATCAAAGCCCAAAACAAAAGGTTTAATCGATATACAACTGGTTGAATGCAAACCTCAACATTTATGGTTAGTGTTTCAGAACATGCAGCTAGTTTTTCCATTCATTTCTTTGAAGTTGGTACGTAGTAATTCCTTCTCTAGTCTCTTTATTCATTCATATCGCCATACTGTGGAGATTTCATCCATAATCAACTGGTTGAATACCAGCCATTGAAGTTATGTTTAGTGTTTTCAAACATACAGCTAATTTTATCATTGATTTATTTGAAATTTATACGTGGTAAGTCCTTCTTTAGTTTCCCCGTCCATTCAGATCGACTTAGCCCTTTCCAAAAGCCATAGCAGGAGATTTAATCCATCATCAACTGGTTGAATACCAATAACCATGAAAGTGATGTTAAGTGTTTCCAAACATACAGCTAGTTTTTTCATTCATTCAATCGAAATTCCTTCTTTGGTTTCTTTTTCTATTAACATCGATTCAGCTCTTCTCAAAAGCCATAGCAGGAGATTTGATTAATAATCAACCATTAAAGTTATGTTTAGTGTTTCCAAACATACAGCTAGATTTCCATTCATTTAATCGAAATTGCTACGTTCTAATTCCGTCTTTAGTTTCCTTTTCTTTTAACATCGCTTTAGCCCTTCTCAAAAGCCATAGCAGGAGATTTGAATTATAATCTTCTGGTTGAATATCAACCATAAAAGTTATGTTTACAGCTACTTTACCCATTCATTCAATCGAAATCAGTACATTGTGATTCCTTCTTTAGTTTCCTTTTCTATTAACATCTCTTTAACCCTTCTCAAAAGCCATAGCAAGAGATTTAGTTAATAATCTTCTGGTTGAATTTCAACCATGAAAGTTATGTTTAGTGTTCCCAAACATACAGCTAGTTTTTCCATTCATTTAATAGAAATTGGTATGTTGTAATTCCATCTTTAGTTTCCTTTTTTATCAACATCGCTTTAGCCCTTCTCAAAATCCATAGCAGGAGATTCAATTAATAATCTACTGGTTGAATATCCACCATGAAAGTTTTGTTTTGTGTTCCCAAACATATAGCTAGTTTTTCCATTCATTTTATCGAAATTGGTATGTTCTGATTCCTCCTTTACTTTCCTTTTCTATTAATATTGCTTTAGGCCTTCTCAAAAGCAATAGCAGGAGATTTAATTAATAATCTTCTGGTTTAATAATAATGAAGGTTATGTTTAGTGTTCCGAAACATACAGCTAGTTTTTCCATTCATCATTCATTTAATCGAAATTCATTCTTTTGTTTCTTTTTCTATTAACATCGATTTAGCTCTTCTCAAAAGCCATAGCAGGAGATTTGATAAATAATCAACCATAAAAGTTATGTTTAGTGTTTCCAAACATACAGCTAGATTTCCATTCATTTAATCGGAATTTGTACATTGTACATAATTCCTTCTGTAGTTTCATTTTTTATTAACATCGCTTCAGCCTTCTCAAAAGCCATAGCAGGAGATTTAATTAATAATCTTCTGGTTGAATATCAACCATGAACGTTATGTTTAGTGTTCCGAAACATACAGCTAGTTTTTCCATTCATTCAATCGAAATTCCTTCTTTCTATCAACATCGATTTAGCCCTTCTCAGAAGCCATAACAGGAGATTTGATTAATAATCAACCATGAAAGTTATGTTTAGTGTTTCCAAACAGCTAGATTTCCATTCATTTAATCGGAATTTGTACATTGTAAATCCTTCTTTAGTTTCATTTTTTATTAACATCGCTTAAGCCCTTTTAAAAGGCCATAGCAGGAGATTTAATCAATAATTAACTGCTTGAATAACAACAATGAAAGTGATCTTTGGTGTTAGTTGCTAGTTTTTCCATTCATTTAATCGACATTGGTACGTGGTGTTTTCTTCTTTAGTCCCCTTATCTATTTAATACGCTTCAGCCATTTCCGAAAACCAGAACAGAAGATTTAATCTGTAATGAACTGGTTGAACACCAACCATAAAAGATTTGTGTAGTGTTCTTCATCATACAGCTGGTTCTTCGTTCCATTTCTTTTAAATTAATGTGTGGTAATTCCTTCTTTGGTTTTCTCATCCATTCAGCCTCTTTTGAGAGCAACAGCAAGTACTTTCTTCGATATTCAACCAATTGGATTTCTGAACATGCAGCAGGAGTTTTTCATTGATTCCTTTGGTGATAATGCGTTATGTTTTCATTATTTGTAGAAATGCTTCGCGATGGAGTCATACTAGCGACCTCTATTTGTATGGTAACCAACTACAATTTCCATGTTCTTCTATACACAGTTTTCCGCCCTGCGTTAGCTCGAATCAATACTGTTTCAACTTTGAAACGCAGGGAGCAACTCGCAGAGGATGAATAAAATTTCGAAATGAAAATCAATAGAGCAGCAGTATTGAACAATTTCAAAAACTCACAAGCGTTTCGAAGAATGAAAATGGAACAAAAAGATTAAATCAAAGTTTTCTTCCATAATGGGCATATGCATGAAGTGAAAAATTCAAGATTCTTTTTACTGTTTCAATGTACATAATGATCGAAATTCGAATACTATTGACTATTTCGAACCCGATTAATGAATTTATTTTTTCACGATAGGTGGAAATGACCGGAAGTAGCGTTTTCGATTATATCCATCACCAAGACCACAATGAATTGGCCGAACAGCTGGGTTTAGGACTAACGCAGGGCCAAAATTTACCATCACCAGGTAGTGGTTCAGAAGAGAGTTCATCCACGGCAGGGACGAATAACCCCGACGGTAAAGGCAATTATCACGAATATTCTTATGTCTACATTCTCAAAAATACCGAATAGAGACAGTCATGAGAGTACAGGTGTTAACATTAAGATCAAATCGATTATCGTTGAAGAACTTCAGCTCGAAATTTATTTTTTCATTTTAGTGTCTACTATCATGAGTTTGACAAGCAACGCACAGTACAAAGGATACGATAGAGCTTTTTGTATAAGAATGAAATCAACATTAACCAAAAGAGGCTGTCACTTCAAGTCGTCAGGTTACAGGGTACATATCGAAAAGACATAATTTTTCTCTCGTAACCTAAATAAATTTTGTCATTTCAGGTTGTTCTGATGCTATGTAGACTGAGGCCACAGTACACATTTTCACATTCGAGAAAATCTCAGCCACCCCTTCTAGGGATGGTGGCAGTAGCTATAGCACTGCCCCCGCCAAGCGTTCACGAAATTCGACTAGAGACTGACATGTTTGTTACTAGAATCAACTTCGACTTTCGAATAGCCCACTGCGAACCGAAAGTTTCTGACCTGTTGGATTACACGCCCGAAGAACTGACTGGAAAGAACTTGTATTCCTTGTGCCATGGAGAAGATGCCAATAAATTAAGGAAATGTCACATAGACTGTAAGAAGTTTTTCTCGAATATTCTCACCTCAAATCAGAAACTTGTAGTTATAATAATTATTCCTTTCAGTAATCAATAAGGGTCAAGTCCTCACGCATTACTATCGATTGATGAATAAGAATGGAGGCTATACTTGGCTTCAAACCTGCGCCACGGTTGTTTGCAACTCCAAGAATGCAGAAGAGCAAAACATCATCTGCGTCAATTACGTTATCAGGTTGGCATTTTAGTGAATATTTGAGTGATGAATGTAAGGCTAAATATCCCTTCGTTTTTAGTGGTCGAGAGTACGAGAACATGGTCATGGACTGCTGCCAGATGGAGGAGAACAACCACCATGTGAAGCGTGAGGAGGCGAACAGTAATGACCCGGAAAACGGTTCACCTGATGCCGATCGTGGAGGTACGTTGACGTACCACCAATGCTAGTTTTTTATTACTTTTGCATACTTAGTGCTAATCTGATTATGTGGTAAGATGGCCGGAACAGCGGAGGACCACCCAACCCGCCCCAGGACCCCAAGCAGCCGCCCAACCTTGAAGACAGCAGCGCCGGTCCGACACCGGGATCTACAGGGAACACAGACGACAACGGGGAACTCCGAACAAGACGATTGGAACACATCCAGGTCTCGCAGCTTCAGAGCACCACCCCGGATCAGAGGAAGCAGATCGGACCCCAAAGAGGCACGAAACGGAAGAATGGATCCTCGGACGAAGATGAAATGGAAGAACACCACTCACCGTCCCTGAGAAACAACGTCATCAGTCCCTCATCGTCGTCGTGCCACTCGACGGGTGGCAACCATCCCATCAGCGAGTCGACAGGTACCAGTCCCAAAAATTTGGAAGAGCCAGCCAACAGCGGAACTTCGGTTAAAGATTTAGAGCACGCCATGTCGAAACATCTACCTGTCTGCAAATCACCTTCTCATCAACCGACAGATTTCAGTACAGACGCTCTTCTGAAGCAGCAACAAAAGACAACCATCCAGTGGATCGGTACTCATCACCAACAGCTCCAACAACAAAGTCCTCTTCCAGCTTCTGCCCTTCTACGGCAGTTGTACGCAAACAGGGAGAGTGTAATACGTGCGAATGTACATGGCATCACTAGTTCGACTGGACGATCAAACAGTTCTGCAACAAATTACTATTCCTCTGATGGACAAGTAGGCGTTGGACCCCTTCCAACTCCTCCAAGTGAAGGTTCGTCATCTTACAGCGAACACCAATTCCTACTATCCCAGCATCAAAACTATCCAGGTGGATATTCCATGGATTATCATTCAGCAATGACCCCTCCGTCCAGTGTGTCTCCTAGGGACAAACACCAACAATTGCACAGTACTGTGCCTTTTGACACAGCCATGCCATATCAAGACGTCTTAAGGCATCAGTATCCAGATAGTCCACTTCCTCTGAAGCCGCAGGTGTATTCTTACGTTGACCAACCACAATTTTACCACCATGGTGCCACAGGGCCGGGCTTTCACCTGTATCATCCAAGTAAAAGTACACCTGCCGCCCCAGCGAATTGGTATTCTCCCTCATAGTGTAAATAATTCAAATGCGCAGAGCGAGTTCTGACCACGTTCCTTATAAACTTTTTGTGAACGATTTCTAATTGTTGATATTCCGGTATTACTTTACTGCTAGTGTAATGTTGGTATTCTGTTATTGTATTTTTTAATGCAAAATGTAGTCGGCAAATAACGAAAATGCTCGTTCAACTACTCCTAAACCAAAGATAATGCAATTCTGAGATATAAGACTGCGTTGGGTTAGATACTTCATTATAAAAATAAATGCAGTTGCATATCAAATTGTAAAAATTAATGCTTTCATATTTCTCAGGATTGTTCGATATTTACATCATTATCAATTGTAAAATAAGGTGGAAAAAAATAGTGTATTATACAGGAGGCATTTCTCCCACAGATTTTTAATTTTTTGTGTGTTAAGTACACTTTAACAGAATGAAAATAATATGCATCCCCTGTAACAGAATTTTTTGAAATATTAAATCATTTCTTTCGCATCCTAAACATTATGCTAAAGTGAACTTTCACCAAAAATTTTCTTGATTTAATTTTTTATCAATACTGGAATGCTATTAGAGCATCGTACCGGCTAGAATATAAAATGTAAATAAGTGAATGTATGTATGTTATTCCTTTTGTTGGGCATAGGTGAAACTGAAAACGTTTTTATTTGAAATTTTACCCTAAAAATGAGCCAATGGAACAGAAGTCCAAATTAACTACTGAATATGTTTTGAAAAATGAATAATATTTAATGCAAATATAAACCAAGCTTATATGTTTCCCAAAGGCTTTCTCGAAAAATTTTTCAGGATTTAGTTCAGGACTATGAGATCCATGCTCGACTGTACGAACGTAAAAGGTGCTGACAATGTAGAAATGTGATATTTTCTTTAATTTGTTACTTTACTTGTTCCAGATATTAGAATTAGTTGTGTTATGTTGTCACATAGTGTGCAGTACAAATTTAATAAATTAACAACTGCTTCATGGATATGTAGCATACATATTTATGTGCAATATATACTTAATTTGAATTTCATTTTCATATGTATCATCTATCTATTATATTGGCATTAGTATGTTATTTCTGTATTATTTTCATTTTGATCAGATTAAGAAATAAGATTGTCACACATTCTTGATGTATATACAGCAAACATACTTAATCTCTTTCTTTTCAATACATTCTAAATTCCTACCTCAATCTTTTCAACATGTAAAAAACCGACAGGTAATTTATTCTCCACTATTTATTATGTTGCTTTCGACGTTTGTAAAATTCGTTCTGAACATCACCAACTTACTGACATTGTTCTAAAATAAATTACTTGAAAACTCATATACAAAAAAACTTTGTTTCGTATTAAGTTTGCATTCACCTATCCAAAATAAATCATATCGACTGAATAATTTATATCTAATAATGTTTATATCTCGTCCAACAGATGACCATTGAAGAGGGGTAGCTCATATTCGGTCCAGCTTTTGGAATAAACGTCGTAAGAGGTAATGGAATAATGGATTCTTCTACAACGCTACCTCAAACCGTCTGAGAAAAAGAAAACTAATTTTTTTGAAACAATTATTTCACAGGTGAGAATATTTCTACATATTATCAACAGATATAATTAGTGATAGATTGGTCGGTAGACCTGGAAGTTCTTTCAATTGCATCGTAAAGAACAATGACGGATTTAGGGGGCTGCGGAAGATTTAAGGGGGCGGCAAAATCTTTTGCAAACTCCAAATCTCGAAAAAAGTTTTATAATCTCATTTTGCCTTTTGTATTGAAAAACTAAATTTAATACATTCACAGGAAATTTCAACTTCAAACAAAAACAACACATTGTCTCTTGCACTCTTTGAAATCAATAATATTTTTTTTTGTTAAATGATTAAACAAAATATGTTGAGGGTAATTTGATAAACTGCCAATGTTGAAAAAAAGTCAGAATTTGGCGGGGGTTTGGGAACGAATTTATAAATTGTTGAAGGGAAGGCGTTGGCGGCGATGCGCTACCAGTCCCTCGGTGGCAAACATCTCAATCCGGCCTCTGGTAAAGAATCTGATCTCGATTTAGAACTAAGCTCGGATGGGGAGGCACAATAGACCTTAAGGTCGCAGCGCAATGAAACCCCCTCTAAAATATGAATATAATCTAAATCGTATTCCTTAAATTGCGCATGATCAGTCTCAATCGAACCATTCGTTGTTTCAGGAAGATGGGGGAATACTCTTCATACCGTCAGCCTCCATAAAACAGTCTGATCGACAACTGGATACGTTTTGTTACCACCTAGTTCTCCAGATATGACCATATAGGTTTTTCTATGGTGGTATACCTGAAGTGAAGTCTCCTTTGTGAACTATTTATATTTATATATATACATATTTATATTGTTGTTCGGAATTTTTTCTTGTGAGCCAAATAAAGTTATATGTTATATAATATTAAGTGTTTTATTATTGACTTTTGAAAAAAATAATAATTCTGGTTCAATCCCGAAAACACCTTTTGCCGATATAGGGCAGCATCGGTTTCCAACATACATGTGCTGCCCTCTAGCAGAAAAGGCCTGAAGTTTCCCGGAGCGGTGCTGCCCTCTGGCGGTAGAAGCTCGAAACTTTTCTAAAATATGACAGTGCTGCCATCTAGCAGTAGAAATTCGAAGCTGTTTGGCCTTGAAAAATAAGTCACGGTCCGATTTTGAAAAAGCTTCGGGCTCTTTCCGCTAGGGGCAGCACCTGTCTTCGGGGAATATCGGTGCTGCCCTCTGGCGGCAAGAGCCCGAAGCTTTTTTATAAATTGAGCTGTGACCTTGACTTATTTTTCAAGGTCAAGAAGGTACCTTTCACAACCGCTAGATGGCAGCACTGAAATTTCAATGAAAATTCAATTTTAAAAATCGGCCTGGAGTTTTGTCATAATATGACAGTGCTGCCATCTAGCGGTTGTGAAAGGTACCTTCTTGACCTTGAAAAATAAGTCAAGGTCACAGCTCAATTTATAAAAAAGCTTCGGGCTCTTGCCGCCAGAGGGCAGCACCGATATTCCCCGAAGACAGGTGCTGCCCTCTGGCCGTGAAAGCCTGAACTTCTTTTCGAATTTTGCGGTGGCCTTGAATTATTTTGAGACATCGAACACCAAAATTTACTGTTTTATCTCGGAAAATCGCAAAATTGAGCATTTGACCTTGATGTCCCCCTAGCGGGAAAAACTCGAACTTTTTTTTCAAATTATTTTTGAAGGTCAAACGCAAAAATTTGCTGGTTAGAGTCGATCGAATTTGAAGCAAACATAAACGACATTTGTTCATATAATTTTTATTACAGCAGATATAATGCACCAATTTGTAGGAACTGTGAAGTCAGGAATAAGAATTAGTTAACATAGGAAACTAAATTTTGACAAAAATATTCATAAAAATAAACATAAATTTTATTTCATCCCGTATCTTCAAATGCAACATGTTGGCTGATACCCCACACTGGCTACACCAGATTGTCTTGAGGACGTCTCACTCCAATAAATGATGTCCAACCCTGTAAATTGAAAGCGGATTCTCAAATGTCTGGTCACACATGTCATGAATGGTTTAAGCCAGAAATATTTAAATTATGTTCGAACTATATACAGTAATAAATAGTGTGAAAATCTTCTAAAAAAAATCATCATGAACTTACCATTCTATTTTGTTTCATCCCTTCTGGTCAGATAAAATTTGTTGACAGACACCCCACTTTGACTGCACCGTGGAGAGCCCCAAGGATGTCTCACTTTGTAAAATCATGACCAACCCTGTAAATTGAAAGTGTTTCAATTTTTGGTTCTACAAATAATAAATGTTTCCATCTATAATTATGTGAACAAGTTTCAAACACTATTCAATGAAAATCATGCAATTCCTTTTATTTTAATGAACATGGACTTACAAATCTATGTTGTGTCATCCCATCTTGTCGGATAAAATATGTTGACAGACACCCCACTCTGGTTGCAAGGTGGAGAGCCCTGAGGACGTCTCACTTCGTAAAATGATGACCAACCCTGTAAATTGAAAGTGTTTCAATTTTCGGTTCTACAAATAATAAATGTTTCCATCTATAATTATGTGAACAAGTTTCAAACACGATTCAATGAAAATCATGCAATTCCTTTTATTTTAATGATCATGGACTTACAAATCTATGTTGGGTCATCCCATCTTGTCGGATAAAATATGTTGACCAACACCCCACTCTGGTTGCAATGTGGAGACCCCTGAGAACTTCTCACTTCGTAAAATGATGACCAACCCTGTGAATTAAAGTAGATTTTTCAATTTGTAGTTCTACAAATTTTAAATGTTTCAATCTATAATTATGTGAATAAGTTTCAAACACTATTCAATGAAAATCATGCAATTCCTTTTTTTTTAACGATCATGGACTTACCATTCTATTTTGTTTCATCCCATCTCTTCAGATAAAATATGTTGACAGACACCCCACTCTGGCTGCATTGTGGAAACCTCGAGGATGTCTCACTTCGTAAAATGATGACCAACCCTGTGAATTAAAGTGGATGTTTCAATTTTTGGTTCTACAAATTATTAATGTTTTAATCTATAATTATGTGAATTAGTTTCAAACACTATTTGATGAAAATCATGCAAACCCTTTTTTTTTAATGATCAAAGACTTACCATTTAATCATTTTATCCCATCTCTCCAGATAAAATATGTCGCAACCCACTCCCATAGCACTGTGGAAAGCCGTCTCCTCATTCAGGGAAATGATCACCAACCCTGTAAATTGAAAGTTGATGTTCCATAATTTCATAATTCCTTTTCTATCAAACAAACGATCAATGAGTAGAATTACAGTTTATTTTGAGGTTTTCAATAATTTTATACTTTATAAAAATAGATGCAGGAATTTCAGCATTAGATTTTAGTGAATATTTCAGCTTTCTCACCTTTCCAGTCCAATACTGAATTAGAACCATTCTCATTGATAATTTTGTACTTGAAAGCTAAAAAGTTCAGCGGAGTGTGGCTTTTCAACTGAAAAAAGAAGAGAATCGATGATGAGAATTTTATTTCAATTCATTCTAAAATACAGGCATGGACAGGTCTTTTGAATTAAAGTTGTTTATATGAAGAGCAAATATTCTCAAAAATGCTTTTTGGAGAACAAGTATGAGCATCTCCTATGGTTTGCAAAATTTGTTCTTCATATAATTTTTCAAATATAAGGAAGTGACATGGAGAAAGGAATCTTGGTTACCCACAGATGTCCACAAGAATCTCTTCATTTTCGAAGTGGAATGAAAAATATTGGAACTTACTGCCAGCTGATTGATGTACTGTTTTTTCTCTCTGTTTGTACCTCTGAATTTACACCAGGTTCTTGAAATACCAAGCAAACTGAAAAGGACAAACGATTTTAACTTACTCTTTTTCCTTTTTATTTGCCTAAATTTTTCAGTTTTATTTGGAATTGAATTGAAAATTCTCTTACTTATTCATTCCATCTTCTGGTACTCCAATTTTGATCAAATAATTCAAACTTTCTCTTACACTTCTTGGTTAGGGCACAATAGACCTTGAGGTCGCGGTGGAACGTAACCCCCTTCCTAACTACACTTCTTGGTTTCTTTCTCTATTCTTTTTTTCTTCAGTTATGCGCCTCTCACTGTCTTTTCTTGTTTCTTGAAAAAATATTCAATCTATTTATGTATGTACTGAAAATTTTGTTTGTGGACATTGAAGCTGTGATTCAACTAATGAGTGTATATTCTTCTGATAAAATCATCTATCACTTTGCTGTGATACATTTGTTTGAAGGACTTATTGACAGACTCGACTTGTTCTGAAAGTAAAATACTTCATGTAGTTTTCACACAATATTTCTCATTCAATATATTGAAACAATAATTTATACACATTTTTCAAAAAATTTCAACTACAGCCAACCTTTGATGAAAAAAAAACCAATTTTCAAATCCAAATACTTGGGCTCTCAGCTACAACTCATTCATATAGTTTCCAAGTAGCAATGTGAATTTCAACATTAATGCGCGTCTTCTTGAACAGGCTTGCCCCTGGAAAGGTACTATACAAAGCTCAAATGCTGGTCATTCTGTGCCTCAATCAAAACAAATATGTATATAAACACAGAATTATATAGGTATACTGGGTGTTCTTATTTCTGTCACTCAGTCCCTTTTATATAATAACAAATTTAAATAACTTCAAGATTTATTGAGAATTACAAAAACGGTTTAGGAAATAAAAAAACAATGGAGTCCATTACACAAACAACATTGAACTACCAAGTGAAAGGTGCTCTTTCTCTTAGTATTCTTACGCCATATTTTTCCCACTCAGCTCTAGAAATCCATAATTCATGTGCAGTTTCCAAACATGACAAAATAGAAGCTCCTTTCCATGCTATCATTGATGGATCCATATCCCTGGGGTTAGTAATTATATCTAATTGCTCTGAAAAATATGAAAGTTAATTACAAAATACATGGATATATGTTAAAGAAAACTTACCAGCCCGATAAAGATAAGGAATTTGCAAGGAAATTCTATTCTGAAGCCAAGTACCAATTCCTGAAAACTTCATACCACCGCCTACAACTAATATACAGCCATACATCTTCCGTTTCAAATCTTCATTTGCTGCAATATTGATATTTTTTTGGAGATATAACTATTTACAAATTCATAGAAAATAATAGAATTGAAATAAGAATTCTGAATTATGATATATTATAAAGAAGACAGTTTCATCATTTGATTTTTGGATATATTCATTGTTCACCAGGAAGAATTACCTGAAATAATGAAACAAAACCTACATTCTTAGGCTAGATCATAATTGTATAAGTAGTATGATATATTTTCATTCAAAATGAAAGATGTTTGTGAATTATATAATTTTTTTCTTAAATCAAGATCATATACTTACGGCATCTGTCAATGCTCTGAAGGACTGCTTGATCTAAGCCTAAAATTTGACCTGGATTTATAACAAATTCCCTGTCATTTCCAACTGGTGCATTATCTATTGCATCAACCACAATATCCTCTTCAGTTAAGTTGTTATGTTGGCCAGATTGCTCCAAGAAATTTTCAGTGATATCAGTGGAAGACTGATCTAAATTTTCTTTTATTCCTCTTCTCTGAAGGTGAAATTAAACTTTAACTTTGTTATAATTATACGAAACCAAAATAAATTTTAAGTTGTAACTATTTTGGAAACCCCTATTTCATAAAATATTTTGACTTATTGTATGAACTTATTAAGAAAATTTTGAAGCACCACTCCATTATTATTATTTTACCACTTACTCTGATGTCTCTCAAATAATTTTCGTCATGTGGATCCTCTGGATCTCCAGTTGACGGTTTTTGAGTATGTATAGATTTTGGACCTGTTATTCCAAAAAGTTCCGGGCTGAATAGACTCAAAGGTGCAACAATGCATTCATCACCAACTTGGATTGTATATTGCATGACAGGTTTACCAGGTTGTTTCAGCATAAAAGTTTTTTCTTGAGATCCGCAAATATCCTAAAGTAACAAGGGTACTCTACAGAAATGTCACTTGCTGGAATCCTATATTCACCTACTAAATTCACATGGCAGAATTCTTCTTTCAGTTTTCTGAGCAACATTGCATCTAATTTATTCTGGTCTATACAATCTTTGTATGGGAAAGCACACTTTTGGAGCAACCAGTAAAATATTTGAGTGATATCTCCACCACCATAATTCAACCTAACCTAAAAAGGTTCATTGAAAGAAAAAACTCATATAGTTTTAAGAATAACTTGAATTTCATTAGTAGGGCTCTGTTGGAAATTTATATGACCTGATCTTTTATAACAAAAAAGAACATAATAAAATCAACTTACTCTAGTGTGAGGATGACAAATACCATCTTCCACACAAGATACAGAGGTTTTCTGATCACCAACGTCGATAACACAGGCATAACTTAAACCTGACCCGAAAGTAGCTGCAACATGGTCCTAAATAGAAAAAAAATTCATCAATTTCTGCACAATGCTTCTTTTGGTTTTCAAATACCTGAACCAAGAAGCAACTACCAAAATCCATTTTACTCAGCAATAAATACATTAGTTCTCTAAGGTATGTACGGTTATAAACATCAGGAACAATTAAAACAGCTTTGTGGTATTTGAAATCTTTTCTGTTAATTTGGAAATGAGTTTCAATAACATGAATCCATATAGTCTCAAGATCAGCTAATACTCCAGTCATAGAACCTCCTGGTCCACTATGTACATTAAAATCCCCTCTTTTGAAAGGAAAACTTATATTGAAAGGTTCAGCTGGGTTTATACCTAAAATCTAAAAATATAGAGATGATGGGAGAACGATAGACGCTTAAATTCATTTACGTCATTTCCTAT
Organism: Aphidecta obliterata; assembly: GCA_963966015.1. Taxonomy (NCBI): domain Eukaryota; kingdom Metazoa; phylum Arthropoda; class Insecta; order Coleoptera; family Coccinellidae; genus Aphidecta; species Aphidecta obliterata. The sequence continues at coordinate 11,648,926 of OZ014436.1, forward strand.
AACGATATTCCCATCTGTTTTCAACCATTCTCCCCCATTGGCGGCCGATATTTCTGGTTCTGATCTTCGATTAAAAGCTGCAATTTGCTGAGGGGGAGTAGCATAGCGCCTTTGTCCATCAGATTGCAAACAAGATTGGAGAGTATGTGATACAGCAAGTCGAGCTTCTTCGAATTCTTGTGGTTGAGACTGAAACACATATTATTAGCTTATATACATCCTTGAGGGATCATCTCATTCGCACCAAATCAATACGTTCAGGTAAAAATGAGTCTCTGTGTATCTGACCATTAGGTCGAGCCCTTCGTGCAATAGCATGAAGCAAAGTTAATGGATTCAGATCTGATGCCCGCCCAATCCTTAAATTCAAAGATCCTGGATGAATAACTATAATTGTTTTTGAATGGAGATGCTGAAATCAGAATCGTCAGATAATTGCTGGAATTTTGGGATATAATATATACCTCAGGTGGTGTTTCTGAGCAGACTGAAGCCATTTCAAGCACTACATTTAAAACATTTATATTCACAATTACATAAAATCAATCGGTTCGGTTCAATATTCAAATATTTGCGGTTATTTTTCTATTTGACATTGACACAAATTATTTGTTTACAAATAGACCTCCAGCCTTTTTTTCCCCCATAGAAAAGTTGAAAAAGTACTGTCAGTCGGTAAAAACTTGAATCACAGAATAACAACATAGAAATACCAATAGAATTGAAACGTTTCGTCAACGAGTAACCGAAAATGTCTAATCTTTAGTTTAGTTCATCAAGCTGATTTATCAAACCGTAGAGTTGAGGCTGGTTGAGGAATAAGGCACGACTGGCACGAGCCACATGTTTTACTTTTTTGTTTCTTCTATGACTACTTCTTGTCAGCGGTCATTTTGCGGAGCGATTGTCATTTAAGAGATTCTGTCATTTGTATGTTTACTTTGAGTGGAAATGCGAACTCCCCAACTTTGGAAAGCCCTAAAATAAGAATGCCGATTTCCTGAATGAATCGATTTTTATCGGGTAACCTATAAATGATATTTTACTGTTTGAGACAGAATCTATTTAATTCGATGAATTCATTGGAGAATGCTTAACGGCGTTCTGAAGTTACTTCCGAAAGGCTATTGTTTTGAACTGACTAGGTAATGAACAAAGGGCTTCATAAAAATAAACTCAATATGGCCACTAACAACAATCAGAATGGATGGATTAGCGGGCTGAGTTACGGTGCCCCTTTATCTGCTGTACAAGAACAGCAACCTGGTACATCTCCAGAAATGAATCAGTATGAACAACTAGATAGACCAAATACAGGATGCAATACCTTGAAGGTAAAAATTTTCCAGTCAGCATTATATCATTCTGTTATATTTGATTGTCTTCATAATTACAGAGAAACCCTAAAATGGAACTTTCCAAAACTGATTTGTTGAAGCTTGTCACATATTTTGAGGGAGAAATTCAAGCTCGGGATATTGTAATTGCTGCTCTGAAAGTGAGTTGACAAATTATCTCTAGGAGAATTTGTTTTAATGTGTTCATTTTCAGTCTGAGAAGCTAAAACAGATCGTGAACTTGGGACGATACAAACCTGTTGTTATGAATGACCCCTATACAGCATTATTGAGGGATAGCATTGCTGATGGACCCAATGTTAAGCCACCAACAAATGAAAAGGACATGGCAACTGCTGCTGAACAGCAACTGCAAGCCCTAGAGCAGCTTGCTCTTCAACAAAGAAGAGCTCACCAACACATGATAAACATTCTCAAAGAAGCTGAAGCCAAGCATAAAAAAGTAAGATATAAATCAGTTATATATCCATATTAAAAAACTGACTATTCTGATTATTAGGTTATCCAAGAATTAGAAGAAGAGAAATGTAAACATGAACATGATACAGCACAAGGTGATGATATAACTTATGGTTTAGAAATGGAAAGAACACGACTCAGACAAGAACTAGAGATGGAAAGGAATGGAAGAAAAAAATTGGAAAAAGAACTCAAAAGGCAGCTTGAAATGGCAGATGAAGAGCGAGCTAGGCAAAAACAAATAGTATTGCTGTTATTGGCGGAAAGAAAAAAGATCATAGTGAAATATATTGAAGAAAGAAAACGTAGTGAAGATTTGGCACAAGTAGGTAAACATTGGTGAGAGTATCCGATTGTATTTCATGTTTGTTTTTAAGATATTATCGGAAGAAAAATCAAGAAACGACACAATGGCAGAAGGTTTGGAAGAGGAAAGTAAGAAATCTCTTCAAATGGAGGCTGAATTGGAAAAGCAAGGGCACGTTTTTGAAGCAGACAAAAAGTCCTTGAAATCACAGCTAGCTTTGAAAGAAGCTAGGTATGTCTTTATACACATTCGGTATTTGCGCAACGAGAAAATCTATTAAGAAATTCAATAGTGGTACTCAAAATAATAAAAGCTATTATTGCCGGAAGAAAAGATGATCGAAATCTCTTTGATTATCTCAAAAAATAATTGAATATTTATGTTTGAACATGTTTCATGGACTGTTAATTGAAAGAAAATACACTCACTCTTCTGGCAAAGTAAAATTAAGGATAATAAAAATACTACAATAACTACATTATTTTCAGACTATATATTGATTAAAACAGCAAAGGATATGTACTTGTCCTGTATCAAGCTTGTATGTATTGTAGTTACCTAAAAATGCAATGCTCCACTGTTCTACCGAATGAGATTAAAAATAGAATTTTTTTTATTCCTCTAATTTTTTTCAAGTTATTCTCAATTTTAATTATTTGCTGCATAATCCGAATTTGATTAATTTCTTCAAAACTATAATCTGCATGAAAATATTTGTAATTCGTTCTTTATTAGGTGCGTTGAATTAGAGGCTGAAATCCAAAAACTCAAAGCTGAATGCGAAGCCATTCGTACTAGAACAAATGTTACATGTGATACAGCTTCTGCAATGATAAGCAGTATAGCCAAGGTTGTTCAACCCACTGCCACAGTGTCCAGTGTTCCAGTCTCTGGACCAAGTAAGTCAGAAGATGTGCTTTTGTGTAAGTGTTTTTGAGTTTTGCATGCTACACTTTTTTGTTTATGCACGCAAAAATCACTGAAATCATGTACCAAATGTAATGTGCTTCCATAATAAATTATAACCTATTCATTCTAATGAGGAACTTGTGCAGTACTGCAAACAATCAGGTACATAATTTTGATTTGAATGTGCTTTTTGTTTTTCTTTGTTTAGTGCTGTAAATTACAGAAACAGTGTTTTTCTAGAATCATATAAATAAAATTCGCAGGTATTTGAGTTTTTGGTGCATAAACAGAAGTCTTTTTGTCTAAGGGTTTACTTACATTCAATTCTTCATTTCAGCAACTGGAATTGCACAATCTGTTATACCAGGCCAAGTTATTCGTCAGACAGCTGGAACACCTGTAACAAAGGTGAGTGCATGATGAAAAATTTTCAATTTACGTGAAGCGCAATGAAACATTGGATTTCTCATACTGATATTATTTTCAGTTGGTCACACCAAATCCTACAAGCTCGGTTACCTCCCAGGGTACGGTAAGTAGGACACCAGGGAAATTAGGTTTTCAATATCAGTCCAACGTACCTCAGACTCCCCCCAAAAAGGGTAGTCTGGCTGCTAGAGGCGTACCACCACCGATTCCCCCAAATAAACCAGTGATACCAATCAAACAAACCACTCCTAGGAGGCTAGAATCTGCAGCTGACATTGAAAAAAAAAAGGCAACAGTTCCAGCAAAGGAAGGTACGATCTCAAATGATACAACGCAAACCTCTCAGGGAATTGAAATGTTTGGTCAAGAATTAGCAGACTTTCAACAAATGTTCGTTACAATGGCTACTGGCAATAATACTTAAAAATTCATTTCAGATCATAACGATAGGTCTTCTGAGAAAAGTCAGATGGGTTGAGTATAGAGGTGGAATATGGTGGCCGATAATCTCGAATGAATTTCACGATGTACGTGACTGACCTCGAAAAGTTAGCAAGCTAATTTAAATATGACCTTTTGCATCTTTATTTAGATCCCTTGAATTTTTCGTTTTCAAGAACTCTTAATAATGACCATTTTTGTTATATAACTTCTCAATTCCCATCTTTCTGTGATATTGGTTTTTTATGTCTTGCCCCCAAAGCTAAACAGAAGATTCAATGTTCTTTTTTCCAACGATATTATATGGTCTCGTAGAGATATTTCGAATATGGAAGATATACAGTTTGTAGATCACTTCCACAGCTTGCTAGCTATTATGAAAAAAATCAATGTGAATCAAACTAACAAAATTCTCTTCAAAGACAGCTAGTTGTTCCGGCTAAAACGAATAAGAAAATTTCGGCTTCAACTACAAAAACAAACAAGATATTATCAAACCAATATTGAATTTCACTTTAAAATTTGACAACAATTTGTCTTCATTCCCTTACATCTCGGCCATTTGTTTGTTATTGTTCCATTGATTCAAATAAGTATCAATCCTTCTATTTTTCACAGTTGTTGAATGCTGAAATTTTATTTTTGTATAGATTATAGAACTGAGTATTTCATTTAGTATTCATTCATTTGCAGTATTATCTGAATTGAGACAAACCCTTTTAATAATTTTATATCGAACAAAATCAAGAATTGGAACATATGCTAAGAATATTATGTTTTACACAACCAAGAAAGAATGAAAAATTGATAATATTTATTTGGTGAACGATTTCGTGGGATCTTTCATCTGAACAGGAAAAAAGAATGTCGTCACTTAGAGAACTGCCAAATATTAATGATTGTTAGAATAATGTACATATATTCTCATAAATCCTTAGTATCATTTCATCAGTTGCCATTCTTAACCTTAACCCTATCCAATAATATCAGATATTTTGTATTTGTGAAAGTCCAAAGTCAACATTCAATGGTCTAATAGTGCTTAACATCAATTCAAAATTATATTAACTTTAGAAGATATTATTTCTTACTCTATCAAACTTTGGTAGGCACGATATGGTGAAGCAAATAATAAAACGATTATATAAATAATAAATGTTAATTTTTGAACAAACATAGTGAAAGCCAGTAGAAAATATCAATTAGAGCCTCCTACTCGGTTTGAGAAGGTCTATTGGATAAGTTAGAGGTCCTTAATTATTGTGAAACATAGTTTAGATGAAGGAGAAAATCTTCAACTGAAAACAACTATAAAAATGTTTGATGTTTCAATAACGTTAGCAAAGCAAAATACCTTGTAAGGCATCTAAAAATCCGTCTAGTCAACTTAATAATCTATACTCAAATGCAGCCTGAACTAAAGATGAAAGTAGTTATCTTTTTCCCAAGGCTTGCATTCTAACCTTTTTGAGGTTGTGGCTGTACTGATTCATGAATCAATATAGTTTTCTATTCACTATAACAATTGAAGCAATAAAACAAAAGCTTTCGACTTAAGTGGCTGTTCTATATGGTATTATGTAAGAGCATGAATTTTGCTAAATTTTCAGGACATCAGCAGTTACATTTTGTGTTTTCATTAATAAAATGTTTATTGTACATACTTGGCTTTGGTTTCTTATATAAGTCTCAATGAAAATGTGCCTTATACAACTTGAAATATCTCAATACTTTCTTACACATTTTGTTTATCCACGATTTTTTTCTAGATGAAGGAAGAGAAATAAATTCTTTTTAGACATTCAATGTTTAGACCTCATTTCAGGAAGCGTTTGAAAAAATATTAATTTTCCTCGTATTTTCTGCGTTGGCAGTCATCATAATCAAAACATTTGCGTAAAAAGTTATTAATTCCCTATACAGGCTGGCCAAACTAAAACCTTAGATATAAAAAATGCTCGGACAGATCGATTTCATTTTGTAGGGTGTATACTTTTCCGTCTCATTGTGAATTATCACCTCTACCTAAATGTTAAGTTTTCGTTGGGCCATCCTGTAAAATAAAATAGATAGGAAACCTAATTTTTGGTTTCTATTATAACAAATGAATTGCCAGTAATTCTGTATCATCTGTTCCGAAGCTGCAAGAAGGCCTCAGAATTGAACTCCATTGACAAACCAATCTACTTGGTTCTTATGAAATAATCAGTAAAAATTTAATCATCTAAAATATTTTATAGTTCAAAGTTTTCATTGCCAAATAATAATTAATGTATTTAATTTCATCGTGGACTAAGATCTTTTATATTTGAATAACTGTGTTGTTTTGTTTCTTTTTTCGTGAATTGAATAAAATAAATTTACAAGTACTTAATGCAAACATCAAAAAATGTAGAGAGTGGAAATCATGAGCTTCCCTTTTCTAAATAGTAGAATCTCCTATCGATGTATCACATTAAAATCTTATACCCTGTGTATTGAACTGCATACACCCCTTCAGTCTACTAGTGAAATTGTCTTAGGTATCCAAAAATCGACTGTATAGATGAATACATAATGAGTTATTTCCTAAGAAGTTTATGAATTTTTGAAATGTCACAATACGGCATTTTGATCTCAACATATTCCAGTCAAAGAAATGATGTCTGAATGTGAGAACCACATTTAAAAAAATTATTTTTTATTGTAGATTCGATTGTGATATTTATTTAAGATATTGAATGGTTTCGAGTTCTTGTTAGAATGTAGAAATGGAAAATTATACTGGTATTTATTTTCGTGGATTGTTTTGTAATTAGAAGATGTATGTGTAGTTAATATTCAGCTATTAGATCCTTATTTTTCATATTGTTCCATCGGATAATTGTACATTTCAGTTGATCTAGTGTATTTATTAATGTGAAAATTGAGATGAATACAACTATTATAGGATTGTTCTGTCTTTTATTCGCCAAGAACGTCATTACCTCTCCCACAATGATTGATTAGTTTAAGGCTGCTGGGTGATTGTCATCGTTTTCAAGGCTCTAGGCTCTTTTTGAAGAAATTAAAGAGGTTTATTTTTTACAATCATATATATATATATATATATATATAGGCCGGTTTAAAACATCTTTCGACGTTGGCCGACGCCTTGCCTCCATCTTTCTCTATTTTCCCAATCCAAATCTTGCAGGTCTCTTGTACTCATGGCCTTAACTACACCCTACAATCATTTGGGTGTGAAACATTTTCAATATAAGTTTTGATTTAGAAATCAAAAATGTTCAATTTACCCCAGACATTTTTTTAAAGTTCACGTTTTGGGAAGTGTGGAATATGAAAATCGAATAAAAAAAAGGTCTGCCGTCCAAAGCTTTCTCGTAAACCCAAAGCTAATTGTTGTATAAGTTCATTTTTCAAATAATTTCAGTGGTTTATTATTCGAAATATAGAACCTAGGTAATTAGAAAATATTATGTTTCTGTCTTTCTCATCAGATTTGGACATTGTAATCAATGAATACGCAGACACTATATGACTAAGTAGATTATGAAAAAGACATAATTTAATTAGAGAAAGGTTCGCACAGTACATGATGTAACACAGAAACGACAGTGGTTTTTTTATAAACATGAGAATTATCATATTGATAATGTTGATTCATTTTTCTCCATGCGTTATAGCAAATTTGTAAGTTTTCACTTATTTCCATAACTTAGTCAGGAATTTTACATGAACATTATTGACGTTGATACACGAAGTAAAAGACCATAAACATTGTAAACACAATTCATATTTTACAATGCTTGAAATTTGTCTAGCATTGGATCCTATACGGTGAACGATGATTATTATTTATATAATATAGTAATAATTATTTCTCTTTTGAAAGCAATAGTCACAGAGGATCAGAATATGTCGAAGAGAATAGTTTATCTCTAAGAGATATCTTGCCAGTCAAAGTGAAACATTACGACAAAAATCGAGCACCAAAATTTGCCGGACAACCAACTGTAGTTTATTTCCATGTTACTGTTCTTTCATTAGATTCGATCAATGAGGAATCGATGGTAAGTGGACCATTTCAAACAAACTTATCCATTTCTCATACGATTAGCCTTATATTCTGTCATCAATTTAACTTTCACGAACTGAATCAAGAAGAATTGAAATTTATCTTGCGATTTGTCGATAAATCAATATTTTTCAGACTTACGTTACTGATATATTTCTCGCACAAAGCTGGAGGGATCCACGTCTAAGATTGCCCGAAAATATGAGCGAAGAATACAGAATTTTGGATGTAGAATGGCTACACAGTATCTGGAGACCAGATTGCTTCTTCAAAAATGCTAAAAGCGTGACTTTCCACGAGATGACCATCCCCAATCACTATCTTTGGCTTTATCATGATAAAACTCTGTTATACATGTCCAAGTATGAAGAAATGGCATATTCGCAATAATTATCTTTCAGTTTTAGGTATTTCTCTAAGTATTCTATTTATGTAATACTTGTTATTCCAGGCTGACTTTAGTTCTTTCATGTGCAATGAAATTCGAATCTTACCCTCACGACACGCAGATTTGCTCTATGAGTATAGAAAGTTGTAAGTTTAATTCTGTTATACCCATGTTTTTTTAATGAGCACTTTTTTACAGTGTCTCATACAGACCATGATTTGGTTTTTATATGGAATATGACTGACCCTTTAGTTGTTAATCCAGAAATTGAGTTACCACAGTTAGATATAGCGGAGAATTACACAACTGACTGCACCATTGAATACTCTACAGGTAAAGAATATAACATAATGGGAAGGCCTGTTAGCAAAAATTTAAAAGACTTTAACCATATTTAAAGCCGCCAAAATGGGGTCTTTTTCACCTCATAGCTCCAACAAAATTTTTAAATATACATCTACAGGATCTGTAGGCTTATAGGCAGAATCGTTTCATGGGATTTGTTTGGGATGAGAAGAATTGTTCTCCGGTTCTAATTCAACCTTTTCTTAGGCAATTTCACTTGTCTGGCAGTGGTGTTCCAACTGCGGAGGAGGCTTGGATACCATCTTTTTCACACCTACATTCCATCTGCCCTAATTGTTGTTATGTCATGGATCTCTTTCTGGATCAAACCCGAAGCCATTCCGGCTAGAGTTACATTGGGTGTAACTTCCTTGCTCACTTTAGGTAAGTATAGATATAGAGGAGCAAGTTCATCATTTTCTGGACTCCGTGTATGAGTTTCACAAAGATTCCCTGTTTTTTCCAGCGACTCAAAATACACAGTCCCAACAGTCGCTACCCCCTGTATCGTATGTCAAGGCTATTGATGTGTGGATGTCGAGTTGCTCGGTTTTTGTCTTTTTATCCCTCATGGAGTTCGCCATAGTCAACAACTATATGGGCCCAGTTGCCACAAAAGCAATGAAAGGTTACTCAGATGAAGACATTCCCTCTGAAGTAATGCAGTACGGGGTAAGTGAAAAAATATTCTCTTGAAGTGATTTTTACAATTTTTTTATAGGGTATGGAAAGGATACGATATAGCACCGTGAGCCAGCCTCAATATGAAACTTTTTGTAATGGAAGGAGTATAGCTCTCTGCATAGATAAATTCTCCAGATTCTTTTTTCCATTTTCATTTTTTATACTCAATATTGTATACTGGTGCACCTTTTTGTGAATAATCCATATATGGATTCCGGTAATTTCCTGCACAAATAACACACTTAACTTGGTTCAATATGTTATATCGACCAGTAGCGTCTGTTGTTGGATTTAATCTCAATAAATTGTTGAAAACGTTATTATGTTTCGATCATTGATGTTACAAAAGGAACCTCATCTTCCGCCACAGGAGCTCTGAGCTCTGTTATTGAGATCGCCTTAAGTTGCAGTATTTTCAGAAAGATGGGAGAATTGGTAGTCGTTCTACTAAATGATTACGAGTTTTCGAAGGCCAAAACATGAATCGAAAAAGTCTTATCGACATTATGTTATAGTTAGGTAAGGGGGTTACATCTCACTGAGACCTCAAGGTCTATTGTGGCCCCAATCAGAGCTGTTTTCGCAAAGCGCTACCTACAGCTCCAGAGCCCCAGTGAACTCCAGTATCTAAGAGGGCTTCAAGGAGGTTAAATCCTCGTTCCTCCTGTGATTCTCCTTTCTAAGGCGACAATGTCCTGTGAGGAAGCCAGTGGGGAGGCGTAACTTATTTTCACTGAGATCCAAAACTTTCTTGGATCTTACACCTTTAAGGAACTTTTTGGAGTGATCCATTCCTGGAAGATTCCTCCAGAGTGCTTCTCTTTCAGTCTATTCCTTCTCCAAAAACTCTTTCTTCTAGGTGCATTTGCCTATGCCACAGAAAGGTTCTGGGCCAGTAAGTGTGCTTCCTCTCTGGCAAGTGTATTAGCCTCTTCGTTTCCTTTGATTCCTGAGTGACCAGGAACCCAGACTAAAGAGACCTTATTGTTCTTGCCTACTTCATTTAGTTTCCTTCGGCACTCCCATATCAGCTTTGAGCCGATGAGCCAGTGCTTTGATAGCAGCTGGACTATCACAATGTCACACCCTTGATAGTTTCTTTTCAGGTTTATATCTATGCATCTTTTGATTGCAAGTATTTCTGCCTGGAAAACACTCGAGTAGGAGCTTAACGATAGTGTTCACTTGGTTCTTGCCCCGTGAATTCCAGCGCCGGCCCCTATTGGTGGTTTCAGAACCATCTGTATACCATTCAATGGTATTCACTTCGAAATTTTGGATTGTGTATTCCTTTTCCCATTCTTCCTTTTTGCATAGAATAGTGTTGAAGTTCTTCTCAGTGCTTACTTTTTCAATCATAAAACATCACTAGGCAGGTTCGCTGATGAGATGTACTTATCAGAGAGGACCAGGCTCCCTAGCTTTTAATTCTCTCATTCCCTATACCTCCCTTAGACATTATGTTTCACCGTTTTTCATTTCAAACACTCAGTTATGATTCAGATTCACGATGTTCGAACGATTCACATGAAACAGCTAATTGAACAATTTCATTTTGGCAAGAACGCCCTGTATATCAGACATTATCTATCGGGACGCTCAGGCGTCGGGTAAGACGACGTCGAAAGGGGTCGCGTCGGCGCCTTGTGGGGCGTCGAAGTAAGCCGGCAATTCGGCAGTCGCTGTAAGCACATGACATGGTTTGGCGAGGAGCATCGCGACGCTCGTCTGGACCACCATCGGTGTATAAATAATATCGTAGATTCCGAAGAGACAACGTTACGGGATCAATAGTGCGCTCGGTGCAAGTTCGGCTCGTATAGTGGTGCAAGTGGTGCAGTGGCCAGGGCCGATGTGCACGATTTCTGGGGTGGTATGCTTGAAAACAAGAAGTTGATGCCCCTAGAGAACATACTCTACACACGTAGAAGCGCTGATCAATTGGTATGTTGCTGTCAACACCACCGTTAACTTAGTCATTCCATCTATCAAAAAAAAAAAAACCAGAGACTCGATTAGATCATAAATAAATACTCCGAACGGTTCAACTATCAAGTCACAATTTCTCCATTGTGTTATTGTTTATTTTTAGGTATTTGCCAAACAACTTTTCGAAATTCTGGATTAGGTCCTCTAAGATTATTAACATCAACACAACATATGAGGACTGATTGCTTCGGTTGGAAAATTGATTAATCACTCTGCAATTCGACTCGTTCACTGTTTCAATTTCACTAGGTTGCATCACAAACGCATGTTGAATTGTGACTTGGCACTTCACTAACCTTTGAAAAGGCTGCAGCGAAATTTGATACGAACAGTTGATAAGAGGGTATTATCATATCGTCTCGAAGCGAGGAGGTTGTCCTAAATTTGCGAGAAGACAAGGCTGGAGATTTATGATAAAATTGATTTGAATTGTAATGTATTGATTGGATTAAAGCTTTGGTAATTCCGCAAGCCTAGGATATCTTCACTACAACCTAAATCATCATAGTATTAAGATATTCTTACATTGAAATCGTGACAGTAGAGAAGACAATTCCTTAGTACATTTTCGTTTCTGTAGGGGCATCTTAGCGTTTTGAGCTGAAGATTATCCCTGTTCATCTCGCAATATTCCTTCGGCTCTTTTTTTCAAGAATGCCACCCCTGGTCAGGTGATGGACGGGATCCAGCCCAGTTCTACCCGGTGACGGGCAGCCAGGAATGTTCATCCCCGATACCCTGCGCAGCTGCATGGTGGAACCCGATGTTTCGTCGTATCTGCAGACGCCGTCCTCGGGACAGGTGCCTAATGCTGCTACAACCCCTCTCTCCCACACCCCCGCGCAACGTCATTCGTGATATGTAATTAACATGATTAACATGAGTGTTATCTGTTCTGTAACTGTACTGTATCATGTTCTTGTATAATGCTGGGTGTCGTTTTGGAGTCCATATTATTCCATTTCATCTGCTCGCTCCAATTCTTCATCATCATTTGGGGATCGACCGACTGAGCTCATTTGCATTGCTTTGATTCTTTAGTTTACCTCCCATAACGCTAACGCGCCTCTCCGCCACGAAGGAAGGTCTACAACACGACAACTTTTCCCGTTGTAGTTCGAACAGCCTCAAGTCACTGATGACGTTCAAAACTGGTTCGGAACTGAACTGATCAAGAGTAGATCAATTTTGAACGAGTCAAAAAGCCAATCTTATATTAGAAAGAATACTGCTAGAGTTCAAAACCGGTTCGGCACTAGACGTGTACGAAATCGATCTGCGATTGATTACACTAGTTCCGAACCGGTTTTGAACGCTCTCAGTGACTATTTTGATATTGAATTGAAGCATTTTGAGATTGATTTTCCGAACTGTAACTGGAAAAGGTAGAGCAAAGTCTTATATGTACAGGGTGTCTCAAACTCGATGCCTATTGAAGGAACCTTGGAAACCAAAAAGTATAGAAAAACCATCATTCTGGATTTCCTGGAAATATAACTTTCTGGATCTAAGTTAAAATTCATGTTTGCACATCTCAAGAGATGAGATTGTAGTCTCGAGAAGATAATTTTGTTCAGTTCACGTTTTTACTTCCTTTCCCAAGAAGAATCATTCACCACTTTCTAGATATTGATCCTCTTCCCTAGGGTTTGGTGCCAAGTTCCAGGTGATTATTTATAAGGAATATCAAGCTTGAGCTTCAATTTGTTTTACTCTTCAACTATTAAATTCATATCATTTTCCAAATTGACAAACAATAAACTAAACCTAATGTGGGAAAAACCTTCAACGATGGAACCAAGAAAATAAACTTTATTTGATGATGCTGAAAAATATGTTCAACATTTAATAAATCATGGTTAGAAGGTAAGAGCCGAAAAAATCTATACGCCAGTTACCTCAGCGAAGTCTTCGAGTTCAGATATTGGGACACCCTGTACTTCAAATGCACATAAGAGACCATTTGAACGCTACAGTGTGAGCCATTAATTTCTCATCAGGAAATCTACCAAAAAAGTGATAATCGCCCCTCTAGTTTTTTTTTATTAGCCTCAAATAGACCGCAATTTTAGATACTAATAAATAAGGTAATTAGTAAATTTAATAAAAATAATCCTTATTGCGGAAAACTATTCGGCTCATTCTGAGGTGAAATTGAACCTCTAGCCAATTTTAAATCAAGTTCAACTAATTCACTCAACTAGGTGAAACTAGATTGATGATATCCAGGTCAGGTTTCTGTTGGTAGACACTCAATATTTTTATAATTGTTGATATTCCGAATGATTGAATTTTTTGCACATTCACATCTACGGGCACGACACCGGTACGATCTCATGTAAATAAATAGGAACGCTTTCACACTTTATATCGACGTCGTAACGTATAGATGCCGTTCTGGTGTCGTGCCGGTGTCGTGTCGGTATCGCGTCGTAAATCAGAAAACTATCATTGAATTGAGTTGCATAAATATTTCGAATTTTTTATTTTAAGATTAGGAAATACTTTTGACGCCATTGTTTGATACCTCAGTCGATCGGTCCCGTTATTTAATGCTCTCTGTTCTCTTTTCTGCTCGTTGTCGATGTCTTTTATATCTGTTGTTGTCTTTGCACAGACACCGTTTATATTTTCATGAACATCATTGCATTCCTTTTCGTTTTCGAGCATCTCACATCATAACCTCATGGTCATAAGAACAGTGCACAACAGATCTGCATTGAAATGTGCTTCCAATCATTGTCACCATAATATTATTAGATATTCAACATTTTTCCGTAACGTTCCATAGCAAACAATTTTTTTAGGTGTAGCGGAGGATACTTTCGGGATCTCAATGCAGATCTGTGTTAATATTCGGCGTCGACTAAACCGATGTCTAATTCATTATGAACGAATTAGATACTAGTAATTGCGGTTCCAGCTAAGGGAACTCAACTAGAAGCTCAAATCTTCCGGAGTTACCACAAAGGGTCATTATTGCTTGAGTATACTCATATTTGGATTTTTCTCGAAATGGTCATTGTTTTTTTTATCCATTTGAAAGGTAAATGGAACAGTTATTATGACACGTTCAATATGAAGCTTCACGAAGAAATTGGCATTGCACCAAGTGTTTGATTGCAATTACAGAATATTATGGAAGGTGGTAAATAACTTTTCCATTAAAAGAAAAGGCAGGTGATTCGATGGAACCGAGGAATAAAAAAATTTCAAATCGATATTCGGATTATATAACGTAAACTGAAAATTTCAGAGGAGGTTGAAAAGTCGATTCCAAAGAACAGTGGAATTTTGGGTAAAGAACAGTCTTCAGCCCTGCTGAATCCAAAAGTGAATCTCGAACTTTCTATTCGGAAAGAACAATAAAGTTGGAGTGTGTACTTTGATCCCTCCAGTGATTCAACAATGGCGCAGTTAAAGATAGACCCGAGCAAAGTTCTTGAGGTGGAACTATTTCGGAATTGAACCGATATATCAGAATAGGTGTGGAGGCTAGGGGAACCTTTCTGCGGAATAAAACGAATTTTGTACGCGTGGTTTCCTAATCGATTCGGGTATCGGGTTGTGCATTGCAGGAACTCGGTTTTTCAGCGAGTCGAAATGGTTTGCGTGGTCGAAAACTGAGGATAGGAATGCGTTCAGTAGCTGGTGCTGCGGATTTTCTCATTTCCTAAAGCTCGCAGTAGCGACTATAAATATCCGGGATATAAATAGATGACATCGGATTTATCCGTCCGCACGCGCCCGCTGTGACATCCGAAGACCATCTGGATGTCCGGGCTTCAATTTAAATTTTCGTCTAGGTACAACAGGCTATAATAGGTAGATGTCTTAAATTCTATGTCAGAGATCTTCCAAGCCAAATTTAACTTCTTAATGATGATGACAGAAACGCTTATGTAAGAATTTCAACTACAAAAAATAGCTGCATCTTAACTCTCCCTACTAATTCGTCGAGAGTGTAATATTTATCGTGAAAACCTACGGGCGGAGTGGATGCTAGACGTTTCAATCTGCAAAGAGAAAAAGCTGCAAATCTTATATATCCGCACGTCAATTCGTTTCCTCTATTTATATTATTGAATCAGATATGAGCTGAATCCTGAATAAATATACAGTCTCGTTCAATATTTCAAAAATTATAATTCACTAACTATCGGGGAACAGCTTTGTTGTGAAAAATATTCAAACGAACACATATCTTGGATTTCATTACGCAATGTTAGATAGTTTTCCGAAAATCGACAGTTTCCGAAAGTTTTATCACTTTCTGAGACACAATCGACGTTTTCCAAAATTCTCATCACTATTCTGAGACACAATCGACACTTTCCAAAATTCTAATCACTGTTCTGAGACACAATCAACGCTTTCCAAAATTCTAATCACTTCTCTGAGGCACAATCGACGTTCTCCAAAAATCGAATCACTATTCTGAGACACAATCGAAGCTTTCCAAATTTGTAATCACTATTTTGAGACACAATCGACACTTTCCAAAATTCTAATCACTGTTCTGAGACACAATCGACGCTTTCCACAATTCTAATCACTTCTTTGAGATACAATCGATGCTTCCCAAAGCTCTAATCATTATTCTGAGACGCAATTGAAGCTTCCCAAATTTGTAATCAATATTCTAAGACAAAATCGACGCTTTCCAAAATTCTAATCACTGTTCTGGGACACAATAAACGCTTTCCAAAATTCTTATCACTATTCTGAGACACGATCGACGCTTTCCAAAAATCGAATCACTATTCTGAGACACAATCGAAGCTTTCCAAATTTGTAATTACTATTCTGAGACAAAATCGACGCTTTCCAAAATTCTAATCACTGTTCTGAGACAAAATCGACGCTCTCCAAAATTCTAATCACTTCTTTGAGACACAATCGACGCTTTCCAAAACTCTAATCATTATTCTGAGACGCAATTGAAGCTTCCCAAATTTGTAATCAATATTCTGAGACAAAATCGACGCTTTCCAAAATTCTAATCACTGTTCTGAGACACAACTGACGCTTTTCAAAATTCTTATCACTATTCTGAGACACGATCGACGCTTTCCAAATTTCTATAACCACTTTCCTGGGACACAATCGACGCTTTCAAAAATTCTAATCACTTCTCTGAGACACAATCGACGCTTTCAAAACTTCTAATCACTTCTCTGAGACACAATCGAATCTTTCCAAATTTGTAATCACCATTCTGAGACAAAATCGACGCTTTCCAAAATTCTAATCACTGTTCTGAGACACAATCGACGCTTTCCAAAATTCTAATCACTATTCCGAAACATGATCGACGCTTTCCAAATTTGTAATCACTATTCTGAGACAAAATCGACGCTTTCCAAAATTCCAATCACTATTCTGAGACACGATCGACGCTTCCCAAATTTCTATAATACTGTTGTGTTTGTCCATTGTATGGTTTCTAAACTTTCAAATCACCCCTGTTGGGCGCAAATTCACAAGAAGTGTAAGAGCTCGCTGGAGTGGGTCTAAATTTCCTTTCGAAAGAAATAATCGAAAGTTGGAAATTACTCAAGCAATAATGCGACTTCCTGCGGTTAATAGCAGGAATCTCCAGAGTTTGAGTCAATTGAGTACAGAAAAATATCACATCGAAAAATAAATCCACGTCAAGAATAGTTTGATCGAGTGTAAACATCAGATAACAAAGAAGAATATTTTATTTTCCGTAGCTATAGATTAATAATACGCTTTCGATGGTGTTTTTTGCTAATCACCTAATAGTATTGAGTTGAAAAACACAAAAGGTATATAAAAATATGAATGATACCCAGCCCGAATAACATGATCTAAATCTTATTTCCCCCCCATCCTCAAATATTCTTTTGAATTCTCTTTTTTTTTGATGTTCTGAAAATTGTTCTGACTGAATTGCATGCTCTGTATTGAAAATTCTTGAATCTAATTTTTTCCATCAGTGAGTTCAATTTCTTTATGGAGAATCACTTTTATCTGTGGAATGTAACCTAATTGTTCCTAATTTTGAGCATGATTTCATATTTCTCGACGTTTCCTCGGAAGTATTAAATTCGAAATAGAAATTTTATGGAAGAGAAGATTATATCAATTAGAAAAGTTTCAATATTTTTTCTTAATTTCGACTTAATTTCCGATAATTACCGACCTGGGATCCAGTTTTTTCGCTCATTTCTCAATTTTTTTCCTCGGAAAAGCTTCGAGAGTATTTAAGTTTCAAACAAAGGATATGAAGACTTCTCCAATCTCACAGCAAAAATTTTCGAGAATTAATGTGATTCTCTGTAGATAGCGAATTTTGTTTTTGTGAAGGAGTTATGTCATTTTTCAGTTAGGACATTGAAATGTAGGCGAGTATAGTGACAGTTACCAATAAATTAATTCGGTTGAAAACATAGATGTACAAAACGTTCTTCCTTCATTTTAAAAGTTTCTCAATTAGATGCAATAATTATAAAATGTTCATTTCTCCCTAACATTATTTTTTGCACATATCTCCTACTTTCGACTTACGTTCTGAATCGAATCGATGTCTCAATGCGCGAAAAATTCAGTGTTTCAATAGTTTTGTGAAATTTGACATTGCTCCACTGTCGGTGTTTTGGTTTTCAGAATATTAGTTTTCCACATACAACTGTTAATTAAATAGGGAATCTTATCCAGCAGGACGAGTTCCATCCTTTCATCGAGGCATTGCTTCCCTTTGTCAAGTCATTTGCCTACACGTGGTTCAACCTTCAGGCAGCTAAGAGAAAATATTACAAAAAACATGAAAAACGAATGTCGATGGAAGAAGAGCGCCAGTGTAAGGAGGCACTCCAGGTAAATAAGTCCCTTTGTTTTTCGAAAAGGAAGAAGCCTCGAAATCGACTTTATTCATACTTGATCTCTTCCTGTTGTATTTGAGACATTCTAAAGTACAACAGATAATTTCTGAAATCTGAGTGACTATTCTGAAGTACAATCGACGCTTTCCAGAATTCAAATCACTATTTCTGACATAAAATTGACGCCTTCAGAAATTCCAATCACTATTTCCGAGATACAATTGAGGCTTTCAGAAATTGCAATCACTATTTCTGAGATACAGTTGACGCTGTCAAAAATTCTAATCACTATTTCTGAGATAGCATTCACGCTTCTAGAAATTTCAACCACTAATTCTGAGACACAATTAACGCTTTCTGAAATAAAAAACACAATTTCTGGGATACAATCCACGTTTGCAGAAATTCAAACCATTATTTCTCAGAAACGGACGACGCTTTCCGAAATTCAAATCACTATTTCTGAGACACAATTGACGCTGTTGGAAATTCCAATCACTATTTCTGAGATACAATTGACGCTTTCAGAAATTGCAAGCGCTATATCTGAGACACAATTGACGCTTTCCGAAATTCATATCAATATTTCTGAGATACATGCGACGCCTTCAGAAATTCCAATCACTACTTATGAGATACAATTTACGCTTCCAGAAATTTCAATAACTATTTATGAGACACAATCGACGCCTTCCAAAATTCTAACCACTATTTCTGAGATACAATTGACAATTTCCGAAATTCATATCACCATTTCTGAGATACATCCGACGCTTTCAGAAATTCCAGTCACTACTTATGAGAAACAATTTACGCTTATCGAAATTCGAATCACTATTTCTGAGTTGAAACTGATGATTTCTGAAATGGATTCGACTCCTTCTGAAATACAACTGGAAAAGATATAGACAATGAGCTTATACAGGGGGTTATCATCCTATATTTTCCCAATCTATTCTTTCAGAATGAGAAGGCAGAAGTTAAACAGAAATGGGCATCGAGGCTTCTTGGAAAACTCCGGAAGGATATTACACAGGAATGCCGAGAGGATTTCGTCCTCAGCATAACCGGAAAGAGGCCAGCCACTTGCGTTCTGAGTAACCCAGATCAGAAGGGAAAAATGCGTCGAATCGATTGCCTCAGGCAGGCAGATAAAGTATGGCGGTTGGATCTCGTGATGGTAATTCTCTTCAAGGCGATACCGCTGGAAAGCACGGACGGTGAAAGACTTGAGAAGAGTCCTGATTGTTCGCAGCCAGGATTATGTGTGAATCCATATCATATAAATGTCTCAGTACGAGAACTGGATCTCTATCTAGCGAATTTCATCAATTGTCATGGTAAACATTTTTCTCTTTAATATTCCAGAAAACTATTCAACAATAAGAATTAATTTTCGCTTGTAACTTTTCACTTGGCACGAGCGAGTTTCGAAATCATCCTTTTGGAGTCAACCATTCAATAATTTAATAATATTCTAAATGGAATATTCGGAGTGGAATATTCCAAGTGAAATATTCCAAAAGAAATATTCTAAATGGAATATTCCTTCCCAAATATTCGGAATATTCCAAATCGAATATTCTGAATTGAATATTCCAAGTGAAATATTCCGAATATAATATTCTATTTTTGATATTTCACTTGGAATATTCTTTTGAGAATATTTCATTTGGAATATTCTATTCAGAATATTCCGTTTGGAACATTCCGAATATTTGGGAAGGAATATTCCATGATATAATTGCTTTCAATAGCCTCGAGATGAATCATTATTATTTCGGAATAAACATCAAGAGATGCTATAATTCTTACTTTTTTCAGAATTATTAATAAGAGATGGGCTGTTTTTCACTAACAATAAGAAGGATGATGATCGAAAGAACAAAGGTCAGTTGCATTCCCTTAAATCTGAAGAAAGAAGGAAATCTAAGATGTTGATAGTTCAAAAGTTCGGTTTCAAAACAAGCCGAATTTTCAATAATTGATCAAAAAATTTTCCGATAATTCTAATGGAAGATCTGCAGTCCTAATTTCAGTCTCATTTAAAAAAAACTGTCAATTTTGACTGCCGAATCCTGTATTCTATTTAGCTTAGATTTCCCTTCGAAAATTATTACCTAGTTATGTTCGGCAATAATTTCTTCTTTTCCCAACGACCAATATTTTGCGATCCAATAACTGAGTGAAATTCTTTCCAGTTGCAGGATACACCCACAATCCTTACAACGGTGTTATAGTTAATGAAATAATAATAGCAACTGGAGTGTTTTCGTCAGAGGAACTGTGGAAATTATCAAAATGTAAATAAACTTATTTCATTTTCCCGTTTAAAATTTTCATTGTTGTTAATTTTAGCTTCGATTCTCCACGAATTATCGGACCCACAACCCAACGTCAACAGCGTAAAATTAGAGCATCCCTCTTATTACTCCAACAACTATTCTGAAGGCCCAGTAGTAGACAGATCAACATCGGTTGATGCTATGGTTGTCTCTGCTGCTTATTGTAAGTAAACAATTTCTTGAACATTCTACCTCAAAAGCTAGATTTATATCATTGAAGATCAAATTATAACTCCTGTTTGTCCTTCTCTTCCAGCCATGTCCCAAAATACCACGTTAGTGTCTTCCAGTTCTCAAGCGAGTCCGAGTCATTTATTCTACCAGCACAGTCCGGAGTCGCATCAACATCACCAAAACCAGGTGAAATATCAGGAGAACGGCCATGATACCCTCACAGATTTCGTGACTTACGTTTGCCAAGAAACGGAAAACGATCAGAACACCCAGGTTAGTAGAACAAATTCAACATCATTCTTCCTCGAACCGGAAATAATAAACCAAAAAAGTTTTGGAAGAGGTCTTATAGCACAGTCTGCAGACAAATTCATTCCAGGCCGTTTCGTTAGTGGCAAAAAGCCATTCTCCGTTATCTCGAATGTCCTCCTCAGTATTGATTTTCCATTTCAGACCGTAACTCATCCATACACGCCTGTTTTCCAGATGCAGACGAACTTATCCAGAAGTCCGAAGCCGCAATATTTCCCTTCGACGATGCTGCCGCCGCCCCCGCTGCCCCCGATGGCGAGGCCGGTGGCCCTTATAAGATCGACGGTCGACGCGTCCATGGCCGGGACGAATTCGCCGCCCGCGAGCATCACGCCCCCCTGCAGCGAGACTTCAGCCGCCGACGACGTTCCGGATATCAGTTCCTCGCCCCCGTTGAGTCCAGGAAGGCACGACCGGAGGAAGTCGCCGACGCAGAGGAATTCAGTGCCTCCGACCAGTCCCTACTCGCCGAACAGGGATTACTTCAACCATTTTCACGGCCAACCGGGACATGTTGGTAGTATGCAGGGATAAAAGATTGGAAGGGTGTTTTTTTCTCCTCTAACCGTTACAAGGGTCTGTCCGCATGTCGCAGCGCCGTCGGAAAAATCGTTGATGTTTCACGTGGTGCGATTCTGTGAGGTCGATAGCGAAACGCGTCGTTACGATCGTTTTCACCGTTTTCGTATTCTGATGAGGAATTGGTGACTTTACCTTTCGGAGATAGGTTTTAGTTAGGGGAGGGTCGTGTGGAGAATGATGCCTTTCGAAGTGTGGGAAGCAGGGGAATTATGGAAAACGAAGCGTCTCAGGACAAAGGCTAGCTGAAGATCTCACTTCTTGTCTACCTACTGGCCTTTGCGCTGTCAGTTACCACACCTACATGAAATGGATGAAGGGAACTCAATCATTTTTAGATTATGCAAATCAGCGAATGAACCATGGAGACTCGCTCTGTCAATGCCAAACATTGGCGCGGATAAGACTTGCGCTGCTGATGGGCAAGGAGCTTACACCCGAAAAAATAAGATGATGGTTTCCAAGAGATTCCACCGACTTCAATGAAGAAGTCAGTGTGGAATGTTATATCGTTAGGGTTAGCCGCAATGCCTTATGCCCATCTCATCCCTTATGGCTCTTTTGTGGTCCCTTCAACTATTAAATGATTTGCGTCATCTTCATCCCGATGGTTATCTCTAGCAGTCCTGAGAATGGTTCTTTGGGTTTAGATATTCTAGGCCTCAATCTCTTAAACGGCATAGGATTTAGAGAGAGGTTATCTCTTCTGCATAAAGCTCGTTCTGCCAAGCCTATGTTGTTCATGTCTTTGTTGTGTCCTCACTCAGTAGTACTTTCGTAAATTGCCCTTGGTGTTTTTCCACCACGAGTGAGCCTGCTTTCTTGAATGGTTTGTTTGTGCTATTCTAAATGAGTGGCCGAAGAAAGCCATCGACGAGGCTTGTTTGGTCAGTTCTTCAGCTGCCCACATTCATATGATGTCCTCACAGGCCTGGAATCCATGCCAGATAAGACTTGTGCTGCTGGGGGACAAGGAGCTAACACTCGAAAGCATAAGATGATGGTTTCCAAGAGAATTCACCTACTTCAATAAAGAAGTCAGTGTGGAATGTTATATCGTTAGGGTTAGCCGTGAAGCCTTAGGCCCATCGCATCCCTTACGGCTCTATTGTAGCCGCTTCAACTATTAAATGATTTGCGTCATCTCCATCCCGATGGTTAGCTCTAGCAGTCCTGAGAGTGGTTCTTTGGGTCTAGATATTCTAGGCCTTAATCTCTCAATCGGCATAGGATGTAGAGAGAGGTTTCCTCTTCTGCTTAAAGCACGTTCTGCCAGGCCTGTGTTGCTCATGTCTTTGTTGAGTCCTCACTTAGTAGGTCTTTCGTGAACTGCCCTTGGTTTTTTTCCACCACGAGTGAGCCTGCTTTCCTACCTATTTATGAATGGTTGGTTTGGACACTGCTTCTGCTATTCCAGATGAGTGGCCGATGAAAGCCATCGATGAGGCTTGTTTGGTCAGTTCTTTAGCTTCCCACATTCACATGATGTCCTCACAGGCCTGGAATCCATGCCAGATAAGACTTGTGCTGCTGGGGGACAAGGAGCTAACACTCGAAAGTATAAGATGATGGTTTCCAAGAGAATTCACCGACTTCAATAAAGAAGTCAGTGTTGAATGTTATATCGTTAGGGTTAGCCTCTCAATCGGCATAGGATGTAGAGAGAGGTTTCCTCTTCTGCTTAAAGCACGATCTGCCAGGCCTATGTTGCTCATGTCTTTGTTGAGTCCTCACTTAGTAGGTCTTTCGTGAACTGTCCTTGGTTTCTTTCCACCACAAGTGAGCCTGCTTTACGACACATTCTTGAATGGCCAGAGAAAGCCATCGATGAGGCTTGTTTGGTAAGTTCTTTGGCTGCCCACATTTCCATGATGCCCTCACAGGCCTGGAATCCATGCCAAGGTCACAGCTTGGCATAGTGCCATAAAAATTTGAATTAAAACTGTGTGGCATTAGGTACATTCAAGGCCAAACGACCATCTGAATCTAGGTGGAGGTTTCTTCCATGTCTATATCAGTGGAGCGCTGAGCGTCGAGCAAAATGACAAAGTTTTGTTTCGAAAGCGACTCTCACAAAATCGCACCACTGGTCTCGCCAGGAGTTCCATTCAACCTTCAATAGTATTTTTCAGTAAGTGGTTTTGATTCAAAGAAAATCGGCCTCAATGAAGGTCTTCTGTTTTTGGTGAGCTCCTAAGAGACCCAAAAGGATTTCTTAGACTTCGCGAATACTCTGGGTCACTAGTGGTGATCATAGGCTACCATAGGCAAAACCCCCCCAAACCATCATTCCAACGCTTTGCGGTCAGAAGCCAATGTAACAAAGAACAATCTCCTACCATTCTTTTTTCCCTGGTAGTTGTAGCGATCGATCTTCGAAAAAAGAACATCACTAACTCTCTGACCATTGCAGATTTTCAGTTACCCCAACATGGGAGGAATGACTGGTGTTATCAGCCCTACGAACCTCAGTATGTACAGTCCGACGGTACCCTGTTCGAGAAGTACTCCACGCTCTAGCATACCCCGATGGAACACCCCACTGTTCACCCTCGATCAGGAGGACTTCAACATGATCGCCCACCAGGCGAACACCGAACCGAATGCCATTATACTGATGGAAGACGGTACCACAGCGACCGGCACGTCGGAACATGCGAGTCAGTGTTGCACAAGTGCGAATCTGTTAAGTGATGCGGACAGGTTTTTTCAGGCCAGTGATTTAGAGACGTCCACGTCCAGGGAGAACGATCAGTTGTCTGCGCCGACCTCACCCTAATATGTACTTACAACGATCAAATAACTGCCTTATGCGGCTTCATTGCCAATTTGAGTGTGATGATTAAGTTGGATTTTGATATTTTTTAGCGCGTTTTCGTGCGTATGGAGGCTGCTCAAATAGTTTAGTTGGGGGATGAGGTATGGATAAATTAGAAACCCCCCCGTCCTAATGTCGATGATGATTCGAAAGGATCGTTCGATCTGGAAACTCCTCAGCTAGTGGTTGCACACATACGACGCAAAAAATGTGCAACTTCTTGCATTACCTAGAGATTCCAGTTGTAGAAATTTTCATCGAGATCAATTTGGCGAAGCAACATCTCCAACGAGACAATAATTCACAAAACCACATTTTGGCAAGTTTCAGAAAACGTATACGATGGGGATAGGCCCAAGATTAAAAAATGAACAGTTCTTTCGTATCGTCATCAGAATACATACGTTATCCGATGAAAGTTTCATTTTCATCCAGGAATTTCCAATCTATGCGAAAAAAGGAAAACCATTTAGGGACCAAATTGCTGAAAAATGACTCCAAAAATAAAACACAATTATGGACAAATTTGAAACCAACAACGTTGAAAAAATTAGCTTCCTTGAATCGTAGATTTTTCCGAAATTTCTTTGAACGCGCACAAAATGCATCTCGCTCCGTGAAGAAATTCCTGAATGATCCGGATGAAACGTGTTAGAATTAAACTAAAAAAAAAATATGTAATTATGCAGAATAGATGAACAACGGATCCAAGTTAGGCAGTGTCTACGTATAGTCCTCGGACGAATTGATTTGAGATAGACACAATTTCAACTGAATTCGTCCTTAAGGCCATCATAGGAGCCTTCACGCTGTCTCAAACTCGGTGAAGTTAGTAATGATTTTTCTGATTCCGTTCCTATGTTGGGTAGTATATCCAGCGGTGCTTGTCTTCCATAATTATGGCTTGTTTTTCAAGAACAAGCAGTGAGCTGGGTTTGTGCCTTAGTATTACAATAATATTGACCCTGTTAACAGTTATAACATTAACATGTTATAATCAAGCTTGTTTAATAAGTTAGGACGGCTCAATCGATAAGTAGTGTACATCTGATGATGGACGATGGAGTTCTAACCATCTCTTGGGAGGGGCTTCGTTTCACTATCTCCTTGATCTTAAATAACTGAAGTTTTTTTCTTATCTCCTTTGTCATGATCACATTCGACGCAATTTAGTTGGAGGTATTGAATCCTAGACTAAAAACCGTTAGAACTTCATCGATATTCGTCCAGAAATAACCACTTGATTTCAGAAAAAGGCTGTTAGTTCCCAAAAACTGATTGATTGACTGTCGTTGAAGTCATTCCCCTATTTCGACACTCATAACACTTGAGTACTATGAATTATGTTCGTGAACCTTCAGTCAATCTCTCAAAAACTGTTGGAGATTAAAAAATTGATACAGCTTTTTATACGCCAATCTTTGGATCACGTACAACTCACGTTATTCAGCTCCAAGTGTTGGGGAATTCTCGATGAAAAAATACAAATATATTTATGTACTTATGATATTCTTGATCTTAGAGGGTCATTCGTCATGTTTTCAAGTATGCCAAGAGCAGATTCCTAAATCGAGAAAAGGGTTTCGCTTGGAAATCTGAGGAAGATTACTTAAATGTGGGATCTTTTTCCATGAGAATCCACATTCAATATGAAAGTTGCCCTCTAATTATCATTAACAAAGACGAACGAATTCTACTGTGATTGTTAGGTCAAAAGCCTTCTGTATAGGTCAGGTCATGATGTTTGTCAGGTCATCCTTCTCGATTATTTCAAAATTCAACAAGTACTCTGGTGTAGTTTTTCTCCTTGTCGGCAATCATCTGCCAATTTTGAACTTTTCGAGCTTGTTTTTTTTTGTGTTTGAAATATGAAACCATCCGCAAATTTTCCGAACGAGACACAATTTTCCATATGATCTCATGAAATATTGTGAATTCTTGAACCGATTTTGGCGGATATTCTATTTTGTTTGTTCAGATTCTTTATATTGTTTTCTAGCAATACGTTGGCTCTTGATTTAAGCCAAAAGAAGAGTCGTTGTTATTATTGAAATTGTGTTTTCAATGTTTGTGTTCGTTAAATATGATATTTTATTGAGAAAATGTGGCATTCAGAATCGGATTATTTGCTGAGAGTAAATTTATTATGATTATATACCTATCCCATATATTATTATTCTCATTATAAATAAACTGTAAATAAAACGACACCTTTGTTACTTATGCGTATACTTTTAGAATCGGGTGATATTTAACCAGTGCCATTGATATTGTTGATTACCTACATTGTTAGACGTATAAACGTCAGTAGAGGTTAATATTAGTAAGCTTAACCAAAAATGTATGAGTTTAAGATTAAATCAGAGGGTTTATTTAATAAACTGCCTTTCACTCAACCCTTATTCTATCCAAGAAGGATTTACACACACAATTCAACAAAATGTTTTATATACACTGACATTAAAAAGGTTACACCCAGAATCATTTTGTCGACTTCAAGTAGGTACCTAGGGAGAGGGTTTGGGGGGTTGAACCCTATTTTTTCGAATTCAAGGTTGATAAATTTTCAACTCCCCAGTCAAGATGTTTGCTTTTGTTTCAAAAAGGTAATATTGAGAACTTTTACATTAGAGTTTTTTGAAATAGTTCCGTAACCAAAAGAAAAAAATTATAAAAAGCACTGCCGTGAAGTCAGGAGCTTTTGAGCGCTCGTTCATCCACCTTGTAGGTGTATTCGCATTTTCCAGTTTTAGAAACCAATTGAAGAATTTTTTAAAGCTTTCAAAAAAATGACAGCAGCTCTTTGTCGATTATTTCGAATCAGCTGTTACAGAAATACATATAAGGATTCTTTATTCAATAATTCGTTGGAAATTGAAATAGTTCTGGTTATGTGATCTGGAAAAAATGTAGTTTGTTCTCCATTAAAATACAGAATTTCGTCTCGATCGAATTCGTAGTTTTGAAATTATCAAGAAAACTAAATTTCAAACGACCATATTTACGGAAACCCTGCTTGAATTTCGCTCAATACCCTGAAAATTTCATGAATCTAGGTCGTTCCGTTCGAGAGTTATCGTGTATTTGGACAGACAAACGGACAGGCTTGACTTTTTCGAATACATTATTCTTCATCTATGTGCAAAATTTAATTACAATCCAATCAGTAGTTTCGAAATGATCAGGAAATAAATATTTTGATCGGCCATTTAATTTGAATACTTTTTTTATTAAAAGGCAATTATTGAGTAACCATTCCAAATATAAATGAAGTTGTAGATGAAAATTCGAAGGTATTCAGTTTATCTTTGGATATTTCTTTGAAAAAACTGCTATTCCAGTACTATTTCATTTGAATTTTGACGCAACATGGCGGCTGGGCGACGCTTATATCCCCATTGTCACCACTGTCTTGTATAAAGTCACTGTAATATAGCCCTCCTGTAAGTAGAACGAGCGCTCAAAAATGAAAACTGCTTCATTCGTTGAATTGTGAATTATGAACATGTAGATGGCACCACTGATACTGAAACTCAGAACCAAACCAACAATAACCTACAAAAATTTCCGTCAATTTCACTAAAATAAATACATTGCTGAAGGTTACCAGAACTCAAATAGTCGAAATGTTAGAGAAGAAATAGACCATATCTTCTGCGAATACATAATGGTACGAAAAATAACCGCATACATTTTTTTCTTTAACATTTTCCTTCTAGAAATTCCGATTTTGTGGCAATTCCGACTGCCCTGATTGGGTCTTAGCTATAATAAACAATCTATCGAAATTGTCCTCAGTTAAATTGAAGCTGTTGACACAAATTGTAGCCGATGGAGTAATAGAGCCACCCCTCGAGGTAAACAAAAACTTTTTCCTACAAAATACTTGATAACAATCAGCATTTTCATCATTCCAGATCGAAAAGGCAGTCAAGTTGTTTTCAGAATCAAAATTAGGTAGTACACTCAAGGACTATTCTCAAATTCATAATTTCACCTGAATTTATTTCAGAAACCGATTTAGAACTGAAAGCATGCATTGCCTGTCTACAATTCATTATATTTTCTACCTGTAAGTTCCAATGCGAAACAAGCGCATTGCTCAGTGAACTACAACAATTAGGTTTACCTCGAGAACACAGTTCTGCTATAAAGAAAGTAATAGACGATAGACAAGATTCTATAACGAAGAAATTGAAATTATCAGGATTGAAAGGTTGATGGAGTTTCATATTTATGTGGAATTACACTGACACTTTTTTTTTATTTCAGTCAATTCTTTGGAGTCATTAAATATCAAAGTTGACAAAGAAAGTAGCTGTGCCATGATAGATGTACAAGTTAACGGTGAAATAAAGAGGTGCACTCTTACAGAGCACACCGTCAATGTACTTTTGAAGACTTTGAAGGAACTGAAGCCTGAAATGGAAGAATTGAAGAGACACAATCAGAAAATCCTGTAATTATAAGAGAAAGTGTTGAATTTTTTCCAATATACTCTAAAATAATTTTCTTTCTTTATTTTTGTACTCCCAACTACCGTTAAGAAGTTTTCTGTAAATATCTGGGGACCTATTTTGGGAACCCAGTCAGAACGATAGGGTCAACAGTTAGATGGCGTTGACATCAACAATGCAACTATGTTCGAATTTTACCATATCCAACATCTCCAAAACAAAACTTTTGGATTTTACATATTAATTGAACAAGCACACAATGCAAGTTGCCATTCGAACAGATTGAATTGAAACATGGGCTCAGTGTTTTGAGCTTATCACAACAAAATCTTCGTCTTCCAATCGTGGTTTCTATAAATATGCAAATCCAACGAACGAGCGAATTCAAATTGCTTATCCACCTCGGTATATATCTAACGATGACGCAAAATTCAAATTGATGTACTTGATTCGGTCTTATCTTCGGGGGCGTTCAAATGGAATGAGAAAAATGGTTCACGTGTCTGAATTTCTGAGGTAGTTGAAATATTAAAGTTGGGATTCATACTAAGATGAGAACACTGCGCAAATTTTGATCTAAACGATGCCATGTTTCCGATTGAAAATAAGTGAAATTTCTTTCGGGAATGATTTGGGATACTTCGTGAGATCTTAATAGGGGAAACGAGGTTATGTGGGAAGTGGGAATATTAACTTGGTTTATTATCAACCCAAAAATTTACATTATATATTCAATGAAAAAAATCTCAGACACTACAGAATAATAGTTCATTGAGAAAGTTATATTATCTACCACATTTTTTTTATCATTCGTTTATCCAAGGGGATTTTAATTAGGTCATTTTATAATTTGATAATGTAGATTTTTCCTTCGGCATATTTCGGTGGAGATAAAGGGTGGCACACAAAATATTTATGTTTCATGTGATTAAACTTCGACAACAACCCCCATAGATAGTGGAGTAGATACGGAAACCTAAGTTGATGATATGAAATTGGATTCCATGCTGCCACGTGCCAGGCTGCTGTGGGATAACACAAATAGCCATGTAATGGCGATGTAATGAGTGTTACATGTATCGCACATGTGTTGACACTTTGTATTCCGATTGAATGAGTCTGCACGCGTCCTGTATTATCCGATTTGGGAAATCGTTAAAATCTTCTATCAGAACGGGAAATATTCGTTTTTTTTAAGGAAATTATGGTTAAGAGAAAAATAATACAAATATTTGTACACCAAATTCATAGTTATACCGCCACCCCAACTAAATGATACTACAAAATGGTGAATTGATCTGAATCAAAAAATTAATAAAAAAAAATCTCTTTTACATCATCAGATGAAGGACAAAAAATATCTTTTGGTTATCAAATTAATTGATGCTATTCACATTTTAGATTTTCAAGTGAGTAGGACTCTAAATAAGTAGTTTTTCTTTCGGTTATGGACTTTTTTCCCTTCTTTGTATCTGGCGAAAAATAAGAATGATTCGGTGATCGAAGGACCAGGCGACCATTCATCCTCTGTTTGCTAGAAATAATGTTAATTGGAAGGGCGTGGGTACGTTGGAATAAATCTGAATTATCCAAAGTAGCCATTCATAAGTTGGATATATCGCCCCAAGGAAATTTGGAACGTGATTTCCCCAGAAAAAGGTTGAGTACGAATAAATTCGGGTGTTGTGGTCACGGAACTAAGTGGCCATTTATTTCGGTTGCTTTTCCTCCAGTATGCTTTTAACATGTCGTCTCCATTTTCTATCTTCCCGCAATAAACTGCCCTTTCTTACTACATTTTTCCACAAAATTATGTCACTTTGATGAGATATATGGCGCATTAGTTTGCGCCCGATTCGCCTGACAATAACTATCGTTCAATTAAAACGGAAACCGCGTTCTAAACCAGGGATTCCGCTTGTTTGTAAACAGCATCCTGAAGTTCTTCCCCCCCTAGCTTGTTGATAATGCGGTCAGGTCCTGATATTTATTGGCCTTCCTACTGATGAGGAGTTTATTGTTTTTTTTTTGTATGACTACTACTTTGGATAGGTCCACCAAGAATTAAACGATAACTTTTGCAAGAAATTTTATCATGTTATTGATGATTAGCTGGGCGACAGCCTAGACTGTCTGCTTGTGGCACTTGAACTTGCTGCAAAGTGGACAGTCTCCCCACTCTTATATCCCACACATTTTCCATGGGATTTAGATCCGGTAAACGGAGTGGCCCCCTTCTTGGAGAAAGTACGTAGTTCGTGAGTAAACGTCGTATATCACAAACTCCGAAATGTTGATGAACTGTACCGCTAAAAGATCAGGTGGTCCTATGGCGTGGTTCATTATCAATATTTTCGAGTCTCTGTGTGTATGTGTGTGAACGTGAACCATCACGAAGGAAATCCATGAATAGGTTTAATAATGGTCCCGAACTAACAATGGAATTTACAGTGAATCCGGTAGCGGTATCTGATCATTAAATGAAATTATTGTTGTTCATTATGAGCCACTAGTCTCTACATAAATATATAGTCATTTGTTACACGAGTCGGCTTCCGTAAAAGATCTTGTAGCATATGAATGATTTCATTCAGCATTAAATGCTGAATGCTATTTCATTAACATCGCTTCATCAATGTTTTCGGATGTCTGTATTGAAATATATATTCTCAGAGTCTATATTATTATTATTCCTTGCCTGAAGATCTCTTCACAGCCTTCGCACCTCCGCGATTTATTAAAATGAATCAAACGACCGGCAATAAAAGTAAGTATGTCGTCTCTCTACCCACAGATATTGAATATTTTAATCAGGTGGATGTAAAATAAAGATCAGTTACATATAGTTATATTGAAGGCTCTACTGAAAAAGAAATAGGGAGAATTTACGACTACAGCAGCCGCCACCCCCTTAAGTTTCTACCTGATAGTTCAACCCCGAAGTCGAATGTCTCTATATTGAAGCACTTTGGCCAATTTATAGTTGGAAATCATGAAAACATTTTATTTGTCCTAAAGTTTTACAACAGACTAAATTTTCATTCCGTTCTTTTATTATTTTATTTACCTTTACGGCCTGTACGACATATGGTGTAATCTTTGTTTGCGGTTTACTTCATGCCATGGTTTTTTTTCCGTCTACAACAAATCGGTAATACACAGGGGGGTTTTCGGAATGCTCATTGATCACCAGAAAATGACAAAGGTCATCAATAGAATAAGAAGTTACCTATCATTCATTCTATAGGAAATAATTCACCTAATAATTAGGTCGAACGTTGTACCTTGGAATTTGAGGGGGATGGTCTTAATTTCGGGAGAAGTGGAATGAACCTACATAAAACTTCCTGATTTTCCCCCCATTTCAGATGTATGTTGAGGGAGGGAAAGTTTAACCCCCTGACCCCCCAACCCCCGGGTACGGACCTAATTATGAGATTTCTTTATCAAACTTTCAATAGAATAACTAATATGATTTCCACTACATTGGGTTAAATTCCACGACACTTGTTTCGATGCGAAGCATCATCTTCAGGTGGTTAAGGAATAACTGAATTTCTTCTCTAAACTGTAAAGCTACCTACTAATAGAACTAATCTTATCAGTAGATGTCAATCCTATGCGCAACACCTTGTGCGAGATGAATATTTAATGATATCTTAATGAAGCTTTGAGCATTAAGTGAGAAGATCTCTTGACGTTAATTATTTTTTTTTCCATAATTCAGAAAGGAGTCAAATTCCTTTTCACTTCAGAAAAGATTCAATAATGGTGTATTGTTCAAGTCTACCTACTTGTTCGTTAAATGAGGAGACAGATGATTTTTGTTTATTCATCTCAAGGCTCTTCAGTTTTCTACTGCAAAATTTCGAAGTCTTCTTTAAAAGCATGATTATTAACTTTCAAATGACCTGCGCATGCCGAATGTTCTCTACCTTTCTTGGACTATTTTAAGAATAGAATATCTATTATTAAGACTATTTTTAAGAATAATGGCGTACAGAAATTTCTACCTAGGAGGCGTGGGTTATACCACAGAGCGGGAAAGGAGCATAGAATGCAGGAAATTTGTTTTTCTTACTTTGAATATGTGATCACTTCGTACAGAGTTGGATTTGTTGAACATTTTTTCGCCATTTATCTTCGAAACAAAGCGCTTTTTCAAAAAAAATCAAAGGATAAAATATCCCTTAAATAGTCCAAAGAATAACCTCTTGAAAGTGTGTTATTCTGCCATGGTCGCCATTCGTTTGATGGGCAGTATAACGGCGTAATAACGAATGATTACATGCAGCAACTATCACATCAGTTTGCTCACGAATAATGTTACAAGCATTTTCAATGCGTTGTCATAGTTCTTCCGCACTATTCACCTCACCGTCACTATACACTAATGTTTTCAAATGACCCCAATAGAAGAAATCACAGGGGCTGAGATCCAGGGAGTGTGCCGGCCAAGAAATTAACCCACCACGTTTTATCCCCCTACTTGGAAACACATTATTTAAATAATTTTGAACATTTCGTCGATAGTGGGGAGGTGCTCCATCCAGTAACCACCACATTCTCTGCCGAATATTGAGAAGAACATCTTCTAATAATCCTGGCAAATGGTTCTGGAGAAAGTCTTCACCTGACAGTCGTGGTGGTAGAAAAAATGGCCCAATAAGCATACCACAGACATTCAAGAAAAATCTTTGCTGAAACCTGTTCTTTTGACAGCGTGAGGTTTGACCATACATGAGTATTGTGAAAATTGTTAACTCCATTTCTTGTGAAAGTGGCTTTGTCAGTAAACTGAAGAGATTTTGTTAAATGTTGGTTATTTAAAAGCCACAGGCTGAATTCTCTTCTTCGAGGATGATCTTCAGATTGGAGTGCTTGAACTCTCTGGAAATGGTGGGGGTAGAACTGCTTTTGTCGTAATGTCTTCCAAACTTTACAGGACGACTCTGGCTATGGATCTTGTACTAACTGTTGGTTGTTCCTCCACTATTTCCAGAATCTGATCCTTGTTTTCTGTCACTTCAGATGTTACAGGCCTCCCAACGTGTGCTCTACGGGATTCAAACAACCAGTATCTCTACATCTCTGCACCAAGTTTGTGGCCATCCGCAAAGTTGGGCGATTTTTTAACGGAAATCTTCTTCTGTACTACCGGCATGCCGCACTGGCATTCTATTCAGATTCACCATGAATTAAAATCATATCAACAAGTTCAATATTTGAATAAACGTGCGGCATTTTTCACCAACTTTGCGAAATTCGGAAAACTCACAAAAATCATACCCTCTCTCAGATGATTTGCGGTAAACTGAGCGCTGATAATAACAAACATTTAAATCTTAGTCTTGTGTTGTCTGATCCGGGCTGGGAATTTCTCAGATTCGCGGGTAACTTTGACTTGAAATACTCGGCCCTGGTGAATATTTCATATAAACGTTTTTTGGTATAATGACTTATTTTGATGAGTTCTATTGCTTGCCAAAAAAAGCTTCACCTTTGAAAACACCCTGTATATTATTAAGAAATTGGTTTATGAGAGCTGACTGAAAGTGAATTTTCAAATTATTCTATTTCGCTTGAAACGAGGTGCCACAAGCAGACATCGACCTAGAAGAGTACAGGATTGTACTCAGCTACAAATATATGAATTCTTTTAGAACGCTCGTACTACTTACACGAGGGCTATATCATTTCGCCACGATGTCTGTATTTTGCGAATTGTGAGCCGAAAATGGTCTCAATCGACTATGTTCGGCTCACTGATGACGAATCCATCGGACAATTCGAGTCTGTCCGTCCGTCCGGCCGTCCTTACGATAACTCTCGAACGGAACAACCTAGAGACTTGAAATTTTCAGTGTGGGTTCAGTTCCCGAATGCCTCGGTTGAGTTCGTTAATGGGCCAAATTCCAACAGGGGTTCCGTAAATATGGCCGTTCAAAGTTTTGTTCCCCTGATAACTTGAAAACTACAGATTTGATTGATATGAAATTTTGCACTCGAATGGAGAATGAGGTGTTCAAGCTACATGTGAAATTTTGTCCAGATCGCATGACCAGAACCATAGAAACCATAGAAAATTGTAACTTTTGAACGGAAACGCCTAGGGACTTGAAATTTTCAGGATAGGTGTGGATCTCGAATGTCGTGATCACGTTCATCTATGAGCAAAATTATACTAGGGGTTCCGTAAATATGGTCGTTTGAAATTCAGTTTTCTTGATAATTTCAAAACTACAGATTTGATCGTGACGAAAATTTGTTTACTAATGGAGGCTGATATATTCTAGCTACATTTCTCCAGATCACATGACCAGAGCCATAGAAACATAGAAAATTATAACTTCCGAAGGGAAAGGCCTAGGAACTTAAAATTTTCAGGGTGGGTTTGGATCACGAATGTCGTGGTCACGTTCATCAATGAGCAAAATTAGACTAGGGGTTCCGTGAATATGGCCGTTCGAAATATTTTTTTCCTGATAGTTTCGAAACTTCTGTTTGGATTGGAATGAAATTTTGCACCTAGCTGAGGAATAATGTATTCAAACTACGTGCTAAATTTTGTCCAGATCGCATCGCCAAGACAATAGATACCATAGACAATTCTAGCGAATTATCCAAAAATAATTGGTCAGCTGAAGCACTGACATTAAGTCTGAAGTTTCGCCTAAGTTTCAGAGTTTTTTCGACAGCTGTCGAAAATTCCTTCAAGTGATTGAAACTGGAAAATGCGAATCTACCTACAAGGTGGATGTACGAGCGCTCAAAAGCTCCTGACTTCACGGCAGTGCTTTCCGTAATTATTTTGGATTACATGTTGATAATTATTTCTGCGAGTGTTATCGTTTCACTCCTGATGTATCACATTGCCAAAAAAATTGTTAAAATCATTTCTTCTGTTTGTAACACTACCAATGTCCAATGATTTAAAATTTTGTTCTAAAAAAATCGATTGATTGAAATGACAAACTTTTCCCCCATGATCACCCTATGGGTAAAGAACAAGAAAGCGCCCTACGTGTCTTGGACGAATAAAAAAGTTATTTAACATGTGTTGACGAGCGAAACCATTGTAAAATATGTGGGAGATTGATTTTAAAGTGTTATATAGCAACTGAAAGTTGGCACGAAGGACTAGTATATCTGGAGAGAACCGCTAGATAAAATGAAAAAGTAATTTTCTAGGAAAAGAATCGGGGCTCCTCGTAATCTTTTCGCCATTAACAAACAGTTCGCGCACTCGCTACCATGCTGAATGCGGCGCTCATCAAAAATTGACAGGACTAAAATCGTAAATCAAATGAAATTAAATATTAAAAACGCTCAAACTTTCCATGCACACCCTGAATTCAAAATGAATGTAGAGTAGATAATTTGAATCTCGGAAAATTTCTACCATTCCTTCCCTAAAGGGAAAGAAATTTAATTTAATAATGTCGGCACATGTGCTTGTCATTTCGCGATTTTTACCAAATCGATTTCCATAATTCCGCAGTGCCCTTCGCCCCCCTCTCTCGACATTATTCCTTCTTGAAGAACAGCGAACGGAATGAATTATTATCGGGATTGATATTGATACTCCACTCCATTGAATTCAATAAACCCAAAATTTCGGGAGGGTATTCAAGGAACGCTGCGAATTCAACACCATCAGGTCATTTCCTCCATTCCAGAAATATTTCATCGAATAACTCAACACTGGGAAGCGAACCCACCAGAGATTGACCACAGAACGCCAGGATCGTTTATTGAGGCCAAAACAGGGGACTGTGGTTGTGGGGCAGTTTATTTTGAACAATTTGAAAGCAAAAGGCTGCTTTGTTGACTTATTATCAAACACACCCCCAGTTTATGGAAGAATGACCAAAGCGTAGTCCAACATTGAACAGCGTTGAAATTGAACATTATTAACAATGAGGCTTGATGAATAAATTTTTTTTCTTCTCCAATAATCTAGTACAGATGGAATGGAGGAAAGTGAGGGAATACATCGATACGTTTACTTACTCGAAGAAAGTTTATGATGAAACTTGAAAACACTCTTGGGAAAGTCGAAATCCCGCAAAGTGGCGAAAATTCGATTGTATATCGGAAATGTTAATATTTTCGTTTGTGGCGAAGTAGAGAGACGCAGGTGTAGCAGTCGGTTCTGATTTCGGAATATATCCAAGATGGCACGTCATTTCCATACACCCCTGTGGCTACTGCGGCATAAGTCTCAAGAGATACAGGATTGAATCCCAAATGGCACTGACCAATAGCGAGTGCAGATTACTTCTGCGAAAATTGAATTCAAAAACTCGGATGGAATCTATAATGCGACCTTCTTCAAATATATCTTGTTTGTTTTTCCTTGTCAGATACGGAATTGTCTGCGGATGGTTTTCCATATTTATCCGCTCCTTATGGGATATGTTGTCGGAATGCCGATAAAACTGTTCGTTTTCAATCTCTTTTTATGGCCATAGCACAATTCGTGTTCGGTGAGAAATCACATATCGGCACGGATCAACTTATATTATATTATGTATCATTTATGTAAGGAAATTTACATTTTTATTCTTCAATGCGTTATGTGGGGATCATTATCATTTTTTCATCGGGACGGTTCCTCATTTTCGAGCAACATGAAAAACAACTTTCTCCTTCCATCCCCTATGTATGTGCTCCAATTGATATAATTTATTGCTGGAACAGTTAATTCCAAAGTTCAAGGTGCTTGGAAGTAGGTGCTTCAAGCAGACATCGACCATCTCATTTCGTTGATGCCTGGATGTTTACTCCAAATATATTATAATTTTTTTTCGAATCACACGTTATTGAAATTTCTTGCAAGTATTATCGTTTCATTCGCGATTTGAGACTACCATATTGCCAAAATCTCAAGTTGAAGAAATTTTTCCTTCTTGGTGTAACGTTTATGTCATTGAAACTGCAAATTATGGAAAAGCTGAGTTATATTTTCCAATTCAACAAAGACTAAATGTGTTCCACTATCACATTCAGATAGAGTAAACATTTGATTTCCCATAAATGAACATTCGGTGGACAAGAATCGGCAATTTTTGAAACGGTCATAAAATTTCTGAACTTCCTCAACTTTTGTAGAGCAGTATACAGGTGTTCCTAAATTGGGGGTACAAACGAAGAGGGAAGATTCCTTAAGTAATTTCAAGAAAAAAAAGTCCCATAAACATGGGATCGCAAACATTTCGTTTTCGAGATACAGGGTCTTAAAGTTTGGATTTTTTTCAAGTTTTTTTCTCATAGTATCTACACTTCGTGAAATATTCAACAGAAATTTGGCATAGATATTACAATTGAGAAGTAAACACCATGTGACATGCCAATTTCGATAGCAAATCTACATGGTGATATTTTCTCTTGAACACTGTCCCCTGTTTTCCTCCAGAACTTTTTTTTGGTGAGCAACTGTCAATTTAAAAAAATTCAAAAAGCAGCTTTGTTGTTATACTATACTTTATGGTCTCTTGTAGTTTTGTCGTATCTGGTACCAATTTCGAGAAAAAAATTTTGAACGATTCTCCAGAAATCCTGATAAAAATCCAAATTGTCATAATAATTCATATAGTGAGCTGTAGTGAATTAAATAGCATGTCACATGGTGTGAACTCTCAATTGTAATATCTATGCCAAATTTCAGTTGAATATCTTGTGGAGTGTAGATACTATGAGAAACAAAACTTTAACACCCTGTATCTCGAAAACTAAACGTTTGCGATCCCATGTTTATGGGACTTTTTTCTCTTAAAATAATACAACAATTTTCAAAATTTAAGCCAAGGATGGTCTTAAACGATTAGGTTGGACCCGCAGATGAAGAATTCTTTTCGTCTGATCGATCGTCAACACAATAACTTTAGAAAGAGAAGGCCTAGAGAGGTTTCCATAACGTTCGAGGTTTGGATGCACCTTAGGTTCGTGAATGGGCGAAATCCGCCGAACAGCTTCGAAGATATAACCATCTGAACTTATTTTTTCGATAATTGAATAAAAAAATTACGAAAAGCACTGCCGTGAAGTCAGGAGCTTTTGAGCGCTCGTACATCCACCTTGTAGGTAGATTCGCATTTTCCAGTTTTAGAAATCGATTGAAAGAATTTTCGACAGCTGTCAAAAAAATTCTCAAACTTAGACGAAACTCTAGACTTCGTCAGTGCTTCAGCTGACCAATTTTTTTTCGATAATTCGCTAGAATTTTCTACGGTATCTATGGTCTTGGTGATGCGATCTGGACAAAATTTCCCACCTAGTTTGAATACATTATTCCTCAGCTAGGTGCAAAATTTCATTCCAATCAAATCAGTAGTTTCGAGATTATCAGGAAAAAAATATTTTGAACGGCCATATTTACGGAATCCTCTAGTCCAATTTTGCTCATTGATGAACGTGACCGTCAAATTCGCGATCCAAACCCACCCTGAAAATTTCAAGTTCCTAGGCCTTTTCCTTCGGAAGTTATAATTTTCTATGGTTCTGGTTATGCGATCTGGACAAAAGTTTGCTTTAATATATCATTCTCGTTTAAAATACACTATTTTATCTCGATCGAATCCGTAGTTTCGGAATTATCGAGAAAACAAAATTTCAAACGACCGTATTTACGAAACCCCTAGTATTATTCTGCTCATTGATAAACGTGAACGCCATATTCCAGATCTTCAACTATCCTGAAAATTTCAAGTCCCTAGGCCTTTCCGCACGAAAGTTATAATTTTCTATGGTTTCTATGGTTCTGGTCATGCGATCTAGAGAAATGTAGCTTGAATATATCATTCTCCATCGGTATACAAAATTTCGTCACGATCGAATCTGTAGTTTCGAAATTATCAAGAAAACTAAATTTCAAACGACCATATTTACGGAACCCCTAGTATTAGGCGTTTCCGTTCAAAAGTTACGATTTTCTATGGTTTCTATGGTTCTGGTCATGCGATCTGGACAACATTTCACATGTAGCTTGAACACCTCATTTTTCATTTGAGTGCAAAATTTCATCTTAATCAAATCTGTAGTTTCCAAGTAATCAGGGGAACAAAACTCTGAACGGCCATATTTACGGAACCCCTGGTGGAATTTTCCGACGGATTCGTCATCAGTATAATTTTGCTCATAGATTTCTTGATGATTTCAAAACTACGGATTTGATCGTGACGAAATTTTGTTTTCCAATGGAGAATGATATATTCAAGCTACTTTTTCTCAAAACACATGACCAGAAACATAGAATCCATAGAAAATTATAACATTTGAACGGAAAGGCCTAGGGACTCGAAATTTTCAGGATAGGTGTGGATCTCTAATGTTGCTGTCACGTTTATCAATGAGCAAAATTAGACAAGGGGTTCCGTTGAAATGGCCGTTTGAAATTTAGTATTCTTGATAATTTCAAAACTACGGATTCGATCGTGACGAAATTTGGTATCTTAATGGAGAATGATATATTTAAGCTACATTTTGTCCAGATCGCACGACCAGAACCATAGAAAATTATAACTTTCGAACGGAAAGGCCTAGGGACTTGAAATTCTCAGGGTGGGTTTGGATCGCGAATATCGCGGTCAAGTTTATCAATGAGCTAAATTAGATTAGGGGTTCCCTGAATATGGCCATTAAAAAAAAATTTCCTGATAATTTCGAAACAACTGATTGGATTGAAATGAAACTTCGCACATAGATGAAGAATAATGTCTACGTGCAAAATTTTATCCAGAAATTTTTCAATTGGTTTCTAGAACTGGAAAATTCGAATCTACCTACAAGGTGAATGAACGAGCGCTCAAAAACTCCTGACTTCA
Source organism: Aphidecta obliterata (assembly GCA_963966015.1). NCBI lineage: Eukaryota > Metazoa > Arthropoda > Insecta > Coleoptera > Coccinellidae > Aphidecta > Aphidecta obliterata. The sequence goes on from OZ014436.1 coordinate 11,689,650, forward strand.
CGGCAGTGCTTTTTATAATTTTTCAAATTTAATTTTAAAATACCACTACATAAGCAAGGGTTCGAAAACGTTCTTATTTGAACGATTCCAAAGGTTTTCTCAATGTTGGAAATAAATAATAAGCCAAAAACCACCGACCATCGAATACTTTCAGCTATTGATTCGTCTAAAGCCCATAGAAAATTGATACCTCGGAGGATTCATGATTATTCATGTCGTTTTATCCCGAAAACATCAATTTCCCCCAACTGAACCGTCCCAAAGTGATATCATCAATTTCTTCAGAAATGTTTGTCATTTACTGCTACCAGCGGTTGTCGTTGACATATATTTCATGTAAACGGATGTACATGTGAGAACGTCTGAAATATTAAACGTGTTTTTTTTTTGTCACTTTTAATAGGATCGTCATCTGCTCAGATCGCCGGAAGGGGGAGCTTTCGATTCAGATTTCGCCATCGACGCATTCAAAATATTATTACTTTATGATATACTTAAAGAGAAGATCACGTCCATTAATTTTGCGATGTTTAATATATCCTCTCCCCATGTGAATTAATAATGATAAACTATTCATTCCGGCTAAACTAATGAAATGATACTCGACTAAAATCAATTTTCCAACGAACAAGGGGGAATTAATCAAATTATTTCGATACGTTGATGGATAGCGCACTCCCGCACCCCTAAATGGTGTCCGTCTGTAGGAAATGAACACTTTGTACATCGTGATGCGACTGATTCAGTTTCCTTCCGCGCCTTCGCTTCGCTAAAATTCAACTTATTTTTGGTTCATTATTTCCAATAATTAGTTTCTGGATAATCCAAAATCGAATAAAAAACAAATTTTCGTCAAATAAGGTAGAAAAAAATCGAGAGACGACTTTTTCATGGGGAAAAAATTGAAACATAAAATTGCTCTGCGATACGCCCAATTGGTAGCAATATTTATGCGTGGATGCTTCGGAAAGCAATTTTATTTCCAATTCCATCTGCGTAGTTCTGGCAATATTAAGCAGGTAATCCGAAGATCTCCCAGCTCATCTGAATGATGTAATCCTGCCTTTCCCGAATCTCATTTTGTAGAATTAACTGTGATCAGGGTTCTCGGTAATCAATTGGAGGTATCCAATTCAAAATTCAGTTCAATCTTGAAAGCGCCGCGACGAAATTCTGATTCACCGAATTGAGCGGCAGATTCTGAGCAATATGGATTTAGACAGGACATAAAGGGATGCTCCACTCGACATGTTGATAAATTTGCGCAAATCGATCTCTTACTACCAAAATCACAATAGATTTGTTCACGCAGCGTTCAGAACCAGTTCGGAACTAGACATCGATCTGCACATGCTCGGTTTGGTTCTGGATAAGAGCGTTAAAATTTTGCCCAAATGTCCGTAATTTTCTGACTTTGAACCTTACATGATGAGGTTGGACACACAGAGGAAGAATTCGTGAAAAAATTTAAGTCAGTCCATCCGGCCCACAACTTTCGAATCGGCCAAGAGTTCTGAAATTCCAAGGGTACCTTTGAGTCGAAGGGTTTCGTACTTATAGACACCTGATTTCTTTTCCCAATAACTCAAAAAATACTCTGTAGTATGTTGTAAAATAACGACACAAAGATTCGTGTGAAATTTCTTGAGGATCGCATCACTTGAAAATTTAAAACAATCCTTTGAAAACTTTCGGTATCTCACAAACTATTCGTCATATCCTGCTGTAATTTTGGGTCTACATATGCGAGGCATCGATTAAATGGGTTATACAGGGTGTTTTTTAAGGTGAGGCTTTTTTTGACAGGTGCTAGAACTCATCAAAAGAAATCATTTCGCCGGAAGTTGATCATATTAAATATTCAAGTTAAATAAAAAAGTGCGAAAAATCTTGGGCATCAAGATCTTAAGACGACACTAGATTGTGTTATTTCTCTGTTGGGAGATCTGCCATGAATCACGGTGCCATATGCATTCCAGCAAGTAAATTCTCTTTCAACTTTCATTGAGAGATTTTTCCTGGACTGTATGATTCTTAAAATTCAAACTAAGGAAAAAAAATTACGAAAAGCACTGCCGTGAAGGCAGGAGCTTTTGAGCGCTCGTACATGCACCTTGTAGGTAGATTCGCATTTTCCAGATTTGGAAACCAATTGAGGAAATTTTTGACAGCTGTCAAACAAATTTTCAAACTAAGGCGATAATCCAGACTTCAAGTCAGTGCTTTAGGTGACCAATTCTTTTTTCGATAATTCGCTAAAATTTTCTACAGTATCTATGGTCTTGATGATGCGATCTGGACAAAATTTCGCTCGTAGTTTGAATACATTATTCCTCAGCTAGGTGCAGAATTTCATTCCAATCAAATCGGTAGTTTCGAAATTATCAGGAACATAATATTTTGAACGGCCATATTTACGGAACCCCTAGTCTAATTTTGCTCATCGATGAACGTGACCGTGAAATTCGCGATCCAAACCCACCCTGAAAATTTCAAGTTCCTAGGCCTTTTCCTTCGGAAGTTATAATTTTCTATGGTTTCTATGGTTCTGGTCATGTGATCTGGACAAAATGTTGCTTTAATATGTCATTCTCGTTTAAAATACAAAATTTTATCTCGATCAAATCCGTAGTTTCGAAATTATCGAGAAAACGAAATTTCAAACGACCGTATTTACGGAACCCCTAGTATAATTCTGCTCGTTGATAAACGTGAACGCCACATTTCAGATCTACACCTATCCTGAAAATTTCAAGTCCCTAGGCCTTTCCGTTCGAAAATTATGATTTTCTATGGTTTCTATGGTTCTGGTCATGTGATCTGGAGAAATGTAGCTTGAATATATCATTCTCCATTAGTATACAAAATTTCGCCACGATCGATTCTGTAGTTTCGAAATGATCAAGAAAACTAAATTTCAAACGACCATATTTACGGAACCCCTGGTATAATTTTGCTCTTAGATGAAAGCCTCACCTTCTTTTCATAAAATGACATTATTTGTCACACAAACGACCAGTTTGGTCCACAGAGTATGTGGATCGTTTCATAGTATTTGGTTCGATAGTCTCGCTACAGTGTCACCTCAAGTCAAATCAAAATGATCATAGATTGGTTGATTTTCCACTTCTCAGGTCGAATCAAAATGATCATAGATTAGATGATTTTTCACTAAAGAACATTTCAGTTATATGTGACGATTTTCAAAGATTTCCCAGCCTCACGATACTTTTCAGGTTTCCTGAATTATACGTGAAATTCGTCAAAACATTTCGAATGAAAATATTGTGAAATATAACGATTTAGGGGTAGAGACTGTAATAGTATAATATTCAATCAAGTGAGTTATGACCATTACCCAAAGTTGAATACTATACTATTACAGTTTCCACCCCTAAATCGTTATATTTCACAATATTTTCATTCGAAATGTTTGACGAATTTCACGTATAATTCTACGACTATAAAAATAAATACTAAGAAACAAGTACAAAGAAAGAACTTTATTTACAAATCTTAGTGGTTACCTATAACCATGCATTATTTATGTTGATTGTGCTTCTTAGCATGGAGTAGGAAGTCCATAGGGTGCTTCATATTTTGTGCTAAGTTCACTAAAATATGCCAAAAAAACATTCTTTGTAAACGATGACTCAATATTCTTACTGCCACACCAATCTTGAAAATTGTTGTATACACCTTTATATATATTTGTTTAAGGATTTTTCAGGCAATAAATTCTGTATGGTAACATTGGCTGATTATCTTATTTCTGAAGGTGTACATAATAATTTATCTTCACAATCTGAATTCATCTTTTTCAGCAAAACATTCACAATAATGATTAGGAATCAACTTAATTTGAGAAAACGTCAAAATTCTTCAAGTGACCTTTCCTCAATACCAATAATGGACTGTTCCCTTTCGGCCAATCGGCTTGTTCAGAAGCACAGAGACAGGCAGTTATAGGAGTGAGTACAGTGTTTGTTTACAGATACTATTAATTGCTCAAAAGTAATTGAATAATGGATATATTATTCAATATGAGTAAATAAACTAAATTTATTATTTGATGCAATTCCTTAGTATACAGGATGTGGCGTAATGAATGGATAATATGGTACCTCCGGGTAGAGAACGTTGTGGTGTTCAGAAAAATATGTTTTATGTTTATTGAGTCTCTTGGTTTTCGAGAATTCGAAAACCACTACACCCTTTGCCACTTCTTTCGGTAGCAAGACTACAAATGAAGGAATTTTTCAATCTGTTTTTTGGATAGTATTCCTGGATAGATGCGCTATTGAATTTAATGATTTTGGGGGCAAATGCATAGTTTTTTCGAACAAAGATTTAACTCGAATTTCATGTTTTGCTGAATTGATTTTTTTATTTTTATTTGATTTATTTTTTCACTGAACATAAAACATGTTTTTCTGGAACACCACAACGTCCGCTACCCGCAGGTACCTATCCAGTCATTACGCCACATCCTGTATTATAAATGAAAAATTTCGAAACCAGCTTTCATTATTTGTTCATTAAAAAAAACCTGAAAAGATGAGAATGGAAGCCTTCTTTTAGACGAGCTTTTACTCATACGTACTTAAGAAAAAATAAATTCTCTTATTGTTTGACCCATGGTATTCTGTGCAGTAACAGATTAAAAATCTTGCCGCCAAAGAATGAAAGAATTTATTTTTTCTTAAGTACATTTATGTGAAAGCTCGTCTATAAAAATGTTTTTTTTTAATGTCGTTTTTCTTTTCAGTTTTTTTTTATGAACAATAGATAAAAACATGTTTAAATTTTTTTTTTTTATTTTCATTTTAACTTCAATTCTTTTCGAGCGATCGTTCTACTCACACCAGGGCTTTATCATTTTCACATACCATGTCGGTATTTTTCGAATTTTGAGCAGGAAATGGTCTCAATCGACAAGGTTCGACTCACTGATGACGAATCCGTCGAAAATTTCGAGTCTGTCAGTCCGTCCGGCCGTCCGTATACACGATAACTCTCGAACGAAACGACTTATAAACTTGAAAATTTCAGGGTAGGTTCCAATGTCGAATGCCGCGGTTAAGTTCGTTTTTGGGCAAAATTCGACCAGGGGTTCCGTAAATATGGCCGTTCGAAATTTTGTTCTCCTGATAACTTCAAAAAAACTTATTTGATCGAGGTGAAATTTTGCACTCAGATGGAGCATGTTCAAGTTACATGCGGAATTTTTTCTGGATCGCATGAACAGAACCATAGAAAACTATAACTTTCAAACGGAAAGGCCTAGAGACTTGAAATTATCAGGGTAGGTTTAGATCTCGAATGTCGCATAAATATGGTCGTTTGGAATTCAGTTTTCTTGATAATTTCAAAACTACGGATTCGATCGTGGCGAAATTTTGTACTTCAATGTGGAACGATATACATATTGAAACTAAATTTTGTCCAGATCGCATGACCCGAACCAAAGAAACCATAGAAAATTATAGCTTTCGAACGGAAAGGTCTAGGGACTTGAAATTTTCAGGATAGGTGTGGATCTCGGGTGTCGTGTTCACTATCATCTATGAGCAAGATTAGACTAGGGGTTCCGTAAATATGGTCGTTTGGAATTTAGTTTTCTTAATAATTTCAAAACTAAGGATTCGATCGTGACGAAGTTTTGTATTTTAATGTGGAATGATATACATGTTGAAACTACATTTTGTCCAGATCGCATGACCAGAACCATATAAACCATAGAAAATCATAACTTTCGAACGGAAAGGCCTAGAGACTTGAAATTCTCAGGATAGGTGTGGATCTCGAATGTCGCGGTCACGTAATAAATTAGCAAAATTAGACTAGGGTTCCGTAAATATGGCCGTTCAAAGTATTTTTGAGCTCTCGTACTACTTACACGAGGGCTATATCATTTCGTCACGATTTCTGTATTTTTCGAATTTTGAGCCGAAAAGGGTCTCAATCGACTATGTTCGACTTACTGATGACGAATCCGTCGGAAAATTCCACCAGGGGTTCCGTAAATATGGCCGCTCAAAGTTTTGTTCCCCTGATTACTTGAAAACTACAGATTTGATTGAGATGAAATTTTGCACTCAAATGAAAAATGAGGTGTTCAAGCTACATGTGAAATGTTGTCCAGATCGCATGACCAGAACCATAGAAACCATAGAAAATTGTAACTTTTGAACGGAAACGCCTAGGGACTTGAAATTTTCAGGATAGGTGTGGATCTCGAATGTGGTGATCACGTTCATCTATGAGCAAAATTATACTAGGGGTTCCGTAAATATGGTCGTTTGAAATTTAGTTTTCTTGATAATTTCAAAACTACAGATTCGTTCGTGACGAAATTTTGTATACTAATGGAGAATGATATATTCAAGCCACATTTCTACAGATCACATGACCAGAGCCATAGAAACCATAGAAAATCATAACTTTCGAACGGAAAGGCCTAGGGACTTGAAATTTTCAGGATAGGTGTGGATCTGAAATGTCGCGTTCACGTTCATCAATGAGCAGAATTATACTAGGGGTGCCGTAAATACGTATTTGTATTTGTAAATTTTGTATTTTAATCGAGAATGATATATTAAAACAATATTTTGTCCAGATCGCATGACCAGAACCATAGAAACCATAGAAAATTGTAACTTTTGAACGGAAAGGCCTAGGAACTTGACATTTTCAGGGTGGGTTTGGATCGCGAATATCGCGGTCATGTTTATCAATGAGCATAATTAGACTAGGGGTTCCGTAAATATGGCCGTTCAAAATATTTTTTTCCTGGTAGTTTCGAAACTACTGATTGGATTGGAATGAAATTTTGCACCTAGCTGAGGAATAATTTATTCAAACTACGTGCAAAATTTTGTCCAGATCGCACCACCAAGACCATAGATACCGTAGAAAATTCTAGCGAATAATCGAAAAAAATTGATCACCTGAAGCACTGACATGAAGTCTGGAGTTTCGCCCAAGTTTCAGAATTTTTTTGACAGCTGTCGAAAATTCCTTCAATTGATTTCTAAAACTGGAAAATGCGAATCTACCTACAAGGTGCATATACGAGCGCTCAAAAGCTCCTGCCTTCACGGAAGTGCTTTTCTTTATTTTTTTTCGGAACAACTGATTGGTTTGGAATGAAACACATAGATGAAGAATAATGTATTCAAACTACGTGCGAAAATTTGTCCAGATCGCATTACCAAGACCATAGATATCCTAGAAAATTCTAGCGAATTATCGAAAAAAAAATTACCTTAAGCACTGACATGAAGTTGGTAATTTTTTTTGACAGCTTTCAAACAATTTTTCAATTGATTTCTAAAACTGGAAAATGCGAATCTACCTACAAGGTGCATGAACGAGCGCTCAAAAGCTCCTGGCTTCACGGAAGTGCTTTTTGTAATTTTTTATAGACAATTGGAAAAAGCTTGTTTCTACCGTTCAGTATTCATGATGTTGAATAACGAGTTCTTCGACCCCAAAAACTCAATTAATAAAAATTCAAAAATTTGTCCCTTTGAATCTTATAATAAACCCGCTACGTTCAATTATCCACAACAATCCAAGACCACATCGTCAGCAAATTAACAAACGACCATTGTGTCTAAACTGGAAGCCGCACTCTGACGACCCCTGGGTAATGGACATTGAGAATTCCACACCAAATAAAATTTCACTTCCCACCCCTAGTGGAACAATTATGAGTAAAATCATTATCTGAAATTGTACTGATTAGAATCGGGCATGCGTGGGGGTGAAAGATGGTCATCAGCTTCCCGAAAGTGAGTCCGTCACTGTTCAACAGAGTAGAGATGTTATCAAGAACCCCAGTGCTAAAAGCCTTTTGGAGATTACATGTTAAAATAAGGGTAAGTAATTCGATTTATTCCCCGTCTTTGAATAGCGTCGTGCTACCCTATACACGAACGCCGAAGCGGGGGTGGTATCTGTCGTATAATGAAATGTTTAATTAACTTGAAAACAGAGGATTCAACACTGGTTATCTACGAGGGAGGTTGAATAATAACTTATCTCGAGTCCCAATGGCATCGCAGCTTATTAGATGCTTAATGATTGGAAATTATATCTCCAGTTATCGACATGATTCCCGGAACGAACAGCGAAATCGGCAACAAACGAAAACGAACGAATTGAGGGAGAGATTCTTCTTATTTTGCTCATCACCTGCAGCATCCTACAGGTAGCTCGAGGCTAATAGGTCTTGAGCTCGAATGGTTTTTCTTGACCACCAAATCCCAATAATCATTCCGATGGTCCTGTTTGCATCGTACAATAATTTCATATTCCTTTTCTGTGTTTTCTTCAATAAATTTACCCTATAGCCTTCATCTGTTATTATTTATGTGAGGGTTTTTTGCGACATCGACGAAGCGATCAGAAGGGATGAAAAACGCTGGTAAAGAATTTCAATATTGATCCGAGTTGGGTTTCTACGAGAAAGTTAATGCGATATTGCAATCGGCGTTGAAACGTCGAAAATATTAATGTCATCCATTGGAAAACTTATAAAATATGTAATGGGGCGTAAACGATCCGATGCAAAACTACAGCTTAGGGTGAAAATCAAATTACATAGATGAAACACATTGTGAAGTTATAATTCATTGGAATCCTGAGTAGACCAATTGTGTTACTAGAGATTTTTATTTCCCTTCTATTGTTGCCAGTCGATCTGAGCGGCTGCCTCGAAATAAACCGGAAATTTATTGTCATTTATACATGGAAGCTGTAAGAGTTTTCCAGTCACCGGTAAAAATTAATGTTCTTCAGTTCAACACAAATTAAAAACTTTGAATAATAAGAATTTGCGAGAATAACTTTCGAAACGATGAAGTGCCTCAATAAAAGTTTCCCGCTCCAATAAAATTAATCTGGCTAAAGGGCTTTTCACGTAATTTTCCCGATATTGACATTTCCTAATTATGTTTTACGAGTAGTTCTGAACTTCCACAACAATCTTTAATCCCCATCTCTTACATTGAAGCCCCCTTTTTCAATCCAATTTGTAGCAGAAGGTGGTGTATTTCCGCGATGTTTTGAGTAAAACAGTAATTCACATCTCATTTCCGCCCAACCCCAGTTCAATTTTGGACCTCAAAAAACTAAATATTTTTTCAATGATAAACGTTTGAAACCCTACATGAAATGTTTCCAGTTCACGTATTGACTAGTGTAGAATTCAAATAAGGAACCATTTTTCGCAACTGTAGACCGTTTTCGACTTATTTAGTCTCATCAGTACAGTTATAACGATGATAAAATTCGGTGTCGGGGGCGGAATGCTTTAAAACGAATCAGAGCGTGGATCAGAGAAAATTTCACCACCAACGCCACCTGTCCACCACAACAGCAACCTTCCCCACTTCTCTGCAGGTTCACGAAAAGAACCAAACAACAACCATGTGGCACACACAAACCTCGCGATATACTGTCCCATGTGAAAGTTTAAGCTAATCAACCTTATTCGAGTCCGAATAATTGATTAGTGTAGAATTGAAAAATTTCAAACTCATTCGAGAAAATATCATATCTGGATTTTCGAACGGCACAAGAAATTCAAGATTATCAGCTTCCTCTCCTACAATTATGAACGCGATCGAGTTATGAATGGGGAAATCTGGAGACATCCAGCGAGCTCCTGTCTAGAAATGAAAAACGCTCCCCTTAGGAGTCTTCATTAGCAAATGTTCCGAAATATCAATTGATTAATGTGTATAATAATTGAATCATAAGGCTCGAATATAAAAAAGCATGATCAGATGCATTTTTTTTTATAGAGCTCCGAGAAAGTTTTCGGTGACAGTTCGCAAAGAAGGGTGGTTTATTTGAATGGATGTGTCGAAGGGGACGGAGCGTAGACTCGACCACAGTTGAGAAGTGATTTAATATAGGAGAAAGGGACCTAATTTAATATCTAGCCCCTCTGTTAAAAGTTACATCACAAAAGGCCATCATAGTAATGAAGAAATAGTTCTGACTCAATTTACGCGTTTTCTGTTGAATAGCGGATTTTCCATTCGATCGGATATGTACTGAAATACTTTTCTGTTTGTGAAAACTATCTCCAGTTTCGGTGCGGAAGCGTTTCAAAGTTGTTCACGGAATGAAAGTAGCTAGATAAAAAAATGCAAAATTATTAAACACTACGTGAAATTCAGGAAGATGAAAAAAATAGAATAATGATAAATGTAACAAATATTTTCGCTTCTGAGAATGTGTGCTTCGATTCCATCTTGCCATAACGACTTTGAAAATGAAATGAATCCTAGGAAAATAAAATAAATTCTACAACAAAAATTACGAAAAGCACTGCCGTGAAGGCAGGAGCTTTTGAGCGCTCGTACATGCACCTTGTATGTAGATTAGCATTATCCAGTTTTAGAAATCAATTGAAGGAATTTTCGACAGCTGTCAAAAAAATTCTAAAACTTAGGCGAAAATCCAGACTTCATGTCAGTGCTTCAGCTGACCAATTTTTTTTCGATAATTCGCTAGAATTTTCTACGGTATCTATGGTCTTGGTGGTGCGATCTCAATCCAATCAGTAGTTTCGAAATTATCAGGAAAAAAATATTTTGAATAGCCATATTTACGGAACTCCTAGTCTAATTTTGCTCATTGATGAACGTGGCCGCGATATTCGCGATCCAAACCCACCCTGAAAATTTCAAGTTCCTAGGCCTTTCCGTTCAAAAGTTACAATTTTCTATCGTTTCTATGGTTCTGGTCATGCGATCTGGACAAAATATTGTTTTAATATATCATTCTCGATTAAAATACAAAATTTCATCTCGATCGAATCCGTAGTTTCGAAATCATCGAGAAACCAAAATTTCAAACGACAGTATTTACGGAACCCCTAGTATAATTCTGCTCATTGATAAACGTGAAAGCGTCATTTCAGATCCACACCTATCCTGAAAATTTCATCATCATTCTCCATTAGTATACAAAATTTCGTCACGATCGAATCTGTAGTTTTGAAATTATCAAGAAAACTAAATTTCAAACGACCATATTTACGGAACCCCTAGTATAATTTTGCTCATAGATGAACGTGATCACGACATTCGAGTTCCACACCTATCCTGAAAATTTCAAGTCCCTAGGCGTTTCCGTTCAAAAGTTACAATTTTCTATGGTTTCTATGGTTCTGGTCATGCGATCTGGACAAAATTTCACATGTAGCTCGAACACCTCATTCTCCAATTGAGTGCAAACTTTCATCTCAATCAAATCTGTAGTTTTCAAGTAATCACGGGAACAAAACTTTGAACGGCCATATTTACGGAACCCCTGGTGGAATTCTGCCCATTAACGAACTTAACCGAGGCAGGCTCAAAATTCGAAAAATATAGACATCGTGACGAAATGATATAGCCCTCGTGTAAGTAGTGTAGTACGGGCGCTCAAAACGAAAACCTCCCACCTCCATTTCATGGCTTGAATGTTCAATTAACCTCTGTTATACAGAGATAATAAACTTATATCTTCGAGCGAGGGCTGATTTTCCAGGGTGTGATGGGGGTAATTACCCTCCCCAGGAGTATCAGAAACTTGAAAAAAAGTAGAATGGATTTTTCTTTGTTTGTATTTTTAACTCGAAATATTTTATGTATTATTTGTTTTTGTTTTATTACCCCTCCCACGAAAAAAGCTTTATCCGCCCTTGTCTTTGAGGAGCCTGCTGCCTGAATGAACTGGTAGAATGGCCGACCAGCGCATCGTTCCAATGCATTGTATGTTAATCCTATATTCGGCGAATGATTTCCCGAATCTGTATATCGAAATCTCGAAAGATTTAATAAATTTATTTTTCTACTCTTATATGTCCATAATCAGTTTCATAATGAGATCCATAATAATATTTCGAAATTCTCCGAAAATGTTTTGATTGCTTATTTTCAAGAATTGATGGAAACTATGAAATCATCTAGTACATAGACACGTTATTCAATAATAAAATCTTTGGTAAATATACATCATAATATAGAAATTTCAAATATAAGAAACCACAAGGGTAAATTTTTACTTCCACGCCCACTCGTAAAAAAATTTCAACAAATTTTCGAATTGTAACCAGCTGTGTATCAGAATGGAAGCAGAAATAAAAAATTAAAAAATTCGAAAAAATGATCAGTTAATTAAGATGGGCGAACCTGAAGCCGGGACTGAATCCAATTTAAACGTCCATAGTTGCCAATTTCGTCGCTTAATCGGTGTAATGATGATAAACAATCAGATGCTTCGAAATCACTATTTTCCTAATGTTTTTTTGAATTCTCACCCACCCAGCACCCCTGTTCAGTGATCACTACCGATCACGTTCAAAAAATTTGAATAAAAACTAGTTTGCCATCATTGAAAACCACCAAGAATCATTCTAGAATTTCACTGAAAAATAGTTACAAATTAAAATTACGATAGATAAGTTCGTTAGTTGCACACTAATAACAGTAATAACACAAGGATCTTTCTATACTGAGCAATAAACTACGACGCATTTAATTATCAGATGTTTGTCTCGAATCTGGGTTATCGCCGCGCATAACGTTGCCACGTTGTTTACCTTCATTTAAAATGAAGAGTGTAGTACGGATAACCGATATTATAAAATTCTTCGGATAGGTTTGATCGAAAGGAACTATAGATGTCCTGAAAACACGTGTCGCATATTTTGTGCCCTTTGAAAGCATGAAATATCAATTCATTTTAAGAATTGTTTCAACACTGTCCTAACTCAACCTAACCTAACCTAAATATTGATTCATTTCAAGAATTGTTCCAACACTGTCCTAACGTAACCTAACCTAAATATTCATTCATTTCAAGAATTGTCTCAACACTGTCCTAACTTAACCTATCTTAACCTAAATATTGATTCATTTTAAGAATAACTAAAAAAAATTTAAGATATTTTCCCCTGAACAAATAAAAACGTTTATCGACGAAGCATACCAGCATACGATGAAGAGTTTTTATTTATAGAAGTAAGTACATATCTACCAACATTACATTTGAAAAAATTTTGTCAAGAATATATTGTCCATTCGATTCATGCATGATATATTTCATTAATTTTGAGGAAACTTGGTAAGTTACCTCGTGGCAAAGCGGGCTAAGGCATTAGATTTGAACTAGACCACAGTATGAGAGGCAGGTTTCAAGCTAGCCTAGGTCATTCTGCATCTTATTTCATTTTTTCTTTTTTCTTCATTTCTTATTGTTGTATTTTGTAAATAAATTTTATCGTTTCAGGTAGTAATGATTTTTGGAATAATGGGAGTGTGTCGAAGGCATGAACTACATGACCTAAAATGTGAGAATGTCAGAGATATGACTGGAATCTCAATTGTTGATGTGTAAGAAACTAAAACAAAAGTTCAACGAACATTTACTGCCGAAAATTTACCCCACCCCATTTTTTTCTCGTTAATTATTTCAATGTAAAATGCACAATTCAAAACATTTGTATTAATAGATTTAGTTATTATAAGGGAAGCAAATAGCAACATATTTAAATCTGCCTGATCCGAATTTATATACAGGGCAACCGTATTAGTTGATGAAGGTAGTGATATTACTGCATTAAAACGTCATGGTGGCTGGAAATCAATTCAGTGGTGAAAGTCTACATTGAAAGTTGGGTTCAGAATAAAAACAGCATTTCCAATAAAATATTGAACTCTATTGAGACTAGCAATAATGAAATAAATGTAAATATTCGTTCCACTTTCCATCAGTGGGACCTGTAATAAACTTTTCAAAATGCACAATAAATAATCTTGATATTTTTAAGGAATCAGATAACAGGCAATTATAACGTTCAAAATAAATATAAATAGAATGTTCATAGTTTTCCTATGTCCATGGTAATACCCGAGGTAATACCATTAATGACAATTTTGTAGAATTTTTTATAGAAATACGAGTAATTACTGTTATTGGGTTTAATACAAGTATAAATATAATATTTACAGTTCTTCCTTATTTATCGGGTGAAAAAAATAGCGTATGCAACCTATCATGTAATGGTTATTAATACACTCGCATAAACCATACGAAACTCGCCTTCGGCTCGTTTCGTATCGCAGTAAATGCAGGTGAATACGTGAATCAATAAAATCATAACATGATCGTTGCATAATAAACTATTTGTTATGACCTTAAACCTTAGAAACCAAATCAATCTACGACAACGTTAAAAAAACATGGACGAACAAAGAATCATATATGAGGATCGAATTATATACGATATGCGGATATGCCGAAGAAAAGCGCATCGTTTCACATATCACATGTCAGAAATCAATACATTCAATCGGCTATACGTTAAAAGCTTTCCCAAACAAAATATCCGTCCGCCGAGAGCCGATACGTGGAATATGAAAACAAAACAAATTGGCGAGGCAACAACGCGACGCGACGCACTATAAACGTGCCGACGCTCTGCAGAATCACTATATTTCTGCGATAACACCCAATTTTATGTAGATATTTCTTCCCTATGCACAAAAAGTGAATTCGTTTTGATTTTTCATTATTTCGCGAATACACTTAAAGTTGTAGCTGTGCCCATCCCTAGTCCACGACTGAAGTTCCGAATTTGTTCGAACGATACTTTCAGCGCAGCATAAATCATTTTCATAAATGCAATCTATTATGTCGTAATGCTGAACGCTAACCTATATAGCTGATGTAGGAGCGTTTATTAAAGCATCGAATGTTCGGAACTGAAAATGACTTTCCATTGGTGCAATCGGGTTAGAAGCTGTAGATGACGTTAATGGGGAGAGTGGAAACAGAGCGGACCTGAGCCGAAGATAGGAGTGCTCTGCATATCATTAATCTTAATTAAAGTTGAATTTAGTTATCTCCCATGTATACCGATGTCTATTAGTAACGCATTTCATGAGAAAATGGGTCCGAAGATCCGTTAATTACGACGCTCATTTCTCTTGGTATGAATCAACCCACAAAATGTTGGATTTGTCTATGGAACATCGACCTACTATGAAGGACTCCAGCTCTTGCATGATAAATTTCTGATATCATTCTGGCCACTGCCAACATTCTTCTGACCATATAACGAACCCCAACGAACTATAATTTTGGCACAAAAATAATTGAATTCCATTGAAAATCTTGAAGAAATGAAGTGAGTATTTGAAGACATTTCTTTTCAACAATTAATCAATGAAACAAAATTTGTTTGGTCAAAAACTTTCAATGAATTTTTTCAAATAAAATTAGTTAAAAACTATAATTTTGGCACAAAATTGATTGAATTTTATTGAAAATCATGTAAAAACAAAGTAAGTAGGCATTTGAAGACATTTCTTCTCATCAATTAATCAGTGAAACAAAATTTGTTTGGTCAAAAAATTTCAATGAATTTTTTGACGAGTGTAAAGAATTTTCAAATAAAATTAGTTGAAAACTATAATTTTGGCACAAAATTAATTGAATTTTATTGAAAATCATGTAAAAACAAAGTAAGTAGGTATTTGAAGACATTTCTTCTCATCAATTAATCAATGAAACAAAATTTGTTTGGTCAAAAAATGTCAATGAATTTTTTGACGAGTGTAATGAATTTTCAAATAAAATTAGTTGAAAACTATAATTTTGGGACAAAATTAATTGAATTTTATTGAAAATCATGTAAAAACAATGTAAGTAGGTATTTGAAGACATTTCTTTTCAACAATTAATCAATGAAGCAAAAATTTGTTTTGTCGAAAAATTTCAATGAATTTTTTCACGAATGTATGTATTTTCAAATGAAATTAGTTGAAAACTATAATTTTGCACAAAATTAATTGAATTTCATTAACAATCTTGTAAAAACAAAGTAAGTAGGTATTTGAAGACTTTTCTTTTCAATAATTAATCAATGAAACAAAATTTGTTTGGTCAAAAAATTTCAATGAATTTTTTCACGAGTGTAATGAATTTTCAAATAAAATTAGTTGAAAACTATAATTTTGGTACAAAATTAATTGAATTTCATTCAAAATCTTGTAAAAACAAAGTAAGTAGGTATTTGAAGACATTTCTTCTCAACAATTAATCAATGAAACAAAATTTGTTTGGTCAAAAAATTTCAATGAATTTTTTCACGAGTGAAATGTATTTTCAAATAAAATTAGTTAAAAACTATAATTTAGCACAAAATTAATTGAATTTCATTAACAATCTTGTAAAAACAAAGTAAGTAGGTATTTGAAGACATTTCTTTTCAACAATCAATCAATGAAACAAAATTTGTTTGGTCAAAAAATTTTAATGAATTTTTTCACGAGTGTAATGAATTTTCAAATAAAATTAGTTAAAAACTATAGTTTCGGCACAAAATTAATTGAATTTCATTGAAAATCTTGTAAAAACAAAGTAGGTAGGTATTTGAAGACATTTCTTCTCAACAATTAACCAATGAAACAAAAATTTGTTTTGTCGAAAAATTTCAATGAATTTTTTCACTAGCGTAATGTATTTTCAAATAAAATCAGTTAAAAACTATAATTTTGCACAAAATTGATCAAATTTCATCAACAATCTTGTAAAAACAAAGTAAGTAGATTTGAAGACATTTCTTTGAACAAACTATCAATGAAAAAAATTTGTTTCGTCAAAAAATTTCAATGAATTTTTCACGATTGTAATGAACTTTGAATAAAATCAATTAAAAACAAACATGGAAATAACTCAAAAATGTGTTAGAAAAAATTATTCATCTTAACTTCAATAGTAATTGATTGATTAACTTCAGAAATTTGATAATACACTATTCTGTTTTTGGAGAAATTCGAATTGAATTGCAATTTAAATAAAAATCAATTAAAAAATTTATGAAAATTAAATCTGATTCATTAAACAATAAAGAAAATAATTACTTTTGAGGTTAAAATGAATTATATGTTTCAAAAAACTTCAGAGCAAATTCAAAATTTTTGTATTCAATTAATTTTTAATTAATATCAAATATTTAAAATTTCTATTTTTTTTTCGAAAATTCAGTCGCATTCTGTTCTTAATGTTGAAGAATCGATTCAAAAAAATTTACTTGAAATTTTAAATAATTTTTATCAATACTGATCTACTGCATGTATATGTAGGTATATAAAAATTTGCCGAACATTTAATAATTTCATGAATTTACTATATACCCAAAATAATGGACTCTTTTAATTCCGTTTTATTTTCTGGTGGAAATTTTTAGAGTTCCCATAATCGAATACACCATCAAATTGGTTTACTATAATTAAATACCACATCAAAAATGGTAATAATTTTATGAATAAAGGAAGATATTTATAAATAACCAATTATATCTGAAGAAATTTCAATACCCATTAATTGTTTATATAAAATTCTCTGAAATTTATTGAATATTGATCTTTATGCGGTTTCAAGAAATATTAACATTAAGTATAGGTAAACTTGCATGAAATGAATTGATTTTTGTATTCAATTGATTCTTGATTAAAATAAAAATCTTTTCTACAATTGCAATCCTTTTTTACGAAAATTCAAATATTGAAATTAATGCGCATTTCGTTTTTAATGTTGAAAAATCCCCCCCAAAAAAAAGAATTGAAGTTATAAACAACTTTTATGAAAACTGACCTACTATATATCTACCTGCAGGTAGAGGGCATTGTGCCCGTTATGGCGGTCCAGAAAAACAAAAATAAGTTAAAAAAAAATAAAGAGCAAAACGTGAAATTTGAGTTGAATCTTTGTTTGACAAAAACTATGCATGCGCCCCAAAAATCATAGTTCACATTCGATAGCGCATTTTTCCAGGAATACTATCCAAAAAACAGATTGAAAAAATTACTTCTCTTGAAGCCTTGCCACCAAAAAGAATGGCAAAGGGTGTAATTTTTTTTTAATTTTCGAAAATGTTGAATATCTCGAAAACATAAAACATATATTTCTGGGCCGCTACAACGTCCTCTATCGTTTCCGTTTTATTTTCAGGTTAAGACATTTTAGGGTTGCTTTTATTGAATACCCCATCAAAAATGATAATAATTTCATGGACAACAACAACAAAGAAAAATATTCATGAATAACTATAATTACATAGCAATTCTAAAACCTTGATTGATATCTGGAAAAAAAATCATGATATTCTAATCAATTAATTTGAACAATTGAGTTACAAATCAAACCATTTCAATACATAAAAAGTTATATGTACCTACATACAGGCCAAAAACATGACCTTTTTTTTTTGTTGAAAATATCTACTCCTGAATGCAACCCTGTCGTTTGTT
Organism: Aphidecta obliterata; assembly: GCA_963966015.1. Taxonomy (NCBI): domain Eukaryota; kingdom Metazoa; phylum Arthropoda; class Insecta; order Coleoptera; family Coccinellidae; genus Aphidecta; species Aphidecta obliterata. The sequence goes on from OZ014436.1 coordinate 11,707,970, forward strand.
GGATGACTACACGGCCTATTATAGACAAAGAATTCCGAAATTTTTAAAATAATGGATGTTCACCGGATAAGTTTCGGTTTAGTAGATATATTTTTTTTAATTATTTTTTAATTTTTTCTAAATTTTTTAATCTCGTCCAGCAAAATTCGAATAACTTATTTAAAAATCAATGATCATTACCTTTTCAAAGCGATATTTCACAGATTTCATAAATATTTAGTTAACATATCCGAATTAATGACAAATATTGAATTGATGAGGCACATCGAGGGAGGGGATTGGGTAATCGTTCGAGTGGTGTAAAGGGGTGGAGAATCGTCCTGAGAGGGGTATATGTATGTTCGGATCAGGTTTACCGGTAAAAGATCGGGATTACGGATGAGACGTGAGGTACTCAAAGGCACCTTCCACCGCTAACATGTTTTGTGCTAGTAAAATATCTTCAGATTGAGTCTCATGTATACTACGATAATACGCGCAGGATGGGGGAAAAGGCGGGCTGTGAAACAATGGCGGGCGTTTCTACGGATTGGCGCTCCCACCAATCACGGCGGTAGGACCTCCTTTCAACCAATGAAAAAAGCATTAATCTCCTTTAAAAATAAAGCAGAATACTTGCACGCAGGGATGAAGGGCGGCCAACCCTGCCGTGCAGGCCAGAATAATGAACTTTAACAGTAGCACATATTTAACATGCACTACAGTTCATACAACTCCCCACTCTGTTAAGCCTCGCCCACCGTCTCACCTAGCATTACTTCGGGGTGTCCGTCAGCAACGGATGACAGCTCTACTACGGTGGCTGCTGGTCGGTGACACTTACATACATTCCAATCCGGGACAGTCATCATTCGCGATCTCAGTGCGGTGCTTGTGATGTGTAGTTTCGAACACGTGGTCGCGTGATCCGACAAGAAGGACCAGCCGACGCGTTGATCGCGTCCTACTCCTCAGCCACGGCGTCTCCATCGGCAATGACACAACACAGTGACGCTTCTAGTGATCGCTCTGAAGTATCGGTAACACCACCACCTCCGGTTTCGAAAATGTTAGAATTCGCCAGTCATCAGAATCTGAGCTTTTTGAACTTGGAACATCGCAATATGCTAGCTGCACCTTTGGCGGCCCTACATTCGATGACGGAAATGAAAGCCCAACAGCACCTAAGTCCAGACCATCTGCACCATCAGGATAAGCACGATTCGGACGTCATGCTGGAGCGTACAAATTTACATGTAGAACGCTCCGGTTTGGCGTCTCGCAGTCCTTTAGGCGGCAACAGTAACAGTTCACAAGGAGCGAATCCTCACGGCATTGACCATATTCTGTCGCGGCCAACGCAGGTCACAGCTGGCCCTCTCCATTTCCCCCATAGTCTTGGCTTTTCCCAAAATTCTCTAGGGATGGCCTCCAATAGCCAAAGTGCGACAAACGCCGGCCTTAGAGGCTTCAATATTGCGGCAGCTGCTTTCTTCCACCACCACGCCGCCAATTCTGTGAACAAACCGCCGGTTGAACTTTCGCGAGGTACCAGCGGACTCTACTGGCCAGGCTTCCAAGGACTCGTCGCAAACCCCATGGCATGGAGAGATCGCCTAAGCAGCAGTAAGTCTTAGTTTGTAGTTTATACCGTTCTCCTATCTTCTTAAGGTGATGCTGAGCATGATATCTAAAATTTTCACCAGAAGATGTCCAAACGTCTTCTCCTAGTTACATTAGAAAACTATTTCACTGTTTGCTCATCAACATGGACAAAATTCATGGTATGATCTAGAAATGGAATAACATAAAGCATCATTAGAAATAGTTTGGTCAAGAGTAAGACAACTTTATCGGATGTCCGATTGACCTCGGTCTTTGTAGGTATTGTTCAAACAGCGAAGATCATCGGAGATTAGATTACTAGAGACCATGAAGTATTTGTTTCATAAACCGAGCAAATAGCTTACGATAGGTTTGGCGACGGGTATACGGTATTTGTTGAGGGAATTAGGGTCGCAAGGTAAACGGTGCGAAAACGTGAAATCATCAACACGTGATGGTAATGTCACCGGTGAAATTAGTTCGTATGGTTGATCAATAGCCTTACAGGATATCAATGTGGACTTTATTTTCGCCCTTGATGTTCATTGAAACAGCGGATGTTCCGGGAAAAAACTTACCCTCATACCTATTGCTCTCATTCTGCTGGTAAAGCTCTATCAGTACTGAAAGAATCCGTGAACTGCCAATGGTAATTTTTCGAATTGGACGTTCAGAAGCGACTGGAAACTGCTTCTGTCTCCGACAAATTTTTCAATTCTCTTTTTTTTGCCAAACTACTGAACTACAATCAACATGCTCTAATGTGAAAACATTTCCACTAAAGAGATCAATGTACATAGAAAATTAAGATTGGAAACGGATATTTCATTGAATTTCTCGTAGAACCCTTAAAAAAAAATCTGTCCGTCCGTCGTCCAGGTTAATTGCGAGAAGAAATATACAGATAATGCAATAACGTTGCAATAGCAAGTAGTTAAAAATATTGTGTTAATATTTTTGAAAAATTTGAAAATCACAGACACCCCTGTCAGTTAAGTCTTATCGAAATCAGTTTTACGAATAATTTCAACTTATAAAATCGATACTTAGCAAAATAATATGAAATATATCAAATTTATCATATCAGAAAAACTCGATTTTCTTTTTACGTGGAACAGATGTAAACCTGAAATTTTATTACCCGGTTTGCACCTCTAAATCGTTATATTTTACGACAATGACGACAATGCATGTCAGATTTTGACAAATTCACGTAAAGTTCTGAAAACCTGAGAAGAAAAAATTACGAAAAGCACTGCCGTGAAGGCGGGAGCTTTTGAGCGCTCGTACATGCACCTTGTGGGTAGATTCGCATTCTCCAGTTTTAGAAACCAATTGGAAAGATTTTGACAGCTGTCAAAGAAAATTTCAAACCAACGCGAAAATCCAGACTTCACGTCAGTGCTTCGGTGACCATTTTCTTTTTCGATAATTCGCTAGAATCTTCTACGATAACTATGGTCTTGGTAATGCGATCTGGACAAAATTATACATTATTCTTCATATATGTGCGAAATTTCATTTCAATCCAATAAGTATTTTCGAAATTATCAGAAAAAATATAGTTTGAACGGCAATATTTACGGAACCCCTAGTCTAATTTGGCTCATTGATGAAAGTGATCGCGAAATTCGCGATCCGAACCTAATCCTGAAAATTTCAAGTCCCTAGGCCTTTTCGTTCGAAAGTTATGATTTTCTATGGTTTCTATGGTTCTGATCATACGATCTGGAAAAAATGTAGCTCGAATATATCATTCTCAATTTAAATACAGAATTTCGTCAGGATCGAATCCATAGTTTTGAAATTATCAAGAAAACCGAATTTCAAACGACCATATTCACGGAACCCCTAGTCTAATTTCGCTCATTAATGAACGTGAGCGCGAAATTCACGATCCGAACCTATCCTGAAAATTTCGAGTCCCTAGGCCTTTCCGTTCGAAAGTTATAATTTTTTATGGTTTCTATGGTCCTGATCATGCGATCTGGAAAAAATGTAGCTCGAATATATCATTCTCAATTTAAATACAAAATTTCGTCACGATCAAATCCATAATTTTGAAATTATCAAGAAAACTGAATTTCAAACGGCCATATTTACGGAACCCCTAGTCTAATTTTGCTCATTGATACATGTGAACGCCACATTCACGATCCACACCTATCCTGAAAATTTCAAGACCCTAGGCCTTTCCATTACAAAGTTATAATTTTCTATGGTTCTGGTTATGCGAGCTGGACAAATTTCTGCATGTAGCTTGAGTACGTAATTATCCATCTGAGTGCAAAATTTCACCTCGATCGAATTACTATTTTCGAAGTAATCAGAAAAACAAAATTTCGAGCGGCCATATTTACGGAACCCCTGGGCGAATTTTACCCAATAACGATCTTAACCGCGGCATTTGAGATTCGATCCTACCCTGAAAATTTCAAGTTTCTAGGACATTCCGTTCGAGAGTTATCGTGCTTACGGCCGGACGGCCGGACGGACGGACAGACTCGAATTTTCCGACGGATTCGTCATCAGTGAGTCGAACTTAGTCGTTTGAGACTATTTTCGGCTCAAAATTCGAAAAATACAGACATCGTGACGAAATGATTTAGCCCTCGTGTAAGTACGAGCCCTCAAAAACGGATTGTACTGACGCTAGGAAATCTTTGAAAATCATCGTGCAAAAATTTACTACTCTTATTGTTTCGATTTGACATGATATGACACTGTAGCGATACTATTGAACTTAAGATTTTGAAACGAACCATAGAATGTTTGAGCCAAACCGGCCGTCAGTGTGACAAATAATGTCATTCTATTTTTATAAACGTCAAAGAATAAACATGAATTTTTATTGACCTGGTGGCACCTCTAAATCGGTTTATATCAGATTTCGACAAATTTACGTTAAATTCTGAAAACCTGAGAAAAAAAAGTAATATTGTATTGAGGCTGGAAAATCTTTCAAAATCATCACACAAAAATTTACTACCATCTATTATTGTTTCGATTTCACACTATGCGACACTGTAGCGAGACTATCGTACCAAAAATCATTGAACCAACCGCAAAATCTGTGAACCAAACCGGCCGTTGGTGTGACAAATAATGTCATTCTATTTTTATAAACGTCAAGGGATGGAATCACGGAAAATATCAAATTTGTCAACGCCAGATCAGGAACACTCGACTTCATTTTCACGTGGAACAGCTCTGAACCTGAAGTTTTATCAACTCGGTTATACCTCTGAATCGGTTAATGTCAGATTTTGACAAATACACGTGAAATTCTGGAAACCTGAGAAAAAAAACGTAATATGGTATTGAGGCTGGGAAATCTTTGAAAATCATCACACAAAAATTTACTACTATCTATTGTTATTTCGATTTCACACGATGCGACTCTGTAACGAGACTATCGAACTCAAGATTATGAAAAGATCCACAGAATCTGTGACCCAAACCGGCCGTTAGTATGACAAATAATGTCATTCTAGTTTTGTAAACTGCAAGATATGGAATCACGGAATATATCAAATTTCTCAACGCCAGATCAGAAACACTCGATTTTCTTTTCGTGTGGAACAGCTATCTCTGAATTTCGATTGAACTCATTCAATAATTATGTAAACGCAATCATCGAACTTAACCGGCGCATTCAGACCTCGAACGTTCCCTGAAAATTTCGAATTGCTAAGCATTTTGTCCTGAAAATCATCGTGTTTACGGACGGAGGGACATAATTGAATTTGACCTGGAATTTTTCGAGCCTAATCCAATCGCAAAATTCTCCTGTTCTTGTTACCTGAATCATTTCATTTTTGCATAGACGAGAGACCAAAAATATTATCGCGAATTCGCAAATTCCCAAAAGGGTTCGCCCCCGTTCAAAATACATGTTTTCCCGAATAAGTTCGAAAAAAATACGAGGCACACTGACGTGCTAACTGGTCGAAGTTAATCAGTGGAATATCCTGGGTAGTTTGATTATAGGTGGATTTGCGCCCCCCTTTCGTAACGATCGTAATGGGGTGCTTTTATAGTTCCAATTAAAAGATACGCAAATTGGTGCGGCAAAACATGATCGCGATAGGCATAAACTGTTCTATAGGGTGAGATGAACGCCATAAATTTCAATATTAACTCATTGTGATATAAATTTACGACTTGGTGCAAGAACAATCATTTCTATATCGTGAAATGTTGATGAAATTAAACGAAATGAGATGATGCCACTCTTGACTCGCTGTTGTCTATTTATTTCCATATTGCATCTGTTCATTGGATTCGAACCGGAATTTCGATTCATTTTCCCACACGGCGTTCGGAACCGGCTCGTAACTGAACTAAAACGGCCGACAAATTGTTTCGGACTGGTTCCGAATCCTAAAACCATAAAACAGTCAACACCATTTATTTTGGCATATACGCTGATTAAATTTCTAAGACATTAAGAGCAGTACTTTCTATACTGTGCTACTGGACGCCAGAGAGACCACAAGACGGCAGGATCGTTTATTGACGCTTCTAGCCCTTAGAGCTCGATATTCCACCACAAGGGCAGTTGCGAACTGGGTGGTTCGATGCCGTCGGAACGATGAGGAGACAGTTTTTCGTCTTTTGGACTCTTTTATACCGTCCCCATCTTGTGCTACTCCTGACTCCAGAGGTAGTCATTCATGTTACTAGTTTCGAATCGATCCCTTTTTGTTAGAAGGTTTTAAACTAGTGACAGACGAGTTGCAATAAACCTGTTTTATGTCGAAACAAGTCCTATCCACGAAAGGATACCCAAGAGTAGCAGAAAGCTGGGTTCATGAAACTCTGAACTATCGTCTGGTGAAGTTAGCAAGGGATGGCAACAATTTGGGAAAAAATTTGGAAACATAGTTGCAGGAGGGAACTATATAAATTTAATTAAGACCACTTTGCTCTATGTCGGTAATAAACAGTTATCTGAAGTGTTTGTCGTATAACAGCCAACATGGTGGCTTCTGCCGAGGTAAGGCATTATAACTGGCAACTCCGCTAATTGAAGACCCCTGCACTGAATTACTTGTTCATCGCAGCTACATTTAACGGTCTGTCATGTTACTGTTCTGCCGTTCTATCTGCTTTTACGGCTTCTATGCTCTCTATAAATTCCCCACCCCTCTTGCTATACTGCAATTTGATCATATTTTGACACAATTGGAGTCGACCACTTAATTTCAGGAAGGGGGAACATACATCAGCCCATTTGTGCGATGAAATTGTTCCGTCTATTGAAACCGTTCCGGAGTTCCGCGGCAGTTAAACGGGGATGCGTTTCCACCCTCGCCGACAATCAAAAACGGAAATTTCTCCTAGCAACGTCTTCTTCGACTATCACTGGAACTAGTCCAAAATCAAACCTTCGGCAATAATGATTTTTATCAGTTCAATTTGGCTGTATAGCATTGTTTGCACTTTTCATAATCAATTCGTTATCAATATTTAGAGTGCGTTGTACCTTCGAATATGTGAATGATTAAAGGAAAACGTCCCTACAGCATATGTGTTTCTTCATTAGTCTAGTTGATCCGTTCATATCAATACTAATTTCGTTATCGCCGAATGAGCGGCACATATGTTAAAGGCATTATTACATCGTATATCAACCGTACAAGTATAGGTGATTGTGGTCGGTAGACTAGTGGAGATCGAGTTCCACTCCTCCTGCTCCCTCCAAACCAACCCTCTGGAAACGTTGGCGTAATGACCGCTGACGTATGTGTTATTTGTTTGGCGCCATCTGGCGATCGCGTTATTAACTTGGCAAATCAAACATGCCCGAACATTAATTACTATGATCTGATAGCTGTCAGCTAATTTCAACTTCGTATCCCGGATCTTACCGGAACCACTGGTCTTTATTGTTCGTCGACATCAAACACCGGAAAAATCGCAGCGGAAAACTCACATCTTGTTTTCAAGAATCGCCTCAGTGACTTATTGGGTGTTTTCGCATTGGCATCCCTGCAGGAGTGTCATTTAGTTGAAATGAAATACTCGATATCAGATTAACACGAATACGCATTATTCTGATTTGAAATTATTAACATCAATAATAATCTTGAACAGAAAGAGAGGGAAAACTTTTTAACAAATTGACAACTGACACTAATGCCATATACAGCGTTAAGCTTTTTTTGACGGGTGCTAGAACTCGCCTGAAATTGATCATATAAAGTATTCAGTTTGAAAAAATTACGAAAAGCACTGCCGTGAAGGCAGGAGCTTTTGAGCGCTCGTACATGCACCTTGTAGGTGGATTCGCATTTTCCAGTTTTAGAAATCAATTGAAGGAATTTTTGATAGCTGTCAAAAAAATTCTAAAACCTAGGCGAAACTCCAGACTTCATGTCACTGCTTCAGCTGATCAATTTTTTTTCGATAATTCGCTAGAATTTTCTACGGTATCTATGGCCTTGGTGATGCGATCTGGACAAAATGTTGCCATATTTACGGAAGCCCTAGTCTAATGTTGCTCATTGATGAACGTGACTGCGATATTTGCGATCCAAACCCACCCTGAAAATTTCACGTTCCTAGGCCTTTCCGTTCAGAAGTTACAATTTTCTATGGTTTCTATGGTTCTGGTCATGCGATCTGGACAAAATATTGCTTTAATATATCATTCTCGATTAAAATACAAAATTTCATCTCGATCGAATCCGCAGTTTCGAAATTATCGAGAAAACAAAATTTCAAACGATCGTATTTACGGAACCCCTAGTATAATTCTGCTAATTGTAAAACGTGAACGCGACATTTCAGATCCAAACCCACCCTGAAAATTTCAAGTTCCTAGGCCTTTCCGTTCGAAAGTTATGATTTTCTATGGTTTCTATGGTTCTGGTCATGTGATCTGGAGAAATGTAGCTTGAATGTATCATTCTCCATTTAAATACAAAATTTCGTGACGATCGAATCTGTAGTTTTGAAAATATCGATAAAACTAAATTTCGAACGACCATATTTACGAAACCTTGAAAAAAACCTTGGAATTTTGCTCATAGATGAACGTCATCACGACATTCCAGAACCTCACCTATCCTGAAAATTTCAAGTCCCTAGGCTTTTCCGTTCAAAAGTTACAATTTTCTATGGTTCCTATAGTTCTGGTCATGCGATCTGGACAAAATTTCACTTGTAGCTTGAACACCTCATTCTCCATTCGAGTGCAAAGTTTCATTTTGATAGAATCTGTAGTTTCGAAGTAATCAGGAGAACAAAATTTTGAACGGCCATATTTACGGAACCCCTGGTGGAATTCAGCCCATTAACGAACATAACCGAGGCATTTGGGATCTAAACCTACACTGAAAATTTCAAGTCTCTAGGTTGATCCGTTCGAAAGTTATCGTGCTTACAACCGGACGGCCGGACGGACAGACTCGAATTTTCCGACGGATTCGTCATCAGTGAGTCGAACATAGTCGATTGAGACCATTTTCGGCTCAAAATTCGAAAAATAGAGACATCGTGACGAAATGATATAGCCCTCGTGTAAGTAGCACGAGAATTTATCGCCAATTTGTATATTCCCTTTCAACATCCATTAGGAGATTTTTTCTGAACGTTATAATTCTTGAAGTTCAAACTGAGGAGTGGAAAAATACTGATTGAAAGGATCCAATAAAAAAAATAGGGAGTTCACAAACTCACCAATAAAATTGGTTCAAATTGTTCACAGAAATTGTTCGAAATGGTCACCATTCGTTTGGTGTGCACAAAGTCTTGCTCGGCGTAATAACGAATTATTACATGCAGCAACTATCAGATCAGTTTGCTCACGAATAATGTCACAAGCATTTTAATACGTTGTTTTAGATCTTCAAAACTATTCTCTTTGGAAATGGTAGGAGAGAATTGCTCTTGTCCAAATACTTTACTGTGGCTCACTTGGACGACTCTGGCTATGGATCTTGTACTAACTGTTGCTGGTTCCTCAACTATTTCCAAAATCTGATGTCATTTGAGATGTCACAGGCCTTCCAACATGTGCTCCCCGAGATTTTTTTAAACAACCAGTATCTTCACATCTCTGCACCAAGTTTGTGAACATCCGCGAAGTTGGGCGATTTCTTAACGAGAATCTTTTTCGGTACAACCGGCACGCCGCACTGGCATTCTGATTGGATTCACCATCATTTAAAATCATATCAACAAGTCCATTATTTGAACAAACGTTAGGCATTTTTCTCCAACTTTGCGAAATTCGGAAAACACACAAAAATCATACGCTGTCTCAGACGATTTCTGTTCAACTGACCTCTCAGACCTCGATTATAAACACACATTTAGATCTCAATACGATCCTAAGTCAGATCCGGGCTGGGAATTTCTCAGATTCGCGGATAATTTTGGTTTCGAAATACTCGGCCCTGGTGAATATTTTATATGAACGAATTTTAGTATATCGACTTATTGTGATGAGTTCTATGGCTTATCAAAAAAAAGCCTCACCTTTGCTTTGAAAACACACACAGATGCCAACACAAATAAATTTGAGATGGCACCATTATATGGTGTTTCATTACAAAAAACCTTCAATTCAACAATACAAGTTTGTTCAGATTTGCCCCAAAGAATCTCCAACAGATCGAGCAATCAAATAAATTCCGAATCGAGCTTTGTACATACATCGAAGAAATCAGGACAAGAAGAAGAGCCTCCGGTCAGCCTTCGACAAATATTTACGGAGGTAATTGTCCCCACAATTCAACCCACCTTTTCGACCCCAGGAAATAACAGTGATCTTGATAATATCGACGTCATCCCCACAACGTTATTTGTACAGGATGTATCTTTCCAGGATCGGAAAGAAACAAACAAACATTGGTTGTTTGAAAAAACAAGGGACACATTTGAATCCATCAGGTCCAAACGAAATCTGGGGTGGGATTTCTTTGTCTTCGAATCGAATTGATAACATCACAGATGATTTAATTAAAAGCCATCCCTCAAAGAAGAAATGAAACATTGAACCTAGTTATTTTTTTGTCGGTGTGGAAATCAGTAGAGTCGACGAATTTAGAAGTGAGCAATGAAGAGACATGAAGTAAATTTTCATGAGACGATATGAAAAAAGAGGCCGATCCGCGGAAGAACACGAAAGGGAACAATCTGAAAAAGAAAGGCTAATACGATTCGGAAGGAGATGTTCACTATTCTCGCCATGCCAGAATATGGTAACATCATCTAAAATATCCGCATTCAACGGATATAATATAGATTGTCGTAAGATGGGAGAAGCAGCCGTGTAGGAGATGCATTATTGAATTTGTTCGGGGCTCATGTGTCCCCGGAGTCCTATCCGAAGCTATGCTTTGCGTTGTCAGCATATATAGATTATTATATAGACATCTGGTCTGTTCACTCTAGAATGTCTTCGATATAAAAATATCAACTTCCACGCAATGGACTTCTTTTGCATCAGAGGCGATATTTTCAGGGTAATATTGGCAATATAGACGGGAATAATCCTATAAATAATATCAATATTTCAACAATATCTTCCTTAATAGCCGTAGCGAATGTTCTGAAGCGCTATAATGCGACCTTTGGGGCCTTTTCTATTACTCGTAAACCTAGATGAAAATCTGATGTATAGCCACGAATGTCTGATCACCTCGCGTTCGATTCGACAACTTTTATTTCGCACTCATACAGGGTGTTTGGTTCACCGATACTCAGTCGTTTTTACGAATTTTACCAAATTCGCTGTTTACTTCCATTCAAGTACAATAAAATTTTGGTCGAACTATTAAACTGCCCCTTTTTTCCTAAGAGTCAAGTTGAATACGTATTTTAACGATAAAAAAAAATTTTTGGCCATTCAAAATTCCAATCTATGATTATTTTGATTTGTCATGTAGCGAGACTATCGAACCGAATACATACTATGAAACGATCCAAAGAAATTGTGTACCAAATCAGCCATCAGTGTGACAAATACTTTATTTTCAAGAACTTCAAGAGATGGAATCGCAGAATATATCGAATTTATCAACGCCCGATCAGAAAAACTCGATATTTTTTCACTCATTTTCTCGATTCCCCAGAACGTTCATGGTGAACGCCGTAGATTTTTCAATTTATTCGAAAAAATTGCAATTCATTGGTTTTCATAATTTTACAATCTTATTCGGCCTTCTTGATGTGTCGCTCGGAGAGGAAGAGCGCAGGTGCAAACTCTCGCGCAGTCGTCCCTAACTATTTTTCATTTCGGCCCCAGAAATCATCGAAAATACAGGAAAATGCTTCGAAATTATCGAAAAGAGACTCATCGAAATTCACCCAGTTTCCACCTCCAAATCGTTATATTCCACATTATTTTCATCCAAAATGTCAGATTTTGATAAATTTCATGTGAAATTCTGGAAACCTGGAAAAAACGTATTGGAAGGCTGGTGAATCTTTGAAAATCATGACTTACCCCTAATTTCTAACTGTTAATATTTGAAATGTTGTAAAGTGAAAAATTAACCAATCTATGGTTATTTTGATCTGACACATGAAGTGATCTGACACATGAAGTGTCACTGTAGCAAGACTATCGAACCAAATACTATAAAAGGATCCACAGATATATATAGTTGTGAACTAAACCTGCCGTCAGTGTGACAAATATATCATTTTATTTTTGAGAACTTCAAGAGATGGAATCACAGAATATATCAAATTCACCAACGCCGATCAGTAAAATTCGTTTTTTTTCACGCGGATTTTTTTATAACTCATTTTATCGATTCCCCATAATGTTCATGGTGAACGCCGTAGATGTTTCAATTTATTCGAAAAATTGCATAAATAATTCATTGGTTTTCATAATTTTACAATCCTCATTCGGCCCTCTTGAAGTGTCGCTCGAAGAGGAAGAGCGCAGGTGCAAACTCTCGCGCAGTCGTCCTTAATTATTTTTTATGTCGTCGTAACCCAGAAGTCATCGAAAATACAGGAAAATGCTTCGAAATTATCGAAAAAAGACTAATCGTATTCACCCAGTTATCACCTATATTATATTTTCATCCGAAATGTCAGATTTTGACAAATTCCACGTGAAATTCTGGAATCCTGTAAGAAAACGTATTATAGGGCTGGTAAATCTTTGAATATCATAACTTACCCCTAATTTTTAACTGTAAATAACTGAAATATTGTTGAGTGAAGAATTAACCAATCTATGATTTTTTGATTTGACATGAAGTGTCACTGTAGCGAGACTATCGAACTAGATACTATGAAACAAACCCAAGGCCGTATCTAGGTACTATTGCGCCTGTGGCAATATATTAGACAGCGCCCCCCCATTTGCGAAGATTTTTTTTCATCCATCATATTTTCTTATATAATTTTTTTTTTCATAATCTCCGTAAGAGTTTCAAAATAATACACATTTATATGGAAAATTTTTTTCATTGAAAACATTGAAATACACATTTTAAATGAAATGCATAAAAATAAAACAAATTCTGAAAAAACAAAATGAAATATTCATATTTAGAACATTTTTTATCTCAAAAAATATGAATTCTTCAACTTAAAATTTGAAAATATATACTGCAAACGCAAAATAAAAATTTTTTGGTAAGTTGACTAGAAAACAATAATCGATAATCACAATCTCTGCGAAAAAAAAACCGCAAACTTAGCGTACAAATACTATTTAATAACCATTTGAAACACGTACTAATAGTTTCGTACAGGGCCTGATGTTACAATATTCAAGAAGTCCATACGTTAAGTATAAAAAAATCACTATAATAATCTTTGTCAGATGAGATTGAAGATTCAATGAAAACCATGAAAAGAAACACTTAAATTTGAGTTTTATCAGATTTCAAAAAAAGACGCTCTGAGAAGTGAGAACTCAAGTTTGAAAATCCATATTTTCCGCAATGAACCGAACATATTTCTTCTTGAATTAAAAGGAACAATATTATTATGTTAAAATACGAATAATTGAATATATCCGATGCCAGAATAATGTCATAAAAAATAACAAATACTTAGTACAACCCACCTTCAATAGCACAATTTATAATGCTCGAATCCAAAAGCACAATGGCACAAAAAAGTCAGAATATAAAAAAAACTCAAAACTTATAGGACTTCAAATCTGGATACAAACTAAACGAACATTAAAATTTAAATTTTGTGCTCTTCCCTTCACAATAGAAAGAAATCAATATTTATGTAGAATAGAATTAGATTCCCCAATTTTTCTCCCACTTCTTGAGCTCAAAACTCACTGATTGGTGAATTTTTGGCAATACAAATCGTTTTTGAAATATCACAGATGTGGCCTAAAAATCTAAACAAATTGATCATTATGAACCATATCATCAAAGAAGCCGCCCTTCAAAACAAGCTGGATGCGATAAGGGTTGATGTAGTGTAAGCAACTCATAAAAGGGCTGTGCTGGGAATCGCATGACGATATTGCCGATTGTAATATTTATGATCAGAGTGCAGTATCTTTGAAAATTTTTTATAACAATTGGACCATATTTCTCGTACTTCTGACCTAATTGCATTCTCATTCTGTTTTTTTAATGTCAATGTTTCGAAATGTTGTGATCGAATTACTTACTTACGTAACCGTGTTGTCATCTTTCGAATAATTTTTTTTTTGCTTGGCGTTTCTATTTTCTTATTTTTGATATTTTTTGGCGTCCCTTCGGACCTTGCGCCCGTGGCAAGTGCCACCCTTGCCACGCCCTAGATACGGCCCTGAACAAACCACATATTCTGTGAACCAAACCGGCCGTAAGTGTGAAAAATAATGTCATTTCATTTCCATAAACTTCAAGAGATGGAATCCCAGAATTTCTCAACGCCTTATTAGAAAAATTGGATTTTCTTTTCACGCGGATCAACTGTGAAGCTGAATTTTTTTATAGCTCATTTTATCGATTCCCCATAGTGTTCATGGTGAACGACGTAGATGTTTCAATTTATTCGAAAAAATTCCAATAATAATTCATTGGTTTTCACAATTTTTCAAACCACATCCGGCGTTTTTTATGTGTAACCACAGATTCATAAACTTCAAGAGATGGAATCACAGAATTTCTCAACGCCCTATCAGGAAAACTCGATTTTTTTTTCACGCGGATCAGCGGTGAAGTTGAATTTTTTATAACTCATTTTATCGATTCCCCATAATGTTCATGGTGAACGACATAGATGTTTTAATTTATTCGAAAAAATTCCATAATTTATTGGTTTTTGCAATTTTATAATCCCCATTCGGCCTTCTTGATGTGTCGCTCGGATAGGAAGAGCGCACATGCGAACTCTCGCGCAGTCGTCCTTGATTATTTTTAATATCGGCGTAACCCCATATATTCCGTAAAATCACATCTCTTGCCTGATTGTCTATATCTTACTAGGCAATTTTGTGTAGACCACCCTTATTAAAATAATTGAAACCACAAACTCGAATATGAAATTATTCTTTAAAACAGACAGAAGTAGGAGTATTTCTCAACCAAAAAAAAGACCAAAACAGTGTTTCTCTAGTTGTTTTGAGCCCCTTAATGTGGAAAGGGGGATGACCTAAAATGTCCTCTGTTCTTGTGAACTCTTTCTTCATACCATTAAAAGTTTATTCATCTACAGATGTACGGTCGGAATAAAGTCGAGAGCAAACAACTGTCCGGATTTCATCGGCCATTTACCCAGCAAGCATCTTACGTATGATTACATCGAAGGGTATAGATATAATTCAGAGAAGTAGGAGAAGATCCATTTGGCATAACGTGAGCTTGTAAGAGAGTGTGCAAGCAAGAATATAAAGAGATGGCGAGATAGCAAAGTAGATAATCCCATGATCCCGTTATCTACAGATATAATAATTATTCTAACAGGGTGTCTTGCTTAAAACAGCTTGCTCGATCTCGCCATTCCACCATTTCCAACCCCTCTTTCGTTGCCAGGGTTACTGGCTGCGACCGCAGAAACACTGCTACACCGGTGATGCTTGTTTTACACGACATGCATAACGTTCGCGATAAGAAAGATGGATTGTGGAACTTGGGAATCTTTATTTTTAACGTGTTAACGATTCGCTAATCTGAATTTCAATGCTTTTTCGGGGGATTTAATGAAGCATGCGTGCTCGGCGCCGGGGATCAGATCGATAGAGCGAAAATCGATCTTGCTCCGAAGAAAAGGAGTTTCCAAAATTTCTGATACCCTCATTCATCCAGTAAAGTTTGGTTATATTCTTGCTACTCCCTTATTACTATAGCATGTAAATATAATCATTCTGTTGTCGAAAAATCAACTTGAAGAAATGATTCCTTTCAATTGAGTATATGTCGTCAGAGAGGAATTTCTAATTCCGTCAGGGTCATAATAAAGCTAGTTGGAATTCGGTAGCACAATCATTTTCGTTATCTTAACAGATGTCAAATGATATCAGTAGTTTCACGAGCAATAATATCCGTTTTACGGCTGCACACTGATTACCTTCGATAACATTTACACCTTGTCATCCACATACGCACAGTTTGGATTTATAGCATGATCTGCTACCACCCACGCTATGTTAATTTACGATATCCACACACCAATTATCAACTACCATGGAGGAATTGTTACTTAGGTAGGATCCTCTTGAACGCGTGATTTCAAATTAGAAAGTGTTACGTGAAATTCGCGAGTTCTACTATTGATGAGGATGCACTTTCCAAAGATTTATTGAGCTTTTTATTCGCTGATTACAATTAGGGGAAAGGCGCACTTATTGCCAGAAGTTTATTGGTAAATTTTTCGCATGTTCATCGAAGTTATAAAAGAAACGAGAGAGAAACTGAAAAAATCACACAATATTTTGGCATATTCTTTGTATATTTCTGAAACGGTTTCTCCGCGGTTTCAAGAATATTTCAATAGTATATTATGCAACGATCATGTGACGATGGTTATTAATATACGAGCATTAACCGGGATACGAAACGAGCCGAAGGCGAGTTTCGTATGGTTTATGCGAGTGTATTAACATCAATTAAATGAGAGTGGGATTCGCTATTTTATATTATATGTATATTTGTATTGAACAAAATAACAGTAAATACTAAATATTTCTATAAAAAATTATACAAAATTGTAATGAATGGTATTACCTCGGGTATTACCATGCATATAGGAAAACTTAGACATTTTTATATTGAATATAATAATTGTAATTAATCTGATTCCTGAAAAATACTAAGATTATTTATTGTGCGGTTTGAAAAGTTTATTACAGGTCCCATTGATCTGGAAGTGGAAGGAATATATACATTTATTTCATTATTGCTAGTCCCAATAGAGTTCAATATTGTATTGGAAAAGCTGATTTTATTCTGAACCGAATTTTCAATGTAGCCTTCGCCACTGAATTGGATTTCCAGCCACCTTGAAGTTTTAATGCAGTAATATCACCACCGGCATCAACTAATACGGTTGCAGATGTCCTTCGACAACAATGCCCTGTATATAAATTCGGATCAGGCAGATTCAAATATGTTGCTATTTGCTTTCCTTTATTATTACTATTACCAATGTTCGAATTGTGCATTTTCCATTAAAATAATTAACGAAAAAAAATGGAGTGGGGCAAATTTTCGGCCGTATATTCATATATTTTCTACTAATTTCTTATTATTTGCCGGTAATTGTAAATGTTCGTTGTACTTTTGTTTTAATTTCTATCACAATCAATTCAAAGTCAAAAACAATTTATTTACATTTTTTTATACAGTTTGTGGTATGTTATTGTACACACGTGAGACATTTTTGTTTGTATAATAGTTCCTACATTCAAGTATCTACTATAATTTTATAACATGTTTATGAACTTAATTCTATTGGGTCTGTTGGTTTTTTAGTATCGTATAATTTTGTATATATTATTAAAAGTAGTCTAGATCAAATCTAGTGCCTCAGCCTGCTTCGACACGAGTTAACATCAAGTTTTCTTGACAATAATGAAATATATCATGTCGAATGGAAGATGTTAACATCACAAAAAAATTTCAAATGCAATGTTAGATAGATTTCATAAATAAAAACTTTCCATCGGGTGCTTCATTCATAAACGTTTTTATTTGTTCAGCTGAAAATATTCTCGATTTTTTTCCAACATATCCTTCGGACTTTCATTTTATAAAGCTTGTAGTTTCTTATATTTAGAAATGTCTATATTATCCTTGATATTTACCAACGATTTTATTATTGAACGAGCCCCGAGACGCGCGGATCCGGAGCCTAAAGAAAACCAAAACGGCAACATTTTCGGTTTTCGTCGTTTTTCGACCTTTTTCGAACGTTATTTTCATATATTCGCGGGTCGAAATAGGGGACGTTTCGCATACCGTCGGAAAGCCCGTTTCTTCTTCTCAAAAATGCGGGGGCCCTCGCGACCTCTTCGAGGTCGCTATTCTAAAAAACTCCTCGAGGCCTTCGGCCTCTCGATTTTTTTTTTTTTGGTGGACATTAAGCGCTTTTATATTTTGATGTGTCCATGTTCTAGATGATTTTATAGTTTCCATCAATTCTTGAAAATATTATTCGTATTTCTCCAGTCCATAAACCGTTGATATAGTTATTCGTACACTTTCTTAGATTTTTGGGGCAAAATATTTTGTGTGGAGGAGTCAACGGTAATTCTTCTATATGGCTGATATCAGACATTTTGATAATATAATTATCGAAGTTGAGCTATTTTCCACGAAATTTCAATACCTACTGATTTTGGCAAATAAAACGATTAGATAGGAATCTAATCATCTAATCATTAAATGCACAGCATGCTCGATAGAAAAATTATGGGTTTTTTTCGATTAAAAATCTGTATCTTTATCATAATGGATCTCATCATGAAACGGATCATGGGCATATAAGTGAACAATTATAGTACAGGTGTAGAAAAACCATTAAATTGGATCTGGTATTTCAAGAAGAACGAGAAAAAAAAGTAGCTTTCAAAAATTCATTATGCACTTTCAAATCGCTAGGGAGCAAAATGGCGAATGCGCCACTCACCATTTAGTTATGATTTTTTATGAGTTGAAATATGCTCATTGACATCAGAAGAAATAATTCTTTCAATTTGATTTTTTTGCAATGTGAGTGTGTTGCATCAACCATTAAACGATAACATTTACAAGAAATTTCATCAACATGTAATCCAAAAATAAGTTTAGCGACCCCGTACACTTCTAGGATTGAATGTCTCAAAGTCTGTGGAGAATGGTGCAAAGTGGACAGCCTCCTCCTCATCATACCCCGCATAAGTTCGATGGGATTTAAATCCGGTAAACAGGATGACCACGACATAACTTTAACCCCTACTTCTTGAAGTAAGCCCATTTTCCGGTGAAAAAAAGTCCAAAAAAATCCCAACCATTAGAATTCAGTTCATTCGTGGAAATAACGGAACAAAATTCGGCTGTGCGGAGGATGATATAAATTGGACGAGTCCAGCTGGGGTTGAAAAAGTGATAGGTCATTTTGAAAACTCCATAGGAGATTTAATTCAACGGAGAGTTGATGGGCGATGTGAAAGAGTATGTTAATTGGGGTGTGACAGTACACAGAGTACAGTTTGACACATGCTGAACGAATGAACGGTCTGTCTTGAAGCGTGGGCGAGTGTTTGAGCCTGGCAACATGTGTTGAGAGACAGAGATGAAACGATTTCAGGGGGGGCTCCGCGTTTTTCCCGAACGTCGATTTCGTATTCAAGGCGCATTTTCGTTCCCTAATATTTTCTATTGGTTAACTATTGAATCATTTTTAGTGCCTGTAAAACATTTTTTTTATGGACAAGCAAGTATTAAACTTTATGTCTTTATCTGTTTTCATAAATGTTGACTGAGTGAATTCTTATCCCTTTGTTTTTTCGTCGCTTTCAAGTGGGAAAAACAACATCAACATGTGAAAATCGAAATAATAGTTTTTTGGTTGAATGTTTAGTGGAAATAGGTTTTCCCCTGTACTGTTCATCGGATGAGGGGAGAATTATACCACCGAGAAGATACATAGTACTCAGCGCGGATTCGGCTAAATCCATAACCAATAAAAATGTACATGTGGAACTTGGATTTATTTCCCAATTGTGTTATTAAACAAAGTTTATGGTCATTTTGCAACTCGAATGAATACAATTTTATTTTTAATAGCCTATTCATTTAGTATTCATAGTTGTTGACATAAAAATCCTTCACGGTCTTCCATCAATTTAATTTTACAACGCCAAAAAGACTATGATTTTGCTGGCTTACCATTTTTATTGGGGGGACCCTCTTTTTATTGTCGATTTTTCAATTTGAATAACACGGATCGTCATAAAGTCGAATAGGTGCCTATCATCGTTAGTGTTATTCGTGGTAATCTACGGTACGGTTTATTTTTAGTCGACGAAGGTAGACTTGGAACGAGATGGTCATGAAACTCTCTAATTGTTTAGTATACGGTCGATAAACGAAGCACAGAAGAAATTTTTTCTTCAACTCGCCTTTTCGGCAATGAAGTCTTATATCCAGAATAAAACGATAAAATTTGCAACAAATTTTTATAAAATGTAAACCGACAGAAAATAAACATTCGATGTGATTGATTTAAATACGGTTTTTTCAATACATATGCAAATTAAAAATTCGGATACTGTATAAGGGATGAAAATATACTGATAAAGATAAAAGAAGACTTTTTCCCGCCACCTGAGAGCATTCAATCGTTCCTTGTTGGAAACTTATCAGCTTATCAGAGTTGTAGGTGTAATGAAAAATAAATAACGATTCATAATACTTTCTGAAGTGCACAATTTGGAGCGGCTAAAGAAGTCATGCTTCCCTCTCCCTGTTCTGAACATAATAAGTGGGGAAATGGCGAAAAAATTAATTACAGCGGCGTTCCTCTTGAACGAGGGGGGGATTTTCTGAAGTATAGCAAATGAAGCCATTGTAATTCCTATGTTGTTGATCATTTAGAAGCCGCAGCTTGTTGGAGGCGCTGCTAGGCAAGAATCGACCCTGTAAAAAGGTGATATTTTTTGGGGTTCCGTAGAAATCCTCTCAGATTTATACGTCCTCCCCACTATTTCGCGCCGTTTGGGGTTCATTCAATAATGATCATGCGGAACGTTCGCGGAAAAGGAAAATCGCAATCTTCCTCTGAAATTTTCACAAGGAGATATAGAAGAAATATACAGGCTATATTTATATCTTTTAAATATTTCACAAGCAGGTTTTCTGAAATATTTTAATTTCTCCGCTAATCCAAAATAACGTATACCTACTATCGACGAAGGAATCCTCACTGATGCGTTTTATGAATGAACCAGTTCCAACAAATGGCAGGAAGCAGTTCCTTACCTGACTCCACAATACCGAAAGGCAGAAAGTAAACACAAATGTTTCTATTCTTCGGCCGATACCCCGCAAGATTGATTAGTGGTCTGATTTGTCAATAGGCAGGGATAGAATACGTTCTTATCCTAAGGCGGTAGATTCAAAAAGGGGGGCAGACAGTGCGTGGCGCAAAATTAAAGGGATTTATGACCGTTTACGTTCACGTACACAGAGGAAATACTACTGAATGTGAAAGGGACCGATGACGACAGAAAACGTGAAGAAATCGCTCGTTCGGGGTTCAATACACGTCCTCCTAAAATAAATGTATTATAGGAGATGAACTAAACGAAAAATATATCTTGAAGTAATTATGGAATATTAATTTCAGAATATTCCCTGAATTTGGTGCAAAATTTAAAAATTCCGAGAATATTACATGAAGAATATTCGGAATATTCTTATGGAAATATTCAAATTCAAATAATCCAGGGATATATTCCCGAAATGTTCCACATATATTCATAAGATTCATGGCATATTCCTGGATCATTGCGATTTGAATATTCCCAAAAAGATATTCCAAGAATATTTCGATAATATTGCGTGAATTTTCCGATAAAATTCCAGGAATATTGCATTGAGATATTTCCGAAATGTGAAATATTGGAGCATTCATAACTTTCATGTCATACTCCAAAATTATTTTAATTTGAATACTCCAAAAAAAAAATTCCAAGAATATTTATGTAATATAGCGTAAATATTCCTTCAAAATTTCGGAAATATTTCATTTAGAATATTCCTGTAGTATGGAAAATTGAGGTATGGAATACTGTATATTCATAAAATTCATGGCATATTCCTGGATCATTTCGAATATTCCCAAAAAGATATTCCAAGAATATTTCTGTGATATTGCGTCAGTTTTCCGATGAAATTCCGGGACCATTTGATTTAGAATATTCCTAAAAATGTGGAAGATTGGAGCATTCATAACATTCATGTCATATACCTCGATTTTTTCAACTTGAATAATCCCAAAAAAAAATTCCAAGAATATTTCTGTAATACTGCGTGAATATTCCTTGAAAATTTCGGTAATATTTCATTTAGAATATTCCTGGAGTGTGGAATATTGTAGTATGGAATATTTCATGTATATTCATTCTTGGCATATTTCTGGATCATTTCGATTCGAATATTCCCAAAAAGATATTTCAAGAATATTTCTGTAATTTTGCTTCAGTTTTCCGATAAAATTCCGGAAATATTTAATTTAATCTCAATTATTTCCATTTGAATATTCCCAAAAAAAATTATTCCAAGAATATCTCTGTAATACTGCGTGAATATTCCTTCAAAATTCGGGAATATTTCATTTGGAATATTCCTGGAGTGTGGAATATTGAAGTATGGAATATTCATAACATTCATGTCTTACTCCTCAATTATTTCAATTTGAATATTCCCAAAAAAATATTTCA
This sequence comes from Aphidecta obliterata, assembly GCA_963966015.1. NCBI lineage: Eukaryota > Metazoa > Arthropoda > Insecta > Coleoptera > Coccinellidae > Aphidecta > Aphidecta obliterata. Next base: position 11,730,408 of record OZ014436.1, read on the forward strand.
AGAATATTTTTGTAATACTGCGTGAATATTCTTTCAAAATTTCAGGAATATTTCATTGAGAATATTCCTGGAGTGTGGAATATTGTAGTATGGAATATTTCATGTATATTCATAAAATTCATGGCATATTCCTGGATCATATCGATTCGAATATTCCCAAAAAGATATTTCAAGAATATTTCTGTAATATTGTGACAGTTTTCCGATAAAATTACAGGAAAATTTCATTTAGAATATTCCTGAAATGTGGAATATTGGAGCATGTAATATTCATGACAATCATGCCATACTCCTCAATTATTTAAATTTGAATAGTTCCAAAAAAATATTTCAAGAATATTTTTATAATACTGCGTGAATATTCCTCCAAAATTTCTGAAATATTTTATTCAGAATATTCTTGGAGTGTGGAATATTGTAATATGGAATATTTTATGTATATTCATAAACTTCATGACATATTCCTGGATCATTTCGATATGAATATTACCAAAACGATATTCCAAGAATATTTCCGTTATATTGCGACAATTTTGCGATAAAATTACGGGAATATTTTATTTAGAATATTCCTGAAATTCGGAACATCAGAGCATGTAATTTTGCATGTATATTCATAACAATTATATAATACTCCTCAATTATTCCAATTTGAATATCCCCAAAAAAATATTTCAAGAATATTTCTGTAATATTGCGTCAATGCTTTTTAAAAATTTCGGGAATAATTCATTTAGAATATTCCTGGAATGTGGAATATTGGAATATGGAATATTGGAATATGGAATATTTCATGTATATATTAATGAAATTCATGACTAATTCTTGAATCATTTCGATGTGACTATTCCCAAAAAAAATTTGAAGAATATTTCTGTAATATTGCGTGGAGTTTCCTATAACACTGCAAGAATATTTCATTCAGAATATTCATAGAATGTGTAAAATTGGAATATTTCATGTAACAGAGCAAAACTTTCCATTGAATATTAAAAAAAAATATATGGATCATAGTAAATTATAATATTTCTTTGTGAGAATAGAATAAAAATTGTTTTCTTCCTTCCTAGCAGCAATCGTTGAAATGTTATTTTCTGTTCCAGTGAACCATAGTAATATGGGTGGACTCAACGACAAAGATGCGAAAAAGAAACATACAAGGCCGACATTTTCGGGACAGCAGATTTTCGCGTTAGAGAAGACCTTCGAACAAACCAAATACCTGGCGGGACCAGAAAGAGCCAAATTAGCATATGCCTTAGGAATGACGGAGAGTCAAGTGAAGGTAAGACATTTTTTCTTGTATGTTTCTCAAAACGCAGGGTCATCAAAGTTCGGAATATTTCACAAATTTTGAAAAAACTTCATCATCAAATGATGAACTTTATGATGATCAGGGTGAGAATTTGAGATGCAATTTCGAACAGTTTGAAGATCGCATACTCCAGTGCTTTTCTTGTGTCGACAGTGTTGTTTATGTTGGTGAATGTTGCGGGTGATGAAAAATGTTCGAAACGCTCTCCATCTGGCTGCCGCATCTCCGTTCGATATTAGGCCCATGCCAGATATTAGGCGAATTATTTTTTGCCGACAATCCCGGCTTATATTCAAATCTGCGTGGCTTGAGATTCAATAAAAATGCAAATTGCGAAAGGGGCATTTACACTTGTCGAAATCGTCCGAAATTGTAGGTTCGGCATCTCCGTGTTTTCATTAATTCCGTACAACATATCGCCAGCACGCGTCACCACTGTATTACTCATGGGGGATTTAGATTCGGCCTATTTTAACCCCACAATATACTTAAAGTTAATCGGATTCATTCTGAAACGAGCCGATATATTAGGGCCGTGGGGCCTTCCCAGCCGCTGCTGATGCTGACACAATATGCTCGACTTGTTTCCCGAGCCCCAGATATTTGTCGCCGTATTGAATTTTAAATTGGAAGAATTAACCGGCTTCGGATTCAATTTACTGATTAAATATCCGACACGTAATACCGGATCATAATCTGTCGGTTTTGTCAACGACCAAATCCGAATCATTTTTTTTTTGGTCGGGGGTAACGGAAAAAATTACATCACATATTCGAGAAAAGAGTCGAAGGGATCAGCATTTAATTTATTATTCCGCTCGGCGGCTTTTACGCCCAATCAATCCCGAATAAAACAAAAATGTAATACATATAAGAGGAAAGCGTTTTAAAATTTAAATTATTTTTGTGCCTCTTCATTCGAATTAAAAAATATCAATAACAAAATCTCAACTCAATTAAAACTTCAAGTATTAGACGCATATAATTCCGTGGCTTCTCGCGAGAAGACCTGAAATTAGATGACATCCCCGCCGTAAAAATTTGCGTTTAATGTGACTTTATGGGTCAGAGAGAATTTTTATCCGCATGCGGTTGCTACGAAATTCATTAAGTCAACGACCCCCCCGGGAGCGGCAAAAAAATAAACCAGTGCAACACTGGCCGGCGCCGTTCTGCCACCTCAAGAAAAATAATAATCATAAAGCGAGGCGTCGGTTTTTTTTTTCTTCTGAAAATTAAAAATTAATTCTACGTTGTTACAACTTTAATTATACTCGAGTATAAATGAGTTTAACAGCGGGTTTCGGACTCGGCATTACCTCTTCACTCTTTTGCAGATTATGTTCCCCGTTCAAATTTGATACTGAATTAATTAATTGGATTATGTATACTGCATTTTCCTAATTTTCGATAATTATAATTCTCAACATTCAAAAACTGTATCAAATCCTACCCTCACCCTGTATATACTTTCTCGAGAAACTGGTACTAACTTCCTGTAATCAAACTGAATTATCGTAGAAGTCTGAAGGAATCGCTTCATCTCCCGATCAACCCCTAAATATGATTTTTCTAAAATCGCAGATTTTATCATAGCACGTACCCCCCAGTCGAGATAAAACGGTATCATCTACATATAAATGTATGGATTGGAAATAAAATTTTCCAGACGAATCAGCCCCTATCAGATAGGAAAAGCCCCTCGGCTATGACGACGTTTGACACAAACAAGTGGCGCTCCACAAATGCGACGCCCCCTAATTCAATTTGCTAGGAGATTATACGGTGTTACCACACACCCTCATCCAGGCAATACATCATACAAGTATAGTCTTTCCTATAGACAATGGAAATGGAAGAAGTCATTAGAACGAGCCAACACCATGTGGGGTGTAGATTTTAGGGGCCGCGTGGCGTAAAGAACAAAAAAGGGGATTTTTTTGGGGGCATAAACAGTCTTTATTTGAATAGTGATGAAAGATATGAATCCGCACCTGATATCGACAGAGATTTAAGAACCAATTCGTCACTCAGTAAGCCTACTGCGGCTTCATTTGGTTTCTCGAAAAGGCAACAAGATCCCTCCTCCTCGACAAGATATATTTATGTCGAAAAAAAGCGCCCGATGGAATTGGGCCACCCAGGAGTTTATCTCCCAGAATTAAAGCTTTCTGGGGGAACGTGACAACCTGAACCTCGATATCATTATGAATTCAACTCGAAAAAAAACTCTAATCGACCATATCGAATAAAGAAACATTTCAATTCGTTTATGTTGGCATCCGTGAATATACGTCATTAGTGTCAGTTGTCATTTGAATTGGCTGTCATTCACTCTATGGTCTTAAGTCAGAGTTGTACTTTTTTGTCCTATTTTAACTTTAAGCATTTTCATCAAACATTCTTGCAACAATACAATAATCATTGAGTACTCACCCAATATTCTTCATAATGTCCAATTCATCCCATGTACTTCGAGGTGGTTTTCGTTCCGGTGTCTACTGAAACAGAAAAAAATCAATTCAGATCGGTATAAACCAAGGAGTGGTAGATATTCAAATGTCCTTCCGCTTTATTTAACAAATTCGAGAAGGGGATAACAACGTTGATATACGAGCGACCGACATAAACATCGACTTTTGAATGTCGACCAATCAACATAATACAGTTATTCGGGAATAAAGCGGGAATAAACAAAAGGGGAGGTAAATAGACCGAGCATAATTCAGAGAATTTAATGGGATGATGTTGGAAAAGAGCGCGTGTAGGAGGAACGCTGTTTCGGAGCTTACCAAAACTGCTAGTCGAGATTCTGCCAACTTATTAATTCCCGAGAGAGCTTTTCATTCGCCATTTTTATTTAATCCGAGAACATTTTTATAAGCAAAAAACATTCCGCATTTTTGTGAATTAAAGCTTTCCTTCTTGAATAATTTTTGCCGAGGTTCTTTCATAGCCCCATTATTCAAATGAGTTCCGTGAGTTGAGCGTGCTCTTCATTAAATGAGTCCCAAGTCCTGTGCAGACTGCTCCGAATCTGAATTCAGTACGCCAATATTTGTCTTCAATCGTAGAAACTCAATCGTTCGACATCCAACACAGCGGTCCGAATTTGATGAGGATGAAATATTCTACGAGTATTAGCCTTCAAGGTGAAGAGTATTTGGTTGAGTAACACCATACCAACACACATTTCAAATTTCATCATTATAATTGGAAGGAACGCTAAACGTGCTCTCGTAGACAATGGCACCCCCATACCATAACACCCACGATGCGGTTCGATGGAAAATTGGACGTTCCGTCTCTCACCACAGAATATGGAACATGGCTCGGTTGCATTACAAACTTCATTCAAGTATATCCCCATCCATCGTCTATGTGAAATCTGAATTCCTTTTTGTGTCATTTATCGGCTATGGAATTTCTGAGTTCTTATTCAGGCTATTTCCATCGTATTTGGAATTTCTGATTTCCTTTTGGGCTATTTCCAGCGTCTAAGGAATTTTCGAATTTACTTTGGACTTTTTCCATAGTCTATGGAATTTCTTAGTTTCTATTTGGACTATTTCCATTGTCTTTAGGATTTCTAATGTCCCATTCGGACAATTATCATCGTATATGGAATTTCAAGTTCTTATTTGGGATAATTTCATCGTCTCTGCTATTTCCGAGTTCCTTTACGCTGCTTTTATCGCCTATGGAATTTTTGAGTTCCTTATTTCCATAGTCTATGATGGGATATCCGAGTTCTTATTCAGGCTATTTCCATCGTATTTGGAATTTCTGAGTTCCTTTTGGGCTATTTTCAGCAACTATGAAATTCCCGAATTCCCTTTAGACTTTTTCCATAGTCTATGGAATTCCTCAGTTTCTATTTGGGCTATTTCTATTGTCTTTGGGATTTCTAATGTCTCATCGGGACAATTATCATCGTATATGGAATTTCAAGTTCTGATTTGGGCGAATTCCATCGTCTCTGCTATTTCCGAGTTCCTTTTAAGCTTTTTCTATCGCCTTCAGAATTTATGAGTTCCTTATTTTCATAGCCTATGAGATGGCTGAGTTCTTATCCAGGCTATTTCCATCGTATTTGGAATTTTTGAGTTCTATTTGGGTCTATGAAATTTTCGAATTCCCTTTGGACTATTTTCATATTCTATGGAATTTCTCAGTTTCTAAATAGACTATTTGTCTTTTGGATTTCTAATGTCCCATTCGGACAATTATCATCGTATATGGAATTTCAAGTTCTTATTTGGGCTAATTTAATCGTCTCTGTTATTTCCGAGTTCCTTTCTCGTTTTTTCTATCGCCTATGGAATTTTTGAGTTCCTTATTTCCATAGTCTATGATGGGATATCCGAGTTCTTATTCAGGTCATTTCCATCGTATTTGGAATTTCTGAGTTCCTTTTGGGCTATTTTCAGCGTCTATGGAATTTTCGAATTCCCTTTCGACTATCTCCATAGTCCATGGAATTTCTTAGTTCCTATTTGGGCTATCTCCATTGTCTTTGGGATTTCTAATGTCCCATTCGGACAATTATCATCGTATATGGAATTTCAAGTTCTCTGTTATTTCCGAGTTCCTTTTACGCTTTTTCTATCGCCTATGGATTTTTTGAGTTCCTTATTTCCATAGTCTATGGGATATCTGATTTCTCATTCAGGCTATTCCCATCGTTTTTGGAATTTCTGAGTTCCTTTTGGGCTATTATCAGCGTTTATGGAATTTTCGAGTTCCCTTTGCACTATTTCCATAGTCTATGGAATATCTTAGTTTCTATGTATTTGGATTATTTCCATTGTCTTAGGGATTTCTAATTTGCCATTTGGACATTATCATCGTATATGGAATTCCAAGTTCTGATTTGGGCTAATTCCATCGTCTCTGCTATTTCCAAGTTCCTTTTGAGCTTTTTCTATCGCCAATAGAATTATTGAGTTCCTTGTATCCATAGTCTATGATGAGATATCCGAGTTCTTATTCAGGCTATTTCCATCGTATTTTGAATTTCTGAGTTCCTCTTGGGCTATTTTCAGCGTCTATGGAACTTTCGAGTTCCCTTTGCACTATTTCCATAGTCTATGGAATTTCTTAGTTTCTATGTATTTGGACTCTTTTCATTGTCTTTGGGATTTCTATTCGGACAATTATCATCGTATATGGAATTTCAAGTTCTTATTTGGGCTAATTTCATCGTCTCTGCTATTTCCGAGTTCCTTTTACGCTTTTTCTATCGCCTATGGAATTTCTTAGTTCTTTATTACCATCGCCTATGGATATCTGAGTTCCTTTTTGGGCTATTCTCATCGTCTATGGAATGAATGAATTATTATTTTGAGTATGATCATCATAAATGGAATTTCAAGTTTTATTTGGGCTAATTATATCCTTGATGCAATTTCTGAGTTCCTTATACACTTTTTTTATTGCCTATGGAATTTCTCAGTTCTTTATTACCATCGCCTATGGATATCTGAGTTCCTTTTTGGGCTATTCTCATCGTCTATGGAATGAATGAATTATTATTTTGAGTATGATCATCATAAATGGAATTTCAAGTTTTATTTGGGCTAATTATATCCTTGATGCAATTTCTGAGTTCCTTATACACTTTTTTTATTGCCTATGGAATTTCTTAGTTCTTTATTACCATCGCCTATGGATATCTGAGTTCCTTTTTGGGCTATTCTCATCGTCTATGGAATGAATGAATTATTATTTTGAGTATGATCATCATAAATGGAATTTCAAGTTTTATTTGGGCTAATTATATCCTTGATGCAATTTCTGAGTTCCTTATACACTTTTTTTATTGCCTATGGAATTTCTGAGTTCCTTTTTTCCATCGTCTATGGAATATCGAAGTTTATACTTAGGGAATTTCTATCGTCCTTAGAATTTCTGAATTCTTTCTGGACTATTATTATCTTATATGGAATTTCAAGTTCTTATTTGGGCCAATCCCATCGTCTAAGAAATTTCTGAGTTTCTTTTATGCTTTTTCTATTGCCTGTGGAATTTCTGAGGTCCTTATTTCCGTCGTCTATGGGATTCTGAGTTCTTTTTTGTGCTATTTCCATCAGCTATGTTCTTATCCAGGCTATTCACATCGTATGTGAAATTTCTGAGTCCCTTTTGGGCAATTTCCATCGTCTATGGAACATCCAAGTTCTTCTTTTGGCTTTTCTGTCTGGAAAATTTCTTAGTTCCTTCTGGACTTTTTTCTTCGTCTATGGAATTTCTTAGTTAGTATTTAGTATTTGGGATATTTCTATCGCCTATGTTATTTCTCAGTTCTTGTTCGGACTATTATCATCGTGTGTGGAATTTCGAGTTCTTATTTGGGCGAATTCCATTGTCTCAGCTATTTCTGAGTTCCTTTTATAGTCTTTTCTTATCGCCTACGAAATTTCATATTGTTTTTTGGGCTTATTCTATCATTTATGCAATTTCGGAGTTCCTTTCACACTTTTTCTATCTCTTATAGAATTTTTGAATTTTAATCGTCTATGGGATATCTGAGTTCCTTGTGCTACTTCCATCGCCTATAAAATGTTCGATTTTTTTTTTGGGCTCCAGCGACTACAGAATTTCTGAGTTTTTTATTTCCATCGCCTATGGAATATCTGAGTTCCTCGAGAAATATTCAGAAAAAAAAAAGTGTTTCGTTTAGTGAGAGGAATCTGCGTCAAAATAATCGCCCTGTTTACATGTACCGAAATTCTGTCGGCGTAGTTGGCAGCGGGAAACATGACCCGGTATATGTACAAAAGAGGAAGAATAAAAAGTGCGGCGGCGATTGATTGGGGAGTCTGGGGCGGCTATATAGGTGGCGACGCCGTTCCGATCGACACACAACAGCGCAGGCAGGAAACAAATATTAAAACAGAAATGAAATTGGTACCCGCGGCGGCAATCAAAGCGAAATATCCACCGAATTCAATTAACTGATATATCGCATATAAATTTCCCCTTAGAGCAGTGACATTCGGTGGCGCGGAAGGACCGCCCCACCGGACCGGTTCCGGTCGCCATTGCTGTCTGTCGTGCCCCAATCCATCATTCCCATGACACATATATGGAATTTTATTTTGCGGTATCGATGCATCGGCCAGCGATGGCTCTTTGCGAAATGATGCTGTGATTTATTGCTGACGTCGCTAATCTAAATGACGTATATGTGTTTTTATTGTTTGCGAGACCGCTTTTATAATTTCAGATAAAATCTACACAAGGGTGGTCTGCCAGCTTTCGCCTGACTAACCCCCAACCGCTATGTAAATGGCGAGTCATTAGTGTGTCGTTAACCGTTAACGTAAGGCGACCGAATCGATTAACGCTAAGTGACTGCGTAATTAGCTGTACACGCTGCCTTTCGCCCGAACCCTTTTCTCCGCCCCTTGCCCACGGCTCGACGAGCACCAAATTAAGGATCACTTGTACGTTCGCCGGACACCCTACCTACAAAACGCCCTAATTACCTACAACTAATCTTATAGTCCGAAAATGGACACATCCCAATCCCCCAATTAATGCCCTCATCTTTTTCGTGAACGGCGGGTACCCATTTCCTTCCAGCCACTGATATCTTCCTCTCACATCGTCAATCGATAATAAGCGTATGGAAATAATGCACGAAAACTGTAAATTCACTTTTTACAGTGGCGCATTCGCCATTTCGTTCCACTTTGTTGCTGGAGATTTTTTTATATACCCGTTGCCACTCCACCAGCAGGAAAGTTCCACCTATGATGTATGCGACTAATAATTAGGTGAACATAAATACGGAAAATTCGTCGAATAATAGTGCACCTAAACCTAAGATATAATAATTGATGGAAATTCCACGTTGGAACAGCACCTTCTGTGCGCAGGCTGCATTAACTGCGAAGCCCCATTTCCCAAAGATTTATCGCTCCACTATAGCTTTAAATACCGTGTTATTCGCAAATTTGATATCTAACGGTTTTGTTATACAGAAATCGCCGAGAACGTGTAGAACGGATGTTAAGCAGTTTTGCGTCGAGATTTTACGATACACTTGCACCCCTTCGTTTTCTAACAAAGAAAGCTCCGCCCTCCACTCCACCCTTACCGATTTTGTATGACCAGATCTGTAAATCTCGACTCCGCCGTATTTCCACAACAATCGTTATTATATACATTCCTTTCCGGACAACTCTGCACGACAATTTCGTTTTCAATTTGTGAATACAGATTCACAAAAAAATCTTGATCCCATTGAATCAATCGAAAAAATAGTAAAAAATAAAAACTCATTTCATAACTCATGAACTATTAGGGTTAGAGCTTTGCAGAGAAAATTGCTTGCTTGCCAATAAAAATTTTGAATTTCGTCTTCTTCAGCGCTTTGTTCATAAAAAAAACCTGGAAAGATGAGAATGGAAGCCTTCTTTTAGACGAGCTTTTACACATACGTACTTAAGGAAAAATGAATTCTCTTATTGTTTGACCCAGGGTATTCTGTGCGGTAACAGATTTGAAATCTTGCCGCCAAAGAATGAAAGAATTTATTTTTTCTTATGTACATTTATGTAAAAGCTCGTCTATAAAAATGTTTTTTTTTAATTTCCTTTTTTTTGAGTTTTTGAGCGCTCGTACTACTTACACGAGGGCTATATCATTTCGTCACGATGTCTGTATTATTCGAATTTTGAGCCGAAAATGGTCTCAATCGACTAAGTTCGACTCACTGATGACGAATCCTTCGGAAAATTTGAGCTGAAACCTAGCGACTTGAAATTTTCAGTGTGGGTTCAGTTCCCGAATGCCTCGGTTAAGTTCGTTAATGGGCCGAATTCCACCAGGGGTTCCGTAAATATGGCCGTTCAAAGTTTTGTTCCCCTGATTACTTGAAAACTACAGATTTGATGGAGATGAAATTTTGCACTCAAATGGAGAATGAGGTGTTCAAGCTACATGTGAAATTTAGTCCAGATCGCATGACCAGAACCATAGAACCATAGAAAATTGTAACTTTTGAACAGAAACGCCTAGGAACTTGAAATTTTCAGGATAGGTGTGGATCTCGAATGTCGTGATCACGTTCATCTATGAGCAAAATTATACTAGGGGTGCCGTAAATATGGTCGTTTGAAATTTAGTTTTCTTGATAATTTCAAAACTACAGATTCGATCGTGACGAAATTTTGTATACTAATGGATAATGATAAATTCAAGCTACATCTCTCCAGATCACAAGACCAGAACCATAGAAACCATAGAAAATCATTACTTTCGAACGGAAAGGCCTAGGGACTTGAAATTTTCAGGATAGGTGTGGATCTGAAATGTCGCGTTCACGTTTATCAATGAGCAGAATTATACTAGGGGTTCCGTAAATACGGTCGTTTGAAATTTTGGTTTCTCGATAATGTCGAAACTACGGATTCGATCGAGATGAAATTTTGTATTTTAATCGAGAATGATATATTAAAACAATATTTTGTCCAGATCGCATGACCAGAACCATAAAAACCATAGAAAATTGTAACTTTTGAACGGAAAGGCCTAGGAACTTGAAATTTTCAGGGTGGGTTTGGATCGCGAATATCGCGGCCACGTTCATCAATGAGCAAAATTAGACTAGAGGTTCCGTAAATATGGCTGTTCAAAATATTTTTTTCCTGATAATTTCGAAACTACAGATTGGGATGAAATTCTGCACCTAGCTTAGGAATAATGTATTCAAACTACGTGCCAAATTTTGTCCAGATCGCACCACCAAGACCATAAATACCGTAGAAAATTCTAGCGAATTATCGAAAAAAAATTGGTGACCTAAAGCACTGACATGAAGTCTGGAGTTTCGCCTAAGTTTCAGAATTTTTGTGACAGCTGTCGAAAATTCCTTCAATTGATTTCTAAAACTGGAAAATGCGAATCTACCTACAAGGTGCATGAACGAGCGCTCAAAAGCTCCTGCCTCCACGGCAGTGCTTTTCGTAATTTTTGGTTTTACAGTCTTTCACCCTCTTTTTTATTTTTCGACTTTTTTTATATAAGTAGAGATTTCGTGTACAATTTGGAGTGGGATATAGTAATAGGGTGCATTTCTGATGAAATATTTTTTTTTTCCAGGTTTGGTTCCAAAACAGACGCACCAAATGGCGGAAAAAACACGCGGCGGAGATGGCGACCGCGAAACGGAAGCAGGAGGTGTTAGACAACCAAACTGATGAGAATAGCGACGTGATCTCCGACACCGAAGAAGAGCACGGTGGCAAGAGACAGAACCTCCAATGAAACGTCGAATTTGTAAATTATCCTTATACCTGAAGACTCAACTCTTGTAAATATAGTTTATAGTGGATCCGTGTTTGTGCAGACATCGTGATGCGTGATATCGTGAAGACTATAAATGGGCGCGCGCTTTGTAAAAAATATATAAATAAATATTAACGAAAATTGATATGTATACGTATATTGATGCTATTTAATATAATAGTTATATTTTGATAAAAATTAAAGGTGCGTAACCCTTGTAGTGATGCAGAATAATAAATATTCACATTCATCTTCATTATTCATTGGAAATTCCAAACCCCTATCTAAAAATGTTATTGTCCAAAAATGAGTTTTGGATCTCTTCATATAACTGAATTGCATGTGAAAAACCAAGTTCAAATATTGGAAGGTTAAATGGCGTAGATTTCAATTAATTCGAGTTAAAACTTGAACTAGCTATCATTTTCAATATTGAAGTTTCTTCAGTGGATGTTTTACTCGTTATGCACTTTTAATTTGAAATTTTTGTTATTGTTTTGTATAATCATTATAATTAAATTTCTGTATCGAGAATATGATAAAATTCTTATTATTTAAGACATTTTTTATCATATCACTATTCTGTAGTATAATCAAAAATTGACAACATACTTATGTACAAAGGCCTCTTTGATATTTTCGTTAGAACGATTATGTAAATTATAAATGTACAAAATTGCCGAAGCCAAAATAATTTGCAATGGATTTGACAGCAGTATTGTAAAGAAAATGTGCAATTTTCTCATTATTCGTATAGCGTTTGAAAGCCCCCCATTATGTATCATATTGAAAAAGATGTATTTGTAAAATTAAAATAAAATGTTTCAATGATACAATCAATCAATCAATTATTTCACCCATCCTTCCGTATCCGACAATGGAAATATATAATCAATAAATCAAAATTAATACAGACAATAAAAAAGGAGAAAAATTGAAGACAAATTGCGTTGATGAAACCTGGGGAGCTGGCAGATTGAGGCCCCGGCGTAAAATCGAAAATTCTTGAAACTGGCTTCAAAATCGGAGCCGAAACGTCGAACACGACATTAGACGTGGCTTAATCCGAATCCCAAATAGTTCAAATTTCATTATGGAATTTTATTTTCAAAACAGTTGAGCAAAATATGTAGAAGTGTCGAATATCATAAATCATTTCATTCTGAACCTTTGATGGAGAAATATAAAAAAAAAATTACGAAAAGCACTGCCGTGAAGGCAGGAGCTTTTGAGCGCTCGTTCATCCACCTTGTAGGTAGATTCGCATTTTCCAGTTCAAGAAATCAATTGAAGGAATTTTCGACAGCTGTCAAAAAAATTCTGAAACTTAGGCGAAACTCCAGACTTCATGTCGGTGCTTCAGCTGACCTATTTTTTTTCGATAATTCGCTAGAAATTTCTACGGTATCTATGGTCTTGGTGATGCGATCTGGACAAAATTTTGCACGTAGTTTGAATACATTATTCCCCAGGTAGGTGCGAAATTTCATTCCAATCCAATCAGTAGTTTCGAAACTATCAGGAAAAAAATATTTTGAACGGCCATATTTACGGAACCTCTAGTCTAATTTTGCTCATTCATGAACGTTAGTGCGATATTTGCGATCCAAACGCACCCTAAAAATTTCAAGTTCCTAGGCCTTTCCGTTCAAAAGTTACAATTTTCTATGGTTTCTATGGTTCTGGTCATGCGATCTGGACAAAATATTGCTTTAATATATCATCCTCAATTAAAATACAAAATTTCATCTCGATTGAATCCGTAGTTTCGAAATTATCGAGAAAACAAAATTTCGAACGACCGTATTTACGGAACCCCTAGTATAATTCTGCTCATTGATAAACGTGAACGCGACATTTCAGATCCACACCTATCCTGGAAATTTCAAGTCCCTAGGCCTTTCCGTTGGAAAGTTATGATAATCTATGGTTTCTATGGTTCTGGTCATATGATCTGGAGAAATATAGCTTGAATATATCATTCTCCATTAGTATACAAAACTTCGCCACGATCTAATCTGTAGTTCTGAAATTATCAAGAAAACTAAATTTCAAACGACCATATTTACGGAACCCCTAGTATTATTTTGCTCACAGATGAACGTGATTACGACATTCGAGATCCACACCTATCCTGGAAATTTCAAGTCCCTAGGCGTTTCCGTTCAAAAGTTACAATTTTCTATGGTTCTGGTCATGCGATCTAGACAAAATTTCACATGTAGCTTGAACACCTCATTCTCCATTTGAGTGCAAAATTTCATCTCGATCGAAATCGTAGTTTTCGAGTTATCAGGGGAACAAAACTTTGAACGGCCATATTTACGGAACCCCTAGTGGAATTTGGCCCATTAACGAACTTAACCGAGGCATTTGGGAACTGAACCCACACTGAAAATTTCAAGTCTCTAGGTTGTTCCGTTCGAGAGTTATCGTGCTTACGGCCGGACGGAAGGACGGACAGACTCGAATTTACCGACGGATTCGTCATCAGTGAGTCGAACATAGTCGTTTGAGACCATTTTCGGCTCAAAATTCGAAAAATACAGACATCGTGACGAAATGATATAGCCCTCCTGCAAGTAGTACGAGCTCTTAAAAAACATACAATGGTTTTCATTTGGAAGTAAAATTAAAAATAAATAAAATAATTTTTCAATAATAAAAGAGAAGTTCGTAGTGAGAAAACCATTGTGACCTTATTCAAAATGTCGATTGAGTTTTCACAAAATAGTATTCAGGTTTATTAACGCCCAATGTTTTACTTTCCACAAAGAATAAGAAATCATGTAAGGGGTTGTCTGTATGGATTTATACTTGAAGAAGATTCAGTTATCGTTGAGCGTTAGACGCGCGCTGTGTTTCAACGACAACTCGACGGAAAGTGATCGAAAGACCTATGATGGACGATTTTTGTGGGAAATCGAGTGAATATGAGGATTGCGACATCCCAGTTGAAGTGATGAGTTGTTAGTGGTCAGTTTGACTTTTCTATTAATTAGACACTCATTGAGGGGTGTCTTAAAAAAAAACCTATTTCAATCCCCGTAGAAAAAAGAATAAATGAACATAATAAAATTCTCAATGAGCCAAATATTGGACGGTTTTTCAGAGTACCACAGATGAACGATTCGATAAAGGTCCCGTTTCATTCGATCTACAGAACCCCAACTGAAGCCAGCATTTTCAATATGTCGATGACAATTCCCTCGAGTGAGAAAATCCTTCTCGGACGTTTACGTTTGTAAGAGCTAAGTTTTTCGTGTAAGATAATATGAGCCTTGATTTATCTAAACGTAGAACGGTGGAAAGAGACGGAAAGACAGATAGCAGGCGCCAGAGCGTTGCCTTGGATACGCGGCCATATCTCCTCTTTATGTGGTTTAATTCCAATGACGCTGTATGGTACACTGTCCTTTCATATTGGCTGCCTCGTCTTCATTCTTTTCCATTCGTTTCTTCTCTTTGATTCGCCTTCGGTCGATTTCACATGGACATATGAAGTGAGTAATAAGCTTTCGGGTCCGAGCTTTTCGCAAATGAATGCGTTTACCCTGTATCTAACTTCCGACGTCGATCACCCGTATTCGATTTTATGGAGGATCGGATCAGATTTAACAAAAATGAGCTACCAATGGTTGTCCAATACAGGGTAGGGCATGAAAAGGGGCTCATACAGGAGCAGGATTGACTCAAGGTTAAGCCTAGACTTCTGAGAGGACTCTCATGAAACAATCTGAGTTTTATTATGATATACAAGAGTACTTCAAGGGTATACAAGAGTACTACACTGAACCAAAACTATTTACCCCTTGAAAATCTTCCTCAATACCATTATAAAACCAGTTTAACGGCTATATAACGTTAATAAGACTTTTTTAAAACTACTCCCTTGCAAATTCATGGAATCCCGAATATCATGATACAGGTTAGGTTGAGTTAGGTTAGGCTAAACTTTGCACTCAAATGGAGTATGAGGTGTTCAAGCTACATTGTCCAGATCGCATGACCAGAACCATAGAAACCATAGAAAATTGTAACTTTTGAACAGAAACACCTAGGGACTTGAAATTTGCAGGATAGGTGTGCATCTCGGTTGTCGTGATCTCTTTCATCTATGAGCAAAATTATACTAGGGGTTCCGTAAATATGGTCGTTTGAAATTTGGTTTTCTTGATAATTTCAAAACTACAGATTCGATCGTGACGAAATTTTGTATACTAATGAAGAATGATATATTCAAGCTACACTTCTCCAGATCACATGACCAGAACCATAGAAACCATAAAAAATCATAACTTTCGAACGGAAAGGCCTAGGGACTTGAAATTTTCAGGATAGGTGAGGATCTGAAATGTCGCGTTTACGTTCATCAATGAGCAGAATTATACTAGGGGTTCCGTAAATACGGTCGTTTGAAATTCTGGTTTCAAGATAATTTCGAAACTACGGATTCGATCTAGATAAAATTTCATATTTTAATCGAGAATGATATATTAAAGCAATATTTTGTCCAGATCACATGACCAGAACCATTGAAACTATAGAAAATTGTAACTTTTGAACGGAAAGGCCTAGGAACTTGAAATTTTCATGGTGGGTTTGGATCGCGAATTTCACGGTCACGTTCATCAATGAGCAAAATTAGACTAGGGGTTCCGTGTATATGGCCGTTCAAAATATTCTGTTCCTGATAATGTCGAAACTACCGATTTGATTGGAATGAAATTTTGCACCTAGCTGAGGAATAATGTATTCAAACTACGTGCGAAATTTTGTCCAGATCGCATCATCAAGACCATAGATACCGTAGAAAATTCTAGCGAATTATCGAAACAAAATTGATCAGCTGAAGCACTGACATGAAGTCTGGAGTTTCGCCTAAGTTTCAGAATTTTTTTGACAGCTGTCGAAAATTCCTTCAATTGATTTCTAAAACTGGAAAATGCGAATCTACCTACCAGGTGCATGTACGAGCGCTCAAAAGCTCCTGCCTTCACGGCAGTGCTTTTCGTAATTTTTATTTCAGAAATCATGGCGGAATTCCCAAAAAAAACTTCAATGCTAATTCAAGAACTTCATAAAACATGTAAGGTCAAAACTCACTGCTTTAAAGGCTCACTTATAATAAACAGATTGAATAAATAATCTTGGAGAATAAATGACATAAACTAAAGCATTTCCTAGTCTTATGTTATAATTATTTCCAACCATAAAACAGTTTTAAAACCTTTGGCTACCAAATAATCTTGAAATTGTTTATTGGATCAAAGGATCTGGCGAAAACCAGCCTTTGTCATGACTTCCCTGAACTGGTAACAAAGAAACACCATAGATTATGTAAATAGATCAAAAAATTCTCCATTAAACAACAAAAAAAAATTTAAAAAGCACTGCCGTGATTTCAGAAGCTTTTGAGCGCTCGTTCATGCACCTGGTAGGTAGATTCGCATTTTCCAGTTTCAGAAACCAATTGAAGAAATTTTTGACAGTTGTGGAAAAAAGTTTCAAACCAAGGCGAAATTCCATACGTCAGTGCTTAATGACCAATTTTGTTTTCGATAATTCGCTAGAATTTTCTACGGTATCTATCGTCTTGGTGATGCAATCGAATCAAAATTAGTTTCAATACATTATTTTTCATCTATGTGAAAAATTTCATTCCAATCCAATCAGTAGTTTCGAAATTATCAGAAAAAAAATATGTTGGAAGGCCATATTTACGGAACCCCTAGTCTAATTCCGCTCATCGATGAACGTGACCGCGACATTCTAGATCCACACCTATCCTGAAATTTTCGAGTCTCTAGGCCTTTCCGTTCAAAAATTATAATTTTCTATGGTTTCTATGGTTCTGGTAATGCGATCTGGACAAAATCTTGCGTGTAGCTTGAGTACGTCATTTTCCATCTGAGTGCAAAATTTCGTCACGATCGAATTTGTAGTTCCGAAGTGATCAAGAAAACAAAATTTTAAACGACCATATTTACTGAACCCTTGGTCGAATTTCGCCCAAAAACGAACTTGTCGGTTGAGACCGGTTATAAAGAAATATCATAGATTATGTGAATAGCTCAAACACTTTTCATTGAACAAAAAAACACCTAATACTGTAGATAAAAAAGTTTCTTCTTTTAGTTCACCCATATCATTCCGAAGTATCGAATTTCAAACGGAATCAAGAAAACAATTTAATTCGACACAAAGAACTCGTAAAGGACTATCACTCTATTATTCATCTACCAAATAACAAATACTTGAGTAATTGTTCAACAGTTGCGATAGAGGTGCCTTATTAATTACCTGCATTTTTAATCGTGAATTTCATCCATTATTCGTGTTTTGTTCGTTGAATGAATAAGTCGAAAACGACCAATTATTTTATGATGGCTGAGGCATTAAGTGAAACTAGTGACAGTATTTGGTTCAGAGGATTGGATTTACCACCCAGAAACCCCAATACCGAACTGAGCATTGCTGAACTTAAGTAAGTTGAAATTCAATGTTTGAATACAAAAATTAAATTTCGGTTTTTCAAGACAATACAGAAGATACGATCGACTACTTTTGATAATGCATTTTCCGCATTACTATGAGGCAGCGAAGAAGGACATGATACTGAGGACATTGGTACTTTGGGAGGCCGACAAATATCTAGATAGGACCGAAAAAACGGAGAACATGCAATTGTTATGCGAACGATTGAAGCACGAATTCAAACAATACGAAGAATCCTTAACAGTCGAAGAACACATAGCCAAAATAAGGTAATCGCCTCCCTAATAAAATACGAACCGGTTTGCATTTTGGAAGTTTTCAGTTCCCTTCGCGGCCGTGACTTGTGTACGATTGCTGCGACAAATTTTTTCCTACGAAGGATCATCATACAGAGTTCCCACCTGAGAACTCTGCTCTTAGGCGCTCTGGAGCAGGAAATCGAAGACGACTCCGACGATTCGCCATTTCTCGAGTACCTAGTACGCTGCATCAGAACTAATCTTTGGAGCAATTGAGCACTTATGAGCAATGCCAAGAAGAATACTTCCAATTGTTCTTTTGAGATCACGAATTGCGTGGTTACGTGGATACTTTTTGTGCTTACCGAAAATGTATTAGATTATCAAGGGTATTTAACAGATGGTTGGAAAAGTCCCGAGGTCGACATCCAAAAAATTTGGTCCTTCCTCCGTTCGAAAGGTCCCATCAAAACACCTTGTTTAATTCCTTATGGTAGGATTCTCTTGATATTTGTTAGAAATATGCCATACATCTGTCAGCCTCGAGAATTCTCAAACCACCCAGAGAAATTATTCTTAAGGATGTGTGTGACTTAAAATGGGAATAAATCATATATCTTTCGAATTCAGTTGTTTCATCGAAAATATACACGGTACCCCACTATTTACTTATGGATTCATCAACAGCATTTTCTAATTCAAAATCCATTGTGCAAAACGTCATCCAAAACAATAAGCCTGATTTTTTGGGATGACCTTCGAAGTGAATGATCGGTTAGAAATGACTTCTAATGAATTGATGTATTTTATACGTCCCTAGCTGTTAGTCGAGAACCTTTCTCGACGTTACTCGATGCCACAGTTTCCCCCTCGTGCTCGTCCAATTATATTGGAGCACTGATACAAATTGTTCCCTTTTGAAAGGCAAAACGGTAGGGCAGTCGGAAGCCATTGTCTAGCGTAAATTATACCCCGCCAATCGTTTCACTGTTGCTGCCTCCGGATGAAGTACCTTCGGTAGATTTTCACCTCCAACCGATTTTGTATTTCAGGCTTATGCATAGCCGAATCCATAAAACTTCGAATATTCGAAATAAGAATATCCCAGCACCACTTATAGACTGCCCAAAAACTTTAAGAATCGAGAAGTAAAAAATGAATTGAATTTATCTGTCAAGCAAATCCTTTCCGTTGCAATTTTATACAAAACTTGAACGTATCAAAAAGGTTCTACAAAATTTTTGTGTGTAAAATCCCCACAGAAAGTTTTGTGTAAAACGCCAAGAAACAGATTTTGTTCAAAATTGCTACATTTTTGAGCGCTCGTACTACTTACACGAGGGCTATATCATTTCGTCACGATGTCTGTATTTTTCGAATTTTGAGCCGAAAATGGTCTCAATCGACTATGTTCGACTCATTGATGACGAATCCGTCGGAAAATTTGAGTCTGTCCGTCCGTCCGGCCGTAAATATGGCCTTTCAAAGTTTTGTTTCCCTGATTACTTGGAAGCTGCAGATTTGATCGAGATGAAATTTTGCACTCAAATGGAGAATGAGGTGTTCAAGCTACATGTGAAATTTTGTCCAGATCGCATGACCAGAACCATATAAACCATAGAAAATTGTAACTTTTGAACGGAAACGCCTAGGGACTTGAAATTTTCAGGATAGGTGTGGAACTCGAATGTCGTGATCACGTTCATCTATGAGCAAAATTATACTAGAGGTTCCGTAAATATGGTCGTTTGAAATTTAGTTTTCTTGATTATTTCAAAACTACAGATTCGATCGTGACGAAATTTTGTATACTAATGGAGAATGATATATTCAAGCTACATTTCTCCAGATCACATGACCGGAACCATAGAAACCATAGAAAATCATAACTTTCGAACGGAAAGGCCTAGGGACTTGAAATTTTCAGGATAGGTGTGGATCTGAAATGTCGCGTTCACTTTTATCAATGAGCAGAATTATACTAGGGGTTCCGTAAATACGGTCGTTTGAAATTTTGGTTTATCGATAATTTCGAAACTACGGATTCGATCGAGATGAAATTTCGTATTTTAATCGAGAATGATATATTAAAACAATATTTTGTCCAGATCGCATGACCAGAACCATAGAAACCATAGAAAATCTTAACTTTTGAACGGAAAGGCCTAGGAACTTGAAATTTTCAGGGTGGATTTGGATCGCGAATATCGCGGTCACGTTCATCAATGAGCAAAATTAGACTAGGGGTTCCGTGAATATGGCCGTTCAAAATATTATTTTCCTGATAGTTTCGAAACTACTGATCGGATTGGAATGAAATTATGCACCTAGCTGAGGAATAATGTATTCAAACTACGCGCAATTTTGTCCAGATCGCATCACCAAGACCATAGATAACGTAGAAAATTCTAGCGAATTATCGAAAAAAAATTGATCAGCTGAAGCACTGACATGAAGTCTGGAGTTTCGCCTAAGTTTCAGAAATTTTTTGACAGCTGTCGAAAATTCCTTCAATTGATTTCTAAAACTGGAAAATGCGAATCTACCTACAAGGTGCATGTACGAGCGCTCAAAAGCTCCTGCCTTCAGGCAGTGCTTTTCGTAATTTTTGTAAAATTGCCACAGAAAGTTTTGTGTGAAACGCCATCAAAAAGATTTGCGTAAAAAATCAAATTCTTCACTTTTTGCTATCTCATGATCCCAAATCTTTTTCGTAGCAATGTTACACAAAATGTTCACGTATCAAAAACTTGCTAAGTAAATGTTTTGTGTATAATTGACGGATTTTGGCCGCTATTCTACACAAAATTTTTCAAGTAACTTTTCACCTATTTTTTCGTAACACATTCGTGGCAATTTCACACAAAACCGCTCCACAGCAAATTTTCGCAAAACATTTCATACCACATTTATACAATTATTTGTGTAGCAATTTTACAAAAAACTGTTTCATAGCAATTTTCTTCAAAAATATTTCATACCACATTCATTCAATTATTTCTGTAGCAATTTTACACAATACTGTTTCTTAGCCATTTTCTCCAAAACATTTCATACTATTTCTACAATTATTTGTGTAGCAATTTTACAAAAACTGTTTCACAGAATTTTCCCCAAAACATTTCATACCACATTTATAAAATTATTTCTGTACTAATTTTACACGAAACTGTTTCATAGCAATTTTCCCCAAAACTTTGCATACCACATCTACACAATTATTGCTGTAGCAATTTTATACAAAACTTTTTCATAGCAATTTTACCTAAAAACATTTCATACCACATGTATACAATCATTTCTGTAGTAACTTCACACAAAACTGTTTCACAGAATTTTCCCCAAAACATTTCATACCACATTTAAAAAATTATTTTTGTAGCAAATTTTACACGAAACTGTTTCATAGCAATTTTCCCCAAAACTTTGCATACCACATTCATACAATTATTGCTGTAGCAGTTTCACACAAAACTTTTTCATAGCAATTTTACCTAAAAACATTTCATACCACATTTATACAATCATTTCTGTAGTAACTTCAAACAAAACTGTTCCATAGCAATTTTCCCCAAAAACATTTCATACCACATTTATAAAATTATTTTTGTAGCAATTTTACACGAAACTGTTTCATAGCAATTTTCTCCAAAACTTTGCATACCACATTTTTACAATTATTGCTGTAGCAATTTTATAAAAAACTTTTTCATAGAAATTTTACCTAAAAAAATTTCATACCACATTTATACAATCATTTCTCTAGTAACTTTACAAAAAACTGTTTTACAGAATTTTCCCAAAAACATTTCATACCACATTTATAAAATTATTTTTGTAGCAATTTTACACGAAACTGTTTCATAGCAATTTTCCCCAAAACTTTGCATACCACATTTATACAATTATTGCTGTAGCAGTTTTACACAAAACTTTTTCATACCAATTTTACCTAAAAACATTTCATACCACATTTATACAATCATTTCTGTAGTATCTTCAAACAAAACTGTTCCATAGCAATTTTCCCCAAAAACATTTCATACCACATTTATACAATTATTTCTGTAGCAACTTCACACAAAACTGTTCCATAGCAATTTTCCCCATAAACATTTCATACCACATTTATACAATTATTTCTGTAGCAACTTTACCCAAGACTGTTTCACAGAATTTTCCTCGAAACATTTCATACCACAATATACAATTATTGCTGTGGCAATTTCACACAAAACTTTTTCATAGCAATTTTACCCAAAAACATTTCATACCACATTCATACAATTATTGCTGTATTAATTTTGTACAAAACATTCACGGATCAAAAACTTGCGTAGAAAATGTTTTATGGGAAATTGTTATGAAATTATTGTTTGTAATATTCCCACAAAAAGTTTTGTATAAAACGACTCAAAATACATATGTGTAGAATTGCTACATATTTGTTTGTGAAATTTCCACAGGAAATTTTGTGGAAAACACCACCAAAAAGAGTTGCGTAAAAAATCAATTTTTTCCCTCTTTTTATACCAAGATCGTGAGTCTTTTTCGAAGCGATTTTACAAAAAAGTTTCACGTATCAAAAATTCACTACGTAAAAGTTTTGTGTAAAATTCGAACAGAAGTTTACTTTGTCTATATATAGTGATCAAACGAAATGCTTTTTTTGTCGACGGGTTGAAGGGATCCTCGTCAAATATCCATAATTACTTCGAGAATAATTCAAATGAAGATCCATTATTCTAGAACCCTCGGTGCAGCATTAATTTCGTTCTTTATCTTCGCCATAAATAGGTACGCATGAATGAGTTAATAATGAATGAAGCGGTGTCATTTGTCATTTTCCGAACACCTTATTACTAGACAATAAATTTCGACTAATAGAGCGGGGATCAACCTTTTAATATACACACACATTTCGAAGGGCCTTCTTGAATGAATGAAAAGACTCAACATGTCTGCTAGAGAAGGTTCGCCTAATAATATGGCCATGTTAAAGTATCGATGCAGAAAATAAGTCAGGGTCCTAATCGAAAGGTGTATATGGTGGCCATATAGCAGCCGGTCTCACACCTGGGCGCTCATAATACGTCCCATCTCACTACTCCGGAAACAGAGACGGCTTCCAGCTCAAAGCCAACTAATTCATAAAAGGAGAACACAATGGAAATGCCGAACAATTGTACGACTTCTACTCGAAAGGTACAAATATCGGAACCAAATGATTCGCCAAAAGTGTTTCTTGAATAAGTCGAGCGTAAAATGAACTGACCGAAATAGTATTCTTCTTTCTTCTTTGAATTGTGTCCTTTCGTTTTTTATTTCACTCGAAACTTCAGTGACTTCACCGATTATATTGTAGACTCGACTGTGAATATGGAGTGGGTTAGCTTTCATCGAATTATATTCCGTAGCAAGTTTACACAAAAAAATATTATAGCGATTTTTCCCGAAATTCTTCGCCCAAGATTTATAGAAAACATTTTCGCTGCCATTTTACACAAAACTACTCCAAAGCAATTTTCCCCAGAACATTTCATACCACATTTATACAAACATTTCATAACACATTTATACAATTATTTCTGTAGCAATTTTACACAAAATTGTTTCATAGCAATTTCCGCAAAACATTTCAAACCACATTCATAAAATTATTTTTGTATCAATTTCATACAAAACTTTTTCATAGCCAACTTCCCCAAAACATTCCATACCACATTTATACAATTATTTCTGTAGCAATTTTACACAAAACTGTTTCATAGCGATTTTCCCCAAAACATTGCAAACCACATTTATACAATTATTTCTGTAGCAATTTTACACAAAACTGCTTCATAGCAATTTTCCCCGAAACATTTCATACCACATTTATACAATTATTTCTGTAGCAATTTTACACATAACTGTTTCATAGCAATTTTTCGCAAAACATTTCACACCACATTTAGACAATTATTTCTGTAGCAATTTTACACAAAACTGTTTCAAAGCAATTTTCCCCAAAACATTTCATACCACATTTAGACAATTATTTCTGTAGCAATATTACACAACCTTTTCTTGGCAATTTAACACAAAATCTCGCAGTTGAAAATTTAGGTAAATTTTGTATCGAAGCTGCCAAAAAAAACCTGACTTCCCACGGCTCCCCAAAGTCGAATTTCGGTCCAAAAAAGACGCGCATATTGAGGGGGGTTGGGTGGAAAATAAATGTTCGGGGATGGAGAGCTAGAACCGGACCTGTATAAATCCCGGTTTGAATGGAGTTACCGAGTCTATTCGACAGAGGAATTTATTGTATAGATTCTAAACGACCAAAGTCAGTCTTGAATGGATTTTTACACGAACTTCCTGTTTTCGGTGCAATTTGTCGTATTCAATGAGTGGCCAACAATGACTTTTGAACGCTTGACTTTTAAAGCTCCTATTAGATTTAATATGGGACTCTCTTTTTGTGTCACTTCTGGAACATTATTTGTAAGGCCATTCACAAATCGGATTATTCTAATAGTTATACCATATTATTCGGGGTGCCTTTTGAAATGATCCACCTTGTTATTGGTCCAGGCGGAGAAGGACTATCGTGATTAGATCAATAACAGGAGCGTACACTCTACAAACTGTTCCGTATAACGGTCGATCGAGAAAATACATAACGGCTCCAAATGTTTCAGGATTTCTCTATTGAAATTTGAAAATGAAATACATATTGCGATTTATTTAATGAAAAAAAAACATTTAGTTTATGCCTCCTAGAAGAGTTATGCCACCATATTATTGTTGAGGAAAATATGGGGCGTATAAACTTTGTTCTTTTTTTCATTATATTTTTTTTTTATTTAGTATTTTCGAAAAAAATTTAATTTATCGAAAACGATTCGGTATATGTTTATGATTCTTTTTTTGTTGCATTCAGAGAACATTCCCCATTAAAGTTGTATCGCTCAACCCTTTTTCCTATGGGTAGTCTACTGATGGTTCTATTTCTTACACTGAAGAACATTTTTTCGAAATATAATTTTCCCTGTTCAGTTTTCGTTAAGAACGAGGTTAGTGTCCCTCGAGTGCCCTCATCAGAATCTATTATTAAACAGCAAATGTTAGGTGTGGGGCGAAGTTCCCCAAACCCATACGGTGGACTATGAGTTGGAAAGCCATCTCGGCCGTTTTGCTTTAGCTACTTGCGTTTTAATTACATTTATGATTTATAGAGGGCGCAAATGCAGATAACTTATCATAATTAAATGTCATTATAACTAGACGTCTCTTTAAATAATCGTGTTGCTTAATACTGTTACCAGACTATTTACTCTGATGAACTTTTAATGTGGTTGGGCTTTATGCCATTATGGCCAGATGACCCACGTGACTTAATTGAAATTAGCTCACAAAAAAAAATTCGAGAGCATACAATGTTAAAAATTTGAAAAAACTACAAGGAATATCTATCAGAAAAAGAATACGTATCAATATTCAAACAGCGTACGCCGAGTAAATAATTCGCTTAATCGGCACTGAATTTCCAATTACTCCACTGAAACAAATCACGAAAGCACCAAGTTGCGGTTAATAAATGCGACTCGAATGAAAATTATGCCCACAAAAGAAATTAATTGCCACAGCATAAACATTTTATAATTTAATGGTTTAATAAAATCTGCCTCCCAGTTCGAGTGTCGGGAATGCGATCGGAAAAAAAATTTTAAATCCATATAAGAGTGGAATCCACTAGAATCTTTTCTAGGTTCTGAAGAATTTCCCACCAATCGACAGGGGTGGTTCAATCATTATGCTGAAATGAAGAGCAGGATCGTTAAACAATAAAAATGAACGTTCTTCATATAATTTCAGGTCAAACTAATAGGAGAATGACAAATGATGTACTATAAATGTGTTCAGGTATAAAAACCTCATTTTATTACACGATGTGGCTGCACTAAAACGATTGAAAGATTTATTTAAAACCCAAAGTTGGAAAATTAAATTGTTAGTTTGTATTTTTTCTCTCGCGTGTAATTTATGGTGCTATTTATAAAACGTTCCGGGATTTAATCATCGATATCAATTCGGGAATTCGGACAGGTGTTTTTTTTTCTTTTTTTTTCTTCTTCGAAAAAATTTGGTGCCTAGTGTCATTTTAATGATCCAAGATGCATGTGAAATCTAGGATTTAAAAAGAAGAAAAGTATAAATTCTACCAAACGGGAAATTATGAAACACCCTCGTACCGTTCGAGGTGGCTGGCGGAATTGCGAAAAATTCCGTAAACTGGCAAAGTTATTCAAAGATGGAGTATTGAAGAATCTATCCTCGGAATTAATTGAAGCCGGAGCTTGAGAATTAGACAGTATTTAAATGGGAGGGATTTGTAGAAATGTAATTTATACATGAGACTACGGGATTCGATTAAACTATGAAATTAGACTTGCATCTGCAGAGATAGTATTCAGATTTAAAGTCTTGATGAGCTGTCATTCCCTCGGAATCTGGAATAATCATATAACGAGACGACAGGAAAATGAATGGGATGACTTCCAACCAATTTACGTGATGAATTGAATCGATATTTCTTTCTATAAAAATATTTATTCAAGCCTAGGACCCTTAGGGTGTTAGCGAGACGCAGTCAAATCCTACACAATGTCCCCAGATTTAATCTACTTTATATACAGCGTTACTCAAAAGTCGAACTGACATTTCCCAAGTATGTATTCTCCAACGGAATTCCGAAACTCGTCAATTATGATAAAAGCCGGATATTCACTATGGAATATTGTAATATATCCTGAATATTTTATTCAGAGCGAATTTTAATTTTTTTTTTAGATTATTCTACAAGGAATATTGAATATTCGGAATATTTCTGAATGAATATTTTATTCTGGATTTCAGGTTGCGAAGAAAAAAAATTACGAAAAGCACTCTGCCGTGAAGGCAGGAGCTTTTGAGCACTCGTACATGCACCTTGTAGGTAGATTCGCATTTTCAAGTTTCAGAAATCAATTGAAGGAATTTTCGACAGCTGTCAAAAAAAATTCTGAAACTTAGGCGAAACTCCAGACTTCATGTCAGTGCTTCAGCTTTTTTTTTCGATGATTCGCTAGAATTTTTTACGGTATCTATGGTCTTGGTGGTGCGATCTGGACAAAATTTGCATTTGCACGTAGTTTAAATACATTATTACTCAGCTAGGTGCGGAATTTCATCCCAATCTGCTCAGTAGTTTCGAAACTATCAGGAAAAAAATATTTTGAACGGCCATATTTACGGAAACCCTTGTCTAATTTTGCTCATTGATGAACGTGACCGCGATATTCGCGATCCAAACCCACCCTGAGAATTTCAAGTTCCTAGGCCTTTCCGTTCAAAAGTTACAATTTTCTATGGTTTCTATGGTTCTGGTCATGCGATCTGGACAAAATATTGTTTTAATATATCATTCTCGATTAAAATACAAAATTTCATCTCGATCGAATCCGTAGTT
Source organism: Aphidecta obliterata (assembly GCA_963966015.1). Taxonomy (NCBI): domain Eukaryota; kingdom Metazoa; phylum Arthropoda; class Insecta; order Coleoptera; family Coccinellidae; genus Aphidecta; species Aphidecta obliterata. The sequence goes on from OZ014436.1 coordinate 11,758,249, forward strand.
TCGAAATTATCGAGAAACCAAAATATCAAACGACCGTATTTACGGAACCCCTAGTATAATTCTGCTCATTGATAAACGTGAACGCGACATTTCAGATCCACACCTATCCTGAAAATTTCAAGTCCCTAGGCCTTTCCGTTCGAAAGTTATGATTTTCTATGGTTTCTATGGTTCTGGTCATGTGATCTGGAGAAATGTAGCTTGAATATATCATTCTCCATTAGTATACAAAATTTCGTCACGATCGAATCTGTAGTTTTGAAATTATCAAGAAAACTAAATTTCAAACGACCATATTTACGGAACCCCTAGTATAATTTGGCTCATAGATGAACGTGATCACGACATTCGAGATCCACACCTCAAGTCCCTAGGCGCTTCCGTTCAAAAGTTACAATTTTCTATGGTTTCTATGGTTCTGATCATGCGATCTGGACATAATTTCACATGTAGCTTGAACACCTCATTCTCCATTTGAGTGCAAAATTTCATCTCAATCAAATCTGTAGTTTTCTAGTAATCAGGAGAACAAAACTTTGAACGGCCATATTTACGGAACCCCTGGTGGAATTTGGCCCATTAACGAACTTATCCGAGGCATTCGGGAACTGAACCCATACTGAAAATTTCGAGTCTCTAGGTTGTTTCGTTCGAGAGTTATCGTGCTTACGGACGGACGGCCGGACGGACAGACTCGAATTTTCCGACGGATTCGTCATCAGTGAGCCGAACATAGTCGATTGAGACCATTTTCGGCTCAAAATTCGAAAAATACAGACATCGTGACGAAATGATATAGCCCTCGTGTAAGTAGTACGAGCGCTCAAAAAAGAGTTTTGGTTTCTTACAGAATTTTTTTCTTTTCTGATTGATTCTAATCTACTTAAAAGTCTATTTACTCATTTTTCTTCAAATATTTCATGATATTGATTTTGGATACATATTCTCGTTCAATAAACTGAAAAACAATAAACTTTCTGAAAAACTACCTCTTCATTACTATGTTTTACTTCGAATATTCCTGGATTATTCCAATTCGAATATTACTGAAGGAATATCCTCATAACGTTCCAGGAATATTTCATTTTGAATATTCCAAATGGAATATTCGATTTGGAATATCCCTGAATGCCTAGGTTGAAATATTCCATATATATTCTTGATAAACCCTGTTTTATTTCGATTTAAATATTTCTATTACTTTCTAGGAATATTTCATTTTGAATATTCTTTAATTAACTGAAAAACAATAAACTTTCTGAAAAACCATCTCTTTATAGATATGTTTCACTTGGATTATTCCTGAATTATGCCAATTCGAATATTACTGAAGGAATATTCTTATGACGTTCCAGGAATATTTTACTCTGAATATTCCAGTTGCAATATTCGATTTGGAATATCCCTGGAATGCCTAGGTTGAAATATTCCATATATATTCTGAATATTCCTATAATATTTATGGATAATTTCGATTTAAATATTCCTATAACTCTCCAGGAATATTTCATTTCGAATATTCCTGAATAAAGTAAAAAACAATAAACTTTCTGAAATACTACCTCTTCATTAATATGTTTCACTTCGAAGATTCCTGCATTATTCCAATTCGAATATTCCTGCATTATTCCAATTCGAATATTTATGGAGGAATATTCTCACAACGTTCCAGGACTGTTTTATTTTGAATATTCCAAATGGAATATTCGATCTGGAATATCCTTGGATGCCTAGGTTGAAATATTCCATATATATTCTGGATAAACCCTGTATCATTTCGATTCGAATATTCCTATTACTTTCCAGGAATATTTCATTTTGAATATTCCTGAATTAACTAAAAAACAATAAACTTCCTGAAAAACCACCTCTTTATAGATATGTTTCACTTGGATTATTCCTGAATTGTTCCAATTCGAATATTACTGAAAGAATGTTCTCATAACGTTCCAGGACTATTTTATTTTGAATATTCCAAATGGAATATTCGATTTGGAATATCCCTGGATGCTTTGGTTGTAATATTCCATATATATTCTGGATAAACCCTGTATTATTTCGATTTGAATATTCCTATTACTTTCCAGGAATATTTCATTTTGAATATTCTTTAATTAACTGAAAAACAATAAACTTCCTGAAAAAACACCTCTTTATAGATATGTTTCACTTGGATTATTCCTGAATTGTTCCAATTCGAATATTACTGAAAGAATGTTCTCATAACGTTCCAGGACTATTTTATTTTGAATATTCCAAATGGAATATTCGATTTGGAATATCCCTGGATGCTTTGGTTGTAATATTCCATATATATTCTGGATAAACCCTGTATTATTTCGATGTGAATATTCCTATTACTTTCCAGGAATATTTCATTTTGAATATTCTTTAATTAACTGAAAAACAATAAACTTCCTGAAAAAACACCTCTTTATAGATATGTTTCACTTGGATTATTCCTGAATTGTTCCAATTCGAATATTACTGAAAGAATGTTCTCATAACGTTCCAGGACTCTTTTATTTCGAATATTCCAAATGGAATATTCGATTTGGAATATCGCTGGATGCTTTGGTTGAAATATTCCATATATATTCTGGATAAACCCTGTATTATTTCGATTTGAATATTCCTATTACTTTCCAGGAATATTTCATTTTGAATATTCCTAAATTAACTAAGAAACAATAAACTTTCTGAAAAACCACCTCTTTATAGATATGTTTCACTTGGATTATTCCTGAATTATTCCAAAACGAATATTACTAAAGGAATATTCTTATAACGTTCCAGGAATAAATTTATTCTGAATATTTCAGTTGCAATATTCGATTTGGAATATTCCTGGAATGCCTAGATTGAAATATTCCTTATATATTCTGAATATCTTGTGATATTTCTGGAATATTCCAAAATAAAATGAAAAAACAATAAACTTTCAGAAAACAACCTCTTTATAGATATGTTTCACTTGGAATATTCCCGGATTATTCTAATTTGAATATAATGTCACGTTTCAGGAATATTTTATTTTGAATATTTATAGAGTATTCCTCGAGAAATATTCCGTGTCTATTCCAAAATATGCTGATTCCATTCCAACATTAACCAATATACAAAACAGACTATTCCTGTTATAATTATTATTAAGTTTGAACATTCTCAGAATATTCGTGTATATTTGGAATATTCTTATAATATTCCTGTAATATTTCAATTTAAATATTCCGAAAGTAACATTTCGATATAGTTTCAGAAATATTCCGTGTAATATTTGGAATGCGCTCAGGACATCCCAACATTACCACCTAATTGAAGAAATATTATATTCAATGATAAATCGATAAATGGGCTGGTGGAAATCTGAATTAAGAAGTGAACTGAACAGAACATTGTATCGAGGCGCGTCTTCTCGCTTGTAATATAAGTTCTGCATTTCATGTTGGTCTTCATCGGCGACTGAGCTATGCGGTACTAATGAAGGCAAATGAGCTAGAAACCGATCTATCTGTTACCCTTTCGTTCAATTTAGATTTCCACCAGTCCATTCATCGATTTATCATTGAATATAATATTTCATCATCGATTTGTGGTGTCTCCGCGGCGTGAAATTTTCCTTTGATTATAGTGAATATTATATTATATTCCACAACACTTAAGATATCCTGATCAGTTTCGTCTCTACTGAGCATTAGATGTGTCTGATATGTGGTCGAATGTTGTCTTCTTTGATAAATGAAGTGAATTAATTCGAAATAAAGTGCCCACCCCAATGACGAAATCTACGCGATAAAGTTTGTTTTATAGCCACTGATGATCCGATAAAGGGGGCGGATAAAATGCAAACTACCCTTGTCTATTTTGGAAAACGGCGACCCGGTTATCTTGCATCTGAAAAACGAAATAATGCATAATAAAGTCCTCATTGGTTTATCGGGGGTGGATGGTTCCGTTCATTTGCGCGCGGTATTCATTCAGATCCCCCCGTGACGAGATTCTGGTTAGCCCAAAGAATTTCGTTGTTGGGGACGGCGAATGACAGGGATGTGATATAACTGATATATCATTAATGGAGTTTAGTTCACTACTGCGTTTCGTCACTAATCGACTCTAACGTCGTCCTTTTTTAATGATGGAATTATTTTTCGAGCCGCTAAATCTACCCCTGTCAAAGTCGCTAACATGATGGTAATTTTGACTCGAGGAATTCAGTAGAGGGGGAGCAATAACTAAAATTCGCCAGGTCGACCATGTGCCACAACGAATGTCGAAAAAAATTCCCTTTAGTCGGATATTAAATATCGGCTGGTCAAGAAAGTGCGGTGAGAAATGGCGGGTCAAGAAGTCCACCCGATGATAAGACAATCGAAGGCCATTCGGTCGGCCAGAAAATCGGTTAGAACGCCCCCATAAAGGGCCTAATCCGTCTTTTCCCCCTCGACCCCTGTTGCGTGGAAACTTGAGTGAATTGAATCAAAAGCACTACAGCAAGATTTCACAGGCAACACGAGATAAATGCCATAATATTACGCGTAGAACGAACAGCAGAAGTTCAACCCTTTCTTTCCCGAATAACACAGCGAGTATAAGGAGTAAAGCTTCAATTAGCATTTGTATTCCGTGCCCATATAGCTTCAACTTGAGGGTTTCATGTTGGAACATGGCCTGGTGCAAACTCCACAGTCGTAAATAATGAAATGAATATTTCAATTTCCACATAGTTTAGTTGGTGGATACGTTGTATCTAGCAGGAAAAATTGGCCAAGTGCCAAAGGGACAAGAACAAATTAAAAATCGGACATTTTATAATATCGGAAAACCTATCGGTCGAAAAATTTCGAGGAAAAACCAATTTTTACATTGCAACATATTCTATTACTTAATATTATAATGAATGATAACGATGACCTTGACTGTAACAGGCTTGAGCAAGTTCAAAACAGAATAGGCTGGAGAAATCTTTCAGATTGTGTATTCGACCTATTGACTTATCTATACAGGAGGTTTTCGAAATTGGTTTTTTTTTGACAGGCAATGGAATTCATTGAAGTAAGTCAATATACCAGAAATCGTTCATATAAAATATCCACCAGGGCCGAGTATTTCGAAATCAGAGTTACCCGCGAATCTGAGAAATTCCCAGCCCGGTTCTGACAGGTCAGTATACCGAATCATCTATGATGCGTATAATTTTCGTGAGTTTTCCGATCTCAACTCTTGTGATTTCTTCCTCTGGGGTCATTTAAAAACATACGTGTATAGTGACGGTGAGGTGAATAGTACGGAAGAACTAAGACAACGCATTGAAAATGGCTGTGACATTATTGCAAACTGATGTGATAGTTGCTGCATGGAACCATTCGTTATTACGCCGGGCAAGACTTTGTGAATTTCCCAATTTTTTTTATAGGACCTTTTCAATCAGTTATTTTTCCTCTCCCTGGTTTGAACTTTAAGAATTATACCGTTCAGAAAAAATCTAATGGAAGTTGAAAGAGAATATACAAATTTGCGATGAATTCTAGTGCCGTCAAAAGATCGCAAAGGCAGTCGAGCACTTCATTTACATCATGAGGGAATGGATATGGCAAAATGATTCATCATTTCCTAACAGAGAGATAACAAGATTCAGAGTCGTATTAAGATATTGATGTCCAAGATTTTTTGCACTTTTCGAAATGTAATATTTTATATGATCCACTTCCGGCGAAATTATCTCTTTTGATGAGTTCTAGCACTTGTCAAAAAAAGCCTCATCTTAAAAAAAACGCTGTATCTTATTCTCCTCATAAATGCTTTGTTCTTTGTTTTCTTTTATGTAACTACTCTTCTTTCTGTTCAGTGTAAGTGGCTTCATTTTGTTTATTATAATGGTACTATTGTAAAATTGGATTACTCTCGAAAATAAAAAGATAAAAAAATTATTATTGATTTGGAAGATGTGTTAGCTTTATCGCTGTAGAAGGATTGACGAAATGCCAAAAGAGCAAGAACTAATTGAAAAATGTACGATCTTTATAATCAAATATCCATCAATAACCAATCGATCGAAAAATTACCAGAACAAAACTAATTTCCCCAATACACCATATTTTATGAATTATATCGGTGAACAAAGGAATTTATGAGAATTATTTATTTCTCTATCATTCTTTTTTGAGCGCTCGTTCTAATTACACGAGGGCATGTCGTCACGATGTCTGTATTTTTTTAATTTTGAGCCGAAAATGGTCTCAATCGACAAGGTCCGACTCACTGATGACGAATCCGTCGAAAAATTCGAGTCTTCAACTCTCGAACGGAACGACCTAGAAACTTGAAATTTTCAGGGAAGGTTCGAATCTCGAATGGCGCGGTTGAGTTCGTTATGGGGCAAAATTCGACCAGGTGTTCCGTAAATGTAGTCGTTTGAAATTTAGTTTTCTTGATAATTTCAAAACTACGGATTCGATCCTGACGAAATTTTGTATTTCGATGGAAAATGATATATTCAAGCTACATTTTTTCCAGATCGCATGATGAGAACCATAAAAACCATAGAAAATTAAAACTTTCGAACGGAAAGGCCTAGGGACTTGAAATTTTCAGGATAGGTATGGATCTCGAATGTCTCGGTCACATTCATCAATGAGCAAAATTAGACCAGGGGTTCCGTAAATATGGCCGTTTAAAATATTTTTTTCCTGATAATTTCGAAACTACTGATTGGATTGGAATGAAATTTTGCACAAATATGAAGCGTGTATGCAATGTACGTGCGAAATTTTGTTCAGATCAAATCACCTAGACCATGGAAACCGTTGAAAATTCTAGCGAATTATCGAAAAAAAATTGTCACCTAAGCACTGACGTGAAGTCTGGAGTTTCCCTTAGTTTGGAATTTTAATTGGTTTCTAAAACTGGGAAATGCGATTCTACCAACAAGGTGGATGAACGAGCGCTCAAATGCTCCTGACTTCACGGCAGTGCTTTTATTATATTTTTTTTTCCATTTGAAGTTCTTCTTCTTTCATTTTCTGACCCTTTTTTTCACTGTCGTTGGAGCAGACGATTTTTCTTAATTATTCACAAGTATCAAACTGATCAAAACTGGCGGAATTTGAGGTTATGGGCTTAATTTTTTCGACATTTCTGTCAAAAAGTAGATCTAATGAATCACATCTGTCATATTTGGCCGACGTTGCCAGATGTAGGTAAGTTGCCCATAGTTAAGTAAAAATAGTGCAAAAAAACGATTTTCAAGTGGATTCTCAAGTAAGTTAAGTTACAATCATCATCGATAGTTTTTTAAAGGATACTTACAGAAGAAATCTTCAGCAATTTTCGAAAGGTTCAACGCACAGCGACTGCAAATCAACCCATTAGATCCCAATAGGAAGTGTCGGCCATTTGTCTGTCGCGCTTGAAAGTCAAGTAGGGTCAACCTTCTGCTGAAAAAAAAATGGATCGTTTTACTCTTGAACAACGCTAAGAAATATTGAAAAATTATATCCAAATATGCATCACGATAGACCGGGTGGGCTTTTGTTCCAACAGGATGGCGCAACGTGCCACAGCAAAACCATATATGTAACATCGGCCTTTTTTTCCAATTGTCCCTATAGAATCCAATCAGTTTCGGCAGAAAACATTAGGAAAAAATTATAAAAAGCACTGCCGTGAAGTCAGGAGCTTTTGAGCTCTCGTTCATCCACCTTGAAGGTAGATTCACTTTTTTCCAGTTTTAGAAACCATTTAAAGAAATTTTTGGCAGCTTTAAAAAAAAAATTCAAACTAGGTCGAAACTCCAGACTTAAATTTTTTTTCGATAATTCGCTAGAATTTTCTACGTCATCTATGGTCTTCGTAATGTGATCTGGACAAAATTTCGCACGTAGTTTGAATACATTATTCTTCATCTATTTGCAGAATTTCATTCCAATCCAATCAGTTGTTTTGAAATTATCAGGAACGGCCATATTTACAGAACCCCTAGTCTAATTTTATTTTGCTCATTGAAGATCGTAACCGCGACATTCGAGACCAGACCTTCCTGAAAATTTCAAGTACCTAGGCCTTTCCGTTCGAAATTTATAATTTTCTATGGTTTCTATGGTTCTGGTAATGCGATCTGGACAAAATTTCGCATGGAGCTTGAGTAGAACGAGCGCTCAAAAATGCATCAATCATGATTGAAAATTATGCCACGACCCTGTCACCGACCTATGTGCTTAAATTTTCAATTACCGTGAATGACATTTGATATAACTTCAGGTCCACTGCAACAATTCCAGTCGGGTCGTAATAAAAAGTTGGAAAATATTCGAGGACAAAGTATACAATCTGTATCAAACTTTTATGACTTGTTTTCGGACCTAACGGATCTAAAAGTTATCAAAGACTATAGAAAAATTTATAGTTTCGGAATCTACGATTTGATTGATTCATTCTCAAAAACGTTCCTGGCAGTCTTGGATAGATTTCTTGAAACTTATCAACACCAATTTCACTTTCAATTTTTAAGTTAATGGAAAATTGTTTCAGTTGTTTATATATAAATTGAAGCTATTCGCAGTTACATTATAGTTATTTCCCCACTCGATAGCTTGAAAATTATTTTAAATTCAACGGACATCGTAAAACTCCATAAGCAGTAAATCTACGCCTTTATTTCTCAATCTGTCTGAGATTATACTCCACGCTATTAATTATATCGAATTACCTGTCAAGTGATTCATTCAGTAATCATTAATGATGTAAAATGTATTTAAAACATGTCTTCCTGGAGCTAACATGTTTTATGACTAAACCATCATATAAAATATATTCTCAGGGCTTCGAACTTTACATTTGCCCAGGGGTCTTTTGATTTGTTATTTCCAATAATGCGCCATTTGAGCATTCCGGTGGAAATTACCGAATAGTTGTTGTTCATGGCTATAATGGATGCAAGTAACAATACTCAGAAATTTTCTTCTTATCCAGTCTTGTCTGACAAAAATCGGGCCCCAAAATAACCCAATTTCCTAACATTGAATCCATCTAGTAGCGAGTAAAGGCATCAAAGGATACTGTGTGAAGCGACATCTTGTGTTTTATTATTAAAGTATCGTTTACGTGCTTGGATTTCACCAACATGAGTATTTCAGCAAAATATAGATATTCTAGTACTTTATCACAACTTCCCATTTGTTCATAGGAAATTATTTTTACAAAATACAGAAAACCACGAGATTTGACTGTGAATACATAGTTCAGATGAAAAACGAAAGACTCACTTTGACGAGAAAAATCTTGGTTTTAACGCTCTTGGTCCATCGGTTGCTGTAACTGGAACTGACTTCGGGGATATACCCGACCGGTTTTTCATTTCGCGTTTAATGCATCACTACCAAAAAAAAAACGAATTACAGGAATATCAAGACATAATAAACCTTTTTTTCTATTTCTCTAAACGGAAACGGATATGTAGTAATTCAAATCATAGAGCTTGATATTATTATTGGGATTGGGTCAATGATTGAAATCCATCGAATGAATAAAAAACAAAAGTTCAAAGACTTCAATCTCGAATTTAGCAGTTTCAATATTCTGTGGTACGACTATTTCTGTGGATATTGTCGAATGTCAACATTTCAAATAAACACAATGGTGTTATGATGTGGAACTTTGAGTTTGGATTTATTTGATAAGGTTTTTATTCTCTGAATATTTCTCTAGGGATGCTTGTATATTAATGAAAATTTTTGGATCTCTTCAATATGGATTCAATGTATAACCGAGTCAAAAGTGTCGTTGGAGCTATAGTAAGTGGAAACGAAGCTGGTACCAGCAATGATTACTTTTCGTCAAGGCAACAAAAATTGGAACCGAAATTCCCTTACAACAGACCTCACTTCCTACAATTGGATGATGAAGAGATCCATATCTCGGCAGATCATCGTCTTAGACCAATAATACATCCTAGCAAGCCACTTCCACATCATGCTGGTTATGCAGAATGTATAAATGCAGGAAAGTCCCGATGGAATGAGGATCAGGCAGTTTTTAGACGAGGCGTTCTGACAAAACCTGATGTTCAATTCTCGATACCATATTCTTACTATGGAATTTTCGATGGTCATGCTGGTGTTGGGGCTGCGTTGTGTGCAGCAAATCAGCTACACCATATCATACATGTAAGTTATAATGTAATCAGACAGAAGACAAGGTTTCATCAATTAAATTCATTGAAATACTATAATGTTAATTTTTTATAGGAGAAATTGGTTGATGCCCAAGATGATATTTGGGCAGATTTTAATTGGAGGAAATCAGCAGCGTCTAAACAAACTGATCTTTTGGTAATTGGAGCCTTGGAAGCTGCTTTCCAAGAAATGGTTCGTTTTAACATTCAATATGTCCAACTTGTGTATTTTCATTCGTCAAATTCATTTGGGTTTCCACATAATTCATTGATGAATCCCAAGATAATTCAGAAAATGAGGTTCGCCTTCAGTTTATAGACAGGGTGATTCCAAATTCGACTAGAACCTTGAAGGACGTGTTAGTATGACTCATTTGATGTCATTTGAGCCATATTTATTGATATCCAAAAATGAACAGTTTGCAAGTTATTTGAGTATCTGTGTTTTTTGAGAAATTACTCACCTTACTGCATTTTTCGTCAATTTTTTCTACGTTGAGCAAGTTTGATTATAATTTTGAATTATCATACCAGAGAAAGATATGATATGAATGAAAAAAGAGAAAATATGCTGTAATAGATATTGAAAAAGAATACGTATGATTTGAAAGTGGGTATATGAAGGAAAGAATAGTCAATTTCTAATATCAATTCGCCTGCAACTTTCAAACTCCACAATTTATGCATGACAAAAGTATTTCAAAAACTTGCCAAATTACTTATTTATTCCCTAGTTCTTGTTAGAATGCAGGCACTAGGCGTTAATGTTTGGATGGGAGCAATAGCTAATCTTTTGATAGGTCCTTACTATCTTCCTGACAACTTAAATGGCGAAAATTATGAAGAATTTTTGAGAACAAATATGGACAGTTTTTCGGACGAGGTTTCCTTGATTGACAGCTGTGAAATCATTTCCCAACAGGATGGGTGTCCCGCACACTATAGGCTATAAACGTTTGTATGTTCTTGAACGAATTGTTTCCTAATTGGTGGATAGGTAGGGGGGACCTATTTCGTGGCCAGCGAGAAGTCCGGATCTCACACCATTAGATTTTCATGTTTGGGGCAGTTCAAAAGAAATAGTATATGAAAGGGAAAGACATACACGTGCACTACTTGTGGAGAGAATAGACGGAGCAGTGAGAAGATTTAGAGTAAATTTCAGGACTGAAGAAATTAGAAAGAGAGCACGTGCTTGTATAAAGAATGGTGGAGGACATTTCGAACATAATTTATGAATGAATTTCGTAATGAAATTTTGAGTTAAATTGCAATAAAAAAATATTTAATTCGTTACTTTTCTTTCTTCTTCGCTTATATCCCTTTTCAAATCAAAATCTGCTGTAACGAAAAATCTTTCAAAGGAAATAAAGAAGGAATTTGGCAAGTTTTCAAAATAATTTTGTCATACTTAAATTGTGGGGTTAGAAAGTTGCAGGCGAATTAATATTAGAAATTGACTATTCTTTTCTTCTATACCAACTTTCAAATCATGGGAATTCTTTCTCAACATCTATTAGAGCATATTTTCGCTTATTTCATACATATCATATCCTTCTCTGATGAAAATATGGCTCAAATGACACCAGATGAGTTATACTAACACGTCCAATTTGGAAACACTATGTATAATGTGTTGGGGTATTCTAGGAAATCTATAGCCTATAGCTTTTTTCGGTACCAAATCAGTTTCTATAAGTTATTTATCTTCCTAACTAGAGAATAAAATTCATGAATTTGATGGGAACGTATATTGTATTATTGGTATAATATTGCTTAAAACCCTACCGCAAACCTCTATTGCTAATGGTTTGTGAGTTATAAAATTTCATAAATCAATTAGGCCGTTTATGGTGTTGCGGCTATCAGATTCCATAATGAAATCCATGGGCTGTTTGTTCAATTCCCATTGAATAAAACGAAGTGATGTGGAAATAATGCACATTTTTGTAATATTGAAAGCATTTGTTTTTTAATTGTACAAGATATTATTGGAGGTGATATCATAGTCTTCAGATGATGATAAAAATCACTTACGCCCGTTTCTAGGTCATTAAGGTGGCAAAATGTAATGGGCGCATATAGTTCAGTTACGAAATTATTGATTCTATCATTTCTACATTTCTTTTTCATAGGATCAACTGATTGCTGAAGACAGAATGAAGTATTTAGCAGCTGGTGGATGTACTGCTTGTATAGCCTTATTCATCTTAGGGAAATTGTATGTAGCCAATGCTGGTGATTCCAGAGCCATTTTGTGCAATAGTAATAATTTTCAGCCACTTTCTATGGATTTCACTCCAGAAAGTGAGAGAGATAGAATCAGAAGGCTCGTCAAAGAACAGCCTGGTCTAGTAGGTACTGTGCAATAATGTTTCCATAAAAAAAAAACAAAATGCCAGCTCAAGGTTTTCAGGAAACGAGTTCACCTCGAAAGAATTTCTTCAACCCTTACAATCAAATGATCTTGGTAAAACAGTTATGTATCGTGATGCTCATATGAAAGGATGGGCTTATAAAACTGTTGAACAAGACGACTTGAAAAATCCAGTCATAGTAGGTCACGGTAAAAGGGTAAGTATGATAACGCCGTTTTCCTTTTGTTGTCTTCCCTCTCCAAACTTCTATAAAAACAATTGAAAGGCACCGCCGTGAAGTCAGGAGCTTTTGAGCGCTCGTTCATCATCGTTGTAGGTATATTCGCAAACCAATTGAAGAAATTTTTGACAGCTGTCAAAAATTGACAGCAGCTCTTTGTCAATTATGCCGAATCGGGATTTTTTCAAACAATAATTCGTTGGAATTTAAAATGGTTCCGGTTTTGCGATCTGGAAAAAATTAGCTTGAATTTGTCATTCTCCATTAAAATACAAAATTTCGTCACGATCGAATCCGTAGTTTTGAAATTATCAAGAACTAAATTTCAAACGAACATATTTACGGAATCCCTGGTGAATTTCGCCCAATGACGAACTCAACCGCGGCATTTGAGAGTCGAACCTACCCTGAAAATTTCAAGTTTCTAGGTCGTTCCCATCGAGAGTTATCGTGTATACAGACGGACGGACAGAATTTTTCGACGGATTCGTCATCAGTGAGTCGATTAAGACCACTTTCGGCTCAAAAATACAGACATCGTGACGAAATGATATAGCCCTCGTGTAATTGAACGAGCGCTCAAAAAAGGAGATAGAGGTGAACACCGACAGATACACTTATCTTCAGTCATTTGATTATTTATTGCTTTTCTTGCGGACTAAAAGTTGTTATTATGAAAAAAAATATAATAAACTATACCGAGATATATACTAGCAAAATCATTTACATGATGTAGTGAAAATCATGTAACTTGGCATATAATAGTTTTCTTGGATTTTCAGAGCCGTTTGATGGGCACAATTGGTGTTACCAGAGGCTTTGGAGATCATGATTTAAATGCTATACACACTAAAGTCCAAATAAAGCCTTTATTATCACATCAGCCAGAAGTTCAAGTGTATAAAATCACCAGTACAGATGAGAAAGAAGTATTAGTTATGGGTACGGATGGTCTGTGGGATGTAGTATGTTGTTCGAAAGCTGCAGAAATAGTGAAGAAATCCATAGAGAACTTCAGCGAGAAAGAACGCTATGTTTGTGCCGCAACTTGCTTGGTTGGCTTTGCTAGAGGTTCTCTGATAAACGACCATAACTGGCAATTGAAGAATGGAAAACAAGCATCCTGTGATGACATTTCAGTTCTTGTTGTTCCCACATTCCCTTATAAATTGGAGTATCACGAATTATGTGAGAAATATAATCAAAAAATTTGTGATACTTGAAGAGCACATCTTATATAAATATATGTAAAGTTAACCATTTTGTATTTCTATGGAAGTATGATAAAATTTTGTAGTTTGTAATATTTTCACCAGCTCTTTTACTGAAACCATGTATCTATTATTTATTTAAGCATATTTGTTCACATCAAAATAACAGCATCATAAATTTCACTAAGAGCAACCAATATTCAAGGAGATATTTATCATTGTAAAAATTAAACGAAATAAGTTTTAGAGTAATTTTTTATTCTTTTCAATGAATTGTTTATCCTTTTCCAGTATCCTATGATTATATCTAAAAGATTCTCTTCATTATGTGTTTTTTGAAAGTCTCACTCTCGCTTAAGTTCAACTCCAATTCTCAATTACTTACCCTTAGTTATGTCGAACTGGGAGAGACCTGTGCGGACGGTCCGTTACAAAGGCCATCAGTACTTACGTAAATCTTCAACAGTTGTTGTACGGCAACTGCAAATCCAACCATATTAGGTCTCATATTCTATGAATTATTTTGGTAAACTAACCAATTTATATAAATCATTTCGTCACGATGTCTGTTTTTTTGGATTTTGAGCCGAAAATGATCTCAATCGGCGAGGTTCGACTCACTCATGAAAAATTCGAGTCTGTCCGTCCGTATACACGATAACTCTCGAACGGAACGACCTAGAAACTTGAAATTTTCAGGGTAGGTTCGAATCTCGAATTCCACAGTTGAGTTCGTTACCGGGCAAAGTCCGACAAGGGGTTCTGTAAATATGGCCGTTTGAAATTTAGTTTTCTTGATAATTTCAAAACGACGGATTCGATTGTGACGAAATTTTGTATTTTATTGGAGAATGATATATTCAAGCTACATTTTTTCCAGATCGCATAACCAGAACCATTTTAAATTCCAACGAATTATCGAATACAAAATCTTTATATTTTTGTAACAGCTGATTCGGCATAATTGACAAAGAGCTGCTGTCATTTTTTTAACAGCTGTCTTGAATAATTGGTTTCTAAAACTGAAAAATGCGAATCTACCTACAAAAGGTAGATAACCGAGCGCTCAAAAGCTTCTGACTTCACGACATTGCTTTCTATAATTTTTGAGCGCTCGTACTACTTACACGAGGGCTATATCATTTCGTCACGATGTCTGTATTTTTCGAATTTTGAGCCGAAAATGGTCTCAAACGACTATGTTCGACTCACTGATGACGAATCCGTCGGAAAATTCGAGTCTGTCCGTCCGGCCGTCCGTATACACGATAACTCTCGAACGGAATGTCCTAGAAACTTGAAATTTTCAGGGTAGGTTCGATTCTCGAATGCCGCGGTTAAGTTCGTTATTGGGCAAAATTCGCCGAGGGGTTCCGTAAATATGGCCGCTCGAAATTTTGTTTTCCTGATTACTTTGATACTACAGATTCGATCGAGATGAAATTTTGCACTCTAATGGAAAATGAGGTGTTCAAGCTACATGCAAAATTTTGTTCAGCTCGCATCACCAGAACCATAGAAACCATAGAAAATTGTAACTTTTGAACGGAAACGCCTAAGGACTTGAAATTTTCAGGATAGGTGTGGATCTCGATTGTCGTGATCACTTTCATCTATGAGCAAAATTATACCAGGGGTTCCGTAAATATGGTCGTTTGAAATTTAGTTTTCTTGATAATTTCCAAACTACAGATTCGATCGTGACGAAATTCTGTATACTAATGGAGAATGATATATTCAAGCTACATTTCTCTAGATCGCATGACCAGAACCATAGAAAGTCATAACTTTCGAACGGAAAGGCCTAGGGACTTGAAATTTTCAGGGTGGGTTTGGATCGCGAATTTCACGGTCACATTCATCAGTAAGCAAAATAAGACCAGGGGTTCCGTAAACATGGCCGTTCAAACTATTTTTTTCCTGATAGTTTCGAAACTACTGATCGGATTGGAATGAAATTTTGCACTTAGCTGAGGAATAATGTTTTCAAACTACGTGCAAAATTTTGTCCAGATCGCATCACCGAGACCATAGATACCGTAGAAAATTCTAGCGAATTATCGAAAAAAAATTGATCAGCTGAAGCACTGACATGAAGTCTGGAATTTCGCCTAAGTTTCAGAATTTTTTTGACAGCTGTCGAAAATTCCTTCAATTGATTTCTAAAACTGGAAAATGCGAATCCACCTACAAGGTGCATGTACGAGCGCTCAAAAGCTCCTGCCTTCACGGCAGTGCTTTTCTAAATTTTTTTATTCTATATTCAATCAGGTTGTTTCAATTTGAAGTTCTTCCTCTTTCGCTATTTGACCTTTTTTCCTGTAATTGGGGCAGAAGACTATTTTTTTTTGATTATTCACAAGAAAAACTTATCTGAAAACAGGCGGAAGTTGAGGTTATGAGCTTAATTTTTTCGACATTTTTGTCGCACAGTAGATCTAATGTGTCATATTCGACCGGCCTTGCCAGATGTAACTGGTGCAAACAAAAATATTTTTAAGTTGAGCCTTGAGTAGGGCGCACCTCTGCTATTTAGGTTAGGGGAAAGTCTTGTGATACCTGTGCAAATCGCCATCAATAGTTTTCAATCCTTTATTGCATGAGTTTTTATTTTCTCATTTAAAAATTATTTAACGTTATAAAAAATAAACAGGAACATGGGAAAAATATTCGAAAAATCGAACGTGGAAAACAAAATTTTATTTCAAAAATTCCCTTCTTCCATATCATCAACACTCGATACAAAATTGTGAACGGCAATACTCTCAATATCTGAAAAATCTAGCCCATCTTCACTTTCCCACAAATTTTCAGCTATTTCCAGCATTTCCCTCTCTGAAATAAGAGCCCTTCGAAGTTCTCTTTTGGAAGAATGACTGATCCGCAAGTGAAGCAGTTCTGTATGATGTTGCAAATCTGCAACAACCAATAATTCATTCATTTTGGCCTCATTTTCGAGTTATTTACGTATTTTTCGTAATGAATCTAAAGTTGATGAACTTACCAAAGTAATTCAATTTTTTTTTTCAATAGTTTCACCATTAAATGCACAAATATTGAGGTATTATAGTTTGCGTCAATGCGGAGCGCGCCAGAATCAGTGTTTCACCTCGATATGTCAACAGCTGTATTGAACTATTCACGAGCCGAATGTTTTAATCAAATATAAAAGGTTGCTAAAGAATCCAACATTACGTTGTATACATATATCTGCAACATGATTCAAATCCGTCTATATCGAAGAAAAGAGCCAGAAAAATGTATTGTTGCGAATTTGCAACACCATGCAAAGGGTTAAAGAATACTTACAGAGGAAATCTTCAGCAATTGTTGAACGGTGACTGCAAATCAACCCGTTAGGTCTCAATAGAAAGTGTCGGCTATTTGTTGCTGTCTGTCGCGCTTGGAAGACATTTAGGGTCAAACTTCTGCAGAAAAAAAATGGATCGTTTTACCCTTGAACAACGCCAAGAAATATTGAAAAATTATATCCAAATAATGCGTTACGGTAGACCGGGTGCGCTACAGGGACATGCCAACTTATTTCGGTGATCGCTTTTGTTCCAACAGGATGGCGCAACGTGTCACAGCATAGCCATATAACATAATATGTTATATTATATTATCGGCCATTTTTTAAAAATGATCCAAATGGAACATTGCGTTTCCAATCTTTGTTTCAGATTTTCAACAGAATAAATGCAACAATCGTATCTGCGAGGATGAATTCTAAACAACAGATTCAAATAGTCAAGTGCGCTAACGATGCTAAATTTTTTTTTATAATTTATAATTAGGTATAAAGAACTTTCACTTTCTGAGATTAATCAAGATGAAACTTTGAATTCATCTCTGAAATAAAGCAGGAATAATCGTCAATTGACCTACTTTTTGTGAAGTTACTTTATTCAGCTAACACGGTAACAAATCATTACAGAATAAAAAAAATTTAATAAGGGGATTTTATTTACAAGCATGATTCAATTCACTATATACAGATTATACAAAAAAATGAAATTCAAAATCGTCTTTTGAATTTAAATGCCGAATCCCTGAATTTCAAATCACTGGAAGTAATTATTGGGATCTTATTTACTAAATAAAATATAAATGAAACACTGATAACACTGGTATTGCTTTTAAAACTAATTTATATTATTTATAAAATTGAGTGTAAGAGAAAACATAATCTTTTCATAACATTAAACAGCCTATCCAGCAAATAGAAATATTGTATGATACAAGAAGTTCAAACTTTACATTTGACATCATCAAAACATAAACTGAATTAATTCATTTTGTGAAGGCTGCAAATACTGCCCACAGGACTTCGGATGTGTTAGGTTTGACAGATTCTTGTTCGAAATCTAAATCGAGTAACTCGCGAACTCTCTTCATTGCAAGTTCATAATCATCATCGTTGAGTGAAGCAGTTGCATTCTCGAGAACATCACTGGCATTGGCAAGAAATATCAGAGCCAACATTCGTTTATCCATTCTTTGTGCATCATTAACCCACTTGGCTAAAACAGCATCCTGAATCTATAAAATGAAAGAAAAAAGGATAGCAGATCATATAGATAAATATTCCAAATTCTCACTTTTTTAATCAGGCGACTCTTTGTAATATCATCTGTGAGTGGATGGGTAGTCATATCAAATAAAAGAAAATTTTGTTTTTCAGTGGTGAGTACTCCTTTTTCGACTAAATTTTTGGCAAGTCGTTCCCTCACATTCTTTAGCTGGTATCTTAATTTCAAAGGATTCCAAGATTCTCCTATATAGCAAGAAAAAACATAACTTTAAAAATAAATCTGATGCATAAAATCACCCTTACCGCTCAAGTATTCAATCCAACATTGTACAGTTTCAGGGGGTTCGGTTTCTTTAATATGTTTTAGAGCTTCATCTAGTAGAACATCACCTGTGGGTGTATCGCTTTTGAGAATTAATTTCCTAGAAAGCAATCCTTTTCTTCTCATGCCAGCCCGTTCTAATTCTACTCTACCTCGTAGACCCAATTCTATTAGAATACATCCTCTCAAACCACTAGATATACAATCATTCCAAAATGATGTGTAACCCTACGAATACATAAATGAAGTATAAGAAAGAACGGTGAATCAATTATTCTACTTCTTTATCTTTTAATCCAAGGAGTAGGACTTCTTCCATTAATGTTAACCTGGTTTCTTTGGAATCACCATCCTCAACCTCCTCATCACGATCTTTTTTCTCACTGCTAGTCGGATCAGTTGATACACTCTCGGTATTTTCACGTATGATATTGCGTCGTTGTACTAGTCCATCCGATCGATTCATTTTAAATTTAAGTTTGAGAACAACAGATCGAATATACCCTACTCTAGTAATTCTATTTACTTTTCAGAAATTGTTGACGTTTTACTAGATTAACAAACGGAAAGATGGCGTGACGTCATTCTCTCATCCGTTGACATCTTAAAGTTGTCATATGAAAAGAAATGTTTACGTATATATATTTACTAGCGGGAGTAAAAGGTTATTCGATTTCGGTTGAAAAACAACATAAACGGTTATAGTTCTTTGAAGTTCAAAAAATATTATAATTTTTTTGAAGGTGTGAGCGCGTCTTTTACGGAACCTATCCCCATCTCACGATTGAAGGAACCACGGGGTAATGTATTGAAGTGATAAGTTGATGGACTGCCAAATAATTTTTTAACATTTTTTCTAAATGCTTCATATCTCATGAGCAATATATTGGTAGTTTAACCTCTACTCAATTCAATGAAAGGAAATGTTGAGAAATACGTATGACTGAAAGAGTCCAAGAATGGAAAGTCCCATAAAGCAAACCCCACCAGGGGGTGACTCTGATATGGAATGCTCAGATACAGAATGCTATGATGATTATGATTATTATAACAACGATGATAACGATATAGATGATATAGATCCACGTCAAACAGATGTAGAATATTTTAATTGTGAAACTTTAAATGAAGAACAAGTAGAAAGGTTATTGAACGAAGTGGTGGAGTTATTGAGCAATAATCTTCAAATAACACCGTTTTTGGCTAAGGTTCTGTTGCATAGTAATCAGTGGGATGTACCTGAAATCGTTAGAAATTATAAGGATAATGCATCTAACTTGCTTGTTAGAACAAACATTAAACCTGCCACCGTACCTCAACCTCTAACATTTACCCGATATGTCACCTGTTCAGTTTGTGTAACTATCCAAAACATGGACAAATTTCATAGCTTATCATGTTCACATATGTTTTGTAAAGACTGTTGGATGTCCCATTTCGAAGTTCAAATTAATCAAGTAAGATTTAAAGTTCCTTTAGTTTTTTCATATGTTCATATTGCATCTCAATTTCAACAGGGAATATCGACCGGTATTAGTTGTATGGCTAGGGAGTGTGGAATCTTGGCGCCCGAAGATTTCGTTCTAAAACATATATCTCGTGCGAATCTAAGAGAGAAATACCAACAATTTGCCTTTCAAGATTATGTGAAATCGCATCCATACTTGAGATTTTGCCCTGGACGGAACTGTTCAATGGTTATTTATAGCAAAGAGATGAAGGCTAAAAAAGCTGTATGTTCCCTATGCAAAACAATATTTTGCTTCAAGTGAGTAATTTTGGATCATTATGGAGTTGATGTACTCAAATGGTATCTGAAGTTTACTGCTCCACAAAAGTTCAGGAATTTTGAGACTTTTTCAAAAATTTTTAAATATGAGAAACCATATGTTTTCTACTCACTTATCTAACTATATTTGTAGTCCAAAACAGTTCACTTCAGATATAAGAGAGCAAACATTTGATTTCTCATAAAGAAACAGTTGGACAGAATCGGCAACTTTTAAAACTGTCACTAAATTTCCGAACTTCCTTAACTTTTGTGGAGCAGTATAATGGGTGGTTCCAACAACTGAACGTGAACCTTGAAGGACGTGTTAGTGTGATATCCAAAAATCAACAGTTTATGAGTTATTTGAGTTTTTGTGTTTTTTGAAAAACTACTCATCTTACTCCATTTTTCGTCAATTTTTTCTACGTTGAGCAAGTTTGATTATAATTTCGGATTATTTTCATCAGAGAAGGATATGATATGTATGAAAAAAGCGAAAATATGCTGTAATAGATTTTGAAAAAGGATTCGTATGATTTGAAAGTTGGTATATGAAGAAAAAAATAGTAAATTTCTAATACCAATTCGCCTGCAACTTTCGAACTCCACAATATATGTATGACAAAAGTATTTTAAAAACTTGCCAAATTCCTTCTTTATTTCCTATAAAAGTTTTTGTTAGAATGCGGGCACTAGTTTCGTTTCAGCAGATTTTTTTATAAACAACCTTTTGAATGTCCGGCATAAAAAATAGTGATTTGGCGTTAATGTTTGGATGGGAGCAAAAGCTAATCTTTTGATAGGTCCTCACTATCCACCTGACAACTTGAATGGAGAAAATTATGAAGAATTTTTGAGAATAAATATGGACAGTTTTTTGGACGAGGTTCCCTTGATTGACAGGCGTGAAATCATTTTCCAACAGGATGGGTGTCCCGCAGACTATAGGCTAAATGTTTGTATGTTCTTGAACGAATTGTTTCCTAATCGATGGATAAATAGGGTAGGACCTACTTCGTTGCTTGCTAGAAGCCCGAATCTAACACCGTTAGATTCTCATGTTTGGGGCAGTTTAAAAGGAATAGTATATGAAAGGGAAATACATACACATGCACAACTTGTTGAGAGAATAGACAGAGCAGTGAGAAGATTGAGAGTAAATTTCAGCTGAAGAAATTAGAAAAAAAACTTGTATAAAGAATGGTGGAGGACATTTCGAACATAATTTATGAATAAACTTCTTAATAAAATTTTGAGTTGAATCGCAATAAAAAAATATTTAATTCGTTACTTTTCTTTCTTCGCTTATATCCCCTTTCAAATCAAAATCTGCTGTAACGAAACTAGTGTCTGCATTCTAACGAAAACTTTTTTAGGACATAAAGAAGAAATTTTGCAAGTTTCTAAAATACTTTTGTCGTACATAAATTGTGGAGTTCGAAAGTTGCAGGTGAATTGAAATTAGAAATTGACTTTTCTTTTCTTCATATACTAACTTTCAAATCATACGAATTCTTTTTCTACATCTATTACAGCATATTTTCGCTTTTTTCATACATATATCCTTCTCTGATAAAAATAATCCAAAATCCAAACTTGCTCAACGTAGAAAAAATTTACGAAAAATGGAGTAAGGTGAGTAATTTTTCAAAAAACACCAAAATTCAAATAACTCGTAAACTGTTGATTTTTGGATATCAATGAATATGGATGGCTCAAATGACAGCAAATGAGTCATACTAATACATCCTTCAAGGTTCATGTCGAATTTGGAATCATCCTGTATATCAGCTAGTGAATTAAAATTAAAGTAATACAATTTTTCAGATGTGGTACAGACTATCATGCACCAACAGAATGTATTGTTATTAAGAAGTGGCTAACAAAATGTGCCGATGATAGTGAAACGGCCAATTATATAAGTGCTCATACTAAAGACTGTCCAAAATGTAACATTTGTATTGAAAAGAACGGTGGATGCAACCATATGCAATGTTATTCTTGTAAACATGATTTTTGTTGGATGTGCATGGGTGACTGGAAAACCCATGGATCTGAATACTATGAATGTTCCCGTTACAGAGAAAATCCCAACATTGCTTTGGAATCTGCACATGCTCAGGTTAGATTATTTCTTAAACATGTATTGGTACTTTAAAATCTACTTTATTGAGAAAAAGATTTACAGGTTCTGTACTTGAAGGTGAGATTCCCTGGCACTTCCACTATTTTTGAATACTGAGGGCCATTATTGAATTAGATATGTTATTGGATCAAATTGGGAAGATAGATAATCAACAAAGTATTTTCGAACAATAACTATCTTCAATGAGTAATAACTGAACTATTATGATAATTATATCTTTTGGCTGTTTGGCCTATCTGACAACAAAATATATTATTTTGAGCATTATCACTTAGGTTAATTTGGTTATATCTATATTTTTTCCACTACGAGTTGTACATAAATAATTGTTTATTGAAGGGACCCCAGGTAAGATTAGGTTGAATCAATGCATTCACAATTGACTAAATAAGAAAAATCATTTTTCAAATATTCTATAAATATCCAATAACAATCAAAAAGAGTTTATGGCTTAATTAATATTCTGAGATTTATAATTTTACAGGCCCGTGAAGCATTGAAGAAGTATCTCCACTACTATGAGAGATGGGAAAACCATTCGAAATCATTGAAGTTAGAAGAACAAACTTTAACTAAATTAAGGAACAGAATCAATCAGAAGGTTATGTCGGGTTTAGGTACTTGGATTGATTGGCAGTACCTATTCACTGCCGCAGAACTTTTAGCCAAATGTCGTTACACCTTACAATATACATATCCTTATGCCTATTTCATGGAACCAGGTCCTAGAAAAGAACTCTTCGAATATCAGCAAGCTCAACTGGAGGCAGAAATAGAAAACTTGTCCTGGAAAGTTGAGAGGGCTGAGACAACCGATAGGGGAGATTTAGAAAACCAGATGGATATTGCAGAGAAACGTAGGACCACGCTTTTGAAAGATTTCCTGGACGTGTGATATATCAGAAATTCTAAATAGATAAATATTAATTTAAAATTTACGTAATTTTGAAATGGATCGTTATTTTAATGAAGAATTCTCTGAGACGTGAGCCTTCAAACTATAACTTATGACTTTTCTATTAGATTATTCACTTCAAGCTCCTCGAGAATTGATTTTATGTGCAGTGAAAAGTTGTGTGTCCTATTAGTTGTATTTATTGTGAATGAATGTTTTTATATATATATGATATTTTTGCGAAATTTGCTGATTCTAGTATAGGTCTTCCTGCGATGGTCATGTTGGCAATTTTCCATATTTCAAACTTTATCAAGTGCTTATGAAGTTGAAAGGCCATTCCATTAAAATATTTAATATTGTTTCCTCTGGTGAATGCTTGTAGATCTCCAAAAATTATGTAGGAGCATTCACTAGGTTTTAATTCATGATTAATATAAGGAAGTCAAGATATCATAACCTCATTCCTAAAAAGTTTCAGCCGTTTGCTTATATTATCTTGACTATATTGGTGACTACCCCAATGTTTCAAAGGAAATTTTGACTGATAATAAATGAACACATCTGAATCTATTGAACCCTCTTATCATGAGATTATTTCAAACGATATGTCTTCATTAAAATAGCGTTGTTAGTTTTTGATACTACATATTAATATTATTCTGGAGTGTTTTCATTGAAAATTTTGATTGTTCATTTGTTAATAAATTTTGCTGTAATCAGTATTAGAATAGAAATTGTCATAGTTTTTGTGTAAATATCATAAATACATAGCTTTTATAAAACATTTTCTGGTTATTGCGTTTTGAAAATATTAGTGTGATTCTCATTTAGAATATTGCATTTCTGAAATAAAAAACCAAGAATTTTGATCTGTTTTTCATTGTACTTCTGAAGAAACTTCCATCAGAATAAGATTAATATCTTATCCGAATGAAAAAATTGTTTTTTGCATAAAAGCCTTAAAAATGCTAATAATTACATCAAGTCAGGTCGATTATTATTGTATTATATAGTATTTCTAGTTGCGTAAAATTTGCACTTTTACCACCAACATTATTCAATTCATGTTGCAAGATTGATACGATAATAATTATAATGCATAATCACTACATAGTTGGAAAAATTGCTCCCATTTGTCTTTCAATGCAAGGTTCAACTATGTTTTTTGAGATAATTTGAAATTTTTCTCATTTGTATAGTTGATTCAATCTATACTATTCAACTGAAAATTTTCTTCAACTAGTTCAAATTATATGAAATATTAAACGGAAATCACATAGCCAAGTTCTCAACTCTTTGAGAAACTACAAGTCCTAAGTCAAGTTGATATTCTAAAGAAATTTCCATCAGAATAAGATTAATATCTTATCCGAATGAGAAAATGGTTGTTAGCATAAAAGCAACTTAAAAATGCTAATAACTACAAAAAAATTTGCACTTTTTCCACCATTATTTAATTCATGTCGTCAAGATTGATATGATAATAATTATAATGCATAATTATTACATAGTTGGAAAAATTGCTCCCATTTGTTTTTCAATGCAAGGTTCAACTATGTATTTAGTTTTTGGGATAATTTGAAATTTTTCTCAGTTGTATAGTGGGTTCAATCTATACTATTCAACTGAAAATTTTCTTCAACTAAGTAGTTCAAATTATATGGAATAATAAACGGAAATCACTCAGCCAAGTTCTCAAGTCTTTGAGAAACTACAAGTCCTAACTCAAGTTAATATTCTAAAAAAATTTCCATCAGAATAAGATTAATATCTTATCTGAATGAAAATTGTTGTTTGCATAAAAGCAACTTTAAAATGCAAATAACTACATTATTCAAGTCGACTATTGTATTATATAGTATTTCTAATTGCGTAAAATCTGCACTTTTTTCAACACTATTATTCAATTCATGTCGTCAAGATTGATTCGATAATAATTATAATGCATAATTATTACATAGTTGAAGAACTTTCTCCCATTTGTTTTTGAATGCAAGTTTCAGCTATGTATTCAGTTATTGAGATAATTTGAAATTTTTCTCATTTGAATAGTTGATTGTATCTATACTATTCAACTGAAAATTTTCTTCAACTAGATCAAATTATATGAAATAATAAACGGAAATCACGCAGCCAAGTTCTCAAGTCTTTGAGAAACTTCAAGTCCTAAATCAAGGTAATATTCTACAAGATATTTACCATCATTACTGGATCAACATTCCAGGTTTTCTTCAACGTCTATTTTAAATATAGCTTCTGCATTTTTATACCCAACCAAATTTAAACATACAAATTTTTCTATCAAATAAATTGAAAAAGGAAATTCTTTCAAGTTGACAAGGTAAAATTAAAAGAAATTTCTATTTTAAAGAAATTTATTGGATGTCAAACTATTTCTTCAATGCAGCGGCTGCTTCATCTTCTTTAGCATAATTCTGAACAGCTTCAGCCTTCTTTATCTTGATTCTTTCTTCACGTCGTTTCCTGGCTTCCTTCACCTTCAATCTTCTTGCGTCAGCTTGATCGGTCAACTGTTTCGAACGTTTCTTTTCAGACTTCTTTTTCTTGATGTAATCAATCAATACCCTCTTGTTTTTGAATACATTACCCTTAACTTTCATGTATAAGGTGTGGTAAAGGTGCCTATCGATCTTCTTCTGTTCCCTCTTTTTTTTCAAAAATCTTCTCAAAACTCTCATTCTTTGAATCCATAATTCCTAGAGTTCAAATTGACTTAAATAATGATTCACATTTGTGGAGAAAATTTAACTAAGATTTTATCAACAGGTATACTTCAAACTATGAAATTCTTTATTTAAGAACTAACCTTTGTTGGCATTCTGGCATTTGCTGTACCCTTACGTTTACCAAAACCACAGTGACGTCCTTTAGAACGTGCCAAAGCGTTTTTACGTACACGGGCTCGAGAATGAACTGCCACAGGTTTTTTAATAATGAAACCATCTTTGATGAGCTTCCTTATGTTTTGTCCTGAAAAAAATGTATTTATTCAAGGGAAAAACACTAGATCAGTTGAAAGGTAAACAGTGTTCAACAAATCACAACAGAAGGTATACTTTCCAATCTACAAACTATAAGTATCTTCTGGACTCTGTAGTGTCTATAGCCAACAAATTCAATTAATTTGAAACATTTCATATGATATACTCACTAGAATTCGTATTGGTGATTTCACTAATTTCATTAGGATCCAACCAAACCTTTTTCTTGCCACATCGCATAACAGAGGCTGCTAGCCTCTTTTGCAGTTTTAACGAACTGTAAATTTAACGGAATATTTTAGAATGAAATATATAATTATAATTTTAATAGGATTTATCGACTATCCTAGGAAGTATATTCACCACGTGGTGATTAATCAAATGTTGCGTAAATTTTGAATAAATCCTTACTAGTAATATTTCTAGACAAGAAATATATTTGGATACATATCAGAGTTATTGAGAGATAATCGTGAAATTTGTATTTACCTCATATTGTGTTAATTAACCCGATACTAACGATAACTTGTTACTAGTAACTACGCGGCCCTCAATTGCGGATGAAAGAAAGTAACATGGCGATTCATTTCTGATTTCTGACATATTACACCACAGTTTTTTCCTCTTCTTGTTGAGTCAATCGTTTTATTTTGCTTCAATATATAATATATATCTGATATGGTCACTTATTGATGTATTTTGTAATGCAATGTTATATTTTTGGTCATAACAGATCATCAATATAAGAAATTGATCAGTTATGGAAAAAATTTATTGGCAACAAATCTTTTACATTTCTCGTAATTTTCTGTTTATCATTCAGCTCCTAACATTTTTCTTTTGAATCAAAAACGTTGATTTTTATTCTATATAGATCAAAATTTCACCATGTATATCGACATTTATTTATCCCTCGCAAATTTGAATCAACCCACAAATTACAGATATTTTTTTTATTTATCTGTAATAAACTGGTGCACACAGATAAGTGTTATCTTGTTATCTATAAATCTATGGTCTCTTTGCTCTTGCGCCACGTAATGGATTAGAAAATAGAAGAGCTGAAATCAAACGAAGGGTTAAAGGTTTTAAGGAATTTGATATTACATATAATCATATAATGGCACCAAATATTTCTCTTCCTAAATTGTTTCAAGCTGATTCTAATAGGACCGGCATAAATGCTGTTTTATTGGGTCCCCCAGGAGCAGGCAAAGGAACTATTGCAAGTGCTATTAATTTTATTTAATCATTTCGAGAACATTATGTTTTCAGGCTCCAATGTTGAAGCAAAAATATTGCGTATGTCATCTTTCTACAGGGGATATGTTACGTTCCGAAATTCAATCTGGTTCTGTAATGGGAGCTAAATTGAAAAAAGTTATGGATGAAGGTAAATTGGTTAGTGATGATTTGGTTGTGGGTATGATCGCTAAAAATTTGGATCAACCTGATTGCAAAAATGGATTTTTGCTGGATGGATTCCCTAGAACGGTGGTTCAAGCTGAAAAGGTATATCGATTGGTTTCTTCATTCTGATGTCCGTTAAATGTTCTTATTGGTTAGTTAGTAGACTTATCTGTTCAATATCCTCTAGGATTCAAAATTATTATTCCAGTTATTATTGATGATACTATTTTTTCCCCAACAGCTAGATGATTTACTTGAGAAAAGGAACACCTCATTAGATGCAGTTATTGAACTTGGAATTGATGATAAATTGCTTGTGAGGCGTATTACTGGTAGGTTAATACATCCACCTAGTGGAAGGTCATATCACGAAGAGTTTCATCCTCCAAAGAAACCAATGACTGATGATATAACAGGTGAACCTTTAATTCGAAGATCAGATGATAATGTTGAAGCCTTGAAGAAAAGACTTCATACCTACCACACCCAAACAAAGCCACTGGTTGATTATTATCAGATACGTAAGATTCATTACAGGGTGGATGCAGCACAAGTTCCAAAAGATGTATTTAAAGATGTCGATGAAATATTTAAACGTGCCAAAACAGTTCAATCACAACTTTGAGTACACAGTTCAATTCAGAAGTTTATATCAACAGGTTCCTTTAATTATTTGTTTCGATTTGAATTTAACTACTTAAGCAATATATCAATGGAAGAAAATTTTTTTCAATAAAACATATTTGCAATTTGTTTGATATTTCTTTGTGTTTGATATATTATTACCTTTCGAGTTGTGAATATTTTATACCCCCCTGAAATATTCAGGTTGTTCCAGGAATCTGCTCAGCAAGTGGTTCTATTTTATAAGAATTCAATTCATAATTTTGATTTTGACTTCAAGTATAATAAACCATTGCTGTTCCAAGATTATTCCATTAATTTATTTATAGCAATTAGTATTTTTTATGCGGCTGGTAGTTATATTGTTGTCATGGCCATACTCAACGAAAAGATGTGTAGAATTTGCATCGTTTTTATTTATGAATTAATGAAATGCAATTAAAACTTACTTATGTTGAGTTCTTGCTTTCGATGAAACAAAAACTATGAATAATTCATTCTATGGAAGTGTGACATAACGGGCAATTTTTAATGAAATTCATTAGATGTGTTGATGCTTTGTGGTGACATTCTTGACACTCCCAGGTATTTTGCCCTTCGATTAAGGGTTTACCGGACACCACACAAGTTGGGAATTTTTCCTGGCAACTCGAACACGATGTACTCCTTTAAATAAGAACAAATATTAATCCATTTAGAATATTAATTATTCCGGTACTAACCAATATGCAATTTGATTTTTGCATTTGAAACACGGTAATTTTTGAACCCTAAGATCATTAGCTTCATTTTTGAGAAATATTTCCCATGATAATTTATTATATTCATTACATTCAGCAGTTGACATCTAAAAAAAAATACAATGATTGAGTGGAACTTGAACTACATATATAACATACTGTGTGATCTCCTTTCTTCAGTTTTATAAAAGCTCTGGAACATAACCCGAATGCCCTGTTCAGGCAAGCAATGAGTGCGTAGAGTGAATAAATTTCTGTCAGACTGATGAAATCATCATAGTCTTGTAGTCTGTATACCGTACATAGTGAATCGTGCAGTTTTCCATTGTATAATTGCTCTTGAGCTAACATGAAATAATGATAAGCTTCAGCGCCTCTCCATTGGTTGAAATAAATTTCAGTATCGCTCGACGACATTTCCACTGAGAAAAAAAATTAAAGATTCATTTAATGTACTTAATAGCTATATAATATTACCAGGGTTTGGATGTCTGCTATGCAGCTCTAAAAGTTTGGCACCATATATAAAGTGTTTTTTTTTATCTTTCAGTACTATTCCAGGTTTTTTTGCTATCTTATTTGCAAACTGTGGAATAAAAAGTTGAAAGCGGTGGCGAAAATTCTAAGTTAGCTTACTTGAAAAGCGTGGACAGATGCTTGAAGGTAGAACTTTGCCTGAACATTTACATCAATAGCTTGATAAACTTTGTTTTGTTCAATTAGGTGTTCTGTATATTTCGTGAAATATTCTGATATCTTCAAAATATTATATTTTTTCGCCAAATCAATTGCTGTGTCCCATCTGTTATGCAGTACACATAAATCAATTGCTGCTTTAATATCCCCAAACTGCAAAATGAAATACAGTTGTAGCAAATGTATACCTTACTTGATAAACTCGCCTTAATATATGCATTTACAGCTTCAGAATGAACCGCATGCATGGCAAACATATCTCCTATTCTTTTCAATGAAGGATCTCCTTCTGGTAAAATATCGATATATGATGCTAATTTTTCGTAATCCTCTAAGAAATAGTAACATTCAATAACTTCCGTCGTATTTTTTGCAAGTTCAAAATATTCAGCTGCGGCAGAACTGGAAAAAATAATTCTAGATTTTGAATTGAAACACAGAGTTTGGGCTCAGTTGGTCAACTAACTAATTATTAGATTCCTTGAAGAAAAATGCAGTCGCTTCATAAGCACTCTCCAGAACCTTATCTGAAGCAGTGGCTCCATTTTTCAATATCTGAATCACCCGAAACCAGTCTCCTAACATTTGTCTCAGATCTAATGCAAGGTCGCTGAAAAATAATGTTGAATTTCGAGCAGTTCTTCATATTTTTCACTTTCGAATTACCTCCTATCGGCCTCCATGAATATTTTCTCAGCCTCGTCGAAGTTCTTGAAGTAAGAAGCAATTTTGCCCCTATTCATGGTTGTGTTGTTGAATTCGGATAATTTTTTCACGAACAAAACCCTGGCGTAATTTTTCGATCTGACGAAAGCATTTGAGGCCATTTCCAAGTTCATTGTTTTGAGTGCAGCTTCACCTAATAAGCGCCTGCAATACGATAAAATATAATTTGATTTAGCCATAATTGTGTAATGTGTATAAAAATATAATTTATCAATCTTCAAAATTGCTTCAATCAACTTCGGTAATTCTCAAAATTTTGTATTGCAACACAAACTAGAAGGAGAACATTTCAAGATGGTTTAATGCTGGTCAAGTATACCATAGTCTGGGATGTTGATTATCTTCAATGAAGCTCTCGGTTTCTGTCAGACCTACTTTCTCCAGCAATATTCTGGTGTCTCTCAAACTTTTGACTTCAACTTTTATCAAACAATTTTTTGTTGGTTTCTCAGGACTTTTCATTATTTCATCGAGAAGAACAGACTGAACTTCCAAATCCTATAACAATGATTACTTGTCAATATCTGCCTCCGGAATTTATGTATGATGACTTTGTGAAAAATATTTGTTTGCCCACTACTACTCACGTTGAAACTGTAAATGTAGCCTGAAGAAGCTATCGGTTCTTCTGGCGAATTTCCTTTGAATATATACATACGTGTTTTTTCCATGATTGCAAGAAGTTGAGGATTATCAGATGCCCAACACATAGACCAGACATCCTTTCTCTCAAATTTGCTAGTGTCTGTTGGTACAGACGGACGTCCTAATCCATCGGAAATATCTATAATGGTTAACACTCCAGCCACATCTATCACAGACATTTTTCTGCAAAATATTCTAATTATTTACAAAATTCAATGAAGAACATCCTTCGATTTAGTAAATATTTATTCGTCATATTACTTACGTTGAACTACAGTTGATAGCAAGTTTATGAGGTCTTGCTTGTACCTTATACCTTTTCGTTAAAACAATATGAGGGAGGGCATAATATTGTATCGTACCACTCTCTCTGGCAATTAATAAACATTTATTCGAACAAGATATACAGCAAATTGGATCAAAACTAGTATGGGTTCTAGTTGTTTGTATAAGTTCTGTGTCGTCTAAGTCTTGAATTATATTTGTTGTACCCAGAGGAGTGTCGTCAATGTGGAAAATTAAAGATTTCATCTTATTAGCTGAAATTAATGACATGGAAATAAACATCAAATTTGTTCGTATATTCATGAATTTACCTTCCACCCCAACTGATTTAGGCGTTTTATATTGCCATATTAAAAAATTATCTTTAGACGCTGCTGCAACGTACGTTGAACTCATTGCAACAAATAGTGTTTCAATGTTAAAATATTTGCCTAGAAAAAATTAATAAACTGTTATGGGGAAGATCCGTATGGTCTAATATTTTAGAATTACCATCTACTGGGGTACCAACTGTGTTGCATAGTATTAAACCATATTTTCCTCCCGTCTCTTCAGCCGAATCCGATGGTACCGAAATAACGCAATGGTCTTCACATCCAGCAATGGCTAACAAAGCTGATATATGCTGATTATGAACCTGCATCACATTGCAAATCAAAAATCACACTGTTGTAGTTACATCAAGGGAAATATTTATTTTTGAGCACTCGTTCTACCCACACGTGGGCTATATCATTTCGTCACGATGTCTGTATTTTCGAATTTCGAAAATGGTCTAAATCGATAGGGTTCGACTCACTGATGACGAATCCGTCAAAAAATTCGAGTCTGTCCTTCTGGCCGTATACACGATAACTCTCGAACGGAACGCCCTAGAAACTTGAAATTTTTCGGGGTTGGTTAGAATCTCGAATGCCGCGGTTGATTTCGTTATTGGGCAAAATTTAACCAGGGGTTCCGTAAATATGGCCGTTCGTAATTTTGTTCTCCTGATTACTTCGAAACTACTGATTCGATCGAGATGAAATTTCGCCCTCAGATGGAGAATGACGTGTTTAAGCTACATGCAATTTTGTCCAGATTGCATGACCCGAACCATACAAAAATTATAACTTTCGAACGGAAAGGCCTGGGGACTTAAAATTTTCTGGATACGTGTGGATCTCGAATGTCTCGGCCACGTTTATCAATAAGCCAAATAAGACTAGGGCTTCCGTGAATATGGTCGTTTGAAATTAAGTTTTCTTGATAACTTCAAAACTACGGATTTGATCGCGACGAAATTTTGTATTTCAATGGAGAATGATATATTAGAGCTATATTTTCCCAGAACGCATGACCAGAACCATAAAAAATTATAACTTCCGAACGGAAAGGCCTAGGGACTTGAAATTTTCAAGATCGGTGTGGATCTGGAATGTTGCAGTCACGTTTATCAATGAGCAGAATTAGACTAGGGGTTCCGTCAACATGGTCGTTTGAAATTAAGTTTTCTTGATAATTCCAAAACTACTGATTTGATGGAGAATGGCGTGTTTAAGCTAGATGCGAAATTTTGCCCAGATCGAATGACCAGAACCATAGAAAGTTTCGAACAGAACGACCTAGGGACGAAATTTTCAGGATAGGAGTAGATCTCGAATGTCGCGGTCACGTTTATCAATGAAATTAGACTAGGGGTTCCGTAAATATGGCCGTTCAGAATATTTTTTTCCTGATTATTTCGAAACTACTGATTGGATTGGAATGAAATTTTGCACACAGATGAAGAATAATGTATTCAAACTATGTGCGGAATGTTGTCCAAATCGCATCAACAAGACCATAGATACAGTAGAAAATTCTAGCGAATTATCGAAAAAGCACTGAAGTTTCGCCTTAGTTTAAAACTTTTTTTTACAGCTTTCAAAAATTTCTTCAATTGGTCTTCACGGCAGTGCTTTTTATAATAGTACTAGCAGACTCGGCCACGCGTTGCTGTGGTTAAGGTATAAAACTAATTATATTGTAGTAAAGTATTCAAACCAGTAGAATTATTATTGTTAATAACCAATACCTTACCTAACCCCACCCTGACCCTATCTTTGATTTTTTAAAAGTTATAACCCAGTTCTCAAAAAGTTCCAAATTTCTTCAGTTTTGGGAAAGACCCAGAAACTTGGCATCACTCCTCGCACGTTATCGCTCTTGTCGAGTGATCGGATGTAATGGGGACGCGATGACCTGCCGTCGATTTGAGACCTGCGTTGCCGCGTAGATAATTATCATTCTTTTTTATATATAATAAACAGATAATTTGCAATAAAAAATATTGCAACTATAAATTGAGATATAAACTATCCTATTTTTTAAGTTGGATCAAACTGCACACAGTGTGCAAAATTTGATTGAAATTGGTTCAATATTTTAGGAGTTCATCCCGGACACGTAATTTTTATATATAAAGATTTCAATCATTTCCTTACCTGATCATTGGCAATATCCCAAAAAGTCAGGTACATGCCAGGTTTCTGCACCTTACACGAGGTATACACTAAAGTATTTTTGAAACAGCACCACTTATAATCTGGTCGAATATTTGCGAAATAAATCGAAGAGTCGACTGCTAATGCAACCCTTAAAGATCCCCCTTCCCAAACGCATGATGAAATTGATATACCAGGTACTTTCAATGTTCTCAAGTGCTATAAAAAAATAATATTGTTCTAGGACATACATTCATATTTTCAAATATAGTGTATTTTTATAAATCTGTACAGATGTAATTATCAAAAAATCTACAAACCTCTCCAAATGGATTATAGAATTGCACAAGATTTGAGTACTTTTCATCTATCATTTGCTTTCCCGTAATAGCTATTAATGATCCATTATGATTCCAACTGCAATGAACAATAGCCATTCCGGTGTTCAGGGCAATCGAAGCTGAAATGAAATTGCAACTGTCTGTTACACCAAGTTGAAGTTTTTTAAAAAATGGGTTGATGGGAAAGGAAAATAGAGTGCACTTAGTATATAAATTGAAAATCCCCCCCATTTTTTATGGGAAAAAATCCTCACTGTGCGTTTGATAGAAATCAATCAATCTTACATTCAGATGATCCACTTTCATTATACATAAGCTGTACTCTGCCATTGTCGAAACTTACAGCTAGATTAGGACAGAAATAATTAATGTAACCATGTTTTCCACTATACCAATCAATACAAGATATGGGGACTTCTTCATCGGAGGAATCTAAACAATGTATTGTCAATTTTTTCTGCAAATTAAGAGCTGTAAATATTTTTCAGGGGTGTTTTCTCAGCCAAGTTTCAATACATACTATGAAGGATCCTTGATTATCATATATGTGGACCTCCCCTGTTTTCAAGCCGAACAACAATAATTTACCATCCGGCGACCACTGAACACAACATAAGGAAACAGCTTTCAATTCTTTGCCCCATATCTTATTTCCATCAACCGATCCAACAATAACAGCACCATCTTCGTAGATGATACAAATTTTCAAACCATCGGAACTCCATGACATTCCAGCAACTGTCGACTTTTTTCTATTATTGATCATTTCTTCATACCAAGAACCCTAAAATGAATCAAATTTGAATAATAATTCTCCATTTGTTATCAACCTCACTTTATACATCATCCATACGATAATGACACCACTGCTATCACTTGTCGTTAACTTTTTTTGAGATTCATTCCAGACAAGAACTTTGATTGTCTCATTATGGCCTTCTAATGTTTGATTCAGTGATAAATTGCTGGTAACCGATAGACCTCTATTTTTGTTAGAGTCAGGTTCCGACCCTAAAAGAATTTACTTTTACTGAAATATTAACTTAATTGAAGATGTCATTACCACCATCCAGTTTGAAAACTTTCAGGAGACCTTCTTCTCCTCCAACTGCAATGTATCCATCATCTTTATTCCAAGCTAAAGCGTTTATTTTTGTCTGATTGGGTATGGCAATCTGAAAAAAATGTTTCAGTTGGCATTCTTAAGTGTTCATTATGGTATTAAAACCTTCTTGCTCAAATATATGAACATATTGAAGAATTCATACACAGGGACTTTATTTAAAATTGAATTTTATAAACATCCAATGTTTATATGTACATTCAAGGTATGGTAACTATGGAGATGGGATGTCAATGATGTCATAGAAAAAAAACAGGCAAACGCTAGCAAACACTCTTGAAATTATGTTGACAATGTCATAGACCTAGTAACAGTTTTATTTGGTCTTTAGTGCAAAATGATAAATTTTATTATAGCTTAAAGTTGGTCTAAACTGGAATACTGTACTGCAGTATTTAGCGATATTACTTTTGGCACTCTATATTTAACCCCAAGGATTTCCTATCGATGAAATAGTTTTGTATTATGTAGCTATTTTCAGTACGTTGGATTTTTTTTTATTTTTTATTGAGAAAAAAATTAGGGGTTTCTTGAAGTAACAAGTATTTTATTGTAAATTCTTAAAAAATTTCAAGATCAGATCAGTTCGAAATGGCAAATCCAAACTCAGGAATCAGGAAGTGAATACCTACTGTCTATATTATTTTTGACAAAATCATTCATTAATTTACCACCTCCTCAATGAATGGCACCAAGTCGCGCATTTTTCAAATGTCGAAAACGGAGCCTTGAATATTTAATTTTGTCTTTCGAGGGTTCATGGATTTCACTTTACGAGAGGAATCGACTAGATCTCTACTTGCAATTTTCCCCAAATGGATCTCCTCCACTTAAATGAACTCATCGAACGACTATCAATATTTGCCAACATTAAATAATTTTGTTTACACAACTTGGATCTAATATGTTTCGGTTCAATAAAGACGGATTCTTTCAGTAAGAATCGAATTGTATTTTCAATATACGATCTTTCATATTGTAACAGGACGATGGAGGAAAAAATTAACCTTTCGAAGAGACTATTCTTTAATAGTATATTAAATTATTACAGCAAACAAATCGTTCACAAGTTTTGAGAAGCTTATTCAGTGGCGGATTAAGTGTTCAGAGCGTCCTAGACAAGCACCTCATCGGCGCCCCTTTGGCGGCCATCCATATAAAGGTGTTTTTTTGACCAGCAATAGTACTCATCAAAATAAGTCGATATACCAAAAATCGTTCATATAAAATATTCACCAGGGCCGAGTATTTCGAAATCAAAGTTACACACAAATATGAAAATTTCCTAGCACGGCTCTGCATAAGGTTCGTATTGATATTTGAATGTTCAGATATTAAGCTGTGTGAGGTCAGTATACGGGAATTCATTCATATGATGCGATGGGATGGGAGGACTAAATTTTCCGATCTTAACCCCTGTGATTCTTTCTTTGGGGTCTTTTGAAAATATTACTGTATAAGTGACGAATCGAAATTACGCTGGTCAAGACTTTGTGTACATTAAACAAATGGTGACCATTTCGAACAATTTCTGTGAACAATTTGGATCAATTTTATCGGTCAGTTTGTGAACCTTTTCAATCAGTAATTTTTCATCTCCTAAGTTAGATAATACCGTTCAGGAAAAATCTCCTGATAAAAGTTGAAAGAGAATACAAATTTGCGATAAATTGCAATAAATGAATGCCGAGAAAACAAACATCGCATGCTTATGGCCCCTAACAGAGAGATTCATCCAGAGTGGGATTAAGATATTGCAATGAATATAGTCCAAATTCTTCTTAAAAAAATTTATTTACAGTTCACTAATACTAATTTATTTACACCACTCAATAATTCATCTACACGCTATTCCGTCCTATACTGTACTGAACTCTTTTTGGGCCGATGTCGATTCATATACTGGGAGGAAACTGTCGCGATATCTCTAGAAGCCGTTCGAAGCGTCCCGCAGTCTCTAGAATCTTCGGGGTCCCTTCTGTCGGTTCTAGAAATCTCGGCAGTTGCGACAGGTCCCGCTTGAGTTCGTTACATTATTGATGCCCAAGATTTTTTTCAAATTGAATATTTTACATGATTAACTTCGGGCGGAATGATCTCTTTTGATGAGTTCTAGCGCCTGTCAAAAAAAGGCCTAACCTTAAAAAACACCCTGTATATCACCGCAGTCAAGCATTGTGCCATGATGGGGATAGGATAGCGATCGAGTATCGACGCTACGAACGCGTAAAATTGCATTTGTAACTTTTACTTGACTGAAAACTGTTAATGAAGGAAAAATCAAGAAGGTCAAGCGCTTCGAAATCTCTATCACTATAGAATTTTATATTAGTGTAAGCACATACATACATACATACATACGACATTTAATTCTTTTATTATTTTTATATTTCTCGCGGGCGCCGCCCTGTAACTTCGCGTCCCTAGGCACGTGCCTACTTTGCCTTACGGATAATCCGCCCAGAGCCCATTACTATCTTTCTGTTAGTTATACATAAACATATTTTAGAAACCCCCAGAAAATTTTCAGAAATACAAAAAATTTATCAGGATACAAATGTTCCTTCATCAGATAAGTTGCATTTCGCTAAGAAACTGCCTGTATATGTTCTTCATTGGCTTCTTTTCAAGCGAATATTGTAGTGGATAATTTGAAAGTCACCAAATTTTTGTTTGTAAATGAATTCCCGTGAGTAAAACTTTTATTTATTATTCAGCTGTGGCGATATGTTGACCAAAATACCTGAATGAAAGAATGACGTTAACTTTGAAGTTTATATCAAAGTCCTCAGTTTGTTGTTGTGGGACATCCTCGCAGGAAACATAAGGCGAAATCTTATTTAGCCCCGGCCTTCCTCAAAGGATAATCTCCAACAAGAATCATCATAACTTCCCCACAATTGAGTTTTGTTTCATCATCAAGAATTTTGTTTTGGTGTTGACTTGAACATGACTTTCAGAGTACGTTTCGTATGTTTTACGATGTGAATGATATCAATCGAATTTGAACCATATATAAATTAGTTGCGAACAAAGTTGATAGAAACATTTAATATTGTATTCAATAAATATCTGCATAGGGGAAGAATCTGTGAAAGATTGAGTCAAAGTGCTTAACATATAGAACGAAATAAGATTGCCCGCAAACAATTTATATTCATAATCAAATGTTCTCTCTCCACTCTTATTCCATAATTCATTTTGTTGTTCATGAATTCGAAATAAGTTTTTCACTAAACTAATACAGAAAATCGTTTATTACTTCCTAACCTTGTAAACTGATCTAGGATCATTTTGTAATACCTCTGGATTATTTACAACAGGGTTACCCACTATCCATTATATTATATAGGGGTCGTTCGTTACCATAAAAAATTTTGATAAACGTACCAACGAATTGTATGCAATTGAAGTATTCCAAAACGTTTATTATTGGAATTTATAAACCAAATAAACGACCATTTACTACTTAAATTGTTCCTTTTGTGTGAATAGGTAATTGTGATTAGATACCGAAATATATGATTGAAAGGTGTCAATGCAATTCCTACTGACATGTTTATTTTACGTGCAGAAAACTGAAATGATTATCTGATATAATAAGAATACCAACAAACTAATGGATTTCAGGTTGCTAAGATAATGCCATAGCTAGAAGCTAGAATAACATATTTGTTGAATATAATTTCCGATTCTCAGGAAATTTGAGAGTACTATTCTAAATTCCTGCAATTTTTTTTTACTCATTTCTGGCCTGCAATATATTATAATAATAAATCTGGAAACATATTTTGGTCTGCGATAAGCTCTCGAGTATACCACCTATATGCGAAAACAATTCTACTGAACTATCTCAGAATATTCCATTCAACGAATATTCCCATATCCTTCCAGAAGAATTTCATTTTAAATATTTCCAAATAAACTGAAAAAACAATAAAATGAACTTTCTAAAAAACAAATACATATTTTATATACTCGAATGGATTATTTCAATTCGAATATTACTGAAGGATACATATTTTGATCCAGTTTCATAGGATCTCCAAAACAATTTCTGCTGAAGTATCTCAGAATATTCCATAAGGAATATATTTCCTGTATATTCATAATATTTTTATAATGTTCCAGGACGATTTGGAATATGCTAATTGCAATATTCGTTTTCAAATATTCCTGGAATGTCCTGGGGTTGAAATATTTCATGTAAATTCGGAATGTACCTATAATATTCTTGGATTATTTAGATTCGAATATTTCTATGAAGTTCCAGAAATATTTTATTTTAAATATTCCTAGATGAATTAAAGAAACATTAAAATGAACCAATAAACGAAATTGAAGAAACCAATAAATGAACTTACTAAAAAGAATAAATATTTTATATACTCCACTACGAATATTTCCTTGATATTCCTGGGATATTTCAATTCGAATATTACTGAAGGATACATATTTTGGTCCAATTCTAATGGTCCTCCAAAACCATTCTGCTGGAGTATCCCAGAATATTCCTCAAGGAATATATTTCCTGTATATTCGTAATATTTTCATAACGTTCCAGGACTATTTCATTTGGAATATTCCGATTGCAATATTCGATATGGAATATTCCTGGGAATGTCCTGGGGTAAAAATATTTCATGTCAATCGGAATATCCCTATAATATTCTTGGATTATTTCGATTCGAATATTTCTATAAAGTTCCAGAAATTTCAAATATTCCTAGATAAATTAAGGAACCAATAAAATGAACTTTCTAAAGATAAAATATTTTATATATTCCACTACGAATACATATTTCCTTGATATTCCTGGATTATTTCAATTCGAATATTTCTGAAGGATACATATTTTGATTCAATTTTATAGGTCCTCCAAAACCATTATGCTGGAGTATCCCAGAATATTTCATAAGGAATATATTTCCTGTATATTTGCAATATTTTCATAATGTTCCAGGAATATTCCATTTGGAATATTCCTGGAATGTCCTGGGGTTGAAATATTTCATGTAAATTCGGAATATACCTATAATAATATTCTTGTTTTATTTCGACTCGAATATTTCTATAAAGTTCCAGAAAATTTCATTTGAAATATTCCTTGATAAATAAAAGAAACAATAAAATGAACTCTCTACAGAACAAATATTCTATATATTCCTCTACGAATATTTCTTCAATATTCCTGAATAATTTCAATTCGGACGATACTGAAGGATACATATTTTGATCCAATTCTATAGGTCCTTCAAAACCATTCTGCTGGGCTATTCGAGAATATTCCATATAGGGGATATATTTCCTGTATATTCGTAATATTTTTATAATGTTCCAGGAATATTTCGTTTGGAATATTTCAATTGCAATATTCGATTTGGGATATTCCTGGAATGTCCTGGGGTTGAAATATTTCATGTGAATTCGGAATATACCTATGATATTGTTGTATTATTTCGATTCGATTATTTCCAGAAATATTTTATTTCGAATATTCCTAGATGAAGTGAAGAAACATTAAAATGAACTAACGAACGAATGTTTTATATATATTCCACAACGAATATTTCTTTAATATTCCTGAATTATTTCAATTCGAATATTGCTGAGGATACATATTTTGATCCAATTCTTCAGGTCCTCCAAAACCATTTTGCTTGAGTATCCCAGAATATTCCATGAGGAATATATTTCCTGTATATTTGCAATATTTTTATAATATTTCAGGAATATTTCATTTGG
Source organism: Aphidecta obliterata (assembly GCA_963966015.1). Taxonomy (NCBI): domain Eukaryota; kingdom Metazoa; phylum Arthropoda; class Insecta; order Coleoptera; family Coccinellidae; genus Aphidecta; species Aphidecta obliterata. The sequence goes on from OZ014436.1 coordinate 11,799,699, forward strand.
AATATTCCAATTGCAATATTGAATTTGGAATATTCCTGGAATGTCCTGGGGTTGAAATATTTCATGTAAATTCGGAATATACCTATAATATTCTTGTATTATTTCGATTCGAATATTTCTATAAAGTTCCAGAAATATTTTATTTCAATTATTCCTAGATGAATTAAAGAAACATTAAAATGAACCAACGAACGAATATTTCAATAATATTTAATAATATATTCCACAACGAATATTTCGTTAATATTCCTGAATTGTTTCAATTCGAATATTACTGAGGATACATATTTTCATCCAAAACCATTTTTCTGGAGTATCCCAGAATATTCCATAAGAAATATATTTGCAATATTTTTATAAAGTTCTAGGAATATTTCATTTGGAATATTCCAATTGCAATATTCCATATGGAATATTCCTGGAATGTCCTGGGGTTGAAATATTTCATGTGAATTCGGAATATACCTATAATAATATTCTTGTATTATTTCGATTCGAATATTTCTATGTAGTTCCAGAAATAATATATTTTAAATATTCCTAGATAAATTAAAGAAACAATAAAATGAACTTTCCAAAGAACGAATATTTCATACATACTCATATAAAAAATGATTAAAGGTGCCACTTAGAACATTACTAGATTATTTTAGTTCGAATATTGCTAAAGGAATATTCCGATTTTTTTTCAGGGACTATTATTTTCAATATTCTCTGCATGCTCCCTAAGGAATATTCCAGGACATTTGGAATATGCCCATTATATTCTGTGATAACCCTATTGAAGGAATATTATATATTTAAGCAATACCTTGAATAAGATTTTGTTTTCAATCTATCATTCGAAGGAGCGGTTTTGCTCATTTCCTTCTACGAAGGGAGGGTTTTATACCATCAGACTTTTCTTTGAATCATCCTATACCTTCCGTTATTGAATAACGAACCTGCGAAAAGGTCTCGAAAGCGAATTTGAGACCTGTAAAAAGGTAGAACACTTTATTGGAGTCCTTTCGAGATGTCTTTCTTCTTAAGAAAAAGCAAGTGATCCTTGTTACAAATTAATCTTGGGTTTGATCAATCAAACTACAATAATAAACCTATGTTGTAAAGAAAAACTTTTTTTTCAAAATGGCAACTCGTATTTTATATAATATCTCAGTCAGTTTGAAAAATGTTTGAGGTGATTATGTTTTTTATTCTTTTGGATTTGGCTGAAAAGTATAACTTTTGAAACGTATGAATGCAGTTTACGCGCAAGTGTTGGGGGAGGAGAAACTGTAGGCGCTCTTTCAGCATATATAAGAAATTATCTTTGGCGCAAACATTTATCCTGTAGTTTTGGTGCACTATATTCCTGTTTCAGTGTTTCCTGGAAGAGAAGGTATTTTTCACTACATGTTATCTATAAGTGAAACCCATTCCTTCAAAAGTTATCTGCCTTTTTCTCGATATTATCGGAGAATAAATTCGATCCTGGATGGTGAAACTTTTATCTTCCAAAATAAAAAGTGGCTCTGTAATATTTTTAAATTCAAATCGTAAGCTTAATTTTATTATCAATTTGAAAGGGTGTTATTGCCAATGATGTTCTTCTGGATCTTGTAGTACCTATCCTTAGATTTTGAGGCTCTTTCAGGTGTAACACATTTCAAAATGTGCTGATCTGAAAAGTCTTCACATTACTGTATGAAATCAAAAAAAATTCTATCCGATTATTTGAAAAAAAAACACTAGGAGTTGAAGAATTCACGAATTTACAACTTAACAGTTCTGAAATTGTTGCAAAATGGCGAATGCACATGTTAAATTTCATCGAGTTTCCCGAATACATTTACTTCCGTAGGAAAGTTTTGCATGAACATCATGATTATTAACTATTCCAAACTTTTTTGTGTATTTCATGAAAAATTTATGACTTTTTCTTCGCTTTCCCAATTTTTTCTCCCATTTCTGGACACGAGAACCACTAAACCCTCCCCAGAGTAAAGTTCCAGGCCGCCACAAATCAGCTTTAAGAGAGCAGAATTCAATTTAAATCTTCCATTACAAGAAAATCGACCGATCGTCGCTTAAGCAACTCTGTTGATAAAGACTAATTGTTTAGACGTGTGAGTTCTACTCTGATCCCTCAGTTTCCAGTAATTTATCTGGATGTTTCCTTTTCGGGATTATATGATTTCTTGTATGTTCCTTAATGAAAATTCATAATGAATCAATAGGGGACAACACTTGAATTTCAACGATATTTTGTGGAAATTCAAATGTAGCTTCACTGCATAAATTTGCGAAGCGAGGTTCTTCAACATTCACACACATTCATCACAAAATAACAGGAAAAATCAATTCAACTTTGAACGATTTAATAATAGGAACACAAAGTTACCATCAATAAAAGCGAATAAAACCACATAGAGAATCAATAATTAATGGGGGTAGTTATTCAATTGTATGTACTTTTTTATGTTGAAATAATTGATGCCCCTCCCCGAAGAGGAAATATTAATTGACGCCTATACCAGACTTAAATCATTTGGGGCCATTTACTCATTAATCGAAATAATTTGATTAAACAAGACGAAAGGGTAAATTTTAAGTTTGAAGAGGATACACAAAATCAAAACAAACTTTCTAAGCTTACTACACAGCAGTTTTCATTCAAAAAGCACGTAGATACGTTGCGCATAAACAGCAGCAATATTTAGAAGGATTACCTACAAGGATGCATACAAATCCTGTCACGATCGCAACGAAAATGGGAAATTGAAATTTATTGCTTTCAATTCGAAATGAAAAAATATGAAAATTGTTGGAAAACGTATAAACTCCAAAGCCTCCTCATATGACACGGAGGGTTACAGGAAGATCATTTTAATTTAAACATGGAATTGGACCATCTTTTGAATAGAAATGAAATTTCTCCATTTCAACAAAAACCAATCGATGTGAAAATCCAATCATTTGCGAGTCAGTTATTTTTTACTCAGGGAACTCTTCAAATTTCGCGTGTATTGTGGATAGAATGGTTGCCAATTTTTCTCATTTCTTACGAAACGAAAAAGTATATATGGTGGAAGTTTTTCGATCCAATGCTGGCACACTGTAGTAGAATCACAAGCAATTTTATTGGATGTAGGATTTAATCGCAGCCTCATGGAGGACTGTAGGCAGATCGTTTTCTTTCAACTTTTTAACCGTAACCATTTTTCAATAAATCACGTCATATTGCAAATCACATGCGAGTTCATGTTTCTGCAAGTGCCACTAAAAAATTATTGCCCACCGACACCAGTCATCTTTATCTTTCGAAATTGGAAATCCACCTGGATATCCTCGCAGCTTGCATCATTTCTTTTAGAATCTCGAGAGTTTCATTGTCTGAAATATCAAAATTTATAGCTTTAAAGTGCATCTCTACTTTTATGAAACGATAAAGGCAGTAGTTAATTAGTTTTTTGATGCACCAAAACACATATGTGGTCCTGAAGCTTAACCAGCAGTATTGCAATGGATTCTGAAACTAAGTACATATTCTTGTTTCAGCAGAACTGTCGATTATTTTTCCTTCAGATTGAAGCAGCCGAAAATGCATCTTTACATCGTCGCAACATTTTTTCTTGGAGTTCTAGCTACCTTCGTGCATAGCGCATCCGCTTCTGTTATAAGCTGTCCCCCGAACAGCCTCCCAGAATCTGGTGTCTACCTGAGACAATTATGTTCTGCGATCAAGCAAGCCATCAATGACAATGCACCACCTGAAGAACAATGTGAGCTTATAGACAATTAATAGAAAATAAACGAATACAATTCTTCTTCTTTTGCAGTTTATTTTGGAGGTAACTCCAAGAGGCAGGATGTCGATCATGTTTTCCTGCGTTTTGGAAGACGTTTGGGTTTCGAGTAGCAAGAAATGGAAAAATGTTCAAGCACATATGTCCCGTTTAAATGCTGATTAAATTCTCAACATTCTAAAAAAAAGTCATTCCCCCCGTACCTACCATTATGTGATAAGAAATAAAAACTTAATCAATAATTTCTATTGTTCATGTCCTACCAAAAACTTCAAGGGGTTGATGGAAGCTGCTTTGACATTTTTGTTGTGTATCTAATAAATAATTAGTCTGAAATTTCCACAACTACATTTACGAAAAAGAATAATAAGATTGTATTATTCGTGTCTATAATATATATAAGTACATAATATGCTAATAAATCCTTGTTATGATAAACATTTTCTTTTCTGAATATGTATGAAAATATGACTTCCACTAGCTAAATAATATTATTAATATTCTACATAAAAATTACGAAAAGCACTGCCGTGAAGTCAGGAGCTTTTGAGCAGTGGCGGCTCGTCGGGGTAGGCAAGGTAGGCGGCGCCTACCTTGGAAAATCTATCTTTAGTGTATGTATCCACTTATCGAAATAAAAAAATGATTAATTACAATTTTCAATATTTTATATAATTATTATAATATGTTATCAAAGAATTTTTCATTCAAAAATCTCGCATGCGATTACACCCTTTTGCTGGCGCTGCATAGTGCATCCCAGTCATTTTTCGCTTTCATCCAAACTGAAGGCGATCTATCCCAGCGCCTGCAATTCTATCACTACACGTCAGCACTTCCGAGTGCCGCGGAATCTACCAATGAATTACTGAAGGATGGATACACTGGTGTATAGAGTGAAACATACGAAATTAAGTTGAACGGTAGGCGCTGAAATCGGCCGCCTTCGGCTTCTTTCGAAAAAGATCGCTGACGATCCCGCAGACGCAAGATTTCACAGATTCCATTCCAGTTAGAATCCTGTGCTTGCGCATTCGCATTTGTGGATTTGTGTTTTATATTGAAGATTATACTGTTTTATACTGAAGATTATCCGAAAGCGGCAGAACCAGATAAGTACCTTCCTATATCTATTCAATTGTTTTAGCCTCAAACGTATCCAAATCTATTGCCAAAATTCAATTAAAAATGATTGTTGGTCGTCGCTAGCACTATTTCGATAGAAAAAGAATTGTTTTGTTCGCTGCAGATGGCGGATGATTTCATAGAACAAATAATCAATAAGTTCGTTTCATTAAAAGATAGGCGTATTAATTTAATCCATAAGACTCAAATTTAGTTCTTCATAAAATTTCGTATGGGTGCATTTATAGAAAAGTGGGGGGGGGGGGGTAATAATAATAGTAAATAGTGTAATTGGGAATTTGTTTGTCGCCTAACCGCATCTAAACCTCACGAGCCGCCGATGCTTTTGAGCTCTCGTACGTCCACCTTGTAGGAAGATTCGCATTTTCCAGTTTTAGAAATCAATTGAAGGAATTTTCGACAGCTGTCAAAAAAATTCGGAAACTTAGGCGAAACTCCAGACTTCATGTCAGTGCTTCAGCTGACCAATTTTTTTTCGATAATTCGCTAGAATTTTCTAGGGTATCTATGGTCTTGGTGGTGCGATCTGGACAAAATTTCGCACGTAGTTTGAATACATTATTCCTCAGCTAGGTGCAAAATTTCATTCCAATCCAATCAGTAGTTTCGAAACTATCAGGAAAAAAATATTTTGAACGGCCATATTTACGGAACCCCTAGTCTAATTTTGCTGATTGATGAACGTGACGGCGACATTGGCGATCCAAATCTACCCTGAAAATTTCAAGTTCCTAGGCCTTTCCTATCAAAAGTTACAATTTTCTATGGTTTCTATGGTTCTGGTCATGCGATCCGGACAAAATATTGCTTTAATATATCATTCTCGATTAAAATACAAAATTTCATCTCGATCGAATCCGTAGTTTTCAAATCTGTAGTTTTCAAGTAATCAGGGGAACAAAACTTTGAACGGCCATATTTACGGAACCCCCTCGTGGAATTCTGCCCATTAACGACCTCATCCGAGGCATTTGGGAACTGAATCTACACTGAAAATTTCAAGTCTCTAGGTTGTTCCGTTCGAGAGTTATCGCGCTTACGGACAGACGGCCGGACGGACAGACTCGAATTTTTCGACGGATTCGTCATCAGTGAGTCGAACATAGTCGATTGAGACCATTTTCGGCTCAAAATTCGAAAAATACAGACATCGTGACGAAATGATATAGCTCTCGTGTAAGTAGTACGAGCGCTCAAAAATGGGGGGCAATTTATTACAGCCGTTATTTGCGCCTTCACAAAGGGTGTTATTTGAAATTCTAGAGTAGAAAAGGCTGTGGCCAAGAGAGTGAACGCACCCCTTAATCGAAAAAAAAATGAATTGGAAGAACACAATCCAACCCAAAAGTTTGAATTTTGAAATGTGTGTTGGTAAGATTTTATTCAATCGAAAAAATAAGGATGCTGGCGCGTTCTACCTTGTATGACTTTTTTTTTAACAAATACAAATCTGTCTTCGAAAATTATATGAGATATTTTGTGGACTATAGATGAAGAAAACGAAATGGAAAAACTCAGATCGCTATATCCTGCAAGAATTTTATGGCTATATATGGGGCATCGATGAAATGGGTCATATGAAAATTTACCTGTCCCACGTGAGAAGAAAATTGAGATTTTGCTAAAATGGAGTTGAGACTTTGTGTGTATTTCATAGACGAATAATAATTATTATAAGTCTATCGTGTATTCAATATAATTCTGTGATTCCATCTCCAGAAATGTGGATTTTATTAAATGACATTATTTGTCACACTGTTTACCGAGCGTCCACATACCTGTTCGAAACTGGACTGAGCAAACGCAGATCGATTTTAGGGTGGACAAAATGGATGTGCGCTTGATCAGTACAGTTTTTATTTTATTGATCAGGAATTCTGGAGTCTATCGAAAATGCATTTTTCTATGTTTCATTAAAGAAATAATACTTCATTTAAAATTGGTATCTTTGTCAATCTTTCTTTGTTTTCATCAATTTTTGAAAGCGTACCTATGAATGAATAATTTCAATAACTTGATATGATTGAACTGAAATTTTTCAAATTTATTTGATGGGTAGATGTTATATTATCGAGTCCATTCGTTACCTTCGAACTGACAAGCGAAGAAGAGAGAGAAACTAAATCGAACACTAATAAACAGAAAAACAGCTGGTTGAAAGCTGTGATCTATAATGCATTCCTAATTCTCATTTTGACGAAATGAGGATGTGTGGTATTGTTATTTGTATACTTTTTGGTAACCCAATGTAATGAATTCAATTTTCTATTAAAAATAATCCTAAAACTGGAATATGTTTTTAAATAAATAGTGTAAAAATCAGCATGACTCACATTTTAGTTATTGATAGGTTAGTTTCATCTTCGTAAAGTGTTTTTGTCAAAACGCGAAATGTCTCAAAAATATTTTATTCTAGGATATATAGGTTATTATTCAGATGAGGAACTGATGAACCTCTGAATAAATAAATATGGAAGAATTCGAGTCGTATTTTCATCCACTGAATTTCCACTTCAGTAGTTGGAGCGATATTTTGGAAAATGAAAACATTGATATTAGTAAGTAGCCCTTTTTTTTCTATAAATTTGGTCATCGAATCCAGATATTTCACAAAAAATATCGGTGGATTTTAGCCTTCAATGATAACTTATTTAATTTTTTTTTTGTTTTTTTATTATTTTATTATATTATTATTATATTATTACAGTGATAAACCATTGATTTTAGTTTCGGTAATATTTTTTCCTTGAATTATATTATTTCTTTACCTTGTAACTCAACTATATAAAGCGAGAAATATTAAGTTCATCAGGAGATTTATTAAAAAGTTCATCATTTAAGCTTGCTTCTGTGTAGCTGATATATTCAGATTTTCGCTATTCGCGGACCCATTTTGAAACATACTGAATAACTACGAATTCCCTGGTGTGAAGTTTTTGCAAGTCAAACTCCTTAGCTCCATCCGGAATGAGAATGTTAAAACAAATTTTCTGCTCATTATTCATCATTTCAAAATTTCATTTTTTCGAGGGTATATTGAACATCAAATATCAATAATTTGAATACATTTTTTTGTCAGCCAATCATTTGGGTCGTTTCCGTTTTTAGAAAGCAATAATGGGGATATGGTGGAGCAAGATGTCCAATTGCTACCTAGACAAGATGTTTCATTATATGGAATTATCCCTAAAATGGAAAAGAGGTCATTCAGTACTTGCAAGGATTGTAAACATGTATTCAACCCTAAGGATGTATTAATGCACAAGAATTGTACAGTAAGAGTGAAGTCTGAACATACCCCACATTTCAAGAAAAAGGTCAAGTCGAAAAAAAAGTCACCTGTACCACTTCCACCTTTATTTCCAGTAAGTAGATGCAATGAAGAAACACAATTTTTTTTGTACTTTTTCTTTTTCTGTACCCTTTCACAGCTTTTAGGTTTTTTGTGAACTATCGTGAAAACGTGACTTTGAATCAGTATTTTGCTGCAATTGGTTCAAATAACGTCTCCCAAAATTTTTTCAAGGAAATATTCAATTTTTGTATTATCCCAAATTGGGAAACAAAAATAGATATGTATGAGATTATATATGATTCTTTTGTTTTTGAATAGAAATCAGAGAATTCATTGCTTAAACCGTTGGTCAGGTATTACAACACAACTTGGATTTATTTGTTTTCAAGTTCAACGAGTGTTGTTAATTTCTAAATTTATGTTTTTTTTTTTCATTGTGATTTATTGAACAAAAAAGATTTACCTGTTTTCTAAAAAATATTTTTTTCAACCTCACCTTTCCATTCAATAATGAAAAGACATATATGTATAAAATAAAGGAACAGAGCTATTCGTAATAGAATCGCTTTTGCTATAATTTTATCTTGTATTGATTCGATAGAATTCTTCTGGGTATGGTGATATCAATATACAATTGTGACCGATATCAAATGGTGATACAGCTTAGTCATTTCCAGTCATGATAAGTGGGTTATTTGGAAAAATTCGACGTTTGAATTCTTCGAAGGAATATTTAAAACTAAATCAAAATCTTTTTTACAGCCCTTCTGTTCTAGGGTTCTTTAATTCTTCCTGCTTCTGCTATCATTTTTCTTCCTATATCTTACTTCTTCATTCCATTTATCTGTGACATGGACTTCATGCCTTCATGAACGTCAAATCCTTTTTACGGCCGTTTGCACAGGTTTACCACAACACTTTCCCCCTAACTAAGATATACCTTACTTAGAGTTCAACTTAAAAATCTGTATTTAATTGAGGGTAACTTATATCTAGTAACGTCGGCTCAATGTGAACATTAGATTTACTTTGTGAATGTCGAAAATAATACGGTCATAATCTCAATTTTCGACAACTTTGAATTGATACTGTCTTTCCAAAAAAAAAATTCTGCTCCCAAAGTGTTCAGAAAGTGAAAGAGGAATGACTGCATCAGCTGAAAATTGAGAAAGCTCGATTGGATATAGAATTTGAAGAAAATAATGGGAGGGGAATGTAATATACAGGATGTCCCAAGTTCGGCATAAAATCAATTTTGACATTTCACATATTATCAAATACAGGGTGTACCAAGTTCGAATGCCTTTTTTGATTTGAAAGTTGGTATATAAAGAAAAGAATAGTCAGAAAATTCGCCTGCAACTTTCGAACTCCACAATTTATGTATGACAAAAGTATTTTGAAAACTTGCCAAATTCCTTCTTTATTTCCTAGAAAAGTTTTCGTTAGAATGCAGGAAATTTGGAATCACCCTGTATAATCGATTATTCAATTTCAAATATATTTCTATTCGAATCATTGCATTCGTCGAAATAGCTTTCAAAAATAGAAAAAATAGAAGATATGCGTAGTCAGTATTATGTTCGTTATTCCTATTCTCAATATTTCAAGCATTAACTTTTTTTGAAGATTTTCGAAGTAGAAGAATGGCGGAAAATTGTGCATCTCCTAAATTTTGTAAAACTCGTCACAGGGTATTTCAAATACTTTGTCAAAAATCGTGATCATTCCAGTCTGTCCGTATACACGATAACTCTCGAACGGAAGGTCCTAGAAACTTGAAATTTTCAGGGTAGATTCGAATCTCGAATGCCGCGGTTGAGTTCGTTATTGGGCAAAATTCGACCAGGCGTTCCGTAAATATGGCCGTTCGAAATTTTGTTCTCCTGATTACTTCGAAACTACTGATTCGATCAAGGTGAAATGTTGAGGTTGACGTGTTCAAGATGCATGCAAAATTTTGTCCAGATCGCACGACGAGAACCATAGAAAATTATAACTTTCGAACGGAAAGGCCTAGGGATAGGTGTGGATCTCGGAATGAGCAGGGTTAGACTAGGGGTTCCGTAAATATGGCCGTTTGAAATTTAGTTTTCTTGATAATTTCAAAACTACGGATTCGATCATGACGAAATTTTGTATTTTAATGGAGAATGATATATTCAAGCTACATTTTTCCCAGATCACATCACATGACTAGAACCATAGAAACCATATAAAGTTATAACTTTCGAAAAGAAAGGCCTAGGCACTTGAAAAATTTAGGGAAGGTTCTGATCGCGAATTTCGCGTTCATCAATGAGCAAAATTAGACTAGAGGTTCCGTAAATATGGCCGTTCAAAATTTTTTTTTTTCTGATAATTTCGAAACAACTCATTGGATTGGAACGAAATTTCGCACATAGATAAAGAATAATGTATTCAAACGACGTGGAAAATTTGGTCCAGATCGCATCACCGAGAACATAGATACCGTAGAAAATTCTAGCGAATTATCGAAAAAGAATCCCTGAAGCACTGACGTGAAGTCTGGAGTTTCGCCTTCGTTTGAAAATTTTTTTTACAGCTGTCAAAATGTTTTTGGATTTGTTTCTAAAACTGGAAAATGCGAATCTACCTCGAGGTGGATGAACGAGCGCTCAAAAGCTGCTGACTTCACGGCAGTGCTTTTTATAATTTTTATAACAATAATCTGTGATAATCATATAACGTTCATAGTTCATGTTCATGTTCATAGGGAATTATTGGGATAATTTGTACGACATAAATACAGAAAATCCTTAATAACTCAGGAATTATTTAATTTAGGAGCATAAACATCTTTGAACACTAACATTATTTTTCTTCGCAGAATCCAACGCAATCATAGAAAAATAGGGTTCTAATTTAAAAAACGAAAGTTATGGGAAAATTCTGATCACAATTTTTGACGAAATATTTGAAACACCCTGTGACGAGTTTTCCAAAATTTAGGAGATGCACAATATTCCGCCATTCTTCCACTTCGAAAATGTAAAAACTCATGCTTGAAATATTGAGAATATGAATAACGAACATAATACTGACTACGCATATTTCCCTTTTTTTTCAGTTTTTTTTTCGATATTTTGAAAATTATTTCGACGAATGCAACGATTCGAGAAGAAATACATTTAGAATTGAATAATCGATCATATTAAGAGACGAAAAAATGTAAAAAAAAATTTCGAGAAATTTATTTTCACTCCCTGTATAACTGAAAGTGTACAGGCTTCAAGAATACTTTAGATCAGTAGCTAGAGTCGAACAATATCATAATCCCACTTTTCAGATTTCAAATAGGTCTGGTTCTCAAGAAACGTCTAGTAGGCACTCGAACTTGGGACACCCTATGTATGATATGTGAAATGTCAAAATTGGTTTTATTTTATCGAAAGTTTTTGACAACTAGATGTTCTGAATGTGATTTTAGAGAATGTACAATTTTTTTTGCATTTTTCCTCTTGGCATTCTGCCATTTCATTGTGATAAAGCTAACACATTTTCCGAATAAACGAGTCATTTTTCATTTATTCACTCACGAGATGAATTCAATTTTTTAATAGTACTGATATAATAAACAAAATGAATCACCTTACACTAAACCAAAAGAGAAGTAGTGAATAGTGGATTATGGCAAACACATTAGACTATGTTTAAAATGCAAATAAGATATTGAAAAGTTAATAGGTGGAATATGCTATCTGAAAGAATATCCAGCAGAACTGGAGTTCTTGATTCCAAAGTGTAAAAAACCTAATTTTCTCTTCGAACTATAAACTCAATTTTTCTTTATTTAGGGGTTATATTTACGTCAACCATGAAGACATCGGATGACATTGAAATCGAGTTAAGCGGTAGAACCCCTCGAATTTAAACATTTGTCCTTAAATGTGACGGTGCGAACTGAATTGATGACTCAAAAACGAGCTACACTTGAACGAAAGTGGTGCAAACGTCCGTCAGATGTTCAGGATTTGCTCTGAAATTATAATATTATTGAAAGTATCCAAAAATCCGCAGAATTAGGAGGGCAATATTCATATTTCACACTTTGTGACCTATACATCCTTTGACTTAAAATATTTCTCTCTAAACCTTGTCGAGTTTTCACCCAGAAAAATAGTCTCTTGAAGAAATCCTTCTCGAAGTTGTATGAAAAATATGCCATAATTTGTTTGTCAAGTTAACAATTATTTTCTATTCTACTTCCAAGATTTGGTACAAAAAATATTAGTTAATTTTGATGAATTTCAAGGATTGAAAAAGGGTGAATCATCCACCATCCAACTCAGATTCATTTTGTTGGAAATAAAGATATTTTGAGAAATATTAACGGGATCAAGGACAAGGAGAGACGTAGAAAATATTATATCTTTGATCAAAAACCCTAGTTATTATTATTATTATTCGAATTTGGGAGAACATTCTGATCACTTCTTGAGTTATATCTCGAGCTACAGCTTTTCAAAAAGGCATTCTTTGCTTTGGCTTCCAAGGTTAGTAGGTTTCAATTTGGATTGGATGGACACCTGAAAGATTCTGTGGTAAATACCCTTTGATTCAAGGTATTTCGTACCAGGTCGAAGGTTTACGAGGTATCTATCCTTTTTTTTTCAACCAGTCTTACTGTTCTCATAGGTTCATGGTGAAAACTCGAATTATTTCAACCAGTGTATAAGTAATAGATAACACCGAACAATTCTTTTTATTATCAGTCACCTGCAATTCTGGAACATTCTGATATTTTGGTTGAAAGATACGTCATTTCAATGGGTTCATGATAAATTGATAACATTCCATTTGGTTGGAAGAAACAATGGATGGCCTAATCGAATTATGATACCAATTTCCTATATAATATTCGCGGTGTTCGTTTTGCAACAGTTCATCGTTCAGACCTCTTCACTGAAACATCTCATAATGGGTAACTTCTTGAATCCGAACGTCAGCTACGGTTGGATTCCTGGTAACATTTTCAATTATTTTTTAACAAAATTGTTACAAGTGTAATTTATTTTGAAAATTTTCAATATTGATCGAGATCGAAAACAATTTGTTGGTTTCTTATTATAATGCAACATGTTTCATTTTGCAGTCCGGCCTAGAAGGTGTGTCGCCCCTCGAAGAATTGAATACAACAGAGATACGGCCGAATACTATATTTATTGTCAATGTGAACGAGCTGCCATCAATCGATGCCACTGCAAGCCCGTTGTCAGCAAAACCCTCCCAACTGGTGGAGGATGTAGGAAATATACCGTTACCACCTACACTTAATACGTCATTCAACGAACCACATGACAAGACATCAGCAAACTCACAGGACCAAACAAGCAGTAAATCCTTAAGTCATACCAATTCGAATTTCCACACAAGTTCCAAATGCAAGAGAAAGAAATATTCAAAATCACACAGAGAATCGGACCCAAAATTACACGCTGGCCCAATTGAGGATAATAAAAGTCAACATATGCGAAGTATTAAGTATTCTAATCATACCAGTGTAAGTATAAATGTTTATTTGAAAACTAGAAGTAAAAAACATTTAAGAAATATGTTATCGTCATTTCTAAAAAAATGGCTGAATTGTAGTAAACATGACAAAAGAGTATTTGCTTGTTGAACTGAGAATTGTTTGATGTCTATTGAAATAAATGTAATGGTTCCCTTATGATGTTGATTTTTCACGATTATCCACTGTATCCTCTATAGTTTCAATGTATTATGTATACTTTGAGACAATCTGAATATTAATAAACGAATGAATCTAAATTGTTGACTTCTTGAACCAATTTCAAGAAAATTGCAACGAGGATAATATTCCCTGATTATCCTTCAACCGCTCTCAATGAAACTTGTTCCTGTGAAGATCAATATGAAGATTTTCGTAAATAAAGCGACTATGATTGTTCAAGTGATACTACGTAATGATGCCCCTTTTTAATAACGGAAAAATGTCATTGAATTTTGAGTTGGAAATTGAGTATAATTAATAATCTATTTTGTGTTCAACAATATTTCGGTTATTTTAGTGGAACAACACATAGATCAAACAAATTAAACACATAAAAATTTTTTCTAAACTATTCCAATACTCTCCATTGGCGTTATCAAAACATTACATCATTACAATTGTTCAAACTTTCAGGGTAATGATGCTCTTCTCCGTAACAAGAAAAGTGTGAATGTAGAATGTGATTACTTTACTCAGGAAAACTCTCAAGAAATTCCAGTCCCAGTAGTGTATATGCCTATGAGCCCTGTTTCTGCTATATCTCCCTTGAAGGTGTGTATTTATTTTTTAGTATTTTTGCAGAATTCCAGATTATATGGAAGTTTTGAGGGATAATAAACTAGATGTAGAAAAAAATGCTTTTGAAGGTTGATTTTCCTTCAACCCACAAGCAAGTTCTATTAATTCGGCCGAGTGCCACAATTATTTTCAAGGCTTGAAGTATCCTCCTGAAAACCTAGTTTTCGTTTGACCAGCCTGTATATGATAAAATTCCATTCAAACTCAATAATAGGAATTGATTTCCATTAATGATATACAGGTGTAGCAATGATACATCTTCTCATATCAAAATTCATACAGGAAGTCTAACAGGAAAATGAAAAAAACATTTGATTATTTAGCGTTCTCCTGGTGGGGTAGAAATTGTTTTTCTAAAAAAATGTGTTAACATTGGTATTGATGTCAACGTCGAGATAATATATGGAAATACACTACTTTACAATTTCCTTCAAAGTCTCGGTGACTAATACTAATTCCGAATGCGCGTGCCGTTTGTCTCCCCTCTAAGCGATGTTGGAAATAATTCCTCATCATTCTATCTTTATTCACCTAATGTTATTTGCTTTCAACTTCCTTCTCTGTTTTTCGCATTGATATTTACTACACCAAGTTGTATCCTTGCTAAACCTGTTTGAAGTCGCTCTAATATGGGTATAGTAACTAATGTAAACCATTTTCAGATCATCAAAGAAGAACTGGTTTGTGTGGATCCTCCACAGCAAGTTTTGGCCCCCACTGAATGTCCACATCAAATCTACCTCACCATTCCGGAGCAACTGACTGTGAAAATGTATAAAACTAGGCCGAAATTAGGATCTTATCCTTCATACGGAGCTCGTAATATAGGAGGAGCTATTGTCATTTCTAAGCAGAAGTTACTCAATCAGAGGAAGGATATTTTGTCTGCTATCAATTCTAAACACATAGCAAATGATATTTTGTCCAATTATAACAAATCGTTTGCACATCGTATTAATGTTATCAAGACTAAAAATAACAAAATCAACTTTAGGAAATCTTCGTCTGAGAAGGGTCAAACTAATGACATAAAACATTTAAGACTCTCTCCTGATATGAATGGCTTCATCATTCATACTGATGTTTCTGATGGTAATGAAGAACAGCAGAATTCCATTCACAACGGAAAGATATCGATGATGAACATTAAGTGACAGTTGTCACTTTCTGTTATATCATGCATAATTCTTTGATTTCGGACTTAGTGAGTGATGAACAAATTTACAATGTTACAAATCCTTCTAGAAAGCCAAAGATCTTAATCTGAAGTTTTTTGAGCTGGAAAATACGAAGCTTAAAAACAAACCTAACCAATTGATTCTATAGCTTTGCGATTTGATTTTTTATTATACAAATATGGTTTATTTATTGAACTCGGTTTTTTATCCTTATTTAATGATATTAGTTGTCTTAATTCAGTATTCTGCCTTAAATATATTTTTTGTATTATCAATTTTTGGATATTGTTGGTTTATTTATTAATATAAATGAAGAAAGTTATTATTGATGTACAGTGTGTCTAGAAATTCTGTTAGCCTGGTGATAGATTTGCTCGTGTGCTATGAAAAAAATGAGATAACGTCGTGACCTCATTGAAAACCTCTTGGTGTTCCAGATATTCGAAATATTATTCCTTGGAAAATCTACATTGATTTAATGCCCAGTAGGCTTTAATTGATAGACGTTATTTGAATTTAGTTATAGTTATTTCATTCTACAATCGTATTGTGAAGTACTCTCTTTTTCATATTATCTGCGAGTATTCATCGAAAATCATTTTATTTTACAGTATACAGCGAATGACCCCATCTATATTTTCTAATATTTCTACATAATTTTTGTATAATAGAAAGAAATAACATGCAACTCCGGTGTGAAGTTGGCACTTCACACACGTGTTGCATGAATAACTATTTTACAATAGTTAGAAGATTGCTTGGAAATCATTCATAAGATGCTTACTTTTTGCATATTTATGATCCAAAGTGTTTTATCAAGCAAAAATTATATTTTTCTCTTTAGTTGAAAGAGGAAATAGGGATATTACATGTGGTTGAAAATGTTACTGTACCAATGGTTAACACAATGCTATTTCACATCGGACAATTGGTACCATTAGTTTTACTGAACAAATATCCTGTTTTTGAACTATTATATATTCTCTAAGCTAATGATAAATAAATTGAACTGAATGTATGGGCTAGAACGTTTTATGTTTTCTTGACTGTGCTGAAAGACACTTCGATAAATATGCAACGGACAACTTTGATGTTAATTGAACTCTACGAAAAAATTACTCTTCAGGAATGCCAATCGCCATATCTTTCAACTAAAATATTGACTCCTTTCAAACAGTTGCATTTTCGTTTTCAGATATATTGGTAAGGCTTGATGTGATTAAAAATGTATGTCGTATATGGAAATAAAGAGTTTCAATTGGTATACAAGACAAATAACTAATGTATCGTTTATACCTACGAAGTTTACACTCGCAAAGTGTGCCGCGTGAAAGTGAAGCGCCATTCTCGAGAAATATGAATTTATTGTGTCATTTAGCAAATATTGTGAATCTATATTACTTGATATGTATTATAAATGCGAAAGTGTATTTGTTTTTACTTCTAATTCGAACGGATAGCTCGGGTTTTGAGCGGATAGACATCTTTCTATGCCGGAAAAATATTCCATATCTTTGAGTATTTGAATTGTACATCTGTCAAAAATTGGCGAATGCGCAGTCTGAAATAGTTGCTAGTCACTATTTAGCATGATACAAAGAAAAGAACATTGGTGCTTCAAATTCTATTCGAGTACATATTTCACCCGAAACGCCGCGCTCAAAAACACTGATGGAATAGCGATTTTGAACCTTGTGCAGTCCTTGTTGAACACACCATATAGAACAACACAGAATGGAAAACAATCTTGTGTGGCAAAATAATAATTTGTTAATGATAAAATTCGTCTAAATCAATCGAAATACGATTTTGTAATATAATTTTATCAGTTATCAAGACAAATATAAAGAATAAAGGCCATTCATAATTTTCTTGCTTCTCTATGACTTCAAGAGTAAGAAGGAGCAAGAAGCTTATATCTTTCAATATATTCATATTCTATTAATCTGTCTGTTGGTAATCTTAATTTCTGACCATAAAATATATTCAATCAATTTATTAACAATATCTATTCGATTTTTCATCAGATAAATAAATATTTTGAAATCACAGTCACAGATAAGAAATAATTATGCTCTATTTCGTCTCATAGTTCTATGCCTTGCTTTCTGCTGCTACAAACAACACAGAACCCGAAGTGTATCTAAGCTGAGGAATTTGAGTCAATTTTATTTTAGCCTTTTTTTAATATTAATTATTAGTTATGGATATATAGCTGGACTATTGATAATTTGACATAGCTTAGATAGTTTCACGCGCCTTAATGAATTTCGAACCTGATATTAATTTAGGAAATCAAATATGACACACAAGCAATTGGTATCCAGTAAGTATGTTTTTATCTCACAAAAATATATTATCCATAAAGAGTTTGTACGATTTCATACATATGTATTTTTTTACAGTGCCACCAGAGATTACCGAAAATAAGAATGTAAGCCACCAAACTTTCAGCTTGTTACATTATATTCTTTCAATTTTCCTATCAAAATATCTATAAACCATTATTTCTTTTCAGATTGATCTGGAATCTGCCAACAATATACGTCGTCCTAGGACCAGCGAAGATTTTTACGAATTTTGCACGACGGTATTGAACTATGAAAATTATGAGGCACTTGTTAATGAGGTGAGTACGTTCTAGATTAAAGTTCATGAAATGTTGCTCAAAGTTATATCTTATGTTTTTCCATTTTGGCAAAATTCTTTGTAGACAAAATGCTTCTTCTGATGGTGGAAAAAACTAGATGTATTATGCAGGTTTCAATTATTTGTTATTGCATCGAATCATCAGTTCTTTGTTGTAACAGTGATATGAGTTTCTTTCGAACGTTTGATAATATTACAGTAGCTTTTTCTATATTTCATTTTGAAGATTCTTGGTTACATACTCGCATTTGTTCAACTAACGTTTCTATAGCTCATTAATTTTGTTTGATTTTTTTCTGTGGTTCTTGCATTCATACAGTGAAAATAATTTTATATTTGAAGAATGGTTTATTGTAGGAGACATTTTTGTAAGTACCAATTCAAGAATACTCGGAGGCAACTCCAAGTGATTTTGAAAGCTGTCAATATGGTGATGACATTTTTCAGTGGAAGTTTGATGTCTTTGAAATGGTGTTCCAATCATTGACTAGGATTTTGAAATTTGTACGATTCTAGATCAAATAAAATCATGAATTTTCAATTTCGTTTCGAGATCGTTTTTGTGTAGTCATCCAGTTCTTATAGGAATTTTGAAATAATTATGAATGCACATTTCTAAGATTTCCTCGACCTAATTATATTTCTTGCAATAATTATTTGTATTTTCAGGAAATCCATAGTGAATCAACTCCTAGTCCTCAGAGAGATAGTTCTGATAGCAGTATCAACTCAGAACTTGCAAGTAGTAGTCAGAAGGAAAAACAAAGTGAAGATGAAGATAGCGAGTCGTTTAATTTGGTAACGTGTTTTTGTGGTAAACCGTTCGCAGGACGTCCCATGATAGAGTGTCTCGAATGCTTGACCTGGATTCATCTTTCTTGTGCTCGAATCAAGAAAAATAATATTCCTGAAGTAAGTTGCTTCTCTCTTTATTCAAGTTGTTTTCTTCTAATGTTTCCTCTATGACAAATTCGGTGGAAAAGTTCATAATTATGATCAGGTCCATAAATTTTCATTTGAAAAAAGTTTCGTCTTCAGCAAACTGAAAGTGGAATAATTCAGTGTATACGCTAGTGGAAACTTGCATCTTACTTGGGTGGGCTTAAACAATTATATAATAATGGCTTGGAATATGAGTTCTGCATTACATGTTTTTCTTCATCGTCAACTGAGTTATGCGGTACTGATGTCGGCTAAAAAGCTAGAAACTAGTCTACCTGCTACTCTTGTCGCTCAGTGATGGCACGTTTCCTTCAGTTCACTTCTTAGTTTGGATTTCCACCAGTCCATTCATTGATTCAATATATATATTTTTTTATTAACAGATATTTTCTTTGTCGTGTTCACCGATGTTCCTTCAATATTACTTTTAATTGTGAATAGGTGTCACCGAGTTAGTTCACAGAAACATGAAATATTAATTCTTGATTGATTTTGTTGTGTGTTATGTATTGCTCTCATTTATTCACAATTAAAAGCAATATTGAAGTAACACTAGTAAACAGGGCAAAGAAAATATCTATTTCTTTCACACAATGAAACTATTTCAATAACCATCGAGGTTTCATTAGATATTATGTAGCTGTAATTATTATTTCTTCTGGAAGGAATGGACTCCTTCATTTATGAAATTTTCAATTGGATTTGGTTCTTAGTAAAGCTTTCGTGAATTAATCTCTTTATGCAGTCAAATTTGGTAAGTTGAGATATTGATTTCTATGAGTAATGGACAATTTGTGCAACGTTTTGCCAAGTGAACTTGGATTTTGTTGAAATCAGCTTTATGTGATTTATGGAAACAATGGATCTTAGGTAGCACAATGTTCAAATCAAACAGATGTCATGGAAGCTTTTTATGACATTTGTCTGAAATATTTGAGTTTTTATCACAATTCAGACGACTCTAAACATATTTTCCAAGTTTCGCTTTAAGTCTTGGGATATGGTTTTATCTGATCTTTGCTGGTCATATCATCTAAAGAAATCCCCATTCCTCCTATTCGATTGCTCGCACATCTTTTGAATCGATTCAACACAAAAAATAGAGGATAATTTAGATAGAGCATAATTTAACAATAGTTCATTTATTATTGCTAATCTACTTATAAGGTTTTTTATGTAAAATGATCATTTTTAGGTATTTCTATGTGCCATGTGTAAAAAGAAAAGATCTGCTTCTCCAATTACACCACCTGACAAGAAACGTCCAAGAAAAACTTTGTAGATGAAGTCAGTGTATATAAGTGATTTAAGATTCTATGTATAAATGTAAATAATTCTTTATTTAGATACATCCGACAATGTTGAAGTTAAAAAAAGCGATTTAAATATTGTATATTTTGTTTTATTACTTTATAATGTGTTTCGAATTCATTACTAAAATCATGATAATTAATTTGTTTTAATTACCTCGAGGGTTCAAATACTTAATGGGTTGTTATTAACGGATGGTTGGTTTGGACGCTTCATGTAATATTTCCAAGAATATACCATTGGAATTGTTCGAGGATAATGTAACAATTATAGTATGGAAAAAGGAAGCATCATGAGAATAATTTGTATATGACATATCGTTATGAGTTTTTTCCAGAACAACTGTGATAAAATCACTTTTCTATATGTGGATTGTACATATTTGGAGCCAAGAGGTCTAACCATAGTTTGCAGATATTCCACTATGGAAATGGATGGTTATATTGATATTTCTAGAAACCTGAACACCCTATGCAAATAAATTCTGCTATTATACAAAACAATGTTTTTTTATTTGATATTACCACCATATAACTGGATGAACGCATACCTTCTCCGTTGACGTACTATTTCCAATAATTACATACTTTCATTTCTTCATAATTGTTAAAATTTAACGTGATCTGTGATTTATAATCCATAGCGAACACAGTATTCATGTATACTGGTGGCAGACTGATAACGAAACATGGCCATTCTCAGGAACTTCGTTAAAATTTCAGAAAAACGCTCACACCCGTCGATTTCAATAAGGAATTTAGGTATTTTTAATTCCGCCGCTTTCACCCCAAAATATTCAACTGGCATTGAGGGTCGAGTATGGTTTTTTTCTGAAAGCACTTACAATCGTCTTTGAATTTTAGATTTCCGCCCAATACTCAATCAAAAAGTATTGAGCAGAATTGTAAAATTCAAAGACTGATGTGAATTGTAAGAGCTTTAAAAAGAAATCTTTCTCGACCCTCAATGCCATTGATATTTCAACTTAGTCTGATATTCTCATCAGATCGAGTATTTACAAATACCTACAACCCTTTCCCAAATGTTTGCATACATGAATTGAAAATACGAATTGTTTCTGTTAAAATCCGCCAATTTATTTATATGAGAGTAAAACCCCACTTGAATTGATGACCGCCCTTCAAAAAACCTTTTGTATGATATAATCTAATTTTATTATCTTTCATATCTAATCGTAAATCTGACAAATTGGATTCTGAAGGGTTCACTTTTGATTTTAAATCTCTCGATTTGAAATACCCAAAATTGTGCTCGAATTCTAAGAAAATTGGACATAAATTTTCCAATTTTTATTATCTTATTTCCAATAATAACTTCGGACCTGTATCACTTATATCTATTTATTTAGGTACGCGTCTACATCACATATATGGTCATGATAGAAGTAGTACAATCAAAGTAATAATAATAGTACACTTTCTTTTTAATCACAAAGAATACCAGGGAAAACTTATCTGGTTCGATGCTCAATTAAGAGATTCTATACAAATATTCAAGAAGAATAATCATGAATTAATATTTCTTCAGAATTCAACTACAATGGCAATAACTTTTCTTTTACAATATCAGGATGAAATATCGGACACAAACGAATTTCGGTTAGTTATATCTGAATCAAATTGACCTGATTCGATATATTCTTTCTCAATTGGTTCCAAAAGTTTCAGTTGAAATATTTGTGAATTTTTTACTTTTCATTCTTCATTTATCTGAAACAATGATTGACGTCAACAGTTCTGAGTGGTGTGTATGAAACGGTGCTTAACAAACTTCATAGGTATTCCCAGCTACTTGAGGTAGATACCTGCGCGTCTAGACGAAACTCGAATCGACGTCAATGGCATCGAATGAGGTGCCTACGTGACATAACTACAGTCCACTGCACTTTTTCGCAAACCCCTGCCTTCATTACTAGGAATTAGAGCACATGAGCGGTAATCCTGGAGGTATTTTGGACTTTTGCAGGGAAGTTGTCAAGTTGGGCGAGTAATCGCGAGAGAAATATCTGTAGGACGCACGTATAGCAATTTTATTCTGAAATACAAAATTGATAAAATTTTTGCGGTGGACCGTTGGGTATTAATTTTTGTTTATCGGCTGGACTCTATCCTGTGCTTGTTGGCTTTTTCAGCATCTATTTTAAAATATGCTTCCCTCAAAGTATTCATCCTCAGATTAGATTTCAACTTGTCTCTGTTGTCAGAAGAGAAAAGTTGTTCATTCCGTCTTCTGCATATTCTCATCCTTATGAAAATTTCTCCCAAAATAACCATTTACTATTGAATCGTTATCGCATTAATCTGATCTAATGAACTCGATTTTGTAAAAAAATAGTAGGTAGCAATAGGTAAACAAACAGCCTATAGATAAATTTTTATCCATCACCATCGGTTCATAAATATTCAATTAACATATAAATCTTATCTTATATTTATGACTGTTTGAATAAATAAAATTGCCGCTGATGTCGACACTTGAACTGGTGTGATCGGAAATTAAAAAAATTATTTTGGTATCACCAGTCCACCAATGGAACAATGTTCATTTTCCTGATTTGAGGGTTTTGTTGCGATATATATTCTATTTTCCGAATGTTCCATGATCTTTTTTCCTCAATTGATTTCAAGAAGTTGAGAATTTTCAATTCAACTCAAAAGATCTTGTAAGGGTATTAATTAGCTTTGTCACGCTATATTGGTACCTGTTCAATTTATTTATTGTCGTATAACTAAAAGTGGTATTTAGAGTTATCTAATAAAAGAAATTCTTCGCAACTTTCTAAACGTGATGTATGAGAAATAAGGAAATACATATTCAGCTTTTGTGACTAAAAAGAAGATTGTAAATCAACTGTAAAAGTTGATGAACTGGACACTTGTACTAGAAAGCAAAACATGTGCCACACTGCACAATTGCTTTTTTTTATCCTTAGAGACGCAGATAGTTTGTCAACTATACATCCTTCCCCATAGACACACAAGCCTAGGTTTCCTAGTGCAGTTGAGGCAGGGGGATAATTATTTTGTTAAGATCAATTTGAAATTTGCATTCCGCGAACTGAAACGAATTTATCCACGATATCCGTTCGGTAGATCTGGCAACGTCGTCGAAATTAACCGCTTTAAAAGAACCCAACTTGCGGTGCTCACGTTCGTTTTTGTAGAGAAACCCCACAGAGCGTTAGTGCCTTTAGAGTTCCGTAATTTTCGAAAATGTGTGTTGGACGCCTCGTAGATGTCAATTTTCAGGAAGTACAGTTGCAAGCAGGTTCACCGATGGAAGACAGCTGTGAGAATATGTGGAAAGAAGATGCACTCGCTGTATCGACGAAATACACACGCACTGTACTTTTTGGACTAGCCGACTTGTTCCAGATTTTTCAAAATACAACTTTCTACAAGTAAGGGAAATTTTTGCTTATCTTTTGTTGGTCGCCTATATTTTTTATTGAATAGGGTATCAGGTGCCTTTTCATTTCGAAAAATATTTCAGTTAGGTTTGTTATCTTTATATTCGAAATAGAAGGTTGTCTGTTGAACCGTTAGTAGGTGATTGTTAATTAATAATAAGAAGGATGTTGAAATTTCCATATAAAAACATTAATGCGGCGTGTATCTCAAGGTTCGAAAGTGCTATAGAAACTTCATTCAAACATTATTCTCATTCATTTCACGTTTTCATTAATAAACAAATGAATGATTATCCACAATGGGTGGTTTTATATAGTAATTCATCAGATTAATCGTAGAATGTAAAATGTAAATCTACATTTCAAAAATCTCCATGACCTTTTTTCAAATATCACGTTCGCAAGACTTGATTCCTGTAAGACGAAGAATCGAAATCAATTCGATTGGAAAATTTTTAATTACTCGAATTCCTCCAAGTCTCAATATGAAGTAACTCGATGGACATCCATGATGAACCGGTCGTATAATAAATTTTTGAAATTTTTTGTCTACCAGTGGCGCAGCCAGGGGGACTTTGGGGCTGCAGCCTCCCTCAAAGATACCAAAATTTTTTTCGAGTTCATTGTAAAACGTAAGACATTAATTACCCATTTGGTTGATTTTAAACCATCTCAATTGTGTTTTTTAGTTCAGCCCCCTCAATAACAAAGCTGCGCCACTGTTGTCTAGGATCACTTATTTCGGCTTCATCAAATTATACTCTGATCATGTGTCGTCATTTAATTATGTATATATTTTTTTTTTTTATTATTTCCAAAATAATCCGACCCAGATCTCGGGAACTATAAAATTTTTCCACTATCTGGTACCAATATACAAAGCTCGATAATTCGATCCAGGAACTCTAAGGCATGAAATTGGAGGTTTTGCGTTCTAGAAAATGTGTTTGTACGATGTAACTCGAACATTTATTTTTTTTATCGCAAAGCACTATATTTTTAATAGTTCGTGTAATGAAATTTTATTTTCAATCTACACCACGTGAATGATGATGCATTTATATAGATAAATGAACCAAGTTTAGGGCATTCTAACGAACAGTCTCGATCAGCTAATTCTAAGCTTATAAATAGCTGGTGGAATAAATACGAACCGATTTTCGAACCAATTTGTACAAAAAAAAAATTGATGAAAAGCACTGCCGTGAAGTCAGGAGCTTTTGAGCGCTATTTCATCCACCTTGTAGAGAGATTCGCATTTTCCAGTTTTAGAAACCAATAGAAAACATTTTCGACAGCTGTCAAAAAAAATTCCAAACTAAGGCGAAACTCCACGTCTGTGATTTGGATAACCAATTTTTGTTTTCGAGAATTCGCTAGAATTTCCTTTGGTATCTATGGTCTTTGTGATGCGATCTGGACAAAATTTCGCATTTAGTTTGAATACATTATTCTTCATGGCAAAATTTCATTCCAATCCAATCAGTAGTTTCGAAACTATCAGGAAAAAAATATTTTGAACGGTCATATTCACGGAACCCCAAGTCTAATTTTCACATCGAAGAACGTGACCGCGACATTCGCGATCCAAACCTACCCTGAAAATTTCAAGTCCCTAGGCCTTTCCGTTCGAGAGTTATATTTTTCTATAGTCTCTATCGTTCTGGTCATGCGATCTGGAAAAAATATAGCTTTGAATATATCATTCTCTAGTAGTATACAAAATTTCGTCACGCTTGAATCCGTAGTTTTGAAATTATGAAGAAAACTAAATTTCAAACGACAATATTTACGGAACCCCTAGTCTAATTTTGCTCATTTATGAACGTGACTGCGACATTCAAGATCCACACCGATCCTGAAAATTTCAAGTTCCTAGACCTTTCTGTTCGAATGTTATTATTTTCCATGGTTCTAGTAATGCGATCTGGATCTAGATTTTGCATGTAGCTTGAACACGTCATTCTGCATTTGAGTGCAAAATTTCATCTCGATCGAATCTGTTTTTCGAAATAATCAGGAACCCCTCGTGAAATTCGGCCTATTAACGAACTTAACCGCGGCATTTGGGAACTGAACCCACACTGAAAATTTCAAGTCTCTAGGTTGCTTCGTTCGAGAGTTATCGTGCTTACGGCTTCGAATTTCTCGAAGGATTCGTCATCAGTGAGTCGATTGCATTTTCGGCTCAAAATTCGAAAAATACAGACATCGTGACGAAATGATAATAAAGGCTTTGTGTTTTCTAATTTTCTTCAAGAGAAGAAGCAGCCCCATACACTCATACACCACGGGCGACAAGTTTTGTATGTTCTCTAGCGGCTTCCGAGTAACAGCATTTCAAACAAATAGCGAGACTACACATGTCAGAGGAATAGAAGACGAAATACGTTATTTGAGGCAATAAATCATTGGAGGTTTCCATAATACTAATGAAATTTTTTTTCAGGATTCTTTTCCACACCACCCAGCCCGCACATTTTATCACTGCCTTATCTGTTGTGATCGTCGCTGGTCTTCTGATACCCTCTGAAGATTCCCATAATGTATCCAGACTGTGGACCCTAATATACTTAGGATCTTTCAGTATGCACCTTGGAGCCCAAATATGGATGACTTTTATATCTGGATTATCTCTCTATTTCTCAATTCCTAGACATACTTTTGGATGTGTGCAGAAAGTGCTTTTTCCAAAGTACTTCCTTCTGAATGCTGTCCTTAGTTTCATAACTCTATGTGTCTTCCTAAGAACACATAATGATACATTTGGAAACTTTGAAACTACATCACAAGTAAGATACAACAACTTGTCTCCAGAAGTGGAAATATATCATTTATCTTTTTTTAAATTCCAGGTTATCTCCATGACACTTTGCTTCCTAATTGAATTGCTCACACGGTTATACCTTACTTCACCTCTGCTGAAACTCATATCGGGTAAAAATGTGCTAGAAAAAGACGCTGGCGTCGGTATGGAAGTAGGAAAATTCAACCCAGGTAGACTCCTGGAGAACGAGGAATACATGAAACTCCATATGTCTTTCAGGAAACTCCACATGACCATAGCAATTGGCAATGTTATCAGCATGGGTTGCACAATGTGGCATCTACATTACTTGTCGAAGAAACTTAGTATAATATGAAGTAGAGTAGGAGCCATTTATTTATATCATTCTCACTATGTTTTCCCATGTTCATTCTTTTGAATCATTTCGAACTCTCATCCCCATTTTATTTATTTATTTTCAAATTCGAGCGTTTTCGAAATATCCATCTTCAAGGGCTACTCCCTCCAGTTTCTTTCAACTGAAAATTAAGAGATTTCAATATCGAATCGAATAATCCTTGAATATGACAGTTTTATTCACCGATTAATTTTTGATATTTACAAAATTTTCTTTCACCTACTAGCTTAGCCCCTTTTCTCTCCCAGTAGCGTAATAGTACAAATATATGTAAATTGAGCTCTTATAAGATACATATTCTGAATATTGTTCGACAAACCCAAGTAATCGAAGCCAAAAATCATTTTCATCATCCCCAATAGAGGTCTGAAACTTTTAGCTGTATTCATATTAAGAAATGTAGTAAATTAAGTATGTTTCAATAAGAAAACACTGAATCATTTCATAATTCAATAAATCTATTTTGTTCTTCAAAATCAGTGAAACGGGAAATTTGTGACAAATGTTTGTATCAAAAAGGTGTTATTTATGCGAAAAGCATGAAGTGGCGCATCAGTGATATTTTCGATTATGCATGTTTCTCCTTTCTTGATTTATTGAATTTTTTTTGACTGAGAGATGAGGCTAACAATTGTGTTATTAAAACGAGGAAAATATTCTGCCAGAATAAAAAATGTGATATTTTCAGATATTTTATAAACATGATGTGTGTTTTGTTTATTGTTATTGGTATTGCTCTACTTTTAGTTTGAGTGATACTGGCTAAGTGCAATTGAGTGAAATATATTGAAAAATCAAATTATTCTTTTTACTTTCTTTGTTGGTCAACCTTCCATCCGTTTTGCATCCAGCAAAAGGCATTTCGAAATGGAAAAAAGTGCAGAAAATGCCAGCTTTCCATTGAATATCATAAACTTAACATATATTTTTAGATACATCCAAATATAAGTGTACGGAACCCCTGGTCGTATTTTGGCCAATAATGAGCTTAACCCCGGCATTCGAGATTGGAACCTACCCTGAAAATTTCAAATTTTTAGGTCGTGTATACGGACGGACAGACTTGAATTAGTTTGAATACATCATTCTTCATCTATGTGCAAAATTTCCTTCTAATCCAATCAGTAGTTTCCAAATTATCAGGAAAAAAATATTTTGAAGGGCCATATTTACGGAACCCCTAGTCTAATTTAGCTCATTGGTAAACCGCGACATTCGAGATCCACACCTATCCTGAAAGTTCCTAGCCTTTTCCTTTCGAATTTTATGATTTTCTATGTTTTCTATAGTTCTGGCCATGCGATCTGGACAAAATTTCGCATGTAGTTTGAACACATATTTCTCCTTCTGAGTGCCCAATTTCATCTCAATCGAATCAGTCGTTTACGGAACCCCTGGTGGAATTCTGCCCATTAATGAACTCAACTGCGGCATTCGGAAACTCAACCCACACTGAAAATTTCAAGTCTCTCCGTTCTAAAGTACCGTGCTTACGGATGACAGACTTGAATTTTTTGACGGATTCGTCATCAGTGAGTCGGTTAAGACCATTTTCGTCTCAAAATTCGAAAAATACAGACATCGTGACGAAATGATATAGCCCTCGTGTAAGTAGAACGAGCGCTCAAAAATGTTATAATTATTCATAGACGTCTGGTAGATTTCTTATCTCAGTTTTATCGACTTATTGAAATTATGAGATATGAGTTCAAGTCGCAACTGCAAACGAGAGCAATCTCATGGAAAAAATTTCTGATGAGATTGTGTTTCATTTTGAATTTTCGATTTTTTTCTTGTTTATATTAGTAGAAGGTGCCTCATAATTGTGCACAATCGAGTCACTGTATTTTAATAATAGCATTTTTTTTTCAGATTCTACCCATAAATTGATAAATTTGCAAAGATTTCCATTTTTTCGGACCACATACATGTTGATGTCATTTTGAAGTTCAAACGAAATACCATATATTTCTAACTACGTCCCTGCCTAGGTCATAGTTCCGCAAATATTCGCTAGTTCGCGCCACCAAGTTCCATCTCTGGTTCTGTGAGTTGTAGGTTAATCTGTGGTTGTGTATCCGATTTGGATGAGAATCTATGCACTTTGATCATAGACTTTATCTATGACTTTCATTCAATGAAAAATTGAATATCAGTCGTAACTCTACTAGAATTTTTAGTCCATTGTTTTATCAGCTTAAACAATGGTGAGAAAGGGTATTCGTAGTATGTTATTATTGATAACTAATTTTGAATGAACGGGAATGGGTTAGATCATTTGTTGATTTTAATTCGTTATTACAGAGGTTTACATCATATAAATTGAGTTCATCGGAATCCCAGAAACCAATACTGTGAAGTGTAAAGAAAAAAGTGATATTCAGTGGGAAGTGCGTATTTCGAAATTCCTCTTATTGAAGTTTTGTCAATATTTACAAGAACAATTGAAATGGCTTCATGAAAAACCAAGATGCTAATTTTCGTTCATTCGATTCATGCGTTCAACTTGTGAATTTGACGTGGAGTATGAATTAGCCTGCACGAAATGAATGCCCAAGAATTGCCTAAAGATAGATCGGTTTTCCTTTCTCGGTTCGTAACTTCGAACCCTGAGAGTGATCCCAAAGACGATGGAAATTATATTGAAACTGAGGGGAAAGTCAAGAACAAATTATTATCCATGTGGAATAACGTTAAATATGGTAATTTTTAATTTACAACTTTATAGGAGGAGATTATTCTGTTTTCTCGATAGACCTAATATGGTTTTCTTCATGAATTTACTTGGTTTCAGATTTTTCGGGGATGAAACTACGTAGTAACTTTTCGAAAGAATCTCCAGTTTGGCTACTAGGAAAGTGTTATAGAAGGCTTGAAAGTCCTTCATCTGATACAACGGAATTAGGAACAGATGTGGCTGCTTTTCACAGCCAAGGGGATGTGAGTTAGATTTATTACTCCGGATACATCATCATTAATTTTTCTCAAGTTGAATGTAATATCAGATTGACCATGTTTTTTTTCCAAGTTACAAATAGGTTTAGTACTCTTATGCCAATCAGTATTCTATAAATGGGTCAAGTATGACTAAGGCAAATAATGAAGATAAAAGTAATTATTATAGTTTCAGTTATCTGAGCATCACTGATTAGAATATTTACAATCAAGTCTCAGGGTCTATAAGATGTTGAACTAAAATCTATAACAGCCCCAAGGGCTTTTTTGATATCCATTTTGAAGCAATACTATGGCTTTTCATTCGCCTTAAGATCATAAACCTACAGTTTGGAAGAATTATAGCTATTGAATTGTGGATAAAATCTTCATTATGCGATTTTTCAGCTAGTTACCGGAGACGATGAAAACTTCGAAGCCTTCAAGAAAGACTTTTTTAGTAGATTATGGCTAACGTATCGTAGGGAATTTCCTATTCTGACCGGCTCTAATCTTAGCAGTGACTGCGGTTGGGGTTGCATGTTGCGGAGCGGACAAATGCTGATGGCTCAAGCTTTAATTAGTCATTTTTTAGGAAGAAGTATGTAGGTCAAAATTATTTTACCCCACCACTTCAGTATTCTGTTGCTCTCATCTAATCACAAATATTAAGTTTACAATTATTTGAGACCTACATAATCCTTGAAATTTGCTGCATTATGTCCTGAATTTCTTCTATAAAGGTATGTTTCCAGATTGGAGATGGGACCCTGATGCTTTGCCAGGCAATCGTGAACAATTTATTGAGTCGGTTAATCATCGAAAAATAATTAAGTGGTTTGGAGATAAACCATCGAAAAATAGTCCTTTATCCATTCATACTCTTGTGACTTTGGGTGAGGAATCTGGTAAGAAAGCAGGAGATTGGTATGGCCCTGGATTTGTGGCCCATTTACTCAAAAAGGCTGTGAGACTAGCTTCAGAAGAAAATTATGAATTTGACTCCCTTAATGTTTTTGTTGCGGAGAATTGTACAGGTAAACTTGGGTTTTTATCTTATAATGGATGTATGAGGAGTAACCTGGTCAATCCCTGGCTTGATTTGAAATTTGCAGTTTTTCTCATTGGAAATGTCTTATATTATGTTGTTGCAGTATATATTGGAGATGTCCTTCAAGATAGTGTTGATGCTGAAGGAAAGTGGAAATCACTCATACTTTTAGTTCCTGTACGATTAGGATTGGAGAAATTCAACTCTGTGTATGCTCCAGCTTTGACAGCGTTGTTCAGTTTGAAACAAGGTATAGGCATTATAGGTGGAAGGCCCAAGCACTCCATGTACTTCATTGGATTTCAAGGTGGTGGATGTATGAGACAATGAGGTAGCTTTATTCTAGTAAATTCTTATTTCAGACGATAAATTAATTCATTTGGATCCTCATTATTGCCAGGAAATGGTTGATGTCTGGGCACCCGAGTTTCCACTTGTTAGTTTCCATTGTAGATCTCCTCGAAAATTACATATCAGCAAAATGGATCCATCGTGTTGCATAGGTTTTTATTGTTCAACTAAAGAAGACTTTTTCAATCTTGTTGATACTGTCCAGTCAGTAAGTAATTGAAGATAATTTTTTTTTAATTCTAAAAATCGTTTTTTGCAGCTTATTGTTCCTTCAGGAAAATCAAACAGTCTGGGAACTGAATATCCACTATTCATATTTGATAAGGGATTCAGTCGAGATTCATCTTTTTCCCCACAAAGGTTACCTCCAAAAGACTTTGAATTTTCAATTAGTAGCACAGATGTTGATATTGAAATTGAACACTTCAATTTGTTATAATTGGCGAATTATCAGAGTTCTTTATAGATATTTATTTAAATTAATCAAAAGACATTCTGAAGTTTGTATTATTTGGAATATTGAATCCAGTTGTTATGGAAAATTGAAGCAACATGAAATCTTGATTTGTTTTCTTATCGATTGTAGTTGGGAGTTCTCTAGAATAACTGTTTTTATTTCGGATTTTTTATGAACGATATATCTATTTATTTCTGCAAGGAAACTTCGAAGAATGATGAAAAGTTACCCAATATTTTTAATGATTCGTTGGATATTTTTCAGGACGTTTATATATTCTATTTGAAATTTTCAACTTCTGAAATATATTTTATAGCAATGTTTGTTCTTTCGAATAAAACTTCCCCATAACTTGATATTTATTCTGTTATCATCGAATATTTCAGGATTTCATAATTGGGAATGATTTTGTGAAATATTTCTTTCTCAAATAAAAGTATTTAAACTTTGTGTTGATGGCTGTAATCATATCCATTGTTATTTATTTCATTTAAACTATTTTGAGTAATAAACCATGTGGAATAAAATTGATTGTTTTTCTGAGCGCTCGTTCTACTATATCATTTCGTCACGATGTCTGTATTTTTCGAATTTTGAGTCGAAAATGGTCTTAATCGACTCACTGATGACGAATCCGTCGAAAAATTCAAGTTCGTACGGCCGTGAGCACGATAACTCCCGAACGGACCGCTTGAACAAATAGTTCAAGCTACATGAAAAATTTCATCCAGATCACATGACCAGAACCATAGAAAATTATAACTTTCGAACGGAAAGGCCTAGCGACTTGAAATTTTCAGGGTAGGTTTGGTTCTCGAATGTCGCGGTCACGTTCATCAATGAGCAAATTAGACTAGGGGTGGCCGTTCAAAAAATTTTTTTCCTGAAAATTTCCAAACTCCTGATTCGATCGGAATGAAATTTCGCACATAGATGAAGAATAATGTATTCGAACTACGTGCGAAATTTTGTCCAGATCGTATTACCAAGACCATAGAAGATTCTAGCGAATTATCGAAAAAAAAATCCTTATATTTCTGTAACAGTTGATTCGGTATAATTAACAAAGAACTGCTGTCATTTATTTGACTGCTGTCAAAAATTTCTAAAATTGGAAAATGCGAATCTTCCTACAAGGTGGATGAACGAGCGCTCAAAAGCTCCTGACTTCATGGCTGTGCTTTTTAATTTTTTTTTATAATATAATTAGATATTTTTTTATTACATAGCATTGATTTTTATATTGTTATGGAAAACATAGTGGGGCGTGCAAGCGTCATGACCTTTTTTCTATCCAAGCTTTATTTATTGCATGATATTTTTCTGGAGCTACATTTCATCTCAGGGTTTGTGGGTTCTTCTTGTAATTGATGAGGCAATCAAAGTTGCATAAAGAAGAACAATTTTAAGAAAAAAATATAATTATTGAAAAATGATTCATTATTTTTATGTATTTTATTATATATATATTATTGTACTTCTGGTAGGTAATTCAAGAGTTCTGACTTAACTTTTGGCCAGATTTCATCGGAACTTTTCCCTTCGAATTGTTTTAATATTCCCTTATTCATGTAAAAGTTTATAACAGGTCTTGTGAGTTCCTCATATTGCTCCAACCTTTTGAGAACAATTTCTGGATTATCATCTTTCCTTTGGACGAGATTCTCTCCAGTTACATCATCCTTTCCCTTAAATAATTCATTATGCTACAGATTATATTTCTGTTGTGAGTTTTGAATGTATTGGTTAATAAAAACAAATCTCAAAACACCGATGAATTACTTTGGTGTGAATAAAAAAGTTTGTTGCTAGATAGTAACAACTACACTTACAGGTACTTTTGGTGCATTGAAATCTGTATTATATACACGACCACTTGGTAAGTGAACCCAACGACCTTTGACCCTATCGATTATAATATTGAAAGGAACTACAAGATTTAAAACTACGTCTAGCTTCTGCACACTCCACAAAGCTTCAGCTTGACTTACTGTTCGAGGAAAACCTGAAATGAAACTAGCCAATCTAAGAGCTGTGCAATAATCTATAATACTAATCAACTTTTTATGTTAGTCAGTTGATGTTTGAGATGAACATTGCTAGTTACACTCACCGTCTAAAAGCCAAGTATTCTTTTGTAATTGTTGAAGCTCCTTTGAGATAAAACTAACCATCAAATCATCGGGGACTAATAAACCTTTTTCGATATATGATTTGGCAGTCTTTCCAAGTGCTGGAGTCAGAAACGATTAACCAGTATTCTCAAAAGTCGAATAGTTAACTTACGAGTATTTTCTGTAATATTTATCCTCAATCTATCTCCACTTGCTATGTGTTCCAAACCGAACGCTTTCACGATTCGGGAAGAAATTGTGCCCTTTCCAGATGCTGGAGCGCCCAGTATAACTGATCTGAATGCCATTTTTGATACT
This sequence comes from Aphidecta obliterata, assembly GCA_963966015.1. Lineage (NCBI taxonomy): Eukaryota > Metazoa > Arthropoda > Insecta > Coleoptera > Coccinellidae > Aphidecta > Aphidecta obliterata. The sequence goes on from OZ014436.1 coordinate 11,834,182, forward strand.
CTGCTCTAAATTCATCAACAATTCTTGATTTACGATTGAGTATCATTGGTTGATAATTAATAATTTTCAAGTAGATTTTAACTTGATACTGTGACGTTAACCTCGACCTTTGTTCCATATTGCGCACGCCACTTGACTTTTAGGAAGTTATTTTCTGTCCTCAAGTTTTCATACCTATATCCTGCATTTTTTTTAGGTTTCGAAGCATAATAAAATCTCCATGAGAATATTGAATTCAGATTGTGTGGGATTCCCCTTACGTTTGTTTTTTTCTTTGTCACGTTAACACGTGATATTTTTCTATGGGCTATACTATACCATAGTACCTTTTTCGCGGCCATAGATGAAAGAATAATTTTCATTTATGTGAGCGAAGGCCAACGAGGAGTCGAACGTTTGGCAATTTTGGAGGATCTATCGAGGGAATCTTTGAGGTAACGTGGTTGGAAGGAGGAAAACTTCGGATTTCTCATGAGTGATCCGACCACAAAGGCTCATCGAACAATGCCGAATGCTCTCGTTGGCCTTCTCTTGACAGCTGTGTACCCAGCATTAAACGAATTGTGAGCAAAAAAATTTTTTTGTAAAGAAAATAAAATGTTTTATTTCTGTATACCTGCATGAGACAACCAAACACAAAACGGCAACTGAGGATACCAGTTAAGTACCCGAAGGTCCCGAAGATACCGATGGTTATAATGATGTGGTCTTGGGAGATAGGAGTTGCCTCTTACTGGCCACCCTCCTCAAGTGAAGAATATTTTGATGGAATTTGCTGATATCTTAGGTTGAATGATCATACTTAGAGGATGTGAATAGGACTAGACATGATATATGTCATTTTTGAGCGCTCGTACTACTTACACGAGGGCTATATCATTTCGTCACGATGTCTGTATTTTTCGAATTTTTATCCGAAAACGGTCTCAAACGACTATGTTCGACTCACTGATGACGAATCCGTCGAAAAATTCGAGTCCGTCCGTCCGTCCGTATACAAGATAACTCTCGAACGGAATGTCGAATCTCGAATGCCGCGGTTAAGTTCGTTATTGGGCAAAATTCGCCGAGGGGTTCCGTAAATATGGCCGCTCGAAATTTTGTTTTCCTGATAACTTTGAAACTACAAATTCGATCGAAATGAAATTTTGCACTCAAATGGAGAATTACGTGTTCAAGCTACATGCAAAATTTTGTTCAGCTCGCATGACCAGAACCATAGAAACGATAGAAAATTATAACTTTGTAATGGAAAGGCCTAGGGACTTGAAATTTCCAGGGTAGGTGTGGATCTCGAATGTCGCGGTCACGTTCAATCAGCAAAATTAGACTAGGGGTTCCGTAAATATCGCCGTTTGAAACTCAGTTTTCTTGATAATTTCAAAACTATGGATTTGATCGTGACGAAATTTTGTATTTGAATTGAGAATGATATATTCGAGCTACATTTTTTCCAGATCGCATGATCACAACCATAGAAACCATAGAAAATCATAACTTTCGAACGGAAAAGCCTAGGGACTTGAAATTTTCAGGATAGGTTCGTATCGTGAATTTCGAGAACACTTTCATCAATGAGCAAAATTAGACTAGGGGTTCCGTAAATATAGCCGTTCAAACTATATTTTTCCTGAAAATACTTATTGGATTGAAATGAAATTTTGCACATATATGAAGAATAATGTATTCAAACTACGTGAGAAATTTTGTCCAGATCGCATTACCAAGACCATAGATACTGTAGAAAATTCTAGCGAATTTTTGAAAAAAAAATGGTCACCAAAGCACTGACGTGAAGTCTGGATTTTCGCGTTAGTTGGAAATTTTCTTTGGCAGCTGTCAAAATCTTTCCAATTGGTTTCTAAAACTGGAGAATGCGAATCTACCTACAAGGTGCATGTACGAGCGCTCAAAAGCTCCTGCCTTCACGGTAGTGCTTTTCGTAATTTTTTCAGACATAATTCAGCACTGAAAGTGATCGGTTTTTTTCAATTTCAAATGAAATTCTGAAACTGAGAGTAATCACATGTTGACCCAAAAATCCCGTAACCTAGTTTCGGGACGCTATGGAACGGAGGATCTAACAGCATCTACATTATAAACAAGTCGGGATTTTCGGTGGAAATTTGTTCGAACCGCATCCACCATCCTCCCATTTTCCACATGAATAAAATCGGAAGAATAATCCACTTTTCCACGGATGATCATTAATGGATATAAAAAAGGGACGACTAATTCTTTCGCCTTTCCAGGGAATTGACCTCTACGTCGGCAATCGTAGTATAATTACGCAACCGTGGTTTTAAAGCGTCGGCGTCTGCTAAGGGTTGGACGTCGCGTCGGCGTAATCCTTGCGACCCCTCTTTCGCACACATTAGACCAACTCGGGGTGTGTACTACAGCATACATTTTCCGACTCCAAATTGACACGCTTTTCTTTTAATTAGGTATATCCGAAAAGACACACGTTAGTAGCTTTGGGCGGTCGGAATCGAAATGAAAAATACAATACCGGTACGTGAGAGGTGAAAAAGTGGCTTTGGACGGCTCATTTCACATCTACATTTCAATTGATTTAGCAAAAGTTGAGCATAAGGGACATGGTGAGTGATAGTCGTGTGCCTGAAAGGACCTCTGGCAGGATCTATTTGGCTATCATTTTATTTCTGCAAGTATTGCCGCATTCGTTAGCCCAGGATGAGGATATACCCCACAATGAGTAAGTATATGTTATAGTGAAAGTGATCGTAGCAAAATAGCAGCTAAGGTTTCTGACAATTACCGATCTGCGACTTGGAGACGATCCGAAAGGACAATATCTTCAAGGATCACCATTTCAACAGAACAAGGTCTTTCAAAAAATATTTTTCATTTTCATCCGTGAAGAAAATTATAAAATCGTATAATTTTATAAGAAAAGGTTTTCATTTTGAACAACACAAAAAGGGGAGAAACTGAAAACTTTGATGGTGACAAAAATGTCTTTTCTTGGGTTTCAGCGATTCCATATTTCGATCTAGATTTTTCCAATGATTTCCGTCAGGAAAAGATTCAACATGTTTGAATCAACATGTAGGTACTTGGTACATGATTTATTTAGATAATTTTCATTGAAGCTTTTTTTTATGTATTCACTTATATTGGCTAGTTTCTGCAAATTAATGTGGAAAATAAACCTTTAAATCTTTCGCATAAATTATATTTTTACCAAATAGTCATTAATATTTGTAGTAAATTTAGCGTATGACTTGAGCGCTTCCGCCAAATTGAACTAATCGGCAATAAGTCTGTGAGTTCATGGGTCGTTGAGCACCCACCTAAATCATTTTCTCGTGACAAAAAAGAAATTGCAGGAAGAAACGAACAATTTTGACTTTCTGGTAATTCTTTAAATCCGTTGAGAATATTACACATCGAAATTGAATTATTTCATTAATGTCAATAATATTTAACCTAACCTAACCTAACCTTAATAATTTTCTTGTGATGAAAAAAAGGCTTTTATGTTTAATTGCTGGAAGAGATCAACAATGTTAACTTTCTGGTAATTCTTTCAACCCGAAAATCGAATTTTAATAAGCGTCAGAAACGAGAAAAGTAGACAACTTAATTGGATTATGGAACTTTCGACGTTGAATGAATTCTTTGAATTTTGCACGTAATCTGAAACAAACATTATTCGAGAATCAAGGTTTTTGTGAATTTTTGTTGAATACGATGGATTAGAAATAAATTTACCCGAATAAGATAATATTCGAGAAATTAAGGGGAGTAAAATATTTTTTTTTCAGCGTTAAGAATTGGGCGTTGAAATTCGGTGTAGATTTATGGCATATTGGAAAATCCTGTACAAGAATGAACGAATTGCAAAGAGTAAGAATAGTGCCCATTTTTTATGACCATTGCCTAATAATGTAAGTTTCGTTTCGCAGAAATATCATGATGTTAACATTAATGTAGCTAGGAAAGATGGACTGCTTTTAATTAGGGAAATGGCAGCGGAAGTTAAAAATATGATGGATTTCAAAATGAGTGCAGTAATGGTGAGTTAACAAATGAATATATAACTGTAGAGCCACACAAAAAAAAAAGAATGGGAGTTTTTTCGGGTTTGAAATATATATTTTTTTCATAGCGAATCATGGATTCTGCGGAGCAGGCAGCATTAACACCACAAGCAGACAATGGGCAGCCGTTCAAATACTATAACGCTCAAAAACTGAACGTATTTGCACCAGACGGACGACCAGCTGATGGTACCAGAGAGATGCTCCTAACGCCAAATCCACATTTCGACCATTTACCAGTCAATACAAGTCTTAGCACAATATTACTACCTCCAGGCATCGACGAAGAAGGTTAATAAAATCAAAGCTTTGAGAGTGGCGCACTATAGTTTCTTCGATTTTCAGACTCTGAAGTCCTCAACGCCATACAGTGGTCTGAGCATTTAGATCCCTTATTTGTCAATAATTACGAAGGGGATCCGTCCCTTTCTTGGCAATTTTTCGGTAGCTCAACTGGTTTTTTACGTCGATACCCAGGTACGCGATGCAATCCTCACCTTTAACACCTATAATAAACCTTTCGTGTCTCAATAGGAATAGCCTGGCCACCTGAAGACATTTCCACCATTTGGGAACGACCAAGGAACGAGAGGAATATATACGATTTTCGTTCTTCCGCTTGGTACATAAACGCAGCTACCTCCCCTAAGGACATAGTCATTCTGGTGGACAACTCAGCGTCCATGAAGAAGGATAGGGCAAATCTGGCGAGATTGACGGTGGAAGCCATTCTGGATACGCTTTCCGACAATGATTTCGTCAATGTCTATAAATTTTCAGCTACGACGGAAGAAAGTGTACCTTGTACCAGAGATTCCCTCGTTCAGGTGAAGATATTTCTTTTTTTTTTGAGGAATGATTAACAGATTTTCTTCCAGGCAAACTACGAGAACCTACAAATGCTCAAAGATTCTCTGGCATCCTTCGAACCGGAAAATGTAGCGAATTTCACGTCTGCTCTCATCACTGGATTCGAGATACTCCACAAAGTAATTATCGCATCGTAATGTTGCACCAGTAGATTTGAAAATAATTGTATTTTCAGTACAATAGGACTGGACAGGGTTCCCAATGCAACCAGGCGATAATGTTGATCACCTTTGGTCCACCCTCTAGTTACAAGGAAATTTTCAAGCAATACAATTTTCCGCACAGGCCAGTTAGAGTTTTCACGTATCTAATAGGAAAAGACGCCAGTAACGCCGATGAGATGCATTGGATGGCTTGCTCCAACAAAGGTGATGATGGTTTATCCAAGAGGGGCGATTCTTGAACTTTCTCATTCCGCAGGTTATTACACGAGAATAAAAAGTGCGAATGAGATCAAAAGGAAAGTCCTACATTATACAGAGGTGATGGCGCGACCAATGGTTATGTACCAGAACGATCATCCAATACAGTGGACGGCTGCATATGTTGGTGGGAAGGTGAATAAATAAACAAAATAACGAAGAATAATTTAATGGAATCTTGTCTTGTTTCAGGCTGATAGTTTTGATCGTACAAAGCAAGGACAGCTGATGACGACAGTCACCACTCCAGTATTTGACCGCAGGAATCACACTGTAAGGTTCATTTCGATATATTACTTTATAATTTTATACATCGGAAACGTCTAGGCATAATCTTCGAAAACTAAATTTTCAAAATACTAAAACTAAAATATTTTATCCTTGCCAATTCAAATCGCCGAAAGTGTGTGGATTCGGTAGAATAACACAGATTTGTACTACTTCACAATTATCAAAAGATGCATAGATATAAACCTGGAAAGAAACTGTCAAGGGTGTGACATTGTGATCCATTCTGATAGTCAAGCTGCTATAGAAGCACTGAACTCCTGTATCATCGACTCAAAGCTGATATGGGAGTGCCGGAGGAAACTCAGGAATCAAAGGAAACGAAGAAGCCAATTCACTCGCCAGAAAAGGAGCAGCAACACCACTCACTGGCCCAGAACCTTTCTGTGGCATAGGCAGATGCACCTATAAGAAAGAGTTTTTGGAGAAGGAAGCGACTGAAAGAGAAGCACTCTGGAGCAATCTTCCAGGAATGGATCACTGCAAAAAGTTTATTATGAACTTTAAAAGTTCAAGATCCAAAAAGCATTTGGATCTCAGTAAGAATAAGTTACGCCTCCTCACTGGCTTCCTCACAGGACGCCTTAGAAAGCATATGATGAAAATGGGCTTAACAAAAACTGACGAGTGCAGATTCTGTGGGGAAGAGGAGGAAAATCCAGTTCACCTGGTTACAGAATGCCTCGCCAAAAGAATGTTTTGGACAAGAGAATTACAGGAGGAACGAGGATCTAACCTCCTTGAAGCCCTCTCAGATACTGGAGTTCATTGGAGCTCTGGAGCTGGAGGGCGAGCTGTAGGTAGCGCATTTGCGAAAACAGCTCTGATGGGGGGGAACAAACGACCTTGAGGTCGCAGTGAAATGTAACCCACTTACTTAACTAACTAACTACTTCAAACTTGTATTTATAGATCAAACGAAATTAGAATTTACATTCACAAAATATAAATCTTGCTAATTGTAATCTTTCCAGATCCGTGTCGCAAATGTTCTTGGAGTTGTTGGTACAGATGTGTCGATAGACCACATCAAGAAACTCATACCTGCTTATAAAGTAAGTGGTCTCCTTGAAGGCGTCTCATCCTCGAGAAATTCATCTTCTTTTTTCGTTTCAGCTCGGTGTGAATGGTTATTCCTTTATGGTAAACAATAACGGTCACGTTCTGTATCACCCAGATTTGAGACCTTTGGTAAGGATATGAGATTATATCGTTGTTAGTTGATATGAATGAAATCTCGATTTCAGCTCAATAATGACTTGTATCAAGATACCCTTAAACCACAATATGTTTCTGTCGATTTGACAGAGGTTGAGTTGGTAGAAAGTGAGAGTGGGCCTCGTGAAAACCATTCTGTTCTGCTTGATGTGAGTATTTATATCAATATCCTGTAAGGTCCAAAAAACCTTGAAAATCATGATAATCAGAAGAGAAAAGAGTCTTATGCAGAATTGGCTAACGTGGCTGCATTTTTCAACCAATTTTGATTGTGATGGTATGGTTTTAAATTTCAGTTGAGACATGATATGATCGAGCAAAAAGAAGGAGAAACAGAAATTGGCGTGAAAGTCCATTACGACAATATGGTAAGTGACATCGGTGACATTAGAAGGTTTAAACCCAGAAGTGATAATGTTTCAACAAAACGAATATAAATAACTCGTATTCAGTATTCAAAGGGGGTTACATTTCACTGCGACCTCAAGGTCTATTGTGCCCCCAATCAGAACTGTTTTCGCAAAGCGCTACCTACAGCTCGACCTCCAGCTCCAGAGCACCAATGAACTCCAGTATCTGAGAGGGCTTCAAGGATGTTAGATCCTCGTTCCTCCTGTAATTCTCTTGTTCAAGACATTATTTGCGCTGGTTTGCAATGGCGAGGCATTCTGTAACCAGATGAACAGGAGTTTCCTCCTCTTTCCCATAGAATCTGCACTCGTCCGTTTCTGAAGCCCATTCTCATCATATGCTCTCTAAGGCGACAATGTCCTGCGAGGAAGCCAGTGAGGAGGCGTAACTTATTCTTACTGAGATCCGAAACTTTTTGGATCTTGAACTTTTAAAGTTCCGAATGAACTTGGAACCTGGAAGATTATTCCAGAGTGCTTCTTTTTCAGTCTCTTCCCTCTCCAAAAACTCTTCCTTGTAGGTGCATTTGCCTATGCCACAGAAAGGTTCTGAGCCAGTAAGTGCCGTTTGTGCTCCCTTTCTGGCGTATTGGCCTTTTCGTTTCCTTTGATTCCTGAGTGACCAGGAACCCAGACTAAAGAGACCTTGTTGTTTTTGCCTGCTGATAAGACTTGTTCAGAGAGGACCAGGCTTCTTGACTTTTAATTCTCTCATTTCCTGTACCTTCCTCAGATAGCCTCATGGGCTACCCTATTGATCACTAGATGTAGAGGAGTGAGACCTAGAAAGAACTGGTAACAGTGTCAAAATTTCATCTTTGACGATCTCTGCTACTGTTCCAAAAAAGAATGAAATAGTCCAGCAAAACCAAAACAGTCTCAAGGGAACAAAACTGCTTTCTATCCCAGGGGGACAGGCTATAAAATTCAAACAAATCGGAATGATGTCTGTCTCAACAGACTGTCCCTCAGGCCATCCTGAGACTATCCAGGGAAGATACCGACAATTAGGGGGTAAAGGAATCAGGGAGCCTCAAATACATCTCCTCAGCCAACCTTCCCAGTGACGAGATGATAAGGAAAACTAGCACCGAGAAAACCTTCAATGCGATGTTGAGTAGAAAAGAAGATTGGGAAAGGGAGCCTACAATCCCAGCTCTCAACAAGAATACCATCAAATGGTACACAGATGGTTGAGGACTGGCGCTGGAGTATTTGGGGCTGGCACCAAATGCTCACTATCGTTAGGCCTCTTTCCAAGCGTCTTCCAGGCATAATAAACTATCAGAGATGTGACTTAGCGATATATTCTTACAGTCAGGCTACAATTAAAGCATTGAGGTCTCATATCATCGATTCCAAGATGTTACTGGAGTGCCGAAGAAAACTCAACGAAATAGGCAAAAATAACAAGGAATACTTAGTCTAGGGTCCTGGTCAATCGGGAATCAAAGGAAATGAAGAGGCCAACACACTTGCCAGAAAAGGGGCATAAACTCCTTTTATTGGCCCAGAACCTTTCTGTGGTATAGGTAAATGTAAGTACCTGCAAGAAAGTTTCGAGAGAAGGAAAAAACCGAAAGAGAAACACTGTGACGGAATCTTCCTGGGTTGGACCATTCCAAAAAGTTCCTTCGAAACTTTGATACTTCGGGATCTAACAAGTATCTGGAACTTAGCAAAAATATGCTACATCTCCTCACTGGGTTCCTTACAGGGCACTGCCGCCTCAGGAAGCACCTCATGCGAATAGGTCTAGCAGAAAACGACGAGTGTAGATTCTGTGGGGAGTAGGAGGACACTCCAGATCACCTGGTGACGGAATGCCTCGCCGATACTGCAGTTCTTTAGAACTTTGGAGGTCTGATGGGGGCAAAGTATAAGTTTTTTTTTTTTTTTTTTTTTTATTTCTCCTCAATTCATCATACAGAATGGAAACTACATACAAGTTGTCGATGCGAGCTCAAGTAAGCTCATCTAAGAGCTTGTGTATGAGTTCGCTCGATTAATAAATTAATTTAAATATAAAGTAATAAAGTGTTCCTCGCCAATAAAACATATCGAGGACTGATTGAAAGGGAAAAGTACAGAAATGCACCACAAATACTGTAGATCTTAAAGTCGCAGTGCAATGAAACCCCTTCAAATATAAATCTAAATCCAAGACTACCATAATTCCAGAAAACCCAACTGAAGAAAATATTCCTTCTGGGTGTTATACTGAGTCATCAATTATCATTTGATCCTTTTTTTTTTCACCAGAGACGAGTGGCTACTCGAAGATACAAGTATTTTCATAAGCCAATTGAAGGTACGCCATATTCTCTAGGCTTGGCCATACCGGAAGGCTATGGCATGATGGAGTTACTAGCAGAACAGGAAATCAAACACAGCCAGAAGAATGGTAAGACTTAAACCTGATAATTTTCAAGCCAAATTGGAAAAAAATACTGAGTGAAATGGAGAAAAGTGTATTTGATGTATTAGTTGTGTTCTCCTTTCTATGTCACTTGGTATATGTATGAGTTGATAGAGGCGATATTCTTATTAATAATTGGTATCCAAACTTTCAGTCACTGACTATTTCAAAGGCAACAATTGGAGAGTACATCCTGATTGGTAAGAAGCATGTCTGGATGAGGTGCAGTCTATAATGAAAAGAGGAATGATGGGTGTAATTTTCAGGGTATATTGCGAATACACTAATGGCGAATCTGGGGAGCAGTGGTTTAGAACTGCTGAAGAAAGAGTGCTCCATTTTCTGTCGCGAAGTAGAAGGCCTGGATGGAAATGGATGTCTGTAAGACCTAGGTCGCCTTTGCAGAGAGAGCATCATTATACTTTAACAAAGCACGACAGAGATGCATATTTTTGTGAGCAATACTGTCTATACAAAATTTTCAAATTAATATTGTTTTTTCAGGTGATAAAACTCTTTTGCAATCGCTCGTTTTGGACGCTAAAGTAACGGAGGAAATAATGCAAAAAAGAAATTCGCATTCAAGAGAAACTGACAACCAGTAAGTTCGATTGATTTAAAATATGATATTTATCTTAGCCATGCACTAATAATACTTAATCTTCACTTATTTTTTGCACATTAGTCCTATCGGCAACCTTTTCCAAAGTTACTTAGAAAGGTAAAGTAACATGTAGCTTAGCCCTATATTTTATATCGTCTATATCTGTGCACTTCATTGCCTAGGGAAAAATGTCTATTGACATAACGGCATTTTTGATAAATCATTTGAAAAATGAAGAACGTTTTGTTTTGATATTTTCGAGAATTTTGTCTTATGGCAATATATGCATGGAAGATTGAACTATGATGGTGATAAGTTTTTGAGAAATTTTTCTCTTTACAATTTCAAATTCAAAATTATGATTTGCGAAAAACCTTTTATTATCGAATTCGAATTGTTAGTATGGTGTGATATCATTACTCATTCAAAGAGTTCTTTTAGCTTTAACTTTGAATAATCTTATGAAATGCATATCAGGATGAGTAAGTATATGTTAAACTAATGTTTTATACCTTTCGCGAAAAGCATTTATTCCTCTTAAGATTTCAGCAGAAAACTCTTTTCTTTCTATCAACTCTAGAATTTGTTACCTAACAATTTTCAAAAAAACACATTGGGTTGGTCCTTTTTAGGGCGCTGAAGCCGAGCCCAACGTTCCAAAGCTCGTTCATCACTTGATCTTGCTTTTTTAAACACTCGGTATTATGAATTGAATAGTTTGGAATACCAGAAAGTTCTAGAAAAGAAAGAGTTTTCACGAAGGTATCAATTTTAGGTTTCGTCGAATGCAGTGCAAGGAATTAATCGTGATAGTTTTGGTTTTTCATTATCTAAGAGCTTTGCCATCAGGAAATCATCCTCCCAGAGATTCTTCATTGTCGCCATGACTCGATACTAATAATCAATTCTTTCAGTGGTGGCTACAAAATATTCGGATTGACGCTCTCCTTTGTGGCGACACGTAGTGGACTTCTGAGATGGACTGATCATGATGGAAAACCAGAATTCAACACTGAGCCGTAAGTGATCCAATTATCTCTCTAAGTTTTCATCAGGAGATTGATGAACGGAATAATTCTTAAAGTTCAAACTAAGGAGATGAAAAATTACTGATTGAAAATGTCCTATAAGAAAAATTGTTAACTTCATTTCTTGTGGAAGTGGCTTCGTCGGTTAACAGAATCGATGTTGTTAAATGTTGGTTATCACTTGAAAGCCCAGGCAGAATTCTTTTCTTTGAGGTTGATCTTCTGGTTGGAGTTCTTGAACTCTCTGAAAATGGTAGGGGTAGAATTGCTCTTGTCTCAATGTCTTCTCAACTTTACTGGCTATGGATCTGGCTATGGATCTTGTACTAACTGTTGGTTGTTCCTCAACTATTTCCAGAATCTGATCCTCGATTTCTGTCATTTGAGATGTTACAGGCCTTTCAAGATGTGCTCCCTGGGATTCTTTCAAACAACCAGTATCTCTACATCTCTGCACCAAGTTTGTGAACATCCGCAAATTTAGGTGGAAATCTTCTTCTGTACAACCGGTACGCCGCACTGGCATTCTGTTTGGATTCACCATAAATTGAAATCCTCTCAACCCGTTTAGTATTTGAATAAACGTGCGGAATTTTTCACCAACTTTGGGAAATTCAGAAAACTATCATCTAAGAGAGCGTATGATTTCCGGTTTACTGATCTTTCAGAACGCGATTATAAACACATATGTAGATCTCAATACGAACCTAAGTCAGATCAGGGCTGGGAACGCTTTTTGGTATATTTCCATCCTTTCACGGCCCCCTCGTAAATTTTCGAAATCGTTTCAGACACTTCAGCGAAAACAACGTACGCGCAATGGACGAGACCTGGTATAAAAGAGCAGTGGACCAGCATTCGATAGAACCTGAGAGTTTTGTCTATTCCGTACCATTCGACGTTGGAACATCAGGAACGCCAATGATAACGGCGACGCATGCTGTATTTGTCGAACATAAAGGGCATAAGGCACCAGCTGCAGTTGTAGGGGTCCAGTATCTTCATTCCACACTTGCTAAACATTTCATCAATATCACATCTACGGTAAGAAATGAATATTTGAAGAAGAGCCCTTTGAAAACTCAATGTTCTATTTTAGTGTTCCGGGTCGTCTTGCAATAAAACATGTACAAGCGACAAGTTGGACTGTTACATCCTCGACAATAACGGCTTCATAATTATATCGGAGAATCAGGAGCACACTGGAAGATTCTTCGGTCAAATAGATGGTACAATAATGGATTCTCTGGTACAAGATAGGATTTATAAGAAACTTCCCGTTTACGACTATCAAGGAGTTTGTTCAAACAGCAGAGGCCACTTCAGTGCAGACTCGTCAACTTTAAAGGTAATAGTGAATAATTTAGTTGCTCATCAGTTCGTGAATTATCCCTTTTCAGCCCTTCAAATCCTTCAGTATCGTGTACAACGCCATTTTGAAGATCGTGTTCTATTTCCTCCTCAATATGGAGAAAGCTTGTGGAGCTGCGCTATCTTATTCGGAGGATGGTAATTTTTTGTGCGGGCTGTTTACATTGTGTTTCTATTGACGGTTTTCTCCCCAGATCTGATGGATATCTATTCGGAATATGATTATCCTACAGGCGAGGAAGGAATCGAAGACCACGTACCCATAGCCGCTCCTCCACCAGCCTCCAATCCGGCGTCTTTTACTCCACCTTTCGAATCCGATCCCTTAGATGGGGTCGAGATGGAACAGTTTGGTATAAGGCCATGCGACAAGAAGGTCGACCTCTATATACTACAACCTGAGAGGTTGACTTTCAGCGGACAGAGCAGTCCTCTCAAAGGAAAATTGACAAATTGCCACGTGACTGGTTGTGAAAGGTATTTATATAACATAAAAGTAAGTCGGAATTACGTTAAAATGGTTATTTTGCAGGCCTTTCAGCGTGCAGAAGATACCACATAGTAATCTGATTTTATTGGTGGTCGACACCACGTGTCCATGTGGCAGCAAGCAACTCAGCATACTTCCACAAGAGGTTATGTACGACTCCGTCAATGGTGGTTGTGTTCATAAGCACAGGGACAGTTTGCCAAGAAGAAGACCTTCCAAGTGTATCAACTATCATCCAGAGGTAAAAAAAAATTGATAGAGTTTGAAATGGTACCTACTACTCAAATTTGAAGGAAATAATTTTTCAATGATTTGTTTTCTACATTTCCATTTCGAATTGTGGTGGTGGATTTAACCGGCTTGTTTTTCTCTTCCAGGAAATAGAGATACATATCTGTGGATCAGCGGCATCAACATACGCGTCGCAGGTCTTCCTCCTAATCGTCTTTTTTTCGCAGAAAATTTTGCTGTCCCCGTTTCTGTCGTGATTCGCCACAAGGGAGATTTGATGTATATAAATTCGTTAATGAGTTTCAAACTACTACCAGTAACAAAATAACGTATTCATAAAATTCTATAACAGTTGCTCATATCATTTTTATAAACAAGCTCAAGTACATAAAAGCTAATCAGATTTTGCTTCGGATATTTTAGATTTTAGAAGATATTGGATGTAGATGTAAATATCTCAATTATCATAGGGTGAATTTCGTTTGACATTGCGAATTGTAAAAAAAAAATATGACAATAATAGTAATTCCAGTTCTCCAAATTATGAAACCACATCATAGCTGCTATTATTTTTGCGTGCTTGGAATTTGGATGTTTTTCTGTATATACATTTGAAGAAGAATAATTCGCGAAATCTAAGTTAGATAGACGAGTATTTATGATGTTCAAACATATCTCAAACGCCATATCACCAACAAGGAATTTTTTATAATAATTTTCAGGAATAACAGAACATAAATCCAATTGAATATTTTTCAATAATCTCACATTTTTAATATAGGACTATTTCGTGGGAGTTTCAATGAATTTAGACTTGAATTTTTTTTTTGAGATTCGAATACGTGCGTGAAGCAGGCAAGGGCAGATTTATGTAACCCTGAACCACTGAAATCAGCCTTTGGAGGCAGGTTAAATTAGATTTTCTCAAACCGAAATTCCTCATGCCTAGTTACATCGAGATGCATGATATTAGATCTTCAGTCTGTTCTTCATTGATTGAATGGAATATTTGACATGTAAATATATTTTTGTACCTAGGAAATATGTATTTATATCACACATTTTTCATCGAATTGAATATTTCCAGGACAACTTGGGAAAATTAATCCAGAAATCTTGAAGATTGAAGGGACTCCCCACTTTTTTATACAGACATAATTTATAGCACATTGCTCATTTTCAACGGAATCCAGAATATGGAAATAATGATTTCTATACGGCAACGATCGGAATGTATGGGAATTATTTGAGTGGAATATTCACATATATTTCATCAATTTTTTAACGAATTTCCCAGAACAGTTTTTGATGTTATTCCTTTGAGAAAGTGAAAAATGAAAATTATAGTTCTAGTAGTTTGTTATTCGATTTGACGACTAAAAATACTCCTGGATTAGCAGTTGGAAATCTATAACATATTTTGATTATGAAGTCTATCGTATACCTAGGTATAGTTTAAAATAAATCCAAATCCATTTGGTTAGAAAAATATTAGCACGTTTGTTAAATTTTATCATAGTTGATTTTTATTTGTATGATTGTTACTGATTATACATACGTTGATATAGGATAAGTTTATATAGAAAATTTTTTGTAAATATAAATTTCTCTAATTGTAGTTATACAAACAGGCTGGATCAACCAAAATTCGACATAGAGGTTTCAGGTGATGATGCTTGAAGGGGTTGATTTTAATTTGCTGGGGAATAATTTTTTAACTTTATTGTTTCCTATAGAAAAAAAATCGAGTGAAATTTGTGTGGTTATGACTGATTTTCGATAAAATGCTATCAAAATTAGAGTAGCTTGATCACTGAAACAAATATATCATTTTTTTTTTCGTTTTTGAGTAATTAAACGACTAATTGTTACTGTAAATACCAAAACACCTAATTTATGAAAGTTAACATTTCATAGCTTTCGTCAAATATGTAAATTTCCATAGGTATTGACGGTATATGATAGGGTAAACATAGATACGGTAAATTTTTGAAATCAGGAAAAAAAAGTAATATCCCAAAAATTTGATAATATAATATAATATTAAAAAAATGTTTGTTATAGCATTCTATGAAAATCGGTCATAACTACACAACTAAAACTTTCCATTTTTTTATTGGCAATAATAACGGTGATAAGGGGTCGGTAATTTAAAGTGAATATCCCTGTGCAACCTTCGGTATTATAGCCTAAAACCTCGATGTCAGGTTTTGGTGGGGCCGCCATGTAAATCAATTTTAAATGTCGAATCGGTGAAACAGAAAATTGCGCTAGAACATTTTTGATGTGGAACTGTACAAAACTAGATAACGAAACGTTTTATTTATTGATTCCATAGACAGTGTTATCACGTTATAAGATCTTCAAAATAGTGAAAATCAATCGTAGTTTCGATGTTATCTAGGACATATCAAATAACTCGGACTGGAAATAACAGAAAGTTCTACGTTGTATATGAGCTTTTTTATTTCTAGTATCATGGATGAATACTGAATCATATATGCGAATTGAAAGATTGAAAAAATGAATTGGAGAGCTCAAAATAGATGTTACCAGTAAAATGGGGCGTTGAGAATGAAATTCTTTCTAAAGTATCAACAATTCGTATAACCAATTTATCACAATCAAGCTTCAAGCCCCTCATATTACTAGTAACATGTGAAGCGAACGTATAAAGGCTGAAATCTATATTGATTTTATTTTTGAGAATTTTTATCTCACATCGTATACTGAGTGTACAAATTCATAGCAGAAAACGGTTGAAAGTGGGGTAGTGAAATTGAATGAAAAAAGGGGACAAGTTTTGTACGTATTTTTGAATAATAAATCGAACCGATATTTCTGCAATGGATTTTAACAAACTTGCTAAGCATTTGTCACAGAATGAATTCATTTGAATGTTATTGTTAACAAAGTGGGTTTTCCACCTCAATTCTACACATATTGATGATTTTTTTTGACTCGAATGGCTATGATAACTTCGAAGTCATAATTTTGCATTATCCGTTTTTCTCTTTTAAAATTCAAAGTGGAAAACTTGAACACACAAAGCATGTTGACTTTGTTGCAAGAAACAATTCACCAAATTTTGATAATTGGGTACATGTCAGTTAACAAAGTCTTCCATTTAGAACAAATAATTAATTTTAAGATGTTGAATTCGCCCAGGAGGGACGTAAAGAAAATTGCGAATGCCCTAGGGTGTTATAGTAAGAGAGTAAATTATGTATTTCTTACAAATACTTGCAATGCAGTGAGATTTTTTCAACATAAGGTAGAACTAATCGAATGATGGTTTGTTTGGAAAATTAATCAATGATGGGATTCGCAATTTTCTGGTTTTTCCGAGGGAGATTATATCCATATGTATGTAAATAAATTAATCTGTAGGTATAATATATTCAATAATATAAATATAGGATCAGTCATGTTATATACCTATTATTTGTCAGATGTGGATTGTCTAATATTTAAATGTACTCTGAACTTTTCCCTATCTTGAATAAATCGCATAGTTTTAATACGTCGCATTAAGATTTTTGAATAATATTGTTAAGTTCATTGGTTTTAATTTTTTAATGTATGTCATTCATTCTGATTCTTAAATAACATTTACTTGCTTCATATTGGCGGTTATTGGAATAAGCATTATGTTCAAATAAATAATATCTCTTATTCTAATTATTTATAGCGAACTACATTTCGTCGAAGAAAAAAATATTTACCTCCTTGAAATTATGGTTCTTTTCGACCATAAACAAAAAATAGTTCTTGCTGCTCGTTCAAACATCCAACTTTTTTCATCGGCATTTTGTATGCATTTTTCAGGACCTCATTGAGATAAGAAAACACAAATGGAAGAAATTCTGGGGATTGTAAAATGAATTGAACGTTACGTTGATTCAATTTTTATTGCAGTGGCTTTTCCATTCCAAACATTAGGAAAAAACAAACAAAAAATTAATTGAGATAATATCCATAATTTATTTTATCATCGTGAAATCAGGCGAGTTAATTCAATGAACCTCGGCTGAAAATAATCAATTTCCATTTTAGTTTTTTAGATGAATTTGTTCAGCCCAGAGGTACATCATCTACAAGGGAGAAACTGAAAGTTACTAGAAATTGTCAGGCGTGCAAGAAAGATAAATAAAATTGGTTTAATTTTTATGTGTGTTTTATTGGAAATCCGGAAACAATTAATTATCCGCAAGACTAAAATTTTTTTCCTCGATGTGAATTTATTTTAAATAGTTATTGAGAATTTATATTCCTTTTTATTTTGTTCTCCCTCCAAATATATATGAGACCGTTTTTTATTCAGCGGGAATTTTGATTATTACTTCCTTTTTTATATACAATACACTGAAATTGGTTCGGAATAAATAAATAATACAGTGAATTGAATAATTTATTTTACTTAAAATGAAGAAATATAATATTTACCAAATAATAAAATACAAATTTACTGATATCGATAATTAAAATATTTTGACTAGATTGTTTGGTATGAGAGTGAATCAATTTCAGTTTTCACGAGTTTCTCAAATACAAAGCTCCCCAACATCAAGATCAGTTAAAAACTTTTTGGTTTTATGATGAAGGAAAATGAGAAAAGATATAAAATAATATAAATACTTCGATTTTCTGTAATTCCATTTATTCTGGAAAATTACTTTTATTTCAATCTGACTGGAGCTGAAATTGCTCAAATGAAATGTTATGAATCACCAATGGAATGAGGAGCGTGCTTCACAGTGATATTCATGATATTTATCTCAAAGCAGGTACAAGAAGAAATATTATATACCTATTATTGGTCAGATGTGGATTGTCTAATATTTAAATGTACTCTGAACTTTTCCCTATCTTGAATAAATCGCATAGTTTTAATACGTCGCATTAAGATTCTTGAATAATATTGTTAAGTTGATTGGTTTTGATTTTTTCAATGTATGTCATTCATTTTGTTTCTTCAATAATTTACTTGCTTCATATTGGCGGTTCTTGTAATAAGCATTATGTTCGAATAAATAATATCTCTTATTTTTATTATTAATAGCAATATACATTTCTTCAGAAAAAAAATATTTACCTCCTTGAAATTATGGTTCTTTTCGAACATAAGCAAGAAATAGTTCTTGCTGCTCGTTCAAACATCCAACTTTTTTCATCGGCATTTTGTATGACTTTTTCAGGACTTCATTGGGATAAGAAAACATAAATGGAAGAAATTCTGGGGATTGTAAAATGAATTGAACGTTACGTGGATTCAATTTTTATTGCAGTGGCTTTTCGATTCCAAACATTAGGAAAAAAAAAACAAAAAATTAATCGAGATAATATCCATAATCTATTTTATCATCGCGAAATCAGGCGAGTTGATTCAATGAATCTCGGCTGAAAATAATCAATTTCCATTTTAATTTTTTAGATGAATTTGTTCAGCCCAGAGGTACATCATCTACAAGGAAGAAACTGAGAGTTGCTAGGAATTGTCAGATGGTTTAGAAAGATAAATAAAATTGGTTTGATTTTTGTGTGTGTTTCATTGGAAATCCGGAAACAATTAATTACCCGCAAGTTTACAATTTTTCTCCTCGATATGAATATATTTTAAATAGTTATTTAAAATTTATATTCCTTTTTATTTTGTTCTCCCTCGAAATATATATGAGACCGTTATTTATCAGCGGGAATTTTGATTATTACTTCCTTTTATATGCAATACACTGAAAGGTTCGGAATAAATAATTAATACAGAGAATTGAATAATTTATTTTACTTAAAATGAAGAAATATAATATAAAATACAAATTCACTGATATCGATAATTAAAATAATCTGACTAGATTTTTTGGTATAAAAGTGAATCAATTTCTGTTTTCATGGTTTTCTCAAATACAAAGCTTCCCAACATAATAATCAGTTGGAAACTTTTTGGTTTCTTCATGATGAAGAAAAATGTGAAAAGATATAAAATAATAATAATAATAATATTTTGATTGTTCTTGAATTCTATTTTTTCTGGAAAATTCCTTATATTTCAATCTGACTGGAGCTGAAATTGCTCAAATGAATTGTTATGAATCACCAAAATGGAGTGAGAAGCGTGCTTTACAATTAAATTCATTATATTTATTTCAAAGCAGGTACAAGAAAAAATATTATATACCTATTATTGGTCAGATGTGGATTGTCTAACATTTAAATGTATTCTGATCTTTTCCCTATCTTGAATAAAGCAATCATAATTTTAATACCTCGCAGTAAGATTTTTGAATAATATATATTGTTTAGTTGATTGGTTCTAATTTTTTCAATGTATGTCATTCATTCTGATTCTTCAACAACATTTACTTGCTTTATATTGGCGGTTCTTGGAATAAGCATTATGTTCAAATGAAAAATATCTCTTATTCTAATTAATTATAGCAAACTACATTTCGTCAAAAAAAAAATATTTACCTCCTTGAAATTATGGTTCTTTTCGATCATAAACAAAAAATAGTTTTTGCTGCTCGTTCAAACATCCAACTTTTTTCATCGGCATTTTGTATGCATTTTTCAGGACCTCATTGCGATAAGACAACATAAATGGAAGAAATTCTGGGGATTGTAAAATGAATTGAACGTAACGTTGATTCCATTTTTATTGCAGTGACGTTTCGATTCCAAATATTAGGAAAAAACAAATAAAAAATTAATCGAGATAATATCCATAATTTATTTTATCATCGTGAAATCAGGCGTGTTAACTCAATGAATCTCGACTGATAATAATAAATTTCCATTTCAATTTTTTAGATGAATTTGTTCAGTTCAGGTACATCATCAACGAGGGAGAAACTGAAAGTTACTAGGAATTGTCAGATAAATAAAATTGTTTTTTTTTTTGTGTTTTATTGGAAATTCGGAAACAATTATCCGAAAGTCAACGTTTTTTCTCGATGTGAATTCATTTTCAATAGTTATTTAAAATTTATATTCCTTTCTATTTTTTTCTTCCTCAAAATATATATATGAGACCGTTATTTATTCAGCGGGAATTTTGATTATTACTTCCTTTTTTATGCAATACACTGGAACTGGTTCGGAATAAAGAATTAATACAGAGAATTGAATAATTTATTTTACTTGAAATGAAGAAATATAATATTCACCAAATCATAAAATACAAATTCACTGATATCGATAATTAAAATATTCTGACTAGATTTTTTGGTATAAGGATGAATCAGTTTCAGTTTTCATGGGTTTTTCAAATACAAAGCTCCCCAACATTATGGTCAGTTGGAAACATTTTGGTTTTATGATAAAGAAAAATGTGAAAAGATATAAAATAATATAAATATTTTGATATTTCTGAAATTCTATGCTTTACAGTGATTTTCATGATATTTATTTCAAAGCAGGTACAAGAAAAAATCTTCGATTGAAAATTTTGATTCACCCTTTCCACTCATAAAAAAACTGTACGAAAAATGACTAGTACAAGGACTACAATAAATTCACTACATCAATAAATATTAAAATATAGAAATGTTTATATAAATATATATGTATATGTTACATTATGCGCTCACGGTATAATAATAAGATTGAAATTTTAACATAAAATATGTATACGGGAATGGCTTATGACTTGAAAATGATAACATCACCCTCTTCTCCTATAGCACCTCCAGCCGAAAACTCGCCCTACCAAAAATCTTTTATACACCAAGAATTGATTTCTTTTCGATAACTTCATTCAATTTTATTGTCACCCAAAATCAAATAATACCACAATAGGTTGGGGTCTTACCATATTGGCTCATTTGAAAATAATATAATAATATGCGACAAATATTTCATTTCTTTGGGAAAAATATATAATGTGCACTTACAGCTGAATAATTTGATCATAGTATAAATAATTGCGAAGGTGAGACTTTTGTTTGGAAAAAAATTGTACGAAAGTAAATGGAATATATTTCTCCTTTGGAAATAAGAGGCAAAAGGTATTTCCCCGGATATTTTCGACTGAAAGTGCGTAAGGGTAATGTTGGGCATATAATACAAAACGCCAATTACTTTGAAACATGTTCTCAACCCAGATAACATACATCTTATATATATATATTATATAACTCAAAAAAAAGCTAATTCATCCAACGGAATCGGTATTTCAAATATAATAACACATATGATTAGCTAACGAAATATAGAACCCGTATTATAAACATTCAACGAAGTTTTTGTCGAGTTTCGTACCTTGAGAATTCTGGAACATTTCTCTACGAACAACTTATAATTAACATGGAATGTCTGCAAGATACGAGCCACGATTTTGATTTTCTGCTCATTTTAAACTAGTCTTAAACCTAGTGTTGCCCTTTCTACTGTTTCGTACATGGCGGACAAGGTACGACAAGGTGCAGATGTCTATTTAAAACGTCGCAATTGTTTCATCTTTCGAGATACTTCATGCTACTCCACATTTCCAAGAACCGAAGCTCAAGCACAATCCAATTTCGTTTGAATAACCTCTACCGGTAGCAAAAGAACTTATCGGTCATAATGTGAAATATTTCTTCTAGCCCCAGAAAAAAATTGATCACGAGAAACAATGTTGAAATTTAATATTCAGCTCTGAGAAAAATCAATAGCTAATGCAAAATGAAACTTTTTCTATAAATAACACTAACCCTGTATAGCATGTTCGAGTTAATGATATGAAAAACTCGCGTGGGAACAACATTTCCTTCTTAACATTATCGATGTGAAAGCCCAATAATTTTTGGAATTTCAACGGGGTCCATGTCCTTTAGTTGTGGCTACTTGGAAATGAGATCGGCATGAGAAATTATATAGACGACTATAATTATAATTTTTTCCATTCAAAATTAAACTCTACTCATGATTGAACAGATCGTACATTTTTCTTTTGTTGAATGCCTGTGTTCATACTCAAATTCGAATTAGGAACTTTATTCGATTTTCGAAAGACGACGTGCAATAAAATACAACATTTGACGAATATTTGTATATACATTCTTCAGTTATCCGATTTGAATGAAACTATGATAGATGGACAAATTGTTTTTCGTATAAAAACGTCGGGAAGCTAGTGATAAACCAACAATTGCTGGAAAACGAGTTGAATTATCGATTTGAATTCGAAGAATTGGATTCAAACAAGTGCCAAGGTCCGCATTTGGAATATCGATCGGGCAGATGCATAAATTTGAAAAAATACAATTTAGGGGTTTTATTTCTCATACGGGAAAGACACGGAGGGGAGAGAGTGTGTGCGGCACACGAGCTTGGCAGCTGTTTACAGAATTCTGGAAATGGGGAACAAACGCACAATGGGACAAAAATTCTAAAGAAATCAGAAATTATTTGCATTAGGCCATAAATTTATGTGAAAGCCATTTCGAACTATGAACGAGTGTCGTCTTTTGTATTGGCCGAATTTGAATATGAGCAGGAGCAATGTGTGTAAAAAATCCCCTATGGAACAGAGCCGACCTGGACATAAAAGCTCTACTGACTTATAAATGGTTATAATTATACATGCTGGGTATTTCCATGTCCATATTAGATGTTACGAATCGTATTCCATGATTTTCGTCGCAAAACTTCTCTATAATATATTTTACCAGTTCTCGAAAAAAATAGAATCGAATTAGAAGTTCTATGTCCAGGTGGGCCCATAACTTGTGGAGTTTTATCATAAACTTAACATACTTATTTCATAGCACCCAGGTTGTTACAATATGAAATAGCAGGTCATTTGCAATTACTGAAGGCACACAGCTTATAGTATTATAACTAGTAATTAGCAAAAGTTTATTTCAGTTTGTACTATTAGAATAATATTAAATAATATGTAGTTTTTTTATGGTTCCCAGTCAAACCCGATTGTTTCAACTTTTAAACTTATATAAACAACTCTGAAAATATAAAAGTTTCACCTTGAGGGCTTGTGGGCCTCAAAAATAGAACTCATCTAACAGTAGGTATATTTCTTTGTATAATAAATTTTTGCACAAGTAGGTATATGGAATCATCTTTGGAATTTCATCCTTGAAACAGAGTAATTCTTTGATATCATCATGACCTTGGACTAATGGAACAAAACGTGACTGATTCGAAACTAGTGTAGGATTTTGCGATGGTTCGGACGATGGGTGGAATAATACGAATAGTCCAAAGTCATGGACTGTCGTCTAGTACAACCATGATGGCGGATGCCCGGCCCAGTAGCAAAGGTGGTTGTTGATATAATACAGATATGGATCAATAAATGTATTGTGGATAAACAGTATAAATGCAATGGCAGCAGTTACTTGACTAGGTCGACTGATATTTGTTTCTTAACTGCTATTCAGGAACTGAAGGGAAATTATGGCTCAAGCCATATACTATGATTGTACTCGTTTCAGCTAACCCTGAGTTGCATGGACTGGGTATGCGGTTTTAACTGACTGTTGAGCAAGCTACATCAAACAACTCAAAGACATACACACTAGTGAACCAATATTAGTTATTATATCGAGAGATAAAATAGGAACTTCTTTAAACATCACCTAAAGCTTTCTATCATACAAAACATCAGTATCTCGATATTTTAAAGTGAAAATCAACAGACTATATAGTATTTCACTCAGTCTTTCCGGTATTTGCATAAAAATATGTACTCATATGTTCCTCGTAATATACGAGGTCTCTTGCAAATATAGGAATACGCTTATTTATTATTTATGATTATATAAATCAATCAAATCAAAAAAATTAAAATGTTAAAAATCACAGGTGTCGTCGAATCGCCATCGATTGTTCGTTTAAAAAAATACTTCACATCTATGCAAACTATGTGTTGAACTGATTAGTGATTAGGCCGGGGTAAGGTTGAAGGTTACCGATAGTGGGGCAGGTTGTTTCTGTAAAACCGGCAAAAACACAACTGCGGGAATGACGTGACGGTCGGCGGCCTCTTCTTCCATCAAGAAGGCCTGCATGACAAATTTCGAAGAGGGTTCTTCTTCTTCATTCGGGCCTTTTGGCAGGGCGTATGTCACTGGCATCTGCGCTATCTTCGATATATCGTTCAACGACTGCTCCACGTCAGCCGTCAACTCCAATTTGCGCCATTTCTTTCGCTTCTTATGTTTGAGATTCTTCGCGGCCTCGGACGATGTCAAGTCTTCGCCTTTGGTCTCTTCGTCCGGCGTCTGGGACGCGTCCCTGGACTCGCTTCCGTTCAGAACGGATTGCAGCGGGAAAAGGGGATGGTGTTTGAATAGGTGATGCTGGAGGAGTTCGGTCTGGTAGAATATCTGACCACAAACTGGACATTTGAACTCCATTCTTCCAGTTTCGGCGAGTTGGGTGTGCGAACGTTCGTGTACGAACAGGAGCGGTAGAAGTGTTGTAGTGAAAGAACACATACCACACTGGTAGATTTTGGAGCCGGTCTCGTCTCCGCCAAAAAGCGACAGTACGTTGTGTATGCCCAACTTTGGGTCGTGTCCGCTGTTGGGAATTTTAAGCGTAGGACTTTCGGTTTTGATTTGAGTTCTGGAATGTTGGCCTAAGTTTTGGGACATTTCGTCCGTCCATTTTTCGGTGCCGGCTTGCCCGTGGTCGTTCAATAGATGCGCCTTCAGCCACTTGGTGCTCCGGAAACGCCTGCTGCATATCTTGCATACTTCGGTGAAGTGGGTGAAATAACGATGGCTCAAATCGGCCAGATCGTTGGGTCTTAGGGCAGATTCGGGTTCGGGCGGTATCGATGGTGCGATTTCACCACCTTCCGCTTTCTTTGGTTGGAGGAGACTTGTGCCGTATTCGACAATACCGTGCGTGTTATGTTTGTGCACTCTCAAGAAGTATTTGCTGCAAAGTTCTTTGTTGCATATATCGCATACGACGCCTCCTATTTGGGCGCCGTTCTCGATTTCGATGCCATGCATCCTTTGCATGTGCGTTTTCATGAAGTATTTGTTGCAGAGTTCTTTGTTGCATATCTCGCAATAACTGCTGGTGGGTGTTAGACTTACTGACATACGTCTTTCGGTAAGTTGCATACTGGATACAGACATTCTGTTCGTTTTGTCTGGATTGAACTCTTCCTTGATATTGCTGATGTTGGGCTCCAAACTGGGATGACATTCCAATATATGCTTCTTTAGTTGGTCGACGTTCTCCACATCTTTACCGCATAAATCGCACATGGTATTGTTGTTGGAACTGTTGTCTGGTTCGACTGGTAACTCTGCCACTTCATCTAAGAGAATACCATGTTCGGTTATCATGTGAGCATGAAGGAAATACCTGCTTTCGAATTCTTTGTTGCAGGAACTGCAGGTGGATGACAGTTTCTCAACTTTCAATTCATTCAATTGGAGAATCATGGTCTGGAGTTTTTTCAAATCTTCACTTATGTTTTCGCTATTCGACGATTTCTCTGTAAAATTAGACGGTTCTTGGACTTTATTTTCTTCATTGGTATCAGTGGTTTCTTTGGAATAAAGTTTGGAATGGACGCTGATGTTGTGCAGTTGCGCCAGGCTGGCGTTCTGGAACTTGATCTCGCAAATATCACAACTTATATCGGTCGGCGAGGTCGTTTTTCGCTCGCTATTCGTTTGTTCCGTTTTGATGAGATTCAACGGGCTCGTTTGAATGTTCGATTGGTTCCAGTGGAACGGATTTTGGATATCCGATTTGTTATCCCTTTCGTCCGGTATCATTATACCGTGTCGTTTCATTTTGTGGGTCCTGAGGAAATACTTGTTGCAGTATTCTTTGCAACATATCTCGCAGAAGGCTTTGGGATTCATGACTCCGATTTTTCTCAGACGACTAGATGCGTCGGTTTCCTTGTTGAAATTGATTTGACCTGGGGACATGTTGCTAGTAGGAACATAATATAAGCCCTCTTGATCACTTTTATATGAGGTAGATTCGTTTTCTATTGTTTTTGGGCTAGAAGACTCGCCGTTCGGTAAGCCGTCAGCGGTGGTAACCTTGTCACTTCCGCTGTTCGATGACGCGTTGGAACTCTGCAGATGATCGTTGCTCTCCTTCTCTTCCGGATTTTTGTTTAATTGACTTATTCTAGATAATTTGTTAGAAAATGGATTCGGGAACATATCACTAACGTGACTGATCATATTCGAGGTGGTTTGAGGTTCAGTTTTGAGTTGCATATCACTTGGCACTGTTGTAGGTAATCGAAGGTAAGATGGAATTTGGTTCGGGAACGACGATTCCGACGTGGTTTCGGTGTAAATGCCGTGTTTGTTCGCTTTGTGGGTTTTCAAAAAGTACTTGTTGCAGAATTCTTTGTTGCACAGATCGCAGTAAGCGTCTGGGTTGAAGATTTTGATGGGTTGCCTTTGGATGCCCTCGGTCTGCGGGAACTGCGGTAAATGCATGAACATCGGATTGGCGTTGTTCAACGCCGATCGAGTCATCCAGTCCTTGGTTTGTAGTTCGTTCATCATTTGCAAATCCGGTCTTGGAAATTTCAGGTCTCGCATGGTCCCATAGGGATCGAAGAATTGGTGCTGCGCTTCGTCCTGCGGTTCCTTCTTGACATCGGTCGACGGGTGAGCTGAGGCGATATGGTTCTGAAGATGGTCTGGGTAGTCGAAGTTTTGTTGGCACACGGAACATTGCAGTGGTTCGGGAGAGTTCTCTGATTGCTTACCTTCTGACGGTGATTCGCCATCCCAGTCGGCAGCCGAAATGCGGATTGGCGTCGATTGTTTACGACGTTTCTTGCAGGAATATGGCGTTGGCGTGCTCAGACACCGCTTGATCGGGTGACTGCTCTCGTAGTCTGACTCGCTGTTTGTGATTTCTTCTGACACCGACGAATAGACCCGATGTATAGGACCAGAAGTTGAAGGTAACGTGACGGATGTCATGACTTCGCCTTGAAGACGACATGCAACAGTTCTGAAGGCCCCTAGAAAGAAACAAATCAAGAATTCAATCGCATACCAGAAAGCCGTATCAGTAAGGGGTTAATTTGGATTTTGGAAAATCGCTCGGGCAGGTCAATTCTGGCGGGAGACCTTCAAAAAAGGTTTTTCAATCCCACATGTAGGGGATATGATGAGGAGGAGCCTTGCACAGTAAATCCAGTTGCTTGTACGTGCAACGTACAAGCAGCATACTCAGGGTTCATCCAAAATTATTATTTTCGGACTGATCGTTTTAAAAGTTCTTGCAAATGTTATCGTTCCATTTTTTTATGTAAGATTACTACATTACCGAAAAATCGAAATGAATGAGTTTATTTTAAGTTCCTGATTGATTGAGAGGTACTCTATTTTCACACTTGATTATTTCAAAAACGAATAAACAGATTTCAAAAATTATTTTCAATAATATTCAGACGACGTTTGAATTTCGAGGATTAGGGTTGCAAGAGGGTGGAATGATATGATGATCGTTTTTATTTCTTAAGATTTGAAACAAAATTGCCTTTATTTTCTTCTCAATGTGAAATGCTTGCAGGCACATACCTATGGAAATTAATATATGCGAAAATGACATAGCTTATACAAAAAAAATTATGAATAGGTAAAGGGGTATTCAATATAAACCAGCCACCCTGTATCATCGATATTATTGCCTATGGAAAAAAAAATTATATGTGAAATTCGTATATCGTGCAGATTTCAGGGGGTGCAATTTTTTTCGTATAAGATACTTTGTAATTTTTTAATAATATTTGAAATGTTGGATTGATTTGGTCGATACTTGATGAAAATCCATATTAACCACGGTTTTCTCTAATTGAGGGTTTTACCAAACCACTACACGCGTTTCGCCATACCATGGCTTCATCAGGTGACACGATAAACAGTTTATCTCGTCCTCTGATGAAGTGTGGTGGTTTTGTAAAACTCTCAATTAGTGAAAATCGTAGGTTAAGTGAATTAGTGAATATTAAGTTTATATTTGGAATGATCGTTTTTTCCTGATTTCGAAAATATACCATTCGTTACCCCTATCTTATACCGCCTTAAAGTTCTTAAACGTCAAAAAAATTAGACCAGTTATGACTGAATACCTACCCTATAAAAGTAAATATTTTCAAAGAAAGCTATAAATTTCACTAAATTATATTTTGTTCGCCTTGATTTATAGATTATTGAAAAATTTTAACTTGTACATAATAACTAGTCTGAGTTATTCAAAGTTCGATAGCTTGAAGACGGTATGAGATAGGGGTAATTGGTATATTTTTGAAATCAGGAAAAATAGAATGTCGTTCCAAAAATTCAATATTATATAGGGTATCCCATAAAAAAAAATTGTATCCGCTGAAATCTGCACGCTTCTGTATTTTTGACAGCATTTTATTAAAATTCATAAACACACAAATTTTACATTCAACTTTTTTGTCTGAAAGCAATAATAACTATAACGAGAGTTGGGTAATTTGGAATGATTCTATAACTTCACAAATTTTAGCTCTGACAAAATTACAAGAATTCATGTAATGGTAAAAATTCCCAATTACATTGCTTTCGTATTTTTTTTTTGAGGTGTGATGTCTATGCTCATCTCAGGCGTTGTATACAGGGTGGAGCAAAGTTGAAAGCGAATTTGAACAAAAAACATCAATATTTTCAAATTAAATTAAATTATTCGAAGTTCAATAGCAAAGACAGTATAAGATAGGGGTAATATGTATAGTTTTGAAATCAGGAAAAATAGAATGTCGTTCCAATAATTCAATATTATACAGGGTATCCCATGAATAAATTGTATCCGCTGAAATATGCACGCTTCTGTATTTTTGACAGCATTTTATTGGAATTCATAAACACACAAATTTTACATTCAACTTTTTTTCTGAAAGCAATAATTACTATAACAAGGGTTGGGTAATTTAGAGTGAATCTATATAACTTTACAAATTATAGCTCTGATAAAATTTAGAAGAATTCATGTGATGGTAAAAATTCCAAATTAAATTGCTCTCGTATTTTTTTTGAGATGTGATGTCTATGCTCATCTCTGGCGTTGTATACAGGATGGAGCAAAGTTAAGAGCGAATTTGGAAAAAAAAACATCCATATTTTTAATTAAATTAAATTATTCGAAGTTCAATAGCTTGAAGACGATATATAATAGGGGTAATTAGTATATTTTTGAAATAAGGAAAAATATAATATCGTTCCAAAATTTCAATATTAAACAGGCTATCCCATGAAAAAATTGTATCCGCTGAAATCTGCACGCTTCTGTATTTTTGACAGCATTTTATTAAAATTCATAAACACACAAATTTTACATTCAACTTTTTTGTCTGAAAGCAATAATAATTATAACAAGAGTTGGGTAATTTGGAGTGAATCTATAACTTTACAAATTTTAGCTCTGTCAAAATTACAAGAATTCATGTAATGGTAAAAATTCCCAATTACATTGCTCTCGTATTTTTTTTTTAGGTGTGATGTCTAAGCTCATCTCTGGCGTTGTATACAGGGTGTAGCAAAATTGAGAGCTAATTTGAAAAAAAATATCAATATTTTTGAATTATATTTTTACCTCCGCAAATCATGTTGAATTTGGATTAATGTATCTTAATTTCAAAAATAACTGTGTGAAAGATGTGAAAATTTACCACTACATGAATTCATGTCGTTTTATCCGAAAAACTTCCATTGTTTTGTGAAACTAATATTCTGTTATTGTATTTATAAACATTTTATTGCACGAGGTTCTCGTTTCTCTGCGATACAAGAATGATTCAACAAGTCGCTAATGTTATCTCATAATTCTGTATAATTACATAAATAAAGTTTTCTGATATTGCTTTAAAAACAATTTTTTCGTTGACTCACTTCGTACATTGTATTAGGTGTATTAATTTTCATGCATTATTTCGATGTTATTTTTCCAACAATCAAGTAGAAATAAGAAACCAGAAAATCGAATCCTCAAATTTTATTCGATAGAAGGCCATTTCAAATATCCTCTATCCCAAACTGTCATGCGAATTGTTTGTTCACCCAAAGTGTGTACGAAATAGTAGGATTCAAGGAAATAAAGATGAATCATGCTGTGTACCCTCAAATTATATGCTCCCCTCAATATTTTCCCAGATCTCTGGAAATTCAACGTGCGTGGGGAAGATGGAGAGGCTTAATAAATTCGGGATCGTTAGTGAAACTAAAATTAAGGATACATCGAAGTTGTTCGTAAATAGTTGAATATTTTGTGAAAACATTTTCGTGGCGCATAATTATTCTTGGAAATTATTTTTTCATGATGACAATTTCAAATTATGATGGTGGTTAGGTTCAAGGATTCAATTGTCTTTATTTGAAGGGGGTGGAAATTCTGGAAACTTGGTAGGAAAATTCAATTTCGAAAACTAATGTACCAACTGATGAAGAGTATAACAAAAAAAAAATCAAAAGACAACACATTAATCGAAAATTGAAAAAAAATTAAATTCTGTATCCACTTCCTTAAAAAAAAAATAAAAAAAATACCTCTCTTCTGATCTGTCTCGAATCACTCGGAAGAAATGTCATCAAACCGGGCGGAACATGCGGCACAAATGAGAAATGTCTTCAATTCGGTACACAACCTGTCAGTGTCCAACAAAATAGCAAACAACACATCCTATAGCACATATCGACACATATCCATTGTGATTCACCGCCTACAGTATACAAACCCGAATGCGAACGCAAAATAACATGAAATAGGGTGGAATGGGAACATGTCCAGAGTTATCAATGAATGAATCCCCCACCGAAATTCATCCCCACCACGGATCGCAATTGGATTGTTTCATTAGTTTCGGGGAAATCTTGGAAAAAATATACATTTGTTCAGTTTTTCCGTTATATTTATTCGATTGAAAAGTGTATTTCAATTAATAATAACTCACGTCCGTCTTCCATATCATACGATCCTTTTGAGAGATCTTATTCGAAGGTTTCTTTCGGAAAATGAGGATACGAGAACAGACAACATGAAAGGAAAGTCGAAAAAACATTAATTCAGTATTATCCTTGAACCAGCCTGAGAATACATCCATTTATTTCTCCATACAATTTCAGTTGCCTGGAAGTTAAACAAAAGAACGACAATTTTTATGAAATTGTAGGGTTTTCGTCCATACTTAAAGCGATTACTAATCATTTCTCCCCATTGAAACGTAAAAGTTTATTGACGTTATCAAGTACACACAACACAATTTTCTATTTTCCTCCGCTAATAATCCATAAAACGATAATAATAATTTGTATATTTAATGCGAAAATGTCGAACTCACATCGTTAAAACTATCATAATCTTCAAACTATCTCTATGGAAATCAATAATTAACGAAGGGCCAGCGTAATGATATTCATTTCCGATGAGATTCAGAAAGGAAATTCGAATGGCTCAGGTTGGACAATTTTTTAATTCGTTCTCTTCTATTCTATTTTTTTCGTCGTTTATTCGTATTAATAGTACCTACACGATCAGATAATCCACTTTTTTTCTCATTAC
Organism: Aphidecta obliterata; assembly: GCA_963966015.1. Taxonomy (NCBI): domain Eukaryota; kingdom Metazoa; phylum Arthropoda; class Insecta; order Coleoptera; family Coccinellidae; genus Aphidecta; species Aphidecta obliterata. Next base: position 11,866,128 of record OZ014436.1, read on the forward strand.
AGTTTTATTACTTTTCATTAGTGATCATTATGAAAGGGGTTCACGTATTGTTAGCATAATTCCATAAGGTGGATTATTTCCCAACATTAATATCAGGACCATATGGTTTAAATTTGAAAAAATAAAACTGATATACATTATCGCTTTTATTGATTTGCTATTAATTTTATCTATAATCTACGACTAATTCAATATTCAAATGAAAAGTAAAAATGTCGGTGGATACAGATAAAATAATGGGAAACCTGGAATATATTTATTGATTTTATAACGTAGTCCGATACCCATTTCAGAAAATATGGTCGCTTTGTGTTATTTGAACACAATCGCTACAAAGTGATATCATTCTTCAAAGAAACCCACTGCCAATAATCAGCTTTATTGTTATTAAATTCAAATGAAGGTTTATTGGAAAACGATTGAAAATGACACCAGGAATATGTTGCCGGTTCAAACCGACTTTTTGATTCACCATTTTCAAAGGTAAACCTCTGACATTGACAAAAAATATTTTCAACCCCCATCAAATTTTTACAGTTCACGTTTTGGGCAATGGGGAATATAAGAATCGAATAAAAAAAATTATCCGTCCGAGCTCCGAAAATATAATAGATAATTGCATGAAATTTAATCTTCCTTGCTCAAAAATCCGATCCATTAGTTTGCAAGCCTAAAAATTCTAATAGTTCAAGGGTTATGAAATATCATCTTTCGGAAGATAAGAAATCGAATTAAAAATCAATGGAATATTATACAACAAATAATGATGGAATTCGAAACATGTGAGATGTACCACTCCTACATTCCTTACCGCAAAGCTCTTCCTTAATAGTTCATGAGTTATAAAATTTCGAATATCATTTTTCGGGAAATGAGAAAAATTGAGTTAAAAATCAATGGAATATTATACAACATATGATAATGATTGAATCAAGAATTGAAATCTGAGAGGAATCAAGTTGATGCGAGAATAATAAATTTTTGTGTAGAATTTGGAGACTTTTTGGTTTACAGTTTCTATAAATTAACTTCGGAAATACTTCTGGAAAAGAAAATTGTGCAAATTGAGGCTGAAATTAATGGAAAAATAAAAGTGTTCTTTGAAATTGCACAAATTATGAGTTATGAAATTTTGAATATCATCTTTCGGAAAATGAATAAGAATTTTGGGAAATCTGATAGGAATCAAGTTGATGTGAGAATTATAAATTTTTGTATAAAATTTGCAGTTTCTATAAATGAACTCCGGAATCCTTCCGGAAAAGAAAATTGTGCAAATCGAGGCTGAAATTAATGAAAAAATAAAAGTGTTCTTTGAAATTGCACAAATTATGAGTTATGAAATTTTGAATATCATCTTTCGGAAAATGAGTAAGAATTTTGGGAAATCTGATAGGAATCAAGTTGATGTGAGAATTATAAATTTTTGTATAAAATTTGCAGACCTTTTGGGTTACAGTTTCTATAAATGAACTTCGTAAATCCTTCTGGGAAAGAAAATTGTGCAAATCGAGGCTGAAATCAATGGAAAAATAAAAGTGTTCTTTGAAATTGCACAAATTATGAGTTATGAAATTTTGAATATCATCTTTCGGAAAATGAGTGACAATTTTGGGAAATCTGAGAGGAATCAAGTTGATGTGAAAAAATGAATTTTTGTGTAGAATTTGCAGACTTTTTGGTTTACAGTTTCTATAATTGAACTTCGAAAATCCTTCTGGAAAAAAAAATTGTGCAAATCGAGGCTGAAATCAATGGAAAAATAAAAGTGTTCTTTGAAATTGCACAAATTATGAGTTATGAAATTTTGAATATCATCTTTCGGAAAATAAGTGACAATTTTGGGAAATCTGAGAGGAATCAAGTTGATGTGAGAATAATGAATTTTTGTGTAGAATTTGCAGATTTTTTAGTTTACAGTTTCTATAAATGGTCTTCGGAAATCCTTCTGGGAAAGAAAATTGTGCAAATCGAGGCTGAAATCAATGGAAAAATAAAAGTGTTCTTTGAAATTGCACAAATTATGAGGTATGAAATTTTGAATATCATCTTTCGGAAAATAAGTAACAATTTTGGGAAATCTGATAGGAATCAAGTTGATGTGGAGAATAATGAATTTTTGGTTTACAGTTTCTATAAATGAAATTCGGAAATCTTTCTGGCAAAGAAAAGTGTGCAAATCGAGGCTGAAATTGATGTGAAAATAAATGTGTTCTATGAAATGGCACAAATTTGTCTGTGTTTATTTTCAGAAAACGAAACGATTCAACGGCGTTTCAATCCAAGATCGTTCAAGTGTGAAGTTTTGGTGCTGCCCACTACACTTTCCTAAGTTTTATTATGATCTACAAGAGTATTTCAAGGGTTGAGATTCAAACCATGGTTTAAACCTTCCAACACTAAAAATAGTCCGCAAAGCTCCCATGAAACTATCAATTGTTCCAATTATTAAATTTTTCAAATCATTTCTGAAAGTCAATTTTGCTCGTCAAAACCATTATAAAACCAGTGAATAGAGTCCTTTTGAAAACCACTCGCTTTTATTTCATAAAAACTCAAGTTTTATGACACGCTTAACAAGTTGTCTTTATTTGATCCTGGGGATATCTCAAGGGAGACATGAAACCAAATTAACGGAAATCATCAAAAACTCGAACTTTTTCCAGTTTTCCGATACACTCGATTGATATACCTCGAGAAAAAACTTGGGCTTCGAATTTTCAAACGAAATAAGATCTAATCGAAAAAACATTATCCATAAAAAATTCTACCAACTTGTATAAATCTAATGATATAATCGTAAAAATAAACATATGGATGTTTTCAATGATGAGAGCTAACCATTATTTTCATAATTTTGATGTTTTCGCTTTATTCCTGCGTTGTTCGCTAATAGGAGTTTTTCATAGATATTATGGCGGAAATGACAATAAAACCTATTATGCTAATTCAAGACCGTCATAAAACATAAGCTTTGAGAGATCGTTATATTGAACCCTCTAAGGGATTATTTGCTTCAAGATAAATCTATTTGAAATAAGAATTATTTATGAAATTGTTTGTTCTACCATCTAGATCATATTAAAACCTTTATACGACAAAATTCACTTGGGTAGTTTGGGGCATTTCCAAAGCATATGTTTATTTATTTACACCTATTTCGTGTATTCGGTTGAAATTTTTTCCGAAGTGGAAGGCGAGGAAGTAGGAAAAGACAATTCATGCTGGCCTTCAGTCAACCTTCCCCAATATCAATCCTGATATCGGGATCATACGTGCGAATTCACAAGATGGCGTTTCGACGAAGAAATATATAGACAGAAAATTGACGAACCATATTTCCCGCAATTAGAAGAGAAGGAGAACATATATTTTCGTCGGTATATGGTCGTTTCTTTTTTCAAATCGAAATTATTGATCAGATGAAAAACAATAACACCGATGAAGGGAGATATAATGACGAATGAAAATATAGCAACTCGCCGGACTATAAGTAGGGTGAGTATAATGTGCGTTCAGATGCGTGTGCCTTGCCGATCAATATATCTCCCACACAACTAGACCAGTGGTCAAATAAGTCGGCCGGACGCGCAAGTTTTATTTCATTTCAAGATACCAAGTGACACGCCTAGCATAATTTATCATTTCACAAAATTGAAATCGTTTATTTTTTTTTCTTTCTTCCAATAATGCATTTGTCGACGACACTCTTGTCCATTTACCTTCGACTGTACAATGGAAAATTGACCAATAACATATTTATTAATCATCCGAAAACGTCAGAAGCTCGATATATCAACAACAAATATGCTCGGTGCACCTGACAACGCGACCATTCTGTATTGTCAGGTTCAAAAAATAAACGTTGTTCAGACCACTTAGTACGCAAATGTGGCGTAGAAAAGGAAGGAATATTTATCCTCAGCACGTGCATTTTAACCTCCGCACCTTTGCATATGATACACTCAACCCTTTTCGAACTAAACAGCACTAATTTTCGCGAAATTTTCACCGGTTACAACCCGAACAGTTGTTTCAAATATAAAACGCATAATGCATGCTTATTCCGCAACTTGAACACATATGAACACTTGAAGCAATCATATTTGCCATAAATTCCACTTTTCCAGTAGAGAAAAACCGTGGAAAAGCCACAAAGCATCAGGTATCTACACTACCACAACAATACTGCAGAGGAACAACAGGAATTATTGCAGGAATATCAAATATTAATATATATCACATAACACAAAGACATATCGATGTTTTCGAGCCTTAAAATCAAATAAGGGATGTGAATTCGGGCGAAGTAATAAGCATTCGTATCATCATCGGTTGTAAAAGGAAAAACATTGTTAAAATGCAATACTTACAGGGACCACTGCCAATTTTTACAAAATAGTCATTGCGGACACCTAGACTATACTAGCGCTTTCTACCCACTGTTAATCTATCGCAAGCGTCGAAAAACGACGCCGTGCGCAACTCAGTAAAATTAAAATGACAAAAGCCGCCATTTATTAAAGGAATGCGTCAATTTTTATGATTCGCGTTTATAGAAGATTGTATAAATTTTTAACATCACTCGATATTGTTCTGCCATTAATGGTAGCAAGTCTGCCATATCGAAAACATCGAACGGAGACCCTCATTATTATCTTCCCTCCCCCATCTGAGTGGTTGTAAAGAGTATATTTTGTCCGTTTGGGTTAGAAAGAGAAAAATTTTTATTACAGACGGCTGAATCATTATTTTCCGTTTATATTTTCGAAGAAAATGGATCGATCCCGTCCACTTCCACAATTATCATCCATCAGTTGATAATTTAGCCATTTCGAATTAGGAGAAATTCAGTGCGACAAATCCAAAAACTTTTCCTTCTTACCAAAAATCTAAGTTCGAGTATTAAATTAATTATTCACGCCATTTTGATCCATTTCGAATTAGGATTTGTATTCTTGAACAATATCGACGAAAAGTTTTTCCAATCATATGAAAATCGAAAAATTCTACTACAGAATCAAAGCGGTTGAGCGACAAGGCAATAATCGACTGGTAAAAATCTCTGAATTTTACAAATTTTGTCTGAATGAAAGTTTGTCTAAAAAATAATTCAGTTAGAAAAAACTTTTTACCACTTCTCAGTTGTCCGTTAATCGTTTGCGCCACTCTTGCTTAAGATTATCTAGCTTATCTTCGGGTGTAATTCAAATCATCAATAGTGATGATCACAATCGCGTAAATTTGATGCAAATATGCTTTAAGTTCAGATATAGTGATGAAATATTATGTATGCATAAATGCTCTAAAACCCTCCAATTCAGGGATACATTTGATCAACAGCGTTATGACGACTCATTTTTACTTTTTAGAAAACCACTACACGTGTTTCGCCATTGCATAGCATCAGGTGATGAGTATATCTCATCACCTGATATTGAGCTACGGTAAGGTGCCCATTCGTACTGGTTTTACCAGTACAGTACTGGTTTTCAGAATTTAGTCCTGGTTAGTCATTAAAAAAAAACAGTACACGAATGGGTGAATTTTTGATGAAGATTTGTAAAATTTGGTCGTGACTGGTCAAAATTCATTTTGTCCTGGTTTCAGGTTAGACAAAAATGGTCACCTTAAGCCACGGTAATGGCGAAACACGTATAGTGGTTTTTGTAGAACTCTCAATTAGTGACAATCGTAGGCTTTAAGTTAATTGGTGAATACTAAGTTACTTAATATTGTGTAGATGGAAGAATCCTCGAAGTGATTAGTTTTGATAAAATAGTGAATATTTATTTTTTATCATCCCTATATATGTACCTTTTTGTTTATTACATAACTATGGGAAATAATTAAACAACAGCGTTATGGCGACTTCTTGTGACGTAATGAGTTTCTCAAATCAACAAAACAGCGAACAACGTAGTAATCTGTTTGAATTTTATCAATAATATTAATTATATTGGTAAATTTTGAAAAAAAACATTTTATTTCTCTCTGATTTTTTTTTTCAATTATATATATCTAATCGAGTCTCTTCACTTTCCTTCACTTTCTGATCTTCTTCTCTCTATGATCGGAGTAGAAGATTTTCTTCTGAATTATTCGTCGTATTGAGGCCATCGAAAATATTTTTAAATTGAACCTTGAAGAAAATTTTTGAGGCGCATAATTCAAATTTTGCACTTCGCTCATCGAAATGTGTACGAATTTGCTGCTTATACTATATTGAAATTCTACTCCAAAAATCTATTTTTTTTATTCGAAACCTCCCTGGCAAGCAAAATATTAACTATTAAGTAGAAAAAAATAAAATTTTTGACAACGCTCCGTGGATTCTTGTATACTACCGTTCCTTCGAGGGGCATTAGATATATTTGAGAAAAAAAGTACCTATTTACTTTATTTTCACCCTTTTATTGGTCCTGCATTAGTCGACATTTGGCGTAAATAACGAAAACCTGGATTAAGGATAACGAACATACAGCCATGTTTTGTTCAAAGTTGAATAAAGGAAGAGATTGAATCATTGTGATTGATGTTCGCAATGAATGGTCCACCCTTTCGTTGAAAATTCCCCTTTTACGTAAAATCCAACCCTCAATTTATAATAATTAGGTATTCTGATGTCATTTCGGGGCAGCTGCAGAGATTTCACATATAGGGATTCAAGAAAAATATTTTATTTGATAACGCCATTGACAGATTTATCGAATGAACATCGGTCTCGTGCCGTTATTGTTGATATTTGGGCATTTCACCCTTTTTGCCCGGATTACCCAACTGAAATTTTTATTTTGTGGAAACTCGTTCAGCTGGCGTGTCAGAAGACCCCAAAATCTCCCGAATTTATTCAAGCCCTTTGAATTCCCTGAAATTGTGTTTTTTTTTGCACTTCAATTGATTGCGGATTTAAAACGGTTTCTTCCCCTCTGTTTTGATTTTGGTGCACGCGTTTCACACTCGTTAAGGTACAAAAGACAGTTTCATAGGTAGGAGCGTATAGTACAATCAGGCACCACGTGCCGGTTATTACCTGCGGAGGTACCGAATTCAAGATAGTCAAGGATGTAGGGGTCGATGAAGAAAAGAATTTTTAAAACACTCTATATTGTATTGATTTGGCCGATACTTGATGAAAATCTATATTAACTAAGTATTCACTAATTAACTTTTTACAGAACCGCTACACGTGTTTCGCCATTACTTGGCATCATCAGGTGATGAGTATATCTAATCACCTGATATGGAGCCACGGTAATGACGAAATACGTGTAGTGATTTTTGTTATACTCTCAATTTGTGAAAATCGTAGGCTAACTTAATTGGTGAATACTAATAAGTTACTTCATATTGTGTACATCGAAGCATCCTCGAAGTGATTAGTTTTGATAAAATAGTGAATATTCATTTTGATGGTGATGAGTATTTCTCATCACCTGATGGAGCCATGGTGATGGCGAAACACGTGTAGTGGTTTTTGTAACTGTCAGTTAGTGAAAATTGTAGGCTAAGTTAATTGGTGAATACTAAGTTACTTTATATTGTGTACATGGAAGAATCCTCGAAGTGCTTAGTTTTGTTAAAATAATGAATATTAATTTTTTATCATCCCCTTAAATGTACCTATTTGTTTATTCCATAACTTTTCTTGGGAACTATGGAAAATTATTGCACGAAATTTCTTCAAATATACCGCATCGATCTTGCCAGCACGATCCATGATTTCAAAGGGCTGAAAATCGGACGGATTTTTTTTCTGTGTTAATCTTCAATAATTTTCCTTAAACTTCGACTCAAACACTATGCTAAACACCTTAAACTTTGTTGAAGTTTTAATGTTTGCCTATCCCGGCAGGCGTGGGATACCGTTAGTCGACTGTTCGGTGTGCAATCTGCTGCCTGATATTGTTTTTGTCAATTGTCATGTGTCATGTGAGATCTGTTATCTGTTCTAAATTGACTCATTTAACTTCGGAGAATAGAAATGAACGGTGAATAATCCTTTATTGGTTTGATTAAAGCTGTAGTTAATCTTGTACAGTTGTTTTATACTTTTTCTGATACTTGGAAAGTTAATTTTCCTTGAAAATGTGGATGCCTACTCATGTACAAGTCACAGGTAAGTAAATTATTTGGGTTTTTTGTTTTTCAAATCTGATGTTTCTATTGTTTTCAGTTCAGAGAGCGACAGGATTGTTAGTTAAGGGTAAAAATCACACGAACGACTGCTTTGTAACTATAGCTTTAGGAAAAACGAAATATCAGACATCTGTAAAAGAGAAGGCCCCTCCAAATATAGAATGGCATGAAGAATGTGAATTGTAAGTATCTTTATCGCCGAATGAGATACGTGACTTATGCCTCAAACGAACCAATATTTATTTTTCATAATATTTTTTTACCTTCCTTTATTATGAATACACTATTGTTTTGATTGTCATGTTTTATTGGATTCATATTTTAGAAAGCACAATATTGAAACTTTTAATTCTATTCATTCAATCTAGTTCATTATTCAAATGACTAAAACTGAACTTATTAAAAAAAATTAAATGATATAGGAAATCAGAATAGTATTCCTCATTCCCCAATTACAACTTGATAATTTTAAAATTCTGTTTCTTTATGGTAAAACACTCTCCAACCACTGAACTTTTGATGATTTTTTTTATCAAATTCGGTGGTGAATGCTTTGAAGATTTGAAATACACAGAAACAAAAAGTCCTCTTAATTAGTGAAATATTTTCTATTGTGAGCTTGAATTTCAATCCTATCAAAACTTGATTGCTTTGGTTATTGTATTTGAGGTGATAGAGGCATAATCTCAAATGTTATCCTTAATAAGCTGAATGGTTTTCCAACTTTCATTTAACACAATACTTTATAGACCAATACCCGACCAAGGGAACAAAGCTGAAATAATTTTAACGGCCTTACACCGCAACTTTATGGGAGTTGATGAATTTTTGGGAAGAGTTGTTATACATTTGAATGAGTTAGACGTTTATGAGAGGCCAAAAAATAAGTGGTATACCCTTCAAAGTAAAGCAGGTGAGTCAATACACAATTTTCATCCTCGATGGTTTGAAGGAACAATTTTTGTGTGCACTACTGGAAGTGAAGTGTTCAAAAGGAACTTGGGAATTTCACTCTATTTGAAAGAATTGGTCATATCTTATGTATTTATGGTTACATATTTTCATTCACACGCCTATTGAATTCAATTAACTCAGTAATTGAAGGAATCAGAACATTTAAAATGTTGTAATTTTGCTAATTTCGTTATTGAACTACGAAGGACTGATCCATTGTCATGTCACCATTTATTCTATGTTTATTGAGATGATACAAACATGAAGGTTCCTAATATTCACGAATTTCCGATTAACAAATTCCACTGAACCTGTTGTCGTATTTTCATATCTTAAAAAAAAACAAGTTTCTTGAGATCTTTCAGTACAAAAATGAAATTTCCTCAGGTCAAGAGGGCAAAGCTAAGGAGCGAGGAAAACTGGAAGTCAAAATTGGGTTCACAGTTAAATCAGGCAGCTTAACAGACATTGCTAAAAAAGAAAAACATAAATCCTCAATGGGTCAGTTATCTCAAGTCGCACATTCTGTTGGAGGCAGTCTCCTGAGTCTTGGTAGTGGAGAAAAAAGAAAAGGAATAAAGAAGTTTGCAAAATCAATAGGATCCAAAATGCATCTGAGGAGTAAAGCAAAAGATAGCGATCTAGATGAGAGTTCATCAGTGGGTAGTGTTGGCAGTTTGCAAAGGCGCAACATAAGTACTAATAATTTCAAAAGCAGACAAACTAAAGAGGATGCCGATCCTGGTGTTGTCAGCGAGGACGAAGATGAATTTGCAGTAAGTGAAGAAACTCCATAATTTACATAAATGTATAAAAAAAAATTGTTTTAAGTTCGATGAGCTGTCTCATAAAAGTTCTGCTAGTTCTTTGAGTCAAAATTTAAATACTCAATCAAATCCCAACGATTCATCAAGTAATAGTGATAACATTCCCCCAATCAAACCAGCCAGAGTTGAACAAAAGACTCAAGATGAATGGGAGACCAAATTGCTTGGAAAGAATAAAAGTAAGTACTGTTACGTTTTTCTAGATCATATGTAACATATTCGTTACTTTCCGTTTCAAAAGTTCACACATTTTGAAGTGTTATATTTCATTTAGCATTACAACCCAATAAATGTTTTGACCAAGTTCAGGATGTAGTTTTCTCTACTGTATTAAATAAATCTGTAGGGCAGCTTTTGCCGATACAGGAGTGATACACAAAAAAAATTAAGAGAAAATCCTTACAGATTTGTTGAAGCCAAACAGTTCAGAATCCATAAATAGAAGATCATGGGAGGCATCTAAGTTGGACACTCAGATAGAAGAGGAACCTTTGGAACTGAATTATAATTTGAAAGAAGTCGTAAAAACTCCAGAAAAAGAGGAAAAACCCAAAGAAGAACTTGGAATGTTCTCCAAGCTGATGCAAATGAGAAAAGGTGGGACTTGTTATTTTCTTAAGTCTGCTTTACAATCTGCCATTTCTGCAATCTATAATCCTTCACAGGCATCTTTGAAGATGTCACTCAACCCCCTTTCCCATTTAAGTTTGGTTGCTGTCATCAACCATATTCAATGTCCTTCTACGAACCAAAGTTAACCACTTTTTGCATTTTTTTTTATTTTGCATGGAGGCCGAGAAAATGAGGGTGGTACCTTTTCAAATTGACACATCGTATAAAAGTCAATTGCTGTATGTTCGTCTCGAAAATGACTCCTCCGGATCAAACTTTTTTCCCAGAAACCTGGATGGATTAGATTCATAATTGGACCTGGAGGTAGCACTGCAATCTTTTTGATTTTCGCATATCAGAGCATCAACATAATGAAAAAAAATTCGAAAAGCACTGCCGTGAAATCGGGAGCTCTTGAGCGCTCGTTCATCAACCTTGTAGGTAGATTTTCCAGTTTCAGAAACCAATAGAAGAAATTTTTGACAGCTGTCAAAAAAAATTTTAAACTAAGGCGAAACTCCAGACTCCACGTCGGTGCTTTAGTGCCAATTTTTTTATCCATAATTCGCTAGAATCTATGGTCTTGGTAATGCGATCTGGATAAAATCGCACGTAGTTTATCTTTATCTTTATCTATGTGCAAAATTTCATTCCAAACCAATCAGATGTTTCGAAATTATCAGAAAAAATTTTTTTCAACGGCCATATTTACGCAACCCCTAGTCTAATTTTAGTCATTGATAAACGTGACCGCGGCATTCGAGATCCACACTGAAAATTTCAAGTCCGTAGGCCTTTCCGTTCGAAAGTTATCATTTTCTATGGTTCTGGTTATGCATGTAGCTTGAACTCTTCATTTTCCATCTAACTGCAAAATTTCATTTCGATCGAATCAGTAGTTTCGAAGTAATCAGCAGAAAAAACTTTCGAACGGCCATATTTACGGAACCCCTGGTCGAATTTTGCCCAATAACGAACCCAACCCCCTGAAAATTTCAAGTTTCTAGGTCGTTCCTTTCGAGAGTTATCGCGCTTACAGCCGGCCGGATGGACATACTTGAATTTTTCGACGGATTCGTCATCAGTCGATTAAGACCAAAATTCGAAAAATACATACATTGTGACGAAACGATTTAGCCCTCGTGTAAGTAGAACGAACGCTCAAAAACATGTATCACAATTGCGTGAATATTAAGTGTACAATTGCGTCGGTAAATAGAACGGCAGAAGATCTGTTGACGGCAAATACAAATATAAGAGGCCAGATGGCAAACGCGTACTTATGAAAGTCAAGAGTAATGCAACAAAGTCCTTGAGCTAAAGCATTGAGACAAAGACAGGCGCGTCCACAAACCACAGTTGGGAAAAACTAGAAATTGCGTTAGGATTGTTAATTCAAAATCTGCTTATATTGCTTTCTCAATCTATAATGATTATTACAGCCTTTAAATTGGCCATGACAGATTGTAATTACTTGCAAGTGTGATATTGTATGAAAAAGCAAGATATTATAGTCTGTGGAAATCTCTTCTGTTTTAGAAAAACTAGACATTTCTGAAGTTAAAAAGCCACTAGGTAACTCCAATGAACGTATTATTATAGGTGGTGAGAATACATCACCAGTGATTCTAAGAAACAACAGTAAATTACCCAGTGAATTAATACAGAAGTACCAAGACAAATCGAGAGAGGTTAGTATTAATTCGATTTGATTTGAGAAGTTTTTACTGTCTTGTTTATTTTTTAATCTCTGCTCTTTTCCTGGCCAAATCAAATAATTTTTCAACTATTAATCTTGTCTTCTGTTGTAGGTGGGTTTTTTCTATGTATCGATTTAAAGCAGGCACAATGTCTTATTGAAATTAATTCTATAATCAATTCCAAAGTATAATTTTCATAGTTTCAGTATTTCACCCTAATGTTTTTCAGGATTTAATATTGATGACAATAAATCTTCAGAATGACCTTGATTCACAAAGAAAAAAATTGAAAGATCTCGAAGATTATCTTGACGATTTACTTCTTCGAGTTATGGAAACGCAACCAAAAATTCTGCAAAATCCCTATGTCAATTGTAAGGTAGAATTTTCACGAAAGTATTGAAAATTGATGATTTTTTTTTAACCGTCCATGTGTCTTCAGCAGTGCCTAATTTATTTATTATTATTATCGATCAAGAGGTGATATTCGATTATTGTTGTTTCTTGTTGAATTGCTGTGATTCTATTTTGCAGAAAACAAATGACGTAAGAAGTGTCCATTTAATATTATATATACATACAATATTCTATTAACCACTATGTGATGAATTTGTTTATTCTTATTTTAAGTTGATTTTCGTTATTTATGATTTGGGAACTGATGAGTGAAAACATTAGTCATATCAACTAATATTGTTAACAATATTTCATTCGTTATGTTTGTTGATTTTTCAAGAAATTTTTCTGCACAAATGTTAACATGAGAAAATAACTGATCATAAAAGTCACGATAGTGAAATGTCTTCCTGATAGAACTATGGCACCACTATTAGAGAATGCATTTTCAGATTCAACATTTGCCTGGCATTGTTGATTCCCATTTTTGACTTCCATTCTTATATTTGTTCTCATTTCTGAATGGTCAAGTGATAATTCTTACAATAAAATCACATTAAACCAAAAATACAATGAATCACCTGAATATATTTTTATAGAATTAGACTTTTACCGAACCCTAAGTTGTGATTAGAGGTATTAATCTCATTTTGAGAACCTTCGTGACGTATTACCCCTTAATACCAACATCAGTTTGAAAGTTCTTACGGAAATTTATCAAATTGCATGTTGATTATTTCGAGGTGAAATAAAAAAATATTTCTGACTTGCATCACTATTCATACATTTTATATATTGTTTTTATTTAACTTCATTTATTACTTCTAATTATTTTATTGATTGATTCTGATATTTTTATATTTATTTGGTAATATTTAAAGTTGTGAGGGTTGTTTAATAAATTGAGAAATTGTAAGTTTCTCTGATATTTTTTCCCATACTGTTACAGTTCCATTTGAAGTGATGTTGTGCATTTATTCAATGAGCCAGTTTGAGGAGATTTGAACTGTTTATGAAAATCTGACTGAAATATATCTTCACAAAAGTGAAGGAAGATTTATTTCTGAAAATTCGAAGAGTCAAAAACATACTCGAATTAAACTTTTTATGTTACATTAAGTTACAAACAAAATGGCACCCACATAGTTGCACCTAATATGATAGACATCTAAAATAGATAGTTATTCAAAATATCTTTCTAATTTATGTGCAAATAACGAAATTGTACTTATATTTTGTTTGACCAGATAATCATTTCAGGTCTTGTAATGTACCAATTTATATTTATTTCACTAAGTCAGAAAAGAAGTATTTCATGTGTATATTAGAAAACATCTATAACATTTTAGAAATTTTATCACATTTCAAAGTCTTCAAACATTGTATATAATATTCATACTACGTATTTATTTCTTTTTTTGAAGTCAAATAATTTTGGGCTGACAACTAAAGTACCGAAGTAACTTAAAACAAGTTTATTCAAACAACAATACAGATGGATGAAGAACTTGTTCCTATTGAAACTAATTCTTGCAAACAGAAAAATTCCTCGTCCATTGAATTGTTCACAGCAACACTGGTCTGGTATCATCAGGAAGTCTCCTTTTTGGATAAGAACTATTTAAAGGTAGAGAATTACATAGAAATAAAAAAATAACAAACTATAAAATTAAGTACGAGAATAACATTATAAAAATAAATTTGAAACTGAAATAAAAAATATTCTATCTCAAAGATTTTGATTTCAATATGAGGGATCATTAATAAAGTATCTATTATGAATAGTAACACTACTTCTATTCTCCATTGTTGTTTTTCTAGATTGAAGTTTATTAATACATATTGCAATTTTGGTTCCTAGGTGAATTTTAATATCTTTTCACTTATTGTTTTTTTTTTCTGGAACTCGAATATCATTTGGGAAGTAGGTGGATAGGTGAGTGAATAGTTTTCGATGCCAAACTTTAGTAATTTTAGAATTTTTAGTTGCAGGAAATAATTGTAAAGTTTGTTTCAAATTGGTACATCGAAGATTACGGAAACTTAGATGGTGCAGGAATGGGAGTTGGATTAAACTAGGAAGAATGAGTTAATAAAATTTTGAAAATTATTGATTGATTTGTTTTTATATCGAAAAAAATAAACTGTATAAGAGAAATCGCACAGTATTTCTATCCGTGCTGCCATCTATTGCAAACATGGAAGATGATGAATTGCCTTAGGTAGCAGCCGTTTCAGATCTCTGCAATGTTTTAGTTTTGAATAAATTCCACCAGTCTATAAACTTATTGGATGTTTTCGTTCTCATTTATCTGGCAATTCTGGATGAATAGGAGTAATATTACTTGAACACTTTCCATGAATTAATTGAAGTCGAACCAAAGTTTGTCTTTTTTTTTTGTAAACAACAATATTGACTTTCTTCCGGGTCGGGCTAGATATCAGTCATAAACACTTGGTAGAAAACATAGAGATATATACATTACACCTACACAAATTTTACGAGTTTTTGTCTGTTTTGAAAGTCAGATTTAACAGTATATCTTTGGTGGAATCCATCTTGTCCTCGAAAATCGTATCGTCTAACGCGACACCGTTCGTTTTCAGGATATCCTTGAATGTTTTATGGGGTAAAGATGAATCGGTAACAGCAGAAGTAGCTGAACTTTTCGAATCGCTCTCTAGGCTCGAATTCGAACTCTGACTAATCGTTTTCGAAAATATCCTAATTTTGTCTTCTGCATTCTTCGAACCGTCCTTCGTAATCGCGTGGTTTTTGTGTCCTGCAGCCTCCGCGTTGGAAATGTTGTCGATCTTTTTCCACTTTGTTCGTCTGTTTTGGAACCAAATCTTCACCTGTAACAAATTGAGGGAAGTTAAAATCAATAGGCAAATGCCGCGGGTGATGCACGAATTGCATATCATGAGATGAATAGATGGGAGGGTGGTGGCTGCTTTATGGGCCGTATTCAGTTGTAGCATTTCGAAAATATTTCTATTTGACTACGGGGAAGCATCACTGATGTATCTATCTTTCTTTTTTAATATCTGTATTTCTATCTTATGAAATTGTTTAGTTATTTTTTCAAACTATCCAAAAATATGTTTTATGAAGTTTCGTTTTATTTCAAAATGAAATTTTGAAATTTCCATGATAAGCAGAAAAATTGTTGGATATCCAAGTGGAAAAAATTGTTTTTCTCTCTTTCGGTAATGGCCGTAGTGGGTAAATCACGGCACGAAATAATTCACGTTACGGCGCTGAGTTGCAACCCTTGATGTGATGCGCTATTGATCAATTACAACCCTCTTCCCTTGATACAATCATATGCCCTTTAATTATTATCCAAACTCATTACCAGGGTATCGTGTTCTGCATGTACTGAGTAAAATGAAATTAGTCTTTAGCACGGATTACACGTGATAATATTATTGCATTCATTTCGGACTCGACCATAATTTCGATTTTATATTTACATTATCAACTGAGCGAGTCGTTTACATTATATATTTTTTTTATACTGGCTCATGGAAATCATTTGATTGAATTTTTTCCAAATATATGAATAATATAATTGGAAACCAACTCGAAAAAAACTGATTTGATGATAGCGTTTGAGTATTTGCGTATTTAACACCTCGTTAATATGGAAAACAAACAAAAATCTGTATTTAATTAATGAACCTTATAGCTTGTTAAATGGGGTAGTTGGAAAATGACTTTGGTCTGGATTTAATTGGCAGTTTGGGAAAAATAAGGGCACATACACACTGAGAAAGTGTTGAACCGGCATTTAAATCGAAAAATGTAATGGGGTAATTGAGAGTCTCCTGGCTTGGAAGCCATCAATGTCTATTAACGAACATATAAGCCGAAAGGGTGTTGGGACGTAGGCAGAGAGTAGTCGGTTTTCCCTTATTGATGAATGCAACCCCACTCCTAATTACCATTAAATATTTCATTGAAAGCAATTAGTGAATTGAATGGAACTTATCCTTTGTTACTCAAACAAACATAACCTAATTGCATAATTCGTTAATGCTCGCTGCTTGTTCCCGAGCGAAATCAACATTTCGTACACGTTAACTAGGCGAGTAATCATTGTTAATTAATTGAGCCGATTTTTTTTCACATTCCGGAATGAAACTGGTGCGTTTTACGGCATATCTACAGGGTGTCCCAAGTTTAACCGCCAGCCATTACTGCACGTACTGACTATAATTTTTCAAATAAATAGGGAGTGTCAATAAATATCCCCGCGACGTCAACAATGGACAAAATATTTTATTTCTCTCCTTCAAATCGTACCATGACGGTTAAACGAGTCGAGTTGTGAATTTCGAATTTAGTTCGGAGGGATTTGACGAAACTTCAAATTGTGGAGGAATTTTGCTACAATTAGCCGAATGTGTACGAGAAAATTGTTGATATATATTTTTTTCAACTTTTAGGATCCAATTAATCAATCAATTTTGAGAGTGAAGATGTTCCTCTCGAGTGTTAAATTTGGTCATTATTTCAATAATCCAGAAAGGAAATATCTTCTGAAAGAATGGTTTATCTCGAATTCTGAAATATAATAACTGTGAGCTGGTGTCCCTGGTTTGGTATTGATTGAATATAGTTACAGCCAGGTCCTATTTTTTGAATAGACGAGATTTGATATTGACTGATGTCGCTCGAGCTATTCGCCTCGATGTAGCAGAATGAAGATACACATTATACATAGTTTACTAAGTGGTCTGTTAGTATTGTGTCAACGTGGTTACTCCTTTAGCCGTCAGAGTGCACGATTTATCGCTCAATAAATTACCAGGATACGATCCTTGTCTGGCTCACGTTTTGAGCGTCGTCGTTTGTGATCCTGGCCCTCCTTTCTTCGGCCGATGTACAAGTCATGTCGTTATTCTCGTGTTCCATCGTGTTGCCGACTTTTGTCCGTAGTAGTTTTGATATATCGTTATTTATTAGGCCAAATTGTCTTTGGAATGAATGGGAAATGTTTTGACTAATTCGATTTGGGCTGTGCCTTTACCATTAAACACTTGGTCATTCTCATTTCTTCATCATTTTCATGTTGGGAATGGAAGGTTTTCGTTTTTCCCTCTTAATCATTGGGAATCGACTGTCTTAATGGTGCAAAGTTGTTATATTTCGAATAACTTGGTTTCGTTAAATGATTTCTCTCAAAGCTAGGAGGAACGTTGCCGGATAGCAACAAAGAGGGTCGAATATAACTTTTGCTTGTACGATTCCTTATTGTGAATATTGGATCAAATTAAGGGAACTGCAAAACCTAAAATCGGATAATTGGCTTAATGAATTGAAATAGTCATAAAGGGTGTTCCATCGATGGCTATCTATTCTTCAATCGGCTGTTTATATTAGCGAGGGTAGAAAATTGTCCCCGCGCCATTAACTCAGGAGATTATCCTTAAAGTTAATGGAAATGAGCGATCGCTCAATTATCCCCCGATATTTTCGATGTTTCCACGAAGGCGATTGTAATGAACAGACTTGGGTCAACAATCCATTTAGGGAAATTCTTACAAATCTATGACGAATGAGTCCCCCTGAATAATTCATCGTTGGTAATTCGGAAATGTCGGTTTGTGCAGTTGAAGTAATTGGAAGCCCGAAACTTGACGTAATTGAATCGATTCGTATGAACAAATACATGGACTACATCGCAAATACAAACATAATAACACCCTACACGTTCGATGGTACCATCATAACGACGGGTTTGAAGAAATGTACCAACAATTTTTGATTTTGAGGGGGTTAATGTGGCGTTCTCGTTGGTTTCATCCAGACGAATGTTGGCACGATTTACGCTGGAATTGTTGTTGGCAGATAGCTGACATAATAAAGGGGTCGATTCAAAGTGGGTGCACTCGTATGGTAGCGTCGATTTCGAACCAGTCGTCGATTAGAGCGTTTCATCTGGAAATAGCCACTAAAATTGTGCGAGCAGCAGTGATCGCTCTTCTTATCGCTTCGATTCACCTGATCCTTCGGTATTCCGCTTTCCTTCGGTCACGCTCCAACGATCATACTCTATCGGAAATAACTTCGGTTAGATTGAAACGATTAGTAGATGTTTGAGGCCCAATCCATTTTATATTCCCTTTTTCAGATTGAAACCATTCAACCGTTCTCATTTTGGAGTTTATATGTTGAATTATGCGGAACATAAATATTCACGAAGAGGAGGATCGGATGGAAAAATGTACGGGGCGAGTCTTCGACTCGTGCGCGCGGTTCAGATTTCTCCTTAATACTATTTCATACAATTTTGGCTGATTATTTCCGAAAACAAACTTACAACCCCTTCTGAAATTTCTCCAAGAAGCGGGCGTTAATGTTTGGCGGTACTCATTTTTTTTTTTCGGATGGCATGTTGATAAAATTACTTTGAAATGTTATCAATTAATTCTTGATGTAAGACTGTCATATTGCGAAAAAATCTAACCAAAGAAATTATTCCTTCTGCATGTTATAAATCATTTTTTTTTCGAATAAGGATTGTCTTTCGTATTTTACAAATTGATTTTTGCGATTGTCTGAAAACTTTTGTTATTGCGGAGTTATAAATCCATATTCGAATATTGCTGATCCTTCGTCGCATTGATAAAACAAAGGTTTGCATTATCGTCCAGTGTCACTTTTCTCCTCAAGAGCTAAAAGAACAATCTATTAGTATTTTCGTAAGATTTGCTTTAAAGCAAATCGCTATATTATATTACACGTTTAAGCTTCCTGAATTCTCTGAATTTAAAATGTTTTCATTTAATCTGTTATTACAGCACGTCTATGTATAATTATTCCCGTGGAAAACTAACACTTTTTATTCATGATAAAGAAGTTCATTGCATCATTGCACTTGCCAGTTTTTATTTGTTTATACATGATCACGTATGTATTATATGTCTTTATATATTCAATTGAAGAAGATCAGGAGTAAAATTCCTGGGAACCTCAAGATAAGCGTAATTAGTTTGGAATTTGATCAATATGTTTTAATTTCAAACACTTCATTGATGTATTGGAAAATTTTTTTTTGAGCGCTCGTTCTACTTACACGAGGGCTATATCATTTAGTCACGATGTCTGTATTTTTCGAATTTTGAGCAGAAAATGGTCTCAATCGACCAGGTTCGACTCACTGATGACGAATCTGGCGGAAAAATTCAAGTCTGTCCGTCCGGCCGGCCGTAAGCACGATAACTCTAGAATGGAGCAACATGGAAACTTGAAATTTTCAGTGTGGGTTCAGTTCCCGAATGCCGCGGTTGAGTTTGTTAATGGGCAGAATTTCACCAGGGGTTCCGTAAATATGGCGGTTTGAAATTCAGTTTCCTTGATTATTTCAAAACAACGGATTCGATCGTCACGAAATTCTGTATATTAATGGAGAATGATATTTTCAAGCTACATTTTTTTCTAGCTCGCATGACCAAAACCATAAAAACCATAGTAAATCATAACTCTCGAACGGAAAGGCCTAGGGACTTGAAATTTTCAGGGTTGGTTTGGATCGCGAATGTCGCGGTCGCGTTCATTAATGAGCAAAATTAGACTAGGGGTTCCGTAGATATGGCCGTTCAAAATATTTTTTTCCTGATAATTTCGAGACTACTGATTGGATTAGAATGAAATTTTGCACATAGATGAAGAATAATGTACTCAAACTACGTAAATTTTGTCCAGATCGCATTCCCAGAACCATAGATGCCGTAGAAAATTCTAGCAAATAATCGAAAAAAAATTGGAGTTTCTCCATAGTTTGAGAATTTTTTTGACAGCTGTAAAAAATTTTTCAATTGGTTTCTGAAACTTCAACGGAAAATGCGAATCTACCTTCAAGGTGGATGAACCAGCGCTCGAAAGCTCCTGACTTCACGGCAGTGCTTTTCATCAATTTTTTGTCCGTGTTTTCGAATTTGGAAATCAATATTTGCTCGATTCGAAATCTTTTCACTTTTGTTCGTTATGGGCGTAAAAAAAACTGATATCGTCGATGGAACAATGTTTCGTTTATGCTGGATCCCTGCAGTCGGTTAAAGTTGAAAGAATCCCGATAAAGATGTTGAGAATTTTCATTCTAAGACACATCTGTGAAATCATATCGTTGTTTATTGAAATGGGCAAAACGAAGGAGATAAACAGGAATTATAAAAATTGACAGCTTGCTCAGCGATTTCTCGACTGAATTGAATCTTATCGTTGGAATAATTGATGAATTTTCACACTTGAATCCAGACCTTGACAATCCTTCATAAAAATAAAATAATTCCGCTAAATAGTCTTCAAAACTATGCATAAATCCTGGAAATTCAAGAAGTTCAGTCCATCTGAAAAATTTCAGTTATGGGTTCATTGCCACGTCAGCTTCTCCCCCAGTTTGTGAACAATAGGCGATTAAACGACTTCAGAATTGGCAAGTAAGAAGTTTATGACATCACAGTACAGAATCCACGTGTATAGAGTTTCTCCGGGATTGTATTTGTGCTTGTTATTTCAACGAATTTTTCGACGATATTTCAAAAGACTAAAATAAAAGAAATGAATGTTCATGCAGTTGGATTACTTATTAGTTATATAACAAGTTTTCCAATAGGAATGATACAATTTAAAACGGTTATAATTTGAAGCATGCTTCGGTAACAATGTTAGAGATTCATCATCCGAGGCCTACCACAGAACGTCTGGATAGGCGCTTCAGACAACATTTACCACTCATAAGTCACATAAGTACAGCTTCATGCGACCACCAAAAATTCCTTTTAAATAACTATATGGAGATAATCTCTAGTTGATTATTTCCCAATTTTTTCGCAGCATAAAAAATTCAACTAGTTTTTAGTAACGGGTTTTCAAATAGGAATGATACAATTTAAAATGGTTATAATGGCAACATTATTTATTATTATGTTCAGTAGGGCGTGCCATTTGCTCATGGAAAGATACAGGCTTCAACAACGTTTGGAAATTGTTAAACTATTTGATCAAAATCAGTGCTCATTTGTGAATACTGAAAAAAAATCTAAGAAGAATTCATGGACGACATTATTCAGTTAACCGATTCACTATTCGTCGTATTGTGGACAAATTTGAGAGTGAATTTTCTTTATGCAATACAAGAGTACCAGAACGACAAGGAACTGCACGCACATAAGAAAAAATATTGATTTGGTAGCAGCAAGTTTAAGAGAAAATTCAAATTGATCGGTTCCACGTCGTTCTCAACAATTAAATCTTTCTCAGACAACAACATGGAAAATTTTGGGAAAATATTTGGGTTTACAACCTTACAAAGTTCAACTGGTTCAAGAACTAAAGCCATTAGACCACCATAAACGTCGTTTTTTTTATTTTTGTCTCGAGCAACTTGATAATGATCAACATTTTTATCGAAAAATGTATTTCAGTGATGAAGCTCATTTTTTGTTTAATGCTTATGTAAACAAACAGAATTGCGGAATTTGGAGGGATGAAAACCCACAAGAAACTGTTTGGACAACTTTACATTCAGATAAAGTCACTGTGTGGTGTACAATTCATGCTGGCGGAGTAATTAGTCCATATTTCTTTGAAGAAAATGGCCGAAGTGTAACAGTCAATGGAGAACGATACAAAACTATATTGAATGAATTTTTTCCTGCTGTTGTTGAGAATAATCTTGAGGATATGTGGTTTCAACAAGATGGTGCCACCTGCCACACAGCCACCTCAACAATCGATTTATTGAAAAAAAAATTTGGTGATGAAATTATTTCAAGAAATGTCCAGTTAATAATTTATGTGTTTTTCTTAGTGTTTGAATTTTATCATTTCTATTGGAAAACCCTGTATGTATTTATCAAATTTTTCAGAGTTATTATTATTATTTCATCAATAAAATGATTATTGATGTTAGGTGGGGTTTTTCTATGAATTCAACAATTTTCACAAAATTCCAACAATCGAATCAGGGAGAAACTGAAACAACCCCCCTCAAATATGTACGATGAATTATAAATTTCTGAACATAATACAACAAAGCTATTTAATTGGATCATATGAACGGAATTCGTCAAGTAATTTCATGAAATTTGATTTAAAGTAACGATTTGGATGAAACAATATTGTTGTGCTTAATTTAGCATAAGAACTAATCTATAACGGTTCACATTTGCCGTTAACGATTTTTGAACAAATTGCTGTATGGAATCGATTCAAATGTGAATTGACGGGCATTTGTAATTCACCAATTCGTGATAGAAATTCTATAGGTACATTGGATAAAATGAAACAATATATAAACTCAACATGGTATATAATCCCGGAATTTTACAAATATGTATATTATTATGTATTGTACATGCCTAGGACATTGCTGAGATATACAGTATAGAGGGTGGGGTAAAAAAGGGAAATAAAGGTGAAATTAGAAAAAAAACCTAAAAAGATTTCTAACAAATCGAATTTTTCGGAATATGAACTCGTGGACATTTATTTCAAACGGGGGCCACCCTTTTTTTTTGAACTATTGAAAATATACTTTGTTCATGAAATGAATGTGCTTTCGAGAACCCTAATTTTTTTATATGTGTGATATCGATCGAGAGCATCTTTCCGGTTTTCGCATCGCGTTATTCGCCCTTAATTGGCAATTAAATGAATGGAGGAGGAATTCTGAAGTAGTTGTTGGAATGGAATATTCATAATATGTCCACTGTACAATCGCAAATAAAAATTAAATCATCAAATCCTGAATGGGGTAACCGGTTCGTCAATAATTCGATGTTTATTTTGTGTTTTATTCAGTCATTGTAGTCGAGATATTGTTTCCGTATGATCGGAGATGAATTCCATGTTGGTCCGTATTCAGACTGGCCCCCGAATAATTGGCCGAACAATAACTGCTGGCCAGCTTAGGGTAGGTACCTCATAATGAATATTGATAGAGATATGTGTGCAGCACAATTAGCAGGGCGTTTGGCATTACAATGAGTATTGATCGGTCGTTAGACTGGGGAAGACTGGCATTTGTGATTTGTTGTGGATTGTCAAACAAGCTCCTGCTCGTCGGAGAACCCTTCACAAATTCGCCCTGTCACTTTATTCCGACCACTTGGGCCTGTACTTAATTTTATGATGAACTCTGCGCTTTAATTTTCGAGCGATAAATTCGCTGCCGGCAAATCCCCGAAATCGAGCGCGACCGCTAATCTCTAGAAAGGCACGAACGCATTTTATCAACTTTTGTTTTTTGCGTTTCGAATATTCGCGATATCGGAACAATGAAACGCACGTTTAGAAGAATATCTATTTTTCCACCATCACACTCTATACCTCTCGAGGAATCGAAATGGGGAAGATTAGGTTCGAAACCATCCCCTTTTCACATTAATTTGGCTGTATTTCATCAATAGCAGTAGCATTATCAGCGAAAATTTGTGACTTGACATTTCCCCAAAGGAAGAAATCACAAGGTTTTAAATCAAAGAGCTGGGGGATAATTAACTGGACCATTTCTTGAGATAATTTCATCACCAAGTTTTGTTTTCAATGAATCGATTGTTGGGGTGGCTGTGTGGCAGGTGGCACCATCTTGTTGAAACCACATTTCCACAAGATTAATCTCAACAGCAGCAGGAAAAAAATCTTTCTGTATCGTTCTCTATCGACTGTTACTCTTCCAGTATTTTCTTCAAAGAAATATGGACCAATCATGAATTGCACACCACACACTGACATTATCTGGATGTAATGGTGTCTTAACAGTTTGTTGCGGATTTTCATCACTCCAAATTCTGTAATTCTGTTTGTTTACATAACCATTTGACCAAAAATGAGCTTCATCACCGAAAAAACTTTTTCGATGAAAATGTTCATCATTTTCAAGTTGTTAAAGACAAAAACCAGGAAATAAACGACATTGGACCAGTTGAATTTTGTAAGGTTGTAACCCAAATCTTCTCAAAATTTTACAAGTTGTTGTCTGAGAAAGATTTAATTGTTGAGAACGAGGTGGAACCGATAAATTAGAATTTTCTTTCAGACTTGCTGCTACCAAATCAATATTTTCTTGTGTGTGTGCAGCTCTTTCTCGTAGTGGTACTTTTGTATCGTATAAAGAAAATTCACTTTAAAATTTGTCCACAATACGACGCATTGTGAGTCGGTTAATTGAATGATATCGTTCATGAATTCTTCTCAAATTTCTCTCAGCATTCACAAATGAGCACTGATTTTGAAAAAATAATTCAATAATTCCTAAAGGTTGTTGAAGCGTGTATCTTTCCATGATTAAATGGCACCACCTACTGAACACTAATGACATAAGAAATGTCACAAAATAATACGCAGTGTTGCTATAATAACCATTTTGAAATGTATCATTCCTGTTGCTCCTGTAAATCATTTTGTGAAATGAACTTATTATTGAGCGCTCGTACCACTTACACGAGGGCTATATCATTTCGACACGATGTCTGAATTTTGAGCTCAAAATGATCTCAATCGATAGAGTTCGACTCACTGATGACGAATCCGTCGAAAAATTTGAGTCTGTCCGTCCGGACGTACGTCCGTCCGTCCGTATACACGATAACTCTCGAACGGAATGTCCTAGAAACTTGAAATTTTCAGGGTAGGTTCGAATCTCAAATGCCGCAGTTAAGTTCGTTATTGGGCAAAATTCGCCCAGGGGTTCCCTAAATATGGCCGCTCGAAATTTGGATCGCAAATTTCGCGGCCACTTTCATCAATGAGCAAATTTAGACTAGGGGTTCCGTAAATATGGCCGTTCAAAATATTTTGTTCCTGATAATTTCGAAACTACTAATTGGATTGGAATGAAATTTTACACCTAGCTGAAGAATAATGTATTCAAACTACTTGCGGAATTTTGTCCAAATCGCATCACCAAGACCATAGATACCGTAAAAAATTCTAGCGAATTATCGAAAAAAAATTGGTCAGCTGAAGCACTGACATGAAGTCTGGAGTTTCGCCTAAGTTTCAGAATTTTTTTCACAGCTGTCGAAAATTCCTTCAATTGATTTCTGAAACTGGAAAATGCGAATCCACCTACAAGGTGCATGTACGAGCGCTCAAAAGTTCCTGCCTTCACGGCAGTGCTTTTCGTAATTTTTTATTATTATTATTATTATTTGAAAACCCGTTACTAAAAACTGGTTGAATTTATTATGCTGCAAAAAAATGGTGAAAGAATAGGGTGGGGTAGGACTAGAGATGATCCCTATATACTTGTTGTCTGAAGCGCCTATCTCGACGTTTTGTGGTAGGCCTTGGTTGATGAATCTCTGACAATGTTACCATAGCATGCTTTAAATATGGTAGTTCTGCGATCAAATAGATTCGAAGAAATCATTATATCTGGTTGCGACACTCCTAATGTCGCCGTGTATATTTCCGTGAATTCTGTGTTGTTGAAGACGAGCATTCGCGAAACAGAATGAAATATACGCATTCGGCGATACAAACGGGAGCGTAGAATAATTGATGGCTTATAAAACGGCGAGCTATCCCAGACAAAATCCAGGATCACAGAGGGAGATTCGAATATTATAGAGGAGGAAATTCCACCATGGATATCCGTCATAAACGAGGCGCGCAGGGTGGAAGGGGTGACGGTGAGGGGGGGGGGGGGGGGGGGTGGTTAAAAGCACGTTAATTTATCATCAGATTAATCGGAGGTAATCGATGAATAACAAACGGATCAGGCGTAAACCAGGCAACTTGATCCTTCCCGATGAAACAGCTGCGGCAAATCATGGGAGATGAAGGATGTTAGTAGATGGCCAACCAAAATAAGGCAGGATATTTGAATTTCAAACGTTCTGAACGAGCCGACCGGAAACTACTAATTACTTTTGACGTGAGCCACTCAACTGACACTAAAGACGTGTGCCCAATGTTTATAGTCTGTTGCCGCAGCTTTAAAAGCCGAACACTCGAATATAACTAACAGCTCGTTTACAGCTCGGGAGATATTGCATCGATGATACAAAAATATACTACCAACGTCAAAGGGAAGAGAACTGATGCCGAAATGCCTCCTAATTATTCCCGAATAGTCCAACGTCGGATTTTGCACCTATTTATCCGGAATGATTGATGAACTTGTAGCGATTTGTAGCCGCTCCCGTAATTCCTTCGCACAATGCCTGTTTGTAAACTTTGTTTCTAATGGGTAAATTTGAGTACGTATAAACTCAGTGACATTGTAAGGGATAATTTTTGAGCGCTCATACTACTTACACGAGGGCTATATCATTTTGTCACGATGTCTGTATTTTTCGAATTTTGAGCCGAAAATAGTCTCAATCGACTATGTTCGACTCACTGATGACTAATCCGTCGGAAAATTCGAGTCTGTCCTTCCGGCCGTCCGTCCGTAAGCACGATAACTCTCGAACGGAACAACCTAGAGACTTGAAATTCTCAGTGTGGGTTCAGTTCCCGAATGCCTCGGTTAAGTTTTGTTTCCCTGATTACTTGAAAACTACAGATTTGATCGAGATGAAATTTTGCACTCAAATGAGGTGTTCAAGCTACATGTGAAATTTTGTCCAGATCGCGTGACCAGAACCATAGAAACCATAGAAAATTGTAACTTTTGAACGGAAACGCCTAGGGACTTGAAATTTTCAGGATAGGTGTGGATCTCGAATGTCGTGATCACGTTTTTCTATGAGCAACATTATTCTAGGGGTTCCGTAAATATGGTCGTTTGAAATTCAGTTTTCTTGATCATTTCAAAACAAGAGGTTCGATCGTGACGAAATTTTGTATACTAATGGAGAAATTTATATTCAAGCTACATTCCTCCATATCACATGACCAGAACCATAGAAACCATAGAAAATCATAACTTTCGAACTGAAAGGCCTAGGGACTTGAAATTTTCAGGATAGGTGTGGATCTGAAATGTCGCGTTCACGTTTATCAATGAGCAGAATTATACTAGGGGTTCCGTAAATACGGTCGTTTGAAATTTTGTTTTCTCGATAATTTCGAAACTACGGATTCGATCGAGATGAAATTTTGTATTTTAATCGAGAATGATATATTAAAGCAATATTTTGTCCAGATCGCATGACCAGAACCATAGAAACCATAGAAAATTGTGACTTTTGAACGGAAAGGCCTAGGAACTTGAAATTTTCGCGGTTACGTTCATCAATGAGCAAAATTAGACTAGGGGTTCCGTCAATATGGCCGTTCAAAATATTATTTTCCAGATAGTTTCGAAACTACTAATTGGATTGGAATGAAATTATGCACCTAGCTGAGGAATAATGTATTCAAACTACCTGCAAAATTTTGTCCAGATCGCATCACCGAGACCATAGATACCGTAGAAAATTCTAGCGAATTATCGAAAAAAAATTGATCAGCTGAAGCACTGAAATGAAGTCTGGAATTTCGCCTAAGTTTCACAATTTTTTTGACAGCTGCCGAAAATTACTTCAATTGATTTCTGAAACTGGAAAATGCGAATCTACCTACAAGGTGCATATACGAGCGCTCAAAAGTTCCTGCCTTCACGGTAGTGCTTTTCGTAATTTTTTCATTTGATTTTTAGGTTCCTTGAAGACTATATTAAGTACATAGTACATGCCATGGTAACAATGTCTTCGTTTTATCTTTGAAAATTTTTTGGGAGAACAGCATTTTATCACTTGAGTTTTTGCGGAGAGAAGCTGACTAGTACAGATATTTTTAGTTATTAAGCCGCCATTTACTAGATTAAATCCTGAAAAAAAGCATCGAATTCGAATACATCAAAATTATAACCATGTTAACGTTAATGTTTTGGCGTGGCCAACCCATTTACCGGATTCATATCCCATAGAACATGTGTGGGTTATGATGGAGAGGAGACTGTCCACTTTGTACTTTTCTTTCGATCCTCCACAGGAATAACATCTTCAATTCGATCCCCATATTGCTCGTCGAACTATGGACATTCACTAAAAAGCAGGCAGTTTTAAGCGTGAAAAAATGCCTCGAGTTCGAATAAATCAGAATTATTCCCATGTTAACGTTGATGTTTTGCCGTGGCCACCCCATTTACCGGATTCATATCCCATAGCACATTTGTGGGTAATGATGGGGAGAATACTGTCAACTTTATACCTTTTTTTCAATCCTCCACAGGAATAATATCTTAAATTCGATCCCCATATTGCTCGTCGAATTATGGACTTTCACTTAAAAGCAGGCAGTTTTGAGCGTCAAAAACTGCATCGAGTTCGAATACATCAAAATTATCACCATGTTAAGGTTGATGTTTTGCCGTGGCCAACCCATTTACCGGATTCATATCCCATAGCAAATGTGTGGGTAATTATGAGGAGAATACTGTCAACTTTGTGCCTTTTTTTCGATCCTCCCCAGGAATTATATCTTCAATTTGATCTCCATATTGCTCGTCGAACTATGGACTTTTACTTAAAAGCAGGCGATTTTAAGCGTGAATATATGCCCCGAGTTCGAATAGATCAAAATTATCACAGTGTTAATGTTAATTTTTTGCCGTGGCCAACCCATTTACCGGATTCATATCCCATAGAACATGTGTGGGTTGTGATGGGGAGGAGACTGTCCACTTTGTACCTCTTTTTGATCCTCCACAGGAATAATATTTTCAATTTGATCCCCATACTGCTCGTCGAACTATGGACTATTAATAAAAAGCAGGCTGTTTTAATCGCGAAAAAATGCCTCGAGTTCGAATACATCAAAATTATCACCGTGTTTATGTTAATTTTTTCCGTGGCCACCCCATTTACCGGATTCATATCCCATAGAACATGTGTGGGTTATTATGGGGAGGAGGCTGCCCAGTTTGTACCTTTCTCTCGCTCCTCCACAGGAATAATATCTTCAATTTGATCCCTATATTGCACGTCGAACTATGGATATTACTTAAAAGCAGGCAGTTTTAATCGTGGAAAAATGCCTCGAGTTCGAATATATCAAAATTATCATCATGTCAACGTTAATGTTTTGCCTTGGCCACCCCATTTACCGGATTCATATCCGATAGAACATGTGTGGGTTATGGGTTATGATAGGGAGGAGACTGCCCACTTTGTACCATTCTTTCGATCCCCCACAGAAAAAATATCTTCAATTTGATCCGCATATTGCTCGTCGAACTATGGACACTTAAAAGCAGGCAGTTTTAAGCGTGAAAAAATGCCTCGAGTTCGAATACCTCGGAATTATCACCACGTTTACGTTAATATTCTACCGTGGCCACCCCATTTACCGGATTCATATCCCACAGAACATGTGTGGGTTATGATAGGGAACGACTGCCCAATTTGCACCATCCTCTGTAGACTCTGACATAGTTAATCCACGAAGTACAAGTTGCTTGTGACGAGGTGCCACAAGCAGGCATCGACCATCTGATTTTGTCGGTGCCTTGACGTGGACAGGAGGGCACTCAGCTGGAGGGTCGTCTTAACACATTTTCCGGATTACGTGTTAATAGAATTTCTTGCAAATGTTTTCGTTTCATTGTCGAAAATCGAGTCGAAGAAATTATTCCACTTACAATTTGCTCTCGAGGTTCGTTCTTCTTAGGGTAACCGTAAATCGATGTCAACGCAATCATAATGAAATGAAACGAGGAACCCCACACATTTAATATGCACGTACGAAGAAGTCGTATCTTTTGCACAAGTTTCAAGTTACTGTAAACAAATGATGCTCCGACGTCTTACATCAGGCAATTTACTTTTCTTGAAGATGTGCATAAGTTTATCGCAGCATTACTCTCGGTATTTTTTCAGTTCATTGCTCTTCAACACGAGTTGGCATCAGAAGGATACAGGGTGGCTCTACGAGATAATTTACATGTGGATTTTAGGTGATAATATGAAAAAAATTTGCTGGGCGATATTTGCATCAGAGTTGATTCAACTCTTGAGCAGGGGGCGAGCAACCCCTATTAGTTTCAGTAGAGAATGGGGTCGAGTCTTATGCCCTACCTGTAAATATCCCATCCAGTAAATTCATCTGAATACGTTTTCGCGAATTGTTTTCAGTGCATATTCGTTGGAAGGTAAAACGCAATCATACTTTCAAAACACACCGACAAATACCTATTCTTGCGAATCTTTTTTTCTCCCCCAGTTGTCAGATCTATGACGATGTCAAATAGCGATGAAATGATTGTTTTCGACGTTTCAATTAGCAAGGTACGCCTTTTTCCCAGGAACGCAATGGATCAGTATCATTTGCATCCTGACATTCCTGTAATATAGCTGGGCAATATTGCAACTGTATCTTCAGCAACAATTTATCCAGTAATTGCCAGTTGCAGTCTCTCATTATTCTATTTGCTCTTCGAGGTTTAACTTCCCGGCGTCATAATTCATTCGCGCAAAAACCTAAAGGGGTGCCCACATGTAACGACTAGATGTGTTCCCTACAGACTAGATTTAATGGGGATTGATTCGGTTGGTCGATGATAAATTTGAAGGTTTTCTGTTTCACTGTGTTGAGATCGAGATTTTCTCGAAATG
This sequence comes from Aphidecta obliterata, assembly GCA_963966015.1. Classification (NCBI taxonomy): domain Eukaryota; kingdom Metazoa; phylum Arthropoda; class Insecta; order Coleoptera; family Coccinellidae; genus Aphidecta; species Aphidecta obliterata. Next base: position 11,897,314 of record OZ014436.1, read on the forward strand.
TAATGAAATTTCCACAGATTTCGTATAATTCCTCACAATGCAGATTATATTTGAGTAAGATTTATTTAATTCCAATACTTAAAATTAAATCAGTTTCGGTGAAAGCGTAAGTGGCTCGAATCGTGTACTGCCTACTTAAGGATCGGTTCAAACCTCCCTTTGAAATTAGCTACAACAAATGTGGAGTTGTAGCCACGATATTATTTATAGGACCTGCCAGAGATGAGCTGTAGTGCATCCGAAGCTAAGAGCAAATGTAAATAGAAGCTCATTAACTTCTCTTTAACAGTCGCTTTACGCCTACAAAACAGTTGTTAGGAGTATTTAAAGCATCATTTCAAAGCATTTCGTCACTTAGTAGCTCGTAAAAATTATGGGAAATATCCGAGACAAATTTATATTGCTTATTGCTTTTTGTTGGTGAAACGTTAAAATATCCAACTCGATTGAAACGACTAATTTGACTAGCCACATTAATTTACGAACATCCTCTAATTGATTTGTCGGGTATCTGTTCGTGTTTTATGTCTTATTTTAAATCTTGTCGACTGTCTTTTCTAGAGTAGTTGAAAGCGATTATCAATCAAACATTGATCAATATTGGAAAATTGTAGTGGATTCTTATTCATTTAACCACTTAGTGGATATTGAAGATTCAAAAACAATTCTATTATTAAATTTGGATTTGGAAACAATAGAGTTAACAATGAAAATGTATCAGGGAACCATCGAGATTCAGAACATTATTTGTGAAAAAATAAATTATTTCATCGTTGAAAAAATCTGATTAGGAAAACTCACCTGTGTTTCTGTTACGTTCAGTAGTTTGGCCATTTCTGATCTCTCGCTACTGCTCAGGTACTTTTTAAGCTCGAATTGTTTCTCTAATTCAAAAATTTGTCTACCAGTGAACGTTGTCCGAGCCTTCTTCTTCTTGCTCTTGGCATCTGCGTCTTCTGGTGCTGATTCTAGGTGGTTTCCAGTAATGTTGGGTAGCTTCAGGTCCAGTGGTTCTTTTTCCCTCCCCTTTTTCCTCTTTTTACTTGATTCTGAAACAATTTTCCACGCTTCTGAAATATATAACGTTAAGAATTGGATCAAGCTTGATCAACTGATCAATTTCACCTTCTAAAGGAAGTAGATTATATTTCATTCCGAGGAAGCAGAGTGTGTGTGGGGTTATAAAAACTGCAAATATTTTTAAAGAGAGATGGATTCTATTCATTTCAGTATCCCTGCCTCAAGATAGACTGAAACAGGGTATAGACTGCTGTGAAAGTTTGGTTTTCTGTGCTATCACAGGCTAGTTATCGACTTCAAAAAGAATACCTATCTCATATCTGAATTCTGTCAAAAAATAATGAAACCACAAAACCAATAATATCCTGTTTTTCCCACAAAGTGTTGTTCTTCGTTCCCAGAAATGATACCCACTTATATAAACACTTCATGTGGCCACTTTATCGTCATTTCATGGCTTTATTCAGTTTGAAATAATTTATTTTCTTATCAAGAATAATAATTATGATTTCAACCTTTCTCTAGGTTGTTTTCGTGTTGAAAAACATCTTTGTTCATGGGAAATTTCGAAAAGCGAAGGCTACTTGTGATAGGCGTAGACCAAAGGTGAACCCACCATGCTGTAAAAGCTTCTGAAATTGTCCTGCTGATAAGTGATGAAACTCGATGCAGATCATCTGAATAAACACTAGATACATTTTTCATATTTAAAATAGTTTCACGAACATTTTTATTACACCAGCAGACCTAAACCAATGAAGAACTCGAGTCGGAATTGAGTTGATTGCACATTAAATTCGAACGACTAACTAGATGAAACTGCACGTATTTGGCTGTTTTTTGATTTAACTGAACAACCTCTAACATATATTTTTGCTTTCTTGTTCAGATTTTTCTGGGGCAACCTATTAAAAATTCCAGAATGGCGAAGAGCAATTCGATTGTCGACCTGTCCATTACTAGAGTCAGAGAAGTTTATTCATCGCCATTATAATGAATGAATAGATGAGTCGATCTCTATATTGTCGCTAAATAACGTTCACGCTGCATCTAAAGATTTCATTGAATATGAATAATTATCCCAATAAATAATTAATATCAAACGGCGAATGAAGTTATCGTCAATTTTATTGACGGCACACTTACTACTATGTTGTTTATTTTAACCGTAATTCTTGTGATGAATCCAGCACCGTGACCCTGTACAGGTGCCAAGCCAAAATTCACAATATCTATTGAAGGGAAAATTTCAGATTTTGTGGAATGTTTGTATTGAACAAACGCGAAAAATAGCCAATTAACGTAACAAACTTTCCAGATAATTACCAGACTGAGAATACTTTACTATTAAATTGACGTCGCATCAATGCTGGAAATTTCTCACATTTCAGATTATTCATGAACTGAATGTTAGGTGTCCATAAAAATTCCGCTAACGTCAACAACATCAAGAAAAATCTTTTGCCGCTTTTGGTCCATTGTTGACTTTTACCGGAGTTGAGAGAAAACATCGTATCTTAATGATTTCCAAAGAAAACAAGCGGACCATTGCGGCTCTCGAAACAGCACAGTTTCGTTTTAATAGTTCGCAGTACTCCTCCAGTCCTCCAGGGAATTTTCTGTTTTACATTCCGATCCTTTAACGAGCTTGTTATTCCACATTTTACATAGTGTTTAAATCATCTATCCACGAAAAGCTTTATCGATTCCGGTCAAAATTTATGTTGTCACCTACATTTTATTTATAACTCCGGACTGAAAGTCTTCAATGTTGACCAAGAAATCCTAATAAGTTCGATCTTTTCTTGCAAACCCATATTATCCATCATTAGCTATATTTTTTATGTGTGAAGCCATTTTTCTGCGCCTTCGCCTTTTTTCTGCTTCTCGCTTGCTCAAAAATCTCAATAACCCCCTCATTTATAGCTCTATTTTGATTGAACAAATGCCAGTGTTAGATGTTATTTATGTGTGAAGCTGTTTTTTTTTTATTCCTATCTACTTTTTTCATCAAGAATTGTGCTAACTTGCACACAGTTCTTAATGACTTTTTTATCACTCGATTCTGAATTATATGTTATTTATGTGTAAGGCCAGTTTTTCTTGTGCTCGCCAATCAAGATTTGTACTAGCCTGCTCACAATTCTTGATAACTCTTTCATTAATAACTCAATTTCGATAAAAACAAATGCTTGAATTAAGAGTTACTTATGTGTAGAGCCCAGTTTTTTTTTGGCCCTATATATTTTCTCATCGAGAACTGTGCTAACTTGCTCACAATTATTAATAACTCTTCCATTTATAACCCGATTTCGAGAAAATTCCTGAATTATGTCTTTTTTATGTGTGAAGCCAGTGTTTTTTGCGCGTCTGCCTATTTTTTTTATCAAGAATTGTGTTAACTTGTTCAAAACTATTGTGCTAACAATATTGCTCATTTTATTCATCACTCGATTTTGGTGAAGAAAATGTCTGAATTATATGTTATTTATGTGTGAAGCCAGTTTTTTTGTGCGCCCCAACTTTTTTTCATCAAGAATTGTGCTAGTTTGCTCACAATTCCCAATAGCTCCTTCATTCATGACCCGATTTCGATGACACAAATACTTGAATTATGTGTAAAGCATGTTTCTTCTGGCCCTATATATTTTCTCATCTAGAATTGTGCCAACTTGCTCACAATCATTAATAATTTTTTCATTTGTAACTCGACTTCGACAAAATGCCTGAATTATATGTTATTTATGTGTAAAGCCAGTTTTTTTTTGTGCTCCCCAACTTTTTTTGTTATCAAGAATTGTGCTAGTTTGCTCATTTAATTTATTACCTGATTTCGATGACACAAATGCTTGAATTATGTATTATTTATGTGTAAAGCCAGTTTTTTTTGCGCCCATCTATTTTTTGCTAACTTTTGTGCTAACTCGCTAACAATTCTTAATAAATCTTATATTTATCACTTGATTTCGAAAAATGCCTGAATTATGTATTTTTTGTGTGTGAAGCCATTTTTTGCGCGTCTACTTTTTTTTTTTTTCGAGAATTATGCTAAAAATATTTTTCATTTTATTCACTCGATTTTGGTGAAGAAAATGCCTGAATTAAATGATATTTATGTGTAAAGCCAGTTTTTTTTTGCGCCCCACCTTTTTTTTATCAAGAATTGTGCTAGTTTGTTCACAATTCTCAATAACTCTTTCATTTATAACCCAATTTCGATGACAGAAATGCTTGAATTATGTGTTATTTATGTGTGAAGTTTTAGTTTGCGCCTTTCTATTTTTTATTATCAAGAATTGTGTTAACTTGTCCACAATTTTTAATCACTTTTTTATTTATCTCTCTGATATCAGAATTGTGTATTATTTATATGTGAAGCCAAGTTTTTGGTGTGCGCCTACCATTTTTTTTTACCAAGAACTAGTTGGGTCGAAATTCTTAGTGACTCTTTAATTTAAAACTCAATTGAGATTAAACAAAAGCTGTATCAAATGATATTTATGTGTAAAGTCACTTTTCTGTGCTAGCTTTCTTGGTACGATTCTGTATCTTTGTCATTATGCTGTCCAGAAAAACATCTAGTGGATCAATGTTTTGATCATTTGTTGACAAATTTTTATTTTTTACATGAGAATATAAAAATTGAATATTTGAAAGCAACTGTATATCCAAAATATATTGGATTATCGGGAAATTTTACTATGAATATTTTAAACGAGAATTCGACTGCCTCCACTTAATATAGCATGCACCCTCTCAAGAAATAACTAATAACATTTGATTTTTGATTGCTGCACAGTGTAGACCAAAGTTTTTTCATATCAACACTGGGCTCATTATAATTGGAAATGAAATTATAGGAAATAAACATCAAAAACTGTAGCTGCGATGTTTTCCAAACTTGAAAATCATACAACGGTTTGAATTGCTAGAAAATAATTCAAAAAATCTAACATTCGAGGAAGGATTGCCTTGTTCCGCTTTTGCACAAAAATTTTGATGAATTCGAGGGGAGGCAATTATATTAAAATAAAAGTGTTGAAGGGGGGTTTGATTTGTGTCGTTGAAATTTTGGTGATTGAAAAGGAATAACGCGTAGATCCAGATGTCGATTGATGGGTTGTTGGATTCTTACCTTTTGAAACTTTCGTCTTCACTTTGGCGCTACTTCGAATGGATAAATTAAGAGGTTCATTAATGTCCGTAACATTTGATTGTACTTTCGCAAAATTGTCTTCTGAAACTCCCGATAGGCACATATTTTCCATTTCCGCATCACCCGAATCTAAAGACTTGCTACCCTGTATACCGAGAATGTTTTCAATGTAATGCGGGGTAGGTTTTGATGTCAGTCTTCTGTAAACGTGCTCGTGCCAAGTGAATGTCATTATCGCATTGTTGTCTTCCTTTCTGTCCTCGGAAGAATCATTTTTGACACTGACACTTTCACTGTCTGTTTTTGGAGAAAGGGGATGGAAGTTCGCGTTGAAAGGTTGGGATAAGTCGTTCTGGGGAGACAACTTGGCACTCTCTCGTTCCTCAGAGAACATTTCAGTATTTCATGGGCAAGAATCACTTCCGCGTTTCAGGATGGTCGAAGCGGCATGCAAATCGACGGTATTGTTGTTTTATGGGAAAAACCGCGTGTCTGGCTCGTGTCTATTCCGAAGGCTGACGACCGGTAACGAACGCGTGCTCCTCTCGCAGGACCACGCGTACAAATGGACGTTCTACGCCATGTTAAACGCAGGACGCGGCGAAAGCTCTAAACGCTCAACTCGAATATGGTCCACCGAACGAAAGCTCAACGATCCTGCAAACAATACTGAAACTATACTGAAACTTGCGACGACGGTTCCGAGCGTAACGCGGCTCCCTACATATCTGACCCGTTCGAAGCAGCGTCGCGACGCACCGTTCCATTCATCCAAGGCGGCAGGGACAATATTCCTAGAAGAATTATTTATTGCCGGATAATCTGCCACCAATGGTTCTTGGAAATCCTCATCGCTAATTGGTTATTAATATATTCTTATGAATAACAATTTTTCAGCGCTCGTTCTACATACACGAGGGCTATATCATTTCTTCACGATGTCTCTATTTCTCGAATTTTGAGCCGAAAATGGTCTCAATCGACAAGGTTCGACTCACTGATGAAGAATCCGTCGAAAAATTTATGTCTGTCCGTCCAGCCGTATACACGATAACTCTCAAACAGAACGACCCAGAAACTTGTAATTTTCAGGGTAGGTTCGAATCTGACATGCCGCGGTTGAGTTCGTTATCGGGCAAAATTCGACCAGGGGTTCCGTAAATATGGCCGTTCGAAATTTTGTTCCCCTGATTTCTCCGAAACTACTGATTAGATCGAGATGAAATTTTGCACTCAGATGGAGAATGACGTGTTCAAGCTACATGCGAAATTGTCCAGATCGCATGACCAGAACCATAGAAAGTTATTACTTTCGAACAGAAAGGCCTTGGGACTCGACATTTTCAGGTTAGATTTGGACGTTTATCAATGAGCAAAATTAGACTAGAGGTTCCGTGAATATGGCCGTTCAGAATATTTTTCTCCTGATGATTCCGAAACTACTGATTGGATTGGAATTGAATTTTGCACAAAGATGAAGAATAATGTATTCAAACTACGTGCGACATTTTGTCCAGATCGCATTACCAAAACCATAGATACCGTAGAAAATTGGTCACCCTGAAGCACTGGAGTTTCGTCTGAGTTCGAATTTTTTTCTGTCAGCTGTCAAAAATTTCTTTAATTGGTTTCTTAAAGTGGAAAATGCGAATCTACCTACAAAGTGGATGAACGAGCGCTCAAAAGCTCCTGAATTCACAGCAGTGCTTTTTAAATTTTTTTTTAATTATCGACAAGAGCACCCCCAAAATTTAAAGTGCCAGTCAAGATTGATCCACGTAATATTCAATTCTTTCTCTTCGGTGCCTAGTAAACTTTTCCAGTTGATATCAACTCTTTTTTCAGTTATGCACCAAGCGCTTTTTTCAAATTATACCAAAAAATGTCTCAATTTTTTTATACTTTCTGAAAGCGTTTATTAATATACAAAAATATTTCTTTTCAAACTTATATATTCATAAAAAGTTCTCATGAAAATTGTACTGTATATTGAAATGATAGTGATTCTTATAGTGAATGACCATTATTTCCATAAAAGTCCTAAAATACTTTTTGAGTTTTTTAGGAATACTCTCTGAACCTCTTATATACAGGGTATTTCCAAAAGTGTGGCTTTTGAGCGCTCGTAATACTTACACGAGGGCTATATCATTTCGTCACGATGTCTGTATTTTTCGAATTTTGAGCCGAAAATGGTCTCAATCGACTATGTTCGACTCACTGATGACGAATCCGTCAGAAAATTCTAGTCTGTCCGTCCGGCCGTCCGTCCGTAAGCACGATAACTCTCGAACGGAACAACCTAGAGACTTGAAATTTTCAGTGTAGGTTCAGATCCCAAATGCCTCGGTTAAGTTCGTTAATGGGCAGAATTCCACCAGGGGTTCCGTAAATATGGCCGTTCAAAATTTTGTTCTTCTGATTACTTCGAAACTACAGATTCGATCGAGATGAAACTTTGCACTCGAATGGAGAATGAGGTGTTTAAGTTACATGTGAAATTTTGTCCAGATCGCATCACCAGAACCATAGAAACCATAGAAAATTGTAACTTTTGAACGGAAACGCCTAGGGACTTGAAATTTTCAGGATAGGTGAGGTTCTGGAATGTCGTGATGACGTTCATCTATGAGCAAAATTATTTTAGGGGTTCCGTGAATATGGTCGTTTGAAATTTAGTTTTCTTGATAATTTCAAAACTACCGATTCGATCGTCACGAAATTTTGTATTTAAATGGAGAATCGTATATTCAAGCTACATTTCTCCAGATCACATGATCAGAACCATAGAAACCATAGAAAATCATAACTTTCGAACGGAAAGGCCTAGAGACTTGAAATTTTCAGGATAGGTGTGGATCTGAAATGTCGCGTTCACGTTTAACAATGAGCAGAATTATACTAGGGGTTCCGTAAATACGGTCGTTTGAAATTTTGTTTTCTCGATAATTTCGAAACTACGGATTCGATCGAGATGAAATTTTGTATTTCAATCGAGAATGATAAGAATAATATATTGAAGCAATATTTTGTCCAGATCGCATGACCAGAACCATAGAAACCATAGAAAATTGTAACTTCTGAACGGAAAGGCCTAGGAACTTGAAATTTTCAGGGTGGGTTTGGATCGCGAATATCGCAGTCACGTTCATCAATTAGCAAAATTAGACTAGAGGTTCTGTAAATATGGCCGTTCAAATTATTTTTATCCTGCTAGTTTCGAATCTACTGATCGGATTGGAATGAAACCTAGCAGAGAAATAATGTTTTCAAACTACGTGCAAAATTTTGTCCAGATCGCATCACCAAGACCATAGATACCGAAGAAAATTCTAGCGAATTATCGAAAAAAAATTGATCAGCTGAAGCACTGACATGAAGTCTGGAGTTTCGCCTAACTTTCAGAATTTTTTTGACAGCTGTCGAAAATTCCTTCAATTGATTTCTAAAACTGGAAAATGCGAATCTACCTACAAGGTGCATGTACGAGCGCTCAAAAGCTCCTGCCTTCACGGCAGTGCTTTTTGTAATTTTTTTTGACAAGCAATAGAACTCATCAAAATAATTCATCCGCGAATCTGGGCAATTCCCCGCCCGGATCTGACTTAGGTTCGTAGTGGAACGTAACCCCCTAACTATTAACTATTAGGTTCGTATTGAGATCTAAATGTTCTTATTATCAGCGGTCTGAGAGGTCATTATACCGGAAATCATCGGAGAGAGCTTATGATTTTGGTGAGTTTTCCGAATTTCTCAAAGTTGGTGAAAAATACCGCACGTTCATTCAAATATTGAACTTGAACTTAATATGATTTTAATTTATAGTGAATCCAAACATAATGCTAGTGCGGCGTGCCGATTGTAGAGAAGAAAAAATCCGTTTTTTATACATTTTTGAAGCTTGGATTAATATAAAAAAAATTCTTCTTTCATTTAGAATAATTTCATGAATCATAAAAATTCTTCGGCCGAATGAAAGTTTCCCTTCTCAAAATTAATCCATTTTCTCCCATTTTTGAGCGCTCGTACTACTTACACGAGGGCTATATCATTTCGTCACGATGTCTGTATTTTTAGAATTTCGAGCCGAAAATGGTCTCAATCGACAGAGTTCGACTAACTGATGATGAATTCGTCGAAAAATTCGAGTCTGTCCGTCTGGCCGGCCGTATACACGATAACTTTCGAATGAAACGACCTAGAAACTTGAAATTTTCAGGGTAGGTTCGAATCTCGAATGCCGCGGTTGAGTTCGTTATTGGGCGAAATTCGACCAGGGCTTCCGTAAATATGGCCGTTCGAAATTTCGTTCTCCTAATGACTTCGAAACTACAGATTCGATCGAGATGAAATTTTGCACTCAAACGGAGAATGAGGTGTTCAAGCTATATGCAGAATTTTGTCCAGAGCGCATGACCAGAACCACAGAAAATTATAACTTTCGAACGGAAAGACCTAGGGGTGTGGATCTCGAATGCAGTGGTCATATATATTATTATTATTATGGTCGTTTGAAATTTAGTTTTCTTGATAATTTCGAAACTACGGATTCGATCGAGATGAAATTTTGTATTTTAATCGAGAATGATAAGAATAATATATTAAAGCAATATTTTGTCCAGATCGCATGACCAGAACCATAGAAACCATAGAAAATTGTAACTTCTGAACGGAAAGGCCTAGGAACTTGAAATTTTCAGGGTGGGTTTGGATCGCGAATATCGCAGTCACGTTCATCAATTAGCAAAATTAGACTAGAGGTTCTGTAAATATGGCCGTTCAAATTATTTTTATCCTGCTAGTTTCGAATCTACTGATCGGATTGGAATGAAACCTAGCAGAGAAATAATGTTTTCAAACTACGTGCAAAATTTTGTCCAGATCGCATCACCAAGACCATAGATACCGAAGAAAATTCTAGCGAATTATCGAAAAAAAATTGATCAGCTGAAGCACTGACATGAAGTCTGGAGTTTCGCCTAACTTTCAGAATTTTTTTGACAGCTGTCGAAAATTCCTTCAATTGATTTCTAAAACTGGAAAATGCGAATCTACCTACAAGGTGCATGTACGAGCGCTCAAAAGCTCCTGCCTTCACGGCAGTGCTTTTTGTAATTTTTTTTGACAAGCAATAGAACTCATCAAAATAATTCATCCGCGAATCTGGGCAATTCCCCGCCCGGATCTGACTTAGGTTCGTAGTGGAACGTAACCCCCTAACTATTAACTATTAGGTTCGTATTGAGATCTAAATGTTCTTATTATCAGCGGTCTGAGAGGTCATTATACCGGAAATCATCGGAGAGAGCTTATGATTTTGGTGAGTTTTCCGAATTTCTCAAAGTTGGTGAAAAATACCACACGTTCATTCAAATATTGAACTTGAACTTAATATGATTTTAATTTATAGTGAATCCAAACATAATGCTAGTGCGGCGTGCCGATTGTAGAGAAGAAAAATTCCGTTTTTTATACATTTTTGAAGCTTGGATTAATATAAAAAAAATTCTTCTCTCATTTAGAATAATTTCATGAATCATAAAAATTCTTCGGCCGAATGAAAGTTTCCCTTCTCAAAATTAATCCATTTTCTCCCATTTTTGAGCGCTCGTACTACTTACACGAGGGCTATATCATTTCGTCACGATGTCTGTATTTTTAGAATTTCGAGCCGAAAATGGTCTCAATCGACAGAGTTCGACTAACTGATGATGAATTCGTCGAAAAATTCGAGTCTGTCCGTCTGGCCGGCCGTATACACGATAACTTTCGAATGAAACGACCTAGAAACTTGAAATTTTCAGGGTAGGTTCGAATCTCGAATGCCGCGGTTGAGTTCGTTATTGGGCGAAATTCGACCAGGGCTTCCGTAAATATGGCCGTTCGAAATTTCGTTCTCCTAATGACTTCGAAACTACAGATTCGATCGAGATGAAATTTTGCACTCAAACGGAGAATGAGGTGTTCAAGCTATATGCAGAATTTTGTCCAGAGCGCATGACCAGAATCACAGAAAATTATAACTTTCGAACGGAAAGACCTAGCGGTGTGGATCTCGAATGCAGTGGTCATATATATTATTATTCTTATGGTCGTTTGAAATTTAGTTTTCTTGATAATTTCGAAACTACGGATTCGATCGTGATAAAATTTTGTATTTTAATGGAGAATGATATATTAAAGCTACATTTTGTTAAGATCGCATGACCAGAACCATAGAAACCATAGAAAATTATAACTTTCGAAGGGAAAGGCCTAGGGACTTGAAATTTTCAGGATAGGTGTGGATCGCGAATGTCGCGCTCCAGGTTATCAATGAGCAAATTTAGACTAGGGGTTCCGTAAATATGGCTGTTAAAAAAAAATTTTCCCTGATAATTTCGAAACTACTGATTGGATTGGAATGAAATTTTGCACATAGATGAAGAATAATGTATTCAAACTACGTTCTTGTCCAGATCGCTTTACCAAGACCATAGATACCGTAGAGAATTCTAGCGAATCATCGAAGAAAAAAGTGCTCACTTGAAATTTTTTTGTCAGTTGTTAAAAATTGTTTCAATTGGTTTTTAAAACTAGAAAATGCAATTCCCCATACTTCTTGAGAGCATCAATTAATTAGTGTACGGAATAACGAGTTTACCCCTTTCAACTCAAAAAATTTGGAGATACTTTCCTTCTTTGCCCCCCATAAATCCAGCCTCGACCTCAATTTATCCATTTTTCATCGGAAATCCATTCTGTCTACTGGGGTTCTTAAAGGAAGCAACATCTCCGAGAATCTTCTTGAATTACTTCTGGAAAAAAACCCTGGTAAAACCGAAGATTGTATGGTCGCCTTTAAGTGAGCGCCGTCGGGGCGCACCGGTCCTGCACGCAATAAAATTTCCCGATAATGTAACTTTATTGGCTCCAAATTTCATTGAACAATTGACAAATTGACTCATCCCTTCATCGTTATCGTTCCCGCAGGAGGCTCGTTACGCTAACGGCCGCTGGAGTTGTAAGTGAATCGTTTAAGCGCACAATTGATCAGCGCGCAAGCACTCATGCCTCCTCTGCTATCAAATGGACCTTCCCTAATACGCTACCTACAGTAATTGCCAGAGCTTTACCTCTGATTCCTGCAAAATGCTTTCCATAGCAATACAAGTCCTGTTAATCTCTTTGGGGGCCTTCAAAGGACTCCGCGCTTTCAATGGCGAATTGTGATTGTAAACGACGGTTCTAGATGTGTTTATTTCCGCAGCAAGTTTGTGTATGCACACACACTGAATTCACACATTAGGGTAAATGGAAAATTGTCAGCTTTGCCTTTCACTTTGGGAGCAATTCAGTTTATGCGCGCCATCAAGATTCACTCTGGTCTGTTTCAACCCCACACAGGAAAAAACAGTTTTCGAACTGCCATAAATGAATTGGTTATTGAAGTTCATTGTTATCATTTCAATATAAAATATTGAAACTGAATGATGAAACAAGAAAAATGTACATTTATTTTCAAATAATCAATTATGACACTTATAGTTAGGTTTTAATTAACAAAGACGTCTCACTTCATTTGCCTAGATTCAAACAGTTCCTGGCTCTTCGTTATTCGAGCTTCAACAAGCTTACTTGAGCTATCGTTTCGATAAAATTATTATGTCTTCTATAAATATAATAAATATTTTTTTTCCTTCTGAAATATTCACAACTTTTCACGGGTATTTTCCCTTATCCAGTTCATATACCCTGTAACTCTTGTGTAAACACCTGGATATCCTGGTTCGCCACATTTATTTCCGAACGAAACTACTCCAACTTGGATCCAGCGCGTATCCCAGAATGCCATCAGAGGTCCTCCTGAATCACCCTGCAAATAAACCATTCGGAAATGGGGTTCAAAATAATACACACAAAAATTCATATCATACCTGGCAGGCATCGGTGCCCCCTTCTGAATATCCAGCACATATGAAATTCGACGTGATAGGCTGAAAGTACGCCTCGTTACAATCCTCATTCCTCCAGACGGGAAGCACTGCCTGCCTCTGGACGGTACTCTCTTTGCCGCCGTAAAAAGTCGTACCCCAACCTACGACGGTCGTTCTTTTTCCGGCGAAACTCTCCCTCCTCAAATCGGGAGGAGGTAGACAGATAGGTATCACATACTTGGACTTCCTCGCCGGTCGATCCAGAAGAAGAATGGCTATGTCGTTGTAAAAACCGACTCTGCTGAATTGTGGATGCACCCTAACATCGGTCACTTTGAAAGTCACTGGGGATGATGGTTCGTCGTTCCTTTTTAAATCTATGTCGCCCAGCCTGACAGTGAACTGCTTCGCAGCGAATCTGCACACATAATGCGAGTGTTATGATCTACATTATATTTGAGCATTTATTTTACTCACGGTCTGAGTCTTGAATCTCTGGTACAATGGGCGGCAGTTAGGACATGTCTTGCGGTAATGAGGGAGCCTCCGCACCAGAATTCAGTTCTTCTGGAGCCGTGGAGGAATATAGCCGCCATCCAGGGCCATCGTCCCGGAAGGGCTTCTTCGCCACCTACCACCCTGAATTTCGCCGACTCTGGTTGACCACACTCTACGAATTTGTAATTTATGACATTGAGAATTGATGCTTTCGAAATCTGAAGATATTTTTATTATCATGAAAGCGTATTCAAGCATGTAAAACTGGATCAGAAAATGAAATGTGGTTTTCTATTATCTGTAAATGATGATTAATAGGAAAATACTTCATGCTTTCTGCTCTCACGTTTTTCCTCGAGGAATAGTCGAGGCTGAATGAAATCGAATTTCACTTCAGTTCCAACTGCTCGAGTATCCAACATTTTCCCGAGGTATTTCGGAAAATTCAACCAATTTTACTAATGAAAACCTACGATATTCACAATCAGAAGCTCTCAATTATCACAATGAAAGTGGAAGTTGGTGAAAGTAGCCATGAATTTCTGGAAAGGGTTAATCGTGCATGAAATGAATTGCACGAGTTATGTTCCTTCCATTCACCGTTTACTACCAATACAAGATAAGGATTTCAAAGTGTTTGAGAATTGTTGAAAAAATTCAAAATAAAACATTTTATCACACTAAGAATCGTGAAATATACGAGGTGTTCCATTTCAGACGAGCCACCCCGTATATTCCTTATTCCATAGTGGTTGGAAAAATTTCCCGAAACACGTCGAATGATTTGTTTGGGGGACATCTTTTGAGGCTTGAACGAGCAACCCTCTGAGAGGGGGCGCTTCAAGCCCTCAAAATTGAATAGTGGAGAGGGGTTGTGTGAAACATCATTTGAAAGGTCTTGGAAGCCTCTTCACAACGGTTTATGAAGAACGTAAATTTGATGAACCGTTCTCGCTAAAATTCAATTCATTAGCTCAAATGAGCCACCTTGAATATTTTGGTTATTTTTACAATGACCATTACCATTTTTATTGAGCCCTTTTTACAAACTTGAAAAAATTAAATTGCAATTTTTTCTCAAGTAATAAGAAAAATTCTCTCAAACTATAAATAAAAAAAAGTCAAAACATTTCCTTATGTTGCCTTCAATTTTTGTTCTTAGAAGGTATTTATCTGGTTATAATATGTTTCTTCGATCATTTGTATTATTTTATGGAAGTCAATGGAGACCAATTTGAACATTTGATTTAAAATAACGAAAAGCACTGCCGTGAATGCAGGAGCTTTTGAGCGCTCGTACATGCACCTTGTAGGTAGATTCGCATTTTCCAGTTTTGGAAAACAATTGAGGAAATTTTTGACAGCTGTCAAACAAATTTTCAAACTAAGGCGAAAATCCAGACTTCATGTCAGCGCTTCAGGTGACCAATTTCCTTTTCGATAATTCGCTAGAATTCTCTATGGTATGTATGGTCTCGGTAATGCGATCTGGACAAAATTTCCCACGTAGTTTGAATATATTATTCTTCATCTATGTGCGAAATTTCATTCCAATCCAATGATGAGTTTCGAAATGATCAGAAAAAAAATAGTTTTGAACAGCTATATTTACGGAACCCCTAGTCTAATTTTGCTCATTGATGAACGTTATCGCGAAATTCGCGATCCGAACCTATCCTGAAAATTTCAAGTCCCTAGGCCTTTCCGTTCGAAAGTTGTGATTTTCTATGGTCTCTATGGTCCTGATCATGCGATCTGGAAAAAATGTAGCTCGAATATATCATTCCCAAATTACATACAAAATTCATCACGATCAAATCCATAGTTTTGAAATTATGAAGAAAACTGAATTTCAAACGGCCATATTTACGGAACCCCTAGTCTAATTTTGCTCATTGATGAACGTGACCGCGACATTCGAGATCCACACCTATCCTGAAAATTTCATGTCCCTAGGCCTTTCTATTACAAAGTTATAATTTTCTATGGTTTCTATGGTTCTGGTCATGCTAGCTGAACAAAATTTTGCATGTAGTTGGAGCACGCAATTCTCCATCTGAGTGCAAAATTACACCTTGATCGAATTGGTAGTTAATCAGAAAAACAAAATTTCGAGCGGCCATATTTACGGAATCCCTCGGCGAATTTAACGAATAACGAACTTAACCGCGGCATTCGAGATTCGAACCTACCCTGAACATTTCAAGTTTCTAAGACATTTCGTTCGAGAGTTATCGTGTATACGGACGGACGGACGGACAGACTCGAATTTTCCGACGGATTCGTCATCAGTGAGTCGAACATAGTCGATTGAGACCATTTTCGGCTCAAAATTCGAAAAATACAGACATCGTGACGAAATGATATAGCCCTCGTATATGTAAATACGAGCGCTCAAAAACGCAGATTTAATTTTTTTGATTGTAAGCATGATTTTTTTCAAGAATGTGATTTTTTTTAAGATTTTTTGATTTTGTAAAAAGGGCTTAATAAAAATGGGCTTGCATGTGAATTGTGAAAATAACCAAAATATTCAAGGTGGCTCATTTGAGCTAATTAATTGATTTTTACTCGTTCATCCACCTTGTAGGTAGATTCGCATTTTCCTGTTTTAGAAACCGACTGAAGAAATTCTTGAGACATTCCAGACTTCACGTCAGTGCTAGAATTTTCTACGGTACGGTTTTGGTAATGCGATCTGGACAAAATTGCACAAGTAGTTTGAAAACATTATTCTTCATCTATGTGCAAAACTGCATTCCAATTCAATTAGTTGTTTCGAAATTATCAGAAAAAAAAAATTTCAAACGACCATATTTACGGAACCCCTAGTCTAATTTTGCTCATTAATGAACGTGACCAAGACCTTCGAGATCCACACCTATCCTGGAAATTTCGTTCGAAAGTTATGATTTTCTATGGTTTCTATAGTTCTGGTCATGCGATCTGGAAAAACTGTAGCTTGAATATATCATTCTCCATTAGAATACAAAATTTCGTCACGATCGAATCCGTAGATTTGAAATGATCAAGAAAACTAAATTTTAAACGACCATATTAACAAAACCCCTAGTCTAAATTTGCTCATTGATGGACGGGACCAAGACATTCGAGATTCACACCTATCCTGGAAATTTGAAGTCCCTATGCCTTTCCGTATGAAAGTCATAATTTTCTACGTTTCTATGGTTCTGGTCATGCGAGCTGAACAAAATTTGTCATGTAACTTGAACACGTCATTTTCCATTCGAGTGGAAAATTTGCTCTCGATCGAATCAGTAGTTTCTGAGTAATCAGGCGAACACAATTTCGAACGGCCATATTCACAGAACCCCTGGTGGAATTATGCCCATTAACGAACTTAACTGTGGCATTCGGAAATTGAACCCACACCTAAAATTTCAAGTCTCTTGGTCGTTCCGTTCGAGAGTTATCGTGTATACGGACGGCCGGACGGACAGACTTAAATTTTTCGATGGATTCGTCATCAGTGAGTCGAACCTTGGCGATTGAGACCATTTTTTGCAAAAAATTCGAAAAATACAGACATCGTGACGAAATGATACAACCCTCATGTAAGTAGAACGAGCGCTCAAAAATTATTTCTCTTGAAAAGCAACTACATGTGGCATTTTTGACGCTTACAATTGAAGGATCGAATTCTTGAGCTAGAAGGACCGATGCCGGATAGCAACTGATTTTGTGCCCAGGGATCTGGATAAAGCAAACGGGATGATGTGGAAATAAAAATCTTCGTTTTGGATTCTTCATGATGCGCAAAGGATGGGAGTTCATTTTCTATCCAACCCTGTACAGGAAGAAATGTATCGTTCTAACTCACCACCAGTATCCACATAATTCGATCCAATTTGCGGCACATCCGGTAATACGGGGGCTGGATTCGGTCTAATGGGATAGCTTGGTATGTTAATCGGCGGTTTTGTCGATGGAACGGTAGTCAGTTTGACCGGCCTCGCAGTCGTCGGGGCCGCCGTTATGGGTATTCGAGTTGTTGATGTATAGGAAGATGCCACAGGTTGTAGTTTGGTACCTTGGATTACAGGGCAGCAGACTCCGGGAACGAAGAGGCTCTTGAAACAAATGGATTGTCTGAGGGTTCCCAGATTGAGCAGAAGCTGTGGACAGTCGCTCAGATCTTTGCAAGACCTGGAAAAATTGTGGAAAAAATCATACCCCATACATGAATAAGAAAATTGGCACTTACCCAGACGTCCCTCCAGGTGTAGTGCAGACACTTGTCTTGTCTCCGTCTTCTTTGTCGTCGTCTCTGTCCTTTATTTTCTCATCTTTGGTGTCGATGACAGCCGGTAGAGCCTCTCTTACATATGGTGCAATGGTGTCTGTCACATTTCTCCCCAGGAAATTTTTACTGATGGTGTATATGGCACTTGGTACTTCGTTCGATATTTTGGCACTGTTGTCTTCTCCTATCGTCATATTCACTATGTACCTCCCAACAGTATTTATGGCTCCTAGGGTTTCCGTTATTTTATACAAAGTGTCGGGGCCAAAATGTCTCTTCGTTTCCACATTTTGTGGTGTCTCGTGTCTACGCGAGATGACGTGTCTTGGTTCGTAAACGTCAACCCAATGCCTTTGTTGGGGGGCATCGTTCTGATGCCAGGGCTGACGGTATTCCAAGAAATCTTGATAAGTTTCTTCGAGCGAAAAATGACAGAACCAGCCAAGAATCAATATTATCTCTAGAACAAAGGGGATACTCTTATACATGGTGTTTTCAAAGGTGAGGCTCTTTTATTCCGGATCTGACGGTACTTATTGAGATCTAAATATGTTCACGGAAAATCATCTGACAGAGCGTATGACTTTTCCGAATTTCGTAATGTGTTTCCAAATAGGTGGAAAGGAGGTGGTGGGTCGATTTCTTGGCCTGCACGCTCCTTGGATCTCAACGCTTGTGATTTCTCCTTTTGGGGTCATTTGAAAACATTAGTGTACAGTAACGGTGAGGTGAATAGTGTTGAAGAACTTAGACAACGCATTGAAAATGCTTGAGACATTATTCGTGAGCAAACTGATGTGAGAGACTGAGAGTTGCTGCATGTAATAATTCGTTATAACGCCGGGCAAGACTTTGTGCACATCAAACGACCGTTTCGAACAATTTCTGTAAACAATTTGGATAATTTTTGAAGGACCTTTTCAATCAGTAATTTTTCCTCTCCTTAGTTTGAACTTTAAGAATTACACCGTTATGGAATAATCTCCAGAAGGAATAATTTCTTCCCAGTTCGTCGGATATGATGGCACACTCCGGCACATTCGATCAACGAAGGTCGAGTTGCTTGGAACGGGGTGCCACAAGCAGACATCGACCATCTCATTTTGGCGATGCCGTTTTATTGCCGAAAAACCGAGTGGAAGAAATTATTCATTCTAAAGATTATTGATATAAAACTTATTTTTTCAATGAGCGCATCGAGTTACGTCACAAAATGTTATTACTACTCCAGGAGAAAGTGAATTTACTCACAAATGAGATTAACGTGTTTTCCAATTGGATTATATTGTTTCTCCATTGAGTGATAGAGCTTTCGATTCGGTACGGGAAAAGCCAATCGCGAAATAATTGGTGGCGAATCCGATTCAGGATCCTCGAATAAGTTATTGATCTCGGAAGGTACAGGAATATAATTACAGAGACCGATCGACCTTGCGTGACGAATCTTCGAATTTTTTCGTGTCCTAGAGAGCCGATGGTGACTAAAACCAATTAAATAAAGCTGATAAATCACGTCTTACGAAAAACGGGGATCTCCGATTACATCAAAACGGATATGTTGAGAGAGTTGGCCGGTGAAAGTGAACGCGACTTTGACATTGTTATGATGGCAATGGGTGTCTACTGTCCCACGCCTCAGGCTTGTGCATCAATTGCGTCTGGATACCAAGAAACCACTGGAAGGATTTTTCACAAAACCATCGCTTATGGCATTATTGAATAATATAACATGACAATTGCGAAATTGAAACTAATATATTTGCGTTTCAACATGTTTCTTGGAAAATACGCACTTGAGGACAAACCATTCTATGTTGAAATCAAAATAACATCGAATTGATTAAAATGTATTTATATGAAATATTTCATCAAGAATGCAACGCCTACAAGGTAACATAACAATATTTTTCAAAGCATAAGTGGTATACTCAGTGTTCAAATTTTTGTATTCTGGCTCTCCTAGGTGTTTGTGAGACCCCTAGGAAGCTCAGTGACTGAGATCCAGTCCTATATAAGCTTTGTCACTGTGTCCTTACGCCACCTGAGGCACAACACGAAAAGTTCTTCCATGATCGGATTCTTCATTTCCTACTGTGAAATACCCGTTTAATTTCAAATTTATTCAATAAATATACTAAAACTGAAATCTTGAGATGATATTAACAGACTTACCCGAGTTACTAATTGAAAATTATTGAAACTCGGCCTATATACATTATCAATATAATGAGATTCAATGGATACAATTCCCACAAAACAACATTTAATAATTGTTTTCCTCTTGCAAAACTAGAAGCCACAGTGTGGTTACACATAAGTTGAATATTGTTTTGCGGGAATTGTATTCATTGAAGATACTTTATTATATTGATAACAGAGTAACCACTATGTTTTATACTAACCGACAAAAGGAAATTTTCAACTTTCAATCTTTTCCATATTGTGCAAATTATTCCTCAAAAATTGAACAAACAATTCCGTGCAACAAAATAATTATCCTCAGTGTACCGGAATCAAATCCCATTTTTTTTGGAGTAAAAGTCATACATCTCGGTAGAATTTCAAAAGGGACAGGATTCGAAAATGTCTGCATCCATTCTCTCAAGTGTCGAACTTACCGCCAAACGTAATCCGAATTATCCTACTCGAGTGCATAATAGCAAACCACACTCAGCACAACATTCGTGAACATTTACTGTATTCAAACTATGACCTGAATCCACTATGTCTTGAAGAAAGTGATGCCCATATAACCTTTCTTGAATTTCTCCCACTAGCAAGTCGGTTTTTACTTTCATTGAGAGATAGGTTCGTTCAGTTCAATCGGTTCACGAATCCGTATACGTAATCTTGGTCTCGTATCCTTCTTGAAGGAAAAAATTTTAGGCTACATTTTCGTAATGTAAACAATCCTACTCGTTTATTAATTTCGTCAATGCCATTCATCCCACTTTCTTTACCAAGAAATACTGAAGAATCCCAATTTGTAATGTTCTGGAGAATCTTATACTGCCTCCTTTAAATTCAAATATCAACAATATTTGTCATTTATGGTTCAGCATAATACACTGAGTGACATCAGAGGAGTTACCTCCAGAAGGTATCATTTCTTCCACTAGTTTCTGTGGCATCATAATGACCATATTTATAGCCTGCTATGGTAACAAAGTCAAAGAAATGTATTCGCGAAAATTACATCTCCTTTTTGTGAAGAAATTGGTTGGTGAAGCAGACTAGTCAGATATCTTCAGTTATGCACCTCCGCCTACTGGTATTGAGCGTAGAAAATTGCCTCAGAATTATCCCCCATGTTAGCGACTATGACATAGGTAAAATTGTTGCCTATCGAGATGTTGGTTTATCCTATCACGAAATCGGCAGCCGTGTTAATTGTAATGTTTTGCCGTGGCCACCACGTTTTCCGGATTTGAATGCCATACGAATGAATTTGGGTTTTATTATATGACTATACCAAAAGCAGAGGTGTATTTAATAAGCACTGTGCTAACTGCTAGCCGATGTTATTGGTTTATTATTTTCAATTATAACTTTTGGAATCGCTGGACACATTTCGGTTGATATATACAAAAAAACAAATTTTATTATTCCCATGTTACTCAGTTTTCTTTATCTCGTAAATATAGAACAAAAAAATTTCAACTCATTCACAAGAAAGCCAAAATCGACGAAGAAAGGATTGATCTTGAAAATAAGAATTTCACAACACGGGAACTTTAGGGAGTAGAGCTTCATAAAACAAATCATTCCATTCATTTTTTTTCAGATTTCATCTCTCGATTTTTTTGAGCGCTCGTTCTACTCACACGAGGACTATATCATATCGTCACGATGTATGTATTTTTTCGAATTTTGAGCCGAAAATGGTCTCAATCCACAAGGTTCGACTCACTGATGACGAATCCGTCGGAAATTTCGAGTCTGTCCGTCCGTCAGCACGATAACTCTCGAACGGAACAACCTAGAGACTTGAAATTTTCAGTGTGGGTTCAGTTCTCGAATGACTCGGTTGAGTTCGTTAATGGGCCAAATTCCACCAGGGGTTCCGAAAATATGGCCATTCAAAGTTTTGTTCCCCTGATTACTTGAAAACTACAGATTTGATTGTGATGAAATTTTGCACTCAAATGGAGAATGAGGTGTTCAATCTACATGTGAAATTTTGTCCAGATCGCATGACCAGAACCATAGAAAATTGTAACTTTTGAACGGAAACGCCTAGGGACTTGTAATTTTCAGGATAGGTGTGGATCTCGAATGTCGTGATCACGTTCATCTATGAGCAAAATTATACTAGGGGTTCCGTGAATATGGTCGTTTGAAATTAAGTTTTCTTGATAATTTCAAAACTACAGATTCGATCGTGACGAAATTTTGTATACTAATGGAGAATGATATATTCAAGCTACATTTCTCCAGATCACATGACCAGAACCATAGAAAATCATAACTTTCGAACGGAAAGGCCTAGGGACTTGAAATTTTCAAGATAGGTGTGGATCTGAAATGTCGCGTTCACGTTTATCAATGAGCAGAATTATACTAGGGGTTCCGTAAATACGATCGTTTGAAATTTTGGTTTCTCGATAATTTCGATACTACGGACTCGATCAAGATGAAATTTCGTATTTTAATCGAGAATGATATATTAAAACAATATTTTGTACAGATCGCATGACCAGAACCATAGAAACCATAGAAAATTGTAACTTTTGAACGGAAAGGCCTAGGAACTTGAAATTTTCAGGGTGGGCTTGGATCGCGAATATCGCGGCCACGTTCATCAATGACGAAATTAGACTAGGGGTTCCGTAAATATGGCTGTTCAAAATATTTTTTTCCTGATAATTTCGAAACTACTGATTGGATTGGGGTGAAATTTTGCACCTAGCTTAGGAATAATGTATTCAAACTACGTGCCAAATTTTGTCCATATCACACCACCAAGACCATAGATACCGTAGAAAATTCTAGCGAATTATCGAAAAAAAATTGGTCACCTAAAGCACTGACATGAAGTCTGGAGTTTCGCCTAAGTTTCAGAATTTTTGTGACAGCTGTCGAAAATTTCTTCAATTGATTTCTAAAACTGGAAAATGCGAATCTACCTACAAGGTGCATGTACGAGCGCTCAAAAGCTCCTGCCTCACGGCAGTGCTTTTCGTAATTTTTTACAGATCGCATAACCAGAACCGTTTCAAATTCCAACGAAGTATTGAATAAAAAATCCTTATATTTCTGCTGACTCGGCTGTCAAAAATTTCTTCAATTGGTTTCTTAAACTGGAATATGCGAATCTACCTTCAAGGTGGATGAACGAACGCTCAAAAGCTAATGACTTCACGGCAGTGCTTTTCAATTTGTAATTGAATTCCGATCCGGCCAATGAATTGTTTCGATCACAAGTTCAGCAACTTCACAAACTTCTCCCCTATGTTTTCGAATAGATGAAAAATATTAATATTCCTTCGATTACAAAAGTTTTTATTACCCACGTATTGTCATGCTGAATAGTACGCCACTGATAATAGTTCGGGTTAATTGTAACAAAAACTCCGACCACTAACGTGTAAGATTTCTTCTATTCTATGGTGCACCTAAATAGAAATTTCAGTAAGTATTCTATTCAATTTCAGGAAAGAACTGAAACAGCATCCCATTATTTGTTAAGTTTTCATGTTTCAGGAAAAACATTGAAGATCAAGACCATATTGATCTTATTTTGGAAACGATAAGTTGTTGATGTTAACAATTAATCTGAGTGTTGAAATATGTAGCATTTAAATATCCGTTAGATGCATTTTTGTTTACTTCTTTCATGTGATTTGTTTGTTATGCGAGGCACAGGATCATACTTATGACTTATTTTGGAGAAAAAACTTGCTATTGTGACTTCGAAAACGTGTGATCTATGATGGACGAGATTTAGTGACTGTGATTCAGACTGAAAATGAGTCACAGTAGTGACACAATTAATCCTCTTTCAGAACCTCTCAGAGTGGAAACTGATAATAATAGTGTTGATGTTGATAATCCCAACTATTTTGAAGAAAAGGATAATTTCAGTCAAACGAATGATGATGCAGATTCACTAGGTCCTCTTCCCCCTAAGTGGGAAAAGGCTTATACAGAAAGCGGTGAAGTCTATTTCATTGAGTGAGTAAAAATTAACTTGTATTGGAGTTGCAATAATTCAGGACTGAAGTATACTGTTATCTTGATTGATTTATTTTTCCTGCAGTCATTCTACTGGTACTTCACATTGGCTCGATCCCCGGTTATCAAAATTTCAAAAAAAATCTCTTGAGGATTGCCTCGATGATGAACTGCCATATGGATGGGAAAAAATCAGTGATCCACATTATGGAACGTATTTCATCGATCATGTCAACCGACGTACCCAATATGAAAACCCTGTGATCCAAGCTAAGCGAGCGGCTTCTCAAGCATCTGCCGTTGTTAGTCAAACTTCTTTTACGAAAGATCCATCGGAACTATGTGGACAGAGGTATTCAACTAATCTAATGGAAAGTAACCCAATTCATGATTCATTGTTGTAGGTTTCAAACATCATTAGTTAAATCCTCAAGAGGGTTAGGATTCACTATAGTCGGAGGCGATGATACTGTTGAGGAGTTTCTTCAAATTAAATCGGTTGTACCTAATGGGCCAGCGTGGTTAGATGGACAGTTACAAACAGGCGATGTTATTGTATATGTTAATGATACTTGTGTCCTTGGCTATACCCATAACCAAATTGTCAGACTCTTTCAGTCGATAAGTGTAGGTTCTACAGTGCAACTTGAAGTTTGTAGAGGATATCCTCTTCCTTTCGACCCAAATGATCCTAATACAGAAGTTGTAACTACAATTGCTGTGGATTCTCATTTGCAACAAGTCCAAAATGATAAAAGGATGTTGGATACAAATTTCAACTTCTTAGAAAATGATGATTTATCGAGAGAAGATGAAAGTACTATAGATACAACTGATGAAATTGATGATTTGCTCAAAGGTATAAATAATCGTGGCATCGGCAAGACCGAGGTTCGTGTAGGTATAGTAAAAGGAAATTTAGGTTTTGGTTTCACAATAGCCGATAGTGCCTGTGGACAGCGTGTTAAAAAAATTTTAGATCGACAACGATGTAAAAATTTAATGGAGGGGGACATTCTCCTGGAAATCAATAACATATCTTTGGTTAACATGTCTCATGATGAAGTTGTACAAGTGCTTAAAAATTGCCCTTTCAATAATGAGGCTCTCATTGTTGTTCAAAGAGACTGTCTCACCAAACCCTTGAGTTTAAGGAATAAACCAAGGAAATTGGAAAATAGATTTGGGAATAAAGATATTGGAAGTGCATACAGAAGTAAAACTCCAACAGCTGACATCTACAATACTCAACCTCGTGAAGTGCTTCCAAGTAGACCTAAAACTCCGTTGATTGATACAAGAGGTCTCTCCAAAACACCTGTCAAGGATCTCAATTACAATAATCACGAATTTATGAAACAAAATTTCGGTAATGATGCCTTCAATCATGACCATTCTCGGCTCAGGTTGTCCCTCATCGATAATCCAGAGGAGGATATAGATATAGACATTCCGGAAAACAGTTCTCAAAGTAAGCAATCATTGGAATATCCACCGCCATTACTCGATTCCAAATTTGGTTTATATATGCCCATTCCACATCGATACGATTGTACTTGCTACAGTTGTAACAGCCAAAAAAATAGTTTAGAGACATGTGATCCATACGACAGTAATGGAATGAAAAAAAGTGCTAGTTTCGATGCATGGCAGCCGATGCCTAGAAGTTCGAGTATGGACTACAATACAATGGCTGTAACTTTGAACCGACAGGAAACTGGTTTTGGCTTTCGTATCGTAGGAGGAATCGAAGATAAATCACAGGTAATTGTTTGAATAGTTTTTCATGTGAACCCATTGGTTATGAGATGAGGTTCAAAATTTATTATTATTATTAGAAATTAGGGGGTGTTATTGCACTACAACCTGATGATCTATCAACCCTTAAAGGTTTATCTCAAACTATAGTTCCCCATTCAGATCCTCAGTTCTAGTGAACTCAGTAATCGAAGATGACATGAAAATGTCTTTCCAACTGATAAGTTACAAATTCTTAATTACATAAATGAAACAAGAAAAATTGTTCTGTAATCTGTTCAAATATAAGAGAGAGGATGTACGCAAACTAAATCCGTTTGTTTTGCGCATAACTAATGTCGTATTGGTCTGCCAGGATCGTACTCAGAACGGAATGTCGATATCAGTAGTGAAAGTTTATAGTGAAAAATAAGTGTTCTCGTTGAAAGTGGTGAATCTTGAGGAAACTGACACTGAAGAAATAAATTCTGAATGATATTTTTCATAATAATATTATTTTTGTCAATAATATTATTTCTATCAATGTTTCCTATTGTCATATTTTCGAAAAAAAAATTTTTTTTTTCATTTCACCCATCTCAGGTTAGATTTTCGACTAAACATATTTCAATTTATTCATTTTAGGTATATTTCCGTTAATATTTTTGATTTTGTGATATTGATGTTGATTTAGAAATATGTACAATTGGAGACTTTTCCGTTATTTTGTTATGTGTAAATATTTATTTAACGTAGAGGACCATTTCATTCGGAGAATAATATCGAGTTGAAAAAACGATTGTGTGAAGTACCCTCAATTCAACTCTGGACAGAAAGTAACTCTCCGATGCCTCAATTATGCGCAAACTTGTTTACCAAGCTCTCAGTTACATTTGAGCAGACTATAGATAAAGATTTACTCTGATGAGTTACTATGGTTTATTAGTTTTTAGATTTAATACCTTCGTACAAAATAAATATAAAATATTGATACAGATCATTTATGACTAATTATTCCAGGTGGCAGTAGGCCACATCGTACCAGGCGGTGCAGCAGACTTGGATGGTAGAATCCAAACTGGGGATGAAATAGTACGAGTAGATGGTTATTGTGTTCTTAAAGCGTCTCATCGCCAGGTGGTGCAACTAGTAAATGCAGCAGCCACACGTGGTCAAGTGAACCTTATATTACGTAGGAGAATATACCCTGCTCAATCTTTAGTGGCACCTTACGGCATGGGTGGAATGCCTTGGCTTCATGACCAATCTCCATCTTCCATTGCCCACCTCTCCCCGGTGGCTACTCAACAAACGGAAACTTATGATGTTACTGTCAGACGAAATGAGAATGAAGGATTTGGGTTTGTTATTATATCGTCAGTTAACAAAATTGGATCAACGATCGGTGAGTATATTATTGTCATTTCCTTTTCTGTATTTTATTCCATAAAATTTAACCTAATTCTAGTGAATAATACTTGATTTCGATTATTTAGGTCGTTTGATAGATGATAGTCCAGCAGAACGATGTGGTAAGCTGCGTGTGGGCGACTTTATTCTTGCCGTAAACCATATAGACATCATGCACATGAGTCATGGGGACATTGTCAACCTCATCAAAGAGTCTGGACTATCGGTAACTCTTACAATTGCAGCTAATCCCATACTGTGAATGTATGAATGTTTATATTCACCACACAGGTACCAACACAAAATTTTACATCTACATGTAGAATAACCTTTTTTGAACCAAAAACATTTTGAAGAAAAGGTTATTCGTTTTTTACCTTTGAAGTGACCTTATAACTATTCGAATATCATTTTAATTATTATGGTGAAGCTGTATCCGATTCCCATTTGGTTTAAACTCGTCATTCAGGGGTTGGATGAAAGCTAGAATTCATGCAAAAATGGGCAGTTTAGTGTTTGAAGCCACAATATTTTTTCATGAACTCAATATTTTCCTGCAGTATTAGCCCTTTCTTTCCTAGTTCAGCCAATAAGAGAAGCCAAAGAAAATTTATTAGAATTATCATTAGTTTTATTATGGCTTCAAAACATAACTTCATCTGATGGTTCATTTATACGTGATTAAAATTGCTTGAGAAGCTTTATATTGAATTTGTTGAATTAATGTTGTTAACTGAACTGTTGAATTTGAATTGGTTATGTGATAAAATTGGAAAAATGATTGTCGAGTAGTATTCATCTGCCATTTTGCCAGTATTATTCGATAGATATGTCAAACTTCACATCGATCTACACGGTTTGGTGTGTAATTGTCAAGTTTAAAGCATTGATTGAATAATGCTGAGGCGTAACACACGGTATTTTCACTATTTATTGTATGACTGAATTATGTAGTAGATCTCGAATTTACTAACCACAATATAGAACCGAAATTTGACTCATGTTTCTGATGATACTAACATTTTTCTTATGATCAGAAGCATGTAATTCTTCACAATTGTAGTTCTATTTATATTGCCAACTTGCAGCTTTCCTCTCTTTGCAATTTTAATATTTATTTTAAGATAGCAATATTTTTATTTTATAGCATTTTTTATAAGTCACCTGTGTAATATCTACGAGAGTATAATCAGAAAGACTATTCTGATTCATTGATATATACTAGTATTTTATAATCTGAATAAGGCAGCAAGTACCAAAAGACATCTCAAGATACTTGTGTTTACGGAAATAAATCACTGTTGAATTATTCTTTTTATGTGCATTTATCAGCTCGAATCATTCCTAGCAAGGGTTTTAAAAATTTTTGTTTCAGTCTGTATTTCTGTATTAAATTTTGAATTCTAGAATTGTGTTATCACTAACCTATTTTTCTACATGTTGAATTTCAAGTTGTTCAATGCTCTTAGGTGAATTGGCTTATAAAATGAATAAGAACACATCGAAGTCGACGTATTTAATTAAATTGGTGGATTCGATGCCGTGTTTTCATTTATTGAACAATTTTCCTAACAGATTTTTTGCGGAAGAATTACTTTGGCAATACTGCAATGAAAAATCCTTGGATGTTAAGCGCACGCATTTTTATGATTTTACATTTTGCGCGATTTCAAGGTCACTAACCGCTTTATCGTATTTCCGGAAAAATTTCCTCACCTCTCTGATGTTATGTTTATGTATATTTATTAATCTCAATGAAATATTTCTCATTTTTTGATAATTATCTACCGTAATATTCCAATAATGAGACATTTTTTGATATTCTTCATTCTGATTTTCGCTTAAATAAGTTCAATGTAACTTGAAACATTGAGGGTGGTTTTATGAAGTTGGGAAATTCAGAGGTGGAGCTAGATGGGAGATGGATAATTTAAACTCACTTCAACAATAAACTGGCGATTAAAAAAAATTGGAATTTTTCATTATCAAAAAGTTGTTCTCATTAGTTGATTTAATTTTAATCCATCACCTTCCAAACCGGATATACGTCCATCTATAAATATTCCCATTTTCAAATTTGATTACACGGAAAAATATTGAATTTTTATTCGAAAACGTTCAAGAAAACTCTTGTACATACACGCCTGAATGTATATTTTCCGTTTTCATTTATTGAACAATGCTCCTAACAGATTTTTTGCGGAAGAATTACTTTGGCGATATTGCAATGAAAAATCCTTGAATGTAAAGCGCACGAATTTTTATGATAACATTTTTGCGCAATTTCATGGTCACCAACCGTTTTATCATATTTCCGGAAGATGTTTCCTATTTCCTTACCCCTGTATGTTATGTTAATGTATATTTATTGATCTCAATGACATTTTTTTTATTCTTTGATAATTACCTACCATAATATTCCAATAATGAGAAATTTTTTTGATATTCTTCATTCTGATATGGTTATTGGCCCAAATAGGTTCAATGTAACTTAAAACATTGAGGGTGAGTTCATGAAGTTGGGAAATAGATGGGAGGTGGATAATTTAAACTTCAACATTTAACTGGCGATTTAAAAAAAAAATGGAATTTTTCATTATCAAAAAGTTGTTCTAATTAGCCATTGATTTGTTAATTTAACTTCAATCCATCACCTTTCAAATCGGATATACGTCCATAAATATTATATATATAAATATTCCCATTTTCAAATTGGATTACACAGAAAAATATTGAATTTTCATTCGAAAACGTTCAAGAAAACTCTTGTGCATACACGCCGAATGTACATTCAAAAAATCGAGAAAAGCACTGCCGTGTAGGTAGATTCGCATTTTTCCAGTTTGAGAAACCAAATGAAGAAATTTTTGACAGCTGTCAAAAAAAATCGAACTAAGGCGAAACTCCAGACTTCACGTCAGTGCTTTAGATGACCAATTTTTTTTTTCGATAAGTCTCCAGAATTTTCTATGGTCTTGGTTATGCGATATGAACAAAATTTGGCACATAGTTGGAATAGGTACATTATTCTTCATATATGTGCAGAATTCCATTCCAATCCAATTAGTAGTTTCGAAATTATCAGGAAAAAAATATTTTGAACGGTCATATTTACGGTACCCCAAGTCTAATTTTCCATGGTTCTGGTGATACGATCTGGACAAAATGTAGCTTGAACACGATCGAATCAGTAATTTCGAAGTTATCAGGAGAACAAAATTTCGAACGGCTATATTCACGGAACCCCTGGTCGAATCTAGCCCAATAACGAACTAAACCACTGCATTCGAGATTCGAACCTATCCCGAAATTTCTAGGTCGTTCCGTTACTTACGGCCGGCCGGACAGACTTTGATTTTTCGACGGATTCGTCATCAGTGAGTCCAACCTTGTGGATTGAGACCATTTTCGGCTAAAAATTCGAAAAATACAGACGTGATAAAATGGTGTAGCCCTCGTGTAAGTAGAACGAGCGCTCTGAAATGAAGTCAACATGTCGTTTTTGAGAAATTATTGAAACAATTACCATTGTGAAGTATAGGGAAAATGAAAATAGTGTACAACCTTAAGGGCTCCCGCACACTGGCAACTTTTTAGTTTCGGAATTTCGGAAAATCTAGTCGCTTGAAAGCTGCCCGTTACTGTTTCAAGCGCCCACTGGCAACTGAATCAGTTTCAAAATGGATTTCGTCGAAACTGCATGCGTTTGTGCTCTCCTTTCGAAAAGGAAAAGGGGCAGAAAATTTTGGGTTCATCAATTGATCAGCACAGACTCATAAGCGGAGAATTTCATAAACTGTTAAATTTTTTGAAAGATTTTCTTCTGCTTATTCTTTCACCCTTTTGTCATACAATGCTGGCCGTGATTTAATAGGTTCATCGACATGTTCATTCGAAGCCGACGAGATTGCAACTGGGAAATCGAGAGCAATTTCAAATCGCCAGTGTGCGAAGACGGGAATGAACGAACATGTACGTTCAATTCTTCCGGCAACTATTGGGTTGCCTGGAAAATAGAACATGTTGGAACTTTTTAGTGGCCGCAACTAAATAATCGCCCGTGTGCGGGATCTCATGAAGAATGATGTGTTCTATTTTTGTGATTAAAAGTTGCTTGAATAAAGTTGCCAGTGTGCGGGCTGCTGAACTCAATTTAAGTGTCGCCCGATGACATTTCTTGATGATTGGGGTGTTAATTGACCTTAATTTTTTATGAATTGTTCATATTCACTGCTGGGAGAAAACCAAAACACTAGAAAATTTAGGTTATGAATGTTATATTTTCGACATTCCTTTCACACACTCGATCTAATGTAACCTATTGGCAGGTTTGCCAATGGACCTTTATGAACTTACAATTATTGAATGAAATAAGAGTTCTGATTAAAATGAGTTCATAATTTTATTTAACTGTCCACCTTATGAGAGGGTTCGTAAAATAGTACAACAAAAAATTTCGAGAAAATTGCACAATACTGCACACAGTACAGTGGTGATATCAACATATTAACAAACAAAACAATATTTTTCTAAACCATAAACCTCGATGTATTATGTTGAATTAATTCAGTGGAGTTCTTTGGCATCGAAGGTCCTAATTCTTTTAATTGGCTTCAGGTAATCACATCCGCTTTTGATTTTTTCATTCACGAATTCTGTTTCTGCTCGATTTACCGAAAATTCCTTTCATCTTCAAAATTAATTGAATTTAAGCAGGAAATAAGGGAAAGATGCACTATTAGGCATCATTTCCTAATATATTTCAATGTTTGCTCAGAAAACGCGGCACCAAACGCATAATAGCCATCCAGGGATTATTATAAAGCTTTACATTTTGCGTTGAACTGTGAATTAATTACAAATTAAAATATGTACTCGCAAATTAGCAAACCTATATTAAATGTTGATTGAAAAATATTACCAGAATTTTGTTTGGGTTGAAGAGCACGCTTCGGAGGGTAGAAAAGAGATAATGCAAATTATAACAAATGTTTTACTTGAATGAATGACATGAGCTACAACTATAACAATAAAATCACACATTCAAAATACATTCATACTTGAGATCTCAATGTAGAATAATGCACAAAACCCTTGGCCTACCTAACATTAAAAAGTTTTAGAGAAAATACTTATGACAAAAAAATATCACCATTTACCCTGTGCAAGTCTCTGTTGTTGTCAAATTGCAAATGACCAACTGTACGCAAGCTGACAGACTTGCTAGGTACTAGCTGAACATATGGTACAGGTACACAACATGAAAATACATTGAAGGAAACCGATCAGAAGCCTCCCAGATAGGGAGGGTAGCCTGGAGGATGTGCTGGGGCCGGTTGAGGGTAACCATAGTACGGATAATTTGGACTTGCCATGTGAAAACTTGGGGTATATGTTTGAGGGTATGGTACATGAGGATATGGTAATGGAACTGGATCGTAATGGCTTCCCCAAGTGGGAGTAGGATATATGGGATAACCACTGCTTGATGGGTATTCGTAAGGTGCAGGGCTGCCTCGAGAAGCAACACTGTAATTATCAAATTGGTTCGAATATTGATCCGGAACTTCTTGGCCGATTTGAGACTCTCCTTCGGTTATGCTGGGAATTTGATCTACTAAGGATTCTAAACCTGATAGGCTTTTCGATGCAATGTCTTGTTGACGAGGTGGTATGTAGTGATTATCCGACTGCTGTTGTTCAAAAGTATTATAAGAGCAGTGAGGTTGTTGTTCGCTATTTGTCGATGGTGCTGGACTGCTCAAACGGCCTTCTACCTCTTCCTGAGTCATATTTGTCGGTGGTTCGAAGTCGGGGGGTCCTAAGCTTGGCGATCCTGGTGAGCCTAGATGTTCAGAACTTATGGCAGCGCTTATCTCTGAACTCAGGTCTGAGTGAGTGAAGGGTTGCGATCGCGGTCTTGGGGATTGACTATAGTGAGGACGAGGACTTTGGGAGTAGGGTATCTGAGTCTGGGGGGCATATAGAGAGTTCATATTACTAGGTGGAGTTGGTGCTGGGCCGACCGGATAGAAATTACTTGGTGACTGCAGAGGTGATGAGTTAGGGTAACATTGGGACATATTATTGGATCCGTTATCTAAAGCGGTCATTTCCAAATTCTCAACTTTAACTTTTTTAGGCCTTCCTCGTTTTTTCTTTGGAAAATCACAGTTATTGTTATGAACCGGTGGTTTCCGTACCGGTTTTACTGGAGGAGCTTCACCCTCCACTTTTATTTTCTTAGGCCGTCCTCGCTTCTTTTTGCAAGGCATTATCATACCCTCGCCATTCTTCAACATTTCGTTACTTATGTCTGTCAATTCTGGCGAGAAAATGTCTAATTTCGGTTCTGCCTCGTAGAAAGACTTCACCCTCGGTTCAGAGAAAACCATTTCCGATTCGTCGATTTCTGTGATAACGCCATTCAAATAATCTCGAAACTTTTTTAACGCGGCATAGAATGGTACCTTGTCTGCTGCTCTTGGTAGCTGCGCACACCTGGCGCTTGAAGAGGGCATTACCCATACATGCTGAAAAAAAACAACAATTTTTAATGATATTGCTTTATTTTCGCTTTCATATGTTTGGAGTTCTGGCACTGATCGAATGATAGTATATACTACTTTTAGGTAAACTTCAGGAGGAGATCATACATAATATTTGCAACAAAAAATGTCATATAACACATGGTCGAAATTTTGACGGTTATTCTTCAATTTAACATTTCTTGATTTCACGAAATATTTCAAGTTTTTACATAAAATCAATTAAACTTCAGTTATCCTTAGAGCCTCTTCAGATATGACCACATATTTGGAAACAGCATTAAATTTTCTACAAGATAAGAATTTCTGTCTGGCAAAAAAATTCTCAATGCGGGCGTGGTAAGGAGATGAATGTCACGATTCTGAAGTGAACAAAACCAGTCATATTTTTCCAATGGTGTCATCGATGAAAAATCATCAATTATGGACATGTTTTCTTCTCAGCAAAAACTAAATACCCCATTTGGTGTGCTTTCGAATGACATATCAACTTTTGTGCTTGCTGCTTGTCTTCTGCCCTAATATCATGACTAACAAGATAACAACGAATAAGTCGAAATATTCCAAACCTAAATTTGCTCTATTTTGAAGCTCTTTATGATTGAATATTGAATTTATTTTCATGGAAATCATGAATTCATCTGCCGAATCAAAATAATTCGAAGGAATAAACTAAATTTGAATAATACAGATTCTATGAAAATATGTAAAGAAGGCAGACTAATACTACTTATAACAATACTACTTATAACAATTGTTCAAAATGTCCACTGCCTTATTCAATACATATTACACATAGTTTTCGCACTGAATCTACAAACGAAACGTTGTGAACTTCGAAGGTTTGTAGATCAGTGCGAAAACGATGTGTAAAAGGTATTGAACAAGGTGGTGGACAATTAGAGCAGTAGTAGTAATCGTCTTTCTTCACATGTTTTCATAAAATTTGTTTTATTGAAATTTAGTTTATTCCTTCAAATTATTTTGATTCGACAGATACATTCATGATTTCCATGAGCTCCTAAAAAATATTAACGACCGTTTGCACTACTCCCGCTCAAATATAGTTTAAATTCAAGTAAAACTTGAATCATCAATTCGGTTTGCAAGTTCACCATTTCTAGGTTGAGTTTCATATAAAACGACAAATTTTTGAACTGAAGATTTTGAAGTTGGAACCTTGGTTAAGTTAAAGTTTAGAGGAAGACTATAATATTTCTTTGTTTTCGTTTCATTAACTGACGGATAATATAAATTGCATTATCTATTATAAAATGTTCCATCAGGCACTCACCGTGTTGGTTCCATCAACAAGTTCCGGTTGACGACCAAATTTGAAATCCTTTTTTCCAGAAAACACTTCGTAGATCAGTTTACCGTTGAAAACGGCAATTTTGGGACGAAATTTCCTCAACTTCTCAAGGAGTATCTGACAGCCTTCTTTGATTTCTTTCCTCGTCAAATCGGCGCTTCCCTTGGTGGCCCTCTGAACCATGTTAGTGAACCCTATACCAACTTGAAGTAGTTTATAATCCTCGTCTGCAGACATCTGTTGGCTTGTTAACCCTGCAAGATATAAACATTTCCAAAAATGGTTGCCTGGACCAGCGTAATGATGTCCCTTGTAAGCGGCGAAGAGTCCAGGATTGATCCCAATCTGGAAAGTTTCAATTGGTACGTTATGAAGACTGAACTTCCATCAGAGTCACTTACAATAACAATGTCTAAATTGTCTGTGATGTGGTCTGGAAGCGTTCTTTTAGATACCTCTTCTTCAGGCATCCCATTGAATCTGTCGTGTTTTTTACGTTCCTTTATAGGCCGCGGTATACCTCCATTCAACTCCTGACCAAAATCGGGCCTACCGAAAATTCTTTATTAAAGAAAAAATCAGTTGCTGCAAAAATCAACGTAAAAAATAATAAGAAAATAGCGAAAACGAAATGTACCAGTTTTCTGAGAAAACGAAAATTTTTCCCACCAACTGGTTGAAATGAAATAATGCAAAAGGAACAAAACAAAGCTTCAATTACTCACTCTTCAAGTTTGACCTTTTTCTTCCTGCCTCGCTTCTTTGGTTGCGCCATCAATTGATTGTTCATCACAGGCATAGGTCCCATCATATTGGAAGGGGGTGCACCATGGTGTTGCACAGACGGAAGCATTGGTATTGGATCATCGTCGATGAAGCTGTAAGGATCTTCTAGTTTTTCGCATTTCACAAGGTTCCCAACACCATTCGACATCAACATATCGGCCCCTGTTTCATACCCATCGTCCTGTGGCTCCAGTTTCATGTTACTAAAAGAATTTCGATATTGACCTTTGTTATTCTCCTAGCGAGATTTATTGGCAAAAAATGAACCGTTTTGATATTGCACTAACTTTCTTTCTACAAACAAGTCTACCCTTAAAAATATTTTATAATCATTCAACATCGTCGTTGTTGAATGATTTGTTATATTTTAGTGAAGTTATTGAATATTTTGAATCCGAATCAACATTCAATGTTTGATCATGTATTCAATGAGTGACTGTAAATAGAAATCTCGGTTTGACTAAGTTTAATCCATGTTCCATTACAATGGGTAGTTCGTTGTTTTACCATTTACGGAATAATTTACGTTGATATTTGTGGATGTGTCAATGTGACGTTTATTA
Source organism: Aphidecta obliterata (assembly GCA_963966015.1). Taxonomy (NCBI): domain Eukaryota; kingdom Metazoa; phylum Arthropoda; class Insecta; order Coleoptera; family Coccinellidae; genus Aphidecta; species Aphidecta obliterata. The sequence goes on from OZ014436.1 coordinate 11,933,698, forward strand.
AAGTGGGAACTAGAATTTATTGGAATTAAAACTAATTAAAAAAATTTTTTTCACGTTTTATTATCACATGGATATTTCATTTTATCTGAAATCGATCCCGGTACTTGAAATTTTTCCCAACGATAATCATAATTCCATAACTCTCGAACTATTGAAACCAGAACCTTTTTCCCCCTATTTCTGTATTTAAATTCGGCTTTAGGAAGCGACTTCATGTATATCCAACGATGTTTATTTTGATTCTATTGATATGGGATTTTTGAATCTGCACTGCATAAACATATCTAGTAAATTCAAAAGTAGTGTATGATGATGGAATTTGAAAAGAAGAAACGCCTTTTTTTCGAATCTTTCTTTGTAACCCCCTAAAAATCGATTCAAAATCTTTGGTTTCCGAAATCGTTATCGCAGGGCCAATTTCGTATGAAAAATCAGTTTACTTATTTAGTATCCATTTATGAGAACTTAAAACCCAATACTTTCCTGAATTTCAATAATAACTTTGATAAATGACCATAATATTTTCATTTCAATCGATTTTTTATCTCACATGAAAATGCTGACCACACGGACAATCAGAAAATTCGTTCTCTGGGAAAACTTTTGATGAAATAAATAGAGGGTTCAAAAAGCGAAAAATTCTAAAAATGAACGAAAAGACATGTTTCAGTTATAATATATCGTCGGGTAGTTTTTTGGAATTTATATTTCGAAAACACTGTTTTCCTTGAAATATAATGTGTCATTCAACGAGTTGAAACAATTTTGTATAAATATGGACTTACATCTTGTACTTGTTGGAAAAATTGAGGGGATGAGCGTAGGAGTCGTAGGACATGGGAACATTTTGTCCCAAACCTGACGGCCCATTGTCGGAGGAGCCCCCATTGCCTTCCATACTGGCCCCAAGGAGAGAGGTCGACTCACGGAACAAAGTTGCCACTTGCATTTGATGAAATTTTTTCACTATTTCACAAAAAAAAACTATTGCTTGACAATTCCTACGATGGTAGTGTCGAATGTGCACACTGTTTTCGAAAATTTATAAAATCCAACTACCTCACCCTTTAAAAATAGTATTAACTCTGTGATTGGTTCAACCAATGTTTGAGAAAAATCAATAGAATGATATGAGCCTGAATTTTTTCACTAACTAACTCGTTTACAATATCACTACCGAATTCGTTTCCCTCATTGTTTTTTATACTTGTTAAGTAACACATTTTCGCAAGCGAATCGAGTTAAAATTATTTTTTCACATCCAAGCACTCACGGCTCGCCCACGAATGTTTGAAGGACTTCATTTAGCCATTTGAAGAATCAGAAACATGGGTGTAGTTTTTTCTATGATAACCTGGATAACCCGTAAATTTTTATCACAGAATCGCATGTATCGATTTTTACCGTTTTTCTGTGTACGAAAACTTGCGTAAAATGATTAAAAATATAAATATCACTCGGAGAATACTCTCTTTCTCAATTGGATACAATCGTGTAACTTTTTTCTTTTTTAATTTATTCATCGGTTAGGTTCCACTATTCGAGGGTTTGTCTAGTCTAGTCCATATTTTATTGTATTTTCAAAAGATATTTTTACTTTTGACAGAAACCTGAGAACATAGATAATTTCTGCAGGTTTTTTTCCTTCAATCTCAATGGTTTTCATACTGAGTCATGTGATAAAGTTGTTAATTCGTTAACAAATTACTTTTATAGATTGGATGAATTTTGAAGATGTTCTTAATTTATTATTTTCAATTATTTCTGCATACAATACTGGCGCCACCTGGTTTTAGCGATACGAATGATAAACGAATAAATCATTAATTGTTAGTTCTCGAATTTCTTCGCATCTCTTTCGGGAAAGAATTGATTACTTAAGGTAATCCAGAGAATGTCCAGACATTATTTGAATCTAATGTTCTGTACACTCTCCAGACAAATCAAGTAATCCCCTTCTATCCATATGAAATGTTATGATGAAACCTAGTAAGGAAAAAAAGTAACCGTTCACCTAAAATTACTATTATTTCAATCACTTAAATTGATGTTGAGCAACCAATCGATGTTAACTTAATCACTTGTAATGCCATTAAGGCGTACGAAACAATAAAAAAAATGTTTTGTTACACCTCAAGGGCATTGCATTTGATTTGAAATATCGCACTGTGGACTAAGTTTTCAAACGAAATGAAAAGCTTGTGAACTTACCAATTTGTTCCAATTAATTCGCTTCTGGAAAAAAATATTGAAAGTATATTTACGCCTTCTTCTTCGAGATACAACAACTGATTTACTACCTCTAGAAGGCTTCGGACGTTTTGGAAATTATTCATCAAAAATCCAATCTAAATCGGAAAAATTGAAATAATAAAAATGAAAAATGAGCTGTTCACACTAGAAAGAACAAAATATATAAAATCGAACTCACAGTGAATAATTTCGAGACAACAATACAATCCGAACTCTACACTTGAGGCACTAGAATTACACTAATTTTATTTCCGCATTAGACTTTAATATAAGGGAAAATAAGGAAACAAGTGGATTGAATTTTCCCTATTTCGATTTGATAAACGGTCTATGGAAACCCAGCTACCACATGAAATTTTCGATATCGTTTATTACATTTCTACGTTAATATACCGGAAATCAGTTCGAAATAAACGATATCAGTTTTGTATACGGAAATATGGTTACAAAGCTGTATTCTCCCTAGGGAAACACAGGCATCACGTGCAGATTCCTAGGAATTTCAAGAAAGGCTAGGACAATTGATTTTGTTCATTTTGATGAAGTGTTTCGCATTATTTTATCATAAATATATAGGTTCCTCATTGTTTATATTTGAACTCGATGACAAAAAAGTTACTGAATATCTCTTGATCTTGAACTTTTTATCAGAATAATTAATATCTCGATATTAAAAGAAGCTTCTGTAATAATACAATTTTGGACGGTTTCGAAATAATGAACCTCTGTGTAACAAAGGGAATTAAGGTTTTTCTATGTTTCTTTATACGTTGTCCAAAAATGTCTCAAGGCTGCAAGGTTTTTTTCTACTTGCAAACTCGATACTTCTATATACAAGGTGTGTTTTTGAGTTTGGAATTTTTCTCATAGAGGTTTAAAATAAACCATATTCCACCAGTATTAGACGAAAATTGGTAAAATCCTAAGAATCGTGTGTTATTTCATCATCTCGTAAAATGGATTTTCCTTCGTCTCACTGAAGATATGACTGGCCGTTCGTTTTTCGACTAGGAATACAAATTTATTTGGCAATACTGAATGTCAATATCTTCCTCATCTTGAAACTTTTATTTGGCGATTTTTTGTCCCTGTTTCCGAAGCGCGCAAACAGTTCCGTACCTCCATTCCATTGAATCAATTTCGACTCCAAGAGATGATCACTTCGTGATTTTGAAATTTTTATATGGACCATGTATATAATATATAGTACTAGTACCATTCAGGATTTCAATCAATATTCATATATTTCATATTGAACGTAACGCCAAACCAAAGGAAATCGTTTATTATTTCTGTTCTTTCTTCGATTGTTTGGACAATCAATGCCTCAGGGGTCTCCAACCTTCATGACCAGGAAAAAAACCCTGAAATTTAAAAATACCCACATGAATTTAAACGACCGGAAATTGAAAACTACAATAGCTGGCTTCTATCCGACTCCGATAACAATTTTGATAATGATATGCAAAAGGTGTAAATAAGATGAAAAAATCATTATTGGAATATATGTGGTACGCTTAAAGTATTTCATGTTACTCAATATAAATGGACGATAAAAATCCAGTATTGAATTACTAATTTAATCGATTGTATGGTTGAAGTAAACCATATTATTATTGGAAATAATATATGTACAGTATCTACTGATGTTTTTGATAGAATTTCTTCTAGTAACTGAAGTTTTTTGATTTTTTCTTTTGGAGGTATAAACCTATATACTATGGCTAGTGAATAAACTTCACATTGATTGAAACCCCTTTTCATATCAGAGATCTGTTTCTGATGGAAAATCCCACTCGTCTACCACCAACATTAGCAAACGAATTTTCCATGAAGTTTACAATTTTCTGGGTTTTAAAATACTCGCATACAACTGACGAAATAATTTATTGCCAATAAAAATGTATACATAATCAACAAATGTTTATTCCAAAAATAGAACTCTCCTATAAAATTTACCAACATCTGAACTGGAATGTGTAAAGATTATGATCAAATTTCGAAGTAGTGATGATTTAGTACAATTTAATCAGTTCTTTGACAGCATTCACAATCTTTTTAGCAGAAAGACCGTAGTGATCGATAAGCACATTAGGAGGCCCAGATCTGGGTACTTCTTGCACAGCAAGATGTTTAACAATTATATTTCTTTCCAAAGCCACGGCAGATAGCACAGCCTCGCCTAAACCCCCTTCAGGATAATGATCTTCCACCACAAGAATAAGACCACCGCATTCTTTCGCGTTCTTGATAATTCCGTCTCTGTCGATGGGTTTGATGGTAAATGGATCCAACACTCTCGCGCCGATGCCACCTTTGGCCAGTTCAGTGGATGCATTGAGAGCTTCTTGTAGGGTTATTCCAGCTCCAATGAGCAGAACTTGATCTTTGTTAGTTTTTCTGTGGACCATGGCTTTTCCAATCTAGAAATGAGAGGAAGAATGAATGAATAACTTTCATGTGTCTGATCTTCATTGTTCTACTCAATTTGTATTACATCAAAGACCAGGCTCCGTAAAATTCTCCCATGAAATTTCTGTGACTCACCTCGAAAACTTGATCGTTGGAATATAGGATAGGGGTAGCTGGTCGGCTTACTCTTGTGAAAGTAATTCCCTTAGTGTTTGCCGCGAATTCAATAGCCCTTTCTGTAGCCACGGCATCTCCTGGGTAGAAAACGGTGCAGCCTGGAATGCTTCTGAACAAAGCCAAATCTTCAAGACCCATTTGACTTGGACCATCCTCTCCTATGCTTACACCGCAATGACTTCCGACCACGTTTATGTTGCTTTGAGATATGGCCCCCATACGAAGCTACAAAAAAGGTTAATAAATGAGTCCAGCACATTTTCCACGATTGTGTTGTCTTAACAATAAAATACTTGGAATCTCGACTCACCTGGTCGAAGGCCCTTGTGAAGAAGGTGGCAAAAGTGGAAACGAATGGTACAGTTCTGTCTCTGCACGCAGCACCAATGGCGGTTCCCACTAAACTTTGTTCAGCTATGAAGCATTCGATGTACCTGGTCGGGTCGTATTTCCTCAAATTCTCCGAGAACGTCGAGTTCTTCATGTCACCATCGAGAGCTATTACGCGAGGATTCGATTTAGCTATTTTAACCAGAGCTGAACCGTAGGCAGTTCTAGTAGCTACCAATTCTCCCAACTTGTATGAAGGTGGACTGGCCAGTTTGATGTTTTTGATATCTACAACGGGTGCGTCATCTTTCAGTGGTTTCAGGGGATGGATTTGGGGAGGACCTGGATTCTTTATGAGACTCTGAAGATGATTAATAACTCTATCTGCTTGATCTCCAAGAGCTTTGCCATGCCAATTTTCCAAGTCTTCGATTTTTGGGAAATTTTTGCCTTTGAATGTTTTCGCCAAAATGGCTGTTGGTTTTTCTTTGGTGCTGGCGGCTACATAAAATGCTTTGACGATTTGTTCGATATCGTGACCATCCACTACTATGGGATTGAAACCAAAAGCTTCGAGTCGTTTACGGTAGGTGTCCAAATCGTGTCCTAAAGCTGTTGGTTCCGATTGTCCCAAACGGTTAACATCAAAGATAACGCATAAGTTGTCTAGTTTGTAATGGCTAGCGAATGCGAGGGCTTCCCAAATGGAACCTTCTGCACTTTCACCATCTCCAATCAAACAGTATACTCTGAAAGTGATTGCAACAAATGAAAAAACTACCCAGTGGTTACCTTTTTTGATGATCTTCACCTATAGTTTGCTTTATCGTAGTTTTTACCAACATACGCCATACCATTGGCAATAGACAATCCTTGCCCCAAAGAACCAGTTCCAACATCGATGAAATTCAAACGGGGAGTTGGATGTCCTTCTAAGTCAGATCCAAATTTCCTCAAGTTCTTCAAATCTGATACTGGGAAGAGCCCAGCCTCGGCCCAAGCCGCATAGAGTGCAGGTGCAGCGTGACCCTTGGATAGGACGAATCTGTCACTTGATGGATCCCTTGGGTCTGACACTTTGTATCTCATTGTGTTGAAAAATAATACAGACAGTAGTTCGGCGATTGAAGAACATGATGTTGGGTGCCTATAAATAAAGTCAAGATTATTATTCACCACAATGATTTTTTTGGAAACTTTCTACGAAATTAGCATATTATTGCTGACTGTTAAAACTATATAGCTCAATAGAATTTTTGGTATGTGGTTTTGAGCAAAACCCAATGGAATAATGCTAATTCTAATTTATCAAATATTCTTCAACAATTTTCAGCTGAACATAACATCAATAATTGAAGTATATTCCCAGCCTTTTGGGATTTCCAAGTTTTCTTTGGAATCGCCCGAGGACAAATTTGTTTTTCAAAGATGAAAAGAGGTTCATCAAATTAAATAAAAAATTCCCGGGAGATGCTAAATTTCATATAATATTCGTGGAAATCAAAAATGGTGGATGTGCTGCATGAAGTGTATTCAACGATTTATTCTCGAGTTTTAATGAAACTTGAAATAAGGAAAAATATTCTCTGTTGTATATCTTAAAATTTTGAATGGGCTTGAACGGTTTTGGGATTCAAATAACTCTGTTGCATTGAAAAAATTTTCCTTAAGATAAGCACAAATCTCTTATCATTTGTGGTATGTGGTGTTCTATATGTTGTAAGCAACAAGAGAAGATGTTCTAGTGATGACTGATGTTTATGAAAGACGCTCGACAATCGACAAATATTATAATTCACAATATAGAGTTGTTCAACCGAATAATCCATTCAGGATTATTTGCCGGATCGAGAAAGTAAAGAATTCATTTACCGGTATCACGTGATGTTTGAGTAATTATCTGTTCCCCACCAAATATTATCGCCGGTTCAAGAGAGCAAATTAAATTATAATAAAAACGAAAAACTCTAGCGAAATGACTGAAACAGTCGTAGGATTGTTAATTATTCGGCACCCTGATAAAATTCTTAAGGGTTAATATCGTAACAACGTAGGTTATTGTAAAGTCAAATATTGATCAAGATGATGTAGCAGTTTTTCGACAAAATTACGAAACTTACCCCGATTTGGCCGCTTGTGTCGAAGTTATGGAATTAATTCTTATTTTATTCGCGATGTCTTTCAACTCGTCTACTGTTTTGGCTTCTAATTTGTGATAATTCGCCATGATTTTTTGTTGGAACAACCCAGTAAACTACCAGTTTGTCGAGTTTGTGCCTACGTTGGCTCTGAAACTCCAACAAGTGGTCCCCCTTCTAGTGCAATCGCTAGGTATTCTCTGCGACTGCCTAGTTAGGATGTTTATTGACCAAGTGGGGGGAGATCTTCAAATCGGAATCTTCGATTATCAAAAACTGGTATACGATTTTCATATATGGTAATTCCCGTAACCTAAAGGGGGCATATCAAGGTGACCCTTAGGTTGATAATAATTGTGATGATAACTGGCCATACATAAAAATTTCCTTTTATTTATATGCACTGTTTCCAAAATATCCCCTTTTCTCGACTTCTTTATTATATTCTGGTTGATAGATAGAAAGCGTGCTCGATAAATGGCATTTATTATCTGCTGCTTGTTCCCTTTTTATCAGAAGATTCCACCATAAATATGTCCTGCTTGCATCTTCACTCATAAATGAACTCGTTACAAAGAAGACGATTTCATTAAAGTATCTCCTAGGTCTTTGTGAGATCCCTCAGAAGCTCATTTGGAGCTTGTACTAGTTAGGAGATCCGGTTTTGTTCTGCGATCGATAAATCGCTTAGATATACACCATCATTCTCAGTCTTTGTGTGATTATATTCATAATGAAATACCAGGAAATATCAATTAAAGTTTCAAATTTTTTCAGACTTTGTATTAAAATAAAGTTTCTCCTCTTCGAATCTTTTAGATTCTACGTCGTGACATACACGCATCGAGGTTTATGACAAAATTCAAGGTAGAACCATTTCAATACTTTTGTAACAAGACTCGGATAAACGATAACGAGTTTAATTATAAAAGGCTGTTTATATTCTACAAATGCACTTAAAAAAAGCGAATTGTTGAACCTTCTCAGAAAATGTAATATTTTCAAAATCATTGTTCCCTTAAATTAAACAATGATTTTCCTCACATTACCTCTAAAAACCAGCAGATTTGTTGCTTTTTGTATTGATAAAATAAAACCCTTATCACAAATTGGCCGGGGGGCATCAGCTGTTATCAAAGAGTAGGAGCTCTTTTCTTATCTTTGCTATTATTGTATATGAGACAACACAGTAAGTGAAAGGTCATTTGAGTGGATTAGTTGGTAGGCAAGGGTTGAAATATATATAAAATTATACCTCATTCAATTTTCAATTATTTTACACTAGCAATTTCATGACATCAGACATATTGTTCATTTATAATGACTTTAGTTTTGGTTAAAGCAGTTTTGTATATGTAGTCTGAAGTTATTCTGGTAAATTGAATGCTTGAGTCGATGAAGATTTAATATTCAACAAAAACTGACAACGGTTAAGAATTTCCACTTTTATTTTACAAAAAACATAAATATCAAGAAACTAAAAACAGAAACTTCAATATAATCAGTTCTATGGATTGTTATTTTGAGCCGCTGCTTTCTGCTGTGCTTTTATGAATTCTGGGTAATCAATGTAACCATCTTTGTTGCTGTCGTCCACATTCAATATTGGATCAATAAGGGTTGTTAATTCTTCATCCTTGAAAATTTTATCTTCTGCAGGAGCATTTGCTTTATCCTTACCTTGATCTGAAAAGAAATGGTTCGATAAATTTATTTTATCAGATTGAATTCAAACTCAAATTTGCAGTTTTTGATTGTGTCTCAAAAATTGTGTTCAAATATTACCCTTGAATGGAGTTTACTCACCATGCCAGTGAATGAGTGACTTGATCAATTCACAACCATCCAACTTATTATTATTATCTGCATCGTGTAGTTTGAAGTAATGGAACTGCAATTCTTGTTCGGACATTTTGCTGGTGTCTAGTGGCATGTCCAAATGTTCAGCTAAATGTCTAAAATGAAACATTTCAATTGATATGATCTATCTGGAGTCTTAAGAGGGCCACACTCACTCTTTTTCTTGGGCCATATTGGCAGCATTCAAAATTTGTGGTTGTCCATGATGACCATGGCCATGTCCTTGGACATGTTGAACAGGAACTTGTTGCTGTTGATATTGAACCGGAACCTGTTGCTGCTGAATTGGTACTTGCTGCATTTGTGGTACTTGCTGCATCTGTGGCACTTGCTGCATCTGTGGCACTTGTTGCATTTGGGGCACTTGCTGATGGATATTTCCATGTTGAGGTACTTGATACTGTGGTTGCTGAAAATTAATATTTGTTATATATATTTTTGCCATTGAATTGGTTCATATTCTGGGCATTCATTGAAATCACTTTTAGTTGGGTCAGCAAAACATTGAAGTAACACGTATGTCAACAGTGATGGATACTTTCACCTGTTCGTACTTGTGAATATATTCCAGCCGCTTATTTCAAAAAGTTGAATTACGCGAAAGGAAGAAATTTGCGACAGACAAATCCTGTATTTCAGAATTTTGAGATGAATGAGGAAACGTTACAACATATGTGGAGTAACAGTACTATTTCATGTTTTATAATCATACTTGATAATGTTGAGGAGGAACTCCTGGTGCTACACGTTGTCCATTAGAGAATACACTAAATGCACTCAGAATAAGAAAATAACATAGTTGAGAATTCATTTTTACAGAAAATTTAATAATGAAAATTTCGTTATTTGGGATATCGGACGGAAGACACCAACATTTTTCAAATGAATATTGATTTGACAACTGAAGGAACACGTAACCAGAGATCGTAACCAATAGATACATATGATGCGTTCCGTATCCTGTATCATACGTAGTCTATGTTATGGATACGTTCGTAAAAAGTAATTTATACAGAGAAATGAAGATGGCGCAATATGAAAAATATGAAATAAATGAATTATGTACAACAGTGCTAAAAAGTTCGAAATGTCCCGATTGTATGGAAATCAGCGGAACCGAAGAGATCTCTAAGTAGGCCAATCACGATAAATGCGCTCCTGAAAATTGTACAAACATAGATTACCCTTAGAAATGCAGGTAAATTTCGATATGACTTTATTGTAACAAACAGTGAATGAAAATAATCTTTATTTGAACAGATGAGACATTTATGTTGAGCGCCCTTCGGAAGATGGTAGGCATTAAGTCAATAAAACCGATAAGCATTCATAATTTCAGCCAGTCTTTTTGACGAATTACAACGAAAAGGACACGAATCGCCTATAGAGTCATGCTAATTCGAAAAAGTTTGCTGTTATTTCTGGTGTACCAGTTCCATCCTTCGGCCAGTAAGTTACAAAATTATTACAATAGTTTTTAGGAATGTTTACATCGAGAAACATTTGATTTGTATCAGTTTCGATTTTGATTTTTGACGCCTTTCATTATTAAATTATGCAAATGATTGCAACCTTGGTATGTCTATTGTTCCGACGCTGAATCCAAAATTCTGATTTCCGTATTTGATGTTTACGGCGTATTTCCCACATTTTTGAATTTTATTTCAGCTATCGATGCCGGAACTTTCAAGCACTGTTGTGGCTTGGGCGCAAATTATTCTTCAGCTGGAAGCGCCTGTAATACTTTCCAGGCACCTATTCCAGAAGTGAGTGAAGCAGATTCTGGCCAATGTCTGCATTTTTTTGGTGTATGCTGCGCAAGAAAGCAGAGGTAGGTATATAAGGATCCGTTTGAGATACTCAATTTTGAATGATAATATTGCAGCGAATTAGAGTGCCAAGCAGGCGAGGATCTAGGGTTGTCGGGGCAGGATTGCAGATCTGCTAGTGGTGACAAAAAGGTCGGAGTTCGTGATATTTTTCTTTCATTCGTTATTAAATGTTGTACTGTTTAAAGGTCTGTTGCGAATCGTGTGTACTTGGTAAAGCAGCTTCAAGTGGAGACCCTTCATGTTTTGACATAGGTTTAGGACCATCTTTTGTGAAATGTTGTAAATCCTCTCTTTTGAGCAGTACAACTTCTACAACTATAGTTACTACAACTACTACCATTAAAACGTCTGTTTCACCTACACTTCCCAATACTACCGAAGGGTTGGAAGTATCTTCGAAAAAACCATCTAATTATATTCCGTGTAAGTTTGCATAGGAATAAAGGGTTCATTTCGACAATATTAATCTGATTGCTTTCAATTTCCGAAGCGGTGAAAAACCTTTGTGAAGTTGAAGATATATGTGCCCAGATTTGCATTCCCGTCGGAGACTCGTACAAATGTGACTGCAATAAGGGATATTCTCTGATGAGCGATAAGGTATCTTGCAAACCAGATCAAAAGATTCGAAAAGGAATCAATCGGTAAGACGTTGTCGAGCGGGAATTTTTACTTTGAAATCTATCGAATTTTATCTTAGGTGCGACTTGAATAATCCTTGCGAACATGAATGTTTAGACACCGGAGTCGCCGTGAGATGTTTGTGCCATGATGGTTATGAGCTGGACGTGGATAATACTTCTTGCAAAGGTAAGCCTGATGAATGTTTATCCTTATATTCACCCACCTTTGAGTAAAATTTGTAGCTGTGGAATTGATAATTTACAGATATTGATGAATGTGCTTCGAATTTACACGAGTGCACCAAAGAGGAAATTTGTGTGAACGAAGGTGGAAACTACTATTGTGAAGATCCTAGCTACACAGACTCACCAAGCGAATCCGAAAAAAAATGCCCTCCTGGATATAAATTCAACGGAGAAACAGGCGTTTGCGATGGTGAAACATTCTCGTCTTAATCAGTTGGACTTCCATTTACCCTCGTGAAATTTCAGATATCAACGAATGCGAATTCAATTTATTATGTCCAAGTCCCAAAATTTGCAAGAATACTATAGGGTCTTATATATGTCAAGGGGAAGATGTGAAGTGCCCTCCAGGCTTTTATTATAAACCCGCTACTGAAAGTTGTACAGGTAATATTATATTCCCCCGTAATTTTTTGGATCATTCTACCTGCATTTATTGTACAGATATTGACGAATGTATTACTGGTGAGAACAATTGCAATAAAGAATCACAAATTTGCATCAACACGAAAGGAAACTACACCTGTGCTGAAAAAGTGTCGACGAAAACCTGTCCTCCAGGATTCAAGAAGAATCCCTTCACTCAACTCTGCGATGGTGATAATTCACAAAACCTTTCGACGGATTTCTCTAAAGCTCTTGCTTTTTTCAGATGTGGACGAATGTGCTGACGACATCCCCTTATGCGCCGCAACCGAACAATGTATAAACGAGAAGGGAAGCTATAATTGCGTCCCGAAGACTAGACCAACTTCGGCCCCCATTCCCACATCACCAATGACTTCTGCGTATCCCCGCCAACATTCTTCTCAAAGACCCACCAATCCACCTACCAGACCCAGAATCCCCCATACTCCACCAACTAGGCCTCGACCTATTTCTTGCTCACAGGGTTTCACAGTAGCTCCTGATGGGAAAACATGTCTTGGTATGTCTCTAGCCGTCATCAACGATCGAATTTTTTTTTTATATTAAAATTTCAGATCTCAACGAATGCCAGTTGGGCATCCACTCTTGTCAAGAATCTCAAAGATGTGACAATACCGTAGGTTCTTATCATTGCGTCAGAATGGCGGGATGCGGAACTGGTTATACCTACAACTACGCTGAGGAAATATGCGAGGATGATGACGAATGTAAATTAGGGACCCACACTTGTGGTCGTCTTGGGAGTGGTTTCAAGTGTAGGAATACTCAGGGTTCTTATAGGTGTGATCCTGTCAGAAGAGCCAAACCTCCTGTCACTATTGCAACTACCCCTCGACCCACAGTCGCCAGGATTCCAGATCTCACCATTATAAGTGGACAGAGGAAGACTTGTTTACCAGGGTATATAATGAACAGCAGGGGAGACTGTGGGGGTGAGGGTTTTTTCACTTACTATTTATAGATGATGTAATACTTGGTTATATTCGAATTCGAGAAATTATTTCTTCTTCCAGACGTGGACGAATGTCAAAGCAACCCCTGCGGTAAAGGGGCAACCTGTTTCAACGTGCCGGGAAGGTATGAATGTATCAATAGAATACAATGCAAAGCTGGTTATGATCTTAACGACGCAGGAGATGGGTGTGAAGGTATATTTATACTTGGTCATTTTCTCAAACCTGAACACAATATATTTCCAGACGTGAACGAGTGCGTAAGAGGAATACATAAATGCCACCCTACTCAGCTGTGTAAAAATGGCGATGGATATTACACTTGCATTTGTCCACCAGGCCACCATTTCAATCCGCAAACAAACCAATGTGAAGACATCGACGAATGTAGATACTATAAGGTATTTAAAATTTTCAATTAAATTCCAGGAAATGAGTACTGTTCATTGTAGGTTTGTTATTACAACGCGAATTGCATCAATACGGTCGGTTCGTACAGATGTGAGTGCAAACAAGGATTTCGAGATAATGGGAAAGGATGCGAAGACGTAGACGAATGTGCTCAAATTGCAAACCTTTGTGAGCATAGATGCGTTAATAATCGGGGCTCTTATAGATGTGCTTGCAAGGCAGGTTTCACCCTCAACTCTGACAACAGGTATTTTCAAGTTCGCCGAAATCACTGAATGTACAATATAAACATTTTTCAGAACATGCACCGACTTGGACGAATGCGAAACGTTCAAGGATAAGAAACTCTGCATAGGACCTTGTGAAAATATACCTGGGAGTTACCAATGTACCTGTCCTAGTGGCTATAGACTTGGAACTGATAAAAGAAGTTGTCAAGGTGAATTTCCAGGAGAAAATATAAGTATGCTTTACTAGATCCTATCATTTTCAGATATTGATGAATGTGAGCGTAAAGTATGCCCGAACGACAACGACATATGTGTCAATACGAGAGGAAGTTACAAATGTTACGCCATCAAATGTCCACGAAATTATATCAGAGATTCTCAACATAAAAGGTGATATACCAACGGGTTTCGAGTGCTCTCGAAAACCCTTCAATATGACTACATAAAAACTTTGATTATTATTCTTTCAGTCGTTGTAAGAGGCCGCAAACCTTGTGTGATGCGAGGGATTTAGAGTGTGTTCTTAGACCAGAACAATACACTTATCATTTCATAGCTATAGTGTCGAATCTGCCGATACTTAATGGCCATATAAGCCTCTTCACAATACAGGGTCCAAAATTTGCCAGGGCTAGAACCGAGTTCAATTTCAGAATAGTCGGTGTCAGCTGTCCAGCTCTAATACCGAAAATAAACGAAAATTACTTCAGGATGGATGTACAAAATTATAATTCGATGAAACTTTTCCTGACCAGAAGTATAACAGGTCCCCAAGAAGCTGAATTGGAAATCCAAATGAAATTGTACGACAACAATCAACTCACCATGTCGGCAATTTCTCGTCTTTTCATTATTGTTACTGAATATCCTTTCTAAAATTCGAAATTGACATTCAATTATTGACCATGACATAAATTATTGTATGTGTAGGTATTTAATTTTAATTTAGTTTTGTTAAGTTCGTTGTCTTTGAAATATTTCTGCAACCATTTGAGTCGCAGAAACAATTCACGAACAGTTTTTCCTCTGCGTTTAATTTACTTATGAATTTTTATACACTGTGTATGATTGTTAAGTATTTAAAGATCCATAGATATTCGAAACTTTTTCATTTTTCCTACAGGTCTCCCTTCTACAATTCCCAAACCAATTAGCAGGTACAAATCCCAACGAACTCGAAAACTATGGGTTTGTATGAATTTTCCTTCCAAAACTTCGGATAGGAGGAGGAAGTATATATTTTGGGGGGATATTTCATTATTCTAAAAGTTTCATTGTGAAAAAATCCAGAATCCCAACAACCCTAGTAAATTGAATAATTTTTCATTTTGTCTCTAAAATTTTATTTTTCTTCGAATAGAGATAATTTTTGAGCGCTCTTACTACTTACACGAGGGCTATATCATTTCGTCACGATGTCTGTATTTTTCGAATTTTGAGCCGAAAATGGTCTTAAACGACTATGTTCGACTAACTGATGACGAATCCGTCGAAAAATTCGAGTCTGTCCGTGCGGCCGTATACACGATAACTCTCGAACGGAATGTCCTAGAAACCTGAAATTTTCAAGGTAGGTTTGAATCTCGAATGCCGCGGCTAAGTTCGTTATTGGGCAAAATTCGCCGAGGGGTTCCGTGAATATGGCCGCTCGAAATATTGTTTTCCTGATTACTTTGGAACTACAGGTTCGATCGAGGTGAAATTTTGCACTCAGATGGAGAATTACGTGTTCAAGCTACATGCAAAATTTGGTCCAGCTCGCAGGACCAGAACCATAGAAACCATAGAGAATTATAATTTTGTAATGGAAAGGCCTAGGGACTAGGGAAATTTTCAGGATAGGTGTGGATCTCGAATGTTACGGTCACGTTCATCAATGAGCAAAATTAGACTATGGGTTCCCTAAATATGGTCTTGAAATTCAGTTTTCTTGATAATTTCAAAACTATGGGTTTGATCGTGACGAAATATTGTATTCAAATTGAGAATGATATATTGGAGCTAAACTTTTTCAGATCGCATGATCAGAACCATAGAAACCATAGAAAATTATAACTTCCGAACGGAAAGGCCTAGGGACTTGAATATTTCCAGGATAGGTTCGGATCGCGAATTTATCGATTACGTTCATCAATGAGCAAAATTAGACTATGGGTTCCGTAAATATAGCCGTTCAAACTATTCATCGGATTGTAATGAAATTTCGCACATAGATGAAGAATAATGTATTCAAACTACGTGGGAAATTTTGTCCAGATCGCATTACCAAGACCATAGATACCGTAGAAAATTCTAGCGAATTATCGAAAAAAAAATTGGTCACCTAAAGCACGAAGTCTGGATTTTCACCTTAGTTTGAAATTTTCTTTGACAGCTTTCAAAATATTTCCAATTGGTTTCTTAAACTGGAGAATGCGAATCTACCTATAAGGTGGATGAACGGCAGTGCTTTTCGTAATTTTTGATTTGGGTTACGGATGTGTAACAATACGTGTGGAATTTGATAATAAGGTTTCGACTGCTGCGTATAAGCCTCTTTTCCCTTGTTCCATATTTTTTTCCCAAGCGCAAATCTCGTCTACGTATGACCATTATAACGATAAATATTTTACATCAAAATCGTTACAATATTAAAGGGGTTCACACACGTTAGTGAATTGAAAATAAAAATCGTTTTTGAAATATCACAAATGTCACCTGACAAAATTAAAAAAAAAAGAGATCATTATGAACTATCATTCAAGACGCCGCCCTTCGAAGCAAGCAAGAGATATAGTGCAGGGAATCGCATGCCGACATTGCCGACAGTAATATTAGCTACAAGGGGTGCCGCGCGCCAGATAATTAAATTTATTTGAATGATGCACGCGAAAGATTTATAACTATGAAAAATATCAGAGCGATCATAATTATTTATCATTACCTATTTCTCGCCAAGACAAAGAACGAAAATTTTTCCATAAAAGTGAACCAATAATCTCATTGTACGTATTTTTCTTTGAAATCGGCAAGCAGTGAAAATCGGACCCTTTTAGGGTTTATGAGTTTATAATCACCGCCAGTCCGATTTTGTTCATTTATGTTTTTCCTTTATCTATCCGCTTTGCCATCCTGGGTTTTGCCATCTGTGATCTCTCACGCAATACGCAATTTCAATAGTGTAGTTAAACTTATGTCTTGTCGAAGAACTCCGAGTTATTTGCATCGAGAAATTTCTGTGCTGTGTTGTATAATTTAATGTGTTTTTTCAAACTGCAATTTAATTGTGAGGACATCAGTTATGAATCGACCGTACAGGGTATTCTCAAAGGTGAGGCTTTTTTGTGACAGGTGATAGAGCTCATCAAAATAAGTCCAAAATCCAAAAATCCTCCATATAAAATATTCACCAGGGCCGAGTATTTCGAAATGAAAGTTACCAGGGAATCTGAAAAATTTCCAACACCGACCTTACTTACGTACTTAGGTACGTATTGGGACCTTAATGTGTTTATTGAATGCTTTCAGTTTACGGAAGACCATAGGACAGAGCTTATGATTTGGGTGACTTCCGAATTTCACAAAGTTAGTGGAAATGCCCGCTCCCCAGATCTCAACCCCTGTGATTTCTTCTTTTGGGGTCATTTGAAAGCATTAGTGTACAGTGACGGTGAGGTGAATAGTGTTGAAGAACTGAAACAAGGCATTGTGACATTATTCGTGAGCAAAATGATGTGATAGTTATAACGTTATAACGGCGGGCAAGACTTTGTGCACATCAAACTGATGGTGACCATTTCGAACAATTTTTGTTAACAATTTGGATCAATTATATCGGTGAGTTTGTGAATTTTTTTCTAGGAACTTCTCAATCAGTAATTTTTCCTCTGCTTAGATTGAAGTTTAAGAATTATAGAATTATATTCAGGAAAAATCTCCTAACAAGAGTTGAAAGAGAATATACGAGCTTGCGATAAAATCCATTATTTATTTACTTGCTGGAATGCATATGGCACCGTGATTCAGGGCAGATCTTCTGAAAGGGAGATAACACGGTCCAGAGTGGTCTTGAGAACTTCATGCCCAAGATTTTTTGCACTCTTTTCAAATTGATGATCTATATGATCAACTTCTGGCGAAATGATCTCTTTTGATGAGTTCTAGAACCTGTCAAAAAAAAAGCCTCAACTTAAAAAACACCCTGTATAAGGTAGGAACAATCGAGGAATCAAAAAAATGCTATTATATTTCATGTAATAAAGTTATGATTTTTAATTTTTCACCTTAATATATTATAACAAATTTCCTTGACTTTTGACCTTTATCCAGACTGAATCTCTGTATATAAATTAACTCAACCAACCCCCCCTCATTAAGAACTCAAAAATGTTTGCATATTTAAGATCAGAGGGCGGCACCTTTGAAATTCTCTATTAATATTGGACCATATTCCTCTTATTTCTGACCTTATTGCATTTTTATTGCGTACTTCGAATATCTTGTTTTCAAAAGTTGAAATCAAATTACTTACCGTTTTTTTGATACTTTTACCAGGCCAATCTCATTTATGTATAATGTATTATTATTGTAACTCTTTAGCTTATGTCATATTCCAAAGGCGACCAGCGAAAATTCAGGAATTATTATGTCCTAGAGGGAAAACTGAGAGGCAACCGCCCTCAATTTTGCGTCCCTCATTTTAGCCTCCCTGTGTATATTAATCTGGAACCTGTGATTGTTGATTTATAACACCCTGTGTATCTTATCACACATTCGAGTCCTTGCACGAATTCCAGCAGCTATCTGGAGTCTGACCTAGAAAGGATATTGAAATCGAAAGTAACTGTTCAAATAGCTAAGGGGCATTGCGGTAACATACCCACAATACGTAACCAAAATGTTCAAAAGGGAACGGACCCTCTGCTATGGACCCCAATCGATTGTTTCCTAAGAACAACACTAACTAATAATATATTGCTTGAAAAGGTTTTATAAAAAATATTTTTGGTTGATTTGTAATTGCATATTTCCCAAATTTCATTATTCACACTGAAGTCTTTTGATATGATTCTGTTTTTATGGATTTAATTATTTGTGTAGAATCTTACTTAAAGCCTTGGTTTTTTGGTTTCTCTTTCAATTCTGTCGAACCATTTTCGGATATGACACCATCGAAGTGGTGAAAACTGAGAATGTCGTCTTATAATTGATTGTTATGAAATTAATCGGTTTTTATGAATTCAGGCCTGTCTCCAATATTGTCGTTCCACAAGAAATGAGACAATAAAACCATGGGTTTCCATTTATGAAACATTTTGAACAACCTATGTTATGTATGTATATTGGTGCATATTACATACGTTCAAGCGGGTTATTTCGTAAGTTGTCAATTCATTATAGGTAGGGAAAGTAAAGAATTGATCAGTATAGATTTATCTCTTCAGTATTAGGCGAGCATTTCGAGCTGTACCGTTCAGTTGATAACAATGATCGCGAGGAACGCTATCCTTATTTTTTCGACAGCTTGTGTTTTGGTGGCTGCCATCAGAATCGTAAGTATAAAGTGTGAATTAATTCGAACATATACCGACAGATTTTTTGGATGCTCATTGAATGAAATTTCCATGAAAATTAATTTCTCTCTTCCCATTTCCATCTATATCTTCTCAAGATATGTTTTAGTTTCAACAAACTCACTTTTTTTCAATAAGTGTTTTTCCTTGATTCATGGGTGTTTTATTTCATTCAAAACTTCCAATCCCACTTGTTCGAATATAACGAGGCTGATGGAATCACTCATCTAATATAACTTAATGCCGCAGGTCCCACATTTTGAATGTTTAATGCGTTTATGTTACCTGATAACCTTCATCAGTCTTACAAGTTCATCTTCACTTCATAATAGTTTTTCTGGAGACAGTGTTCACGTATATGCGCAGTTATTTCACATCAGGTTTCCCTAGAGGCATAACATCTGGAATTAAAATATACTCGGTGACATTAAGTAGAAAAAAAATCGAGTTGAAGAAATTTTTCCTTCTGGGTAACCCTTTCAATGTCAATGGAGTATAGTTTGTGATGTACTGAGCTCAAAATAATTTTATTACGTTTTTCAGGATGCTGGATATTACAATAACGAATATCAGCAAATAGCGGCAGCTCCAGTTAAACTCCGCAGCTCGGAGAGGGAACAAAAACAGGACTTCAGCAAGATTCCTGGAAATCCAGGTGTAGACTACCCCATATATCATGAAGTTCCCCACACCAGATTTTCTTGTAAAAATGTACCAGCTCTTCCTGGTATATACGCCAATGTAGAAACAGGTTGTCAGGTTAGACTCGACACATTTTCGAAGGGCAATGGGTCGAATTTGGTCACGTCCCTGAGGCCTTTTCACAGAATCGACCCATAAGAACGTTAGTATGTCGATAATATCAATTCTGCTTTTTAGGCTTATCACGTCTGTCATGATGGTCGAGAAGGAGAACAGGGGGCGACCTTCCTTTGTACCAATGGTACTATTTTCAACCAAGCTGAATTCAACTGCGACTGGTGGTACAATGTGAAATGTGAAGAAGCGACATCCCTATATAGGTACCCTTAAGAACTATAATCAAACTCATGCCTTTTTTTGTAATCTGGATACTACTTTCGTCCAAATTTCAGGTTGAATGCTGACCCCTTGAAGAATCCCTATGCTCCAAAACCAAAACCTGAAGAATTGTTAAATCAACCGGAATTAGCTAGATATCACTGATGAGGAGTTGAAACTGAACATTTCCATCTGTAAATAAACCTATAAAACCAATAATTAGTTTCTTTCATTCTGCTAATTGGAAAAACAACAACATTGGGTATTTGATTTATTCATCAGAAAATGTTTTCGATTATTATGGTCAAAAAATCAAAACTATAAACAACTGTTAACAACATTTAGGAGGTGTTCAGCAAAAATTGTTGAATGGGATGTTTGGCTAGGTTATGTTCATGTTCTTGATATATTATCTAGCTGGACTTTCACTCTTCATTTTCATTAAAGGTCTCTGCCTGGAGCTAGAGTCATACTTATGATCTGAAGGTTTGGTTCTCTCGACGCTGAACATGGAAAAAATCAAATTAACATAAATTCGAATACTATTTCCTGATTTTGAACATACCTGTTACTTCTTGATGAAGATCCACCTCTTCTGAACATACCAGAAATGGCATTATTCAAATTCTCTAATGAACTCGGCTGAAATGTGAAGATTCAGTCGAACAATATTAATCCAACAATATTTATACCTTTTTTCCTAAGAGGCCACTAAGGATTCCGGAATCCCCTTCGTCCACGCTCTTCGATTTGGTCATCTTCCGTAGTTTACCCATAATTCCTTTTTTCTTCTTTTTTTCAGCGGTATCACTTTGTACAGACGTGTCAGACATGTTATCGTACATATCCAAATCGGAATTTGCAGACCTCAAACTCGTCATACTGCCCTGGTCCGTCTGCCAAATATTCTGTTCCCTTGGAACAACTGACGTTTGTTCCAATGATAAACTGCGTCTTTTGAGGCTTCCTTGTCGGCTCAGTCTCGATGAACTATCGGTGTTAACATCAGTTCTCATTCTTCGTCGAGGAATCATCAATTTTTCCGTTTCGATTTCCCTCATTTGGGAGAAGAGTTCCTGGGATATCAGGAGGAGACTACTAACGACGTTATCCAGTTTATCTTTTTTATCTTCAGGCGTCACTGTTTGTCCTCTGAAAAAAAAAGTTAGATTGAGGTCTCGAAAATGTACCACATAATACGTACTTTTGTCTTTCATCGAGATGTTCAACTTCATTTGCGAGACATTTTAATGTTTCAATGTGTTGTAATATTAAAGAGTCCTTGGATTCGCTTAAGTTTGTTCGACTGAGGGATTTCGCTCTTACATCCTCGTCTCTCCTTATTCTATCCTTCTCCCTCTTCAATCTTTCGTTAGTTGTTCGAAGTTTAGCATGAGCATCCCTCAACTCTAATAAATCGCACTGTAGATCTTTGGTTTTCTTTTTAGCTTCTAATTGTTCTTCCTCCACTGCCTTCCTCAGTTGTTCTAATTTTCTCTTCGCCTCTAGTCTTTCTTTGTCCCTTTCTTTCTCTACTTCGAATAAGGTCTGTCTCAAATCCCTAGCTAAAGTAGCTGTCTCTTGTAGAAGTCGTTGTTGCTCTTCTCTTTCTTTTTGCCACGAAAGTTCCATCCTTGTTCTTAGACCGGCGATTTTCGTTCTACCACTGCTCAAGATCTTCTCTTCTTCAAGTTCATTAATTCTGGTTTGCATCTCGATTATTCGAACTTCATAATTGGACTTATCGGAAACTAGTCGTGTTTTAAGTTTTGAACATTCTAATTTGGCTTCAGAGATCTCGTCTTCTAAAGTACTCAACTGGGCTTCCAATGTTTCATTTTTAACACTGTCAATCTGTAATAAAAAAAGGTTCAATAATAAACCTGCGAATGAATAAGGAATGGTATATTTTCAATTTGAACTAAAGAATGATTCGTCAGATCTTGAAAATCATTCTCGAAACATAGGATTTACAATGTTCATAACATTTTCTCCTCGTTATACTTGCCTCATGTTTGTTTGTTACATCTCTTCTATATTTCAAGTCTCCCATACTTTTCTGAGCGGACTGGAGCATATTCTTGTAAGTGTCCCTTTCTTTTTTGAACCTTATCGTCTGACTATGGAGCAATTTCAACTCGTTGTTTACAGTAGCGAGCTGTTCCTCGAAGCTCATCTTACATTTTAATACTTCAGCTTTTTTTGCCTTCTCTATCATTTCAACTCTACATTAAACAAAGTGATGAGGGAAAAAAGATACATATTAATAGATTTTATACATTGGAGAATTTGAAATGAGAAATTTTCCGTACTCACTTCTTCTTCATTTCTCTGATTTCTTTATCCATGACGGAAGTATCGGCACTGATATTCCTTTGGACTTTATTCACTTTCTCATAGTCGTCTAGTTTCCTCTTTATTTCATCACCCTCCCTCTTCATGTAGTCTATTTGGTAGGACAATGACTCGTTTTCCTTTTTGAACTTATCGAGCTCAGATTGTTTTTCAGCTATTAAGGAATTGAATCTTCTCTTATCCAGGTCGTTACTTTCTCCATTTGTACCTAGAGATTTACAGTTTTCCTGCGGATCATTAATTCAATATCCTCATTTTCTGTAAGAAGTTATTTCAATTTTTACCTGAAGTTTTGTCTTCTCTGAAAACCATTTATTTCGGTGTTTCTCGAAGTCTTCTTCTAGTTCTCTCTTCTCTGATATCATGTTGTTTAGTCTTTGCTTGATAGTTTGAAGTTCACTGAAGCAATCTTATTAGTGAGCATAAATTTGAGAGAAGTTAATTTTCTTACCTATTCAATGTTTCTTTCTCTACGTCCATTTTAGCTTTTGTTAGAGAAAATTCTTCTTCCAAATCTTCATGCTTTGCCATGAGGTCTTTGAATTTTCCTTCAGTCTCCTGTAAATTTGTTGTTAATTCTGAAAGGAAAACAATAGTAAATATCTATATTTTTATTGTTTATTTGTGTAAACCTTTGTTTTCTTAGGCCGTGGCCGCACCGGTTGGGCGATTGCGATGCGACGGCGATGAGATATATCAATCTCCTGACCAGCGTGGCCTCGGCCTTCGTCCTAATTTCAACTTACTTTTATTCAGTTCACCCAATTCATCTATTTTTGTTTGGAATTTGAATTCAGCGCTGGTATCTTTTTTGTCCATTTGTAGTTTAAGAGACCTCAATTCACTATTTCTAGCTTCCGATTCTTTTTTCAGAAGTTCAGCTTTCTTCTTCTCACCCTGTTGCATAAAATATTAGTAGAGTGTCATTCTTCAATCGTGAATATTTTTACCTTGAGATCAACTTCTAGTTGTTTAATTTTTTTATCGTAAAGTTCATCGGACATCATCTTTTCGGACACCAAGTCCTTGAGCTGTTTACTCACTTCATCAGCATGCAACTTGAAGGAGGTGAATTCGTCTTGTAGAGCTAGTAGTTCTGATTTCTTCTGGTCCAGTTCTACTTTCAACTTTTCTTTTTCTGCCTGCTGTGCGGATCTCAGTATAGCTTTGTTACTTGATATTTTTTTTTCCTGTGAAAAAGATTATTTTTTGTCATGTAATTAGTGTGAGTAAATAACACGTACCAGCTTCGCTATAGTAGCCTCATTGGTCTTAATCGACTCATTCAAGTTCTTATTCGTCTGTTCTAAATATTCTATCTCTGTTTTGAATTTTTTAGATTCATTCTCCCACTTTTTCGTGGATTTGGATAGTTCAGTTTGTTTCTGTTTGACTTTCGACTTTTCTTCTTCAATCTGAAATACGAGGATTCAACTGATGAGATTTAATGTATTCCATGAGTCTCACATTCGCCTTAAGTTCTTTGAGTTGTTGCTCATATTCCAATAGTTTTTTGTTTGTTCTTTCTTCAGAAACTTTTTTGGACGTACTCTGAAATCGAAACTGATAAATTTCTTTGTTTTTCCTAGAATCCATTTACCTGTAATTTGCTCAGTGGTTTCTCCAAATCGTTTTTGCTTTTCATCGGCGAAATTTCTTGTTCGGTTAGTTCTAATTGTAGTTTCAGTTCTTCGTCATCTATCAAATCTATGGGAGCTCCGGGTTTATCTGTGAATAATTTTTTTTTAAGCTTGTGTTTTTAATGTTTTCTTAGTTCGATATAATATATATTTACTTCTTATATGTGCTGTGAGTTTCTTCATCTGTTGTAACAAAACTTCATTTTCGTTTTCTAGTCTGGATATCATCTTTCGAACGTTTTGAACCTGAAAGGTAAATTTCAAAAAGTTTATGCTGGAATATTTCGGTATGTAATGATTATTGTTCACTCACTTCTTCCTCTGAAAATTTAAGTTGTTCCCTGAGATCACGCTCAATTTCTGATGTATCCGGAATCTGGGCTTGTATGATTGGTTCTTCCTGAGAACCACTTCTGATCAGGGATTGACGAGATATTCTCTGGAATAAATCTGTATTTCACTGATATCTTTCCACATATGCTCAGTACCATTAGAAGTGTTGATTTTTTTTGATATAATTATTCTGTTGCCGAAAAAAGTTGAAATTGTTCCTTCTGGCTGTAATCTCTTCTAATATTACTGAGTGAATTTTCTGAATTTTTTTTTTCTATATTTGAACCTGTGACGAATGTGCAATATAATTCAGGTACCTTTACGAACATATATATATTTTTTTTATTGTTTTGGAAAATGAGAAGGTATAAGTTACTGACAATTAGCAGGGATGATGATTCATCCGTATAATTGACGCAGTAACTTTTACAGAACAGTTTTTTTAATTTTTTGAGTTTCATTCCAGTATCCAATGAACAGCCCGAATGTCTGCTCTATTTTTAGGTGAGTTAATAACTTACGGTGTCCTAATCAGGGATATAAGCCTGAATAAAATTGTTCAAATATACTAGAGAAAATTCCTTCCATTTACAGGGTTGTGAGAAAGGCAGAAGGACAACGAAGAATTCGGCGGTATTCGGTTTTGGATGAACAAAACCGGTTTTCCCTAAGTGGTAAGTTGAGAGTTTATGAACTAGTGATTTGAGCACCTGTTTTTTACCAGGTAATTGTGTTTTTTGCCTGATTTGGTGTAATTCTTTTTTGTTGTTTCAGGATATGCCGGTTAAAGTGATAAGTGTTGTGTTGAGTGCCAGGATGACCTAACGGTCGAAGAGAAGGAATCGATTGAAGGGTCTTAGAGCATGGTTTGACCCCTTTCGGGGGAGTCGGGTCACTAAGGGATCTCCCCGAAATCATTCCCAACTATAGCCATCGATGGACCAAGAGCGTAAAATGCAAGATATTTAAACGTCAATGTGAGTCTTTTCCATTTCCCACCTGTTATGTTGTAATTAGAGATGTAAGTTTCTGGTTCGATTCGGGGTGTTTTTAATGTTTATGAAGAATAATCAACCTCGCCCTTAGAAAAGTTTGTTTCCTAAAGGGACTTCTATAGAGACAATTCCTTCGAAATATTTGCTAATATTCGTCGAATTTTCGTGGATAGGATCCCTCCAGGATCCCATGAGTCGTTCTGAAAGATTGAGGATCTCTGACATTGGTAGAAATCCAAATTAATCAGTGAACTGAATGGCACGTGTCATCATCGATCGACAAGAGTCGCAGGTAGACCAATTTATGGATGTTTAACGTCAACAGTACCGCATAACTCAGTCGACGATAAAGATCAACATGAAATGAAGAACTTATATTCCAAGCCAGAAGCCATTCAGTTCTTTTCTTAATTTGTATTTCCACCAATCCATTCATTGATTTATTCATGATGGCCTTTACCCCTAACGGCGTGAAACTTCTCATTATAACTAAATTGATATCATCATTATCGCGAAAAATATATCATCTGAGGCGTTCTCGTTGATTCAGCCTGATAGGTAATTATTTTATGTTCCCAATCCTGACCTTAACTTCCGTGCTTTTTGTTCCCTTCTTCTCCATTTTGAACGTTTCATATTCCGAAAGCTTTTCATTCAACAAACCGAGTTCTTTCTGTAACTTCGTCGACACATTAGCCGAATCGGCAAGTTCTTGCTCCAGTTTTTTTATCTTCTCCAAACTGTACGCGTTGGCTTGGTTTTCTGAAAACTAATGTATTATTGAAATCTTCGATGTATCTCAAATAATTATTTGTCCTCACCTCTTTCAACTGCTTCTCCAATTCTTGTTTATCAAGTTCGTACTGGTCGTTTCGTTTCTCAGCCTTTCGCAGTTTGAAAGAAAGAATGCGGCAATTTTTTGTATGCATTTCCACCTGTTTTTTCAGATCTGCATATTCTGCTAATTGGTCCTCTCTGGAATTCAATATTTAACAGCAATTTTGACAGGGAAACATAAATATAATCAATGAAATATAAATAAGTGTTTCACCAAGAAGGAATAATTGAAGAAATTATTCCATCTTGTAGAGGTTTACCCATCAAATGATCTTCACGAATTTTTTTCTGTTACATTCAATGCATTGAGAACTCTCCCCTCTACCTTTTAGAAAACAATTAGAAGTTGATGACCACTATTTTCAATTGAAGTTAACCCCAAGCTTTCGACCCCTCACCTGAAATTATCCTGCATTTCTTCCACCTGATCTTCCATTTCCCTCAGTTCTTTTTTGAGGCATTCGTTTTCATCCATAAGTTCTTCGCAAAATAACTCCGTTGCTTTCAGTTTAGACATTAAGTCTTCGAGATTGGTGGTACCCCTCTCCTTTCCCTTGGGGTATCGTTTGATTTCATCCTCTAAAATCCTTATTTTCACTTGTAACGTCGATTTGTCCTCCTGGTATTGAGTGACTTCCTTTTGGAGCTCATTGTATTTCTGTTGCAGTTTGTTGTACTCAAAATTAGATTTGTTGGACGAATCCATGGAGGGTAACCTCCTGAGAATAACATCTCGTTTCTCTTTCTCTAACCGATCACATTTTTGTTTTGTTGCTTCGAGTTCATTCTGTGCCTCTTCCAGTTTTTTCTTTAACTCTGCATTCGATCTATCGACATCGTTCGCTTGGAAATGGCCTGAATTATTTTCTACAATTCCTTCAGACTGTGTTCTACTAGGGTTTTTCTTCACCTATGGAACATATAAAAATTTAAGAGAAGAAAATATTCGATTGAATTGTAGATTGAAGGAAAAACTTCGTTTCCATCATTTTCGAGAGAAATATTCAAAATTTTCGAAACAGAATAAAGAAACCTTAAAGGATTCACTAAATACCAAAAGCACCTGGGATTGGAAATGTTTTGCGAGGACCAATATAATCTACTGAAAGCTTCAGGGAAAACTATAACTTTAACGCCAAAAACTGATAAAAAATTAAGATCTTCCTAGTTTTAGTTCACCATTTCATGTAAAGTCTTCTTTACTGAGTTTACTAACATAATATTCGTTCTCTGAAGCTTGCTCTGACATGAAATATTTTTTTTGTTCGGAAGTGTGAAGAAGGCTTTAACAAATTCAATGGAATATTCATCTTCATACTCAAACGATTAAGGCGAAAGTCAAAAATCTCCTAATAAAACTCAAACGCTTGAAGCCAAACTGCATCGAAGTCCACAGGCTGGGGGATTGATAAAATAATAACTAATACCTGTATAACAAATTGTACATCATTGTTAGTAGGTCCGTTAGATAAAGACTTCACCTCTTTAATTTGTATTCTGTGCAAATCTTTTTCTTCCTTCTTTCCCTTCTCAGATGTTGGATTCTTGTTTTTATCTTTTTCCGTTTCATTGTCTTTACCTGAACAAAAATTTTTGATATCAATAATTTTCATCTAATTGTTTGATGCGAAATAGAAATGGAACTTGAAAATTTTGGGGGTTTATACAACTCCACAAAATGTCATAAAAATCATGAGCACTTAATGGACTGGTGAAAATCCAAATTAAGAAGTGAATCGAATGGAACGTGTCATCATTGATCGACAAGAATAACAGGTAGACCACTTTCTGGCTTGTTAACCGTCATCAGTACCGCATAACTCAGTCGACGATGCTGACCAACATTAAATTCAGAACGCCAGATATCGCGGCTTTTACATTGTATCGATGCGCGTCTTATCGCTGCTAATATAAGTTCCGCATTTCATGTTGGTCATCATCGTCGACTGAGTTATTTTTCATAATTGGCTTCATAAAAAAAACTTCCTTCTTCAGAGCTTATGACATGACTGAACAGGATTAGACATTATGATTCATTTATTATAATTAAATCCAACCCATATGGACGAATTTCATTAAAAAAAAACAATTAATTTGTTTCTAGACAAAATGCCGAACTCACATTAAATGTTTGGACACGTGCCATCAGATATCTTTCAGGATATTTCTCCGAAATAAACACAACAATACAACCATTAGCAAAAAAAAGATGTAGGTTGGAATTTTTAATTCGACATTATCAATTATGTTGTCTTAATGTCGATTTTTTCTCAGAATTAACCCTTTATGAAAGAACACTTACCTGTTTGATCAACAGAAGAATGAGTTCTACGTTTAGGTAATCGTAAGTTTACTGTCGTTACAGTGGAAGAATTATCCTCTAAATTAACTAAATCCAACGTCGATTTATATTCGGTCAGCTCATTTTCCAATTTACCCTCGTATAAATTGTCGCTGGACGCCCAACTTCTGGGATAATCACTTTTGGAAGTGAAACTGAAAAAAACTTATATATGGAAATCTTTGGAATCGATTTCCAGGCTCATAATATTTGAACTTGTATAAATAATCATTCATCATCCGAAGCGTGCAATAAATGTTCGCAAAAATTCCATGTAGGATAGTTTTTGAGTGATAATAGAATTACCAAGAATTCAACAGGAGCGGCTGCTGTTTCAAAATTTCCCCGATTGCATGATTTTTTATACCATTGCAAAGTTATTGATGAAACTATACAAAATATTGTACCTATTGGATATGGATGGAGATGATGCAGTAATTGAATCCTTTCTTAGAATATTATCTTCTTCTTTTTTACGGTTGTAATGCTCCTTATAGTCCCTACAAAATTCTATTGTAACTTTCTTTTTTATTATCATCATTTGTTAACCTACCGAAAACATCTTTTACACCTTGTGGGCCATCTAACTTGCGGATGAAATCCTAAAGGACATAAAGAGTCTCCTTTTGAAGCAGGGAAATGGTGCATTTTCCATCTATTTTCGATTAGGGTCATAAAATTTTCGATTAATTAAACAACACTTAATTTTGATCTTCTGATCTGATTCTTCTTGTCTAACGAATATATTAGTGAGTGACAGAAAAAAGAAGCACACCCAGTAATAATTTTCAAGAAAGATATAGGTATATGTTTATGAGTGTGAGATAAGTAAACATAAAAAAAACTGTAAATATATTTGATGTTCTTGAAACAGATCACTATGCGTTTCTCATCAAACAGTGATTTCGTTTCATATTTATAGCTTTTTCTGTAAATTTTTGTAAAATATTTCTCTGATTGTTAATGACGAAAGTTTCTCGAGGCGGAAAATATTTAAATTTATATTGTTCAAAATTAAATGTTATAATGCATCCTTATAAAACATTGGAAATATCCAAGACTGGTGAAGTTTCCGAAGTTATGCCAAAATACACATCATTATGAGTTTAATTATAATCCATCTCTGCATTAAGAGCACGAGGCCGTTGCAAAACACATTTCACCTTGCGCAGCATGTATATCACATAAAATATCGAATACACATTGGGTCGCCCTATCAAAAAGACTAATGTATGTTCTGCGACGGGGAATAATGCTTGTACGAAACGCACCATTGCGTACTTTCGAAAGGAGCGCCATATTATGAGCAGAAATATTTAAATATAGCTCTAGCAAAATACTTGATAAAATTCTGGGACATCGTCTTAAAATGAATAAGATGAATACTTACTCACATACTTTCGAGGCGTTTTCACAATATCAGGAGTGCGAGGTAAAGGGAAAATTATTTTTTGAATTACGACGTTCCGAGTACAACTTCATGTAAAACACTCCTATGTTGTGCAGCACACATATCGGAAAGCAGGGAAAACAGTTTCACTTCGTAACGTACCGAATGGATTAACACACTATTAAATACTAGCTCTGTTGTGAGTTGGAATCCTACGGTGTTATTTTTAGGAGAAGTGCCAAATGAGATATAGAACGTATTACATTATATTTCGAACTATTGAAACAATCGGGAAAGCAAATAGCCCTTCCCATTTGACGCTAATTTGAAATTTATTCCCCATTCTAACTTATTTTTCGTTCGGGAAGCATCAGAAACTCTGTTCTATATATGA
Source organism: Aphidecta obliterata (assembly GCA_963966015.1). NCBI lineage: Eukaryota > Metazoa > Arthropoda > Insecta > Coleoptera > Coccinellidae > Aphidecta > Aphidecta obliterata. The sequence continues at coordinate 11,964,449 of OZ014436.1, forward strand.
CCGAAAGTAATAACATTCAAACCTGTGTCAACAATATTAATATAGGTAATTGTAGAACGTTGATGGGAGAATTTTTTTTTGGCGGAATCTGTCAGTCAATTGGGACAGAAAAATTCTTGGGCATTGGCTTTCTTTTCTGAAGCTGGAATATACAGATGTCCCGGAAGTAGTGAGTCATACCTTTGAGTAATTCAACTAGCAATATTAGTTGAATACTTTTTTTTGGGTTGTTTTGTTGTCAAGTAGGAAAAGTATTAACTAATATTAAACATATGTCAAAAACTCACGATTTACGAGTAAAGTATTGTATTTTCAAAAAGGCACCATAATAGTTAAAAGGCGATTGGTCCTATCTTTCAAATTAATTGAAATAAAAAGTATGACAAAATGAATAAATAATAAAATACTCACATCTATTATTCACATTTGAATTTCTTTTCAAAATTCTCTTTAAAACTATATAACTATACTGACAGATTCATCGTAAATATATATTGAATCAAATAATTCCACCCTCAGAATACATAAATTGGCAAAATTCATCATTATCTATATTCATGTTCCAGGTAGGAAACGTTGAAATATAAAGCTAAACATGACTGCGATTTGATTAAGTGAACTTGTTTTGTTCACAACTGCTGAATTTTGTAGACGATATTCTTATCAAGCAAATTATTCTATTTATTAATTCTTTTTGAAGGCACCATATTGGATTTCGGAAAGGGAGCAATGCAAGGGCGGATCCAGGATGTCTTTCTGGGGGGGCACAAGGGGCGGAAGGCAAAAAATTTTTCTAAGTATGTACTGTGATGGAGTCTCCACAGTACACAAAAATTCCGTCTGAGGGGGCACGTGCCCCCGTGACCCCCCCCCCCCCCCTCCTCTTTGGATCCGACAGTGGAGCAATGGAAAGACACCAAAAATTAATGGCCAAGACCCAGTTGTTTTCAAATAATGTGTAAAAATTTCATGAATTCTTTGAAATCCAACGATTCAAAATCACCTGGTCAATATTAGTTAATGTGGGCCATAATGCAACCCATCAAACAATCTTATATTACGTTTCAGATAGCATTGACAAGTGTTGATAACTTTTTCCTCAAAATCTGGAAAATAAATTGTGCTCAATTCAAGAAGGGTTCATACTTCGAGTAATAAAAGAAAGAATTCAAACAAAAGTTTTCGAAATTCATTTAATTCTCAATAAAATAGGATAAAATTTCTCTACAACCATAATGACATAAGTTTGGTCTCAAGAGAACATTGAGAATCAGTTCTTCAAATAATTACAGGAATAATAAAAAGCTTTTACTTCTCATTCAAAGAACCAACTTCAAATTCTTGTTTTTTTTTTTCTGATAACCTGATAATTTGAGATGAGAGACAAATAATTGATTCTTCCTATGCCTTAATTAATCTCAACATAATTTAATTCTGGAGTAGAACCATTCATTCCCTCGAGTTGAGTGGATTTTCGGGAGATTTTTGCCATTCTTTGAAAATCATTTGCTTGAGCTGCGACAGTCTTAATGAAGGATTTTCTAGTTTAAGTTCTTTCAGTCTTCTTTCCTCGAATGCATTATAAGCAGCCTTCATACGTTTTTCAGGGTGTAAATCAACTTCTTTAGATTCAGAACTGAAAAATTTCAAAAATACATTCAGTAGAATAGTTCACTCAATAAATGAATAAATAAAATGGAAATATATGAATCTGTTTGCAGTGATAGAGACAAATGTAAACTGGTAAAGTAAATGGAATCAGTATGATTCGGACTGAAAAGTTTACAGTTCAAAATTGCTTAGAAATCATAATCATTATTGGAGATCTCTGGAAATCTGAATACAAGGCCCATTAGTTACCTCAATCATTTGAATTTATTTGTAGTTATTTCTTTGTACACATTTGATGGTGACTAATAAACGTCTTATTATTATTATTATTGAAACATAAGTTTTGTTGAGACTCAATAAAAAGGAAAGCAGCTTTCTCTTAAAATGATGTATGAAGTTCTCTTACCTCAAAACAGCAATTGCTTCTGTCACACTTCTGGCTTCTTCCCCTTCAATGGACAGTCTATTAATGTTTTCGATTAAGGGGGCTTCTAGATGGGTTTCAACCTTTTCATCTTCTTCTTTTTTGGGTAGTACAGTTTTTATTTGGCCAATTTGAGCACGTGTAACTTTAGCAGGTGGTGGTGGAGGCTTGTTCGGTTTTATTGAAACCATCTCCTTCTCTAGTAATGCTTTAGCTTCCGCCTTTCTTTCAAGTTGTTGTTGTTTCTTCTTTTCTAATTCTTCCTAAAACATTATAATAATTACTTGAGGAATCATTTGCATTGAATTAATAGCTCATAACACTTGGACCAAGTCAACAAGTTGAAGGAATCTAGACTGCTGTAATGTCTCAAAAGGAAATAGTACCTTTCTCTGTTGCTTTTTCAAAACTTGCTTGTCGTCATCTTTCCAAGCAGCATCTTCAGCGGCCTTCTGTTTCTTCGACAGTTCCTCATCTTTCGCATTCTTTTTCCTTTCTCTAGCAGCAACTGCTTTAGAATTTTCAGTTGCAAACTTCTTCGGCATCTTTGTTCTATCAACTATTAGTCGTTTAAGTTTCCGTGTTTCCAACTTATTTAAACTTGAATAAGTTAATTTTGACACTTAACCTATTCCAAAAAAGTGGGGTTAATTATAGGACCACAGTTATTATTTTTATTTCTATGTTCCAATAGCTTATTCATTCAGTCTTTCTTTTAATAGTGCGTTCCACTAAGCGCTCCTTTAGCCGTTTCACATAACGACCGCGGTCTTTCGATCTTTGTAGTCGCGGCGAAAACGGCACTTATATATTTACCTTGTTTCTCCTAGGTTCTATTCATAATTTTATTTTCCTGCATATCGTTCTGCTAAACTTAATTTAACCCATACCTCAATACACATCTAGAAAGCAGTGTGAAAAAAAATAGATGAACATAAAGAACAATAATTAATAGGGTTTTTTGAAATTTCTTAATTGGATAGTAAATATTAAAACAATATTGCGTCATTTATTCAAAAATGTTACACAAATAGTACCTCCATAGTTCTAAAAATTTTTTTACATTGAATGCATATAACATATGTACCTATATTTATATAGAAATATTAGATGGTCATAAAATATTTAATTTTTCTATCTTTATTTGTTCATATTTTCTAGTTAGTTTTTTTCACGAGTTATATTATAATCGTGATATATTGATAGTAATTTTCATTTCTCAAATTCATTCATCTCATAAAGAGAGATTTAAATTGGACTGACCAAAATGACTAGAATAAGAAATTTCAACGATAGATTGATTGCTTTTTCCGGTTTTTTTTTTGTTTACACAGTACATATTCAGTATTCTGTTCAGAACTAAAGTAAATATGCATATATTGTTTAGGTTCAATCGGTTCTGAATGTTTCCTCGGAGCTTTTAATGCAACATGGATACATAATTCGGTCCTTTACATTTCAGTGATTTTGCAAATAAGAATATAAAGACTTATCGCCTATGACATATTTTGCTCTCTAGTCTGCAACGATTCTAGGTCATAATCAGTGGTTATGACGAGTTGATTCAAACAAGAGATATTGCAAAAGTAAAAAAGTTTCATATGTCGGTATATATATGCATGCATATCAGAAAATAATGAATAAGAATATTGTTGGGATTATTTATGCAGCTAGGGCCAAACGATGGCCTCTATCCAAGATAAGTATGCAGATACTTTTGTGTAGACAGCTGCAGTGTTAGCCTCTCCACAAGATTTTCCGAATGATGTTATACCAACAAGGAAAAACTTGCATTTATTGCTATTCTTCGTGATGAGCAGAGGTCCGCCAGAATCTCCCTGAAATATCAATCGAAAACTGTAGGGAATTTCGTCAGTGTTTGGATATTCGTTCTATAATTTATGAATGTAATTGAAGACTCACTTGACATGTATCGTGTCCACCTTTGATATCCCCAGCACACAGCATACTCTGTATAATACCACGGGGAAGGCTTCTTTTGTCGCTACCAAACGTTTGAGCACACTTTTCGTTTTTATATATATGTAGGGTTACCTTCATCAATTTATTGATGTTTTCTGAAGCGGCAAATTCGTTTTTACCATATCCTGTAGCAATTGATTGCGCCTGTTCTATATAAGGACTAGTGTACAAGCAGGCAGGACGGATATAGCCTGTGAATTTAACTTCTCTATTCAGTTTTATCAAAGCTATATCGTTGTATCTCAAAGGATAATTGTAGTCCGGATGTGCAATTATGTTAGCCACGTTGAAATCGAAACGACTACGTCTTCCATCAGACTTGGTTAAATCTATTTCACCCAATCGTACTACCTTGGGAGAACCTCTGAAATGGAAATATCGAACATACAGAGATATCGCGGAATTTATTGGTTGTGTGGATTTCGAAAAATACTCACGCATCTCTGGAATAAGTGCAATGTGCTGCTGTCACTACGAAACGTTCACTTATGAGCGTTCCTCCACAGCGCCAGTCAATCGCGTTGTCAACGTAAAAACCAAGTGCTGCCTATAGAAAAAAATTTCAGTTCGAAAAATTCCCCTTGAGAAAACCTTTGAGCACGATTATATAGGGTGTTACAAGAAGACGGATCGATGTTAAACGTTATGTCAACATAATTGCTCCTTAATCTCGTCTTTGGTGGTTTGTCGACATCGACTTAACTCTTCAGATGGTCCCAAAGAAATATTTCCAACGGTTTCAAATCGCAAGATCTGGTGGCCAAGGACTTCCCCCCCGAAAAAATCAACTCCTGCAGTAGAAATCTTAAATCTTGTAGATAGTAATGTCCAAGCAAAAAAACTAACAAATAACAATTGACGTATAACATATACATTATGTCCGAACTATTGTAACACCCTTTAACTTGCAACAGATAACTCTGAATGCGGCCCTGTTCACTAGTCGAATGTTGCGCTTACCATGAACGGAAATTCCCCTGGTGCGGCTGGTTCACCTCCAACAATCAGTGGAACGCCATTTTTATTGCATTTCTCAACGTTCACGTTTACAACTTCTGTTTCTGTAAGCAGTGGAATTGCCTGAACCACTTCATTGAACGGTTCCGTGTAATTAAGGCATTCTGAAAATTGTTTGCCGGCATTTTTAGATAAAATCTGAGGAAGCCATGGTTTTCAAATAATTTTTTAAAATTTTTAACAGGGTGGTCGCTCGTTCTGCCGCCACTGATGGTATCATCATAAACATGGGTAGGAAAATTACGAATTTCACCATTTTCAAAAAAAAACATCACCTTGTACCTACTTAAAATTTTTCTTTTGTTTGTTTGTTTATATCCCGACCCTCCTGTGAGCTCAGAGTTAGTGCGAGTTAAGAGATCAGGTTGCATTCTATTAGGCTTCGTTACTGGGGTTCTTAACACCACCTGAGGCACAGCAGTCAGCACTGTCAATTTTTTACCCAACAGTGAATGGTAGAACCGAACTCCAGGTCAGAAAATTTCTTTCCCGACCGGAGGATTCGAACCCCGGTCCTTGCGCTAACCACTACGATACGGCCCTGTATATATAATATACAATATACTTACTTATTTCACTCTTTCTCAGCACGGCATTATTATTATTATTCGAATCGATGTCGTTCGGATAAATAATGGAATCGCCATTTCCATAATTTGAAGCAGATTCTTCTGGATATAATTGGAAGGTGTTTGGGTATACGTTTGAAGTTTCTGGTCTAGACTCGAACGGCTTATTTCCACCGAAAACTATGCCGTTATCCTGGTTGTTGTTGGCAAATTTATTGTCATTTTCTTCACTAGATATCGCACCACTTGGTCTCGAAAAAGTAGGCCTCGAAGGCGACTGATACTCTCCGTCCTCGAATGAATTTTTTTCACAACAAACAATAGGCGTTGTTAGTTGAAAATAACCGCATACTGTAGGGTCGATTCCATTTTTTGCTTGTTCTTCTACTACTGGACAATCCGAAGATATTTTACATATTCCTGGTATTCTCGAGTTGCTCATGAAACACGTATGGCCAACTGAAATGCATATAAGATATTTTTAAACAAAATTAATTATACTTATGAAAATGTACTTTATGATCAATTATTTCACTCGAGAATCAAGAATGGGCTCTGTAATCTCATTAAAGAGGCCATGACTTGTACGGAATTATAGCTATCATCTGGCTTATTTACAAATAATAGACGTGAATAGTAGATGACGATAGAAATGGAACTATGGTGCTCAACATTATCCTCACTCTATTGGATTACGAAAAAAATTGACAGGGGAAAATATTTCAGGGGCCATAATTTGAGTCAGTTTCACCAATTATTTCTTCTTCTGATTCTCTAATTCATTTCGAAAACTTCATTCAAATCTGAAACTAAATTTAGCATGGTTCGACCTAATAACATTCCAATTGTAACCTTGAACTCCTTCCTCTCTTGAATCAAACGATTTTTTTCATTTTCCGATACAAACTACATAAACGATTAGCTTAAACCGTCAGGATCTCTTTCACAAATCAGTTTTGCGAAATTAGTTACCATAATAAATAAAAAATTTCCGTTATTTTGAATTCACATTTTATTATGAATACCTTTGAATTTTATTGGATAATAAAGTACCTAGGTACTTTAAAACCGCATGAAATCTCAAAAAATCTCGTGAAATTAGGAGAATCTCTTGCGTTTTCGCTGAAAGAACATAAATAATAATAGTAAAAATACCGGTTTTATTGAAGGCGATAGACTGAACAAACGGGTACCTATGCATCAACAAAAGACTCTAAAACTCATTGACGTCACTCTAGTTATTCAAAAATCATTATATGAAAGAATACAAATGGGATCAGACCTACCTTGTGAAAAAACGACATGACAGATCGAAATAACCACGGAAAGAATACACCAGCCCTCCACCATTGCACTTTGAACGTTCATTGTTTAGTTCCTCCTCTTTTTTTCTTGAAAAGTAAGGAGTGATAATCACAAAACCTGGTTTTACCAGCCGTCATTGGTATGAAATGTTGATGAGCTTCATCAATGATTTCATGAAGAAAATTTCGGACATTAACTTCGATCTTGGCTATTCGGAAAATGTTCTTTTGACGCAGGCTATACGTTTAGTGACAAAAACAACTGTTGTCGAGTTGTTTACAACTAGTAGGTATCCTCCAGATTGAATCTCCCAGTTCTCATGAATAATTCATTATCACGACGGTAATTAGAAGGTAACCTACTTCATTATTGATATCTCCAGATAATCATTTCATGAATTAGAAGTATATTTCGCTGTTGCTGATAATGAAATTTCGGGAAGCTGATGGAAGTTGATAATTAATGTTTGATTATTCCAACAAACTTATCGAATATGTGTAGGTGCGTCATATTTGTAGCTGAAGAGTGACTCAGATTAATTAAAATCGAATATTATGAATATATTAGTAAAAAAAATTATTTACAACTCCAAATTAAAACACCGGCCGTTTGCGCGACTCCCGCTTAAGTGTATCTTAATATTTGTTTTCTATGATTCGAAGACGAAGAGACAAATTAAGTTTGTTAGAGCAAATAGATTAAAAACTGTTATTATAAGACAGACCTGAGCAAGTTCAGAACAGTTTCTGCTGGATATTTATTTCATATTGCGTTTTCCACTAATGAACTTTTCTATATCTTGAATTATTTGCGTTAAAAACATATGTGTTAACCATAACTCATTATATGAAAATCATTGATTTCTCTCCATTACTTTTTTTAATTCAATATCGAGTTTTTTTCAGTTTGCAGATCTACCTCCTTCATTTTTTGGGGATGGATTTCAAGTTGCCAGTCAATACTTCCTTACTATTAATGAATGAGTTTATTCAAACAACAAAATACAAATCAAAACAATCTAACAAAATAGTTGCCTTCATACTTTACAACGCCACTCGATACAATATATTTCAAGTACATAATACAAAATTCTCTGGGGTTGGTATATTTTCACCAAGTTAGCCAGTATGGACAGTGTTACTTGATTTTTCATTAAATTTGAATTGAAGTTACTCATAATTTTGAATGAAGGAACTTTTTCTCAAATAAATAAAAAAAATCCAATTCGAATGTAACTTTATTTGAGTAAATATCTTGAATCACATTTGCATATAGATATATAAAAATATTTCAAGTTCATTATTCACATAACAAAACTCATAAAAAATTTGACTTACAAAACATACAACTAAACTAGTCAACTTTCTGCTCTATTACTCTGAAGATGATTTGGAGCGTCTGCGAACACATACTTTAATTTGTATGCTTCAGCTACCAATAAACTAACTTGAGAACTCGACCAAACTTGGGTGGGTAAATTTTGTAATAATATCAATAGTCCCTGAAAATCGTTTTGGTGCATCAAATCCTCCTTCCAATATAAAAGGAAAGCTGCGCAAACATACAGTTGAAATGAAGCAAAATTATCACTTTCTGCTAGGTATGTATCCCACAATCTTATAGTACATCTTAAAGGAAGCTCACGGGTTAAGAGATTATTAAGCCATCTGAATGAAAATTGCAAATAGCTAACATTGTGTGATTTAAGATGACGATGCAGGGTTTCATCCACTCTGGTGATCAACTCTTCAAGTTGAAGAACTTTTTTTTGAATACCAATTTGAGCAAATACATAGTTGTCCTGAATTCCATCTAAAAACTTAGATAAGCACCAAAATGAATCGGCCTCAATTATTTTCAATGCATCTTCACTGAGTGTATCAACTTTGAAAGTTTCAAAGGCTTGGTTATTAGGTATATACTCTTGCAAGAATACAACATAAAATGGAGTAACTAAATCGTTTATACCCTGCACATAACCAGAAGCTGGGTGACGAGTAGACCAAATGAATAAAATACGTTCAAATATCGCTTGGACAGTCTTCTGTTGGAAAAGAGGGATTGTGGGATTCATCCTAGGCACATCAATATTTATTTGATGCTTTATATCCCTCTCATTCTCATCATGATCTGCATAATAATATTTGTCTACTAAACTCCAATAATCTTGTCGCTTACGTTCTAACACATTGTTACGACGTTCCAAATTCATTGGAAGATATCCAGATAACAATCGCCACACTATCGGTCTCACCTGCAAAAAAAAATAAGGGATCAACACTTGTTTGAAAATAGATCAATCCACGTTCATAACGGTTAATTGGAATACTGTACATTACAATACTAGAGCTAAACAGAGGTTCTACTCCCATAAGTGCTATTTGGATTTCATTTGAGTTGAATATAATATTGAGTGAAAAAAATTACAATCAACATAGTGCACTCACTTTTACAGGAATACCGGACCAACTAAGTTCACTCAACCCTTGCAGTGTAGGAGTGTTCGACAAATAAATCTCAAATCTTTTTAGCTTGGATTCGCTGTCTTCATCCTGAGGTGCATTTCTACATCTCATTTGCTGAGGTCTACCAGGAATAGGACTATACCTTGTCGATTCCAAATTATCAGAAGTAGAAGGACTAATGAAACTAAGAGGTTTTTCGGGTAATCCAGAATCAGTAATAAAACGATGGCTATTCAGAACATTTATGGCAGCAGACTGAGATACCTTTTTTGAAATCTTGGTACCTGTAAAATCACATTCAGTTTCTTCATTGCTCGCACAATTCGACTTCTTAAAACACTCACTCTCAAGACCCGAAACGATGCAGAAGTCATCATCATCTATTTCCCAAGCATCACTAACTGATGCTTGGAAATCCTGGAACGATGTACTCCCACTTTGTTTGGACTTAGCTGAAGGTTTTACATCTTTTTTGGGACTGGGCCTGTGAATTGATATTCAAACACGTAAGTTGACAATCATCATAGCTGAATCACAGCATTTTACCTTCCAGGTACAGTTCGCGCATTTTTCTTCCAAAATGAGGTTTTATCATGTTCACTGTCCTTGTCCATACTTTATAAAAATGATGAAGCCAAATCTAAAAATTTGAATGCCATACTATAATTTTAAAAGAATCTACGGAATTGTTTTTGTAAGGTTAGATGCTAAAACTTGTTGTTGACACTTGTGTAGTCGTTTTTTATGTTTATGACCAACATCGCATTCATCGTTTTCCCTACTAACGCTAAGACGTCAAAACAAAACCAAAGACTTTTTGACAAAACATCCACAGTAGTTCGAATATGTTTATGAAAGTTTTGCTGTCAGACGATTTAGTAGATAATATAAACTTGTTTTGTATCCGAAAACGATAATTTGTATTTTTGATTTTTGTAGTGATGTTAGAGGTTTGAATTAGGTATGTATATAATATCTTAATTAAGCGTATTCCGTATCTTTCAATGAATGAATATTATCTGTTGCAATTTCTAATTATATGACTTTCCAATTGTGATTTTTCTTGTACAGATTAAATAGGTCGTGAACATTTTTCTTCTAGTCTGATGGAAAGATATTTACTTGAAATTTTTCATGAAAAATTCGTATCCTAGGGCGGTTTTCTATTCCTCCAGGACGTGAGGTCTGTAATAGTATACTTCATATTTAACCCAATTAATCTAATCTTATTATTGGGATTTTTTTATTGCTATCTGTACAAGATGTTTAAATAGAACTGTAGATTGAATATCGATTAATTCAACAATTTCGATTCGCCAATATTGAGAATTGGATATTAAACAAATCTCTTTATACATGATTGCCGAACTTGAAAATTGAATGAGATCTAATATATTACTGTTAAATTCCTCAATTTAATTTTCAATTATTTACAACATTTTCGATGAGTTCATTATATTTCAGAAGGTGTCATAAATTTTTGCCCCATTTTGTTTCACTTCGACTTTATGAATTCGAATGTTCCTCTTACGACTTTCCACCAAATATCTATTTTTATCATTTGTTTTCCAATGAAGTATTCAAAATTTCTTCAGATCTATCAAAAAAATTACGCAATTGATTAATACGTCAATTTGTTTCATATCGTACTTGAAATCAAGAACGATAGATTTATTATCAGTGGAATTCTACATATTCTTATTATTCATTCTGATGAAATGATTGCCAAATCATTAAACTTTCACTTCATTATGTTCCTCTTGGCATACCGCATCATATTAATTTTAACATTTGTTGTGGAGGTCAATTTTAATCTCTGGTAATTATACCCTGATGAACTGAGAAAAAATTGCATTTAGATTAAAATATAAATCCTGAAGTCGATTTAGCCTGAAATATAAAACACCATTCAAGAAAGATTGGTTTTCGTCGAATGATTATTTGACGAAAGCGTAAAAAATTCAATCTCAACTTTTTTTTCAATTTAATTTTTCAAATAACCTATTTGTAAATTAATAGGAAGATGTTGTTATCTTTTATTCAAATGATGAACTGATAAAATTATATCTATTCCCATTTCTGCCCGGTTACTGTGAATCCCCCAGATTTTTTGATATGAAGAGAAGTAATCAAATTTTGAATAAATCGGGAATATTGTTCAGGGTTCAGCCTTTTCTCGATTCATTTTGTGAAATACTATAAATTAAATAGAGGTAGTCAAGAAATAATAAATCTCGGTGTGACAACTACAGCGTTTATAATGTCAGTATGTCATTGAAAATTGTTTCGAATTTCCAATAATTTTTCACCGGGGGTTCCCCTAGGTCTATGGGTAAACAATTAGGCAAATCGTATGTTATACTTAATAACTGACCGGAAAGATTCAACATTACAAAGTGATAGCAAAGAACATTGAAGTCTGATCAATTTCATATTAATTTGAGGTTCTAATTCAAACTCGGATCGTTTTTCCTGGGTTGAGGATTTTTTGAGCGGTATTTGCATCAAGGTAACTAACGGACAAACGTGGGAAGCGTGCTTAATTTGAAGTTCTTTCCCAAGACAATGAAGGCAAACTGTTGAAATTAAAATTTTCATTTGCCATTATTGATGATCTAGTTTGAAATTTGCTCTCTACCGATAACCATCATCAAAACCAGTTTTAAATTGTTACCTATGAGCAATTACTTCGACTACTAATACATGCCTACCGACTGTAATTAAAATAGGATTTCGTATTGAGAATGACAAACTCACTTGATGTTAAATCTAATCTCATCATTGAATGCGATATGTAAAGGATTATTATCTCGATTCGTCTCATTTTGTTGCGGCCTCGGCGTGGAGCTACAACGGATCACTTAAGGTTATTTCAGTTTTTTTTTTAACTGGTAATTTGAATTGTCGAATAATGGTTCTTTTATCTATTTGCTAACTTAATACCTTTGTATTTCGGAACCAATTATTACAAGTTGTTAGCCATGGAATATTCATATCTAATCCATTATTTTTAGTGGTAGACGCGTTGGAAGAATACAACGTTGTGTTGAGAAGATGACATCCCATTCAGATGATGATGACCAGGATGTTGATATTGATGAGGTAAGGGTTGGATTCATTTGAAATGTATATGATATTTCATTCAGTTTTATGTTAGTTTTTTGAAGTACTCGAGTTCAAACAACAATACAATACAGTGCCGATAAAAAAATAATTCAGAAGATTCAATAATAACTTTTCGAATTGCGAAATTTTTCAACTTGGAATTATTGAATTTTTAGAATAGGAATTACTCATCGAATATTTAACTCCAAAATTATTTAATATTAATGATTTATATTATTTCGAATGATAAACTTTTGGAGTCTATCAAGGCAAATTCACCGACCATTGAACTTTCGTTTCCTTTTCAGATAGTGTAGAATCTAAAAATCGAATACAAAAAAATTAAAATATGAGAGCAAATTGTATGTACAGTTGCCCTTCTGCAAACTAGCACGATAGGTCGAGAATCCGATCTATTAATTTAAAGGGCTACAATGAACTGTTTTGGATTCAATCGCTTCATTCGACAGAATTAATGCTCTTAAATGTTCCTATATTATAAAAATTTCATAATTTCGGTGTATTATTCACATATAACATTTAGAGTTGTACTATTTCGAAAACTGAGTATTTGGTTATTCTAAAAACCTAATAGCATGAAGGCAGATAAATTTGAGCGGTTGAAATGTTTGAGAAAATATTTGTATTGATTAATTAAGAAAAATATTTTGGCCCAGGTCATCGAGATATCGCGCTATCCGTTGCAGAAATAAGTTCATTGTATTCAACAATCATAAAGATGATTGAGCAACAAATAATTGGCACTAAAAACGATATAAAGACTTTCATTCAGATGGAATTAATAGAATATTTATCTGGAATCACATAATTTTGAAGTGCACCAAGAATTAATCTCAAGTGTCCGAGTTATCTCATGAAATTAAGCATAAAATAAAATAACACCGTTTTTTTCAACATTTATCTATTAAAATAAAATACGGTGGAAAAGTTAAAAACACTTGACTATGAAAATACAATTAAGTTATTCTTCAAAAACACCTGTACATATATGGAAAAAAGTAATAATAAAAACCACATAGTTTTATTATTGACCTATTATTCCTAATAGTGAATCGAAATTTAGTTCGAAAAAAAATTTTCTTGCGTTTTTCATGAATGTGTTCTTCAATAGAATCCTAAAACTTAATTCTGCACACATAAAATTTAAGCTTTTTCGTAATTTTTGCATATCGCAATCAACTCGCAATAATTTCATGCCTTGTTCCAGTTCCAAGATGCTTGCGATATATCGAATTTTCCAACACTGTAAGTTATTTTTCGATGATTCAATTTTCTTCTCATAGTATTTCTTTACAGACCAGCCGACATGACATTAAGCAGAGCTATGGATGAAGCCCAAATAGCAATTACATATTTTTTCAATAATCAGTTCACAGAAGCTAGAAATATGATTATTCCATAGTGAGTTAACATCTGAGGATATCTCTAAATTTTTGCTCCTTGTCTTTTACCGATTTCCACTATTTATAGTTATCTATTACCACAACAGTCTCCAACTAATATTCAATTTTCAGCGCAAAGAGCAGCATGTATCATGCACTTGGAAACTCTGTGTTCTTATATATGGAAGCTCTACTTACCTTTGACCCTCAAAACATTCAAGCAGCTTCCAAGGCTCTAAAGGAATCCATCAAAGTATGTAATCAATATAGGAAAAAGAACACATTAGGTGAGTCTTTAGGAAAGATGGTGCGTAAAAACAACTTTGATCAATTTTCTGAAGAAGAGGCCCATGCTGAACTCTGTTATGCAGAATGTATGCTCTTAAAATCAATGCTCACCTTTATCGAAGATGAAACTTTAGCCAGTTTCATAAAAGCAGGTTTCAAAATCAGATCCTGCTATAACTGTTACAGGTAAGGTTTTGGCCACATTTTTCTGTGTTGATGTTAATGAAATATTAAAAACAAGTAATCTTTAAACATATGTGACAGGTAACTAGGTAATTGGTAATAAATTGTTCACTAGATTCTTTCTGTAGTCAATTGACGGAACTTTTGCAATCACCTATTTGTTTCAACTTTTCAGAGACTGCCAACAAATTCTCAATAAGAGAGATTGGAACACCTCAACCACAAAGCAACATTTTGAAGGGGGCGTAATGATGGGAATTGGAACTTTTAATTTAATGATTTCTATGTTGCCAGCAAGAATCATCAAATTGCTGGAATTCATTGGCTTTTCTGGAAACAAAGTAAAAATATGAGTCATAAAAAAACAGACTTTGATTCTAATTTTTTTTTAGGAATTAGGTCTTGATGATCTGCAGAAAGGATATAATTTAGAAGGTATACGCCAAATCTTGTGTATCATGACTCTACTAGGCTACCACCTAATGGTACTATACATTGTGAGCCACTCTGAGGGGGATCTTAGGATTTGTGAAGAAATTTTGAATAAACAGCTCAGTAAACATCCAAACGGAGTATGGTTTCTGTTCTTCAAGGGTAGAATGGAGTTTATGAGGGGAAATTTGGACGAGGCAAAAGAATGGTACATAAAGTCTTGGCGTTCTCAGGATACATGGCCACAATTTCATCATGTATGCTTCTGGGAGTTGCTGTGGGTAGAAAGGTAATATGATAATATTACTAGTTTCTAGTTGAGATATATTTCAAAATCTCTAGGAAATTAATCGTTTTTTGTTGGGAAATTCTTACTCACGGTGTTAAAGAAAAATCGCCATACGCTTTCTCTGTGTGAGCTCTGAGAATGTGTTGAAAAATGGATTCTGGTCGAAAAATAATCTTTTCTGATAACCCAATATAATGTTTTTCTAATTTCATTGATTATTAATTTTTTCAGTGTGAGGTGCAATTGGCAGCAAGCTCTTGAATACAGTAATCTTTTAAATAAAGATAGTAAATGGTCCAGAACCATATATAGTTACCAAAAAGCAGCTATTATGCTGATGATGGATAATATCTCTCCTAGTGACAGAGAAATTATTGATAATCTTATGAGGTTGGTATAATTTTGAGTCTCGAAATTACTAACTATGGAAATAACCATTATTTTTCAGAGATGTACCAAAGTATAAACAACGTATTGCTGGAAAATCTATACCTATGGAAAAATTTGTTATAAAGAAAGCCGACCGTTATTTCAATCAACAAAAAAATCTCATCTTGCCAGTTTTAGAATTATTGTATTTGTGGAATCTATTCAAAGTGTTTAAGCAGTTCAGCATAACTGACAAGGTTTATAAACTGCTGGAAAAGACATTGGCCGCTTTAAATTCCAGCACCAGTAGGTCAAAATATGATGCAGACAACAAAGCTCTGATCCTACTCTTACAAGGAGCTTGTCTGAGAAGGATGCAGAGTCCTCTTCAGGCATTGGAATGTTTGGAAGATGCTATAGCTCTTCAAAAAGACATTGTAGATGACAAC
Organism: Aphidecta obliterata; assembly: GCA_963966015.1. Classification (NCBI taxonomy): domain Eukaryota; kingdom Metazoa; phylum Arthropoda; class Insecta; order Coleoptera; family Coccinellidae; genus Aphidecta; species Aphidecta obliterata. The sequence continues at coordinate 11,980,341 of OZ014436.1, forward strand.
TATCTGATTCCCTATGCTATTGTTGAATTGGCACTAATTGAATGGGAACTTGGGAATCGGGAAAAGGCAGTTTTAGCTCTAGAAGATGCTCGGTAACAGTTTTCTTTGTACATCCATTATTTCGTATGTTTTCATTATTTTTTTTTAGAAAAAACTATACTGGATATTCCATGGAGTCTAGACTTCATTTCAGAATCCACACAGCATTATCAGAGTATAAACCAGAATTGAAGAGCTCTCAGGATACCCGTTTGTGAATCTGTTTTTTTTTTTATTTTTGTTATGTTTGATATTACACATTAAAGTTTATTTTGTTCATTAATGATGATATCATATTTTTAAATGGAAATAAAGTTGTTCCTAAGAAAGTCTTAACGCGATGATTTTCTGAGGCTGTGTTATGATTTCATCATCTGAATTATTGTAGAAGTTATCAAAGGTGTTTCTTGTATATTGTGTTTTATTTAAATCCGATTTTCAACGTCAGTATTACCAACTGAACCCGAACATTGAACAATTGCTGTTTAAGGCAATAGATAATTGGTGATAATACTTATTTTTGCATTCAATTTTGAATTTCTTGATCGGGAATAACGTTGTTGTTCTATTTCGATGCAAGGAGTCGTTCTTCTGTGTTTAGGTATTGTACGTATGTTTTTCTTGGGTAGCCATTTTCTTATTATTCTCTGTTTCGGGGTGGTTGGTTCATAAAAAAAGTCTTAATCATTCAGCTTTCTTGATTAATCAGTCACTATTGTATATATCTGGTTCAATTATTATTAATGTTGATTTTTCGTCTTTTCTCAAACAAGATTGAGGGTGGAGTTTGTAAGATCTTGATATTTGGGTTATGCAGCGTGAAACACTGTCTTGGATTGAGTTATACAGGCCTTTTCTTCAACTCCGATCGAAATAAACGCATCGCGAATTGCTACATCCCTCTTTGAAAAGTTAATATTTCGGGAGAATATTCGATTTGGAGCTACAGAAAAGGCCGTATTAACTCATTAATCAAATCTACACAACACTAACCTGCAAAGCCACACTTGTTGTGGAAGAATACATGATGTGCCAAAACTTAACTACAACAATAAAATAGAAAAAAAGAAAAGCTTTCCAGTTCTTATTGTCAACCATATAACTTATAGTTGCATCGTTTCTGGTATTTTCAAATCGAGTTCGATAGGCGCTTTTTCATTATATTATAAATCTTCGAAATTCAGAAGTGAAAAAAATCTCTAAACACAAGAAATTCTCCCTTTTTGGACTTCTGGACGGAAATTGGTGAAACTTGGTAGAAAAAATAAGTGGATATTAAAGAAAGGGTTGTGGCGTAAAGATGGAAATTTGAAAAAGTGTATCCGATGCACATGAAACATACCTATATGTGCATTTTTGAAATTTGGTGAGGATAAAATAACTCTTAAAGTGATGAGTTGAGTGAAAATAATTACCACCTACCCATTTAATAACCATATTATTCGATTTATGTCGATTTTTTTATATAACTACCTAATACCAAAAGTTACTCTGTGCTAATACCTAGTAAAATTGGTTGTACAGGGGAATTATTGATCAAACAATAGGTTTTATCTAGTGTAGGTTGGAGTTATCGCAAGTTTAAATTGCTGTAGAGGAGATGTGTGATTGATTTACACCTCTAAATCCAATCTGTGCCGCAAGTTGCGTGCGGATTTCAGATGAAGTGAAGGACTTTTGAATTGCACACTAATGGATTTTGGAGAAGGTATTGCATGTTATACTTTGAGTATTTTCTTTCTTTGCTTTGTGGAACAACGCGGTCGATCGGATAAATTCACTTCAGTTGCCCTTTATAAGAGTTTTCTATAGATTGAGCTGAAGAATATTCTTCGCAATGATAGGAAAACCTAGCTTCTTGAGACGAAATCTACAATAATAAATACCTATCGATTTTCTTCTATTGATAAAAATTAATTATCCGATACATGATATATATATTGTCATGGAAATCCAAGAATGAAAAATAAATTCAAAATATATCACAAAACAAAATTCGATAAATGATTAAAATATGAATTTTCTTTTTCAAGAGGGTTCAGATTATTTAAAATGTTACCATAGAAATTTTTGTAAAATTATTAGAATTAAGGAAGCTGATTTTTGACGGAAGAGAAATGTCATGATAGAAATAGATTTTTCAAAAAGGTTTATTAAAATTGAGATTTGAAAACGAAAGATTATCGAAGATTTATGCAGCCTGAAATCATGAAGGAGATACCGGAATCAAACTGCAGTATACTCATTGCCAACTTCACAGTTCAGAAGAAAACTGTGGGATAAAACTGCCCCAACAGCTCATTCCATAAATATTAGTAGAATCTGAGGCAATACATCTTATAAAATCAATCACTGAATTCCAAGATATTCTCTACGAAACGGAGGAGAAATTTGAAGCTTGCATTTTGATGAACTATATTTAGAGTAAGCTGTTCAATGTGAGTTTTTAATTTATATCTTGTTCAAAAGGAGCAATAATCTAGAATTTATAAAATTATTAGAATAAGTTTATTGAATGTAAATAATAAGTGTTGTAAACAAAAATTATTTTATTTGTGCACCTTAAGAACCCTCATTAAAAAGAGTCGCGGGAAAAATAAAAGAAAAATTGAGAAACAAAATTATTTTAATATTGTTAGTGGTTCTTTCATAAAACTTCAAAATCAAAATTTAATATTATTAATATCAAAAATTGAACTATAACAATATATATATATTATACTATTTCATCGATAACAAAATTATTGAGAATAAATATCGTTCAGAATTGAAGGATTTGTTTTGGCAGCATTCTAGCACTTGCTATTCCTCTTATTGGTTAGGTTCACAAACTACGCTCAAACAATCATATTACTAGAAGACAATTACGTCACAGTTATGGAGCGTTTGAATTTGACTGGAATAATATACATGTGTCTTTGTCTTGAGGAGTTGGGAAGGCGATTCATGATCTACAGATATTTGAGACAGAGTTGCTTTTGGAACAGACAGGTAGCGTGGTCTGGGAAATTTTCTCTCATCACCGTTGCCTTATGTTTCAAAGGTTTTCTGTTTCTCACATCGAATTTGTCATTTTGCCAACTGTACTGACGAGATAGCTGATATGGATCGAAACCGGTGCAAATGATAAATTTGGTGGTCTCTGGGAAACATGAATTGTTTTGCTAGCTAGCTAGTTCATAAAGTATAATTTTTCTAATTTCATTCCTGAATTTGCATTTGACTGTTTGGAAATCAAGGTTCTGACTGGGATTCGAATCTCTCATTGATGTTGATATTAAACAACAATCAATATGGACTATGGAAAACGCAGATTTTTCGCGAAATCTCGTAGAACAGGTCTTCTCTCGCGTTTATAACACGTGAATCGGAAAATACACGATGCAATTGAATAAACAGCCAGGATTAGAAAAATATATTATATCGAAAGCTTCAAGCTTCCGAAGGTTGTTTGGTGGAAGTAATAAAACGAAAGAACCGGCAAATTCATTATCGACATGAAAGTATCGTTTAACTTGCATTTCACACGAACAGAATCATTTCATGTCTACGGTTGAGGCTGATAAAATTTCGATTAAACCTCATTTGAAGGATTAACACGATCGCTCGCTGACTTCAACACTCTCAGTACGAAAGTTTCTTTCTTCATTATCATGAGCACCGTAATAGAATGCATTGATCCACTTCAGCACACGAGTATTTATCATAGAAGAGAAGGTAAATAGAATTGAGTACAAAAGTTTATTGTTTGATTGATAGAAATCAGCTAAAAAAAAATTTTTTCAGATAGCGATGAGAGCGACGGCGAGAATGGTATGGGAAACGTCAATAGGTTCATCGTCAGACCTCCAGGACATAGTGGAAAGGCGAAAAGAGGTCATTTGTGCTTCGACGCATCCTTCGAAACTGGTAACTTGGGGAGGGTCGACTTGGTCAACGAATACGAATACGATTTGTATATAAGACCCGATACTTGCTCTCCAAGATTTCGATTCTGGTTCAATTTTACTGTTGATAATGTTAAGCAGGAACAGGTGAATATTTCCAGTGATAAACCCTAAATAATTTCGTTCCAACAGAAGGTATATCACCACATATGGAAATTAATTCTTACGTTCTCTTTCGTAATTGCAGCGAGTCATTTTCAATATCGTCAATATACATCTAGGAAGAAACTTGTTCAACAATAGGATGACGCCTCTCGTTAAGTCGACAACAAGAAATAAATGGTGAGTGCAAATACTTCGAGGAGCTTCCACGAAGAAATCGTTTGTTAGCAACGGTGGTCTTCAACGTATTCTGATTAAGAAAAGAGGATTAATTGAAGACCACTGATGAATAAATTTAGTATTCACTGATTAACTTAGCCTACGATTTTCACTAATTGAGAGTTTAACAAAACTACTACACGTGTTTCGCCATGCCATGGCTTCATCAGGTGACGAAATAAACTAAAGAATTACTGTTGCACTTGTTCGGTATAAATACGCACTTCCTGAAGGGGGAAAATATAACGGTTGTTATCTACATCACTTATCTCTGTTTCCTTAGGTACTCGTTAACCGGTCGTCACGGTCGAACTTATTCAACAAAGGAGAATTATCCAACTCCATCTGGTCGTTGAAAAAATTCAGCGAACCTTTTTGTTTATTGCTTTCCAACAAATTGAGTTTTTAGCCTTCAGGTTCAATATGCAGAATTCCGTGATCATGTGTGAAGAAATGCTTTTCGCAGTCAATAAGTGTTCTGACGAAAGAACTTTTATGTCCCCCAATTCTTTTCTCGAAGGTTCTACCATTTTGTTCCTATGTAGAAACTTGTCACCTGATGAAGCCATGGTATGGCGAAACTCGTGTAGTGGTTTTGTAAAACTCTCAATTAGTGAAAACCGTATGTTAAGTAAATTAGTGACAGTAAATATGAAATCAATGTTTCAGGCAGAGGATGCCAAAGGAATATGTATTTTATCACAGGTCGGCAAGTCATCGTAATCATTATGTTTTAAGCTTCATATTCGGATTTGATAAGGAAGATGAGGTCTATCAGTTTGCAATGGCTATACCCTACAGCTATTCCAGACTTCAGACATTTCTGAAAGTCCTTGAATCTCGAGCTCTCCATCTGCGTGGTAATTTCAATAGAGAATCGTTAACTAGTACTTTGGTGAGAAAAAAATATATAAAACTAAACCTTAACTGGTGTGTATCTCGATTACAGCATAATCGTCGTCTGGAGTTGGTCACAGTTGGGAATGATAAAGAAGCTGACAACCAGACCAAGAAAAGGACAATTGCTGTGATGGCTAGAATACATCCGGGGGATTCTCCTTCTAGTATGGTGTGCCAAGGTTTGAAATTCCAATCAATTTCCATTTTTTTAACCCTTCTTATATATCCAGCCAAAAATTGTATTATTCTCATTTTCAGGATTATTAGAGTTACTTATAAGTTCGAGTTCCTTCGCCTCCATTCTAAGAGAGAACGTCGTTTTCAAAGTACTCCCTATGATGAATCCTGATGGCGTTTTCGTAGGAAACTACAGAAGTAATATAACCGGCGTGGATTTGAATAGGTCTTGGCATATAGCGACAAGTTTTTCCCATCCAACTTTGTGGGCAGTTCTGCAGATGTTCAGGTCTTTCAGCAATGAAAAGGTGGTAGAATCAATCTATTCTAGCAATATTCTGGCAAACGCATGGTATGAACCGGAAAGATTTTATCTTTTCAGAACCATCAGCTGGATTTCGTGATAGATATACACGCGCATTCAAGTTTAACTGGCTGCTTCATCTATGGAAATACGTACGACGATGTATACAGGTAAAAACAACTACGGTTTGCGTTGAAAACCAATATCAATCTTTCCTGAGTTCCTTTCATTTGCAGATATGAACGCCATATATTGTTTCCGAAACTTTTCGCAGCATCGGCGGTCGATTACACTAAAGATAACACTGTCTTCAACTCTGATCCAATGAAGTGTGGTACATCGAGAAGACATTTATGTTGTTCCCTCAACAGTAAATTGAACGCCTATGTACTTGAAGTATCAATATTCGGATACAAGACGAAAGAATCCGATTTTGTGATTCCATATTCAGAAGAAAGTTGTATCCTTTTGGTAGAACAGTGATTTGTGTGAAATTTGTATCGATTTTCCTTCATTCCAATACAGATAAAAGGTGCGGAATGAATTTGGTTAAAGCGTTACTAGAATATTATCACTGCATAGGTGTTATTCCAACGCAACTTATGAAGGAAATACCAGCCAAGAAAAGAAGGCCAAGAAGACGTTTCAAGCGAAACAAAGAGAAATCTCGACCTGACACCACCAGAAGATCCGCTCAGGTTCATGTGAAAGATATAAGTATCACTTACGATAGCGAAATTTCCTTAGAAGCGTATAGTTATAGAGTGATGGGCAGCCCAGTCGGAATATTGAAGCCAAGAAAGTTTAATCAAAGACTTGAAGATTCCAACGACCATTACATTGTCTCACTTACTGAACCCACCTTATCCATTATCGACATGAACGAAATGTTATCCTTGACTTGATGATTTCGAAGTTTTTCTTCCATATGCATCATCTTCCTGATTCGATTGATTGTTACACTGAAATTTGAATTGTTGACCGTAGAGTCAACGTTTTATCTTTGTTATTTTTGCGAAGGCGGAATTATTCCTTCTTATGTCACTGAATATGTTTTAATGAAATTTGAATTTATTATCGGTCGTGGCTTGAAGCTTTTAAAATAACTACTTCTCTTCGTCTCTGTTCTATTTGGTCCCGAAAATAGTTGAACTAATTATAGAGAGCCGATTCAATAGAGTAGGTACGTTTATCCAGTCTTTATTTTCGACTCCTCAAAGTAAGTTGGGTAATTTTACATGTAAGAGATGAAAAAATTTCAAAGTGATTGTGAAAAATGTATCGCTCAAATATCGAGTGAAGATATTTCGAAATTCAACAATGCCGGGGATCACGAATCTCGCATCAAGATTATTTATAAATACGCCAATATTATTCCAGTGGACTTGAAGGAACATCGGAAAGATATTAAAGTTACCGAAACAGAAAAAACTAAAGGAAATTCTTTTTTCGCAAGAAAAGATTACCAAAATGCAATCAAATCTTATAATGCGGGTATCATAAATTGTCCCCAGAATAATGGTGAGTTTATAACTGTATTAATGACAATTGGAACAATGTTCTCTTTTAGTTGACAGTGGCATTTGAAGGAGGAATAATTTTTTCAACATGATTATTTATTTTGATGACAAATCTTTCATTCTAAGACTATCACATTGCCAAAAAATCCAGTTGAAGAAATGATTCCTTCTGGGTTAAACCGGTAAAACACTTCTTATGTCACTGAATAGGTATATATATAAACAATGTTAACAGAAATAAGAGGATTTACAAACTAACTATATGTAATATTGAATTTCTCTTTTATACCCTACGTCTTCAATCAAGGTAGACTCCTTAAGAGGGATTCAATTTTCTGATATACAGGATGTTCTTTTGAAGTGAGGCTTTTTGACAGGTGCCAGAACTCATCGAAACGGGTCATTCCGCCGGAAGTTGATAATATAAAATATTCAATTTGAAAAAAATCCAAAAAATCTTGGGCATCAATATCTTAATATCGTGTTATCTCTCTGTTAGGAGACCTGTGATTAATCACTATGCCATATTCAATTTTTTCTCGGTGCTAGAATTCACAGCAAATTTGTATATTTTCTTACAACTTTTATTAGGATTTTTTTCCTGAACGGGATAATTCTTCAAGTTCGAACTAAGGGGAGGAAAAATTACTGATTGAAAAGGTCCTATAAAAAAAATTAGGAAGTTCACAAACTCACCAAAAAAATTGATCCAAATTGTTTACAGAAATTTTTCGGAATGGTCATCATTCGTTTTATGTGCACAAAGTCTTGCCCGGCGTAATAATGAATGGTTACATGCAGCGACTACCAGATCAGTTTGCTCACGAATAATGTCACAAGAATTTTCAATGCATCATCTTAGTTCTTCCGCACTATTCGCCTCGCCGTCACCATACACAAATGTTTTCAAATGGCCCCAGAAAGAAATCAAAGGGGTTGAGATCGGAAAACAAAAATCATACGCATCATAAATGACTCGGTATACTGACCTCTCAGACCGCAATTAATTATAAACACACATGACACACATTTGGATCTCAATACGAACCTGCGTCAGATCCGGGTTGGAAATTTCTCAGATTCGCGGGTAACTTTGACTTGAAATACTCGGCTCTGGTGAATCTTGTATATAAACGATTTTTGGTATATTGATTATACCATATTTTGATGAGTTCTATTGCCTGTCAAAAAAAGCTTCACCTTTGAAAACACCCTGTATACTCACCACGAATAAATGTGCCTTTTGAATATAGTATGTAGATTTTCTTATTCTATTACTTCCAACAAGTTTACTTTGGCTCATTTATTGCGAATTGTTGATCTCTCTCTTCTATAAAATAAATGAACTTTAACAGAACTGATTTGTTCCGCCTTTTTTTTTTGTTCTGATAACACATCTTGAACTTGTAGATTCATCCAAGGAACTTCTAGCGATTCTTGTCGCTAACAGAAGCGCTGCCTTCTTCGAAATGCATGAATATAAGAAAGTGCTCGATGATATAGATTACATAACGGAAATTGACAAATACCCAAAACATCTAATGTACAAAATTTGGTTGAGAAAAGCCAAATGTTACGATGCCCTTCAAAACGAAAAATCAGCAGATGAAATTTACGAACAAGCGTTGGAATGTTTGAAAAACAGTAAACTAGACCCCGAAAATATTTCATCGAAGATAGAAGAAATAAAGAGTAACAGACAAAAAGTGAAATATAAACAAATCTCGAAGGAAATTGTGAGGATTTATGGTGAGGAATCTTTCATTCCCAATGAGACATACGTGGCATCCCACAATAAAGTTCTCTTCGAGCAGGATGATTTTCAAGGGAGATTTGCCAGGGCAGCTGAGGATATACCGGCAGGTCAGATTATAATTCAAGAAAATCCCCATTGTTGCGTTTTATCACCCGAGAATAATCTAACCAACTGCCAACACTGTCTAATTTCTACTGAGCAAATTTTCGCATGCCCAAAGTGCCCTTCAGTTGTTTTTTGCAGCAGTAATTGTGAGCGTTTAGCCAATGACACGTATCACAAATATGAATGCGCATTCAAGAATACCCTCTGCGAATCTGGGGCTTCCATTAATTGCGCTCTGGCACTCAGGATCATATCACAAAGAGACATGAAATTCATCACAGAAACTAGACAAAAACTTAGAGACTTTCTCAGAGATAATTGTAGTGAACCCTATAAGATCAATCCGTACATATCGGAGAATTACCAAACCGTGTTCTTCCTATGCAGAAACGAATTTTCAAGAAATAAAGAAGAACTCCTACACTACACGATAATGTCTATTTATTTACTTAAACTGCTCCTAAACACCGATTTCTTTCATCAAAAAGGAAAAAGTAATGGCGAATTGTCAGAAGATAAAATTTTCGTAGCATCACTTATGGTGAGACATCTAGAATTGCTCCAGTTCAATTGCCATGAAATTGCTGAACTCAGAAACGAATTGGACGGTACGAAAACTGATTCGTACAAATTGAGTTGTACTGGTGCTGCTCTATATCCTACTGCAGCACTTTTCAATCACTCCTGTGATCCCAGCATTATTAGGTGAGTCTTCGCCTTCTAACTTCAACATCTCTGAATCTCTTCAAGCGTTCGATTGTAGGTTCAAGTACTCGAACCTTCATTTTCAGCTGAATAACAATGATATAATCATTTTGATGGATTCATATTTTCCAGTGTTGGTTTTTCTTCGATTTATTAAAACTTCGATTCCAGATATAATTCGAAAAATAAACTCATTGTGAGGACAATAAAACCTTTACAAAAGGGAGAGATAATTTACGAGAATTATGGACCCATTTACACCACTATGAAAAGAGAATTTCGTCAGCAGTTCCTCAGGAAGCGCTATTGGTTTGATTGTGTATGTTTGCCATGTGTAGAACACTGGCCCCTCCTGGATAGAATGGATGAACAGGAAATGAAGATTGGATGCGAGAACTGTCCTAATATTTTCATTATAAATAAATCCAATATACAACCGTTTTTGGACTGCAATTGGTGTGGAAAGAAAAAAAACCTCTTACCACTACTTAGGAATTTAATGGTGAGTTACGGTCATCATTTGTCGAATATTCAACAAATTGTCCGAAAAAATGTATCATGGACTTGGCTTATTTGTTCACAGAACTGTACCGAACAAGCTTAAATCCTTAAATACATTTTAAGGACCCAATAATCGATCTGCGCGAGCTCGGTCCAGTTCCTAAAATATTTTTTGATATATACAGTGTGTCCAAGATGGAATAGCATGAGGATCTAGGAAACTAAAATATAAACGCAACAACATTCTCCAATATAACCGACTCTGTCTGTCTTACCATTTCGAAGATCCTAATGCTATCCCATCCTTAATTCCTCGAAATAATTTTTTACTGTTAATTATTTATCATTTCAGGCCCTTGAAACAATTTTACCGAATGCTGAAGGTTTTTACGGAAACGGGCAGTTTACAGAGGCAATAAAATTATATCTAGAAGCATTGAATATACTTTATGATAGTTTGAAACCTCCATGTCCTGATATGGTTAAAGTCCAACAAAGGTTGAGAACTTGTTTCGTACATTACGGAAACAAGATGATGGGTTATAAGTTCCACGAATGACCTGAGTATTTCTGAATGAGCATGCGAAAGAGGAAATTGTTGTATAATAAAATTCATTTATTAATATTATATTTATTCGCGTTTTCTGATCTCATAAAAGCTGCGTCGAAATTCGACTCAACTCGCCCTCATACTCTCTCTGTTAAGTCATTGACTATATATACAGGGTGTTTTTGAAGGTGGGACTTTTTTTTTACAGGTGCTAGAACTTGTCAAAAGTGATCATTTCGCCGGAAGTTGATTATATAAAATATTCAATTTGAAAAAAATTGCAAAAACTTGGCCATCAATATCTTTTCATACAAATCTGGATCGTGTTGTCTCTCTATTAGGAGACCTGTGCTGTGATGAATCGCTATGCCATATCATTCCCTTCGGGGCTTGGAATTTCTCAGATTCGAGGGTAACTTTGGAGTTCGAAATACTCGGCCCTGGTGATTATTTAATATAAACGATTTTTGGTATTTTGACGAGTTCTTGTCGAATAAAAAGCCTCACCCTTGAAAGCTCACAATACAACAAGTTGGTTTATTATTCCAAAGAAAAAAAAGTGAAAACAATCGTTAGGTATATCAATACAGATTGATGCGGGGAGATAAAGATAACATGTGAAACGAAATAACCCGGTTTTTCTCGCCAAAAACAGATTTGTCGGTGATATATATCACTTCGAAAATGATTTTCTTTCAGTCTGAACCATTCGGTCATCGTAACTTGTTGAAATTTCTAATAAACGCAAGCGGTCAGTAAGCTTCTAAATTACAAAAATGTATTCAACTGATTCTGAAAAAGAAGTTGCGTCTATCATCACCTCTTGTATTCTATCATATGGAGAAGATGGAATACCTCTTGGGGAAATCCAGGAAGAATTTGAAGCTCTATGTGGGTACCCTGTTCCATACCGAAAATTTGGTTACGATGACTTGAGCACTTTTTTAATAACACTTCCCAATATTTATATCGTAAAAGACCAATTCAGAAACGATATAGTAATCGAACATAGCCCAAAATTGCATCACATTAAACAATTGATTTCAAAGCAAAGAAAATCATTCAAGAGGAAGTATCATACAGAAGAAACATCAGTGTTCAGTTCCAATAAGAGAAGTAAAAATAATAATTTCAAATCTTTACCAAGAGGAGCTTCGATTCACGCTTCTTTCAACATAAGAAATTTGAACGATTCCGCGAGATTTGAAGAATTCAATAAACTGGTGAGTGTTCTTGTACATTTGGTCCGATCATGATGGCTGTTTTACAAAAATAGGAATTTCACATATAGGTAGGTAGTTTGAATTAATTATTTCCAGGAAGAAATGTTGCCGATACTTTACAAACATCAGGCACTAGGTGATGATTTTTTTGTTGATTTGGCGGATAAAAAGTTAGGTTGTTATGTATCAGAGGAAGGTAACATTAAAATTTCTTATATCAACATGCCTTCAATCTTGCTTCATTTCAGAACCCAAGAAATGTGGTTTGTGTGAAGTGGGACTTACCATTGCAAGTTTGACTGAAAAAATACAGAATGCCCAGCAGATTGCCCCACGAGTAGTAGTCATGGTTGGAATTAACGATCTCTTAATGGTAAAAAAAATATTGTTTTACATCAGAACTGCACATAGATATATCGGCATTTTTTGTCAATATCCGCAACTTTTTTTCAATACCTTTACCTTCTCTGAAGTTCCTTATAAAAGCTATTGAAGTCGAGGGGTAGTTTAAAAATGGTTTTCATCAAGTTGAATTGACTGTTCCTCTGGAAAAAATTTGCAGTATCAAATTTTTTTTATTTGTTTCATGATTTTCAGGGTAGAAATGCCAACAATATGATAATAGACTTCAGGAGACTGATATCAGAATTGAAGATGAGAAATACTCGTATAACAATAATCACCCTGATACCTTCCCCAAAACTAAAAATGAACAAAAATTTGCAGATGCGTATGGAGATTTTCAATAAATCTTTATTAGAATACGGATCAGGTAAACAATTTCAAACTATGAATAATAGCCTGTTCTCGGAATTGGTTTAGTTCTTGAAATTTCACATCCCATATTCAAAGCTACTCAATTCCTCACCTTTTTTTTTAGATTTTGAATTGCAATGCAATATTATAGATATGAACAAGATTTTCGAAATAGAAACGAGAAACTTCAAAAAAGATTTGTAAGTACGTAATCATATCCAGTATTAATCTGCTAATTAACCTATTGCAGTGACAGATTGGAGAGAACGTGTCGTAATGATCAGTACAAAGTGTTCTCAGATTATGGGCGAAAAATATTTTTGCAGGCTCTTAAAACTTGTCTTAGAGAACAAGTTGATCAAGGACATTAGTAGTCCCCTCAAAATATGAGAGAATTCCTTTACTAATGACACACGCTCAATAACTACATTTAGTGAGAAATACAATTATTCTAGTCATATCCAGTTCAGCTCTTTCCTACAAAGGATTGATGAAAATATTAACTCTACATGGAACAGAATAGAGGCAGCTCCTTCTCATTTTGAAATAACATTATTTTAAATCGTTCTAATGGAGATTTATGCTATTTATTTATTCTATATTTTTTGTTTGTAAGTGTTAAGGTGAAATTAGACATGCAGAAACATATATAAGCAAAAGTGTTTTATTTTTACGTGATGTAATTTGCTCATTATTCAAAATAATAATAAAGGTATTCTTCACATATAAGCTATATTGTAGAATATTAAAAAAAATTTAATACAATTTTTCTCTGTGAAAATAAGTAATGATCCAACAAAAATTAAAACTAATTGGCATTTCATTACACAGCGACTTGATAATATTCTGTATTCATTATAATCTGAAATAACTCTCTTTTCAAATTACACAGAAGGAAATGGGTCAACAAAATTTATTTTCACCAATTCAATATCTAAAAAAAAACTAAATCGGTGATTTGTTCTTTTTTTGTATGAAAAAAATTGATTCCTTTTTTGGAAAAGATGTATAATTCCATCTTTCAAGTATTCACATATAAATTCTTCTCAGATCAGAAGGGGAAGTGATCATGTTACACTGAGGACATAATTTTTTGGCCCCAAGAGTCTGCAACCAACACTGTTCACAATGTACATGCCAACAACAAACAGATATCACAGGAGTTCGATACTTGTCCATACATATAAGGCATTTGTAATTATCTTCTCTACATTGTTCGCGATTTTCAAGTTCACGAATTCTAGCCTTCAGAACCTGAACAATAGGATCTATACCTTTATTATTTTCACAATCACTAGTAGATTCCTCCGGTATTGAAGGACTGTCTTCTGGGATATCACTAACTATTTTCGGATCACCTCCTATTACTGCTTTTCTTAGTGCTAAATTGTCTTTATCATCACAAGGTAAAATAACATCACATTCTGAATATTGTGGTGCTCCATATATTTGGGTATCTTCAACATCTTCAACGTTTAAATCTTCATCATCATCCGCCATAGTTAATGAGGAACCTAAGCTAGATACACCACCGGGAAGTAATGAAGTTGCCCGAATTCTGGACTGTCCTGCCCATTCATATTCTTCAAATGCTTCAACATCTATAGTTTCACTATCTTCATTTTCAGTTGAAGATTCTGACCTTCTCAAACACATTTCTACATGTACCATTAAATCTTCAGATATAGTAGATATATCTTTGTTACATATTGGACATACAATTTCTTCACTTTTTCTTTTTCTAGATTTTATTTTTTGTCTAGACTGTCTATTGGAACGGACCTTCTGATAGATCTCCCATTTTTTGTCCTTATCTGAAACAGAGGGGCTTCGAGGAGAGATACCATTTGATGATGAGCTTGATGGAGTACTTCTTCCATTAATCCTCAACCTTGGTGAAGGTAATTTATTAAGTTTCTCTATCTCGGAGGTTAAATGCATTTCAACTTCTGAAGTTCTTAGTGTTACTCCACAAACTGGACAAACGATTGGATCTATTTGTTTTCTCTTAAGTCTGAAACCTCTGCCAGCTTCTTCACAATATCCTGAAGTGCTTGGTTGATTTTCATCCATTTTATAGAACTAATACAGATATCAATCTTGTCATCGTTACACTCTTGTGCTGTTGTCTACTCTTTACTGATACTTCTGGAATAAACATATCATACAACAATCATTTATCTGTAGATTTTGCTCATCAATTGGTAACGAGAAAATATTCAATTAAACCTCACCAACCTTAAACAAATATTTCATTAACATAAGAAACTTAAGAAATGAGACAAAGATGAGGTAGACAATTCTGCAATTATTTCGCAGTACTTATTTACACTTTTATACTGCTTCAAAAATTGATAATTGATATATGATTCTTAAACTACTAAACATAGAATATAGAACTCATTTATAGAACTACTTCTGTTTCTTCGTTCTCTATACGCATGGTGGAAGAACCATGTTTATACGACCAGTGGCCACATCGGTCTAATAAGAAAGTTTTTTATTGATTTGAGATTCTTATGAGCATTGACCAAACGCTTTGAGCAGAAATCAAATTGATCAATCTTCAGTCTCATGAAATTTAGACATCAGTGCCATCTGGATGGAAAATGCACCAATTAAAAAGGCTATCCCGGAAAATGACGATAGAATTAATCCTGGAATGATTGTATAACCTATCATCTTGTAAGAAATAAAACCCAAGAAAATGATTGAATACAAAGTTATGAAGGAAGAATGAGGAAATTTTCTGAAAAGTTCAAAGTTCAACCGAACACAGAAAATTTCAAAGTCCTAGATACTGACAAATTCGATCTTTGATCTTGCATCAGAGACAGAAATTATACAAAGAAAAGGTATTAAAGCCATTAAAGGTAACTTTAGACCTAAGAAGAAGTAGTATGTCTTATGCTCCGTTGAATCTCTGTATAAATCGACCAACACTTTTGGTGGATTCATAATTTATACAGAGAATCGAAGAAGAAGAATAATCTAAACAATGAAATTTCAGTATTCGCTCGAAATTGAATTCCTATTGGTTGTTCTTAGTATTTTTTAGGTTTTCAGTTAAATTACTTCTCTGTCTAATTTTGATTTCACCTTTACTCTTTTCGAATTAACCAGTCAATCTTTCAGTTATCATTTTCTCTTCGTCTTCGTTCGTCGGTCCTTGATTTGAAATCAACATTGAATGAATAATTTCGGTGAATTTAAAAAGAAAAGTTCGAATAATATTCGAATTTTTTACTACGATATAACATTGATGAATTGTCTTCAAGGAAGTACAATCATAGATGGAGGAATAAATTCCTTTATCTATGAGTACTGAGTAAAATTTTATTCTATGTTTGAAGTCGGACTATTTTATTTCTGTCTAACTCTAACTCGAAGTCACGTAGGCACAAGCAAGTTCATCGTTATTGATATTGTCAAAACAAAGGTGTTTGGGTTTTGTTAGTTTTCAGACGTTATTAGAAGTGTCAGCTTATTTCCTAGAAGAATTGGATTTCAAGATAATTTTTTGAAATGTCATCATCAAAGTCCAGCCTTGATGATGTCTTGGGAGGTAAGATTTATTCATTTGTTTACAAATGTGGCGAACGCAGTATGATTTTTGACTTGTTATTGTTAGCTTTGTTTTGATTTGGAACTAAAAATAGAATAAACTCATGATGATTTCTAATGAAAATTTATCAATCCCAATTTCTTTCTTGTATTATAACAAAGTGCGTTCTGGAAATGTAATACATAATTTTAGGATGACGTAAATATATATATTTTTTAGAATCGTGGGTTGACGTCTCGAGTGTACATTCAGGAGGTACTGCAACACCAATGTCAGTAACTCAACAACTTCATGTTGAAGATTACTTGAGATTGCTCAGAGAAGCACAAAGAGAATCAAATCAGTCGTCCGCTAGGGTCTCATTAGCTGGGTCTAGAAGAGATTCTCCTAGAGGTAGTCCTAAAAGTCCCCCGAACAGCCCTGTTCAGGGGGTACCACTCAGTTTGGAGTGGCAATCTTATTATTTGAATTCTGAATCCAAAGAAGTAAGTAAAGTTTTTCAGGTTAATTAAATTTCAATTATGTATATAACTCCATACCTGGTTTCTATTTCAAATGCAAGGAATTTATAATTATAGTAGGATGTTATACTTTCTGAACAGAATTTTATCTTGATATTGAATCTTTTAGGACTCTGACTTCTTCAATGATTGGAGCAGTCGTCCAGATCAGCTGCCACCGAAAAATTGGAGCTTTAGACCTAAAAAGAGGGAATTGCTAAGTATCCGTTATGCTCGTCTGGGTAATAACAGCATCTTTTCTCGTAAAGGGCTCTGTACTCTATTTCTGAGCAACATTTTGTCCATTCTTTTGGGCACAGGTATAGGACTTTGGTTGAGTAGGCATGGATTCTTTGTTCCAGCAATCAAAGTACGTTAAAGAGTTCCTTTTCCTCGTTTATTTGAAAAAAATTTTGTATGTCGTTTTTTACATGGCCATGCCATTTATTTCTATTTAAAGCTTCTAAGTGCTGCCTTCTTTGAAAGACTGGGATTTTTGTATTCAATATTGTATACTCCCTTATACTCTCAAAATTCATATAAAATATATTGTGGAAGAAAAAATACTAACAATTATTTGGTATTCAAAATTTTTCTTTTTGAATCTTGATTTCTTTGAAGGCAGATTATTTACCTGTAGTGTTATCTACTGAATGATAAAACCTGTTATTCCTCAACTTGATGATGATATTCAGTTATTCCTATAGATAATCAAATATCAAATTTTTTTCGATGTAATTGTTCAGCATCGAATTTTTCTTGTCGTTTTTTGCTAAAGATTCTGATGAAATTGTTATTTTGAGCTGTGGGTACTGTGATATTGAAATTCGGCTGAACTTGTTTGAGAAATATATTTTTGTTTAAGATTGAATTTTTATGCCAGCTTGGCAGTGATAATCTATGAATAACTGAATTGGTCAACAAGGAAATTTTTAATTCAGAGATATTTTCTTCATTTGGTTGAGTTGATCCTGGTTCTTATTTTGATTAGAATGTAATTTTCTGTTGAACAAGAATACATTTGATGTTTCAGAATTGCATTATTATTTTTAGTTTTAAGGTGGAATTGTTTATTTTTCAAATATCTTGAAATTAAATTATCACAATAAAAAACTACAATTACTTTCATGAATAATTTTTCCATCTCTTTTTTGATTATCTGATTATAAAGCTCTTGTATCCAATAAAGAAATTTCTTTGAAACTGACAGTTAACATGGGCTCCTAGAGCTTTTGGAATCGTTATAATTTTCGAACCCCCCGGAAATTTTCAGTTTGTCTAGGTTAGAATGTATTCTTTAGTTTAAAAGTACAGGTCAGGATTTGCATTAGATTTCATCAATGTTATACCAGCCTGAAATAAGTAAAATAAGAGGTTTGTTATACATAAATTAACGATAAAACCCTTCTTCATAATAAAGAAGGATTCTATCATTAATTTCTATTAATAATGAAACTTTAATGTTACTTATATGAGATGGAATGACTGAAGGTTTTTTTTAAGATTTCGCGAATCTGAGTTTAATCAATTTATTGCCTATTACTCTAAATCAACTATCCTCTAAAAAGATATAACTTCATATGTTTGTTAGTTTTTTTTTTATTGGAAGTGGAAGTTATTTGCCATATTCAAGGGATTTTACAAATATTGAAGTTCATGAATATAACGGTAATATTGGCCCTTATTGCCGAATAATCTAGGGTATAGTTTGAAATTTCAGGGTGATGGTAGTGTCCATGACGGAATTTTATTTCCGATGGAACCATCTGACGAAAAAAACTTTTCCAATAGCGTAGAATTCAATAGTTAAATAGAGAAAATCAGTTATGAATTGTTATATTGCTAAATCGGGAATAACTTGACTACTTATTCAGTGAAATATTGAAAGTGAAAAAATCGAGCCATTTCTCAAACAATGAGAAAGCATTAATTATATAAAAAAATTCTTTATCGAGAAATAATTTATTTCTATAAGATAAATATATAAATATTATAAACTATAACATACTTATAAATCCGGTGAACAATAATAACAAATCACTTAATAATGTGATGTATCACCAATACTGTTGTCTCACTTTGAATGTGATAGAAATACTCATCAGAACAAGTTTTAAAGAAATATTGAAATCTACAATTTCAGTAAGTTCAATACTGGCCATAAAAGACATACTGAACCTATTAAATAAGTTGTACATGAACCTATACTCCAAAAAGCAATACTGGCAATGATTGGGCCCAGAGCTCTAGCTAGAGCACCTAGAGATCGGAAAATACCCATCACAGTTCCTTTTTGATCAGCAGATCCATACAGAGAGGCCATCGTCATAATACATGGAACAACTAGGGCAGTTGCTAAAAGAAAGACTGCTTAAAAAAAATAAGGAAACTGAAGAGATTACACAATGCAAATTAATGAACAATGTTCTTGAGATAAATCTTAGCTGAACATTTCTACTCACATGATGCATATAAGAATAATCCAAAGTATAATAATACTGGACCAGTTGCTAGGCCTACACAAACAAATGAAGGGATGATCAGCCACAAACCCAAGATAGCCGTTTTTTTGACTTTGTCTTTGGGAACTCTCCTAACATAACCACCCTGAATAACGGCCATCGTTAGACCTGAAAGTTTGGCCTTAATTATTCTGATCAATTCATATTTAATGAAGTTACCTATAGAAAAAAACATCCAACCCTGTTGCATTGACGTATAATTGAAAACATGATGGGTTAAAAATGTAAGAGTGAATTCTAGGCCACTGTAAATGAATAAGTATACAAAATAAATCAGTCCCAACTTCCTCAATTCTTCAGAATTGGTTTTTTTATCATGATCAACAGCAGAAAAACTGAATAAATGTTTCACATTAATCATTGCTTCTGCAGTTTTGAAACTGTTTTTGAAAGATTTGGCACGTTTTTCCTAAAATAAGGATGCAGATTAATAAACAATTCAAAAATAAAAATAGTCGTCTACCTTTGGTAATGATTCTTGAAAAACTACAGTTACAAATAATAAATCGGCCAGTGATAGAAGTAATGCAAAGATGGCAGGAACAATATACCACTGTCCTGTTCTAGTTTTGGCCCACACAGCAAAAGCTGCTCCAATAGGAGGACCAACAATGAATCCCAACGAAAAGGCAATGCCTACAAGAGCCTGGAATGTTATCATAATTTTAAAATTATTAGATTTATTAGGGACAATGTTTTCAACAGTATTTCAATATGGAATGCAACATTTGAGACGCAATTCTATAATACAGAATTTGTCACAAACATGATCCTAATTTATGATTACATTTTTCCTTTAAAGCGTTCTTGACTAATTTGTATTCCCAACCACAGGATATTCCTCGAAACAATAAAACATACCATTCCTTTTCCTCTATTTTCAATTGAAGAAACATCAGTTATTATAGCCATACTCAGAGAAACATTTCCTTTACTTATTCCTCCAATAAATCTTGCTATAATGAATATTATTAAATTACTAGAGAAAGCCCAGAGGATGTACGAAAATGAAATCCCCATCTAAAATAAAGATAAATACGTTCTTGACTCGCCTTCAAGTTTTTTTATATCTACTTACCAAACATATTATCATCACAGATCTTCTTCCAACAACGTCAGAAATACTTCCCAAAAGAGGGGAAGTAAGGTACTGCAGAAAACTGAACATTGAACCAAGAAATCCCCCAAATAAAACATTATTGAACTTCTCAGGAGCCCCAACAATTTCTTGAAAGAATTTAACTTTGTTGGATAACCAAGTATATAATCCGGTGGAATCATTTAATTTATAGTGATCTAACAATGATGGTAATAATGGAAGAATCATTGTAAAAGCCAACAGATCAAGAAGAAGGGAAATGAATATCACATAAACAGGATTCAATTTTTTTCTTGTAGATAAATCCATCTTTTATTAAATGCAGATATTAAATTTCAAATGATACACTGACCTAAAAGGAAAAGGCTATGAGGTGGCATTTCCCACTTCAAGCCTATATACCTTAAGGCACTATTGATATTGAGAAGAAAGAAAGGAACTATTACTCGAAATGATGTCGGTTGAAACAGAAATGAATTGATAATTGATTCGCTTCTCATCACACCATCTTTTAACATCTGATAACGAGTAATATGCTATTATTATTCATTTTTCAGACGAATTTTTTAATATGTAAGGTTAGGTGAAGTGTTTACATATCAGATAACAAGAGCTTTGTTCGCAGAGCGATTGATAACGGTTCCGTTCCGAACTGGACATTTGAGGAGTAGTTTGGAGCAGACTTGCTCTTGCTTGGTTCGATTTGGAACCGTTTTGAGTCGCCACTCGCCATGCTTTATAGCGGATAGTTATATTTTGTTGATGAAAATGTTTATTTTTGTTGGGTATATACTTTACATATTTTCAGAAATATGCTCGAGTAGTAAATGATATTCTTCTTGGTATATTATTTTCTGTGATTATCTTTCATTATTAGGGATGGGTAAATGGTGAGATTTGCAGCAACTGATCTGGTTAATTCTAAAGATGAGTTATGGAGAAGAACAGTTCTTCCAGAACACAAGATTGTGTTACAACTTGAATACCGTAGGTAGAAAACATGGATTAATGAACAACAGGTCTTGGCTTTGAAGTCCCTGGTCAGGAATGATGGTGCTGTTCTCAGGTGGCGTAAGGACACGGTAACAAAACCTACGGATTTCCGAACTCATACAGGCTGTAAGCTTCTGAAAGGACTCACAGAAGGCTTGGATCCGTGTATTCGCCATCCAGATACTTTCTCTGAAACAATAAGACCTTATTGGATGAAATTTGGTACATAATTAGTGTTATCTGGCGTCGATCACTCAAGAATACGATCCACGAACATTAAAATCGCATATTTTATTTTCCCAATAGTTTGTGTGTTATCAACTTTTGGAAATTCATGTGATAGGGTTAAGTAAGGTTGGGTTGGGCATTAGGAAAACTGAGCGAAGTGGAAGAGATTAATCTTTGTTTAAAATTTGCGGTTTTTTTCTGAAAGTAAAAGCACGAACGTTCTTCTACTCAGATATGGAGGCATAAGTAACCACAAGTTTCTCATGCTATCCTTGAATTCGCTAGAAGTTTTCGACTGGCACATTTTCCGACTGAATCAAACATGAAATATTGAAAATGTAATCCTTTTATCCGATCTTTTGGATCAACTGAATTATGTAAACACTTATTCCGTTCTTGTCGAAAAACGGTGAAAGGATACATTCATCATTCATCCAACACCCATCCCTACATATATATTGCAAAAAATATGCAAATAACAGATGACAGTCGGATCCGGATCGGAAGGTATCTGACAAAGTGACAAAAGAGGTCGAGTGTATGGATACCTCCAATCTGCTAAAAAAATCATATTTTCGATTGTCGAAACACAAAATATTGTCATTCGAAACAATTTTGAGGTTGATTATCTAGCCCAAGTTCGATGCCTAATGAAAAGTTGGTAATATTCGATTAATTTATGTCCCGAATTTATAACAATTTCAACCATTTACTTAACCTGAAAGTTTTATGTTTTGAATTGTTTGGCGCCATGTTGCTTTTTCAACAATACAACACAAATTTTTGATTACTCCGTGATAACTTTCATAGAATGTCTTCTGATAATCTAACGAGACATCAATGGTAAAATGAATGTGTTATATTCGCAAGTTGAAAAGTGATAAAGAATGTTGTCTTCCAACAAAATTCTAGAATTCACTTTGGCAAATGTTTACCAAATATTTTGAAGATGGTGCGGAAAAGAGGCAAGTTGAATTCATAATTCATTTCGCACTTTACACAACATCTTTTTTAGGTGCAGCAAGTTGAGAAAATTTGGTTATATCTAAGTCATGGATGCAAAGTGCACCAAACAGCATCATGACATCCCTCTTGAAGATAGTGGAACGGAAAGCCCTGTTGTGGAGGAAGAAGGTGAAGTCTCCGAGGATTCCACATTATGTGATGCAGGTAAAAACAAACATATTTCATGATATAGTGTAGAAGTTGCCTATTCAGAAATTCTATTATCAACATTAATTTTCTTATGATAATAAAAAATTTTCAAAATATTACATTTAATTCATTTTCATAGATTTCAAACCCACTGGCTTCAATTCAAAGAAACTTCAACACATTCTTGACAAATCCTTTTCACTAGATGAAGAATCAATTGAGGAACCTCTGTTAACATTTGAATATTCACTATCTCTAAAAAATGAAAATACTGAGTCTGGGGTCGATTTGTCCACACCAAATTCATATAAGGAGAAAAACTTATGTTCTATATTGAGGAGAGGTTCCTGCTTTGAAAATAAATCTAATACATCATTGGATTCCTGTCATTCATCAGTAAGTTCTCGGCGCGTATCATTTCCTAGCGATGATTCTGAACTTGCTAGTTACTTGTATCCAGAACAAGTACAACAAATAGAGATGGGTAAGTTGAGACATAGTTACTGGATTTATACCGATTCAAAAGGAACTAAAAATATATCTCTCAGTTCAATATTGCCATAATATCCAAAAATTCGGATTTCCGTTATGGACCATACATGAGGAAGATTATCAATGCCCATTTTTTTTCAGGCATTAAAAGTTCTGGTGAAGTTTTAGAAGTATATGAAAACTCATGCAAACATCACAAAACTATTGAACTGGATATCATCAAAAATCAAATTGCTGTGAGTAATTTATTTTGATCGAATCAAGGTTTGAACAATACAAGTGTCGAATGCATTGCAGGAAATTAAGAATAATATCAACCATTCCGCAACTTTCAATTTGTGTTCACTTAATTTGACAAATGACGTGAATGAAACTTTAGAGGATTTATTGAAAGTAACAAATTTTCAAAAAATAACCTTATCTGATTGCAAATTTACAAGTGATACCATTGGTGAATTCTTGGATATGTTGGAGTATTATGAATCAACCAGAGAACTGGAAGTGTCGGTTCAGTTTGAAAGCAACGAAGCATGGCAATCGTTTTGTAATGCTTGTATGAACCTTGATATGCTTGAAGTTATATCGTTCAAGGGAATGAATATTAGTGAAGAATACATGAGGAAACTTTTGCATGCTGTTAGGGGGAATTCAAAGATTACAACGCTAAAATTTGACAGTTGTGAGCTAGATATGATGCCTTCATTTTATTTAGGTGAGCTCTTGAACCAAATATTGTAAAATTGTTTTTCAAACATTTTCTGAATAATGAATTTTATTTACACAGTTGATAGCCTGAAGACTAATACGACTCTAAGAGAACTTTATTTGCCATCTTCCAAATTGTACAGTAGGGAAGCTCAGTGTCTAGGTAATTTCCTTCAGGTTAATTTACATTTGAAAGTATTGGACATAAGTAATAACTTCATTGGTGATCGTGGATTAGACAGCTTATCCAAAGGATTAGTTAAACAAAACATTCCAGGATTCGGACTTTCTGTCCTCATAGTATTCAATAATCAACTGACCGAAAAAAGCGGAGCTGTTATCAACAATATAATTGTGAGTATAAGGGTCGCCTTCTAAAAGCCCCTTTTAGGTTAAAGAGCACTATGTTTTATGCCATTTCATAATGAAATTAAAGTCCTTTTCACATAGAATTGGTGCATTTGTTTATTTCACCATTAACTAGTGACAACTGTCATTGTAGCTTCAAATTTCAAGGTTTTCTGGTGGTACATTTGTTTTTTCTTATGTAAAAAGTTATTCCTGAAGAAATGCATGGCCTAATACAAAATATGAAATAATCAGATATACATTTTTTGCATTTTATATACAATTTTGACGAGAGTTCATTTTTCAAAATATCGGCAATAAAAAATTATAAAAAGCACTGCCGTGAATTTGCATTTTCTAGTTTTAGAAACCAATTATTGAAGACAGCTGTTAAAAAAATGACAGCAGCTCTTTGTCAATTATGCCAGATCAGATGTTACAGAAATATAAGGATTTTTTATTCAATAATTCGTTGGAATTTGAAATGGTTCTGGTTGTGCGATCTGGATTGAATGTAGCTTGACATCATTCTCTATTAAAATACAAAATTTCGTCACAATCTAATCCGTAGTTTTGAAATTATCAAGAAAATTTTCAAACGACCATACGTACGGGACCCCTGGTCTAATTTTGCCCAATAACGACCTTAACCGCGGCATTCGAGATTCGAACCTAACCTGAAAATTTCAAGTTTCTAGGTCGTTCCGTTCGAGAGTTTTCGTGTAACGGCCGGCCGGCCGGACGGACAGACTAGAATTTTTCGACAGATTCGTCATCAGTGAGTCGAATTTTACCGATATGTACCATATTCGGCTCAAAATTCGAAAAATACAGACACGTGACGAAATGATAAACCCCTTCTTTGAGTAGAACGAGTTGGAAGGTTAACCGAGCCATAACGACCCCAGTTCAAGTAGAACAAGCGCTCTAAAAATGATGTTTGAAAATTTTTGGATTTTAGTAAATTATGATTTAATTTTGTGAATAATAAAACATTTATTGCCTTGAAAGAACTTTTGGTTCATTGGCAAGTCATTCCAGAATGTCGAACTGTAGACATAAATTATCTATGCTTATACAGATAAGAGTTATCATAAATAGCAAAATCTTTTTCTTTATATTGGATATCTGACAATGGTTTCGGAAATGGCAACAAATAACATTCTACGAAATTTTTCAGTTCTCGCGTTTCACTTTGCAAATCCCGACAGCACAACAATGACTTTCTTCCATTTGAATTCATAACAAAAACGATAAGGCACTATTCGAAAGAGAATGAAATTCACATCTGATAGTTGGCAGAAAGTGTTGATTTCCATTGTTGTTTGTAGGATTGTTGTAAAAATCTTCACACATTGAACGTTGGATATAATAATTTAACAGATCAGGTTTTGATTGATGTCAGAAATGGATTGATAGAGACAAAATCATTAGAAGGATTCGGACTACAATGCACTCTGTTAACTTGTAAAGGGATATTTTCTCTTTCTGAAGCTATCGAAGGAAACACATCACTCTTAGTAAGTAATATACAGGAGTGTCTTTCTTTTTAGGATTGCATTTGTTGTTGCATATCGAGTGCAATTGAGACAGATATTTACTTACAGAAAATAAATTTAAAAGGAAACAAAGCCATTCAAGTCCATGGCTTGGAAAGGCTATGTAATGCTCTCACTAACTCGAAAATATCCAAAATAGAAATTGATGATAATAATCGATCATGCAGTGTAAGTACAGGACATAAGGGTATTTCATACTTTCATAAGTTTGTTTCCAGGATCCTTCAGGTTATACACAGGTGGTTAAGAGGTTGAACGCAATATGTACAGTTAACAAGTCGTTTGTTGTTGATAACCGTGATGATGAGTTGAATAATATTTCTAGAGTTATATCTAGAAAAGTATCGCTGAGTTGTGAACCTCGATTTCTCATACCAGATGTGAAACAAACACTTGCAAATCCTATTCAATTATCAGCAATTCCACCATCACCTCTTTCAAGTCCAGCTCCTAAAAGTCGTTTCCAGATAATCTCAGTTCCAGAAAATAGTCCCCGATTATTTTCAAGGTTCAAAGTAAGAATATCTTAATAATAATAATAATCGTTTTTAAACTAGTTGGATATTTTACATTCTTGAAGTCCTACAGTTTTCATTATTCTACCTATCAGTGTGTTCTATAAATATAACATTATACTTGGATGATAGACTATCTGGATTTTGCGGAATTTCTACTTTCCATCAGTCTTTTTGCTTTGATTTACTACTTGTTCTGTTGAGCGAACGCGATCCTTTTCACTCATGTGATTTATTTTCGAAACTGTCAAATGATTACAAAATTAGGAAAATTTCAATTTCCTGTGAAATAACATGATTTACTCATAACTCTAGATTGTAAATTAATTAAAAATCTTGGGTCTGTTATAGGTTGACCTTGAATGTTACTGGCATTACATCACCCTCAATTGAATTTCAAATTCATATTATCATCAATTTTTTTTGATAAATTCTGATTGAAAACAATAAAATTATTCACAAAGTATAAAACAATAAATTGAAAATGTGTTTAAGGTTACTCCAGTAATAAGTCCTTCTCCGGAAGATGACGAAATTCAAAATCGTTTTGCTAATGTCAGAAGTAGTGTTTCTTCCAATGAAAGTATGGATTCACTGATGGTACAACCTGATTTAGTAGAAGCAGATTGTGAGTGAAGAATATTTTGTTTATTTGCATGATTCTCTATTGGATCCGAAATGTTAATTTAGTGAATGAGTGCAGTTTTTTGTGCATATATATAATTTCAATTGGACTTAATTGTTTGGTTGGAAAAACCGATTCATTTCCCACTGCTTAACACAATGTTTGCAAATGAAATTTCTGTTCAGAATATTGCCAAGATGGCATAGATTTCATTTTGGAGAATTCAGCTACAGTATCTTTGCAATCTTAGAATTAACGATTTCAAATTTACAATATCATCATTGGCCATCTTCTATTTATGATGAAGAGTAAAGTTTTTTCAGAATACATATTGAGTTTTTGTAACATCAACGATTAAAATTTTGTTGGGGTTATTGAATATTCATTTTAAATTAAAACACAACTTTTTAGGACTAATTGTCTGCAGCAACTCCTGGTAAAACATCAGCCTCCTGGGGGTCACTTTGAATAACAAAATGGCCACCCTTATTAGAATATTTATATTTGGAATGGAGGACATATTCTAAATTTATTGATATTTTTAAATTTGTCTCGTAATACAAAGAGAATAATGTTTTTCTGAATTAGTTTTAAAAATATATTGAGTGTTAGGATATGTTTATTTCTTTTTATAAAGTTTTATGTATTTGATTCTTATTTTAGTTGCACATGAAAATGTTAGGCTAAAAAAGGAAACTATCAAATTAATGATGAAATTTCATTTTTTAAAAACACAATTGATTTTTTGCACTTTCAATGACCAGTGAATTTTTTTATTGAATTGAGTTCCACTATATTAGGCTGTATATTCTCAGGTAGAAAAAGCTAAGAATTAGATACTGAATTCATCTTGATCACTTTAATACTATTTAGAATTATTGTTTCAAGGATGCAATCATTGCAAGATGGTATGTAGTTCAAAACTAATTTTTGAAATGGTGTTGATATGGCGTCATTTAAATTCATGCAGTTATTTAACAGAAATAATTTTTGGCTGACAGACTTCGAAGTCTTGTGGCATGGTAGAGAGTTAACAATGCCTAACTTATATTCGAGTTATATAGATTGAATTACATATTTTTACCATGTTTTCAGTGATGTGAACTCGCTACTTGTTTATACTTGATCGTTAATATGATATCATTATTAATGTCATACTGGCGGCATTTGCAATCTGTGAATACAGTTATATTGTGTATAATTCAATCATTACATATGATAGTGAGTAGTTCAAAAGAATGATGATTCTCCAAGATATAAATCGAAGTTATGTTAGATTCAGAAGTGAATATAATGCTGAATATGGACTATTTTCATTAAGCATCTCTGAGTATTCTTGGAATATACTCCGCCTCTGCACACCAATTTGTTTCTTGATAATTCATTATAGTGGATCTGGTGCTGTCGAGATAGTACCTGCTATTCAAAAATTGTTACTTAAATATTGTTTTTCACATAATGTAAATGTTTATTAGGTAATGAGATATATTAACTTAGTCATACTTAAAAATACGGGATACATATTTGATACATACATAAATTGAATATATTTTTATATGGACATTGATAAAATGGGATATCATTTTAACATTGTATTTAAAATGTTGGTACAAAAATTCTATTATGCTAAGTTGTTTTGTTTAATTGTTGATTTAATTAATTAATAAAAAATCCAATGTATTAATCGAAGTTATACTATATTCTAAATTACAGAGGATGAAAATTTCTGACAATTGCAGATTTCTCCAGTTACAGATTGTCCCAACTCAAGTTCTGATTTAGATGGTATGTTCCAATTAGTAACTCGCATTGTAACAACAAACATGTTTCGATTTAGGGCAAACCATGCAAAATATTATTTTTAATTATAATTCGAAAAATGATTGTTGTGTCTAACCCAAATAGTTTGTTGCCTTATAAAATATAATCAATCCATATTCAACCTACGCTAGAAGCAAAAAAAATCCAATAGCTACTTCAGTGTATAGTAATAAAAGATCTTGAGAGTTAAAATAGCAAAATTGGGTGTGACAAATTGATTTTTATTGCCCTGAGCTCGATTCTTGTTTATTTTTGATTCGATTCATTACATTGGGCGATATAGCATACAATGTCCAATTCGAATTTTATGATCATAATATTTTATGCATTGAGCATTTGTTTCTTGATTATGATATATATTTCGTGGATGTGATAAATGCATGTGATAAGTATTAATATATTAAGGATATTTCAAGAAATTAAAATTCTGTAGAAAACATGTATTTGAAGTACAATAAAGTGTGTTTATATTGAAGTAATTGTAATTGAAGTAAACGTTGAGTTTTTACTCAAACTGGAATTTCGGCTGGTTGTACTTGTGTTAGTTTCCGTTATAGAACTTAATTTATGCAGTGCAATCAAGATTATTCCCCATCGAGGATTTTTGTCTAGCTCTTGAATAATGAAAACCTCAAAACATCTATTTTGTTCACGGATGAAGCCACACTAACAAGGGGGTGTTTGGTCAAGAGAAAACCCCAGTACGAAGCAGAAATTTTCCTTGAATGTTTGGATTGGACATTGAGAACATAATTGTTACCGCATGCAGCCATTATTACGCCAGGCAAGACTATGCGCACATCAAACTCATGGTAGCCACTTTGAATAACTTTTCTGGTCCTTTATATTGGTAAGTTTCTGAACTTCGGATATTCATTTTTGAGCGCTCGTTCTACTTGCACGAGGGCTATATCATTTCGTCACGATGTTTGTATTTTTCGAATTTTTAGCCGAAAATGGTTTCAATCGACAAGGTTCGACTCGCTGATGATGAATCCGTAGAAAAATTCGAGACTTTGTCCGGCCGGCCGTCCGTATACACAACTTTCGAACAGAACGACCTAGAAACTTGAAATTTTCAGGGTAGGTTCGAATCTCGGTTAAGTTTGTTATTGGGCAAAATTCGACCAGGGGTTCCGTAAATATGGCTGTTCGAAATTTTGTTCTGCTGATTACTTCGGAACTAATGATTCGATCGGGATGAAATTTCGAACCATAGAAAATTATAATTTTCGAACGGAAAGGCCTAGGCCCTAGGAACTTGAAATTTTCATGATAGGTGTGGACCTCGAATTTCGCGGTCACGTTTATCAATTAGCAAAATTAGACGTAAATATGACCACTTAGACCCCGTCGGTAGCAGTTACGGATTAAAAAGGGAGTGTAGGTACATAATGTGTATATATAAAAAAAAAGGTAATCAAGGTGACGGTGTTATTTGGTTCCTTATTGTTTCCATTAGGGGCTGGATATGGAGGTTGTGTGGTCTGCTCGCAAATTTCTTTCCTAGGTTTTAAATCTACTAAGAATTGGATCTATCTTCATTTTATCGTGAAGAAGGTAATTTGGAGGGTTCTGGAGTGGATTTCTTGGATGGCGTATTCTACTCAATGTTCTCAAACTACTGCGTTCTGCTACCTCAATGTTATTGAGGGTGGGTCTTCTACAGTTATTATATATTAGATTCTATTATCGTTATTCTAATATCGGTCTGCATATGGTTTGGTAGATTTTTGGGGCTGTTGTTTGGTTTATTCCTTGGTTTTTGTAGGTGAGGGATCTGAAATGCTTCAATCTAGCGATTATTTATAATAACAATAGCCCAAGAAATTTTCCCAGAACATTGTATTTTATATTATTATGATGGAATTTTGTGAATTTAAGAAAATCACGAATTTAGAAATAACATTTTTTTTATCGATGAATCCTCATTTTCTCTACATTGCCACCATAATCTCGGTAGCCAGATATTGAACATTTGAGTTTATCATTAAGGACACAAGACACAATATCCTTAAAAATTAAACATATGGAACGGTTCTTTAGGCGATAATGTTATAGGACCTGTTGTAATTGATGGCAACTTAACCGGAGAAAATATTTGCAGATGACAAGATGACATTATAGCAGCTGTGCGGAATTTGAACATTAATTTCGAAGAAATTTTGATTCTCTAGGATGGCTGCCCTGCCCATAATGCACGTTCAGTTCTGGAATTTTTGAAAGCATCTTTTCCTGTGCGGCACATTTGCTCTTAACTAAAGGTAGGTACAATACTTGGGTCGACAAGGTCAGCGGATTTAACTCGTACGACTTTTTTTGGTGGGTTCACTTGACTGAAATAATTTACAGGTAACCACACGAGACATGCCTCATGGGAAACGCAGGAACCAATCAACATTCACAGTACTCCGAAAAAACCTCTTGAACCGGTCGCAACGGACGGAGAAGAGGCGAGTACGACATTCTTGAAGATTTCTGAAGGAAAAGTCTTTGATGGGTGATGAGCCTTTTCAATGGGTAAGTGGAACCATATTTTTGAGCGCTCGTACTACTTACACGAGGGGTATATCATTTCGTCACGATGTTTGTATTTTTCGAATTTTGAGCCGAAAATGGTCTCAAACGACTATGTTCGACTCACTGATGACGAATCCGTCGGAAAGTTCGAGTCTGTCCGTCCGGCCGTCCGTAAGCACGATAACTCTCGAACGGAACAACCTAGAGACTTGAAATTCTCAGTGTGGGTTCAAATCTCGAATGCCGCGGTTAAGTTCGATATCGGGCAATATTCGCCCAGGGGTTCCGTAAATATGGCCGCTCGAATTTTTGTTTTCTTGATTATTTCGAAACTACCCATTGGATTCAAATGAAATTTCGCACATAGATGGAGAATGATATATTCAAACTACGTGGGAAATTTTGCCCAGATCGCATTACCAAGACAATAGATACCGTAGAAAATTCTAGCGAATTATCGAAAAAAAATTGGTCACCTAAAGCACTGACGTGAATTCTGGATTGGTTTCTAAAACTGAATAATGCGAATCCACCTAGAAGGTGCTTGTACGAGCGCTCAAAAGCTCCTGCCTTCACGGCAGTGCTTTTCGTAATTTTTTGATAGACATGTAGTGATAGGACCCCTGGAAAGATGAGGAAAAGGTCAAGGAATTGTCTTTTTTTTTCAACTGGAAACAGTCGACGTGGTGTTAGATTTTCAAGTGAATCCCAGCCATTCCATAAATAAGGCGTTTTATATACAAGGGAAATACGGAAATTTTCCAAATTTTTTTGAAATATCTTGTAAAATTTATGTTTTTCGAATTGGAGTCATTATATTTCAAACTTTTGTAGATTTCTTAATACTTATTAGATGCGAAAATTTGCCGAAAATATCATCACGCCGTTCGGCTCTTTCGTGAACCAAAAATTAACAGGGGAAGACTATCTCGTAATGAAATTAAAATATGCATTTTTGGCACCGCGATGTAGAATGGTCGACTAATAAAAGGTCTAAAGATTGTCTCATTTCGAATTTACGTCCGTAAATTACCGATTCGATTTTTACGATAACATTTCAAAGGCTTTCGATAAATTTTCATAGAAAATGATTATTTCAACGGATCTTCCGAGTATTTAGTTGGTTTTTCTCAGGGGATTTTTAGAGAATTAATCGACCACGCTGATTCCGAATTTTAAATCAGTTTCTCAAACATCGATCTTTCGATTTGCATATTCAGAATTAGCGTAGTAAATAGACTATTGAGTGGACTTGGATATTTACGTTCTTGGGTATTTCAGGAACGCGGCGAAAGCCCCTTGGGGAATGGAGACTTGCAGCTGTAGCCGAACGGACATCAAGAAATACAAGATTGTCGCTCCAGAAATATTTTAGAATACTTGTCCTTGACTTTTCGTATATATTGAAAAGCTGTCCG
The DNA here is from genome assembly GCA_963966015.1 of Aphidecta obliterata. NCBI lineage: Eukaryota > Metazoa > Arthropoda > Insecta > Coleoptera > Coccinellidae > Aphidecta > Aphidecta obliterata. The sequence goes on from OZ014436.1 coordinate 12,013,210, forward strand.
AATAAATGTTTGTTCTTCATTTAATGTGTTGTTAATTAATCATCACCTCAATACATTACCTGTTTGATTCAAAGAATAAAATGAGGGAGTAAAAAATTGCAATTCAAATTAAAGTTGCGGCTGCCCCTAGCGGCAAAAGCACGAAGTAGGCCTATACCGGTGCTGCCCCCTACAGGAAAACCACGAAGTTTCCAGGAGCGGTGCTGCCCTCTAGCAGTAGAAGCTCGAAGCTTAATGAAAAAGATTCGAGCTTCTCCCGCTAGATGGCAGCACCTGCCGAAGGGGGGTTGTGGTGTGGTGAATCGGAAAAAACTTCAGGAGAATTGAATTTTCCATTAAAAAACAGTGCTGCCATCTAGCGGCGGAAGCCCGAAGCTTCTTTATAAATTGAGCTGTGACCTTGAGTTATTTTTCAAGGTCAAGAAGGTTCGCTGCACTACCGCTAGATGGCAGCACTGTTTTTTCAGGGAACAATTCGATTTTGAAGTAAAAGTTGGAATATATGAGAAAAAACAGTGCTGCCATCTAGCGGACAAAGCCTGAAGTTTTTTCTGTTTCCCCTAGACAAGTGCTGCCATCTCGCGGGAGATGCTCGAAGCTTTTTTGAAAATCGGGCATTGACCAAGATTTGTTTTTCCTGGTCAAAAATCTTCTAGATTCTACCGCTAGAGGGCAGCACTGCTCCGGAAATTTAAGGCATTTTCTGCTAGAAGGCAGCATGTATTTTGGAAACCGATGCTGCCCTCTAGCGGCAAACGCTCGAAGCTTTCCCAAATATTCTCGGCTTCGACCAAGCAGAAATCTTTTTTGAATAGGTGCTGCCCTCTAGCGGCAGAAGTTTTTTTGGAATGAACCAGAATATTGTTTTTTCAAAGGCAATAATACGAACGAATAATACGAACACTCAATAATTATATAACTTTATTTGGGTCTTTCAACAAGAAAAAAAAAGAAATCATTCTGAACAACAATATATATGTATATAAACAGTTCATGAAGCAGACTTCACTCCAGAGATTCCACCATAGAAAAATCTATATGGTCAAATCTGGAGAACTAGGTGGTAACAAAACTTATCCAGTTGTCGATGAAACTGTTTCATGAAGGCTGGTGGTATGAAGAGTAGTCCCCATCATCTTCCTGAAACAACGAATGGTTCGATCAAGATATAAAGATTATAAAAGCACTGCCGTGAAGTCAGGAGCTTTTGAGCACTCGTACATCCACCTTGTAGGTAGATTCGCATTTTCCAGTTTTAGAAATCAATTGAAGGAATTTTCGACAGCTGTCAAAAAAATTCTCAAACTTAGGCGAAACTCCAGACTTCATGTCAGTGCTTCAGCTGACCAATTTTTTTTCGATAATTCGTTTGAATTTTCTACGGTATCTATGGTCTTGGTAATGCAATCTGGACAAAATTTCGCACGTAGTTTGAATACATTATACCTCAGCTAGGTGCAAAATTTCATTCCAATCCAATCAGTAGTTTCGAAACTATCAGGAAAAAAATATTTTGAACGGACATATTCACGAAACCCCTAGTCTAATTTTGCTCATTGATTAACGTGACCGCATAATTCGAGATCCAAACCCACCCTGAAAATTTCAAGTTCCTAGGCCTTTCCGTTCAAAAGTTACAATTTTCTATAGTTTCTATGGTTCTGGTCATGCGATCTGGACAAAATATTGCTTTAATATATCATTCTCGATCAAAATACAAAATTTCATCTCGATCGAATCCGTAGTTTCGGAATTATCGAGAAAACAAAATTTCAAACTACCGTATTTACGGAACCCCTAGTATAATTCTGCTCATTGATAAACGTGAACGGGACATTTCAGATCCACACCTATCCTGAAAATTTCAAGTCCCTAGGCCTTTCCGTTCGAAAGTTATGATTTTCCATGGTTTCTATGGTTCTGGTCATGTGATCTAGAGAAATGTAGCTTGAATACATTAGTATTCTCCATTAGTATACAAAATTTCGTCACGATCGAATTTCTAATTTTGAAATCATCAAGAAAACTAAATTTCAAACGACCATATTTACGGAACCCCTAGTATAATTTCAAGTCCCTAGGCGTTTCCGTTCGAAAGTTACAATTTTTTATGGTTCCTATGGTTCTGGTCATGCGATCTGGACAAAATTTCACATGTAGCTTGAACACCTCATTTTCCATTTGAGTGCAAAATTTCATTCCGATCAAATCTGTAGTTTTCAAGTAATCAGGTAAACAAAACTTTGAACGGCCATATTTACGGAACCACTGGTGGAATTTGGCCCATTCATGAACTTAACCGAGGCATTCGATAACTGAACCCACACTGAGAATTTCAAGTCTCTAGGTTGTTCCGTTCGAGAGTTATCGTGCTTACGGACGGCCGGACGGACAGACTCGAACTTTCCGACGGATTCGTCATCAGTGAGTCGAACATAGTCGATTGAGACCATTTTTGGCTCAAAATTCGAAAAATACAGACATCGTGACGAAATGATATAGCCCTCGTGTAAGTAGTACGAGCGCTCAAAAATAGACTAAAGATGTTTGACATTTAATATTCAATCGATGAATTTTTCATCCAACGATTTTTTAATTGACAGAATTTTCAATCTGCTTTGGTCCGGACCCTGCAAAATCAGAGTATAGCGATTTTGTGCAAAAAAAAACGATTGATTCACATTGAATGAAAAACATTTCAGCTATCACCAGATCAATTTTATTTCAATATCAAAATAATATTTCGATTGAAATAAAATGAATCTGGCGAAAACTCAACCCTCTCCAGGGCTGCCCTGAACACAGTCCGAGTAATTAGATCGAAACGTCGAAACAAAAAATTCGATAGAAAGCCTCGAGGACGTCTTGTTTCGAAGAATGTTGAAACGAACCCTGCAAATTGAAAGTTTTTGAGCGCTCGTACTACTTACACGAGGGCTATATCATTTCGTCACCATGTCTGTATTTTTCGAATTTTGAGCCGAAAATGGTCTCAATCGATAGAGTTCGACTCACTGATGACGAATCCGTCGGAAAATTCGAATCTGTCCGTCCGTCCATACGGACGGTGTATACACACGATAACTCTCGAACGGAACAACTTAGAAACTTGAAATTTTTAGGGTAGGTTCGAATCTCAAATGTCGCGGTTAAGTTCGTTACTGGGCCAAATTCGACCAGGGGTTCCGTAAATATGGCCGTTCGAAATTTTGTTCTCCTGATTTCTTCGAAACTACTGATTCGATCTAGGTGAAATTTCGCACACAGATGGAAAATGACGTGTTCAAGCTACATGCAAGATGATCAGATCGCATCACCAGAACCATAGAAACCATAAAAAATTATAACTTTGTAATGGAAAGGCCTAGGGACTTGAAATTTTCAGAATAGGTGTGGATCTCGAATGTCACGTTTATCAATGAGCCAAACTAGACTAGGGGTTCCGTAAATATGGTCGTTTGAAATTTAGTTTTCTTGATCATTTCAAAACCACGGATTTGATCGTGACGAAATTTTGTATTTTGATGGAGAATGATATATTCAAGCTACATTTTTCCTAGATCGCATGACCAGAACCATAGAAACCATAGAAAATTATAACTTTCGAACGGAAAGGCCTAGGGACTTGAAATTTTCATCGCGAATTTCACGGTCACGTTCATCAATTATCATAATTAGACCAGGGGTTCCGTGAATATGGCCGTTCAAAATATTCTTTTCCTGATAATTTCGAAATTACTCATTGGATTGAAATGAAATTCTGCACATAGATGAAGAATAATGTATTAAACCTACGTTGATTTGGTCCAGATCGCATTACCAAGACCATAGAGACCGTAAAAAATTCTAGCGAATTATTGTAAAAAAATCACCTAAAGCACTGACGTGGAATCTGGAGTTCCGCCTTAGTTTGAAATTTTTTTTGACATCTGTAAAAAATTTTTCAATTTGTTTCTAAAAGTGGAAAATGCGAACCTACCTACAAGGTGAATGAACTGAAACGCTCCTGACTTCACGGCAGTGCTCTTCAAATTTTTTTGTTGTACGAATCGTTCGAATTGATTTCAATGAGGTGGTTAGTTGGTTTAGTTTCTCAGTATCCAATCAAAAGCATATCTGGCATTTTATTCACACTTTTGGTTTTACAAACTCTCTGAGCAAGTCGGTTTGAAGAATAATTGAGAAATGGTTGTTATGTGTTCATAAAATGTAAGTGACGCGAAGCTTTCACGCAGTTCTTGGACAAAATCACAGGATATTAAGTCTGTGAATATAGTAAGTAGCTTTCATGTTGAAACATTATTCTTACCTGGTAGTTATTTCTGCAGAATTGAATGCTGACTGGTCTTCGGCTTCAATAGCGTGGTACTTGAGACATGACATCTCATCCACAGCCCGATATAGAGCTCTTGCACTCTCCCAACTGGAAACATACTCTCATCAGATATAAGTGTATTTCTATAGGAAACCTTCGAGATCAAACATTTTTAGGTGATATGAACACTTTTGAGTCAAATCGAAAACATTTTTCATCAAACAATACACCAGGCGTTTTCATCTTCGACATCTTTCAAAATTTAGAGGAACGGCTTCAAAATGTACCTAGTGTTTCAGGAAGCCGCTCTCCATTGTTTTTTTTTTTTTTAATAAGTGTTCCAAAAAATCAAAGGACCGGGGAAATTTTTTCAAAAGGCTGAACGAAGAAAGATGATTCATTTCTTATGAAAATAAATTCTAATTTTTCCGCATAAATTGAATTCTGATAATTCCAAAAACGTTGCATATAAAACTATATGGAAATTCGAATGGCAGAAATGAATATAGCGTATGAAAGAACCTTCGAGAAGTGATGACATTTTTCAACAAAAATCGATAGATACAAAATCTCGTAAATTGATAATAATGAAAAGAGCATCCTTCCATCCATCCTGCATTTATGTGTAGATATAGTCGAAACCCTTCCAACAGAAACGATAGCGGCACGGTATCGATTTTTCATGTTCCGAATAATGCGCGTATACATAATTGACCCGTATATCGACGATTTTGAGGAATCGACCATTATCGAACCGGAGAGTGCCTGAAAGGAGAAAATTTGGTAGATGGAAAAGTTCAGGCGTGAATTGAATATGCGACGAAATAGGAAGCCCAAAAGGAACATTAGTTAGAATAATGCAGTTGGTATGGTAAGTTGTAAGTTTTCACCCTTATCTAGTGTGACAAGGGTTGGCGAGGGGTGCGGAAAGCGCAGCACGAGGGTACGAATAGAAACGCGCGCAGAACCACCTGGCCTCGTCGCGCGCTCCCCATTCAATTTCGTATCGACCGGCTGTGAGTAACAATTTCTGCACTCGAACAAATCGAAATCCGAGTCCGATATGAAAATCGGTAAAGACACGCGGTCAGAAAATTGCTATCAGCGCCACTCGATGTGATGTGACACTTCTTATCGATGTAGTGAGATAAGATCAAAGGGCACTCGCCCCAAATTGAAAAAAAAATCGGGACTGAGTGAAACTAAAGCAGAAGAAGACATCGGTTTTTCCTGCGAGCCGAGACTGCAAATGCGTACATGGTGGCAATAAATTGGTAAAGCTAGGAAGAAGCAGAGCAGCATTGTGAAAATCTACTGAGAAGAGTGTTGATATCGAAATTGTTTCGGAAAAACGTTCAATATGAGCGCGTTATCGGTGTTTACATCAAGACGCGTCGTTGTCACGTCGACTTGTCGAAGTATTAGCCGTCCAATATGATGGACAATATCGGAAAGATGATTGAGCAACAAACGCTTCAGGAACAGGTCGATTCTGGGGACGGCGTGGCGCATGCGACGCCAGGAGGCATGGAGACGCAAGCCGTCCGCATGAGGTTGATATCGCGTGCCGTGGTGGAGCGGCGTATTGTTAAACAGGAGGACAACGAGGGCAACCTCTCCGTCATCGTTCAGCCCCAGGAGGAGTCGAGAGACTCCGAGCTGTTAAGCCCTGGAAAGCTGTCCCCCACGTCCGTTAGTGTATCGGGAATTATGGACAGTAGTGACTTCAGAAGCTTACAACCGGAACCTACATACCAAACTCTAACTTCTGTCAACGGAAGGATGTCACCACCTGGATATAGCCCTAGCTCTTCTTACGCTACCTTAACACCGCTCCAACCTCTGCCGCCAATCTCAACCATGTCTGACAAGTTCGCTTATGGTCACGGTAATGTTTCTGGTTCATTTACAGTGATGCAAAATAATGGATTAGGTATCGGACTCGGTCTTGGTGTGAATGTGAATACGCCGTATGCGATGCCTTCGATGGGAATGACCCCTCCTCATAACTATTCCTCCCCAGGTATGGCGATGCAACAAACAAGCCCAATCAGTCCCCAAAGTGCTTACAGTCAAAATGGTTTACCGTCCCCACAAAAAAGTATATCTCCTCCAAGCTATGAATCCTATCCTTCTCAACGTGAACTTGTTTCTCGTACCTTGCAAAGTCCTCAGTTAAGTCCTCCTACCGCTTCGCTTAATTCGCCTGACGGGACCCTTGTGACCAGTTTTAGTGGCGGAACAATCAATGGTTTAACTCTTCAGCATCATACTCCAACTTTAGTTCAAATTGCACCATCTCATAGGGATTGCTCCCCATCACCTCCAGTTCTAACGCTTCAACAAGCGTCACAACAATCACAACAAAACCAGCAACAACAACAAACACAAACAATGCAAGTTACCGGGAAAAGTGGACAAATTTCGAATAATCAGTCGATTAGTGTGCCGGCTATAAGTGCAGACGTCGAGGAAATAAATACCAAAGAACTGGCTCAAAGGATCAGTGCCGAACTTAAAAGATATAGCATACCTCAAGCTATATTTGCCCAAAGGGTTTTGTGTAGGTCACAGGGTACTCTTTCAGATCTACTCAGAAATCCAAAACCATGGTCCAAACTCAAATCTGGAAGAGAAACTTTTAGGAGAATGTGGAAATGGCTTCAAGAACCTGAATTCCAAAGAATGTCAGCTCTTCGACTTGCAGGTGAGTTCTTTTTCAAGCCTAGCTACTTTCTAATAAAAAATTTATGATGGTTGTTATGCTGTCTGGTATTGAGTGAGAACATGAAAACATTCAAGTTTCCATGATAAACGTTTGACCGAAGACAATACATACCAAGTAACAAAAAAACATATGTAGCGTATAAAAGAGTCGTACCACTGGAAGTAGAAGATCCATAGTATCATTTGCTATATCATATGGAATACATTCATTGAAGGTATATGGACTTGTTGTAGTTTTTGTAGTTTCGTTGAGACCGTTTTTGCTGATTTATTCGAAAACTGATTAGATTGAGGTTTTTTTTTAAAAGCAATTGGGACTTGAAATAACTCCTTTTTTACTGCTAGGTATTCGAAACTTGTTCAACACACACCTTATTTTCATTTCGAGAATGTTCTTGTCAATTTACTTAATGACTATTTTCAATGCAGAAATGCAACTGTACCAATAATTTCAAGTCCGGTAATCAGAAAATTCATGAATGCAACCCTGGTTCATTTTGCAATAGTGACGAACTTCTCAGATAAAAATTGTTATATTATTGTGAATAGCCGTTCCAGCGATGATGATTTCGAATCTTTCATGGTCCTCGCTCTTGAATTTCGAAACGCAAATTTTTTACATTCCTTGGGTATTTTTCATTTCCATTTCTCGACATGTGGACATGTTCAGAATTTAATGCTTGTAAACGTAATTTTGTATCTTTTATTAGTTGATAACTTCTCCCAATTCGAAGATTCAAAATATAGAGGAGTTTCTGAATTACTTGTTCTTTTCTTTTGTGTGTTCAGCACTTATCCCCAATTCTTGTTCTGAAGGTTTACATCTATATACACTATACACTGCTATTCCGTTATTTGCATAACAGTATATTAATTTATAAAAATATATATTGTTCACCATCAGGTTTGGTTTTCTTATGCAGTTTTCTACTCATTCTAATGAAGCTACTGAAAAATTGGTGGATGCTTCAATACTGTTTTAATCTTTTTTGATTTTCATCATGTTTCAGCCGGTTTATCCTTGAAAATTTTCATTGCGTTGAAATTCATTTTTTAGTTTCCATCTATATAGCAATTTCATCTTAATTTTCTGAGTATATGTGGTGGATGAGCCTCTGGAAATTTTAGTCCATAATTGAAAATTCCTAAGATCTCCTAGTGATATTCTCATTACATGATATGAGCTTCTACTATTCCTTTAGGGGGTCACTTTTTTTATTTTGTCCCTTAATGTATTAGTTTTATGGCCCACAATAACCATTTTACTAGGCCATTGGTGTCCTTATATCAGTTTGTATGAGGGTTTTCCTTGTCTACGCCACTGATCAAGAAGTTTTGGATTTTTGTCATTTTGTTGACTTCTCTCTTGTTTCATTGCAGACTGCCAGACGCGCAATGTAAACGCGAGAGCAGTCAACCCCAAACGAAGAGAAACGACATCCTCTTCTTGCTAGTGAGTTTTTATGTCTCGATGTATAATGCGCAAAGCATGCAAGTCGTTTTTAATGAATCCATATAGAAAATGCATGAAATATTTGTAAATTCTCCACTGAATGCCGTTCAGGTTTCAAGACTCAAATCCGATTGTTTCTAAATGATTTTCATCAATCGCATTTTTTCTAAACTTCATGGGGTTTTTTCTACGCGGACTAAAACTGCTCGTGCAGTTTTATTTCGCAAGTTCTGAGCGTTGATAGATATTATGTGTTGCATGAAGAGGTCCCTAATTTCCCAAATGCACATTATTCCATACTGTAATCATTATATCAGTGGCGTAGGCGCGATAAGGAATTCAAAATAATATGAAAATTTCAGACGCATCGTTCCATTCTCCGGAATTCATTTAACGATATTATATTTCGAGATCATTTATTTGTTTACTTTCTTCTCTGAACCCAACATGTAATAATCGAATATGTTTTTGCCTTTTCAGCTGCACAGATTCCACAACGAGGGAGTAAGTAGTTTTTTTTTATTAAGTATAACATACACTTGGGAGCAATTAAATCGGCCCACCTTAAATTTGACACAATTTCAAACATGGATATATCGCGAGCCGCTAGTCGGATATTGATGTTCTTTTTTTTTAATTTTAAATAATAATGTTATCCTAAGATATTTTTGTCTTCATATCAATTTCAGTATATACGAGGTGCAAGATTGATAAGAAGAGTTTTCCTTCAACTTTGACACACCCTGTGGATACAAGGAGCCGCAGCAACGAATGGCAAAAGGAGTCAAACTGAGGTCCCATCTTTTCTGGTTATTTTGATCATGTGTTTATCTCAATTATTTCTGCCTGGGGGAAAACTTTCAAACAAACTTACGAAAAATACACATTCTTCGAGAATTGTCAGAGACTACATTGCAGCAGCCTTTCGAGTTATGGTGTGGCCACCGTGCAGCCCTGACCTAAACCCCATTGAGAATTTGTGGGATGAACTAAAACGAAGAGTACTACGAGCCTTTTCCAGCGTCGATCCCAGAGCTTTGTATTGCAGTAGAGAAAGAGTGGCGAAACATCCCACAAGAAACATTAGCGAATTTAATTAGAAGTATGCCTAATCGTATGCGGGATGTTATTAGGGCGAGGGGAGGTCATACCAGCGATTAAAATAATTTAGTTTTAGGAAAAACCTGTAGTTTTTTCACTGGGCTTCCAAGGTATCAGCTCAGTTTCGAAACACTGTAATTTCCGTATTAATAGATAATACATGATCAAAAGATCAAAACGACCAGAAGAGATGGTACTTCAGTCCGATTCCATTTGGCATTCGTTGCTGCTGTATTTTAATACAAAATTATCACCGACTGTTGACCTACAATTGAAAAAAAATCATCAAAATCCGACTAGCGGATTCCGAGAAATGATTATTTGAAATTGGTTCGAATTTTAGGTGGGCCGATTTCATTGCACCCAAGTGTAGATATGGTTTTTTATTCCGAATAGCCATATATAGCGCGAAACTAATTAAATTCGGCTATGATCTTTAGATTCAAGTAACCAGCGATGACTCCAATAGATATTTCATAGATTTTGGTAAATCAAACCTATTTTGCAGGTTGCAAACGGAAAGAAGACCCAGTGACCAATCAGGAACAGTTACCTACTCCCAAGAAACCGAGATTGGTTTTCACAGACCTTCAACGACGTACACTGCAAGCTATTTTTAAGGTAAGTGTAAGTGTTGTCACAATTATACGAAAATTCAATGATTTCAAATCCTCATAATCGGTGGTATGATTTTGTGCAAACACATTTTTAGTGGGTGCGAAAGAAACTTTAAATAATACCAGTCTTTCCTCTAACCTTCTAACCAATAGATTCTTTTTCACGTCCATCTGGATCATTTTTTTTGAACGGTCGAAAAGGATCTGAGTCTAGGTAGCCGATTATATACTCAATGACAAAAGAAGAATTACACCCAGAAGGAAAAATTTGTTCAACTCGATTGATGATTTAGATCCTATCCAACATGGGGAGGAGACTGTACACTTTGCACCATCGTTTCGATCTGTCAAAGATTCTGACACAGGAATAATATTTTCACTTTGATCAGTTTGATCCACATATTGCTAGTCGAACTATGGACTTTCCCTAAGAAGCCGGCTTCAATGTTTGCCGTGACCACCCCGTCAACCGGATTGGAATGCCATCGCACATGTGTGCAGTGTGGGATATGATGGGCAGGAGTTTTTACAGTTGGCACCATCGTTACTATCCTCCACAGATTCCGACACAGGAAAGGAATGATATCTTCACTTTGATCCACATATTGGTCGTCAAACTATGGAATTTCCCCAAGCAGCAGGCTGTGGCCACCCCGTTTACCGGATTCGAATGCCATCGAACATGTGTGGGATATGATGGGGAGGAGAACATTCTCTCCTCTGACACAGTTGATCCACGAATTTCAAGTTGCTTGGAACAAAGTTCTACGAATAGACGTCGCCAAATATTTCGGATTGCACGTTGATGAAATTTTTTGTGAATGTTATTGTTTCACTCTTGATGTACGATTACCACATTGCCAAAAATCAAGTTGAAGAAACTATTCCTTCCGGGTGCGACACTCCATGTTACCGAGTATACATTATGAGGTTCAATGATAATAGGCTAAGAAGTAATTAACCACAGTAAGATTCGCCCTACTTCATCGAAACAACTACAATATACACATTAAAACCGATTTTTAGGATTTGTAGCATCTTATAATAATAAAGTAGCTACTAGAAAGAGGTTTTCATTCAATCTAATTTTTTTCATCCTGTCCATATTTTTGACAAGAATTTTTATTCTACGCAGGAAACGAAAAGGCCTTCAAAAGAGATGCAGGTGACAATAGCAAGACAGTTAGGTCTTGAGCCCACAACAGTTGGCAATTTTTTCATGAACGCACGGCGAAGATCCATGGACAAATGGAAGGATGAGGATCCGAAAAATTTAAATAATTTACTACATGGGGATATGTCACCGGGGATGGGACAAGACGATCCTGATCAAGACGATATGGACAATGATTTAGACGATCAAGATGATGTGTTGTGACATGCATTTCGAAATCGTCAATTGTTGATGCTGTGACGCTGAAAATAGTGATATGGCACTGATAGCTGTAGAAATCTATAGTGTTGAAAACACCCACTCATTTGAAAAACCTTGAATTGTTCGAAAGGAATTTTATTGTTTTATTTTTGGTCAATTGCGACTGTGCGACTGATTGAGAATGAAAGATGTTGTATATTCACTTTTGGTTACAGCATATATTTTTCCATTAACCTGTTCTCTTGAAAATGAAACGTAAGAGGCTTCACGAATCAACCTTTTCCAAATCTATTTTCAACGAATTTTTTTTTTCTTATGCCTGAACGTATAAAGGAAGAAATATAATTTTTTTGGCAAATCAATGTTACATTTCTCTTCGATGTGGTTTCATGCTTTTCATGATAGAAATGATAAAACAAAATATGCTCGTATAATGTGTATTCTAATTGATTCACTTCAATCAAGTTGAATTTTCCAAAGCCTTTGTCTTTCGTTTTCAAGAATTCCGCTGCGCTCTTGAGAAATACCTTCAGCACTATCAATTTTTTTGCATTCAATTGCTTATCATGATCTCAAATGAGTTTATTGAGTTATAGATTCATGAATCTTCACATTCCATTGAAAGTACTTATAATATTATTATATATAGTTATGTTCACAAATTCAATATAGCTGAACTTTCAGAGAAAAATAGAGTCTCTAATTAGAGCTGGATGATGCCACATGTGTGATTATAAATTAGTATATTGAAACTCCACTTTTTGGAAGTAACGGGAAATTATCGAAATGAAGAGGCACATCCAGAAATATCCAATACTAAATTGTTCTATAAATTATTTAATGAATAGGTCAGCTATCAGCGAATTAATATTTATTAAAAGAGTACCTCACATAAAGCTAGTCAGAACCAGTTTTTAAGCTGTAAATTATTATTCTTTGTTTTAAACCTCTTCGGAGAGATATTTATTATATATTTATTGAATCTTATGTTAAACATAAGAATAGAATTGTTTTCGCTATTTTATCACTTTTGTGTTGAATTGATTCATTTTTATGTTATTATTACAAAAATTTAAAAATAATAATGAAGTAGTAAATACACTGTTCAATATAGTCATTCGATCTTTCTGCGCAAAAAGTATGAAATGTACAAATATTCCTATATTTTATTAAAAAGTCTAAAGTCTATATTTTAGCACAACAAAATGTTTGTAATTAGAACTAGGTTTAACTTGTACAAATACAAATTTTAATAGTCATTTACTTGTACTTTTTGTGAAAGAAAGGTTGTCGATATCAAAGAATCAGACCAAAAAGTCTCATGTGTGTATGTGAAATTTATAATGAAATTAAATCACTCGAATGAAAGTGTTCATTTTGATTTTCAAGAACCGAAGTGCGACATACTTACTAGTTCATGTCAATATTGTCAATAAGTTTTAGTTTACATGTTTATCATGGTGAAAGTAAACGCTGAGAAATTGAGAAGAAACGGATAATAAGAAAACAGACTAAAACTTCAAGGATTCGCAATATTTTTTTTTCTTGGAAGGTTTCGAAAGAACCAAAGGCACTTTCTCATTGTCAATTTTTGACCTCTACAAAATGATGTTTACAAAATTCTCCGTACAACGTTTCGTTTGAAAAAAACCATCATCAACTTTGTTTTTCAAATGGCACGAAAAAACTGTACATCCTGTTTGGGCACAATATGTTTTTCTATATTTTTATCCACAAAAAATGCAATTTCTGAACATAGGCGGCTTAAAAACAATCCATGGCAACAAGGGCGTACCCAGGATCAGAAATAGGGGAGGGGAAGGAATGTTCGTTCAGGTTGTGAAATCTCAGCACGGAAAGATCAAATAAATCCAGAATTTTATATACAGTTCCCAAGTTCGAGTGCCTACTAGACGTTTCTCGAGAACCGGACCTATTTGTAATCTGAAAATTGGGATTATGATATTGTTCGACTTTATCTACTGAGATGAAATATTCTTGAAGCCTGAACACTTTCAGTTATAGGTACAGGAAATTTTTTCGTCTCTTTTATTATCGATTATTCAATTTTGAATATATTTCTATTCTAATCATTGCATTCGTCGAAATAGTTTTCAAAATACCAAAAAAAAAACTGAAAAAAAAAGAGATATGGGTAGTATTCGTTATTCCTATTCTCAATATTTGAAGCATAAACTGTTTTTACATTTTGGAAGTAAAGGAATGACGGAATATTGTGCATCTCCTAAATTTTGGGAAAATCGTCACATAGTGTTTCAAATATTTCGCCAAAAATTGTGATCAGAATGTTCCCATAACTTTTTTTTTTTTTAATTCGAACACTATTTTTTTATGATTGCGTTGGATTCTGCCGGAGGAAAATAATGATAGTGATCAAAGATGTTTATGCTACTAAATTAAATAATTCCTGAGTTATCAAAGATTTTTTGAACTTATGTCGTACGCAAATTCATAAAATCTGTTCATATATAACAATAATCTATGTTCATGGAAGATAAATTATCCCAATAATTCCCTATGAACACAGATTATTGTTACATAACAGATTTCATGAATTTGTCTCTACGTACGACATAAACTCAGAAAATCCTTAATACCTCAGGAATTATTTAATTTAGGAGCATAAACATCTTCGAACACTATCATTATTTTCTTCGCAGAATCCAACGCAATCATAAGAAAAATAGGGTTCTAATTTAAAAAACAAGAATTATGGGAAAATTCTGATCACAATTTTTGACCAAATATTTGAAACACCCGGTGACGAGTTTTCCAAATTTTTCTAAAAATTTATTTTTACTCCCTGTATAACTGAAAGTGTTCAGGCTTCAAGAATATTTTAGCTCAGTAGATAAAGTCGAACAGTATAATAATCCAAATTTTCAGATTTCAAATAGATCCGGTTCTCAAGAAACGTCTAGTAGGCACTCGAACTTGAGACATCCTGTATACTATAATTATAAGATATTATAATTGTTTTTACACTCACGTGCAAAAAAAGAACGCAACAAGTAAATATTTGGTAAAATTTGAGTTCTCGTAGTTTCTTTATTTTTAGTTCAATTTTTAACATTTTGTCAGCAAACTGAAGATAAAATCATTAACTTAAACTTGCTCTTTCGGTTTTTTGCTAAATGCTGGCTTTTAAGTAATTATACAGGGTTAATTAGAAGAACTTGTTGAACCCTAATTTCAAAAGATCCTGTGAAATAATTTCGTGGTCAAATTCTTTCAAAATACCAATTTAGGTTAAGAACCATTCATTTTCAACATTTACCTAATTTTGTTGAAAAGAATTTGAAAATTGTACTAAAAATAAAGAAACTAAGAGACCTCAAATATGACCAAATATTAACTTGTGGCGTTTTTTTTGCACGTGAGTGTAGTATAAGTTATGTTAATTTTTTTCCAACAAACAAAATTCAGTTCTCTTGATAATTTTTCAAAACCATGGATATGATAGTGATGAAATTTTGTATTTTAATGGAGAATGCTATATTCAAGCTACATTTTCTCCAGATCGCATGACCAGAACCATAGAAGCCATAAAAAATTATAACATTCGAACGAAAAGGCCTAGTGACTTGAAATTTTCATAATAGGTGTGGATTTCGAATGACGAGGTCATGTTAATGAATGAGCAAAATTAGACTAGGGGTTGCGTAAATATGGTCGTTTGAAATTTAATTTTCTTGATAATTTCAAAACTACGGATTCGATCATGACGAAATTTTGTATTTTAATGGAGAATGATATATTCAAGCTACATTTTTCCCAGATCGCATGACTAGAAATTATAGAAAATTATAACTTTCGAACGGAAAGGCCTAGGGTCTTGAAATTTTTAGGGTAGGTTCGGGTCGCGAATTTCGCGGTTACTTTCATCAATGAGCAAAATTAGACTAGGGGTTCCGCAAATATGGCAGCTCAAAATATTTTTTTTTCTGATAATTTCGAAACTACTGGATTGGATTGGAATGAAATTTGCACATAGATGAAAAATAATGTATTCAAACAACGTGGGAAATTTATTCCAGATCGCATTACCAAGACGATAGATACCATAGAAAATTCCAGTCGGAAAAAAATCACCTGAAGCAGGAGTTTGAAAATTTTTTTGACAGCTGTCAAAATTTTTTCAAATTTTATTAGAACCTTCAAGGTGTATGAACGAACGCTCAAAAGCTCCTGACTTCAAGGCAGTGGTTTTTATAATTTTTAACTCAGTTCCTAAAAAATCAAAAGTTAAATAGATTAACTTTCCGGCGTATTGTATCGCCGTATATGGTTGAGAACAATCTTCCGTGCCATTTTTATTTTGAACGTCGATGAAAGATTATAAACAGAACTCAAGTAAAAATCACCAACCATGAATATTTCGTTTTTATTCCTGCCACCTAAAATAGCGGATCGCGCAAATATTTTTATGGAATATCTAAACAAACTGGTGATAGTTACCTAGTGGTTCTAATATTTGCTGCAAGTAGGTATATTTTTTCTATAGTCTTTGCTTCTATTCGCATACTACTGACTCCTTTGAAAACGACAAATCGAACTACCCGAAAAAAGCTTCATATAAATGAGGACCAAATCAAATAATGAGAATTTCACAACTTTCTTGATGACATTTTGATTTTGTAATGAAATGAATCCGGCAAAAACCAGCCCATCTCAGGTCTGCCCCGAACACGGTTCAAAGCAATCTGACCAACAGGTTGGAACATGGAAATAGTTCAAATAATCTTCCAAATCTTATAATTGTATGGTGAAGAAATATGTCATAATTTTTTCGTGCTTTATTCACTCATCAGGTGAAGAGATAAAATGTTTATCTCGTCACCCGATGAAGCCATGATATGGCGAAACACGTGTAGTGGTTTTGTTAAACTATAAGTAGTGAAAATCGTGGACTAAGTTAATTACTGAATACTAAGTAAATATGGATTTCCATCAAGTATCGGCCGAATCAATCAAATTCTAAAAAGTTCTTTGGTTGGAATGGATGAGCTACTAGGATTAATTCCACCATTTACTCGAAAACTAACAGAAGAAGGAAGGCAGGCTACTTTTCGGACGCTAAGACCAGTGATGGGGTTAATCTGATCAGTAAGGCCCAGAGAAATAACAATATTATTCTATGATATCGGTGATAAAAAGCCCTGGCGTTTGTGATACTTTTTCTAACCCTTTTTTGTCTGTTGCCTCCGGCGGTTAACAACGAAAAAAGGGTTAAAACTACTGCGCAGACGGCGTCACACACGTTATTCGATAATGAAGGATACACCTGAATTCAGGTGCAACTTGGCTCCTGATTTTGAGATTATCAATTCGTCGAATAGAATTGAACGATTAATGAAATCTTTCAAATCAAAAATAAAAACAATAAACCAATGAGATTATATTTGATGATAAAATGTAGCTTGGTCGAATGAGAATTCTACCATCCCAAACTTTTCACTGGATAAATACATGTTTTCCTTTGGAATTTAACGGCCAATCTTACGTTTTGGAAGTGAAACATTTAAAGAAATGATTTCGTCTAGACCTGAAGTGTTGGGAAATCGAGATGATTCATAGATTAGAGAGAGAATGAGCCCGATTGCCTGGAAATTTCATCGAAAATAATCGGCACAGTTTAGTTGGGAGTTCAGGCTTGCGCCAAGCGTCGGTACGCGTCGTCGATATTCGTTTTAAACGTCCTAGCTGAAGCAGGCGTCTAGTTGCGTTGCGGCGCACTGAATGCAGTGACGCTAGTGAACGACGTCAGGATGGTCAGATACAATTTGAGAATATACTCTCTTCGGGGTCGAAGAAAATATCTGCACGACGCGAAATAAAAACAAGTGCACAGTGGTATCTAATATAAATATCCGGTAACTAGGGGTGTGTCTTGGCAGTGTGAATTTGTGTGCATTAATTACTGGCCCACTGTTATGTCCCAGTGATCCTCTTGGACGAACATTCCACCTCATAGTATGGCCTCGGTCGCCGCTTGGCTACCCTTCGCCCGGGCGGCGGCCATAGGATGGGTACCCATTGCAACACATCCCTTACCGCCGCCTCCGATTCCGAAAGACAGGCGTAAGACTGACGACGAGAAACTGCTCATCAACGTATCGGGCAGACGTTTCGAAACTTGGAGAAACACCCTCGAAAAATACCCCGACACCCTACTAGGCTCCAACGAGAGGGAATTCTTCTATGACGAAGAGTGTAAAGAATACTTTTTTGACCGTGACCCAGATATATTCAGACATATCTTGAATTACTATAGAACTGGTAAACTACACTATCCCAAACACGAATGCTTAACTAGTTATGACGAAGAACTGGCTTTTTTTGGCATCCTCCCAGACGTTATTGGTGATTGTTGTTACGAAGACTACCGCGATAGGAAGAGAGAAAACGCCGAAAGGTTGATGGACGATAAACTTTCCGAAAATGGCGATCAGAATCTTCAACAGCTCACGAATATTCGACAAAAGATGTGGAGAGCATTCGAGAACCCTCACACCTCGACTGCAGCCCTCGTATTTTACTATGTTACCGGGTTCTTCATTGCCGTCTCCGTGATGGCCAACGTGGTAGAAACTGTACCTTGTGGCAGCCGACCAGGTCGGGCCGGTTCGTTGCCTTGTGGCGAAAGATATAAAATAGTTTTTTTCTGCTTAGATACGGCGTGCGTTATGATTTTCACCGCCGAATATCTTTTAAGAATGTTCGCCGCACCAAATCGCTACAAATTTGTTAGATCTGTTATGAGCATCATCGACGTGGTGGCTATTCTCCCCTATTATATAGGTTTAGGTATCACTGATAACGACGACGTTTCGGGCGCTTTTGTCACCCTCAGAGTATTTCGAGTATTCAGGATTTTCAAGTTCTCCAGGCACTCCCAAGGTCTCAGAATTTTGGGATACACGCTCAAATCTTGCGCATCTGAACTTGGCTTCCTCGTTTTTTCACTCGCCATGGCCATTATCATATTCGCCACCGTCATGTTTTATGCGGAAAAGAATGTTGGAAAAACAAATTTCACCTCTATTCCAGCTGCATTTTGGTACACGATAGTCACGATGACGACATTGGGGTTAGTATGCTTCATTCTCGATATTCCTCAATGTGTTCAGTTTAATTTCCACTCGAAGTACTCATTTAATAAACTGAAATTTTCCTAATAATACTGCTTATCTTTTCAGCTATGGTGATATGGTTCCAGACACTATAGCCGGAAAAATCGTTGGTGGTGTGTGTTCCCTGAGTGGTGTACTTGTGATAGCTTTACCAGTGCCTGTTATTGTATCCAATTTCAGTCGAATCTATCATCAAAATCAAAGAGCAGATAAGAGAAAAGCACAACGGGTAATATTACTATTTTCGAAACAAACCGAAATAATTCATATTTTCCTTATTTCCACAGAAAGCCCGTTTGGCGCGAATTCGGATCGCCAAGGCATCTTCAGGAGCAGCCTTCGTGTCGAAGAAGAAGGCCGCTGAAGCTCGAATCGCCGCCCAAGAATCTGGCATCGAACTCGACGACAACTACCGGGATGAAGATATTTTCGAGTTACAACATCATCATCTGCTGCGATGCCTGGAGAAAACAACCGACAGGGAATTCGTCGAGTTGGAGGTGCCTTTCAATGGTCACCCCAAAAGACCAGGATCTCCTTCTCCCTTAGCTAGCCCGGCACATTCTGCGGTTTCCATAGGGTTTCTCCAATCTTGCTGTGGAAGATGCTGTCCAAGAAGATACCAACAAGCGTGCGGGAAGTATATGCCAGCCGCGTCCGCAGCTCAAAGCAATCAAACAGGGGCTGGCATGGATGGAACTTACTTAGTAGAGGCCTCGTTTTAGGCTTATAAGAGTTTTAGGAACATATATAGATCGACCATACTGAACCACAATGCTAACGAGTTCCGGGAATCCAACTATATATGTTTGTTGAAGGGGGCGGGAAACTGATGCTCTGAAGTTGAGCACGAAAAAATACCAACGCATTCCGGCCACTTCATATTCCACATATAAATAAACCACTATTTCGCATACATCATTTCGCAATTAGAATCCGTTGACGCATTTAAATGAAATATTCTTCCATTTTGGTCAATGCGGAATTGGAGAAGTAAAATATTTCAAATAGTTACCCGCAAAGAGTAATAAATAAAAAATTGTTCGAATGAATGCTATGTTCGCAAAATTTTATAGAAAACCGATGTTTTATAGTAACTACTATTGTGAGAAGAAACTCCCACCAAGTTCGATAAATTCTCAAAGCAACGGGATACTACCAGCCAAATCAATGTGATTTCTTATTATTCCTAATATCTTGAGCGTTCTTATATCTTGAATGATATAGTATTAATTAATGTTTTTTCTGCTAGACCAACTAAAGATTTCTAGTTCATCTAGTAGATGCAAAAAAATTTTCCGTAAAACGTTTAAGTATAATGACAGGTTTCAAGATATTTGATGACTTTATACATCGATTTTTTTTTAACTTCATTGATGTGTAGTGTAAATTTTGTAATATAAATCAGAAACAAAACTAGATAAAAATTGAGAATAAACGTGTGACTTTTTTCATCAATCACTCCTTAACCCATTTCTTCATTTCTATATATGAATGTGTGAAAATTATATAAGACTCACCTAAGGTTAAGACACTGCACAGTATGGTGTAAAAATTGCCCAACCATTGTCCACGAATTGGTCAGGCACTACTATACATATCGAACGATCTGTAATTGAAAATCAAACATTGTATCCTAAAACATTTAAGTTCTGCATTTTTGAATGCCTAAACGACTTGATCTTAATCCTCGAGTGAAGATGATAGCAGGTAGTTTTCATGGAACATGTATTTTTGTTTTCGACAATAGTATTCTATGCTTTTATTTTCAGGATTTATAAGACCTAATAATGAATAGACAACAGATCTAAAAATATAATTTATTATAAGGTCAAATGAAGTATGTTTGCAAATTTGATTTTGGTAAGCAAAAACTCAAAATCGATAATGTGAAATAGTGTTTTTCGAACATTACTTCTAATCCAATTTTCCCAATTGACCTCAAAGAATTAATCCTATCGTTGACTGGTCAGTCGATGCAGAACGCTTGAGGCACACATCTATAGAGGTGCTACTCTTAGATCTCGGTTTTCCACAAGCTTTTCTAAAGCGATATGTTGATATTCTTGAACCCATTGTGCGTCCCTTTTGGTGAAATCTTTCATTCCATACACGACAATGCTCATCCACATGTCGCTCATATTGCCACAAGTTAGTTGGATGACAAAGGAATAGGAGTATTTCCATGACCAGCGCAATCTCCAGAACTGAATCCCATAGAGCATGTTTGAGTCATGCTTCAAGGAAAAATTTCCCTACTTATGGGAAACATACGAAATGTTTTCGCATTCAGGAAGCTTTTACCTCAAAAGACGACATAGACAATCTCAATTCGTCTATAAGCAATAAGTGCCATCAAGCCACCGTCTGGGACGCACCCGGTGCTCCACTCCAAAGTTTGACCGTTCCAGTGCCGGGGCGTCAAGCAATTGCGCTACCTTCCCCTGGTGCACCACACGGAATTTGCGGGGTTTCAAGCACTGACAGCTGTTCGAAGCCAAACCTGTCATATTTGCTGTTTTGTTTTCGTTATTTGACAGTTTGGTTTTGACTTTTCCAGCAATAACTCGGGTGTGACGCCCCAGTGCGTCGAGCCCCGGAGTAACACGCACCTGGCTGGAAAGCCACTAATATGTGCAAGTTTGGATCATCTCATTGACACAACAGGACCGCATTAAAAAAAGTTAATTGGCGGTGGCTCCTCGAAGACGTAACGTCAGATTACAATAATGTAGATGACATTGGATAGTGCGACAGAAGTGGCAATGAAAACCTGCAATTTATTTTGAAATTCGTTTTCAAATCAATCGGGTTTTTATCAGATTCTTTTTAAATTTTGATTCAAACATTTATTTAGATTTTATGGTAATTTAGTATAAATGAATAGTAGCAGATTCAATTGATGATTTGTTCCTTACTTACGTTGATATATGAAGGCGCATAGGCTACTTAGGTACTTCACCCTATTGATTCTACCATGTTGTTTTCCAGTGGGTCCACGCAGCTATGTGTAGGTTCATCTGAATGAGTCGGGGTCCATTCTATCGACGTGAATTTTGCGGTTTCTTCACGACGATTCTTTCGAAAACAATCGGTCCTATCGATATATTTCAAAATTAAATAAGGTATTCGTCATCTCTGATCTCCACATATCAAAGTCTTCGAAGAATTCATTCAATCAGAAAAGTATGCATTTTCTCCGCTATTTCCTTATAAATTCAATCGAAAACTGTAAGCAATATCGATATTAATCGAAGAGTTGAAATCGACCTGAAGAAATGCATGATTTGTGAATGAAATCTGAAGCAGAGCACCGTATTTCCAGAAATATTGTTCATATATTACTATAGTCAGAAATAAAGTTGGATTTTTAATGAATAAAATATTATGAACCCCTATTGGCGCTAATATTGATTTTTTATTTGTATTGAACCTTGATCCAATTGAGGTTGAGGAGGAATTAAGATAACTGTTTTAAGTTTTTTAATATTTTCAAATAATTCCATTCAGTCTTTTTTAACATATAATAGTAATACATAACTATCTTATTATTGCAGATGCAATCAGTACATACAATAATACCATAAATATATCGTGCACATGCACACACTCTCACACTTATAAGTATATACAAATAGCGTTATTACTACGCACTATTGACAGTTCTTTGCGATTTTACATTTATTTTTCCCTAGTTCTTAAAATTTTTCTCCTCTTGAGGAAAATACAAATTAAACGTTGGTGCATATTTCCTGGAACTGTTGATATGCGTAGCTGTCCATACAGGCATTTTAAACATTCTAGCCAAATTCTTTGAATAAGACTAAATTTTTTTGTCTCGCCAAAGGAGAATTTTCCACTTCCCTGTACAATTTCCTCCTCTCGAAGAAAATCATCACAATATATGAACTTAGCATTGGACAATAATTAATATGATAGAATTCCATAAAGAAAATTAGTACAAAATAATTTTTTGGCACAGATGTTCAGATAAACCTAAATAGAAATTTTAACTGATACCTCATTGAAATTATTAACGTTTTTTTCTGATTACTGCCTGATAAGAAAAGATTTATATAATAGTGGCCCCAATATATCAATATTCTACTATGAAAATTAAATGATATGGCGTCTAAGAAATACCGTATGTTGGTCCTTAACATTTCCATTTTCTGCGAGCCTTTTCGTATTCGAAAATTCAGCTAGACTGTGAAAATTTGCCCATTACTTCGCAAGGACGGTTACAATTTGAAAAATGATGATACCAATCATATTAGCAAACAATATGATAGTACATCCATTTCTACTTCAGACAAAACAAAATATTTGAATCACATTTAGTAATATCATCATCTATTTGAAGCCAATTCTATCTACGACTTGATACAATTCGACATTTCACTCAACCGAATCGCTTTCATAACTGCTGAAATATTTCTCACCCTTTGTTGAAATTACAGACTCTATATATCTGAATGATGATTGCAAATTGATAGAAAAAAATATTGAATAACGAAAAAAATTGATAATAAAATTAAGGGAGTAGATATTCGGCCATCAAATAGAATCAATAAAAGGTTATCTTTCATCGAATTGAATACACTAAAATACACATGAAACATGGATCACATGAAGTTAAATGAATTGCTAAAAATTTTCGTCATTAGGTAAATTTCAATATGAAGCGCAATGTTGTTGATGACCAATCAATATCGAGAATAAAATTCAAAACTTAAAGCTATACAAAACATTCATAAGTTTCATCTAAAGTAAAATTTGGAAATTTCATAACCTGAAAAAGTTGGGTAACCAGGAATTGAAATTCCAATCATTGAAGCAAATAGTGAAGGATGAAAATTTTAAAGACTATTTTGTTTATCAACAAATTAAAAATATATTTACAGTTTGGCGAATGTGATAACAAAAATAATTAGGATGAAAGGAAAGAAAATTTGAAGCAATTCTTAATGGAATTCATCAAACAACAACAGCACATATATTAACAATAAGAGATAATGTTTGACATCTATATAATTTAAATGGAATGACTGAGATGAAGGAACATTTAAATATACAATTGATTAGTTCGTACACAAAAAAAGATAGATGTTTTGGAAAGGAAGAAAAACGAATGGGAATAAATATAAAATCAAGCACCCATTGAATTGTATTTAGATTTTTCTCAAAAAATTAGGGTTAGTTCATGACCTTGAAGATCTTTTCAAATTCCAATGTTGATATAAAACCAATAAAGTTAGTGTTTTTTGCTAATAGTTTCAAATAAATTTTGATTCACATATATGCATAAAAGCTTCAAATTACCTATAATTTCGGAACTGAATGAACAATGCCTAAATTGTATATGTATGTACTGCGTGTATAACCCACCACATTTGAAACTATCGAAAATGATTCATTAATTTTCACCAAACTTTCCACTGTGGAAAATATTTGTTAATGACTAACTTGAAAGATTCTTTGAGAAATTCATTTTGTCTGAAGCATAGGATTGGAAAAAGTGTAATAAATCTCAATGAAAAATTTACAGCCAGGTTGGTGGGATGAAAATTCTGTAGAAACCAAGAAAAGTTACGATGTTTTTTCACTGTTAAGCAATACAGCAATTTTCTATATTTAAAATATGATACAGAAAATGTACACAGCCTTTATACACGTACACAATTCACACTGACACAACTTGTGCACAGTATGTAGAGGTTTCATCAGATGACACAAAAAAAACCATACCAAATTACTCGCCATGTGCCGAATAATAGGAGGATGTATTTTGAAATTGAATTTTTTTTCAATGATTGATAAGGGTATAGTTTTTTCCAGCCAAGCTGATACGATTGATGATTGAAAGATCGCAAATAAACACTACACCCTGCTACTTCCCTCATTGCGGAAGACAATCATCGTGATTGCAATTAACTAAATATAAAAATATAAAACTGTACAAAGATAAATACAAGGTACATCAATTATACAATTATTTAAAAAGCATTCCATATTTGTTTCATGTACGATTAATAAATGGTAATGCCATATGGGCACAGAAAAGCATAAACGGAACAATTATCATAAAAATATAATACAATAATCTGTTTATAGACAGTACAACTCATTTTACCAGAGGCACTTGAGTCACTTTAGTGCGCACCACCGGTATCGACCGACGACACAGAAACAATTACTTAGTGATACTCGAATACATTGAACGTCTCACGTCGGCTTATTGTTAGATATGTACGTTTTCATCATCAGCAGGCAAGTTCTTGAGTACCCGAAATGAGCAGTGTGGACAATGGTGGTGCCGACGGATGAGTGACGTCAGGCCAATATCATGGTTGCCCATCCACTGACATTATGTTATGAACTTGTTCTAGCTTATAGGCTAATCGCTGTTTCTGCGAAAACTCGTCCTCTTCTAATGTCACTGTTAGTTGTTCGTTGTACTTCATAGCATATGTGTAGAGTTCGTGCAGAGCGCAGTTTGTGTTGAACTCGGTTGTATGGAGCTGGATTTCAAGCAAATTGGTTCATTAGAACACGATCATTCTACATTTCCAGATTGGATGGGATACGTACGTGGAAAGGAAGGAAAATGTAGGAGAAGCTACGGAGAACTTGCACTCGGAAACTTTGAATGAGATATTGAATATTTTCAAGACATAGTTATTATCAAATGATTAGGACCATTTTTATTTACCTTGTCCAAGGTTAAATCCTGATGAAATAAATAATAACTCCATATAACTCCAAGAGAGGATGCTTAATCAGCAGAAATTAGAGGAAGATGTGGACTTTATAAGATATGAAGAAAGCTAATGAACTAGATGTGATAGAAAGTTTAGTGATACAGAAGAGAATTCAATAAACCTGAATTTGAATTTTCTATAATGAAGTAGGTATAGAAAAAACTCCCTGGAGAAAAACCAACGAAATTCAAATATCGACGCACGTGTCAGATAAGTTATCTGGTTATTGTTCAATCTGGTTAAATGGCGGTGAACTTCAAGGCTTATGTTAATAACTCTTCTTATTTTCCTCTTCTCTATTCTCTCAATCTCTTGGTAATTCAGTTATTATTCTCATAAAGGCTGATATAATGATAACTTTACAAAGTGGTTTTAGGTGATAAAGTGTTATCACCTGGAACCTTCACAATAAGCTCTATGTACTAAGAACTCACAGAATATACAGGGTGATTCCAAATTCGATGTGAACCTTGAAGGACGTGTTAGTATGACTCATTTGCTGTCATTTGAGCCATATTTATTGATATCCAAAAATCAACAGTTTACGAGTTATTTGTGTTTTCCTGTTTCTTGAAAAATTGCTCACCTTACTCTATTTTTCATCAATTTTCTACGTTGAGCAAGATTGATTATAATTTTGTATTATTTTAATCAGAGAAGGATATGATATGTATGAAAAAAGCGAAAATATGCTGTAATAGATGTTGAAAAAGAATTCGTACGATTTGAAAGTTGGTATATGAAGAAAAGAATAGTCAATTTCTAATATCAATTCGCCTGCGACTTTCGAACTCCACAATTTATGTATGACAAAAGTATTTTAAAAACTTGCAAAATTCCTTCTTTATTTCCTAAAAAAGTTTTCGTTAGAATGCAGGCACTAGTTTCGTTACAGCACATTTTGATTCGAAAGGGGATACAAGCGAAGAAAGAAAAGTAACGAATTGAATTCATTGCAATTTAACTCGAAATTTCATTAAGAAATTTATTCATTAATTATGTTCGAAATGTCCTCCACCATTCCTACAAGCACGTGCCCTCTTTCACTCTCAATTTTCTCACTGCTACGTCTTCTTTCTCCACAAGTTGTGCACGTGTTTGTTTTTCCCTTTCATATACTCTTCTTTTTAAACTGCCCCAAACATGAAAATCTAACGGTGTTAGATCCGGACTTCTCGCTGGCCACGAAATAGGTCCTCCCCTACCTATCCACCGATTAGGAAACAATTCGTTCAAGAACATACGAACTATACGCCTATAGTGTGCGGGACACCCATCCTGTTGGACAATTATTTCACGCCTGTCAATCAAGGGAACCTCTACCAAAAAACTGTCCATATTTGTTCTCGAAAATTCTTCATTTAAGCTGTCAGGTAGATAGTAAGGACCTATCAAAAGATTAGCTATTGCTCCCATCCAAACATTAACATCACTATTTTTTATGCGGGACATTCAATAGGTTGTTCATAAAAAAAACCGGCTGAAACGAATCTAAGGCCTGCATTCTAACGAAAACTTTTTTAGAAAATAAAGAAGGAATTTGGCAAGTTTTTAAAATACTTTTGTCATACATAAATTGTGGAATTCGAAAGTTGCAGGCAAATTGATATTAGAAATTGATTATTCTTTTCTTCATATACCAACTTTCAAATCATACGAATCCTTCTTCAACATCTATTACAGCATATTTTCGCCTTTTCATACATATCATATCCTTCTCTGATAAAAATAATCCGAAATTATAATCAAACTTGCTCAACATAGAAAAAATTGATGAAAAATGGAGTAAGGTGAGTAATTTTTCAAGAAACACAAAAACTCAAATAACTCGTAAACTGTGGATTTTTGGATATCAATAAATATGGCTCAAATGACAGCAAATGAGTCATACTAACACGTCCTTCAAGGTTCACGTCGAATTTGGAATCACCCTGTATACACAATGAATATCCGTCATGTTAAGTCCATAATAATTCTATCATTCATATATTTCTCAGGAACAATGGCTGTTAACTTAGTGTATATAAACAAAGTACGTAAATGAAATTGGTAAAAAAATACTTCGCATTACTCACTCTAGATTCTTCTGCTAACATAGCATTCATATCTTGATCAGATATAGCTGGCATCACCTTAATATCCGAATAATATCTTTCGACCCACTCTTTATAGCATGGGATATCCTTGGCATACAATAGTTTGGAACTGGGTGAATCCTTGCCTGAAACAGCAGAAAATTAAAACAATCCGCATGATTAAGTATATAAGAGTAACATACCTAATCTATGGTCAGAGGTGGAACAAGAATCCATGAATGTTTGAGCAACAACAGACAGACAAGAATCAACAATATTCGATTTATGGATATCGAAAACAAAATTGGGATTTTTTATGAGATTCACCCAAAATCTGAGTGGTAACGAATTACTTTTCCAGGTGTGGACAACTTCAGGGTCAGAAATACCGTGCTGCAAAGCCTGGTCATCCAGAAAATCGAACATATATTTAATTGCTAGAGGCAAAGCTGAGCCCCTGTGTGCTGTACTGAATATCGTTTCGAACAAATCATCTACAAACTTCTGCAAAGTACCTTTAGTCGCCAACAAACGAGTTAAATAAATTTCGGAAACCATTTTGTTTCCCCTTTCACCTTCCTTCTGATTTTCGTTGTCGTGATGTTTCACAAGATGCCAGCCCTTCAATCCCTGATCATGATCATGATTCAATGGACTAGTTGCTCTGCTAAGGGGAGGACTAGCTGAACTAAATTTACTAAGATTAAGGGTTTCGTATTTGTGGAGCTTATCATTTTTCTCCGAGAATATGCTCAAATTATAAATAGAACTTTGCTTGGAGACCAAATTAAGACATCCGCCATCAGGAACTCTATAATGTTGAAGAGTATTTTTTCTCTTCCAATCACCTTCCACCTTTGTGGTACTGTCTTCATCGTAAAGGATTAGTCTACCACTAGTTCCCGTACGCCATTCTGAAAATAAAAATTCATCAAATGAATCTAACTTATATTGGAGTAGATGATGATCAAAATTTCAAACGTGATTTTTTTTAACAGATGCTATAACTCATCAAGATCATTGAAATAATATATTAGTTTTAACTTTAACTGGAATTTGCATTGGTTGTCCGTATGTATTTCCTGTTGTAAAACTTAATTCATGCACTCCAATCAATGGAAATTTGCGTATCATTCTTTTCAACAGATTTATCAAAATAAACTAAAAATCGCTTATATGAAACCTTCAAGATGACGAAGTTATCCTTGGAACTTCTCCCAGTAATGAGAAGTATTTGGGAATACATCACCGAGATTTTCCCTCATAAAACAATTCACCACTTACCTAAATCTAAATCATCTTTTCGAGGTCTCTGTGAATAAGGAGTGGCTCTGTAAATAGTGTCGAGAGCCTTCTCCTTAACTTGGCTTATTGTATCACAATCTAGAACTTTAACAGGAACATTATCTGTATTATGATCTGGAACTCCCACAAATACTGTTTGTTGAGATATAGATACATAAACAGTCTGAAAACAGAAATGCATTTAGTGGCTGATCGTAACAATAATCAGTAAAATTACTCACCATTGGCTTAAAATCTATCGATTGTCTAATGAGTTTCTCCTCACTGAGAGAATACCTTGCTTCAGATGTTACTGCATCCACTGGCCCTTTGTCAACCTGCTGTTTAACTGCTCTGAATAACATGAAGAGTGGCTCACCAGCACATTCCTTCAGGAATTTATATAGCAGAAACGTGAACCATGCACTTAGCATTTTCTCAGCAACACTTTCAGTCCTTCTTAGTAGTAATTTTGGATGGCTTTTTCCTTCGATACATTTTTCAATTAACTCTGCAAGTAACGTTTTCAAAATATCTGTGCAATATTCCATTTTACTTTGAAGCGTGACCATTATCAGGGAAGCGACATTGACCCTGTCTCGCATTGAAAAATATCTGTTACTTTCCAAAGTTCTTATAAACAGTAGTAGGAATGTTTTGTTCATTATCAACTGGCCAAAAAGTCTGAGACCTTTTTCTTTTCTTAACAATTCCGGCTTTTCCCATTGTAAAACTATATGATCATCAACATTAGGAAATAATATTTTCATTGCATATGTTCGGTAGTCAAGGAATGGAATACCACCAGAGGTTAGGTCGCCTGTCAAATCAGTCATTTCTGTTTGCAATTCAGCAAAAGCTTCTTTGCATTCGGCAGCTACCCGTAGCTCAAGAATGTCCATCTGTTCTTGCATGTTCTTGAGCACGCGGTTGCTTTCAGTGGATTTTCTCCTGTATGCTATCAAGAATAGAATGAATATGAAGAATATTATAATACCGATAACGATGATTGAATACAGGGAAACTTTAGATATCGGGCCATTCAATCCTTGCGGGGATGAATAAGAGAAACGACCTATTTTATATCGTAATGATCCTCCCACAGTAACAGATACTTCTGGCAAATCTTCATTATTAGGTAGGCCATTGCTATCCAAAGCAGGGGGTTGAGTTTCGGGTGGTCTACAAGTCAGCTGCTGACGTGACAAAGAAGTTACATTACAAAAACTGTTTCCAATCCTGACCTCGACATCAGATTCTTGACATGCTCTGTCAATGTTTTGTCCCTAAAACAATACAAAATCAACAAATGATCTTAAAACAAAATGAAAGAAATACTAACGTTTATATTCAAATATTCAGATTTATAATACTTCACAGCCTTGTCGAATTCGGTGAAGACGGGGTTTGGAAACAGTAAAAAGGGAGAAAAGTTATTGGTCATTGTTAAGTTTTGTACTCCTGTTACATTATCCATTCTGAAACCAAATTCCAATTCTAATGGTTTATCCGCATCAAGGTCCTCTTCCACTTCTATAATTGGACTTCCACAGATCATACTAACGTTGCTTAGAATTGTGCATTCCTAGAACACAAACCATTGAAAAATCTAACCGCATTTTGGTTCATTATTTCCAACAATAAACCCAAATTATATAAAACATTCATAAAATAGAAAAAAAAAGAAGGGATCTGGAAATAATAAACTTCTGTGAATAATTTGTAGCGTTTCCTGTTGTGAAATACTTACACTAACAAACATCTTCTGCTGATAATACACATACATTTGTGGCTTTTGAATGTAAGCTAGATTTTTACCAGCAACTGAAATTTTTATACCCCCTGCAGGAATACCTTTTGGAATCTTGACAGAACTAGGTATGCCAGACTCTGCAGAATAAATAACTGGATCTTCCACATACTGAAAATATTCATCGAATGCTCTATCGGCTTTCTCATCGAATTTCATTCTTAATTTTTCCTTTGTAATCAAATTGGAGGCACTGGTAATGCAAAGAGCTTGACTTTCGTCGGTTGACACAATCCGACATGGTAGGTCACCGATAAATGCTTGGATACTACTTCCTGCATTCATATATTTTCCCTTGATTTGCAACATTGTTCCGCCCGATTTTGGACCGTATTTCGGGGATATTCCCAAGATAACTGGATCAACGAACCTATAATTTGTTTTAGATTCTCCCCTGTAATCTTCAACTTTAACCACAACTGGTCCTTCTCGATCCTCTATTCTACCAGGGCCATCAACCTAAAAATTCAATATATCAACATTTCTTCGCGTGTATAACGGCCTACAGCGAAAACTGGATCTCCAGATACTGACCAAGAGGGGACCAATAATATATTCCATAATTCATTTAAATGAAAACAAATTCAATGGTATCTCGAATATCAGTTTACTTACTTTACAGACAATCTGAGTGGTTCTGATATATAAGTGCTCATATGGTTCGCAGTTCATTCCAGCTATGACAATTCCCCTATAAATATCCTGGAATGTTTTTCCCAAGTTGATACCATGGATAGTTATGTTAGTCCCTCCTTCCCAAGGGCCTAGTTGTGGACTGAACGATAAAATTTCTGGATTAGGACAAGTCTGATTTCTATTGAGCCAGACTGTTG
Source organism: Aphidecta obliterata (assembly GCA_963966015.1). NCBI lineage: Eukaryota > Metazoa > Arthropoda > Insecta > Coleoptera > Coccinellidae > Aphidecta > Aphidecta obliterata. Next base: position 12,044,715 of record OZ014436.1, read on the forward strand.
AACCCTTTTCACACTGGTCCTTGACTTCACAACGATCGGAGCTCTGACACCAACCACATTCGTATTTAGGCGACAATGCCAAACACATACCACAGTTTTCTGCCATATCTCGACAACGATATATAACAACTGAAGAAATAAAAAGGTTGTTAAAATATGTTCCATTGGTTGAAAAATTTATACTCACTGTGAATATTGTACGGGTTATCCAAAGGTTTCGATCCACCCCATATTACAGCAAATGTAGCTGTTATATTTGGAGCTCTAGATGTGTATGAAAATTCCATAGAATCGCAATAAATTGTATCTCCTAATAACTGTGCGTTAACACTGGTAACTCTTCCTTCTATATTGAATTGACAGACAAATCTAGTTTGTACTATGAATTGCCCTATGATATGTACTTTAACCCTGATGGGCTTCTTGATACCTGAAGCAACCAGGATTTCTGGTGAACTTCCAATTGTTGAATTGATTGTGGGGCAAAATGCTGGTCCTGATCTGTAGCTCGGACCTGCCCTCTGAAAAGAAAAATCCAATTTCCATATATTGCACAAACTAAGAGGGTAAATATTAATATTGTAGATCTAAAGTGGTTGTTTTGCCTCACAAGAACTTGTTTCAACAATTTCAGTTTGATATTGATATAGAACCATAAGATAGATGGGAGTACTCACACTAATTCCAGTAACAAGGATATCATTCCTACAGTTTTCAGCTGTGTCATGAGTACACCTATGACCGTCCACACACCAATCGCACGGGAATGATGACGAAACACATTGGGTGCAAGAGCTGTAAGTGTTACAATCGAAGAATGTGAAATTCGTAGCTACAAAATCAGGCCCTGATGTCATTCTCACAGACAACTTTGAAACGAAATGATCTGTGAACAAAATTGATATTCTAATGTTTCTGATGGCCATAATAATATAAATAACAATGTTATTATAGCAAATCATCATGCAGATATAAGATTGCTTGAGGTAAAGCTAATCTTACTTAATTTTAGTTAATAGGTAGACTTACGCTGCCCTGGAGGTATTGATGGTAGCAGATCAGTTCTAGGTGTTGTACAATTCACACCAGATCCTTTTCGGGTAGCATTTGTAATAAGTGTTTTATCTAAAGCAGTGAAAGCACATAGAAAGTGTCCACTCAAGCTGGGCAAGTTGTCAATAATAAGATCCAGCTGCGAAAATTTTAAAAATGTTTCAAGAAGGGAAAACACTAAACCTTTTGCAGGAATTAATTTTCACCAATATTTAGAAAATATATACTATCTGGAATTCACTTTCTCAGAAGTGTAATGTAACCAAAAGCAGTTTAAAGTAACTAGAAGAAACTCACAGTTCTAGCTGTTGTTCTTTGAAGTTGATTCGGTATAACACTTGTTATGGTGGTACACCTTCCACTCTTGTAACTTATCCAATAAAGTGGATCCTTAGCTGCATCTTGACAATCTGACCTTAAGCTGCATCTGAAGAAAACGATAATATTTTCATCAAATTCAGTAATGAAATTAGAAAAATTATACCGAAAAAAATTATAGCAAGCCAACAAAACAATTCATGTTATCCCAGAGACCACCAAATTTATCATTTGCACCTGTAGACCGGTTTCGATCCATATCAGATCTCGTCAGTACAGTTAGCAAAATGACAAATTCGATGTAAGAAACACATTACACAACACTTTAAAACATAAGGCAACGGTGATCAGAGAAAACTTCCCAAATCACGCCACCTGTCCGTTCCAAAAGCAACTGTCTCAAATATCTGTAGGTCATGAATCGCCTTCCCAACTCTCCAAGACATAATGTTGTTGTAGTAAATCTTCTCTCAAACTTATCGATTATTATCACTGGTTGTATATCAATATGATTATTCACTTATGACTATGACGTGCGTAAAGGGCGAAGAAACCTATCGGAGGGATTATCAAAATAACATAAAATGTTATTGAGATCATAAGTTGACTTTCTCGTTATGGTCCCATATATTCGGCATGTAAACCCCCATTTTCAGATTATTGTTTCTAGGAAACCCACTATCTGGGCTGTAGAATTGTTTTGGTTCATTAAGTCCAATCGATACTTCTATATCGTCCGAAATGGTTGGCTGTATGAATCATTTTGCCAGAAAATAATCTTCAAGCCTTCGCACTCGAATGTGATACGCCAACGGATTGAATGCTTATCTCTTCAACTTTGGAGCAGAGATCAAAAATTATCAAACAAAAGAGAAAATTGAAAATCCTAAGAATATTTAGTGAATATTCGACATAATATGAACCTGTTTGGGACGCCAATGACTTGCAATATTGAAGGCGGTTCACTTGCCTTGCCTATACCGTACTAGGTCGGGTGGAGGCTTCTTTTACTTTCTCATGATACTGTATCTTGAGAAATGGATAAATACAAATTGAAACCTGACTTGTACACAAAATGTCATGTTGAAACAACGACCTATAAATCGTCAAGTTTAAGACCAAACCGTCTTTTAACTGCATGGGAACATGAGATACGTCACAAAAAGAAAACAACAGGGTACCTATTTCTTCAAATTGATGAAGTGGAAGCTTAATATACTTGCTTATCTAAATGTTTACACTGGGACAACAAACCGAGAATACCATAAAAATTTTAACTTCTAGGAAGAGAGGTGTGGCACAATAAAGATGATTTTTTCTCTTATTCCCATGAGACCATAATAATTTTACGAAATATTCATTTTGTATAGGAATGAGGAGGAATCTTTCAAATGCTATTAAATATTATATTCTAGATAACTTGGAAATTCCGGGAAATATTTTTATCAAATCCAAGAAATCACAACAAAACATGCAAAATAAATTTTGGTAACTTCATGATAACCTTCGATATCTCGAATATAAAGTAGATAGTCCTGTTGAAATTTTTTTTTGGCGATAACCTAGGTTCGAGTAGGTCGCAGACATATAAACTATAATATTTTAATTATGATTCGACTATAACGAAAATAATAAGAATACAAAACAGGATCTGTTTCGTGAACCGAACGATAATTATAACAGCCAAGCAACGTCGTGAAATCGCTTAATCTCTTGGTTGATTGAAAAAATTTCTTCGGTATTTCAGTATATCACGACTTCTTGAGCAAAGGTGCACTCTCTGGGTGCAGCGTCTTCGAGTTCTTCGCATAACGGTCCGATTTGACCTCGGACATCTAAAAGTTGACAGCAATCTGCACTAGAAAAGGCACTTGTATGGACATGGTGCACGAATTTTTTCGATATACTGGAAAAGGCGATTCACACCTTTTCATCTCAAACGTGGAACATTGCAAAATTGTGGTCACAGCACTATCATTAGATCTCCAAATATGACGGCAGTGGCGTGCACCGAATTTAATAATGATAAATGAATTTCATGTTTGTAAAAAATTTCGACATTAAATGTTGAAGAACCAGCTTCATATAAGGGTATAAATAATTAGTTTTTCGTATTTGTAATGAGGATGTTACGGCCGTAAAAGTTTTATTTACTGATTTGGCGTGCTTCAGCACTTTTATGAATTATTCTTGAAGTACATTTCGTTGCCGATTCAAGAGGAGAATGTCATATTTCAGTTGCCTGGAGATGGAGCTAAATGAAGAGGAATTAATGCTTTGTGAAACACTGAAACCGAATGAAATTTCCTCATCAACGCCAAATTCACGCTCAACACGATTCAGAATAGCATGTCTCTCCTACATAGGGATGAAGTGAGAGTAGAAATTATTCAAGAGGTTTTTCTCGTCCTTTTCAATGTTCCCAACTTAGAACTTAGTATACATGATGAATCCTTGATTTCTACAGTAGATTCTTGTCTTTTCCGCACATATACATGGTTTTTCATCCAAACCTTCCGACAATTCAATTCCAATGACGATGACAATTCCACAGCGGTTATTTTACTCTTATCGGCTGTCGAAAGTGAAAATACAGAGAAAGGAAATCGTCACGGTCGTATCGAAATGTTGGGGTTCTTGTTTAATTAAAATTGAGGGGGGTCTAACAGGGATTTAACGAGAAAAAAAAGTTTAGCACGATGCGAATTCAGCGGGATTACGATTTTCATTTTCGAGTTCGAATCAATTAATACCTGACACAGGTCTGCAAGGGGGGCGGAAGGGGGCGCCGCCTGAACACGGCTTTTTCGAAGTAGGAGGATTCTTGAGAGTAGATTATCGCGATTAAGAGGGAGGGAGGAACAACAGAATCCGATTGAAGATTATAGCCCTTCACATGGTGGCGGTGGTTGCGAGGGGGCATTGATATGTTTCGGCCGAAAATTCAACACGAAGATTTATTATTTACACGTGCTTTGGTTACTTCTATCTTACAGATATTTGAGGAAATAAAATGTAACGGGCGCAAAAAACGCCCTTCTGAATTCGAAATTGTCCCACGCAATGGACAGGACTTCAACGAAAGCTATTGGTGATAAACAGTTTGTTCGAGTAGAATGGAACAGACTCGCATGATAAATGGTTGATTAAAACTTCAAAGGGAGTTAATTGCATATCAATTCCGCATCATCTTGTCTTCTGAGAATAGACTGATGCGAATTCTGGGAATAAGTGAATAGTAATTCGGCAATATTCAACAATCTAGGAAAATTTCCATCCTCTGCGAAATAAACCATTTCATTTCCAATGTATAATTCGATAATTTGAATTCGCGGACTACGCAATCGATTAGCTTATGGAATAGAAATTAATGCACTTCAGTTATATAAGATCCGGATTGAGATTTCCTTCAACTCAAAATTGAATTCTCAATCGCTAGAACCGGTATATCGTAATATAGGCTAATATTATGCGAAATGCAAGTCTGTTTCAGATACTTTAATGAATATAATAGTTTGTATCTACCATTTCTGAGTAAGCTCGCTTATAACTTAGTCATTTCTCGGTAATTATATGAACAAACAATAATAACAGGATAGGTTTACATGAAATAATTTCAAATCAATTGTGTTATTACAGAGACATTCAACTGCATGATGTTGCTAGAAGGATTTAATGCGATTCGTGAAAATGAAAGTGCGTTTAAGGAAGAATAATTATCTGATCGAGTCTGCCAAATTAATGGATATTTTTTCGAAAATAATTGTTTTGTATCCCTCAGTAACGTCTGTCAAAGAATATAAAAGTTGTCGTCTTTAATATTAACCGATATTGAAAATGATGTTCGACTTTGATATTATATGTACATATATAGTAACTTAGTGTTCACTAAGTAACTTAGTCAACGATTTTCACTAATAAAGAGTTTAACAAAACCACTACACGTGTTTCGCCATACCATGACTTCATTAGGTGACGAGGTAAACTGGTATGGCGAAACACGTGTAGTGGTTTTGTTAAACTCTTTATTTGTGAAAATCGTAGACTAAGTTACTAAGTGAACACTTAGTTACTATATAGAACATTATAACTTTCGAACAGAAAGGCCTAGGGACTAATTTTCAGGATAATTTTTTCCTGATAATTTCGAAACTATCGATTGGATTGAAATGAAATTTTGCACATAGATGAAGAATAATGTACTGAAACTACTTGCGGAATTTTCTCCAGATCGCATCACCAAGACGCTCAAGCCTGGCGTGCAGTCTGGAGTTTCGCTTTAGTTTGAAATTTTTTTTTCAATTTGTTTCTAAAACTGGAAAATGCGAATCTACCTACAAGGTTGTTGAACAAGCGCTCGAAAGCTCCTGACTTGACGGCACTGGTTTTTATATTTTTTTCTGAAGTTATTTGAAAAGTTCCGAAAAAAACAAAGGTACTTTCTCATTTCCACTCTTCAACCTCTACAAAATGACGTTCACAAAATCGCCGTTCGTTTGGAAGAAACCATTATCAACTTTGTTTTCATATATGGCACGAGAAAAATATACACCATGTATGACATCGCATTTTTTATTGCGAATGCAACGGCGTACGGCACGATATGTTTTTATTCAGAAAAATTACATTTTCTTCGTGCCATATAAAAAAACAAAATTGATGATGGTTTCTTCCAAACGAAACTTTAAATGAAAAATTTTGTGAACGTCATTTTATAAAGGTTAAAAAGTGGCATTGAGAAAGTGCCTTTGTTTTTTTCGAAACTTTTCAAATAACTTCAGAAAAAAATAAAAACCAAATCGCCAAATTTAGGTTTCTTTTCGAATATCTCCGGAAGTAAAAGACATTTTTGGGATATCCCAAAATCTATAATTGCGCAACTATTTGCCCATTTGTAATGTGTAACTCTTACGGTTACCGAGATCCTCACGCTGTTCTTCCTTATCTTGGGCACACTGTATAAAGCAATGCTATGGCAACAATGTCCACGTTTTATCTTTGTCTTGGCGACCTTGCTTACTGGATTTAAATCCCATTGAACATGTGTGGGATTTGCACCACCCCCACCGACTCTCTCATAGTTGATTAACGAAGTTCAAGTTGCTTGGAACGAGGTGCCACAAGCAGACATCGACCATCTCGTTATGTCGACGCCTAGATTATTATTTTTTCTTGAAGTTACATGTTAATTGCCAAAAAATCGAGTTGAAGAAATTATTCCTACATGCTGTAACACAATGTCACTGACTATATTGAATTGGTGAGATTATATGAAAACTTCTTCCATATTTTCTCGTATATTTTGAAAATGATGAAAAATTAATCAGCAGGATTTCCGACCTACTAGACATCTGTTAGAAATAAAAAAATTTCACTTTCTTCGAGTTGACGCTTATCGAAGTTATTGCGGCTACAATAATCGCTCAATCGATCATTGAAAGCCGCAAGCCAGACAAGCGATATGAAATTTTGGTTTCGATCCATTTTATCCAGACATTATTTATATTCGTTGCGGTCGCGATTGCACTTGCTCTGATAATATTATTGAATTATCGTAGTTTATTCCGATAAGAACTCCTCCGAAATTCTATTCAATGTTTTTTCATTGTTTATAAACCCGAATTTTATATGAATGAAAAAAGACAGTGCCGAGCTATGATTAAGAAATACAATGAGCTGAAATGAGCCATTCCGAATCTACTTCCTTCAATGTTGACTAAAAGCTCTTCGTTAGTTCTTCGAATGATGAGTCATAGGCGCATCCATCAAGTTTCGAATTATCTTATCGGACATCGACCTAATAACTGGCAACCATAAGTCTATTGTTAGCGGAGGATAATTTCATTGCCGCTCAAGATGACCAATAAATCCCTCTCTATCTCTATGACAAATCTGAACTCGTCTATCTCTCAGTCGGCTTTGAGCATTTTGATCGATCATTAAGCGAAAGGTTCCAATCCGAAATATACTCGATGCCATTAGAAGTGTAACAACCGAAGGAATAATTTCTTCAACTTGAGTTTTTGATATCATTTGCAAGAAATTTTACTAACTTGTAATCCGAAAATAAATTGATAATGTACACGACTGCTTGTGACACCTCGCTTTGAAAAATAATTCAATGGGGGTGAATAATGTCGAACAAAATAAAAAATCTCAACAGCAATAGGAATTGAAGAGATGGAATAAGCGAAAAATCACGAGTAGCTAGATGCCCGAAATGTCCCTAATACAATACTGGAAAAACAGGAGGTAGAGTTTCGAGATTTGGTATTCAGTTTCTTCAACCTCTCATCAAGATTTATTACAAGAACGTTTCTACTAAGATTTCTCGACTTCCTCTGCGTCATTTGAAAGTTCTAAACACATGGCCCTGAAATGGACATGCAATTTGATATTTTTGAGAGAACTAGGCCCCAGCCTTTTCCATTATCCCAGTTGGTGTGAATGAACGACATTTGATAATTATATTAATTCATCTTGTATATGTTGAAATAACGAACTTTTTTGACTGGTCTAAACTGATTATTACTTTATATAACGTACTAAGAATCCCCTATTTAATGATAAGAACTATATTTATTTTCTTGCCGCGAATGATTAATTATTCAAGTTTCAATTCGTGGAATAACACCCTCAACATGGCCTATTTTGATAGATAATTCTCAATTCTAGGAATAAATTAATGTTTTTGGTGAACTGAATGCCGATATTTGGCTGATAAGAGAACTGATTGAAGGAAACAAAATCCTGGATCGATTCCATGTAGAGGTCATACGATAAATTTAGGCCTGACCAAACTAAGGACATGACAATTCGGGAAAGTCACTTCATCGAATCGATTTTCATGAATATTAAATTGACCAGTTTCCCCGACACGTTGGCGCAAACTCAATCGAAAAGCTATATCTAATTTGAAGGTTTCCTGTTGGTCCATCAACTTCCGAAATATATTTATTTCAGATATTGTAATAGACCCCAAATGCCCCGATAGATGATTAGCTCGACTTCAAACTCGAGTGCAGCTTTGTTGCAACATCCTGTAATTATTCGATGCTAGTTCATCGTCGCACACACCGATGAATGAATATTACAGAATTTATCATTAGAAAATTATTTCTTCTAGTAAATATTGTGCGGTATTGTCCGCTTGAGGATCCATAAAACAAGATGGATTGAGAAATTCTCTTGTTTTTCTCTGAACGTTCCGGAATAGAAACCCACCGATTTATGGTCAGTAAGTATTTATTTAACATCGACTTTCGTTACACCGAAAATCCATTTACTCTTGAATTGTTATGAACTCATAGCGAGGGGCGGTTTAAAAAAATTCGTTTTCCCCACAATCAATGAAGAGCTATTGCTGAAGTGATCCTATGCGATGCAAGAATATAATACATACATGCTATATTGTTTGAGTTTTGAAATTTTATATTGATCGTTCCTTTTATTCAAATTCATCTCGAAATGACAGAGTTTCGTGAATTTTCTACGATGTGTCAAAAGACGAATAATTTAATTCCGGGAGAAACGTCACGAAATATCTATGATCGACGTAATTTATTTCGAATTCTCTCGAGGTGTCAAAAATCGACAGAAGTATATATACAGGGTGTTTTCAACGGTGAGGATTTTTTTTGGCAGGCAATAGAACTCAAAAATGAGTCAATATACCAAAAATTGTTTATATAAAATATTCACCTGGGCCGAGTATTTCGAGATCAAAGTTACCCGCGAATCTGAGAAATTCCCAGCCCGGAGCTGACTTAGGTTCGTATTGAGATCTGAATGTGTGTTTATAAAAGCAGGCTGAGAGGTCAGCATACCGAATCATCTATGATGCGTATGATTTTCGTGAGTTTTCGGATCTCAACCCCTTTGTTTTCTTTCTTTGGGGTCATCTGAAAACATTAGTGTATAGTGACGGTGAGGTGAATAGTGCGGAAGAACCGAGACCACGGCAAAGTGATTCACCTAAGAGAGAGATAACACGATCCAGTGTCTTATTAAGATATTGATACCCAAGATTTTTTGCACTTTTTTCAAATTGAATATTTTATATGATCAACTTCCGATGAAATGATTTCTTTTGATGAGTTCTAGCACCTGCCATAAACACTCATAGATTCACACCCTAATAGTTCCTAGTATTTTTTCATGGCATTCGATTAAAAACATTGATTATAATAAATAACTCGAATCTGTCAAATCCTCATATTTTGGCCAAAAAAAAATGTATTCGATATATGTCTAGGGTTTTCGAATTATCATTTGTATGGCAACCGTAAAATGAACGGAATTTTTTGAAACTTGAGCTGGATTTTTATAATGTCACTGTCATTTCCCGATAATCAGTTAAATTTAATTCATTATCCATAAATCCATCAACGTTACATAATTGGTTGTATTTGTTGAAATAATCCCGTTTGTTCGATCTGCTCTCGCACTAAATGAAATACCTCAAACACGAAACTCTGGGTCGATCGAATTATGATCATGAAATGCCCACCTCGCGAATAACTTTTATCAGCGGGGGAGTCAAAGAGAATGCAATAATTGGACATACCCGAATTCCTAAAGACCAAACTATACCTAACGGTATGTGACCAATATGTCATTGATCTGTGCGTAATTACATACGGGCCCAAATGAACAGTGTTGATGGTCAATGGAACAAATTCTTCCGATATTTCATACATCAGAAGAAATGATAGTAGACCAACGTAATATACTCAATTCATCAGTCGTATGAAGTCTGAAACGCCTATCTTGACGCTCTGTGGCGTGGATCTCACACACGTCATTGAAGTACATTTGCGATAGAACAAAGTAACAACAATTCTACCTCTGTCAAAATATCAAGTTGAAGAAATGATTCCTTCTGGGTGTAAACCTGCCAATGTCACAAAGTATACAGAATGACCAAGAAAATAATGGGATAACGTTAGGATCTAGGAAACATTTCAAAACATATATTTTGAATCCGAATATTGCACACCCTGTATTAAATCCAGTACCAGATATTAAATTCCTGTGCATAAAATAAAAAATCGACTTACTTATTTTCGAGAGAACACCATCCGCAGTACGGATCCTTGGCTCCTAAACATTCCAGGCAGTTTCTGTATACGCGGCATTCTTGAACTTTGACTTTAGATACCTGAAACAAACAGAATTCGATGCTTTCAGCATGTCAGATGCAACGAACGCTCTCCGGAGAATTTCTCGGTTAAATTCTCGGGAGCTCATTTCCTATTTTAATTATAAATTTTTGTCTACGATTTTCTCCTTCAACGCCAGCGGTCCGCCGAGCCGCACTCTCAAGACGCATGGAAATTGCTTATCAAAACCATAATTTTCTCGGTATCAGTCATTACCAGGTCCCCTTGGATGTTCCGCCTCTAATACCGCGAATATTTGTTTCAACAAAAAGAGATTATCTGGGTTCATTATTTCCCCTTAGGGCGCACAAAGATTAAATTGGATGTCAATAACAGGATAACACATCTTGTCAATCTGGATAATTTAGAATTTCAAACTTGAAATAAATCCAAATCAGAAAAAAATTACCCACACATATTGAAAAAATTAAAACTTCTATAACATTATCATAGAACTGCGACGTTGAGGATTAGTCAGAACAAGCGTTAGTCAGAGGTTTATTTACATTGTTCACTATTCGTTTGTAGAAAGTGACGAAAGCGGCATCAAATCAGCTGTTTATCCGGTACAAATAGAAATTAATTACTGTTCTTATTCGCGAAGAAAAGAAGTTTCAATGCTGCAAGTATTATTTGAATAATTACGTCGATCCAATTGGAAGATTTATTTATATTCTTATCTGGTTCATCTCAACGTCTTTTCATCGAGTTGAAATAAACTCAACGTCGAATGGGATTCAATAAACATTCAAGACATTATTTGACGACACAAAAATGCTAATAGCGGAGGTGCTGGGAATTTCATTCGAATAATAGTAATAAAATGGGTGAAATTATTGTTATACATGAGGCTCGCCCATAAAGATCAGTCTACAACTATACAGTATGTTCACGACTGGACGAGATTACTGTAGGTGTGAGATGAATTCGTTTTGTCTGTAAATCGGGATCATTCAATGGAAAGCAAACACTCGTTCCACTCTGAAAACTCTCTTAACCATGTCGAGTTTTTTCATCAACAATCACAAAATAATACAATTACCTCATCCAGGTACAATGACAAAAAATTATAATGACCTAGGAAACAATTAGAAAAATATAATTCTCATGGCCGACAACAAAAATATTTAGTATCAACGATACGAACACTCGTGAGGAACTCCAAGAAAACAAAGTAATAACGAGCCGTACTTATGGTTTCCGCTGCTGCGGAGGCGAGTTCTAAGGAAAACTTATTCGACTGTATACGAGCAAGAGCCGATCTTACCTTTTTCTCCGTCATAACGTACAAGTGCATGAGCTGGGAGTCCAATCGCAAATCTGCATTCACCGGAGAATTTTCTTCGACTGTTATGTCTCCATACTCGAGCGCTGAAGTGGACGATTCAACAACCACCTGAAAAAAAAAAGATAAAATGCTAAATTGCTGAAAGAAATCGAGGAGTGGAAGAATCGGACTACCAGCATCTTGTAGAACGAGATGCATTATGTGCACTCTTCAGTGATGGAAATTCAGTTCATTAACATTCAAATTAATGGATTCAAAAATTTCTGAACAATTCGTACTTCTATGATAAAAATCTGATGAATGTCAATTTCAGAACCGAACAAGGGTCGAGAATCGACATATTACATAATATGATGTTACATTCGAAACCGGCACCCTGCAGATTTCATCGATGTCCATATTTCCGTATTCGGTTGAATTGAATACAATGCGAAGTATCCGATTCGAGGGACAATCAAATTTCGGAAGGGTTTATTAATTTCTGTACCACTATTTCGCTCAAATCCGTTCAGTTACTTAGCATTATTCGATTTTCCCGTTCTGATTGTCTGGTACATTCGAAATCCCGCTTGGTTCGAGAACAGGGAAGTCTGCAGCTACTCAACAACAGGGCCGTAAAAAAAGGAATAGCCCTCGATCGTGAATGAAAGTCGTTATGAATGATGAAAGTAGACTGATTTTGCAAAATTATCAAGAATTTAAAAAAAATTTTTAACGGCATATTTTCAAATATACTATTTTTCACAAGCTTCAGTCAGTTGTAATAAGTTGTTGAAACAGAAAGAACTGAAAACTTAAAATTAAAAATCTAAAGATAAGTTTGATACCAATGCACCGAAGAAGAAAACATTATTTTTGAGCGCTCGTACTACTTACACGAGGGTTATATCATTTCGTCACGATGTCTCTATTTTTCGAATTTTGAGCCAAAAATGGTCTCGAACGACTATGTTCGACTCACTGATGTCGAATCCGTCGAAAAATTCGAGTCTGTCCGTCCGTCCGGCCGTATACACGATAACTCTCGAACGGAATGTCCTAGAAACTTATTGAAATTTTCAGGGTAGGTTTGAATCTCGAATGCCGCGGTTAAGTTCGTTATTTGGCAAAATTCGCCGAGGGGTTCCGTAAATATGGCCACTCGAAATTTTGTTTTCCTGATTACTTTGAAACTACAGATTCGATCGAGGTGAAATTTTGCAATCAGATGGAGAATTACGTGTTCAAGCTAAATGTCACCTTTTGTCCAGCTCGCATGACCAGAACGATAGAAAATTATAACTTTGTAATGGAAAGGCCTAGGGACTTAAAATTTTCAGGATATGTATGGATCTCGAATGTTGAATGAGCAAAATTAGACTATGGGTTCCGTAAATATGGTCGTTTGAAATTCAGTTTTCTTGATAATTGCAAAACTATGGATTTGATCGTGACGAAATATTGTATTTGAATTGAGAATGATATATTCGAGCTAATTTTTTTCAGATCGCATGATCAGAACCATAGAAATCATAGAAAATCATAACTTTCGAACGGAAAGGCCTAGGTACTTGAAATTTTCATGATAGGTGTGGATGTTGATTGTCCTTTTCACGTTCATCAATGAGTGAAATTAGACTAGGGGTTCCGTAAATATGGTCGTTTTAAATCTAGTTTTCTTGATAATGTCAAAACTACGGATTCGATCGTGACGAAATTTTGTATTTCAATGGAGAATGACATATTGAAGCTACTTTTGTCTAGATCGCATGACCAGAACCATAGAAACCATAGAAAATTATAACTTTCGAACGCAAAGGCCTAGGGACTTGAAATTTTCAGGATAGTTGTGGATCTCGAATTTCGCGGTCACGTTCATCAATGAGCAAAATTAGACTAGGGGTTCCGTAAATATAGCCGTTCAAACTATTTTTTTCCTGATAATTTCGAAACTACTTAATGGATTGGAATGAAATTTCGCAAATAGATGAAGAATAATGTATTCAAACTACGTGGGAAATTCTGTCCAGATAGCATTACTAAGACCATAGATACCGTAGAAAATTCTAGCGAATTACGAAAAAAAATTGGTCACCTAAAGCACTGACGTGAAGTCTTGATTTTCGCCTTTGTTCGAGATGTTCTTTGACCAAAATCTTTCCAATTGGTTTCTAAAACTGGAGAATGCGAATCTACCTACAAGGTGGAACGAGCGCTCAAAAGCTCCTGACTTCACGGCAGTGCTTTTCGTAATTTTTTCCCATTGTTTGGTTATCCTGAGAGTAACAGATTGAAAAATATTTCCGCTGCAAGCTCATCCTTTTTTGAATACGAGGCATGCTTTGAATCTGGTACTCACAAAAAAATCCATATCATACAATGAAAAATTTATTTTTTCTTTTTTAGTGCATTTGCCTTTAATTTTTTTCCGTTTTCATTTTCAAATTTTTTTAGAACTATTTTATTATTTACTGATAAATGGTAAAGAGAAAGTTTTCTTTCATTTATTTTCTTCTTTCCACTTTTTTTACACCTATTAAGCGCTCGTTCTGCCTAGACGAGGGCTATATCATTTCGTGACAATGTCTGTATTTTTCGAATTTTGAGCCCAAAATGGTCTAAATCGACAAGGTTCGACTCACTGATGACGAATCCATCGGAAAATTGAAGTCTGTCCGTCCGCCCGGCCGGCCGTAAGCACGATAACTCTCGAACGGAACAACCTAGAGACTTGAAATTTTCAGTGTGGGTTCAGTTCCCAAATGCCGCGGTTGAGTTCGTTAATGGGCAGAATTCCACCAGGGGTTCCGTAAACATGGCCTTTCCGAATTTCGTTCTCCTGATCACTTCGAAACTACAGATTCGATCGAGATGATATTTTGCACTCAAATGAAGAATGACGAGTTCAAGCTACATCAAAATTTTGTCCAGATCGCATGACCACTACCAAAGAAAATCATAACTTTCGAACGGAAAGGCCTAGGGACTTGAAATTTTCAGGATAGGTGTGGATTTCGAATGTCGCGGTCACGTTCCACAATGAGCAAAATTAGACTAGGGGTTCTGTAAATATGGACGTTCAAAATATTTTTTTCCTGATAATTTCGAAACTATTGATTGGATTAGAATGAAATTTTGCAGATAGATGATGTATAATGCATTCAAACTACGTCCAGATCGCATTACCAAGACCATAAACACCGTAGAAAAATCCAGCGAATCATCGAAAAAAAATTGGCCAGCTAAAGCACTAACGTGAAGTCTTGGGTTGCGCCTCAGTTTGAAATTTTTTTTTAAAGCTGTCACAAATTTTTTCAATTGATTTGAAGAATGCGAATTTTCCTACAAGGTGAATGAACGAGAGTTCAAAAGCTCCTGACTTCACGGCACTGCTCCTCGTCAATTTCTTTTTTAATTTCGAGAAGGAAAACATTAGTTGCATTTTCCTTGAGCTCCAGTACATTATAAATTCCATAAATCAATTCTCGGACCCGCGAAAACAAAATTAAGTATTGATGTATATTTATCTAATTAGAACTTAATACTTCCTGGTCATGTAAAACGATGTGGGTCGCGATTGATTCTCGAAAAAATACTTCGGGTCGTTGTGCTAAAAAGATTGATAGGAGACGAAAGATCATTGTTAAAGTTACGACCTTCCTCCCGACTAAGACTAATGTAACGAACGCCAATGCATATCGTTAAGGCCGGTGCCAGGGGGTCATCATGCTTCACACTATGGGACCCGCGAAGGTCTCTCACACGACACAGAACTATTCCTCTTTCAATATCCAATAGCACTTGAATTCTGATGAGCCACAGCAGGGGTGGATTCAGAAAAACTATTATCACGATTCGCCCCTTTTTTATTATTCAACGCGTGGACTCCCGAGCTTTCCTTTCACTAGAAAAACATATGTAGATGACGTTCCACAGGAAATGTCACCATAACCGCGCGCGGTTCGTCTTGGGGTGAGTGGAATCCATTATCCCTCCGGATGCCCGTTCAAGTTTAAAGTTGATGAAGGTTGAATTTTCATAAACAACCAAAAGGGAAGCGATAACTTCGATGCTCAAATTCTTAAAATAGGTAACATTATCATGTTATTCCAAACTTAACAAGGGCGAGGTGTTGACCAATAACCCAACATCCTTATTGAATTTTTCTTATCGCAGATGATAAGAACTCAAAAACAAATTCAACATAATGGAAATTTTTGCGCGGTACTTTTATAATCAATGAAAAATTTCCATTCGAACACAGCGGAGCCGCTCCCGGATGTGACGTAACAAGTACTGCCCTATCGCAGATCGCTCTTCGTTGTTTCGGGGCCAATCAGAGCCATAACGCGGTTCAAATCCAGTAGCGACGAACAAACTGAATTCGAGATCCTCGAGTTCTCGTTGGGCCAGCCTGTACAAGGGTGGCAGGAACTCTAATGATTCATGCGAGATCCGCTCCTCGGAGTCAACGTGAGAACAAACTGGTTCTACTTCGTCCTTGGAGATTTTCAATGAACCCAGATTAATTTCCAATAGCGGTATTTTAATTTTGAATTCACGTATTGGTTTATTATTTCCAATAATGAACCTTCGTAATCGGTCGAGGAAAATCATTTCTTTTAGACCCCCAGAGTCGAATCTGATAAAAAAATATGCGTCGTTGATCCCAGCGATTTCGAGGGTCGAATTCTATTTCGAAGTCCCCAGGATTATATCTTTTAACGAAAACAGATACCGAGTTCAAACCCAGAAATGGTATGTAAATCCTCGGTCCGAAGAAGTAAAATCTAACGAATGTGTTGTTCATTTGCGACCCCTTTTTTTTCCAACATATTCGGATCGGATTTCAACAAAATCGATCGGCTTCAGGGCAAATTAGACGGTTCATTACAAATTGTGTTCTATCGTCAACAGTTCGTATTTCTATTTGTGAAACGAATATATAAATCATTAATTAATGGACAAGATAATACCGAGGTACTTCTATTTAATAAAACGTGCAAGTCCGTAAAAGCAACGTATTCCTGAACTTGATTATCGTTATCGATTTATACCTTTCTCATTAACATACATGATATACAGTGCGTCCCCTTTTCGTCGTTACTAATGGATGTGATGGCTGTGGAAATCGTAACTGTGGTCATTACGTCTTCGTTAAGTATTCAGAGTAACAATGCATTGCGTTGTTGCTCAGGAATATTTGATGTAATACGAATACAATAGCGATAAGTTGATGGAAAAAATGATATTTTTCAGTTTTCTATATGTGCGAGTGAAATTGATGATATATCCAGTAACGCCTGGTGAAAACAATGGGGGTCTGACCTTCTTCAGGTGTCCTGTAGCTGTTCCGATGAAGACGACAGTGAAGTCTCCTGTGGATGTGGCCGCAACAGCCGTCAACCTCGTGTTGAAAAGTAGCACCGGTATGGCAGACATGGGTTGTTCTCCCCCAAGTGGCGTGTTCACGTCGAGACCGCAAAAATCCTCAGCTATAGTTTGTAGTTTCTGCAACAAAAAACATTTAATTAAAATATCTTCAGATAAAAATCCACAAACAATCTCAAGATCAATCATCAATAATTATTCCATCATACTTCACAATCCCAAAACTCAATATTCAACGAATCCCGATTAATTGCATCGGCATCCAGGCGAAGGATCACACACCAGATGGGGGCTGGGACGCTTAATTCCGGTAAATTCGTACCTGATTAAATCTGATCTTAAAATTCCAGTAATTGGGGGATGGATGCACAAGCACGGCGAAAAGGATTAGGCAAACATTCTAGGGGGTGGAACGTTCGAAATTCAATTATAACAAAGCTTCGGTGGGTTACACCCAGAAGAGGCAATTTCTTCGACTTTATACAAAATCAGTTCGAAGACGTCGAAAGTTTTGCGTTGGCCACCCCGTTCACCGGATTCAAATCCTATCGAACATGGGTAAAATGCGATGAGGAGAAGACTGTCCACTTTACCTAGACGTGCACTAGAGTGTACTCAGATTGGCGCCAAACTTATTTTCAATTTTATTTCAGATTACATATTGATGAAATCTCTTGCAAATGTTATTGTTTCATTTTGGATGTCACTCGAGTATAAGCAGTGTAAAATGAGAACCAAACAGGCAATTCCATATAAAACTGAACGAACAACATAATTTCTTTCGGCATAATTATACAGTTAATAACTGAAGCTATAAGCTTGAGAACAATTTCGACCGCTACAATTCGTGATCCATTCAGTTTATCTCTCGTGGGCAAATCCGTAAATAACAAGTACGTCGTGAACTTCATGGTCGTAAATATCTTCGAATATCTCTTATCTCGTGCTCCGAAAAATTCAGAGATAATTAGCAATAACACGAAGAAATTTTCATCGTGGATATGGTCGAATAATTCCCTCGCGACAGCGTAAATGAAATATGGAATTGTGGAGTTGATAAATTTTTTATATCAATTCTCAGATTTCGACTTTCCAGAATTCCCTCGCACTCTTGTACGATGATGAATCATACCGCCGAATAAAATCCGTTTTGTTCATCATTTTCCGGCGGTGTATATAAATAAATGGATGATGCGATAGGTTTACATACGCGCCGATTCGCTTCAGTTAAATGTGCGCAACAACATTAAACTGGATTAATAACGGACGTTTACTTTGACTCTATTGTGTTATACTCAACAATCTGGATCAATAATCATGGATCGTTTGTTTTCATTAAATTACATGACGAAGTTCATGTGTGAAATAGGACCCGATCCGATTATGGGCCGTTGGAAATTGGGCTCTCCCATTGAAGAACTCCATATATCCATCATTTTATCCCTCGCTCTCTAATTCATTAATTCCAACACCTTACATGGTGGAAACTTCGACTGGTCGAATTGCGAAGAAGTTATTCCTTCTGGATGTAACAACCTTCTAATGACGCTGAGTATACAAGTAGATCTTCGGATAAACGAGCAGTTGACCACTAAACAAAATCCATTATGGGATTACCGAGATCGGCAATCCCATTGAGGACGAGGCACTCAAATCGAAATTGTCATATAAATTCCGGTTATTATATTTTTTCCCCCCGTCTGATTGCGAGTGTAACATGCCAGCATAATTCAATTTCTAAATCCTCTCTGTTCATTCCATCCATACAGCTTGTATTACAACAAAGCAGAGTAGTAAATAATTGGTTTATGCATGCAAATTCACCAGTGGATCGTGGAAGGTATTCTAAAAATGCGTGATTAAAAGATAGAGGATGCAATAATAACTGCAATAATCCACGTTTCCGTCTCCATTTTCATTTCCATTGGCCGAGGAGAAATGTAATACCGCACAGATATTTATATTGCTCCGTTTATTCAAGAATAGGGATTTTTATTATTTTCAGAAGGGTCGCCCAAAACCCCCCAGCCCCTCCTCAATCGAATATCATAATGAATAAATTCCCAATATCTCCTTTCCGTCAGTTCTGTAGGAAATTAAATTATCTGTAACGTTGACCCACGTAAGTAACCAACTAACGTTATCGGACTTGTTTCGAGTCCTCGAGAGAGGAGCATTTAGTTGGATCAGGTCATTTAAAAGGGCCTTGTGAACATTCTTACGCCCACGGTTTAAATGGTCAGGGTTGTCATCAAACGAAAACAAATGCTTCTGCTGGACCCGTTTAAGGTTTCATTGCGACGGAGAGAACATAAACATTAGAAGGAATAATTTCTTCAACCACGAATGTTTTGCCCTGGCCACCCCGTTCACCGGATTTAAATAACATCGAACATATGTGTGTGTGTGATGGGGAGGAGACTGTCCATTTTGCACCATGTCCACCGACTTCAAAACAGATAATCCACGACGGTCAAGTTGCTTGAAACGAGGTGCCACAAGCAGACATCGATCATCTCATTTTGCCTTGCTTGATGCCTGGATGTGTATAGCTACGAGGTCGCCAAACTAAAATATTTTTTTTTTTCGCATTAAATGTTAATATTCTTGCGATTCATTGCCAGAAAAACAGAATCACTTTAGGCATCCAAAACTCACAATAAAAGTGTCATCTATTGATCTGAGACATTAATTAAGTTCTTTCATTCAAGTGTGATAATTTTCAACATGAATTGTTTCTATTTGGAACAAAAAAAATTACGAAAAGCACTGCCGCGAAGGCAGGAGCTTTTGAGCGCTCGTACATGCACCTGGTAGGTAGATTCGCATTTTCCAGTTTGAGGAATCAATTGAAGGAATTTTCGACAGCTGTCAAAAAAATTCTGAAACTTAGGCTAAATTTCATTCCAATCAAATCGGTAGTTTCGAAATTATCAGGAACAGAATATTTTGAACGGCCATATTTACGGAACCCCTATTCTAATTTTGCTCATTGATGAACGTGACCGTGAAATTCGCGATCCAAGCCCACCCTGAAAATTTCAAGTTCCTAGGCCTTCCGTTCGAAAGTTACAATTTTCTATGGTTTCTATGGTTCTGGTCATGCGATCTGGACAAAATATTGCTTTAATTTATCATTCCCGATTAAAATATGAAATTTTATCTCGATCGAATCCGTAGTTTCGAAATTATCGAGAAACCAAAATTTCAAACGACCATATTTACGGAACCCTTAGTATAATTCTGCTCATTGATAAACGTGAACGCGAAATTTCAGATCCACACATATCCTGAAAATTTCAAGTCCCTAGGCCTTTCCGTTCGAAAGTTATGATTTTCTATGGTTTCTATGGTTCTGGCCATGTGATCTGGAGAAGTGTAGCTTGAATATATCATTCTTCATTAGTATACAAAATTTCGTCACGATCGAATCTGTAGTTTTGAAATTATCAAGAAAACCAAATTTCAAACGACCATATTTACGGAACCCCTAGTATAATTTTGCTCATAGATGAAAGTGATCACGACAATCGAGATGCACACCTATCCTGCAAATTTCAAGTCCCTAGGCGTTTCCGTTCAAAAGTTACAATTTTCTATGGTTTCTATGGTTCTGGTTATGCGATCTGGACAAAATTTCACATGTAGCTTGAACACCTCATTCTCCATTTGAGTGCAAAGTTTCATCTTGATCGAATCTGTAGTTTCAAAGTAATCAGGAGAACAAAATTTTGAACGGCCATATTTACGGAACCCCTGGTGGAATTCTGCCATTAACGAACTTAACCGAGGCATTTGGGATCTGAACCTACACTGAAAATTTCAAGTCTCTAGGTTGATCCGTTCGAGAGTTATCGTGCTTACGGACGGCCGGACGGACAGACCCGAATTTTCCGACGGATTCATCATCAGTGAGTCAAACATAGTCGATTGAGACCATTTTCGGCTCAAAATTCGAAAAATACAGACATCGTGACGAAATGATATAGCCCTCGTGTAAGTTCTACGAGCGCTCAAAAAGTCGATAAAAGTGTCGCCAATTCAACAAGTCAGATAACGTTATTTCCCTACACGAATTCTAATGAGTGTATACGCAATATTCAAGTATCAAATGAATTCTTCAAACATGTGTGGTCGCCAGGGTGACTCAACATAATAGAATGCGAATCCGTGAAAGGGTGAGGGGTGAAAGTTATATTACAAGTACCAGGTGGCACGCAAAATATGAATGACGTTCTCTCCCTCCTACTCTAACCTAGTATTTGAATTCTTTGTTATGCCTCTCTCATCTTGCACACGCTGAAACGTTATTATTACCCGCACAAAGAGAGCAAGCAGTACTTCGCACCAGGAATTCATACCGGATCGATGATAGCGAACATTTTTCAAATCGAAGAAGAAAAAAATATACGAGACGAATAAATATCAATCAACACAACGAATCAATAAGGACACACTGAATGAAACCCTAGACATCTCCAACCGCGGGAAATACCAGGGAAACATGTCACAAAAATAATATTCAAATCCTATATCACAGACATCTCCAAGTACCTTCATGTTCCAAAAAAAAATCTACATGAGGAAGAAATCTCGATTCGTCAAAACCAGAGAAATTGAAGATTTTCAAACTGAGTTTATTCAAGAATCTAAAGGCTGGAGGTTTTAGGCGATACCATACATATAAAATAACAGGGGGACAGATTGATTTTACTACATGGAAATCATCCCCACTTCCAAGGTGTAAATAATAATAATAATTCGATGAATGGACTGGTGGAAATCTAAATAAAGAAGAAGTGCCGTCATCGAACGAACGAGTAGCAGGTAGACCGGTTTCTGGCTCATTTGCCTTCATCAGTACCGCATAACTCAGTCGCCGATAAAGACTTACATGAAATGCAGAACATATTCCAAGCGAGAAGACGTGCCTCGATATAATGTAAAGAGTCGCGACATCTGTCGAGGAAATGTCTACAATTATTTCCACCAGTTCTTTCAAAAAGTCAATTTGAGGGGCTCTTTCGCCTATTCCCTATTCAAATCATAGGGCTTGTTGAAGTGGCGAAGATGCTAATAGGAATAAAAATTATCCGCCGGAAAGATGAAATCATCCCCTAAAACCTCCAGTTCTAGTTGGGCAAGGCTGTAGCCTGATTAATGCGATTGATCGAATGTTTTTGAACGACAACTTACCGTAGATACGCAGGTTAAGCTGGGAGATATGAAATCGAGACCTCTTTGACCCTTTCCGCTGAAGCAGTTCTTGATATTCTGCATGAATTTCCTCCTGATGGCTTTCAAAGAATATACGCATAACGCAGACAGATCGGATGGCTTATTGGAATTCGCTGGTTCGCTTTCACTGAACACGGCGAATAAGACATCGTCCTGGGCGGTTATACCTAGATCGGAGGCCAGATCTGAGCCTGCCTTCCCCACGTAAGCAGCTTGTACAAGATTATATTTCCTTCCACCTTGGGCCTCACTAATACAATCAATAGGTATCTCCGTGTAAGAATAATAGTTCTCGTCGTCATGACACACACGCACTAATTTGCTGATGAACTGGCTGGAGGTGGTGTGCTTCATCTGGGTGGTGAGGAAGTAACTGAAACCTTCCGAGGCAAAGCCGTAGACGTACGTGATGGGGTATCTTTCTCTGGCCAAAGAATTGACGAACATTCTAGTGCCAGTCGTGACAGCAGTTTGAGCAATTGCGAACATTCGATCTTTCTCCAAGGAACGACTGCTGACGGCAGGTACCTCCGATCTATATGGCGATCCTAAGGTGAAGGTAACTCCAACGTACATCACTTGGGTAACTGGAGGATTCGGAGGGCCTGGCGCGATGAAAGCGACCGTCGAAGCTGTTGCGTTGTTCGCCACAACGGCTTCGCGTACCTCTTGCACGCCATCCGATATGTTGTGCAAGTTCCTCACGGAACAGATACCCTGGAACAAACTACCGCACGAAATAAGCCTGGACGTTGTATAATCGATCACCAAGGCCTTATTGACATTGTCTGTCATCTGTTTGTTGACTGTCGATGTGCACTCTAATACTGAACATTCGTCAGCGTCCAATTTCGGACCAGTGCGCACTATTGTTACAAGATCCAAGTCCGGCGACAGTTGATAGAGCTTATTCACGGCTCCAATGTATACACGACCTGTGTTCTTATCTATCACGAGATGGTTGAAAAGCTGGACAGACTGATCGCTGTAGGTTTTCACGATGTCCCTGCTGGAAGCTGCCGCCGATGTTGATTTCAATTGTGTAGCGGCCAAGACCGCCACCAACGCGATGAGGATTAGCGGCCGCTTCATAGCAGATCCAGATAGACAGTCCTTCAAGCCATTACTTCTGAAAAAAAAAGGATGATAAAGATATAACCATAAGAGCTTCAAGAACGTTCGTGCGCAATTTTTAAAGATGGTCGGGAAAGGAAAGAGTCAATTGGCGGCTCTCTAGTTGAAACAGGACGAGAAAAAATACCAACAAACAACAGCCTTGAATAATTCTGTAATGAATATAGTTCAAATTATTCTCAATTAATTTATCTACACGCTATTTAGTCCTATACTGTACTGTCTGAACTCGTGTCGACGTCCATTTATATATCGCTGCCTAGTTTCTCGAAGGGTCTGGAACGTCGCGATCTGTCGAGAACGGCGTGGCCGCATCTAGAAGGCTCTAGGGTCGCGACTGGTCCGGCCTAAGTACGTTACAATTATTTACAGGGTTTTCACAATATTTACTGCCTTTCCTAAAAGCAAGAGAACGTGTCCTACCAGCTCACTGGATTCAAATCCTAGCGAAAATGGAATCCACTTTGCACCATCCTCCATAGTTAATCCACGAAATTCGAGTCACGTGGAACGCGGGCCACAAGCAAACATCTACCGTCTCATTTCGTCGATGCTTAGACGTGTACAGGAGTGGACTAACCAATTTTATCGTTTCATTCATGTAAGTGCAACACATCGCCAAAAAATTATACCTATGTACTTGGTATATCCCAAAATTATTTTCTGGCGAGTGAAACAGTTATTCGATATCCATTCGCCAGAGGCTGCGAGGAAATGCGATCTAGCATATGTTATCCAAATTTCGGAGGCTCGCCCTTTTCAACAATTGATGGATCTATATGACAGACGCACGAACCATGGGACGTTAGAGATCCCCCCAGGCCGAAAACTGTAAAACATCATATTTTTATGTTGACGATAGTTTGTGCGAGACGTTCGAGGCTTCCGCCCTGTTGATATGTTAAAAAAGGAATGCTTATAAATCGACAAAATAAGATGATGGATGTTTGCTTGTGGCACATCGGTTGGGGGTGGCCACGGCAAAACAACCATAGGCAATATAGCCCAAACAATTATTCCAAAAGTACTATTTACATTTTTTTACAGCTAGATAAATAGTCTAACTAACCTGAATAAATATTAGACCGAAGAAAATAAACGAAAAACGATTTTCAATGTTTGACTTCCAATTGCCCAGAGTCGTCGTCGAAATATTTCGAACAAGAAAAACCATTAGGCGTATATTTTTACGATGTTCCCTGTAAAAGTGTTGAAAGTTTGCTCGTAGAGCACAACAAAGGAATATCGACAATATCTATAACGGACCCTACATTATCTTGAATTCTAAATGATAACGAGAGCAATAATGATCGAAAGAGCTATTCCAGACCGTTGTTGTTCTACGTGAATCACAAAGAACACACAATTGAATTTCATGGATATAATTATCATAAACTGCAAATACGTGAGGAACCTAATTATGATACAGTCGTCAGTCGGCATCAAAATTGATAGGAAAAATCGTATACTAGATTTTCTAGGTCAGTATAAAGCGTGCTCGTAAAAAAACCGTTATATTTGGTATATTCAACAAAATATACACAGGAGAAATCTCATAGAACCTTGAAAAATTTAAGGATTCTCAGATTATTGGAAATATTAAAACGGAAATAGTCGTAATTGCTTCAACGTATAATGTAAATTTTCTGAAGAAATTAAAGAAGTACTTCGGCACAGATGAAGAAACACGGCGCCTAAGAACGAAAAGACGGTCTTAATCAAATATGGTAATTATAGACTAATCTTTCTGAAAACGAAAGTGAAGAATAAATATAACTCCTGATCCACCCAGAACTGGTTTGTCTATTCTACATAAAATCAGAACTAAAGATCATTATTCATGAATAAATTCAATATATATACAGTGCTGACGTAAACACTCTGGAGCAGATTATATCGAAATTATTTCAGTGATTACCAAAAAAAGTTTTGTTACCATTTCGGTAAAATTTTCAAACTGATGAAAAATCCAAAAACCGAATAATTGGAATTCAGGAAATGTATGAACGAAGACCTGTGTGAAACCAACAAGTTACTGGGAGGAATTCCATCTTGTGAAAGTTAAATGACACCCAGACACTAATTGAATCGCTCACTCGTTCGATGCCGACCGAAAAAAACTTTCCTCCCAAACCAGAAATATTTTCGATGCAACGGCAACGTTGTTAGGGCATTATTTCTGTCGATGACTCTACCATATGGTCATTACCTTCCGTAAAAGTTAAATAACGACCATGTAGGTGTATCCTTGGTCGAAACACAGTTAAGGACGTGGTTTCTCATTGTAAATTCCTCGACATCGAGAATCCATAGTTCTCGGCCTTTCGCCAACTAACCGCGCCATCAACAGTAGCGAAGCCAGGGGCCGAGGTACAAGAAGAATGACTCAAGGTCTTCCTAAGATCAATTACCGAACATCATCCAGATTCCGAACTGGCAACGCGAAGAACCAAACGGATAATTAATAATGTGAATCAGAACAACAGTTCCGTATCAGGAAGCTTATTCTTTCATGGAACAGATGAACGTCATAGTTGTAAAGCGTAGAAAACGAAACTAATGCAAATGGGAAATTTCACTTCTGATTGTATTCAAATATAGAATGGGGATAAATGCTCTGAATGGATGCAGGATCTTTTTACGCTGGAAGAGGCATAATAAGCTCTGAGTTACCCACTTTATTGTTAATTCTTCAGAGGAATACTGTGGTTTTCGAAACAAAAGCAAAAATGCCCCAAAACATTCAGCAAGTTTATATCCCAAAACACTTTGCAAGATGAGAAAAATTAATTATCACATGAAAGCAATCAGAAGATGAGTTACAGAGTAACTGTTGCCTGCGAAAACTCCCCCTCCCCCCAAGTTATTTAAATTACTCTCCACAGAAACTGAAACCAAATTCAACACAAGGAAATACTTTGAAGACAGTGACTATATAAAAATTAATAATATCAAGGTACCGGTAACCTATACTCTGAAATTTTCAGAATTAAAAATTTAATAATTTATTCACGGAAAAAAAGAGATAAAGAACAAAGATACATTATTCAATAAGAACTATATTGTATAAGTAATGACTGTAGTTCTAATGGAAATTTTCAACTGAAATTGTTTCATTACACCAAATGGATGGACATCAAACTAGAGCAAACAATTCTTCTATAAATTCCCCACAGTTCTGATCAATATTGGAGCTGAATGAATTTATTCAAGGAGACTAGCCATTATATAGAATATAAAAAGCATTTGTCAGTATATCCCTTATTTAAAATTTCAAAGACAATTTCACTGAGGGTCATATACCAATGCAGTGTATGAATCTTAGTGGGCGTAAATGGTGATTATCACTTCCCATCATAAATATTACTTTTGTAACCCACAAGTTTCAACAGGAAGCCATTAGACTCATGACTCAAACTAAGCAATGCAAATACTTCTGACAAATCATTTCAGATAATAAATATCTTCTCTACAGTCTGATTGAGGAAATGAGCTGTGTTTACGATGTATAAGAATTTGAAAGCGATAACATTCCAAATTCAATATTTGATTGGAGAATTCAAAAACTTACATTCAAGATCATGTGTTTTGAAAGGTTAAGTTAAAGGGAAGCCCCAATTCTGTTATCCGATTAATATCTATGACTCGAATTACCAGTTTTTGGGTACTGAAAGCCTTCGAAAATAGGAAATCTGGCACACTGAATATAAACAAACAAAAATTATGACCTTTTACAGACAAAGGTAAAATTCTTCACCAATATCAAACTGAAGAATCTCACCTTTCTATTATGATACAAATATTTCAAGTAACCATGAAGCAAGAAGATTTTATGCAGGTGTCGAAGGAAACAAGGTACTTGCACAGATAATACTTGATGCTCATTTCGCAATGAATAGAGTGCCGCTATTCATGAATGGAAAATGAAATGAAAAAATTGAGCTACATTCGTCACAGAGCACGAATAATTGAATTATTATGAACACAAAACCTTGAATCAAAATAATTGTGAGGTGGTTCTGTGAACAGTCTGGTACAATCTAATATTTTCGAGTAATCGTAAAATACCATAATCACTTGCTTTTTTTGAGATTTCATTGATATTAGGAACAAGATTCAAATTGATATAAAAGGATAGGAATCTTGGTTGGCAAAGGTGAAATGCACACTTCATGTTCTCATAGAAATTTCGTTGAAAATAGTACCTGCAGTGTATTTCGTAAATAAGATGATATAAACCCAGTAATAATCAACCATTCAACGTTGTATCACTTCAAAATCCAGTGGGTTTACACATATGTCACATACAAATCTTGCAAGTTCTTCACTGTAGGCACAGCGAGTATTCAACAACCTAAGACGATAACACTGCAACCAAAAATTAATTCAGAGTTGAGAATCATATCAACCCGAATCTTGATAAATTTCAGCTTATTATTCTACTATAATATCGAAATGTTTATAGTATTCATACGAAACTTTTTCACTTTCAACATATCAACCTCCCGCTTAGGAGACTATCTACCAACACATTCCAATCGACGGAATGACAGCTAACAAAAAGTGAAGCTTAGATCACCCCTCCCTGCTGTTATTCTATGATTACGCATTCGCACGACTCAGGAGTATGTCTTGTCTTATTTGTACGCTCTCGTTTCAAGCTGTACATTATTTGTACGAAACTATTTTACCATAAACACGAAAATTTTATTACATCTTATTGAATAACACAGAACTTTTTCTTCCCTGTATTTATTTCCGATTATCTAGAGTCACACAAACCTCAACGCTGAATAGTTCCAGTATCGGGGATAAATAACAGCTGTTTTAAAACAGGCTGTTAAAGTCACACTTCTCATCATAACTAAACAAATCGTGGGAAAATATTTATGAGGGAATAAAATCTACAAATGATGAATTATGCATACATTTTTCCGACATTCAATCGTACATACATAACAAGCATTACCGAATATTATTTGTTTTTTTTTATAATAATGAGTCAGCGTCCAAAAATAATTAACTAAATGGAGTCGCATATCTGCCCCTAAAAAAATGTTTCGCTTATATTTGAGTACCATACCTATAAGGTACCTAGGTATGTACATTGCGGTGAAGCAATGGCATGAAAAAAATTCAATTATAACTGGGAACTCACTTTATGAATTTCAGAAAAACATGGAGCATATAATTGGAGAGTAGAAGATTCACGAAGAAAAGCCGGTAGTTTTTTCAGAAATGTAAAGAGATATTTCAATAGGCGCGGGATTAGGAAACACTTTCAGTGCCATCTATCCTGATCAGAATGAACTAAAGGAATAAATTTGATGGATCCTTCCTTATTGAACCATCAGAAATAACCCTTTTCTTATTTTATTATGCAATGCACAAATTAGTATTGTTTTTTTTTTAGCTAGATTTGTATTCATACTTGAAAATTATGATCATAGAAGCAAAGTTTTCTATCCCAAAATTATTCTCAAATAATTATAATAAATTAGCATTCAACTATTTATTATATAAAAGGGACTTGGCGTGCGCTGCGACATAAGGATTTATTGTATGTTTTGAGCTAGCTGACTGAGGGACATTCATCATTCACTCAACATTGGTACAAAAATGTTGGTCCGATTTGCACAGCACATTCTAGGTAAGAATAAGAATAATGTTGTTTTTCTGTTCGCCAGTTTAACCTCAAAAAAACCGGTGATCAATTTTTCAACAATAACAATAAAAACGAAAATTCCGCTATTCATTCAAAGAATATGTCTGAACCTTCAACATCAAAAGAGTCCACAGCATTAAAAACTCCTATGGTGTACATTTGTGGTGAATGTCATCATGAAAATGAAATAAGACCTCGAGACCCCATACGTTGTAGAGAATGTGGATATAGGATAATGTATAAGAAAAGAACTAAGAGGCTCATTGTTTTTGATGCAAGATGAAGGTTTTTTCTATAGATGGGTGAAATGGAAATTATTACAAACATTATTTTTCTATATTTATTTTTCATTAACCAATTGTCCAGGACGAGTTGGTTCTCATCATTCTCGATTTTCTTCTCAATAAAATTATACATACAATAAGAAGAAGTAGTAGGAACACCAATAGACCACATAAAATAACATTTCTGATTCCAGTAGCTGATCCTATCAAAATTAACTGTTAAATCAATAATTGAAAACATTACGAATAAGTAAATCATATACCTGAATTGTTCAATTCAACTGATATACTTGGCTGAATGACATTGTATCTACTTTGTGAAAACTTCCTCAGCAAATCGTTCCAAAATAAAATCCTTTTTCTTTGAAGTCTGTCATTATTCACATAGGAATTTTCTTCAATTCCTCTCACATAGGGATCATGCAACATATACTTTCTCCATGCCTTCTTGCCATTTGGTGTTGGGTTACTGTATAAAAAAGTAAAACTGATTATCTGCGTATTATATTTCATATCGATAATACAAGAAGCATAACCATGGACATTTCAAAGAATTCTGGTAAAATTGATGGAAACCAATTCCCACTTGAATTGATTTTCATGTTTGTGATGAATATTTATTTCCTTTTTTACTTACCCAAATATAACAAAATTTCCTATATATTCACGAATTTCTTTACTCAATATATTCTCTCTACTATTGAAGCGCTTCTTGCTGATTTGTCTCACAATGTTTTGTCCTAAAAATAATACCATATCCATGGTGATAGATTCGTCTGAAAAAAAACGCAGGAATAATGTCATGTCTGAAACACACTCAAGTTAAGCAATTACCAGGGATGTCTGAAACAAACTCAGTATGTTGTATTGAATAGACAAATGTTGGAGAGGCAGGATTCTGAGACATGTATAAAATTTGTTGAAAAACCGGTGCTTCGATTTTTGCCTCATATTCAAGTTTTTCCAGCTGATCTATGAGAAATCTCCCATCAATATCAACAAACAATGAGTATTGCCATTCAATCAAAGTAGTGATAAGATCTTGCATCTTTTCATTGAGTTTATATAATTGTAATATTTCCGGAATTTTCACCTTCTTCACAAATTTCTGAAGGAAAAAATAGCCCTGGCTCAGAAAATTTATCCACTTGTCTGCAATGAAGAAGTTGACTTTTATTAGTAGACATTATTCATTCGAAAATCTTACCAGTTTCGGGATATTTAACAACAGATCCTGCCCCAATTAAAGTAGGAATTTGTAAATATAACCCATCGCAAAAACTATCAGCCAGAGATACTGGTAAATATCTATCATCCATCGGTAAAAAAGCGTCTGTTATTGGTAACAATAAATAGGTAGTATTCACTGACTGAAAATTAAAATAAATGCTAGTTGAATATTTTTAGTCAACTCCACACAGAAGTAAATTTACCTCCGAGTACAATTGTAAAGCTTCTAACAGTTCTGCAACCGTCTTTTCCCTCAAACAATTCAATGTATTAGCTTCACATTTCAAAATTCGTATGATTTGTTTTGAAACTTGTATGGTATTATGATCTATGATCCATGGTGATACCGCGCTTCCAGAAAAAAGCATAGCTTTTTGAAATAAGCCTAAAATCAATTAATTATATTCTGTATCATACTTGAGGTCTCATCAGAATTACCTCGAGTTCTGGGAGAAATCATATGCAAAGCAATACTAGTAGCGCCAGAGTAGTGACCAAACAGGGTAATATTTTTGTTGTCACCTCCAAAATAGACTATATTCTCTTTAACCCAAAGTAAAGAGTAATATTGATCTAAGAGTCCAATATTTCCTCTGAATTCTCGAGAGCCCAAAGAAAAAAATCCGAATATATTCAGTCTGTATGCCACCCTTACGACCACGATTCCTCTAGTTGCCAAGTCTTGACCGCTGAATATAAGCTTGCTATCTCTTGCGAAGTCAACTCCTCCGAAGAATACAACCACGGGCCTTTGCGAAGAAGAATTCATCTGAAAGTATCACCGGAAGATAATCTCCATTCTTGAGGTCATACATCCGAGCTTCAGAGACAGATAATGTGTATATTAACATCTCACCTCTGGCATCCATATATCTAAATACAAACAATCTTCACTCTCGTTATCTATTGTCGGCAGTTGAGGGCATCTCGATTTTGTGTTGAGCGCTTGGTATGTCCTATTCCACCCTTGATGCATAACAGGTGGTGAAAATCTTAGAGGCCCTACAGGTGGAGCAGCATAAGGAATACCATAAAAAATTCTTAGCCGTGAATTTTCCGTTTTAAGCGTTATCTGAAATATTAAATGAATCGCTAATAATTTCCTGAATATATAAGGGGAAATAATGAATCTTACCCCTTCGATGATCCCTTGCCTAATTTTCACCCTAGGTGGCGGTTCCCTCCAAGAACAACAACAGTTCACAAGAATACCCCAGAGCGCCACCTGCGAATATAATTTCATCTTTGATATTTTTCGAATCCAACAAGTCACCTATATGTGAGCCACTTTAACAATAACCAGATCGATCATCATAACATTCGTTCACGTTCTTTTGCCGGGTTTCCGTTCCGTTCTTTTGTTTCGCTTCCGCTAAAAAATAACAACGCATTTGGATAATTAGTCAACCGAGGTATACTTTGGCTATGGGAAAGTGAAAAAATTGGTTTCGAATCACTTTTGACTTTAATTTAGAAAAATATAAATGGCATGTCAACAAAAAATAATGATAAATATCAGTCAAATATTGTGACAAAATACCTATTGCTCCAAAAATTATTCATTCAAGAGTCTTCCTTTAATACATGAATTTTGTTTCATATAACATAACCCATATATGTTGGTTTGGTGCTCTGAATGCTCTGAATGTGAGTGAATGTTAAAAATAAATACCCAGAGACTAAATAAAAAGAGTACCATAAATGGAATTGCGATCTTCGTTCTTGTGATATTATAAAACTCGAATACCAAGGACCAAGGTTATTTTATCCATCAACCAATACAGAAATTTGAATTTGATGAATTATTAAGAATTTTTGAACCGGCCAATACTTGATGGAAATACATAATCGATATGTGTAATTTGTTATATTCAACGAATAAAATTTCCACAAAACAATATTTAACTATTGCTCCACCTTATGTCATTAGTTTTGCAATAGAAAAAGCCCTAAAACCTAAAACCCTAAACTAATAGCCCCAGTGTTCAACAATAGTTAAATATTGTTTTGTGGAAAATGATGCACTCATTCAATATGTTGAATGCACCTCACAAATCATTGTGGAATCATGAGGTGTACATTTTACATTTTTGATATTGTGGTAATTACTTCATTTTCTTCAACTTGTAAGGTCGAACCCAATTTCAAAACATATAACGAGTGATATTAGAATGATATCCTCTAAAAGGAATAACAACGCACAACCTCATATTTTTCGTCGAACTATCGACTTTCACGAAGAATTAGGCGTTAAGATCCTGTCTTGGCCGCCCCGTTCACCGGATTTAACTCCCATCGAACATGTGTGGAATATGATGAGAAGGAGATTGTCAAGTTGCTTGGAACGAGGTGTCGAAAAAACATTATTATTTTTCTCTCGGATTAATTGACTTTCTTGCAAATGTTATTGCTTCATTCATTTGAAACCAGAGAGTTTTCTCCGTTTTTGAAACAGTTTTCGAATTACATTGGGATCTCTCTCGAAGCAAGCAAGAGAAAACGCAACATTTTCTCGATATCCCACCATATTTTCATAATTACGGTTGTCGTTGCTTTATTTGTGGATGAAACGATCGAGCTGACCTCAAATTCGATTACTATATATGGCAATATTGCACCATCATTTTTCATCATTCGTCCGATCAATAGGACTGAACATATGCTGCCTTACTGCTTTGAGAAGGTATCCTTCTAGAGCATAAACATTCTCAAACTTGGTAGCGAGTAACAATTACTTTGGAACTCATTTTGGTGGATGTATACAATTCATCTTGTAGATTTCGAGAGAAGCTGAGGAAGGTGGACGATGAGGGGCGAAAAAAAATGTAATCGCAAAGGATTTTCTGAAGAAATACCCCATTAAACCAGTTTATGCAGATAATCTTCGGACAACCTTTAATTTTTCATGAATTTAATTATTCAGATTGGAGGGCGAAGAAGACCAATAGAAATCAATATTTTTTCAATAAATCAAATCTTTCGAGTTTTCGTGCAGTGTAGACTTTTTTAGGGTTTCTTACCCTGTTCGGAACTTTATGGGTAATGTAAGCATAATTCCCAAATCGATTGTCGTTATGTTACAATGGGAGACATGAAATGAAAGGATCGGCTGAAATATTAGCTCCATTGTATGGAACGTTATAGGTGGAACGCTCAAGTTTAAGTAGTTGAAGCTCTTTTGGGCTGTTTTATCCCCCATTCGGTCGTATGAGACAAAAATGGAATGATAATGAAAGTAAAGTGGGGTTAGGTTCAATTCTATAAACAACTAAATCTCATGGACGAAGTCTGGTTCTATTCTTAGTACGTATTCCAACATCTTCACAGGTTATTTAGTTACTATTAAAGTGTTCAAAGGTGTTATAGTTCGGAAAATTTAATCAATACCAACGATCGGATTTCGCACAAGGTAAATATAGGCGACATTGTTTGACCGTTTGCTGGAATCCAAAAAATTGACAGTTTTGAGCGCTCCTAACAAAAATTATTCTAAAACACACTCAAGTTTAGGAAAATTATTCGAGAACTCTTATAACTAAATCCATGTGTGTTTTCGTAGAATTATTTATGTTTTTTTGCATTTCATGAATACCACCTTGATCTGAATGCGCTTTTAGCAAAAAGACACGAAACAGAAGACAACGAACCCAATAAAATAAGTGGAGAAAATTAATTTTTATCTGTAAAGGTCACTCGCAAAAATAAACATTTAATCAAAGTAATTATGATCAATATGTTCATATTTAATCTTTCACTGGCAGAACTATTTAAATGCAACTCGCTTGTGAATTATCAGAAAGCATAATTACATACATGTTTATGTTTTATCATTTATACAGTGAGATTCCTTCATTATCAAACGGTATTTTTATTTGAAACAATTTCATCTGAAAATATGTAACATTCGCCACGGAAATATTTCCATTTTTTTTAACTACCGGCTCTTCGAGGCGCTTCGAAAACATGTATTATTCCCATTTTTATGGCAGTCATAATTCGTAAATAATCCTAAATTGCACTCGTATGAACCCAAATCGCTTTCAACATTTTAGTTTCGGTAGTTTATTTCATTATTTGACCGAAAATATTTGGAGGATGCGCTTAAATGAAATGGAATTCGCATTAATATTCTTCATAACATAATCTTAGATCAATTTCTGTACGCAAATACGTAAACCGGATGCAAGCTCAAGATGGTATGTGGTTGAATCTGATTCATTTTGGGTGTATTGGAAGGTTCTCTGTAACTTTCTGGCCAGTACAATCCGAACGTACCACTCGGTCTTGAACCATTGTTTTTAAAATTGTTTCATGAAAAATTATTCAAACAGCTAAAGATTTTGTGATAACTTATTTCGATTAGTGCAATATTCCTGGCAAGGTAATAATTTTTTTGCTACAAATTTATATGCGTAACGTCATCTCGAGATGTCTTCATATTGAAATCTTTTTTTGGAATGATTTCTTTAAATTTGATGCCTGTAGGTACTTTCATTGATGATGGAACTGATTTTTGTACCAAATTCCATGAAAGAAACTTTTATATGTCCTGAGAGAAGATTTTTTTCATTCAATAGAGAATCCTTAATGATCCCGATTAACTTTGCATTTGAACGCAAAATATGGAGAGTTTCGGGGCGAAAAAAATAGATTGAGTAATATATTTCGAATGAATTCTTGTTCACTCCTGGAATTAATGAACTAAAACGTAGACAAAGTTGGTGGAATTTGATGAAATTTTGTAACATTAACCGCAACTTATCTCGAATTATTTTCGCTCACATGAGTCATTTTTGTCGAGAACGCACATTTTTCTACCCATCCCCCATGATAATGTTGTGAATTTAATAAGAAAATTGAAAAAAGAAATCTGATACATCACGATAGTTTCGGAAATTCATTAAACATCGAATACCTCTTTACTAAGAATAACTAAGTAATACATATTTGGGGTTAAATGAGCTGGCAATATTGAGTCATTAGCTAAGGTGCTGTTCAAAGTCATATCCATTTTAATCGATGACCGAATTTCAATTAGGAGCATCATTCAACACCACTCATAAGATCCATGATTCTTGGAACAATGGCAATCGTTTGTTGCTCTCCGCTATTCTAGAAAGAATTCAACAGTTGTTCAGTCTCACGACGAGTAAAATTCTAGGGAATTCAACGTTTCCAATCACCTTTTACACCCAATTTCGTATACTGAGGTTGAAAGCAGTATCAACATTCCATACACGGCGTATCTGTTTATATAATAGTAAGAAAGCGTTGAGCTACACGGAGTTTACGATAATTCACAGCCTGCAAGAATACACAATACAATCGTCAACCTGGAAATGGCAGATAACCACGGTGGAATTCTGAAAAACTACCAGGATAATATGAAGAGAATAAACCCACTAACACTCGGAAAGCGTGTGAGAATTAATTTTTTTTTCAAGGGTGGAACGTTCGAAAATCTTCCAAACTCCAAATATTAATCGATTGTCGATTCGTCAACTTTTTCATCAACCCCTATAAATAGTCTATTCTTGTCCTTACCTTCCATTGTCAAGGTTAAGAAACTCAAGATCAAATGGCGGTTCTATTTCAACTTATCAAAGTGTTGGGTTCAAAACTAAAAACGACCGTTGCGATTCTTGCGAATACATATTTGCACAGGGGAAATTATCGATAAAATGCAAAAATACGAAGAGACCCATTGAAGTCGGTACTCATCGATCCAGAGCGTTTGATTGAAAATTAGGAAAATTATTTTTCATTTTAAATATTATTTTGAATCCTAGTGAATGTTATACAGGCCTAGTTGGTAGTCAAACATTACAAGAAGCAGTTATCCTGAAATAAATGCATTATGATGACTTGTGAAGGTGCAAAATTATTTTTCATATTTGATTCTTTTGTTGATCCTAGTAAATTTTATACCAGTCTAGTTAGAAGTCAAACAGTACAAGAACGAGTTATTATGATATGAATGCATTATGATGACGTCTGAAAATTATTTTTCAAATTTGATATTTTTTTAAATCCTAGTAAATTTTATACCAGTCTAGTTAGTCGTCAAACAGAACAAGAACGAGTAATTATAATACAAATGCATTATGATGAAGTCTGGAAGTGCAAAATTATTTTTCATATTTGATATTTTCTTAAATCCTAGTAAATTTTATACCTGTCTAGTTAGTAATCAAACAGAACAAGAACAAGTTATTATAAAATAA
Source organism: Aphidecta obliterata (assembly GCA_963966015.1). Lineage (NCBI taxonomy): Eukaryota > Metazoa > Arthropoda > Insecta > Coleoptera > Coccinellidae > Aphidecta > Aphidecta obliterata. The sequence continues at coordinate 12,081,680 of OZ014436.1, forward strand.
ATGCATTATGATGACGTCTAAAGGTGCAAAATCATTTTTCAAATTAGATATTTTTTTGAATCCTATTAAATTTGATACCTGTCTAAATAGTAGTCAAACAGTACAAGAACGAGTTATTATAAAATAAATGCATTATGGTGAATTCTAAAGGTGCAAAATTATTTTTCATATTTGATATTTTTTCAAATACTATTAAATTTAATAACAGTCTAGTTAGTAGTGCAAGAACAAGTTATTATAATATAAATGCATTATGATGACGTCTAAAGGTGCAAAATTATTTTTCATATTTAATTTTGTTTTATTTCTAGTAAATGTTATACCAGTCTAGTTAGTAGTCAAACAGTACAAGAACGAGTTATTAAAAAATAAATGCATTATGATGACGTCTGAAGGTGCGAAGTTATTTTTCATATTTGATATTTTTTTAAATCCTATTAAATTTTATAGCTGTCTAGTTAGTAGTCAAACAGTACAAGAACGAGTTATCATAAAATAAATGCATTATGATGACGTCTAAAGGTGCAAAATTATTTTTTTTATTTGATATTTTTGAGCGCTCGTACTACTTACACGAGGGCTATATCATTTCGTCACGATGTCTGTATTTTTCGAATTTTGAGCCGAAAATGGTCTCAATCGACTATGTTCGACTCACTGATGACGAATCCGTCGAAAAATTCGAGTCTGTCCGTCCGGCCGTCCGGCCGTATACACGATAACTCTCGAACGGAATGTCCTAGAAACTTGAAATTTTCAGGGTAGGTTCGAATCTCGAATGCCGCGGTTAAGTTCGTTATTGGGCAAAATTCGTCAAGGGGTTCCGTAAATATGGCCGCTCGAAATTTTGTTTTTTTTGATTACTCCGAAACTACTGATTCGATCGAGGTGAAATTTTGCACTCAGATGGATAATTACGTACTCAAGCTACATGCAGAATTTTGTCCAGCTCGCATGACCAGAACCATAGAAACCATAGAAAATTATAACTTTGTAATGGAAAGGCCTAGAGACTTGAAATTTTCAGGATAGGTGTGGATCGTTAATGTAGCGTTAACGTGTATCAATGAGCAAAATAAGACTAGGGGTTCCGTAAATATGGCCGTTTGAAATTCAGTTTTCTTGATCATTTCAAAATTATGGATTCGATCTCGACGAAATTTTGAATTCAAATTGAGAATTATATATTCGAGCTACATTTCTTCCAGATCGTATGATCAGAATCATAGAAACCATAGAAAATCATAACTTTCGAACAAAAAGGCCTAGTGACTCGAAATTTTCAGGATAGGTTCGGATCGCGAATTTCGCGATCCTTTTTATCAATGAGCCAAATTAGACTAGGGGTTCCGTAAATATTGCCGTTCAAACTATATTTTTTCTGATAATTTCGAAAATACTTATTGGATTGAAATGAAATTTCGCACATATATGAAGAATAGTGTATAATTTTGTCCAGATTGCATTACCAAGACCATAGATACCGTAGAAAATTCTAGCGAATTATCGAAAAAATGGACCCAAAGCACTGACGTGAAGTCTGGATTTTCGCGTTGGTTTGAAATTTTTTTTGACAGCTGTCAAAAATTCCTTCAATTGATTTCTAAAACTGGAAAATGCGAATCTACCTACAAGGTGCATGTACGAGCGCTCAAAAGCTCCTGCCTTCACGGCAGTGCTTTTCGTAATTTTTTAAAATCCTATTGAATTCGATACCTGTCTAGTTAGTAGTCAAACAGTACAAGAACGAGTTATTTTAAAATAAATGCATTATGATGAATTCTAAAGGTGCAAAATTATTTTTCATATTTGATATTTTTTTAAATACTATTAAATTTAATAACAGTCTAGTTTGTAGTGCAAGAACAAGTTTTTATAATATAAATGCATTATGATGACGTGTAAAGGTGCAATATTTTTTTTAATATTTAATTTTTTTTTTAATTCTAGTAAATGTTATACCAGTCTAGTTAGTAGTCAAACAGTACAGGAACGAGTTATTATAAAATGAATGCATTATGATGACGTCTGAAGGTGCAAAATTATTTTTTATATTTGATATTTTTTTAAATCCTATCAAATTTTATAGCTGTCTAGTTAGTAGTCGAACAGTACAAGAACGAGTTATTATAAAAAAAGCATTATGATGACGTCCAAAGTTTTCATATTTGGTATTCCTTTAAATCCCAGTAAATTTTGTACCAGTCTCGTTAGTAGTCAAATAGTACAAAAACGAGTGATTTGAATATAAATGCATTATGATGACATCTAAAGGTGCAAAATTATTTTTCATATTTGATATCTTTTCAAATCCTAGTAAATTTAATACCAGTCTAGTTAGTAGTGCGAGAGAATGTTATTATAATATAAATGCATTATGATGTTAAATAAGTAGGTAGGTGCAAAATTATTATTCATATTTAATTTCTTTTTTAATTCTAGTAAATGTTATACCAGTCTAGTAAGTAGACAAACAGTATAAAAACGAGTTATTATAATATAAATGTATTATGATGAAGTCTAAAGGTGCAAAATTATTTTCCATATTTGATATTTTTCAAATCCTAGTAAATTTTATACCGGTCTAGTTAGTAGCCGAACAGTACAAGAACGAGTTATTATAATATGAATGCATTATGATGACGTGTAAAGGTGCAAAATTATTTTTCATATTTTATATTTTTTCAAATTCTAGTAAATGTTATACCGTGCTGGTCGTAGTCAAACATTACAAGAACCAGTCATTATAATATAAATGCATTATGACGTCTAAAGGTGCAAAAATGTTTTCAGATAAACAGCATTCAAGACCTATCCACCAACTCTCAGAGGATATTTCGCAAAAATAAATCGATTAAAAACCAATCGCATGTAACAGCTTTGGAATTGCAGACATTCGAAAAAGTTCAAAACACTTCGAATGCACCCTTATCAATAAGACGATGGCATCCTTTTAGACTCTCATTATCGAACAATGGTTTAAAATCCACTGAAATCACGGAATTAGGTGGGAACTGATAAGAAATTGAGCATTTTTAATACAGAGGTCTCCAAATGAGCGGAGTTAGCTACCATACCACCGGTTTCGAACCGGTCGGACCATATATTCAACGCGATGCAGAGTACTGTGAAGTAGACGACGACGAGATGGTGACCACCGAACGCGAGTTGGCGGAAGATGCCCAATGGAAAAAAATCCAACAGAATACATTCACTAGATGGGCGAACGAACACTTGAAAACTGTTGAAAGGCACATTGGCAATTTGGAAACGGATTTAAGTGATGGACTGCGACTGATAACTTTGGTCGAAGTACTCGCCGGGAAGAGATTGCCAAAACATAACAAAAAGCCTATGTTCAGATCGCAAAAACTCGAAAATGTGTCAGTGGCTCTAAAATTCCTACAAACGGACGAGGGAATACGAATTGTTAATATTGGTGAGTACAGATGAGATTATCTATCTTTTAACCGCATCCGCTGAATTAACATTGCGATTATTTTTCAAATTCAATACTCCGGACCTTGAAATTCATCAACAAATATATTGAACGAGTGAACCAATTTTCTTCGTCGATAATACTAAAATCGATCACATCCACCTAGATTTTCGCAAAATAATAAAAGTTTCGATATGGGTATTTGCTGAATTCGCAGAACTACTCGCTGAAAGAACGACGATGATGTCATATACCAGTCGCTCATACGTCATTGGGTCGCACTAACGTTCGTCAGAAATTATTCAAATTAATTTTTTTTTTCGGCATCCCGAAATTTCTAGTATCAAAAATAACTGACTATTTCCTACTCCTTCATTTTTTAAATTCCCGGCAAAAATTTCAACATAAAAAATAGTTAAATAGCTCCAAAGGAACGAAAGTTTTATGTATTGTAAATTGAAGGAATTAATTATATATGAATTAGTTCATATTCATGTTTTTCGGAAGGAATTAACAAAAATATTCCATCCACTTTTCATTCTGAGAACATGCAGAATTGTTGACACATGTGAATTCAAAACAATTCCGACGTGACTCACTGAAGTTTTTCATGTGAATTTCGAAATAGTTTCGTCGAATCCAAAAGTTTTCATATTTAGGCGCGATTCGAATAATCGCAGACGCAGTCGATTTTTCGATGAAAAAAAATTACTCGGAGGATTCCAAGGGCGTGATGCCATTGTTTGTCTTTTCTCTCGTTGCCTTTCAATTGTTTTTGGGGACAAGGTTACCGTCTGATAAAACCCAATTTTCCGCATGAGGAAGATTCTACTCAGCATCAACACAGATGAACAATATCGATTTTTGAGATTTGAAGAAAAATTTTGTATGGGTATTTGTATTCCAATAAAATTCCATGTATTTTTTGATGCACGAAAAGAGTGACTCAATTCAAATTTATCGTTCTCTATTGATATTTATTGGTGCTCGGCTGTATGAATGGGAATCTAAATAAGGAGATGACAGCAAGCACCTTGAATTCGTTAAAAATGCGGTGCTAATTAAATCTCCACAAACACTACAGTACAGATAGTCAGTAAAATGTTTGAAATTTTGATTGCACTATTTCCGCGCAACCGCGAATTGCTAACGAACATCACGTACTCTGGTTTTGTACGAAAACGTGGAAATTTCAAATATTTTAATGATAAATTTCAAGTATAATTTCTGTGGATGTATCTTAATTTTTTTTAACTCTGTATGCCAAATAGATTCATCGCACAAAATTGTGGTTTTTCAATGAAATAAATGTTATCTTATCGTGTGGCCGAACATCCGATGTCCAGTTTCACAATTCATTTCGGTAAAGGTACATACATGGTTTCCCGTCATTGAACCAACGTTTACTATCGATACTTCAACTCAACAAAAATCTGAAAATAATTTTTGTCTACTAAATATGAACATTCTCCAAAAAGCGAGCACTAATGTTTTACGGTGGCCATCCCGTTCACCGGTTTTAAATTCCATCGAACATGTGTAAGATATGATAGGAAGAAACGGTTCACTTTGCACCATTCTCCGCAGAATCTGACACAATTAATCTCCAAAGTTCAAGTTGTTTGGAACGAGGTGCCACAAGTACACATCGACCATCTCACATAGACGTGTACCGGAGTGTACTCAGCTACGGGTCGCCGAACATTTTTTTCGGATCATATCTTGATTGAAGACTACCACATTCCCAACATATTAATTTAATTTTTTTTTCTGGGCGTAACACTCCTTATGTCATTTAGATTTGACAATCAAAATCAATTCGAAAATTGTATATAATATTTCTTCTTTGTTGTATTTCTTCATTCAAATGAGTGTCAAATGAAATGAGTTCAGGGGAAAATGATTCAAGATCTTATGTTTGAAATATTATTAATATTTATATAATGAACTCATCGTTCATCACTTGATCAAATAAACCGTGTGCCGAAGAGATAATTCTCAACATAATCGGAAGTAAACGATAAGGTAACTTTTCAGGGTTATTGGTTTTGAGAATATAATGATGACTCATTTATAAACAATCAGCGACATTCAAATCCTTCTCTATTTGTTTGATGGATATTTTTGTCGGAATAATAAGCGTATTTAATATGCAATAACTCAGGAGAAAGGTTGATTTTACCTAGGACCTATAAAAGCAGCAAAGTCTTATAATTCCATCAAATTATGCATCAGATAAATCGAGTTATAGTCCGAAGAATAAAAATATAATATTAATGGAAGAAGGAAATGTTTAAATTGTTTTTTACATTTATACTTGGTTGATGACATGATACCCTGTACATTTCAAAGACAATTCTGGAAATTCTTCACAATTCCAATCTGAGTAGCTGAATATAGTTAAAACTACCTCATTTGTTTATGAGAATGTGCATAAATATTTGGACAATCATATTCGATCGGTTATCTAATTATTGATGGAAACAAATTTTTCTGCTTACTCGCAACTTCATTCTTATTTGGGTCAAATTTCACGATCATCCTTAGTGACACCAGACTTGTTAAACCCAGAAGGAATCATTTTTTCACCTGACTTTCCCACTTCAATTTCATTATCATGTTATACGAAAGAAATTGGGAATATGTTTGGCGACCTGTAGATGACTACACTACTGTTCAACTCTAGGCATCGACAAAATGAGATAGTCGATGTCTGCTTGTGGCACCTCGTCCCAAGCAACTTGAACTTCGTGAATCACTGGATTGGAGTCTGTCGAGGATCCTACACATACTCGATAGGATTCAAATCAGGCTTTCTGTAGAAAGTGCAACGAGTAATAAGGGAACGTGCGTTGAAGAAATCATTCGTTCTGAGTTTAATAAGCACAGGGACGATCATTTTTATTCCAGATTCCAGTGACATAGTAGACTGTAAATTGAAACTGATATTGGGACTGATATGGACTCTCATTTTGCACTATTCAATTTCTCTCCCTATGTGGGAAGGAGAGGACGATTTAGCGAATGGAGGATCGGAACCTACCCCGAAACAGAGGTACTGAATTCCTTGTAAATTCAAGGGGCGATCTCAATCGAGATTTAAATTTTCAGGTTGATGAATTGGATCCAGAGTAAATGTCCAGAATTGCCGATTAAAAACTTCACTACAGATTGGAATGATGGTAAAGCTGTGGGCGCACTTGTGGACGCCGTAGCTCCGGGCCTGTGTCCTGATTGGCCGGTGAGTTTATTTTTTTTTTCAATCTTTTTCTGGTTTTTACTTCCAACGATCATTCGGATTTCTGTTCAGGTGTGATAACACCCAATCGAATATTTTTTACCGCCAAGATCTATTCCTAATTCCGCGGCCGCACTGGTATGGCAACCTATAGTTTGAAGAAGTTCGATGTGACGGAATCGCCTTCGTGTCGCCAGTTCAGTGCGGCCTCAGTTAGAAGACATTTTTGGAAATAAAAAATTGCTCCTCTTTCATGAAAAAGTTTAATCAGATAACGTATGTTTGCAGGACTGGGATCCTAAAGATTCCGTACACAATGCATCAGAAGCAATGGGTTTGGCAGACGATTGGTTGAATGTCCCCCAACTGATAACACCGGAAGAAATAGTAAATCCAAATGTAGATGAACAATCTATGATGACGTATCTCTCCCAATATCCAAATGCAAAATTGAAACAAGGAGCTCCATTACGACCAAGAACAAGTCCAAACAAGTGAGTCCCCTCCTCGAAATTTCGAAAAACGAAAGCTCATTATTCTCTTCGAAAAATTTTCTGATGCTGAATGTTTTCGTATCCAACAATCCAACAGTATTAATTTTATACACACCGACACATATGTATGTGACTGTTTCTGTTTATATATACAGGAAGTTTTTAAAGGTGAGGCTTTGTTTTGACAGGTGCTAAAACTCATCAAAAGAGACCATTTCGCCGGAGGTTGTTCATATAAAATATTCAATTTGGAATCAATACGACTCTGGATCGTGTTACGTCTGATGAATCCTTCCATGCCATATGCATCTGATATTTGCTCGGTAATAAAATCTATCGCAAATTTCAATTGTCTTTCAACTTCAATTAGGTACTATAAAAAAAATAAGGAAGTTCGCAAACTCACCGATAAAATTGATCCAAATTGATCACCATTCGTTTGATGTGCACAAAGTCTTGCCCGGCGTAATAACGAATGGTTACATGCAGCAACTATCACACCAGTTTGCTCACGGAATAATGTCACAAGCGTTTTCAATGCGTTGTCTTAGTTCTTCCGCACTATTCACCTCACCGTCACTTATACACTAATGTTTTCAAATTACCCCCAAGGAAGAAATCACTGATGTTGAGATCGGAAAACTTACAAAAATCATAGGTGATTTCCCGTATACTGACCTCTCCGACCGCGATTGTAAACACATTTAGATCTCAATACGAACTTAAGTCAGATCTGGGCTGGGAATTTCTCAGATTCGCGGGTTACTTTGATTTCGAAATACTCGGCTCTGGTGAATATTTTTATAAACGATTTTTGGTATATTGAGTTATTTTAATGAGTTCTATTGCCTGAGAAGACTCACATTTAAAAACACCTTGTATATACAGGGTGTTTCCAAATTCGACGTGAACCTTGGAGGAAGTCTTAGTATGACTCATTTGCTGTCATTTGAGCCATATTTATTGTTATCCAAAAATTAACAGTTTACGAGTTATTTGAGTTCTTGTGTTTTTTGAAAAATAACTCACCTTACTTGATTTTTCGTCAATTTTCTTTACGTTGAGCAAGTTTGATTATAATTATGGATTATTTTCATCATTGGAGGATATGATATGTATGAAAAAAGAGAAAATATGCTGTAATAGATATTGAAAAAGAATTCGTATGATTTGAGTTGGTATATGAAGAAAAAAATAGTCTTCTTCTAATATCGATTCGCCTGCAACTTTAGAACTCCACAATTCATGTATGACAAAATTATTTTGAAAACTTGCCAAATTTCTTCTTTATTTCCTAAAAAAAGTTTTTTCGCTACAGCAGGTTTTGATTTGAAAGGGGATAAAAGCGAAGAATCAAAAGTAACGAATAAAATATTTTTTATTGCAATTTATCAAAAATTTCAATAAGAAAAGACCGTCCATATTTGTCCTCAAAAATTCTTCATAATTTTCTCCATTTAAGTTGTCAGGAATATAGTAAGGACCTATCAAAAGATTAGCTATTGCTCCATTCCAAAAATTTACGCCAAATCACTATTTTTTTATGCCGGACATGAAAATCTGCTGAAACGAAACTAGTGCCTGCATTCCAACGAAAACTTTTTTAGGAAATAGAGAAGGAATGTGGCAAGTTTTTAAAATAATTTTGTCATACATAAATTGTGGAATTCGAAAGTTGCAGGCGAATTGATATTAGATATTGATTATTCTTTTCTTCATATACCAACTTTCAAATCATACGAATTCTTTTTCAACATCTGTTACAGCATATTTTCGTTTTTTCCATACATATCAATTCCTTCTCTGATGAGGTCAGTAATATTTTAAAAACACAAGAACTCAAATAACTCGTAAACTGTGGATTTTTGGACACCAATAAATATGGGTTCACGTCGAATTTGAAAACACCCTGTATACTTCATACATATAAATATATAATGTAAATTCCATGAGACAGAATTCCAAAACATAATTTTATTTTTATTTTGAAAGGGCACATCCACCTCGGTAAGTTACAGGAACGATAGGCTGAAGAATTATTCTGGTATATAAGTGTGATTGCTATTAACTGAGATTTCCGTGTGTTATAAGCGTTTTGATATGTTGAAGTGCATAAGAAGTTTTGGCTTTTGGTGTGTCTTAGAATTTATGTTTAACGAAATATATATTACATTTTGTTCGGTGGAATACTGAATAGTCAAGAAATCTGAAACTTGAATAATCTTCAATCGACAATTTTCATCACTAGCTAACGATTTCTTCTTGATGCTGGTTCGCCTACAAGCAGTATACAGATTTGGCAAGGATGCATTTTGGTATAGCCTGTAGATCAATAGAAACCAAAAAATCTATGGAAAAACGTATATTTCGCATTGACACCTCGTCGGGTTTCTTTACATTCGCCATAAGGATGTATGATACTGCTATGCCAAGATGTGTCCTTGCCAGACCTTTTGTGATTATTTCATTGTAGCCGCTTAAAATAACCTATAAAAGGAATTTTGATTTTCTGAAATGAAAAATATATTCAGAACTTATTAATTAATTATGGCCATATAAATTAATCGCTTCGTATCTTCAAGGGTAAGAGTATACGGACCAGGTGTAGAACCTACAGGAGTAGTTGTGGGTGCACCAGCCACATTTACCGTCGAAACATTTTCGGCAGGAAGAGGGGAAGTGAGCGTTATAGTGGAAAATCCACTAGGCCAACAAGAACCCGTAGATATAAAAGTTAACAACGACAAAAACTCCGCATACTACTCCGTGATGTATACTCCACATTATGAAGGAGTACATAAGGTGAACGTCAAATTTGCTGGTAAAGATGTGCCTAAAAGTCCTTTCGTTGTCAAAGTGGAAGGACAACCTGGAGACCCAACCAAAGTAACAGTCTCTGGCCCCGGTGTCCAACCAGATGGAAACTTTATCAACCGGACAAATTACTTTGACATTCATACGAAAAGTGAGTATGTTCAATATACATACAATTTATAACACTGATTTAAAAAAATTCTAGATGCTGGAAAAGGAGTTCCAGAGGTCATCATTCTAGACCCAACAGGAAAAAGAAATACAGTTCCTGTGAAAATACGACAAACGTCGGCAGATATATGGCGATGCGAGTATGCATCCCCAATGGTAGGCTTGCATTCTGTCAACATTTTCTTCGTCGGAAAACCAATTCCAAACAGCCCCATTGGTGTTAAGCTATCACCTAGCTCTGACCCGAAGAAGGTTAAAGTCTGTGGCAGAGGTCTTCAACCAGCCGGTGTCAGAGTAAAAGATGAGGCAGATTTCAAAATTTACACCGACGGGGCTGGCGAAGGTCTTCCGGAGGTGCAGGTAATCGGTCCTGGCGGAGTGAAAGAATCTTGCAAACTCAGAAAGATAGATGGAACTACCTTCGAAGCTGTTTATTACCCATTGAAAGAAGGACATTATAGAGTGATGGTCACCTACGCCGGACAAGAGATACCAAAGTCCCCATTCGAGGTAGATGTTGGCCCTTACAAAGAAACACAAATTAGAGCATACGGTCCAGGGTTAGTTGGCGGAGTCGTCGACTACCCAGCTTTATTCACCGTGGAAACGAATGGTGAAACTGGAGCATTGGGATTCAGTATTCAGGGACCATCTCAGGCAAGAATTGAATGTCAAGACAATGGTGATGGTTCAGCGGATGTAAGATATTATCCTACAGCTTCCGGAAATTACGCCATCCATATATTATGTGACAATGAAGATGTACCAAAAAGTCCTTACATATCGCAAATTTTACCTTCGACTGATTACTATCCAGAGAAAGTGGAAGTCTCTGGACCGGGAATCGAGACCAGTGGTGTTCAGAAGAACGCACCGACTAAAATAACCGTTGACACTAGGAAGGCAGGAAAGGCACCTCTCGATGTTAGAGTAAGTTTTTTTCATCAAGAAAATTTCACATTCCCTTTGAAGATTTGAATATCCATAAGAGTAATTTTCCAGGTTGCTGATTCGAATTCAAACAACGTGCCGACGGACGTAAAAGAAATTTCTGAAGGTATATTCGAGGCTCAGTACGCACCCAAGCTTGCTGGTAAACATACCGTTCAAGTAAATTACGGTGGTGTAGCTACAAGAAACTCTCCATTCAGGGTGCAAGTTGAAGAAATCCTTGATCTGTCAAAAATTAGCTGTTCCGGTCCTGGAATTGAACAAGGTGTGAAGGCTAATACGCCTACTCATTTCAGCGTCGATGCTAGGTAAGATGAAATGAAGGAAAATGTGACCATGTCACAGATATATCACGAGAAGTGCTATGATATATCTATGTCTTGGTTCGAAACGAATCTAATCGTATTGAAATTGCAGCGAAGTTGGAGATGCCGAAGTGATTGTTTGTTTGGTGAATGAAGACACAGGCCAAGAAGTGCCTCTGAAATTGTCGACCACCGCTGTCAATAAATACAACGTGGATTATGAAGCACCAAAATCAGGAAACTATTCCGCTAGCCTATTTTACGGTGGTCTAAAAGTGCCTAACACTCCCATAAAATTCAAGGTACAACCAAACGTCGACGTCTCTAAGATCAAAGTTGACGGCCTCGAACCAAGTAAGTAAAAGATATACGACCATAACACGAGATATACATATATGAAAAAAAAATTTCATTTTTCCTGACTATTTGATTTTCGAAATTTATCCAGCTGCTCCGGTAAATAGTTTACAACAATTTAGAGTTATAACGCAAGATGCTGGTAAGGCGGAGATAGCAATATCAATCACGAGTCCGTCTGGTGCGAGAATTAAAGCTCACGTTATACCGACGCACGAAGGATACCTCGTGAACTTCACCCCAACGCAACTGGGGGAGTATTTACTCGGAATTTCGTTCGGAGGCGAACCCATCTCGCACAGACCCTTCAAACTGACCTGTCTCACGGGGAGCGATTCCCAAAAAGTAAAAGCCAGCGGCTCAGGTTTACACAAGGGTATCGTGAATCGACCGGCAGAATTCATGATCGACACCAGAGGCGCTGGTCAGGGTGGGCTTGGCGTGACAGTGGAAGGCCCATGCGAAGCGGCTATCAACTGCAGAGATAACGGAGATGGCACCTGCTCTGTGGCGTATTTACCCACAGAAGTAGGCGACTATGGTATTAATATAACCTTCAACGATGAGCATATACCTGGGAGCCCCTTCCAAGCGTTCATATCGCCACAAGTGAATATGAACAAAATCAAAGTATCAGGCAACGGGATTCAGTTGCATGGTAAAACGATGTGCGTTTGCGATTAACACTTTTGTCGTTTTTGATGTTTTTTTATTTTATTTTCGAACTTACTGAAGATCTGTTAGTATATGAATGGTCGCCTTGGATACGTTATGATACGAGCCAGAAGTATCCGACCTGGGCTTATCACCTCTCTTCACAGCTGAAGTCAGGATAAGGGCATCCTCGGATTTAATGTCATCAGGGTTGCCCCATAGCCTGAACTCCCAACGTTGTAGTACCTTTGAAGTACCACATGCGTCAGCTTCATCCTTCTGCTTAGCTCTAGCAGTCCTGGCAGTGGCTTTCTTATATTAACTTCCAGTCAAATCTCCTTCCCGTCAATGCATAGAATGTGGAGAGCGGTTAACTCTGCAGGCCCACTTTAGTCTTCACGGCCTTCCCGTTCTACTAGGTCTATCGATAACATGGGAAGAGAACTTTTGGCTTGACTCTGCCTTGGGGTTCTTCTCATCGTTCCTTCTTTGTCTACTATTTTTGCTATTCCACAAGGAGGTGCTTCCACAAGCAACCTTTTCGCCAAACTAAGCCTCTCTCGGAGCACTAATTTTGCCAGAATGATGAAGAATGGTTCGTCGGTAAAAGATCAGCTTTATCCTTCTGCTAAGCCCTAGCAGTCCTGACAACGACTCTCTAATATAGCTATCAGCCTCTGGATGTTCTAGGACTGCCATTTGGAATCTTACTGTCTGCCTGGCAAACCTTGCATAAAACTTTCTCTGTCTGTGCGATTTGAGCTTGCAATACCCCATGAGCAATCTCACTATAGTCTCCAACGACTATCCTTACTAGTTCTATCGTAAACTTGGGGAAGGAACTTTTGGCTTGACTCTGCCTTGAGGTTCTTCCTATCATTCTTTCTTTGTCTGCTATTTTTGCTATTCCACAAGGAGGTGCTTCCACAAGCAACCTTTTCGCCAAACTCAGCCTCTCTCGGGTCACTCCTTTTGCCAGAATGATGAAGAATGGTTCGTCGGTAAAAGATCAGCTTTATCCTTCTGCTGAGCCCTAGCAGTCCTGACAACGACTCTCTCATATGGCTATCAACCTCTGGATGTTCTAGGACTGCCAGTGAGAATCTCACTGTCGTCAATGCATAGAATGTAGGAAGAGGTTTCCTTCTCTGTCTGGCAAAACTTGCCTAAATCTTTCTCTGCCTGTGCGAGTTGAGCTTGCAATTTCCCTGGAGCAAGCCCACTATACGACTTTCCTTACTAGTTTTATCGTAAACTTGGGGAGGAAACTTTTGGCTTGACTCTGCCTTGGGGTTCTTCCCATCATTCTTTCTTTGTCCACTTTTTTTGCTATTCCACAAGGAGGTGCTTCCACAAGCAACCTTTTTGCCAAACTTAGCCTCTCTCGGATCACTCCTTCTGCCAGAATGATAAAGAATGGTTCGTCGGTAAAAGATCAGCTTCATCCTTCTCCTAAGCCTTAGCAGTCATGATAACGGCTCTCTCATATAGCTATCAGTCTCTAGATGTTCTAGGACTTCCAGTGAGAATCTCACTGTCGTCAATGCATATAATGTGGGAAAAGGTTTCCCTCTCTGTCTGGTGAAATTTGCATGAAACTTTCTCTGCATGTGCGAATTGAGCTTGGAATGTCCCTTGAGCAAACCCTCTATAGTCTCCAACGACTATCCTTACTAGTTCTATCGTAAACTTGGGGAAGGAACTTTTGGCTTGACTGTGCCTTGAGGTTCTTCCTATCATTCTTTCTTTGTCTGCTATTTTTGCTATTCCACAAGGAGGTGCTTCCACAAGCAACCTTTTCGCCAAACTTAGCCCCTCTCGGATCACTCCTTTTGCCAGAATAATAAAGAATGGTTCATCGGTGAAAGATCAGATTCATTCTTCTGCTAAGCCCTAGCAGTCCTGACAACGGCTCTCTTATATAGCTATCAGTCTCTGGATGTTCTAGGACTTCCAGTGAGAATCTCACTGTCGTCAATGTATATAATGTGGGAAGAGGTTTCCTTCTCTGCCTGGTAAAACTTGCATAAAACTTTCTCTGCATGTGCGAATTGAGCTTGCAATGTCCCTTGAGCAAACCCCTTCATAGTCTTCAACGACTATCCTCAGTAGTTCTATCGTAAACTTGGGGAGAGAACTTTTGGCTTGACTCTGCCTTGGGGTTCTTCCCATCATTCTTTCTTTGTCTTGAATTTTTGCTTTTCCACAAGGAAGTGCTTCCACGAGCAACCTTTTCGCCTCTCTCGGATCACTCCTTTTGCCAGAATGATAAAGAATGGTTCGTCGGTAAAAGATCAGCTTTATCCTTCTGCTAAGCCCTAGCAGTCCTGACAACGACTCTCTCATATAGCTATCAGCCTCTGGATGTTCTAGGACTGCCAGTGGGAATCTTACTGTCTGCCAGGCAAAACTTGCATAAAACTTTCTCTGCATGTGCGAGTTGAGCTTGCAATGTCCCTTGAGCAAGCCCACTATAGTCTTCGCAGACTATCCTTACTAGTTCTATCGTAAACTTGCCTTGGGGTTTCTCCCATCATTCTTTCTTTGTCTACTATTTTTGCTATTTCTCAAGGAGGATCTTCCACAAGCAACTTTTTTGCCAAACTTAGCCTCTCTCGGATCACGCCTTTTGCCAGAATGAAAAAGAATGGTTTGTCGGTAAAAAATCAGCTTCATCCTTCTGCTAAGCCCTAGCAGTCCTGACAACGACTCTCTCATATAGCTTTCTGGATGTTCTAGGACTTCCAGTGAGAATCTCACTGTCGTCAATGCATATAATGCGGGAAGAGGATTCCTTCTCTGCCTAGTAAAACTTTCTCTGCATGTGCGAATTGAGCTTGCCATGTCCCTTGAGCAAGCCCACTATAGTCGCCACACACCATCCTTATTAGTTCTTTCGTAAGTTTGGGGAGGGAACTTTTGGCTTGACACTTCCTCGAGGTTCTTCCCACCAGTTTTTCTTTGACTACTGTTTTTGCTTTGCCACGAAAGGATGCTTGGTGTTGAGAAATTTACGAATCTTGAGGATCTTGACAGTTCAGAATCAGGGTGAAAAAAGCTGAAAGTAGGCTATACTGAGTCTTCTTAAGTTTTCCTTGTTTAGTCGGGTACTTCTGCGACTATCATCGAAGTCTTTCCTTATAATGCAACTGCAGTTCAGAAGTGGGGTCATATTGACAGTGCATCCACGATTCTACAGTTTTGTTGATGATTTTAATATTGGATCGATATGTTGTGAATTTGCGGTGAAAATAAAACTGATTTTACTAACTGACATGACGCATATTTTGAGAGGCAACTAATAAAACTGCAAATGAAGGTTTTTGAATTCTAGTTGCATGAGCAATAACAGTTGTTGAGAATAAAATGTTTGAAGAGTGTTTTCCAACATATTCATCATCACAATCTCTCCTCATATTTTTATATATGTTTTAGGTGTGCATACTGACTCAGTGACAGATTTTGTGATCGATGCGAGAGCATTAACTAAATCGAATGAAAATGGTAAGGTTATGTGTACGATAACGAATCCTTCTGGACAACACACGGAAAATCTATTGACGGTTTTACCCGATGGTACATACAAAGTCAGCTATATACCTTTCGAAGAAGGCCGTCATACAATCGACATAATGTACGATAACGTTCCAATACCTGGATCACCGTTCGTGGTGAATGTCCGGAGAGGATGCGACGCCAAGAAAGTTATTGCTTATGGACCAGGCCTCGATCGTGGTATAGTTGGAAAGACAAATACTTTCACTGTTGAGAGTAAGGGTAAGTGTCACCACTGAGTCCGAGAGGTATGGTTTTTTCTTCAACTTATATTGTAGGAGCCGGAAAAGGCGGTCTTTCGCTTGCGATCGAAGGACCTTCCGAAGCCAAGATGACGTGTGAAGATAACAGAGACGGTTCCTGCTTCGTAAACTATGTCCCAACTGCACCTGGAGAATACGACATCTCCATCAAGTTCGCGGATCAACAAATTCCGGGATCTCCTTTCAAAGTGAGATCTAAGAGTATATTTGATTGACGAATTGTACTCATTTTATCTTCATCCAGGTCTTGGTGGAATCGGAAGTAGATGGAAAATTAGTCCGAGCTTTTGGTCCAGGCGTAGAAAAGTCATCATGTAGGGAATCTACAGATACAAAGTTCACAATAGACGCTTCTCAAGCCGGATCAGCTCCCGTCGCTGTGAACATAACATCCGACCAAAAACCCCTGTCCAAAAAGCCGTTCGTAAGGGACAACAAAGATGGCACATTCGACGTTTCTTATGTCCCCCCTCAGGAGGGATCGAAACTGAAAGTTCAAGTGACCTACAACGGTCAAGACATTCCAGGGAGTCCCTTCGATGTAGAAGTCAGACCTCGAACTGAACCCGACAGAGTCAAGTTAGAAGGTCCAAGTGTCAACCAAAAATCCGTGCCTGCCTCTCTGCCCACGACTGTGAAGATCGATACTACGGAAGCCGGTTCTGGAGACTTGAAATTTACAGTTACTGTAAGTGGTAAAAACCTTGAAGGTTGTTTCAAAGTTTGATTAACCTCTTTGATCTAGGGACCTGATGGATATCCAAGACCAGTAGATTTGAAAGACCACAACGATGGTACCTTCACAGCCTCGTATATTCCAGACGAGTGTGGAAGATACAGAATCGATGCTAAATATGGAGGTATCGACGTGCCCAACACCCCTGTGTTTGTTCAAGCTTATCCAGTAGGGGATGTAAGACGATTCTATAACTTTTTTTATTTCCAATTATTAATCCCTGAATTTTCAGGCGGAGAAATGTAAAATAACGGAAGGTATGGAGAGGACCCTCGTCACTGGCGAATCTTACTGTCTAAACGTTGACACTGAAAATGCCGGACAGGGTGCTGTTACATGTAGAATCCGATCTACAAGTGGAAGGTACTACCACCTTTAAATTTTCCCTTTGGATTCATTCTAATTCGATTTTTTTTTCAGTGATCTCGACATAAACGTTGTTGATAATGGTGATGGCACTGTCAGTATTTTCTATACCGTGAAAGATTCGGGCGAATACACAATCAACATCAAATTTGGTGGACAGCCTGTACCGGGAGGATTTTATACATTTACAGTGAGTTTTTTTCTTGAACTTTCGTATTTTTCATATACCTACTCAGTGACATTGGAAGAAATTATTATCAAATACGTGAGCACGATAACTCTCGAACAGAACAACCTAGAGACTCGAAAATTTCAGTGTGGGTTCAGTTCCCAAATGCCGCAGTTAAGTTCGTTAATGGCCAGAATTCCACTATGGGTTCCCTAAATACGGCCGTTCGAAATCTTCTTCTCCTGATCACTTCGAAACTAGAGATTCGATCGAGATGAAATTTTGCACTCAAATGGAAAATGACGTGTTCAAGTCCAGATCGCATGAACAGAACCATAGAAACCATAGTAAATTATAACTTTCGAACAGAAAGGCCTAGGGACTTGAAATTTTCAGGATAGGTGTGGATCTTGAATGTCGTTGTCAAGTTTCTCAATGAGCAGAATTAGACTAGGGGTTCCGTAAATATGGTCGTTTGAAATTTAGTTTTCTTGGTAATTTATGAACTATGGATTCGATCGTTACGAAATTTTGTATTTTAATGGAGCATGATATATTGAAGCTACATTTTGTCCAGATCGCATGACCAGAACCACAAACAATAGAAAATTATAACTTCCGAACGGAAAGGCCTAGGGACTTGAAATTTTCAGGGTAGGTTCGGATCGCGAATGTCGCGGTCACGTTTATCAATGAGCAAAATCCGACTAGGGGTTTAGTAAATATGGCAGTCCAAAATATTATTTTCTTGATAATTTCGAAACTACTGATTGGATTGAAATGAAATTTTGCAAATAGGTGAAGAATAATGTATTCAAACTACAGAAGCGATCGTGAAGAAATTTTGTATTTCAATGAAGAGTTCAAACTACATTTTGTCTGATCGCATTACCAAGACCATAGATTCCATAGAAAATTGTAGCGAATGATCGAAAGAAAAATGGTCACCTAAAGCACTGCCGTGAAGTCTGGAGTTTCACCTGAGCCTTGGTTTCAAAAACTGGAAAATGCGAATCTACCTACAAGGTGGATGAACAGCGCTCAAAAGCTCCTGACTTCACGGCAGTGCTTTTCAACAAGTTTTATTTTTCCAAACCAAGATCGAGTTCGTCCGAATTATCTTATTCTGTCGCAACAAGAAGGCCAGGCTTAAAACGACACCAAATAAAAATGAAAATAAATCAAACATCGCGGATTACATTTGAAAAAATATATATACCAAATGACTGTTTATAAATTCCGCGGAACCGATCAAGTCACAACCGCGCGCGGGTATTTCAGGATCTGTTATATTTCGCACATTTTTCAAAATCAAAACAAATCTTCGGCTCTGCGATTTTCCGATATTCCATTTGCAACAAAATTGAGCTGCGTACTCGGTCGGATCAGCATTTCGGAAACAAAGAGGGAAATTCATAGTTCACGTCTATTTAAAATCTCAGCGAGATAAAATTAGTGGGATATAAGTTTGAAATAAAATTATCATTATTACGACTACAATCGAAGGAAGCCGAAGTTGAGTTTGCTTTCTTAATAACAACACCCACAAAATTTTAAAATTTAGCTTAATTGTCTTCAGTGTCCTGAAAACATCAGCCTCAACTTCAGGTAAGGGAGTTTTTCCACTTTTCCTTGAGTGTTTTTTTTCGTTTGTACATTCAGTTTCAGGTTTATCGAGTTTTGTGATGGAGTAAATTCGATTTTCCCTTTTTTTCAACAAAATTCAGGAAAATCTATTTAAAGATGCAAACCTCAATTATTATCTCTAGAATTGTTATCGAAAAATAGTTTTTTTTTCCTAAAGAGAACATTAATAATATGGTCGGTTAAATTTGTATCAGTCGATGCACGGCAGTTTAATAAATTTCGCTTTCGCTCAATTTCAAAATGGTATGTACCTCTACTTGTGCGTATTTCGAACGTTTCACTGAAATAATATCCTCGAATAATGAAAAAGAATAATTCGAACAGGTGAAAATCCTCTTCGCTTGCGCGATATCGGCCTGTTTGGAATTCGAGTGACGTCATTAAGGCATCAGGAACAAGTTTTCATTTTCTAAATGGAATATCCGAATTTGCGTTTTTTTTTTCAAACTACTGGGATTGATTTCCCTCAAGCGCGCACTCCAATCATCCATAGCTTCAATCCATATAATTATTTTCGATTATGTTTGTAACTCGATTTCAAAGAAAGTTTTTCATTGAATTGAGTTATCAAGTTTGTTTGAGTATTTTTTTCGATTTCTAAAACTTAATCAAATTATCGGATTTTATGATATTCAATTGTTTGAATTATTGTTTGAACCTAATGAATCATTTGTTGATGTAGGTATGTCAATTTCAATAATTTCGTGTCGATATAAAATTACACCTGTTTTTTTGGTTTGAATGAGGAAAATTTTTAAATTACTAATGAACATTGCTTCAGAATTCAATCATCCGTTACATAAAAAAAATCAGTCCTAGAATAAAATTGGGTTCAATTCGACATACATATTAGCACTGTTGCAATGGGATATGTGTTAGAGTGTTATTTAATATTTTGTCCCCACTGGCAATCTTTCCTAGCTGCTATCTCAAAATAACCTAACTCCTTAACATTCACAGAATTAATGATTGAACCCAGGAAATTTCTAATTTATATTCTAATTCTGAACTCCAAGACTCCAGGCCGGGCGGCGAATCGAATATTTACGATGCGGGGCGATTCGAAGCATACTGAAGAATGCTCCGGCCTGAAATTTGACATGTTCACGTGAAAATTCAGAAACGAAAACAAAAACCTAAAAAATACGAAATTTACAAACTCAATTATTTTGTGACATTTTTCGATTTTTTTTTTATAAAAAGTGAGAAGCAGAATCTTCGGCGAAAATTGATCGAATTACCGTAACATCTAAAATAATTTATTACAAATGGAAAATACGCAAGAATATATGAGTCGAGAGAAAATTAACTTTCGTCAGTTACAATGCATAATTCTTGAATGAATGAACCATTTATATTGAAATGAATATTGATTAACAACTATTTTCCGATTCATGCTCTATTGCCAAAACATAACGTATATCTTACTATGATTTGAGAGTGATCGTTGTTACATATTCATTTCGTATGTTGAATAATCGAGGTATGTGTGAACGGTGGATTATGTTGCAATATTTCATTTATTTTAACGGTCCGTCAATTCATTAACTCGGACTAATTATCTCAAACAACGTTACAAACACGTCCATTTGTAATAGATGTCTTTTCCTGTAGAAGAAAGGATTAATTGTATTACTGTGAAAGAATAGATGAAATAGAGAATCAGAAGAAACTATCTTTTATCGAATGTCACTTTCTGTAATTTATCGAAATATTTTTTATCACACTTGCATGCATCATAATCTGTCCTATGAATTAAAAAGCGTGCGAAATCTCGAGATTATAACACGCCGTGGGTTGAAGGTTACTAAGTTAACAAAAAAAAGTGGAACACAACATCAAAAATATCAAACAATTTTTTCATGAAAATGTCGAATGAACAATTCTTATTGCACCTATGAGTCTGAACATTCTGAAATTCAATCATTTACAAACGCTTGAATAAAAATCCGTCCGTCGTCCGAAGCTTTCCCAAGACAAAACCGCATGGAATTTGATAAAAATTCCCCCAGCTCGAGAATCAATCGGAATTGTGGAACCGAAAAAACAACGAATTCTCCTTACTCCTTACAACGCATACCCCTACTTAGGTACTTTTCACAACTGGTTTATTTCGTAAAATAATTAGTTGTATATTTTTTGACATGCGCCATATCCGGAAATTAAAGTCGTTTGTTTCACATTCTTGATGAAATGGCCTATCATGTTTCACATGGAATATATTGCAAGTTAGAGCAAGCAAAATCAAGGGCTTTCCTTCGATACACGAGAATCTTGAATGAACCGTTGATTTAAGAAAAGATATCGTGCTTCAAAAGCTCACTCATACACTTGTACCATAATATACAATGGGTGTCGGTCTAAACATTTGAAAAAACAATAATTTGCGAGTGTTTAAATAAAAATCCGACCGTCGTCCGAAGCTTTTCCAAGACAAAACCGGATGGATTTTGATACAAAATTCGGTTACTATCCGGCATCGATCCTCCTAGCTCGTGAATCAATCGGAATCGCAGAACCAAAAAAACAACGAATTCTCCTTACGTGGGAACTTTTCACCACTGGTTTATTTCGAAAGATTGCCTATCTGTATATTTTTGGCATGTGCCATATCTAGAAATAAAAGTCATTTGTTACATATTCTTGATGAAGTAGCCTATCATGTTTCACTTGGAACATATTGCCAGTTAGAGCAAGCAAAATCAAGGGCTTTCCTTCGATACACGAGAATCGTGAATGAACCGTTAAATGAAGGAAAGATATCGTGCTTCAAAGGCTCACTCATACACTTGTACCATAATATACTATGGGTGTTGGTCTGAACATTCTGGAATACAATCATTTACAAACGCTTAAATAAAAATCCGTCCGTCGTCCGAAGCTTTCCCAAGACAAAACCGCATGGAATTTGATACAAAATTTGGTTACTATCCGGCATCGATCCTTCCAGCTCGTGAATCAATCGGAATCGCAGAACCAAAAAAACAACGAATTACCCTTACTTGGGTACTTTCCACAGCTGGTTTATTTCGAAAAATAATTAGTTGTATATTTTTTGACATGCGCCATATCCGGAAATAAAAGTCATTTGTTTCACATTCTTGATGAAGTGGCCTATCATGTTTCACTTGGAACATACATATTGCTAGTTAGAGCAAGCAAAATCAAGGGCTTTCCTTCGATACCGTTAATTGAAGAAAAGATATCGTGCTTCAAAGGCTCACTTATACACTTGTACCATAATATAACTATGGATATCGTACTAAACATTCTGAAATTCAATCATTTACAAACGCTTGAATAAAAATCCGTCCGTCGTCCGAAGCTTTCCCAAGACAAAACCGCATGGAATTTGATAAAAATTCGGTTACTATTCGGCATCGATCCTCCCAGCTCGAGAATCAATCGGAATTGTGGAACCGAGAAAACAACGAATTCTCCTTACTTGGGAACTTTTCACAGCTGGTTTATTTCGAAAAATAATTAGTTGTATATTTTTTGACATGCGCCATATCCGGAAATAAAAGTCATTTGTTTCACATTCTTGATGAAGTGGCCTATCATGTTTCACTTGGAACATACATATTGCTAGTTAGAGCAAGCAAAATCAAGGGCTTTCATTCGATACCGTTAATTGAAGAAAAGATATCGTGCTTCAAAGGCTCACTTATACACTTGTACCATAATATAACTATGGATGTCGTTCTAAACATTCTGAAACACAATAATTTGCGAACGTTTAAATAAAAATCCGTGCGTCTTCCGAAGCTTTTTCAAGAGAAAACCTCATGGAATTCGATACAAAATTCGGTTACTATCCGGCATCGATCCTACCAGCTCGTTGATCAATCAAAATCGCAGAACCGAAAAAAACACGAATTCCCCTTACTTGGGTACTTTTAACGACTTGTTTATTTCGAAAAATAATTAGCTGTATAGTTTTTGGCTTGTGCCATATCCAGAAATAAAAGTCATTTGTTTAACATTCTTGATGAAGTGGCCTATCATGTTTCACTCGGAACATATTGCCTAGTTAGAGCAAGCAAAATCAAGAGCTCTCCTTGGATTCGTTAATGAACCGTTAATTAGAGAGAAGATATCGTGCTTCAAAGGCACACACATACACTTACTTGTGCCATAATATACTATGGGAATTGATCTGAACATGTTGAAATACAATAATTTGCGACCGTTTGAATAAAAATCCGTCTGTCGTCCGAAGCTTTCCCAAGACAAAACCGCATGGAATTTGGAACAAAACTCGGTTACTATCCGGCATCGATCCTCCCAGCTCGTGAATCAATCGGAAATTTCAGAACCAATAAAAAAAACGCATACCCCTACTTAGGTACTTTTCACAACTGGTTTATTTCGTAAAATAATTAGCTGTATATTTTTTGGCATGTGCCATATCCAGAAATAAGAGTCATTTGTTTCACATTCTTGATGAAGTAGCCTATCATGTTTCACTTGGAACATATTGCCAGTTAGAGCAAGCATAATCAAGGGCTTTCCTTCGATACCGTTAATTGAAGAAAAGATATCGTGCTTCAAAGGCACACTCATACACTTACTTGTGCCATAATATACTATGGGTATTGGTCTGAACATGTTGAAATACAATAATTTGCGACCGTTTGAATAAGAATCCGTCTGTCGTCCGAAGCTTTCCCAAGACAAAACCGCATGGAATTTGGAACAAAATTTGGTTACTATCCGGCATCGATCCTCCCAGCTCATGAATCAATCGGAAATTTCAGAACCAAAAAAACAACGCATACCCCTACTTAGGTACTTTTCACAACTGGTTTATTTCGTAAAATAATTAGCTGTATATTTTTTGGCATGTGCCATATCCAGAAATAAGAGTCATTTGTTTCACATTCTTGATGAAGTGGCCTATCATGTTTCACTTGGAACATACATATTGCTAGTTAGAGCAAGCAAAATCAAGGGCTTTCATTCGATACCGTTAATTGAAGAAAAGATATCGTGCTTCAAAGGCTCACTTATACACTTGTACCATAATATAACTATGGATGTCGTTCTAAACATTCTCAAATACGATAATTAGCGAACGTTTAAATAAAAATCCGTGCGTCTTCCGAAGCTTTTTCAAGAGAAAACCGCATGGAATTCGATACAAAATTCGGTTACTATCCGGCATCGATCCTACCAGCTCGTTGATCAATCAAAATCGCAGAACCGAAAAAAACACGAATTCCCCTTACTTGGGTACTTTTAACGACTTGTTTATTTCGAAAAATAATTAGCTGTATAGTTTTTGGCTTGTGCCATATCCAGAAATAAAAGTCATTTGTTCAACATTCTTGATGAAGTGGCCTATCATGTTTCACTTGGAACATATTGCCTACTTAGAGCAAGCAAAATCAAGGGCTCTCCTTGGATTCGTTAATGAACCGTTAATTAGAGAAAAAAAATCGTGCTTCAAAGGCACACTCATACACTTACTTGTGCCATAATATACCATGGGTATTGGTCTGAACATGTTGAAATACAATAATTTGCGACCGTTTGAATAAAAATCCGTCTGTCGTCCGAAGCTTTCCCAAGACAAAACCGCATGGAATTTGGAACAAAATTCGGTTACTATCCGGCATCGATCCTCCCAGCTCGTAAATCAATCGGAAATTTCAGAACCAAAAAAAACAACGCATACCCCTACTTAGGTACTTTTCACAACTGGTTTATTTCGTAAAATAATTAGCTGTATATTTTTTGGCATGTGCCATATCCAGAAATAAGAGTCATTTGTTTCACATTCTTGATGAAGTGGCCTATCATGTTTCACATGGAACATATTGCCAGTAAGAGCAAGCAAAATCAAGGGCTTTCCTTCGATACACGAGAATCGTGAATGAACCGTTAATTAAAGAAGAAATATAGATTTCTTTGAAAATATTTTTTCATTATAGAAGCCTAAAAATTCCGTTAAAACTTTCGCTATCAAATTATTGCTGATTTGTCGACATATCCTTATCACACTAGGACATGTGATCAACTATCCGAGTGTTTAAATAGTTCACACCTGTTATACATATATAAAATGTATCTAACTGTGTTCTATTTTCGATCAGCATTAAATGCTATCATATCTTTGTATTGGCCACAAGCCAGCATCAGTCTTGTTCGACAAATACGCCGAAAAAAGGGAAAATAATAATTGATTCCATTAATGAAAATGAACTTTTTCATGTGTAATTTTTCAATTGGCGTTCGTTCTTCGTGTTTTTCACCATTTTTTTATTGTACAAATACATACATCATTCAGATCATGGCGGTGTTAAATAGTTCCCATGGAGTCAGGCCAATGAATAAGCCGTTCATCACGTTGGAATGACTCACTAAGCCGATGTACTTATAGCTATCCAAAATATTCCGGATCAAAAATTATGGTTTTATCACAAGGTTTTCCTGAAATTGGGGTGTTCAGAAATTACAAGATCTAATTTCAAATATTTCACGATTCGTTTCTGAGAAAAATTTCTACCCCCCCCCCCTGAATTCTCACAGTAAACGGTATAAAAATAATAATAATTTCCTGATGTAAGAACAATTTGAAGAGACACCGTTTTTCAGGTTGACGAGGTGAATGAATTCGAGAAGACCAATCAGTACCAGATAACAAAATCTTTATTCCGGACCGTCAACCTAGACAATATACCAGTACCTTGCACCGGGGGACCAGTAACAGGTACAGTAATTTTTTGATTTTTTTTTCACTTGTTGATTAATTCATTCATGCATTCTCGAAATTTCTTATCGGGGTAATTGGTGGTCGGTAATTGGGATCCTTTCGATTTCAAATTAGTTGCATCACCTCTGCTGTGATGATTTATGCGCACAGGCTCTTTCTTTCGCTTCAGTATTTTTAAACTGAATGACCATGATTTCTATAAATTCGTGCGTGAAGTGACAGGCAATTTGTAACTTTTCGCAAATTAAAGTCACTAAAACGAATATTAGCACCCGTATTGCTCTTATCAAAGGGCGTATTCGAGATTCACGATTCCTATATCAAAATTAATAATTATCAATTTGGTATTCCAGCGAAACCTTCGGCGGTATACTGAAAACGTGAAGAGCATCAGATTGATATATCCATTCCCTCTTCACCAGATTTCTCTCAATCCCCATTGATAAAAATCCAAAGGTGTCCGAAAGAAAATAGCGATATCAATTTCTCAGCAACTATCAGTGGAGTGTCAACAATTAACTCCAGTGTCAAAAGCTTTCCGAACAGCAATGTTGATTGACATACGTGCACATATTCTTGCTGCCAACTCTTTGATTGACAGCGTCACTGTTGTCAATACGTATACACGGCATTTCTGTCATCGGCGGATCGTAAATATTTATGGATACAATCAGACATTCAACAGGTGTTCGAATGAAACTGTTAGAAAATTGGATAAACAGGAAAGAGTTGAGTCACCAACACCCTCGCCCACCCCGTTTTAGTGTATTCTATTAAGTACAACAATATATTTGGTGAAATTAGAAGGAAATTTTCCGCGAAAACTAACCTAACCAACACCTTTTCTCACCCCGTTTCAGTGTTTTCTATATAAAACAAAGAATATATTAGGTGAAATCAAAAGGGAATTTTTCGCGAAAACAACTTTTTTTCATTCTTTTCTGTGAGAAAAAGCCGATTTCCTGCACCCTGTTCACTAGTGTTAGGCGTAAAAAATTCATCGAGTTTGTAGACGTCAAAACGACCAATTGCTCTACAAAGGCGTATGTCGAACCAAATGAAAGAAAGGCTGCATTTTTTTTTTCATGAAAAAATACCTCATCCGACAAATGTTTTACAAAATTTCATATAATGATTAGCTTCTAGAATTTCCACCACTCCAAAATCAAGTGATTTTTTTTCAACAAATCACAAATATCTAACTGTACAATCTAAATATTTCAAGGGCTGAAAACTCCTAATATTTTGGGAGTAACGAAATCTCAAATCCGTAATTGTTTGGGATTCGTTTTTTGGTAATGAGTCGAGATGTTCCGTTGGATATTTTCATTCGTGCGTGAAGAGCGTGTATATTTGAAAAACCGAGCCGTTGATGATTCCCTGGTTCCTCCTATCCGATTACGAAATAATTCCCAGGATTCTGAGCATTCGCAGTCAATTTTGTATCATTTCGAATTTCTTCACACGTAACCTACTTTTTACATCGCATATTTCTGTATTTTTAGACGTCAAATATTTCCTACCTTATTTACTTCCCAGCTGTCCACATATTCGGTTATTAATTTTATATCTAGACAGTGAAAAATCCCGCCCCAAATTTCGGCTCGTCTCAGTTGATTCCTAAATTTCGAACAGCCCGGGTCAATCAAACTCTCATGGATAGCACATACTAATTTTTTTTTGGTATGTGATTGCTTTCGAAGAATCTAATACCCGCAGACGCTTATCTATCCTTACTTTTCTTCCATTTCAAGTGCGGTGCTGCGCTTCGTGTGATCATCTACTGGGGTGCGAATAAATTGGATGGCGTTCGATATTTGAGCAAGGACACGTGATGAATTAAAAAATTGTGCGTGAAGTTTCAACTTTTTCGAATATTTTTTTTGAAATGTAAGTTTCGGAATACTAAAACGAAATTATTCAACTCATTCCTGATTGAAATCGAGGAAAGTTGATGTTGATAAATTACCAAAAAGATTCAGGTAGTTAATTAGGAATTTCATCCCCACCTATCACGTGTCCGCGGATTCGAATTACATTGGTTGACAGACGACTTACACCTCAGGTTATCTCTATAAGAGATACAAATATTAATGCACATATTAACCTAGTCAAGTTCTATTGAGCTCAACGAAGCACCACCGAGTCAGATATTCAACAATAATCCAATATTTCGCACCTTGGTTAATATTATAATCCGCGTAGAATATGTTTTCTTGGTTGAACATACCACAACCCCCAGAGGCGACTTGGTTGGATTTGTCAACGCTATACATTGGAAAAACAAAAAAATACATTCAATATTCCGATTGTGACGGTCCCGAATCGCCGGTTAACTTGCGAGGCGTTCCTTCTGTACCCGTGGGTGGAAAAGGTTTTGGTGTCGACTTCAGTCCCTTAACCGTCGTATCTTGTTACTATATTCAAACAACCAAAGGTAAGAATACCCATATGCTGCCTTTTAGTGCGAAATGAAAGGCTGCATTAGGGAGATTCACACCTTCTAACCTCTCTGGTTGATACCCTCGTACTAACATCTTTTATTTTCCTTGAAGCCGACATAAAGATGCCTAGTGGAAACATCGACAAACCCATCATCGAAGACAACCATGACGGAACGGTGACAATCAAATATGAGCCAAGGGAAGAGGGTCTTCACGAGCTCGCGGTGAAATTCAATGGCGAGCACGTTCAGGGATCCCCATACAAAATTCACGTGGATTCGGTGAGCTCAGGCTACGTAACAGCCTACGGTCCGGGTTTGACCCATGGAGTTACCGGAGAACCGAGCAACTTCACAATCTCAACGAAAGGTGCTGGCGCCGGCGGACTTTCGATGGCCGTCGAGGGTCCCAGTAAGGCGGAAATCAACTGCAAGGACAACAAAGACGGTACTGTGTCTGTATCGTACCTTCCCACCGCCCCTGGTGAATACAAAGTTTCGGTCAGATTCGGTGACAAGCACATCAAGGGCTCCCCGTTTGTGGCTAAAATAACCGGCGAAGGCCGTAAGAGAAACCAGATTTCAGTTGGTTCCTGCAGCGAGGTATCTCTGCCCGGAAAAATATCCGATGCTGATATCAGGTCCCTGAACGCTTCCATCCAGGCGCCGAGTGGACTAGAAGAACCATGCTTCTTGAAGAGACTGCCCACCGGTAACATAGGAATCTCGTTTACCCCCCGAGAAATTGGCGAACACACGGTATCAGTCAAGAAGATGGGATACCACATCACAAACTCACCGTTCAAAATCAACGTTTGTGAACGAGAAGTGGGAGATGCGAAGAAAGTTATTGTTTCCGGCGCCGCTCTTCAAGAAGGCAAAACTCACATGGAGAACACCTTCACCGTCGACACAAGAAATGCCGGTAAGATAATTTGATCGGTAAGCCTTCCAGATATCCAAACAATGTTGTTTCAGGTTTTGGTGGTCTTTCCCTATCAATCGAAGGTCCAAGTAAAGCTGAGATTCAATGCAAGGACAACTCCGATGGAACCCTCAACATCTCCTACAAGCCTACGGAACCCGGTTATTACATAATAAATTTGAAATTCGCTGACCACCACGTAAATGGATCACCTTACACTGTGAAGGTAAGTACTCTTGATGTGCGCCCCAAGGCCAATCTTTTAAAATTATTTTAATATCAGGTAACCGGAGAAGGTACCAATAGGCAACGCGAAAAAATCCAACGGCAAAGGGATGCCGTTCCTGTCACGGAAGTTGGTAGTAAATGCAGATTAACATTCAAGATGCCAGGTGAGTCCTGACCATAAAATGCTCAAAATCTGGATAAAATTCCTGTAGACCAGACGAGCGAATAATTATTTTTTTTTCAAGGTATCACATCGTTCGACCTCGGTGCCACGGTTACGTCTCCGGGTGGCGTCACAGAAGCTGCTGAAATAAACGAGGTTCAAGACGGACTTTACGCCGTACATTTCGTACCCAAAGAATTAGGGGTTCATACGGTCTCTGTCAAATACAAGGACATTCATATTCCTGGTAAGGATCGAATCGATTCGCGAACGAAACAAATTGGATTATTTCGTTTTTTTCAGGATCTCCATTCCAGTTTACTGTGGGTCCATACAGGGACCACGGTGCGCATTTGGTGAAAGCAGGAGGTCAAGGTTTGGAACGAGGCGAACAGGGAGAACTCAACGAGTTCAACGTATGGACCAGGGAGGCTGGAAGTGGCCAACTCGCTATATCTGTTGAAGGTCCAAGCAAAGCTGAAATCAATTTCACCGATCGCAAAGATGGTTCTTGCGATGTTTCGTACAAAGTTTCGGAACCTGGTGAGTGACTTGTTTATATACCCCGACAGCTTTTGACGAATTCGTTCGGGTAATATTAGATTTGTTGGAAACATGTTAAATTGAAGTTTATTCTTGGACACTGAGGTCTTCTCACCTATTTACATATTTCCTATTGGAATTGGCGCCTATTTCACCAATTTATTCGAATAGTACGTATTCACTCTGATTTCAAAACAAGACAAATAATAAGGCTAAGTGGAATGAACGGTTACATGAATTTGATAGATCATTACCACACAAATCGATTTGTTTTCTTGGAATCTATTCAAGTTATCTCGCGTCGTGTCGAAATTACTATGCAATCTGATAGTTTCCGAGTCTACCACTAGTCTGAATGGCTAATAAAAAGTAATAAAATGTAATAGGAGGAAAAATGAGTCATCAAGAATGCAATCAATTTTCATTGTCCCTAAAATTTACTACGATTCACATACTTTTGATATTCCGCAAAAATATCTATTTATAAGTTTTATTTATCCTCTGGATATTTTTACTTGGAAAGTTTCCAGATTATTATCTTATAATGAGATGCAATATTGTAGGATCAGAATCAACGTGAAGGATTCAGCCCCAAAGGGAACACTACTCTGTCTCATAATAAAAACTGATTAAATAACGTTCTTTTCGATCATAATTTTGACACAGCGCCAGTATCTCAGGGACGTTCCAATTTCATGATTTTTTTCATAAAAATTTTATGAAGCAGAAACAACAGGTGCAGTCCCACTGAATAATATCGTACGCTTCCAACTTCATGTGATCACGACACATTTCATTTGATTCTTTCGAGCGACAATTATCCTCATCATAATCATAATATTTGTCTCAAAAAAATTATAAATTTTCTACGGCATCTATGGTCTTGGTAATGCGATCAAAATTTCGCACGTAGTTTGAATACATTATTTTTCATCTGTGTGCAAAATTTCATTCCAGGACAATCAGTAGTTTCGAAATCATCAGGAAAAAAATATTTTGAACGGCAATATTCACGGAACCCCTACTCTAATTTAACTCATTGATAAACGTGACCGCGCATTCGCGATCCAAACCTACCCTGATTCAAAATAAAAGTCCCTAGGCCTTTCCGTTCGAAAGTTATAATTTTCTATGGTTTCTATGGTTCTGCTCATGCGATCTGGACAAAATGTAACTTTAATATATCATTCTCTATTAAAATACAAAATTTCGTCACAATCGAATCTGTAGTTTTCAAACTATCAAGAAAACCAAATTTCGAACGACCATATTTACGGAACCCCTAGTCTAATTTTGCTCATTGATAAACGTGACCGCGACATTCGAGTTCCACACCTATCCTGAAAATTTCAAGTCTCTAGGCCTTTCCGTTCGAAAAATCATGATTTTTTATGGTTTCTATGGTTCTGGTAATGCGATCCGGAAAAATTTAGCTTGAATATATCATTCTTCATTGAAATAAAAAATTTCGTCACGATCGAATCAGTAGTTTTGGAATTATCAAGAAAACTAAATTTCAAACGATCATATTCACGGAACCTCTAGTTTTATTTTGCTCATAGATAAACGTTAACACTACATCCGAGATCCACTACTATCCTGAAAATTTCAAGTCTCTAGGCCTTTCCGTTCGAAAGTTATAATTTTTTATGGTTTCTTAGGTTCTAGTCATGCGATCTGGACAAAATGTAGCTTTAATATATTATTCTTCATTGAGTTACAAAATTTCTTTACGATCAAATCCGTAGTTTTGAAATTATCAAAAAAACTAAATTTCAAACGATCATATTCACGGAACCCCTAGTTTTATTTTGCTCATAGATCAAAGTTAACACGACATCCGAGATCCACTCCTATCCTGAAAATTTCAAGTCTCTAGGCCTTTTCGTTCGAAAGTTATGATTTTCTATGATTTCTATGGTTCTGGTCATAAATGTAGCTCGAATATAACATTCTCCATTAGTATACAAACTTTCGTCACGATCGAATCCGTAGTATTGAAACTATCAAGAAAACTGAATTTCAAACGATATCGATATCATATTTACCCCTATCCCGAATATTTCCCTAGGACTTTCCGTTCAGAAGTTATAATTTTCTATAGTTCTGGTCATGCGATCCGAACAAAATTTTGCATTTAGCTTGAACACGTCATTCTCCATTTGAGTCCAAAACTTCATCTCGATCGAATCTGTAGTTTCGAAGTAATGAGGAGTAAAACAAAATTTCGAACGCCCATATTTACGGAACCCCTCGTGGAATTCTGCCCATTAACGAACCGCGGCATTTGAGAACTGAACCCACACTGAAAATGAGTCGCTAGGTTGTTTTGTTCAAGAGTTATCGTGCTTACGGACGGACGGACAGACTTCCGATTTTCCGACGAATTCGTCATTAGTGAGTCGAACCTCAAAATTCGAAAAAATAGGGGGTAACAAAAAATTATATCAAACATATTACAACTTTTTCTAGAATGTACTTGAAAAATTACGAAAAGCAGTCAGGAGCTTTTGAGCGCTCGTACATGCACCTTGTAAGTAGATTCGCGTTTTCCGGTTTCAGAAACAAATTGAAATTTTTTTGACAGCTGTCAAAAAAATTCTCAAAATAGGGCCAGACTTCAGTGCTTTAGCTGAACAATTTATTTTGGATAATTCGCTAGAATTCTCTATGGTATCTATGGTCTTGGTGATGCCATCTGGACATAATTTGGCACGTAGTTTGAATACATTAATTATTCTTCAGCTATGTGCAGAATTTCATTCGAATCCAATCAGTAGTATCGAAATGATCAGGAAAAAAATATTTTGAACGGCCATATTTACGGAACGCCTAGTCTTATTTTGCTCATTGATGAACGTGACTGCGACATTCGCGATCCAAACCTACCCTGAAAATTTCCCTAGGCCTTTCCGTTCGAAAGTTATAATTTTTTTATGATTTCTATGGTTCTGGTCATGCGATCTGAACAAAATGTAGCTTGAATATATCATTCTCCATTGAAATACAAAATTTTGTCTCGATCGAATCTGTAGTTTTGAAATTATCAAGAAAACTAAATTTTAAACAACCATATTTACGGAACCCCTAGTATAATTTCGCTCATGGATAAACGTCATCACGACATTCGAGATCCACACCTATCCTGAAAATTTCAAGTCCCTAGGCGTTTCCGTTCAAAAGTTACCATTTTCTATGGTTTCTATGGTTCTGGTAATGCGATCTGGACAAAATTGCACATGTAGCTTGAACACCTCATTCTCCATTTGAGTGCAAAATTTCATCTCGATCGAATTTGTAGTTTCGAAGTAATCAGGAGAACTAAATTTCGAACGGCTATATTTACGGAACCCCTGGTGGAATTCTGCCCATTAACGAACTTAACCGAGGCATTTGGGATCTGAGCCTACACCGAAAATTTCAAGTCTCTAGATTATTCCGTTCGAGAGTTATCGTGCTTACGGACGGACAGACCCGAATTTTCCGACGGATTCGTCATCAGTAAGTCGAACCTTCTCGATTGAGACCATTTTCGGCTCACAATTCGAAAAATACAGACATCGTGACGAAATTATATAGCTCTCGTGTAGGTAGTACGAGCGCTCAAAAATTGGGGGTAACAAAAAATTATATCAAAAATATTACAACTTTTTCTAGAATGTACTTAAAATCCTAATTCTGTACAATTTAAAGAACATATGTAGAATATATACAGGGTGTCCAAGAAAGCACTGTCCAGAGCTAACGGAATCGCCATTTACTTCGCTCCATTTTCGTTGTTTTTAAGTTTTGTATTTTCCTATTTTCTAATGCTCATCTAGTTTTATTTTCCAACAATTCAGTTTTTCAACCGAAATTCTCACGATTTCAGGCGAATACCGCATCGGTCTGAAATTCAACGACCAGCACGTTCCCGATTCACCCTTCAAAGTGTACATCTCCCCGGCGGTGGGCGATGCCCATTTACTGGAGGTCATCCAATTTCCCGAAGGCCATATTCAAGCCGATAAGCCGTCACAATTTTTGGTACGAAGAAACGGAGCGGCGAAAGGGGATTTGGATGCAAAGGTGAGTTTCAATTACGTCTTATTGAATGAAATGATAGAAAGGTGGACTTTACGGCCAATCAGACTTGCTGACGAAGATATTAGATTTTGCTATAGAAGCTTTTCTAGACGTGTACGACGTAGAAGAAAAAGATATATATTTTTTATAGTCGATATCACTAAATTCTAGGATTATATTCACTCGGATATATCGGAAATTCCTGGCATAATTTCATGGTGAATAAATATGTTCGTACGCCAAATGTTGTCCTACAAATACTCGAATAACATAAATCATCCGCTTGGTAGACGCTGTCCGAGTCGGGCGTCCAATAAGACACGATTTCCTGCATGTATTTCGATAGCTGTCCACTTTTTTTCGTATATCTAATATATTGATAATAATAAATTTCTCAAATCGAGAAATTTCACACGTTGAGAGACGCGCGAAAATAGACATATCTACTTTATTCAAGAGTTGTAATATTATGACGAACCGGCTGAATAACATATAAATCTTTGATTAGATAATTGGACCTTCCGGACAAGAAGATGACTGCTTCGTGCAAATGATCGACCTGGAGGAATATTCTGTCCGTTTTATGCCCCGTGAAAATGGCATCCACAAAATCCATGTCAAATTCAATGGTGTACATATCCCGGGCAGTCCCTTCAGTGTTAAAGTTGGAAAAGACACAGCTGATCCGGCTGCAGTTCATGCAACAGGAAATGGTTTACAGGATGTGAAAACAGGTATGAGGAATTACTTTCAATAAATATGTAGGTACACTACTTCATTCTCGACAGAGGGGCGACATCAAAGGAGAATAATTTCAGTTGAAATTTATAAATATCAATTTTAGTATAGATATATGGGTTGTCCGACATTAATTTTATTTTCGAGCACTGTGGTATTGAAATTGGCAACTCACCAGAATACACCATTGATACATCCAGTTGAACCATCTCGGAAACTATAGATTCACACGTCCAATGTAGGAAGTGAATATTTTGAAATTGTTCACTTGGCGGGCAATTTGAGATTTATTTTGTTTGCTCCTGAAAAAAATTATCAATAGTTTGTAAGAATACATCAGTTTATGTCTATAGGTTTAGTCAAAAATATTTTCATTTTAGAACTTCTATAATTAACCGAAAAATATTTTGATGTTCTTTTCCCTAATTTTCCTCCCTATTCCTCAAATTAATTTTCGCTATTCCAAGATGTACCTATCCTTGCCAAACCGATATAAGGTTTACTAAAGAATGAAAAACACTCAGTTATAAATAGTTTATTTCAATAATATTCAGCACACATTAGAGTTAACGATCAAAATTTGAAAAAAAAATAATAATCAGTTGGGTCTCCACTGAATCGTCTGGGCATACTCCTAAGGTGTAGTCTCATCTCATGCTACCATGCTAGAGCCAAACTCCTCTTCATTATATTGTTTCTAAAATAACCTTACACCGAATTTCCTTCTTTTCATGCAGGAGTAAAAACTGATTTCATCATCGACACATGCAATGCCGGAGTTGGTACTTTAGCCGTAAACATTGATGGTCCTAGCAAAGTATCAATGGATTGTACCGAAGTCGAAGAAGGATATAAAGTTCGTTACACTCCTTTGGTACCTGGTGATTACTACATCAGCATCAAATATAATAACCATCATATTGTAGGATCACCATTCAAGGTCCTCAGCAAAGGTAATTTAATTTGAAGAAAACGATCGAACAAGAAAATATTCCATATTCCTTTTCCAGGTGAATACATAAAGCATAGGGACCTTGCAGACATTGGAGGTGTAGAATCATCGTCGGTACTAGTAGAGACAACATTAAAAACTGGAAAGGCAGGTGCTACGAAGGGACCTATTCTACCCAAATTCAAAAGTGACGCTTCAAAGGTTGTGTCGAAAGGAATGGGCTTGAAGAAGGCTTATCTTGGCAAACAAAACCAATTTACAGTATCCGCTCAAGATGCAGGTAAGTGAACAAACCACACCTCTATTAATTGAGCAACATTATAATTCATCTATAGAATGGTCTTCTATAAAAACTAAATCGACAGCTCAATCGATTCAAATTAATTTTTTTCTGTTTACATTCAGCTGATCTATTTTCTTCCAGGCACGAACATTTTATTTGTAGGTCTTCACGGACCAAAAGGTCCCTGTGAGGAAGTTTTCATCAAACATCAAGGTCGCAATCAGTATAACGTGAATTACCTTGCGAGAGAAAGAGGAGATTATCTCATCATTGTCAAGTGGGGTGATGACCACATTCCCGGTTCTCCTTTCAAAGTAGATGTATAAACTCTGTTCAAAAATTAGGCTTTCAAATCCTATTTTAATTTTTTTTTTATTTTCCTGTACATACCAAAGATATGAATATTTCTAACTCTATATTCCTCGCTTCATATATATATTTATCTCATATTTTTAAATGTAAATATTTTTTGTTAGTGTAAGATTTTAATTGCTCATACCTTACATATTATGCTGGACAACGAATCTCTTCAGCATTCGCTTCGTAAATATATCCTTTCCTTATACTGCTTATGCAAGAGTTAGAAATGTTTATTTTGGTTCTTTAAATTAATTTTCGATACCCATTTCTAATAATACAGCAAAAGCAATAAGGAAAATGGGGATTGCCCAATTGACGAACGTAGCCTTCCATTGATTTGTCAGTTCCATTTACACAAAGTATTAACCACTATTTTCCATGAAAAGTTATAGCTGTTGTTTTTATTACGTCAGCAAAATTTTTGTCTCAAGTCGTATCTTACAATGCATATTTATTTCACAGTAATCTTATTTTCCGAGTACGTATGATGACTTAGGAAATTTGGAACTGTTTCATTTTTTTAACCCTTCAGCAAAATTTATTCCGACTTTGGTTCATTTATGTAACTTGATTTTTCATTTTAAAAACCCCGTTATATAGGAATACCTATTTATATAATTTTTCTAATAAATTTGTTTTATTCTGAGAGATTTCGTGACTAACCCAACCCCTGAATATTCCCCGCAAAAAAACTGAAAACAGTCAATGGTTTGCTTTGGTTTATTACTTCCAATAAGCCCAAATTCTAAAAACAAGAGATATTCTTGTGAACATTGAGAGCTGCTGCTGCAATTGCTATCTGGCATAGAACGTCTTAGCTCAAAATTTAAACAAAAGGTTTATTATTGGAAATAACTAATCAAAAATGAATCTGCAGTGGGCAGGAGTTGATTCAATTCTCCTGATAGGACTCTCCAAGAGGTTTGTCCTACCGCTACCCGACCCTTCAAGATTCCCGATTCATTTAAATCTCGCCTTTTCGATCCTTAGTAAAAAAACGAACTAGTCAACTAAATCAAACTAGGGGAGGAAGGAAGTCCTGTAACACGATAACAGAATTCCTCGCCATTGAAAGCCGAAACAAACTATAATCAAAAAAATTTGAAATGCTCATAAGACGGTTGTTTTTGAAGTTCCAATGTCTGATCGTTGTGGTTATAAGAATATCAAAAGCAAACAACTATTTCAAATGATATATTTGTGGACAATAATATAAAAACAAAATCGATCAACTGATGGATTTCAATTGATTATAATCAAGCACTAGCAAGTTCACAACCTCAGGATTTCAATATTATGTAACTGAAATTAACTTCCTTCATAACAGTCGGCCGAAAACATCAATAGAAAAACACTAACGAAAACATTAATAATGCAATAAATTATTATTAAATCTCATAAAAAAATAATAACAAAATCCTTAAATGTGAAGAATTCATCTGAAAAAAATAACAAAACAAGAACATATCAAAATTGGAAATCACCCAACTGGAATACACACAGCCAAGTTGGCATTATGCAAAACATTTGAAAATTGACAACATTCAATTGGAATGATCGATAAATCAGATTGCACAAAATACAAAGAACCTAAAATACTGAATTCTCGCTGTCGTCATTTGCAGAATCATCAACATACAGCTGATTGTGGAAAACATTCAAAGCCACACATAATACGATACTGTTGAATTCAACTTGCTCCAAAACCAGGATTTATACATGCAAGTTAAAATACTGAAAATGAAATTCGCGTGAACCAAGTTCTACTAGAGGACAAACTGAAATAAATTAATTATTGCTGCTACAATCAAAAGCAATGTTAAGTGACTTTGATGACACTGTTGAATACATTCTCAATATTATCTTGAAATGAAAATCAGGTTTCAAGTCGGAGATACATTCGTACAAAATTAAATTATTTCAATGAGTTCCATAGGTCCACAGGTAGTGTCGAAGATATTTCTTGTGAAACGCAGTTCGACAAGTTGAAAAATATTATGGCACAAATAGAAAAATTTGCGAAATATCAAATAATGGCTAGTTCTGATTAACACCTGGTTCTTTCACAGTTCGAAATATACAAAACAAATGAACCTTTGAGATAACGGCTCTCACAGACCTAAGCGACAAATTCTCATAGCTTGCGAATATTCGTACCGCCTCCGATTATGAACTCTGTTTCCGTTCGACAAAATCGAGCCAGTCTGAACTTGAGCGCTATGGATACAATATATTGCGAATTGGAAGCATTTCTTTTATTCGCAACCGATGCGAATTTGCAGCGTTGATCCTTAATTCTTCTTATTAAGCCAAAGACAATAAATACTTCACAAAAACTTTGAAATTTTCAAATTTTTCTTTATATCCCAATAAATAGAAATTAATTTCCTATTCCCGAATAGCTATTATTTTTTGTATGGAAAGTGAACATTTTTTGGATCACCAGTAGGAAGCGAATAAGAATAAAAGCAATATTTCACCTCAATGTAAGTGAGGTATTCATCAATATTTTCCATCAAAATCAATTATAACTTGACAAAGTGCTGAAAACACATTTTAAGTGAACATTCATGACAAATATGGTTGAGTGCTGTAATATACAAAACAAAAATGTGCAGTTAATATAATAAATTCTATTATTACTATTTCAAGGGGTATTTCTGAAACATTAGGTATTTTCTATCAGGCAATATTTCACATAACGTTTAGTTCGAAACATATCTTAGGGCTAGTGAAATATTACCATATGGGCAAATATGATCCGATACCTTTTGAATATCATGATGAAAGCCTGCATCAGTGAACAACTTGCAGAAACGATATCGTAGTTCAGTCAGTACAAATAACGGACAGCTATTATTTCATAGCATCACTGTGATAAATGTATTATTAAATATCAAGTCGTACAATCCCTCAATTAGAAATTGTTTTCATTATATAAAGATTAGAAAACTATATTTTACTATCTTCAAAAACATCACAGAAACTAAGGGTTACCAACCTTATTCATACAAACAAATATTATAAAAGCAAAATAACTGCTTTTTAAAAGTTTTAATCACTGGTACATGGCGACTACAGAGATCTATTTCACACCAAACGAAATGCAACGGTGAAACCAAAAAAGAGAACTTAAACTTCAATTCAACATTATTCACACATTGAAAAATCGGAATCACTACCGATCCCGACTTTTCAAAATGTCAAAAATAACTTGACTGTCGCTTTTCTCTTCGTCGCTTTCGCTAGTGAGATCAGTGTTTGAAATTTTATCAATAAGTCCACCCAATTCCTGATGTTCTGAATCTTCAACATAACGACGAGTCGTTGGTTTCTTACCGTCGCCTCTTAATTTGTGAATGACATGACTCGAAATGCCGCACAGACAAAGAAATAGACCCGCTAAGTTCACTGGTGACAGCTGATCTCCATTCCACAAAATTGCAAGACCCAAAACAAAAACTTCCTGAAATAAACAAGCAATAACTTCAGTTAGATTTGATCGAGAAGCTAGAAGAGTTGAAAATGAAAGCAAGACAAGGAATTAAATTTAATTGCATGAAAATTGCATCAGAATGCATAAGTTTACTTATTTGATATCAAACCTTGATTCGAATGGAAAAGAGAGATTCAATAAAGGAAATCTACTCACCTTAAAAATACCTGCTACAGACAAGGTCAGACTTGAAGTGTAAGTGACTAGTAACATTTCTCCAATTTCCATAAAAAATGCAACAAACGCACCTGCTACAATTTTGAAAAAAACATAAAGGAAAGTGCTGTAGCCGTCAGATAAAAATAGTTGACAATTAACAATGACCATATTTCCTGAAACAAAATAATATTTTCTTATGTTTATGCAACGTTTTCAGCATAGTGAATGCTTCGCCATTGGTCGATGGCCTCCTGACTCAGTCAATAAAGAACTTTTTTGGAATATAAAATACTCATAAATGCATGAATAAACAAGATGTTTCTTCAAAAATACGGAAATTATTCAACTTTGAGGTATATATTCTATATAATGTAAGATTTCTTTGATACCATCAGTTACAATAGTTATTGAGAAAGGCTTTGCTGGAAAATCATGCAAGTTTAATCTGTTTGAAAGCTTATTACCTTCAATTGCAATTGCAAATGGTAATACTGATAAAATCATCCAGGGTTGCATATGGTACATCATGTCAATTGGATTCTGTACACCCATCTTTTGCTTCTGCATAAGCAATTGAAGAAAAGTCCATCTAATCCCTGAGCACACAGATGCTAGCAATGTTAGTAAAAATCCAAGAAAGTTGAACTGAGTGGATTTGTAAGTGAACAACATTAAACCTATAGATATCATAATAACTATACTGAAGAGGCTCCAAGACTAAAAATTATGAACGCAAATTATAATGTGCAAAATGTATATCAACTGACTCACCTTTTTCTCCAACTTGAGTAATATACAGAAAATAAGAATAAACACAATTGTGGTTGATTTAGTCATAGTATACCTGAAATTTATAGTGCTGAAATTATCTATGAAATATGGAGTGGTGCAAATTTCCTCTTGCAGTTTATCAATAATTTATAATACTAATACACATCAATACCATATGTTAGCTTTCGAAATAATTGATCAACTTACAGTGAAATTGTAATCAGTTCAAGACCATAATTGGAAAACCCAACGTCTATTCCACTAGAAATTCCAGGTGGTCCAAAGGAAATCACATAGTCCTTCCATCCAAACACAATTCTTTTTTTCACTTGCTTACGCTCCAGAAATAATCGTACAAATAGGGCTAATACAAATTTTATTACTAGGTGAATAAGAACTGTAGTTAATGGAAAATGGATAGTCTGAAAAATAAACCGGTAAGCTTGATATATAGGCAACAAAGGGAGAACTTACCTCATACAACCAATGTTGATAGAATGTTAAACCAATAGAAGGAATATAATAGACCACTATAAGTAATAAGGTGAAAAGCGACGTCTGTGCAAAGCTATAGGATGCAAAATCTTTTTTTTCTGGCTCAAAATCATCTGCATCTTCGTAGATAGTTTCATTTTCTACCACTTTATACTTCAAATTATTCCTTCTCCCAAACATATTGGTAGATAAATTTCAATCACCTTATTGATGAAGAAGCATGAAAACAAGAACGAAATTTGGGCAAAAACATTCGATTCTCACAAAATGTATTTCAACTAGAAGTGTTATTTTCGTGCTTCTTGAAACGGAACATTTTTATCAAATTTCGAAATTAATATCGACATAAGCAGTGTAGTAACCATATCTAAAGGATTAACCTAGCGCAATTGGCTGACCTTGGGCAAACTTCCTTACAGGTAATGAACAGAATTCGACGCTAAAAATATTTTAAAAAGTATGATTTCTATTCAAAGATACATATTTCAAAATTTTTGGTTTCCATTATGAGACACTGACAAAGTATCACATCTGCAAGCATTCCATTTCGTTTTGAGTGGGTACAGAGGATTATCCATGCCGGTTGGAAATTATTTAAATTGCAAGATGAGAGAACAAACTGATAACATTCATATTATGAGATCACAAATGATAAATGAATACTACAGAAAATATAACACTTGTTAGGGAAAATTATTATTATATTATTAGTAAATAGAAAGTATGAAGTTGACATTTACTTGTCAAAATGTCAATGACAAAAACAATTTGGAATAAAAAAAAATTGTTTCATGGATTCAACAGAAATTGCTCTTCTTGGATTTTTAGTCGCAGGAACTAGTGATCCTCTAATAAAAATCCTTAACCGTTAGATTATTACAAAGTCAACCTCATAGCAACTTCAGCTGGGCCATTCGAGAAAAATAAAAACGACAGTAATAGATCCAGTAAAAACAATGAATCCTAGAGAGATTGCTGATAATCTAACACTGGCTCGGGAAAATACTATGATTGGTAACTATCCAAATGCTGAAGTTCTTTATATTGGTGCTATAGAAATGCTTAGTCGGTTCATGAGAACAATTAGTGATCCATCATTTAAAAACCAATGGGAAGAGGTACAATAATTGGTCTGAATTTGAAATAACGTGTTTTCTAATATTGCAATATGATTTTAAGGCACTTAAGAAAGTATCATTCGAATATGAAGGAGTGAAACGATTGAATCAAACTTTACAGAACTTCAGAGTGAAAACAAAAGGTGATTTACCAATTGGAACTCGAAGACTTTGTCGGGATGAACAACCTGTAAGAGATACAGGGGAATTGAATCTGATTGATGATGATCCAGATGTTTGGCCACCGCCAACACCTGTTGAACACAATAATTTCAGGTAGTCTACTCTCAATTTTGTCTGCAATATTTTTTATTCTTTCAATAGGCATACAAAACACAACGTATCTTTCTTTTCTATTTATAACTGTAAGTATCATTTTATTCTTTAGAGGTAATGGACCTTCAAGGTCAAGATTTTCTCTTGTGAAGAAAGTAGAAATTAAAAAAAGAGATTCGAGAATAGTTTCATCAACTTCAGGGAGAAGATCTGAAGCGGCCAAAACAAAACCTAGCAGAAAAGATGAACGACCATCCTCTTCGAAATCAGATAGAGATCGAGACCAAGAACCGGTCGATAAGCACGAAAAGAGTGATGAACCAGAGGAGAAGAAATTCGAATGTCATGGTATGGATAGAGAACTTGCAGACACATTGGAAAGGGATATTGTTCAGAAGAACCCAAATATTAAATGGGATGACATTGCAGATTTGCATGAAGCCAAGAGGCTACTGGAAGAAGCAGTTGTGTTACCAATGCTAATGCCAGAATTTTTCACTGGTGAGTAACAATCTTAACTGAAGGTTTTTTCTCAAATTCAGCTTGGTTCAAAATATATTCCAATTCTTCTTATTACATATTTGCTCTCATTATTGCAATATGAAACTCGGTAACTTTTGAGTGCTCCCGACTGCATGTCAGTGATTTTATAAGATTTTTTATTTAGGAATACGTCGTCCATGGAAAGGAGTACTTATGGTTGGTCCTCCTGGTACAGGAAAAACCATGTTAGCTAAGGCTGTGGCTACAGAATGCAGCACAACATTTTTCAATGTCTCTTCTTCGACGCTAACATCGAAATACCGCGGTGAATCTGAAAAAATGGTCAGGCTATTGTTTGAAATGGCAAGGTTTTATGCACCTAGCACCATATTTATTGACGAGATCGATTCTTTATGTTCACGCAGAGGATCAGAATCTGAACACGAAGCATCAAGGAGAGTCAAGTCGGAACTCTTAGTTCAAATGGATGGGATTACGGCCAACAATGAAGAGCCAGGAAAAGTTGTTATGGTCTTGGCTGCAACCAACTTCCCTTGGGATATAGATGAAGCTCTGAGACGAAGGCTAGAAAAACGAATTTATATACCACTTCCTAGCCTAGAAGGAAGAGAAGCTCTACTGAAGATAAGTTTGAGAGAGGTCAAATTGGATCCAGAGGTTATTTCTATTTCAATTTGTCTTCTTCC
This sequence comes from Aphidecta obliterata, assembly GCA_963966015.1. NCBI lineage: Eukaryota > Metazoa > Arthropoda > Insecta > Coleoptera > Coccinellidae > Aphidecta > Aphidecta obliterata. The sequence continues at coordinate 12,125,762 of OZ014436.1, forward strand.
ATTTTGAATAATATTATTTTTGTTTATTTTAGGTGAATTTGGCAGATATTGCAGAAAGGTTGAGTGGCTTTTCTGGCGCTGATATCACAAATGTATGTAGGGATGCCTCAATGATGTCAATGCGACGAAAAATATTTGGTTTGCGACCAGATCAAATTAAACAACTTCCTAAAGAAGAATTAGATCTGCCAGTAACAGTGAGAGATTTTCATGAAGCACTGATGAAAAACAACAAAAGCGTTTCCAGTGAAGATCTCGAAAAATATGAGAAATGGATGAATGATTTTGGTTCCTCATGATTCCAATCCTAACCATGAAGTGTTGATCTTATTAGTATGGTTTTTTTATAATTAATTGACATGACTTTTCACCTTATTATTTAAGTTTTAACATTGTGATGGATTTGTTCATAACTTATGTTTTTTTATTAGTATGAAGTGAGTGGTCAATTTTACCATGACACTTATTTAATTGTACATGAAACAATTTTTTTCAAGCTGATTCCAAATAGCAGATTGATTCCAATGTTTCCTAGAATAATATTCTTTTTCAGCTCAAAGTTAACATCTATCTAGTCTATTCGTAAATTTATAAAATGTTGAAATAATTAAAGTACTAAAAGAAAATGTCGTCTTTCATTTGAATACTATTTTCCCAAATTAAATTCGCCAAGTGATAGATCTCTAACTCTAGCTCAATTGAAAGAATTCCATCGCTAGTGTAATAGTTCGCGAGTCATGAAATTTTGAATATTAATGTAGAGTAGAGACCATTTTCAACTCAATATAAAGGCATAGATTGCGCAGTTATTAGAAAGGCTAAGAATCCTTATTTGGAAAGAGTAGTTCAATCTTTTTGGAATTTAAGGAACTAAGTAGAAAATACTACAGCTTTGTTCGTGTAAGTGAGTAAGAGTACATCCATTTTAACTAACCTAAATCGATATGCGCTTGATCCTCATTACAGTTCCGAACCGGTTCTGAACGCTGCGTCAGAGTCACTGCGCCCCGCCGCGCTTGTTTTTACGGAACCCGATCTTTATGCGTCATAGAGAAAAATATTTTTTTTTACGACATTTTGTCAATTAAAATGTCAATTTACGCCTTGGATTTGTTTGTGAACAGTGCCGCACCTTCATCTTTCATTTAAATGATTCAATAATATTTTCAGCCAAAAACCATATAGCTTTATAAATTTGTGCAATGTCAATTACAATTAATTTAGTTGAATCAATTACTTCTCAGTGATAATTATCATTTTGTTCGAAAATGGCCGGAACAGACAGGGTTTCTTTGAGCGATGCTATTTCTAATGTAGATGTATTGGATGAATTACCTTTACCGGATGAACAACCATGTATCGAAGCACAACCTTGTTCAGTAATCTATCAAGCCAATTTTGATACTAATTTTGAAGACAGGAATGGGTTTGTTACAGGAATAGCAAAGTATATTGAGGAAGCTACAGTTCACGCTAGTCTAGTAGGTGTAAAATTATCATTTCGAAAATGAATTTCTATTTTGTTTGAATTTTCTAGAATGAACTTCTTGAGGAAGGCCAAGAACATGCAGTTATGCTATATACTTGGAGGTGTTGCTCAAGAGCCATACCCCAACCTAAATCCAATGAACAGCCAAATCGCGTAGAAATTTATGAGAAAACAGTGGAGGTTTTAGCTCCTGAAGTGAACAAACTCTTGAACTTCATGTACTTCCAGGTATTCCTTTATTTTTGAATGTTTCTAGTATACTAGAGGACTGTTGACCCATTCACTGTTTGAAAAACAGTGGACCAAAAACAATTGGATCTCCTAATTCTCGCAAGCTGAGAGCTCCCACAGCGAGCCAAGAGAGCTGGGATAAAAATATTAAATATTTTCTGAAATTTTTCAGCGAAAAGCAATAGAAAGATTCTCCCAGGAAGTTCGCAGGTTATGTCATACCGAAAAGAGAAAGGATTTTGTTTCCGAAGCATATTTATTGACTTTGGGAAAGTTCATTAATATGTTTGCTGTGCTTGATGAACTGAAAAATATGAAATCCAGTGTGAAGAATGATTATTCTACTTACAGAAGGTATCCATTTTCTTTGTTCATTTTAAAATTTTATATTTATATTCGATCATTTCAGAGCTGCCCAATTCTTGAAAGTAATGTCCGATTCCCAAACCCTTCAAGAATCACAAAATTTATCAATGTTTCTGGCAACACAGAATAAGATGAGAGATACGGTTAAAGAAAACTTGGAGAAAGTACCTGGTTATGAAGAGCTTCTAGCTGATGTTGTGAATATTTGTGTGCATATGTTTGAAACAAAAATGTATTTAACTTCCGAGGAGAAACACATGCTAGTGAAAGTTATGGGCTTTGGTTTGTTCTTGATGGATAGTGAGCTGTGTAATATCAACAAACTTGATCAGAAAAAGAAACTCAGGCTAGATCGTATTGATAGGATATTTAAGGTATGTATAAAGATTTTTTTTTAGGTGTGAATAAGAACAGTATGTGAAACAAAAGTGCGAACTTTCTTCGAAGTAGAAAAGTTTCATTCAAAATTAATCTAAACTTATTTGAAAATTGTCTTTAGAATCTGGAAGTTGTACCTCTATTTGGAGATATGCAGATAGCCCCCTTCAACTACATCAAAAGAAGTAAACATTATGACCCAAGTAAATGGCCACTAAGTAGTAGTAGTGCTCCATCACCCCAAGCCGACCTCATGGTTCATCTTCCACAAATAAGAGAGGATCATGTGAAATATATAAGTGAATTGTCTAGATATAGTAATGAAGTGACTACAACCTACAAGGAAAGTGGTAGCGATCTGGAGAATAAAGAAACGGCTGACTTGGCACTGAGGGGGTTACAACTGCTTTCTGAATGGACAAGTGTCGTCACTGAATTGTATTCTTGGAAGTTGTTGCATCCAACTGATCATCATCAGAATAAGGATTGCCCACAAGAGGCTGAGGAATATGAAAGGGTAAGTCTTGGTGGTACTTCACATTTCTTTGGGTTTTTTTATTTCCAATAATAAACCTTTGCAAATGGGTTTATACAGGTCTGGCAATGATACATCATGACATTGGAATGAAATGCATACAGCAAGCAGAAAGTCAAACAGAGGAAGACTCTTTCCTCTCCAAACAGCCAAACGCCAATCAGAAAGAAAGATGGGGTATAGGATTTGCCTTCCTTTGTTCCTTGTTCAATATTTACTATACCAAGATGTATCCTTGCCAAATCTGTTTAATAAACCTAGAAAGAACAACCAATCATAGAAATATTGCATGTTATAGGCAACCCGGTACAATTATACAGATGAAGAAAAGTTTGCACTTATCGAAGTAATAGCCATGATCAAAGGACTTCAAGTGCTTATGGCTCGAATGGAAACTGTTTTCACAGATGCAATCAGAAGGAATATTTACTTTGAATTACAGGACTTCGTGCAAGTAATTCTTAGGGAACCTTTGAGAAAGGCTGTAAAAAATAAAAAGGATCTTATAAGGAGGTAAACAACATCTTGAATATATTATTGTGACAAAATAATTCAGATTATTTGATGCTTCATTTATTTGTTGAAACTCAATTGAAACCATTTTTAGTATCATAATGTCAGTCAGAGAAACTTGCGCCGATTGGAATAGAGGTTTTGAAGCAACTCAGGATCCTGCACTCAAAGGTCGAAAAGATCCTGATGGAGGTTTCAATATAAAAGTGCAGAGGCGAAATGTCGGTAAGTGTGTGTGGAAGAAATTTTCTACATCAATAATAAATAACTTTTGTATTCTTCTAAAGGACCTTCATCAACCCAACTCTACATGGTACGAACAATGTTGGAGTCTCTGATTGCTGACAAATCAGGTGGAAAGAGAACCCTTCGCAAAGACATTGACGGACAATACCTGGTTCTCATTGACCAATTTCATAAAACGTCGTTTTTCTGGAATTATCTGTTGAATTTCAGCGAGTCTTTATCAAAGTGCTGTGATTTATCTCAGCTCTGGTACAGGGAATTTTACCTTGAAATGACAGTGGGGCGTAGAATCAATAAATGCACAGTACGTCATCATCATAACGAAGAATGTAATGACCTAATAACAATGGATAAAAGAATTCAATTCCCGATAGATATGTCCATGCCATGGATTTTAACGGATCATATTCTAAAAACAAAAGAACCTTCCATGATGGAATATGTGTTATATCCACTTGATTTATATAATGACAGTGCTCTTTATGCTTTGACTATCTTCCGAAAACAGTTTTTATACGATGAAGTTGAGGCTGAAGTCAACTTATGTTTTGATCAGTTTGTATACAAACTTAGCGAACAAATCTTTGCCTATTACAAGCAGCTCGCAGCAAGTATATTTTTGGATAAACGTTACAGAGTAGAATGTGCTGCATTAGGAGCTTACTTGCTGCCCTATCCTAGAGCAAATCGATATGAAACTCTACTCAAACAACGCCATGTACAATTATTAGGTAGATCAATTGATCTCAACAAGCTTATCACCCAAAGAATCAATGCAGATATGCAAAAATCTTTAGACTTAGCCATCAGTAAATTTGAGGCTGGAGATATTACAGGAGTTATGGAATTAGATGGACTCTTACAGGTGATTTTCCAAGTGTTATATATTACAAATTAAATGAAAAGCCACGTACATTAACATATTTTATTCATTATATTAGTTTTTGAATTTTTGCTTCTTATGTTTTTTGATTTCTCCTTTTTCTGAGTGCTTCTGTTCATTGAGCTAATTGTTTTTCAATTGAATGCTATTTTTAGGTCAATCGCTTGTGCCATAAATTACTGAGCAAATGGCTAGCATTAGATGATTTTGATTCTATGTTTGGAGAAGCTAATCATAATGTTTTGGCACCCTATGGCAGAGTAACACTGCATGTTTTCTGGGAATTAAACTACGATTTTCTTCCGAATTATGTTTATAACGCTGCTACTAACAGGTATGTTCTTGATGTTTCCAAGCCGTTATTCTATTTTCCTTCATGAACTTTGTTTTTAGATTTACTAAATATCGTGGACAAATAGCTTTTGCACCTCCTGTACATCGTGATAAGCCAGCACAAATGTCGCACCACTACATGTGGGGTAGTAAACCTCTGAACTTAGCTTATACAACTCAGTATGCTCAATACTCAGGTTTGTTTGATGTCATGATAAAAGGGAATTCTCTGTAATGGTTGTTTCTACATTATTTAGGTTTTGTGGGTCCCCAACATTTCCATACGATGTGTAAGTTACTAGGTTATCAGGGAATAGCGGTAGTGATGGAAGAGCTATTGAAAATTGTGAAAAGTTTAATCCAAGGAAACTTGCTTCAATTCACCAAAACCTTGATGGAGGCAATGCCCAAGATATGTAAATTACCTCGGTATGACTATGGCTCACCAGGTAATCCATGGTTTTGGCTAAGAAATGTTTTTAATTGATATTCTTATCTTTTCATTACTTTCGTAGGAGTTCTCAGTTACTACCATGCCCAACTTAATGATATTGTTCAATATCCTGATGCTCGCACTGAGCTCTTCCACAATTTCCGGGAATTTGGCAACATAATATTGTTCTGTTTACTCATGGAGCAAGCATTATCCCAAGAAGAAGTATGTGACCTTTTGCAAGCTGCTCCTTTCCAAAATATACTGCCTAGGCCGTACTGTAAAGGTGAAATATTAATTAATTTGAAATTTAATGAATACTTACCTGTGTTGTATTTATTTCACAGAAGGAGAGAAACCTGAAACGAAGCAGAAGAGATTAGAAGCTAAGTATGCAGCATTACAAATTGTAACAAATATTGAGAAATTGGGAACTGCAAAGGTGAATGAAAACTGTGTTGCTCAAAAACTCGTTTGAAATCTGTTGAGTTTTTGTTTAGAAGATCAATCTAAAACTAATATTGAGAAAAATTCAATATAATGTTCTTTTCAGCAAGCTATGATATCCCGAGAAGGCGACTTACTGACGAGGGAGAGGTTATGTTGTGGATTATCAATTTTTGAAGTTGTTTTGAACAGATTAATGACCTTCCTCGACGATCCCGTCTGGGTTGGAGTTCCGCCAGCTAATGGTGTCATTAATGTGGATGAATGCACAGAATTCCATAGGTTATGGTCGGCCTTACAATTTGTCTACTGCATACCTGTCAGTGAAAACGAATTTACTGTAGAGTGAGTATAGAACCTGTAAACTAACTGTTGAAACTTATAAAATTAATTTGAATTTATATATTTTATGACAAATCTTCATTTCAGAGAAATGTTTGGAGAGGGTCTTCATTGGGCTGGTTGCACCATGATAGTACTTCTAGGTCAACAAAGGAGATTTGAGGCTCTAGACTTCTGCTATCACATTCTACGTGTGCAACGGGTGGACATGAAAGACGAAGTTGTCAAAAGAATAGTAAGGGACTCCTAGTATTCCATAGTCATTATCTAAATTTCTTTTTTTGCAGAGCTTGAAGAGGATGGTGGACAGAATAAGAAGGTTTCAAGTACTGAATTCACAGATATTCGCTATTCTTAACAAATTCCTAAAATCCGGGGAGAATGATGAATTATCTGTGGAGCATGTTAGATGTTTCCCTCCCCCTATTCACCCATCTTTGAATACTCAACAACATTATCATGCACCAGAACACTTACGACAATGCTAGCCGTCTTCTGTATCTGAAATTTTATATTAATCTTTTGTGAATGATTGTGGCCAAGTCATTGAATATACATACATTCTTAAATTATTTATATTATAATTAACTTATAAATGAACAATAGAATACCTTTTTTATATTACATTACTTGGAATCAGGTTGTTTATTTGTTCCAATCCTAAAAAGATTGAAAAAAACCATCTCAAGATCCACTCAAACACACATAGTCGAGGCTTTTTCGATACTAACGCACAGAATTTGAATTTTATTTCTTTAGATAATGGAATGAAAAAATGTGTTCCATGATTCGAACCAAAAATGCATTACCTGGGCAGAGAAAGTTGAATTTTATTCGTACAAAGTAATAAAATATAAAAAATCAATGGACTAGAATATTTGCAGAGTATATGCACCTATAACAACCAACTGAGTTAATAACATATTTATGCAAAATGAAAATGTTATCAACTAGGTCTCAAAGTTTCTGCCATGTTGGTCCATTGCAACATCTGAAAAAATTATGCATGAACAACATACTAGAATTCAGTAAAATTTGAGATGTTATAAAAATCATCTAATTTACTTTTTTTCCTATGATAGTTTTACGATCACCAGATGGTTCTGAAGGCATCACTTGGTTCAGGTATTGTAAGGCATCCATAAAATTGTTGAAAGCAAGTTCATGCTTATTTTCACAAAGGTACAACTCGCCATTGTACCCAATTTCTAGATAATGTTTCAAGCTAGGAGTAGAGGCAGTTACTTCCATTAAATACTCGTAAAATTCATCATACACACTCCTTCCTCCTGAAGATTTATACTGAGAGAAAGAGTACTTGAAATGATTTATAGAATGAAGGGCCTTTTTTCTGTATGTAATTATTCTAGTGTTTAAGGCAGAACTAAAATCCTTGTTTTCAATATCTGTCTCATGTTCAGATATTGCTAAATTTATGCTAGCATCCATAAAATGGATGGCAGCGTCTGTGTATCTTCCAGTTTTCTCTGCTTCCTCTCCTTGTGCTATGTTTTGAAGTGCTTCTATTTGATGGTCCACCGACATTTTCATATATTTTGTTCCTAAAAACTTGCTTTTCCTCACTTCTTCCCGATTTTTGGGATTATAGGAGAGCATACTACAGAGGATTTCCAACCATTTCTTAGGCAATTGGGATTGATACCCTTGAGGAAACCTTGGATCAGGTTTATTCTTCATAAACTCCACATAATTGTCACGCTCTCTGTGAAAAGGATGTAACTTGAATAATAATTCAAAGAATACAATACCAGCAGAGAAAAGATCTGATGATTCGTTATAGTTTGAATGGGATAATCGTTCAGGTGCTAGGTATACTTTAGTTCCACCTGCATCGTCCGATTTAGAAGAATCTGATCTACCAACTACATGAGACAACCTACAATTTCATATATTAATGTTATCGAGTTTGTTTATTGATATACCAACACAAACCCAAAATCCATTACTTGAATCGTCATTTGATCACCAGTGAGAGTGTATATAATGTTATTTGGTTTTATATCACCATGAATTATTTTGTAACCATGAATGAAATTTAAAGCATTAATGATTTGACTGATTACCGATATAGCAACCGATCTCAGTCTTCCAATATCTTCATTCGTTATTAATTGTCTCAACGTAGATTCACCTTTGTCGAGACCAATCAAAACATGACTAAAATATAGGATTCAAATCAATTGACAATAGTCTAGAAATAATTTTGATGACTCACGATCTCGTTATCTCATAATTATTAATTCTAGCTATATTTCTGTGTACCAGTTTTTTCAATAAACATATTTCGTTGAGACTTTGTAACCATTCCGATTCAGAATTACAATGACAAATTTTCAAAGCAATTGGGGTTTTACTTCCCTAAAACAGAGACCATGTATGTTTATTTCAATTCGAATATTTTTATTTACTCTATTATAAGCAATTTTAACCAGGGAAAATGCTCCAGCTCCTATGTTTTTTTTAGAAATATCGAAACGTGTAGATTTTATATCTATCGGTATCATAATGAATTATAATTATCAATCTATTCTGAACATTCCAGTTGTATGGTAATAATTGTTGAAATATTTATTTGTGTAGTTGGGTGAAACAAACACCATTTCTTCAGTCGAAACTCGAAATCTTAGCAAAAATTTAACCAAATACCATAGATGAAAATAAAGGTCCTTTATCTATGCCATAGACTTATTCCTAACACCATCGAATAAAAAGAGCAAGGATTTATCGAACGCAAAGGTTAACCAATATGGCCGCCACATGTTTCCGGTTTCCAGTGGCGTAACTTAAATTTTTAATGAGTGAATGTTAAGTATGTTGCGAAATTTTTGGAAATAATACAATCGATGCATTTATTGTAACAAAATATGTCTAGTTTTTGAAAAATTAATTTAATGTAGAATTTGAATATTTAATTTCGTTATAGACATATTAATAACACCTAGAAGTATAAAAACTTCAGCTTTCCAGCTGAAAACCAGTCAAACTGTTTTGTTGGTTTGTGTGTTTATATCCCGACTATCCTAGGTCTCTGTGAGACCCCTCATTCCCTCAGAGTTTGTGCGAGTTAGGGTACCCAGGTGTGTTCTGTGTATGCTTCGTTACTGTGTCCTTACGCTACCTGGGGCACAGCAATATTAATTGTTTACCCAACAGTGAATGGTAGAACCGTACTTCAGGTCAGAAGATTTCTTTCCTGACCGAAGGATTCGAACCCGGGACCTTTCGATATACAGGGCGTCCCAAGTTCGAGTGCCTACTAGACGTTTCTTGAGAACCAAACCTATTTGAAATCTGAAAATTTGGTTTATGATATTGTTCGACTTCATCTACTGAGCTCAAATATTCTTCAAACCTGAACACTTTCAGTTATACAGGGAGGGAAAATAGATTTCTCGAAAAAATTCTTTTTGCATTTTTTCTTTTCTTTTATGGTCGATTAAATATATTTTTATTGAATCGTTGCATTCGTCGAAATAACTTTCAAAATATACAAAAAAAACTGAAAAAAAAAGGAGATATGCGTAGTCAGTAGTATTATGTTCGTTGTTCCTATTCTCAATATTTCAAGCATAAACTGTTTTTAGATTTTCGAAGTAGAAGAATGGCGGAAAATGGTGCATCTCCTAAATGTCGGAAAACTCGTCACAGGGTGTGTTTCAAATATTTCGTCAAAAATTATGATCAGAATTTTCCCATAACTTTTGTTTTTTTAAATTAGAACCTTTTTTTTTATGATTGCGTTAGATTCTGCGACGAAAAATAATGTAAGTGTTCAAAGTAGTTTATGCTCCTAAATTCAATAATTCCTGAGTTTTAAGGATTTTCTGAATTTATGTCGTACGTACAAATTCATAAAATCTGTTTTATAACAATAATATGTGTTCATAGGGAATTATTGGGATAATTTATCTTCTATGAACACAGATTATTTGTTATAAGATTATATGAATTTGTCTCTACGTACGACATAAATTCAGAAAATCCTTGATAACTCCGGAATCATTTAATTTGGGAGCATAAAGATTTTTGAACACTATCTTAATTTTTCTTCGCAGAATTCAACGCAATCATAAATAAATAGGGTTATAATTAAAAAAACCAAAGTTATGGGAAAATTCTGATCACAATTTTTGACGAAATATTTGAAACACCCTGTGACGATCGAGTTCTCCAAAATTTAGGAGATGCACAACATTCCGCCATTCTTCTAATTCGAAAATGTAAAAACTGTTTATGCTTGAAATATTGAGAATAGGAATAATAACGAACATACTTTTACTATGCATATTTCCCTTTTTTTTTCGATATTGTGAAAAATATTTCGACAAATGCAACGATTCGAATAGAAATATATTCAAAATTGAATAATCGATCATTTAGGAGAAGGAAAAAAATGCCAAAAAAAAATTTTTCGATAAATTCATTATCACTCCCTGTATACTGGGAGTGTTCAAGTTTCAAGAATATTTAAGCTCAGTAGATAAAGTCGAACAATATCATAATCCCAATTTTCAGATTTAAAATAGGTTCGGTTCTCAAGAAACGTCTAGTAGGCAATCGAACTTGAGACACCCGGTATATACAGTGTGCCCAAGATAAGGATGAACAGCATGGGGATCTCGGTAACCGTAAGAGTTACACATTAGGTCAAAAATTACTCCGGAGATATTCGGAAAAAACCGAAATTTGGCGATTTCGTTTTTATTTTTTCTGAAGTTATTTGGAGAGTTTCGGAAAAACCAAACGCACTTGCTCATTGCCACTTTTCAACCTCTACGAAATAGCGTTCACAAAATCTGCGTACAACGTTTCGTTTGGAAGAAACCATCATCAACTTTGTTTTTTTATATGGCCCGAAAAAAATACCTTGATATATACCTCTTAAAAGTTGGGTTACCCAATAATTGAGAGTTGAAAAAGTACCTATTCAATTTCATATAAAACGTTCACTTTGCTACCATATCCTGCTTTAAATATAGTTATCCTGTTGCCAAAATATTAAATAAATGTTTCCTCCTCACTCCTGGCGCGTAATTCAAAATGATGGATTATTATTTGAACAAATCTCGTATATTATGAAAGATATATGGCTCCTGCTCATTGACAGCTAATCTCTGGACTCCCGAAAAAATATAGGTAGGAAAAATGTTTAGCCTAAGAAAAAGGATATATCCAATCAAAAAGGATAAAGGTTAATTTGTTTGGTTGTAGGTAAAAGACCATGATAATGAATAAAGGTCGTGAAATGAACTTAACGTCATAAACTTTTAATTATCAACATGAAAAAGGAATTTCAGATATCATCCAAACCTGAGGGTTCGGAATGGATATGATCTCATACTCGAGTGACTCTGTCCAAAAATTGGCGTAGGTAGTTGTGGTATATATCTTGTTGGTTTGATCTTGGTTGATCTCCTGAACTTCATCAACCATCCTACTCCGGTGTTGAATACGGATGATTTATAAGTTATTGTCATTTTATTGTCGGAATTCAATTGGGCAATACGGTCCTGAAAAAAAGAAGATTAGAATTTTATTTCTGAATTATTCACATCCCATCCTCTCAACATGCGGAGGTAAGCACTTCCAGGAGCTACTGGAAATGCCATACTGACGACTCGCACTCAAAGCTCTGGGACGAAACACACATCCATTTCCCCAATTGGAAGGTGCGCCCGTAACATCTGTGAGAACACTGGCCATTCTCGATGTGACCCTCACAATGCCCCCCAAAGTACCACAACTACTCGCCTCGATTTTCAGAAGGGAGAGAGTGCGAATAAAAATTCAAAATTTTAATTACCGTTCCGCAGAAAGTTCTTTCGTTTACTGTTCCATTCTCGTATGTCGCCACTTTCAAATAATTGGTTTCACATGGCCCATTAATTTGAAAACCTGAAATATCCAATTGATTTATCATTAAATACATTTTTGTGGGAAAAATTTCATCGAGATGGGAAAGTCTTTGATATAGTTTTTCCTTACTTTGGAATTCTGCCTTTATTTGGGCTCCTATAGGAACGTTTAGCTCCCATGTGCAAATAGTGTCATCAGTGTACTTATTCGGGTACATTGGGCTACTGATCGTGCCATATTGATCGAAGACATTGCCACCACAGCCTTTGCCATCAGAAGATGCTAAAAATGTAGCCTCTAACGAAGGAAAAGAGTAAGCGTGCGAACTCGATAAAACAATCAACATTTTGTTGGTATTTCCAAATACTGGATCTGGGTTTGACTGTCCACAATATCTCAACAACTTTGTCGATTGTTTCGAATGTCCATCATATATCTGTAAAAAATCTCTTGTAAAGAAATGACCAGATATATGTATCTCAACAATTGGAATACTCACTGCTAAAGCCTCTGACGAACAGTTATTTCGGTATCCCTGCCAAAACGTCTTGAAATACAGAGATAATGTGGTGTTTTCAGAAGAGGTAATATACATCATACAGTCTTCATGGTTTTCTTGAGCAGCATATACTGTTCCAGAATCTTGGGTGTAATTATTCGAACAACCTGAAACGGATCTCATTATTTTGACAATTTCATTTTATATCTTGAAATTTTTTGAAGAAAGTGAACTCAAACATTATCAAATAACCTATTGTTAAATATTTGAACATACTCGATAGGAAATATTCCAGCTTGAAACCTTTTCCTTTGATAGGTTCAGACGTGCTAATGAATCCAATATTCAAAGCAATTTTGTTGGTGTGTATGGTGAATTGTTTCAGTCTTTTACCACAGAACTGCATGATTTCATCCTTGCCAAATTCAAACTGTAAAATCGAATCTTGAACTGAATGCTGATAAAGTACAAGACCGGTTACTTACTGAATTGCTTCCTTCTTTGGTAGAAATTAATTTACCTGTTCCTCCGTACGAAGACGGGACAAACTGAAAAAAAAATTTATTTGGTTTCTTTTGTGTGTACAGTTTTGGGTCTACCCAATAATAATGTCCTTGAAATTATTTCACCAATTTTTGAATGCAAATGGATATACAGGGATTACTAAAATACCTAAGTTGGACGTATGACTGAAATTTGTTTCGAATAAGTTTGAGACAGCGCTTCAAAAATATAATTGCCAATATTGAATTTTTTTAGGGGGCGGTAAGGAGCTCACCGTTTCATCGATTTCGATTCTATCTCCCAAACAGACATTTTTATTTTCATGTTCTGTAGTATTGGTCAGATCGAATTCCGTGAAACGAACAACTATCTTCTGTCTGAAATTGTGCTTCTTGAGAGTCCATCGACATTTTATGTTTGGTTTATACGATTTTGGATATCCAGGGGAAGTGATCGTTAGAATAGTTTTATTGACATAATATTCACGGAAGCCACATATATCTGAAGAAAAAAATCATGGAAAATTTCAAACAGTTCGATTAATGTATAAATATTGACGTCTGATGAACTTTACCTTTCACTGGTTTCACGGAAATTCTGAATGCCACGTCGAGATATTTTTCCGTGTAAAATCTAAGGAAGCCGAATTTCCAACTCGTTATATACACTTGGGTATAATTTGTGGTATTACTGCAGAATTGGTCTATTTCCTCAGAGAATGGCCCAGCTCCATCTCTCACCTGAAACATTCACGTCCAAAAAAAAAAACACACAGATGCATTAGAGCGCAGTATTTTGAGAAACTAATCCTTTTTTTCAAATTCGAAACGATTACTTCAGATTCTCCTTTTTTTTGTCTCACCTCTATGAAACTACAAGTGCAATTTTTGGAGCCATGTCTTCTGGACTCCCCGCATTCGTTTGTTAGTTTCAAGGACTCGATTCTGAACTCTATGTTATAACCTTCTGAAACTTCGAATTTCCATTGGCAATCTGCATTTGTGAAATTAGCAGGCGGACGAATCACTTTTGTTTGATTCAGTCTGTATTTCCCACCGCAACCTTCCTCTGGGCCTGTATTGAACATAAAGTTGAGTATAATTCTTCTGGTCAAATTCCATCATTATATTCTAAATTTGCTCACCTGGTGTGAATGAAATGTCGACCGAAAACGCAATTTTACCCCTTGTTCTTAACGATATTAAAGCCATGTTAGTTGTGGACGTTATAATTGGTATTTGCATATTCTCAGCACTGCATATTTTCGTTAAGATTTTATCGAAATTTGGACCGTCGTATATGTCTAAAGTGGTGGTTATACATGATAGATATGAAGGAATTTCGGAATAGTTAGTGAACCTGTGAAGTAAATCCGTTAAAATTTCATTTGGAAGTGCTCAATATACTCACTTCATCATTATGATTTTGTTCTTTGGCGCAGTTATATTCCAAAGACAGGCATCCCTGGTATAATATCTGTTAGGCGATGATGAATCTTTGAAACGTGAAACGATGGTTTTGGGCTCCTTAATCGTTTCACCACAATCTGTGTAAAGGATTGAATGTTATAATACAACATTTGAAATTTTTTGGCTCTATTGCTGGTATCAATACTTCAAAGACTTACCGTCTGTTCTGAAGGAAAGTTTGAATCCACTATCTGATACCCAATAATCGCTTTGGAATTTGATGAGGATCATGTAACGACCTTCAATTTTCGAAGGCTTCATCTGACCACAGTATACGCGTTTTGAGCCCGCAAATACGGTTACATTATCGTTCGTGCATGTTGGATAATCTGGAAAAAGTCGTTGATTTGTATCAACAAGAAGAAAAACCGTTTTATTTTCAACCAACCTCCTTCCAGGGCAAAATCCTCAAATTCGACAACTAACTTGTTCCTGCTGTATATATAGTAGGAACAAACCAAATCATTGTCGTACTTATTGGGGTATCCTGGACTGGTGATATATTTTTTTTCCGTTGTTGCTCTAAAGCTTCCGCCGCATTTCATTTTCCACTTTATCTACAAATAATAATAAAATTTTCAACTGGATATACTGGGATACGATTGAATGATCGAGTGAAAATAAAGATTAAGCACTGCTTGCTGCTTGTCCCAAAAACATCAAAAAAGTCTGATGATTTTTTGTGAATGTTAGGAAATATAATTTCAGATATATCCTAATTATCAGTTCGATTCTCACATTATTTCCTTACTATCGAACGTATTATCTTATTCTTGAAAATAATTTTGTGTAGTACCTAGATGAAGTTACTCTGATTGACACAAAACTTCGGAAATGATTCACCTGAAATCCAGTTCCACCGACTTTGTCGTTACTCCTGAAGACAACAAGCATTTTGTTGCCGGTTGAAGTGGCTTTGGGTGGTTGACGTCCGCAAGACTTCCGCACACTCATCCATTGTTCCTTGTTCCAGTCGAATATCTTGCAGGAACAACAAAAATTATATATATTCATGAGTTTCCGAAAAGAGGTTTTCATAATCAACTTTAAAGATATAGTCAGTGACTTTAGAAATGTTATATCCAGAAGGAATAATTTTTCGAGTAAGCCTTCTGATGCTTCTGAGTAGAGTACATGTAAAAAAACGGGTATCACCTGTACATAATCGTTTTTGCAAGCATCAGATTCTTCCAGTTGAAAGCGTCCAACAGTCTCAAGTGACAAATGACTACCTTCTGGTGCTACAATAGTCCAACGGCACTCAGCGTTATTTGGATAATTATTTGGGTAGTTCGGCGTTTCAATGAAATGGAATTTGTCGGTGATGGTGCCTCCACAACCTTAAAGATAAAATTGTTAACAATTCGCTCTATTTAAAGTAAACACTAAATTACCTTCGGTGAATGTGTCGTATGTTGCATTGAACCCAATACCAGAAGAACTCCCATCATGATGGTACTCGATCAATAACTTACTTTTCTCGGAAACTATCAAACCTGGCTTATTGGTGTTGCAGTATCTGCCTATCTTTGGAGAAGTTGAGAATTTTCCATTGTAAACATCGATGTAGCTTTCTTCGCAATCTTCGCCTAAATTCATAGATACGAAGTTCAGTCTGATTCGATCGATTTCTGGCAGCTCTATAACCCAGGCACATTCCAATGAATTCTTATATTCTTTGGGAAAACTAGGACTGCTTATATAACCTGTATTGTTTCGAATTAATCCACCGCAGGGATAATGAACATAATCTACCGAGAAGTTTCCTTCGCTTCCTTTGATTTGAAGCTGAAAGAGGCATACTTTTTAAATTAGATATCAGAAAGCCTTGTCATTTTTGATTGAACTGCTCTGATAACTCACCTCAAGGAATGTCTCGGGATAAACCGTTCTCACAATTACTGGTTTGGAATTAGGTCTTGTACTTGAAAAAAGTGTTTCTCCGAAAGTAAATTCACCATAAGCTGAAAAGGAATTTTATTAATCAAGCTGCCATTAACAGTGATAGATTTATATAACCAATGCTGAAATATAAATGAGAATATGAGTGAGTGGCAACCTGGTAGAGTCCCAAAAGTAGGCGCGCAGACTCCAACGTATAACAAGACGCATTTCTTAAGAGTTGTGAAGATGCGCAGAATCGTTGTTAGTAGCTAATGTAGTGAATGTTAATATGCGCAATATATTTTTGCTCACGATCTGTTTCCACACTTATAGATGATTTTTGAAAGAGGGCCAATTTCGGACTTGCTTTATAGCTCAAGGTAGAATTGATGGTTAGAGCCAGGGTCTGGTTGATTGGCATCTTTTGAACGTGCTTGTAGATACATATATACCGCCGACTACCGGGTAGCCTTGAAATTCTCCCACGTTGGCCAGTGAAATCTTGGTTACAAACTGTAAGGGAACGATATTAAACAATTGAATCCATGTTGACGATAACGGAAAATACCTGTTTCTTCGTCAGATGTGTAGTGCGCTGTGAATCCCCGATGAGAAGTGGATTGTTCGCACAGAAAAATTACTTCTAGGACGTTGCCACTAGACTTGTATATTCTTTCTGTTGAGTTGTAATAAAATTCGTCCATGAAATATTCCCCGTAGTCCAGGAACACAATGGACTGACCGTCCTCAGAGGTAGCTGAATATTTTTCTAGATCGAAATCCGTTATATTAACTGTGATTCTTCTGCCTTTCGGCACATTGATGGTCCACATACAGAAACCTTTGAAGTAATTCAAGTTGGGGTAGTTGGGCGACTTTATTTCTCCAAACTCGGTGTTACTTGTGTAGCGACATTCTGAAAAATTCCAATTGTTGTTATCGGTCAACTTTTCAACAAAGTAGTCAGTCGGTACACACCCCTTCCAGTGTTGTTATATTTAATGGAAATACTTATTGGATTTGAATATTTGAAGGATTTCATAAAATCTGTTAATTCTATAGTGGCACGGTTGCTACTGGTGGTAACTTTTTTCTTCTGCGATGAATCACACATGTCGGCGAGAAGCTTCTTCTCTGGAAGAAAATTTCATTAGTTGTGTAACGTTTATTCCATTGACTTGTTTGAGAAGCAACTTACTTTTGGACAATTTATGTTCATCAATAATTTCATAAACTCTAAAACGTCCGTTTCCCAAGCAGGAGAGTCGATTCATTTTCAGTCCGATGAATACAATTTCTATTGTTACTGAATCATAGGAAGGAGCAATTATGTTCCAGGTACAGTTTGGATGTATGTGCGGTTGTCCTGGTGACCAACTCCAATTTATTTCGCCTGTAGCACTTTTGAATGTACCACCACAAGAAGCTACAACAAAACAAGAAAAAATCTGTAAATGGAAGCTTAAATACTGTCAGATTGATTTGAATTTCATAATACAACCTTCAGTTTCAAATAAGTCACAAAATGGCGAAGGTGTCGGTTTCACAAAATATTGATCTTCCACTCGAGCATTGTCGAAATGAATATAAAAACCATCAACATAATCAGATCGTATTTTTTTGATTCGATTTTAAGGTTCTATCTTATTTTCAAACTGTCATTTCTGGAAATAAATGAATTATAACAAACCTATGGCTACGTTGGCTAAGAATCCATCACCAGGCACTTTCGCTCGCGTGAAATATTTCACAAACAGGATGTTATCAGTTGAGTATTGGGTGTTGGGTGATGTATCACAGAATGTATTAATCAGGGGTGACAAATGTGTACCTCCATCCCTCAGTTCTACTGCCTCGATGGTACAGCTGTAAATCGTCAATAAACGGACCTTAATTCGATTTCAATCAAATGAGTATATATGGAGTATATATTGTTATGGAAATCAAAATATGGACATATTTCTTAGTTTCAAAAATTTAGAACAAAATAAATTCAAATATATCACCAAAAAATTCAAGAACCTTCAAACATCTTATTTGAAAATAAACAATTGAAAAAGATTCATAAAATGCGTAAGGAGAAAAATGAAAAATTTCAGCCATCTGATAAAGACTGTCCACTTACTACATCTTATAGTCAATTTAGGAAATACGATCAAGTTATAAAATATTGTATTATTATATTTAGAAAAGGGTTCATTTTATGTGAAAAGAAGAATATGAATTGGTTGAAATTATTAATTTTAAATAGTTAAGTTTAGTTTAGTTATTTTTATGAAGTATATAAAAATGAAGATGTGCATGTGAAGATGGAAAATGTATCAAGAATGTTGACATACCAAAAGCGATACGAAACAATTTGGAAGGAAAAAAAGAGGCGAGTTGACAATTGAAAGAGAAACGTCAGAGTGAAGATTGATTTTTCAGAAGGTTTGCAGAAAAATTTGTTTGAGAGAAGAAGAGTATGGTTAATAGTATTCGGAACTTTGTCAAGTGGAAATTGAATTGCTAGTGAGTGCAGTAATCTATTGATCGTTATTTTAGAGTTTAGATATATTAGTTTTCAGTTTCTTTTGTTGTTCGTTGGGTCTGTTTTTGTACAATAAGATTGTTGTTCGAATCTTGTAAAACATTCCTTTTGATTGTTCATCTTAGAAGCCTCCTTGAGGAAGAGTTTCGGGCAAATCAAATAGAATATTGAACAGAATTATTGAAAATTATTATTGGATTTGAGTTATTTTCAAAATTAAAATAAATTTTTTTAAGTTTTACATTCGAGCCATAACAATATATTTCCTCGAGATCTCTGTTTTTCACCTAATGTGAACAATTTTTATGTAATAAGATTTCTGCATTACTTACTCAGAATGATGATGAAAATCGAATTTACCAATAAAATCGATTTGCAAATAAGTGCCAGGTGGAGATCTTATCACCCAGAAACATTCGATGAATGGTTTTGATTGAGCCGGATGGTTTGGAGACATTATCTGCATGCTGTTCACTTTTTCGCTCAATGCGAAAGAGCCTCCACAGTCATACAAAACTTCCCTGTAGACCGCTTTGAACTCCTTGAAAACCCGCAGCACTTTAATATAATCGGACATGGTTTTTAAAAAATCATACTTACTGTTCTATTCGGGTTTCCGGTAAACTCGATGTACAAATTATTACCAGTTGTTTTTAGTTTTGGAGGTTTCTCACAGAATTTTCCATCTCCTAGGTTGGGGGAGGAGGAGTTGATGCCGTTTTTCAGCTGAAAATATTTAATTAGTTAATTATAGATCATACGTTTGTGAGTGCCTACCGTGATGAAATTTTCACATCGTTTGGTGGTGTTTGTGGTGAATTCCAAAAACTCTATACTTATTCTCCGTCCAACTTTCACATTGATTTTCCATTTACACTGAAAACAAATATTTAGAGAGATCTTCTGGAAACATCTGAATTTATTTACCGTCCAGTCTCTTGGAGAATTTTTATCGAATGTTATTACACCTGAAGCTTCCGTCAGAACCCCACCACAAGCTGCAATAGATTCAACCATCAATCGAGGATCAGAAAAAAAAATAAGGGACAAACCTTCAGTTATTTCAGCAGCAAATCCAGACCCATTCAAGTACAAATTTGTGATCAAAGTTACTTTAAGGGTACTGGAAGCGTTTAAATTCCGAGCTTGTGAACGGTGACAAATCTTCCTGTTTAGATCGTCAGAAGTCACCTTGATATAATCCTGAAAGCAAAAACTCGAATACCCAAGATCGATGGAGTTTATCTTCAAACGCAAACTGTTTGCACTCTCAGTTTCGAAGGTCCATTCGCACTGAAGATTCGGGGCGTAGCCATCTGGATAACCAGGTGATGTTAAATTGTATTTGTGGACCTTCCTTATGTCGATTATGTCTTCTGAACCACAAGCTGAAACAAAAATCACGTTTAACAATCTAAAAACAACGAATGATCAATGCTTACTCTTATTGACTTGTGGTCGCGACTGATAAAAAATTCTTCTCCATTTCAGGAGAAATTTATTCTCGAGTCTTGATGAATCCATGTGTGCTTCTATGAAGAGTTTGTTCGATGAAGATTCCAAACGATCTGGCTTACTCAGCCCACAAAATGTTCCTAATTCAGGTGCTTCATTATTATCGCCGTCAAAGACCTGAAATTCGTTAGAGAGTGAGGTAATGCGTGAAGATTCATAGAAGGTCGGAGCATGGCTTGACCATAATTGATTGAATCCAAACGTGGATGGATTTGTCCGACTCGGTAAAAGAAATATATATGTACAACGAGAACCCAGAAGGACTGATTTCTTCAACTCGATTTTTTGGAAATCGATCTCATTTGTAGTGTAGTTCAATGAAATTACCTTAAGGTATGGGCTAAGGCAGAAATCATCTCCAAAACTTTCGGTCTGAAAATCTTCGAATTCTAGCATTATCCTAGAAGCTCCAAGGACCGTGATTTTCCAGGTGAATGGAACTGAACTAGAAAAGCTGTCCGGATAAAGTGGTGAAGCAATTTCCCCCCTCATACCAGTAACGCTGACAAAAGTGCCTGGAAATTAATATTCGATAAATTTCCTCATTGATTGATACTTCCTGTGATTTTTGAGCGCTCGTACTACTTACACGAGGGCTATATCATTTCGTCACGATGTCTGTATTTTTCGAGTTTTGAGCCGAAAATGGTCTCAATCGACTATGTTCGACTCACTGATGAAGAATCCGTCGGAAAATTCGAGTCTATCCGTCCGTCCGTCCGTAAGTACGATAACTCTCGAACGGATCAACCTAGAGACTTGAAATTTTCAGTGTAGGTTCAGATCCCGAATGCCTCGGTTGAGTTCGTTAATGGGCAGAATTCCACCAGGGGTTCCGTAAATTTGGCCGTTCATAATTTTGTTCTCCTGATTACTTCGAAACTACAGATTCGATCGAGATGAAACTTTGCACTCAAATGGAGAATGAGGTGTTCAAGCTACATGTGAAATTTTGTCCAGATCGCATGACCAGAACCATAGAAACCATAGAAAATTGTAACTTTTGAACGGAAACGCCTAGGGGCTTGAAATTTTCAGGATAGGTGAGGTTCTGGAATGTCGTGATGACGTTCATCTATTAGCAAAATTATTTTAAGGGTTCCGTATATATGGTCGTTTGAAATTTAGTTTTCTTGATAATTTCAAAACGACAGATTCGATCGTCACGAAATTTTGTATTCAAATGGAGAATGATATATTCAAGCTACATTTCTCCAGATCACATGACCAGAACCATAGAAACCATAGAAAATTGTAACTTCTGAACGAAAAGGTCTAGGAACTTGAAATTTTCAGGGTGGGTTTGAATCGCGAATATCGCAGTCACGTTCAACAACGAGCAAAATTAGACTAGGGGTTCCGTAAATATGGCCGTTCAAAATATTTTTTTCCTGGTAGTTTAGAAACTACTTATCGGATTGGGATGAAATTTTTCACCTAGCTGAGGAATGATGTATTCAAACTACGTGCAAAATTTTGTCCAGATCGCATCACCAAGACCATAGATACCGTAGAAAATTCTAGCGAATTATCGAAAAAAAATTAATTGATCAGCTGAAGCACTGACATGAAGTCTGGTGTTTCGCCTAAGTTTCAGAATATTTTTGACAGTTGTCGAAAATTCCTTCAATTGATTCCTAAAACTGGAAAATGCGAATCCACCTACAAGGTGCATGTACGAGCGCTCAAAAGCTCCTGCCTTCACGGCAGTGCTTTTCGTAATTTTTATATAAATATTTACTCACTTGTTGCGTATTCCGCTAAAAAGCCAACTGCGCTTTGTTTATAAGTATTATTATCTCTTTCAGTTCTGAAGTAAATCCACAAACTTCCTTGATGTACCAATTCACCTGGTTTTTTATCTCCACAGAAAATTCCCCGTAATCGTCCAGTTGCATCTTTCTCCCTTATTTCCAAATAATCCAAACCACACTTTTCAGAGTAGGGTATATTAAAGTTTTTGAAAGAAAGACTGATTTCATTTCCTGGAAGTTGAGATGTAGAGTAAAAAAATTTTTTTCCTTAAATTAGGTTTTAATTCTGTATTTCCATAAACATACCTGCTGCCACTTGTAAATTCCATTCACAGGAACTACCAACGGGAGAGAACATACCATTCAAACCAGTTAAATTACCTCCACAATCTGAAAATTCCAAAATGATGAGCTGTTCGGCATGATTTCTTCTAAATCTCTTATTTTATACAAAGCAATAGAAGATATAGAACAAAATTCTAAAACAACTTTAGAGAAATACTTACTGGCTCCAAGTATGTGGTATATGGCGAAAAAGTCCACTGCTTGACTGACCACCACATGCAGAGCTGAACCACCACTGACTATCGTTGGGGGCATCTTATTAGACAAATATTGCCCGATTAAGGGAGATTTGGAGGATTCTCCGCCATAAACAGTTAGACCAGTGTTAGAGGCTTCATCTATCGATTGCATGTGTAGCCGGGTAACCGTAAGGGCAACCCGTTGATCTGGAGAAATAAAATAAAGAATCGAAGAATCCCACAAAAAAAACTTTAATGAGAATATGACCATACATTTACAAGTTGTAGTAGTTTAAGTGACGCTATTTTAACAATGAGAAGAAGAAGTCAATAACCTACTTGGATTTGGGGCCACTATTGTCCAGGCACATTTAGTTTCAGTATTGGTATGAGACATCGAGAAAGGATTCAATTTCAAATTTCCACTCACATTACTGGCTAGTATACGAGCTCCACAAGCCTGAAAAATGTGAAGTATCACAGATGAAAATTAAATTCAACATTCTTAGGGGTGTACTTTATCTTGAGCAACTTTTCAAGAAACTAACGATATAATAGTAAATTGGAGTATGAAATCAACTCACTTTGTTATAAACTGCTTTGAAACCTTGACTGGTCTGCGAATCAGGTAAGTCTACATGTATAAGTGAGTTCGACTTAGGTGCAACCGATTTGAACACAACCATTATTACATTAGAATACGATGTGAAAGTTTTATTTTTCCAATCACAAAGTGTAGCGAGGGGTGCATAGTTGGTATTTGGCCCATTATATATCTAGGAATCAAATATTATAAAAAATTAGATATATTTCCACGTATTCAGAAGTATAATAGTAATCTTTTCATTAGAAAAAAAATTGAAAATGGGTTTGGCAACCCCGTAGCTGAGTTCCCCATGTAAACTTCGTTGATTAACTATCACTCAGTATACAGGGTGTCCCAGAATGAATGGATAATCCTGTAACATTGTATAGAAGAGCTCTTGGACTCTCTGAAAAGAATATGAAAAAAAATCTATCCCCACTAGAAATATTTTTTTTTTCAAAATAATGATTTCTTGCACATCACGTTGCGTTTCTGTGTATCACGCTCACAAGTGGATCAAATGCATCAGTTTCTTCATGGTGAAATATTCTTCATTGAATTACCAATAGATATTCTGAAAACCGTATAAATATCTGTTGGAGAAAAATATCCAACTTCAAATTTCATCATAAAATGTGATGAATATTTCATAATGGGAAAGTTTAATCGTTTATGGTGGAAATAAAATTTGAGGAAGCATGTGTGGCCAACTCAAAAAAAATATGCGCCTTTCATGTAAATTTCAAAATGGTACAATACATCTTTATCGGTCTATGGCTAGACCGTGTCGAATGTGCTAAGCGGGCCAAGATAAGGCTAATAAGAAGTAAAGAAACAACGTCGGTTGACCATGAGAAAATTTGGCAGCAATAATTTAAGAGCGTGGGTGTCCCCAAGCCATGGAAGTGAGAGAGAAAGAAATCACGACCTAATGAACTGGGCCATTTCTTGAGATAATTTCATCACCCAATTTTTTTTTCAATAAAACGATTGTTTGAGTGGCTGTGTGGTGAGTCACACCATCTTGTTGAAACCACATATCCTCAACAACAGCAGGATCAAAAACTCATTCAACATAGTTCTGTACCATTTCCCATTGACTGTTAACCAAAAATGAGCTTCATCACTGAATATAATTTTTCGATCAAAATGTCCATTATTTTCAGCAGGACGAACATCAGAAAATAAACGACATTTCAGGTGGTCTCATGGTTTCAGTTCTTGCAGCAGTTGAATTTTGTAAGGACGTTTACCCAAATCTTCTCTTACATTTCTTCATGTAGCATTGAGCACTGATTTTGATAAAATAATAAGCGTGTATCTTTCCATGATTAAATGGCATAACCTTCTAAACACAAATGACATAAGAAATGTCAATACACAGTATTGCCATTATAACCATTTTAAATATATATTCGTATATTCGAAAATACTCACTTTAACATAATTATTGGAGCAATTTGGAGATATCACCAGATCTAAGGTTTCGAATTCGAGATCAATCACGTGATTTTCCTCGACTTTTATCACCCATTCGCAATAGTCCCCAACGTTGAAGTTATTGGGGTAGTTCGGGGAGGAGATGGTACCAGTGGAAGCGGATAATTGACCTCCACATTCTGGAAAGAACGGAACTGTCCGAATTTGTTCGAAAAACTATAACATACTTACTCGAGTTGATGAATTCGAAGTCTGCGGAAAATCCTTTGCCGGCATAAGAAGAATCGCTGACAAAGCTAACGTGCATGAGATGTCCATTACTTGTAAACTTAACCATTTTTTCCATATGACACAGTGAACCCAACAGAGGGTAGCTGGAATCCTGTCCATTGAATACCTGAAAAATTTATTACGTTACATTGGGTGTAATCACTCAAGGCGAGGAAGCATTACTTTGATCACGTCATATGGACAAGAACTTTGTTTTTCCACATCAACGGAAGTGAACTTGATCACTATGCTTTGGCCAACTGGAGCTTCTATCAACCATTCGCATTCGATGTCATCTGGATATTTTTTCGGATAGTTAGGCGAGGTGATAGTACCAGGTTTGCGCAAACGTCCACCACAACCATTCACCACCCATTCTAAACGGAAACCATTTCCAATTATATTAGTCTGCGACTTGAAATGAAGTATAACGTGGTCTGATGGTACAGTGAGACTTTCTGGAAGATTCGATCCCACAAAAGTTTTCAATCTAACATTTTGTTCTACTTCAGAGTTATCCTCAGTTTTGTTCCTATACGATGCCTGAAAATGAAGACATGCTAGACGTGCTTAAATTAACCCCTTCTTTTTTTTTACCTCTAAGTAATTGAGATGAACCCCAAGCGGCAGCGCAAAAAATGGAAATTCGTGATAACTTTTCTCTCCCAGATCGAAATGCGAAAAAGTTATGTTTACAGTGTTCTTTTTGGTGACTTTAATGTGCCAGGTACATTCCTGAACTTGCGGATACGATTCGGGGAAATTCGGACTCTCAATAACACCGCCATATCCGGTGAAATTATTGGAACATACTGAAAATATATGACATTGAATAGAAATTCGTTTCGAAAGTTAATTGACTTACTGGTTCTATAATGGAGATTGAAACCTCTGCCTTCATTACTTATATCAGTTTTGAAGTATATATCGAGTCGTCTATTGGTCGAGATTAAACTTTGGGGAAATGATGTACCGCAGAATCGACCCAACGATTTCGAACCTCTGGACGATCCATCGAATATCTGAAATTAAAATTATTCACAAGAATTTGTGGTATGCGGCGTATAATTTTACGGGCGCATTCGCCAATTATTTGCGAGAATGAATATTGTTGATGAGGATATTATTCCCTTGAAAGAGAAAGAGGAAGATATGATTATTGATACCTCTAAATAATCCATAGAACATTTTTTGGAAAACTTCATATTCTCAAGGTCCAAATCCAAGAATACCAGTTGTATCGTTGAACCTTGACTCACGATTATACTCCACTGACAGTCTGCATTTGAATTGTATGGTTCTGGATAGTTTGGCGATGCTACAGCACCTGCTGCGGATGTCAGTTTTCCACCACAACCTGTTAATTTAATGTTGAAGACATATTTTGAAGAATTATCTCGATTTTATGTAATTTACCTGTAGTTGTTGTTTCCCACTCAAACATGAATCTGGATGTATCGAATGTAACGTGCGATGTAGAAACTAGGTGTATATAAAGTTGATTTGTATGGGACCGGATAGTTTTTGGTACATTCGTACGACAAAATCTTCCCAGAAGTGGAGAAAATGCGGATCCTCCATTCCTACGTGAGAATTATATGTGTGTAATGAATTGGACCTAATAAAATTTCGGTACATACAGAATTGATTCAAATAGTCGGGAATATGAATTATTTTTTATGGCCTTAACGATACAAGAAAATAATCGAAGTTGGAAAACGCACAGAAATGTGTAGAATTGATATATTAAGTTGAGTATTTGTTTAGTCTACAAGCCCAGCGCTGGCATGTTGATAATCCAAACTCAAGAGTTTTAAAGGAACCATAAGTATAGTGCCTAACGCACGTTTGATGACAAAAAAATGAAGCATTGTGAGATTTTCAATTTCCCTTCGTCGATTTCACGAAAATGTCACATCCTACCACCACTGTCGCAAATGTGAGTGGTGATTGGTTTCAGGCCAATAATTGCCGAAAGATGATAGAAGGGGGTGATTGGTTTAACGAAAAAAAAAACATCATGTGGAACCAACTAGAATGATAGGGTTGAAAATTTTCTTGAGACGAAAAAAAGATCGGAGGTTTTCGGGACTCTATCAGCGGTGGTTTTTGGGACTCTATCAGGAGTGATTATTCGGGAATCGGTCAAAAAAGGTTTTTGGGGACTCTATAAAGAGTGGTTTGAGGGAGTCGGGCGGAAAACGTTCTTTCGAGGGGAAAGAACACGTAATTCGGGAACTTGTTCGAGTTGATAACCATTTTTGGGAATCATTCAGAAAGTAGTTTTTGAGAAGTAGGCTCATTCAGATAAAAATCACGGAATCTATCGGGAATTTAGTTGAGTTAAGAAGCGAACAAAATTATATCGAAACGCCGAAAGAAAGTACGGTTGTCTTCTGTGTCGCAGTGAACTCTCGGCTTCATTAAGTGTGAACAACACGATTTCGATAAGGGTATGATTTTATCCCCTCAGTGGCGGAGCATAAGGAAAGGTAATCCTTGAATTACGCATTGCGTTATTTGAGTTTTTACTAGTCCCGAGTCTTGAAATCTCTTATTCGAGATTGAATTAATCCTGAAATCCAAAGTTATTTGGGTAATTGTTATTCTGAGATAACTAATCAAATTTTGATTTGACATTCGATATTGATGCATTGAAAAGAAATACTACCAGAGTGTCGAAAGTCAAACAGAAAACGCTTTCTTCTCTTCTCTTTCCAAACACAGCCAAATTTTAATCAGAAAGAAAGAAGAAAGTGGCTCAAACCGACGGCACGTGGCAACACTATGAATATTCGATATTGCAAACTTGATAACAGCAGACGTATTTATTTAATTATTTTTAATTCTCAGAATTATTCCATTGATTTTTTTTATTTTAACTTTATTCATTCATTTTATTATTTCTTGAGAATGTGTAGGATTTATAGAATCAGTTTTTGGGCTAATCAAAATTAAAAATTTCCAAATCGAATTCTCGAATACCACACACAGTAACTTTGCCGAAGAATGGCGACGACTCTGTTCATCGCATTGATATTCACAGTACCAAGAAGCATACTCATCAGACAGTAGAAATCAGAAAAGTGTAGATTTATGATAATAACCTCACCTAATTTCGAGATATTCCATCATACAAGGTGCCCTTATCATGAATACTTTTGTTTCCAGCTCGATTTGTTTTTGATTATCCACAGTTATTGTCCAGGTGCAATCAGAATACATGCGATAAGGAGCTGGATATTGGGGGGATTTTATTGTTCCACTCGAGGAAAAATAATTACCACCACAAACTGAAGAAAGAAAATTTAAGAAATAATTTTTCGAATCAATGGAATCATAAACTCACTTTTACTCTCATTAAGATAAATATAATGTGCCGAAAATTCCAGTTCCTTATCGACGGCTAGAGTGGTCACAGTAATAGTGGCTAAATTTGAAGGAATGAGAATCTGGGATGGCATACGTTTACCGCAGTAGGAACCAATCAATTTGCCATCTTTCGAGTATGAACTGTTCTCATATACATCGACATGAGACAACTGGCAATGTTGAGCATTATAAAAATCCATGAGCGTCACGTACAGTTGTATGAAAAATCCGACAGGAGCTTGCAAAATCCACCTGCATTTTTTCCTAGTCCTTCTGGCGTTGCTGAAGCTAATAGAGCCAGTACGATTTCTCAATAAGGACCCACACTCTGTAAGAATGAATCGTTGAAAACATGAATTGAACTCAATCTCATGACAAAATGAAATACCTGTAGAAGTCGAATAGTTAGCCATCAAAATTGATGAACAATCAGAAGTTGAAGAAATTTTGAGCCATAATGAGTTAGAGCTGGAATAAATGGTTGTATCTTCGTAATCATAGTCGAGGGGGGGTTCTAACACTGTAGCATTCTCGTTATCTCCATCTCGTACCTAGGAGAAAGACAGAAAAATATATATAAATATATTTTGAGATTTTTATCAATAGTAATCGCGTGAACCTCATGGTACTCTACACCAGAGGCCCCGAAGTCGAACGTTGACGGATGGTGAGACGTTTCCATTTGTGATTAGACAAGTCGCCAATCTGGAAACGCCTCCATCAGGGTGGTTTCAAGGCAGAAATTGAAAGGTAAAAGATGGGTAGTTTGAGTTCCAATTTTTCCCAAAGAGTTTAGATTCAGAAAGAATCGTTCTCATAGAAAACCTAAAGACATTTTAGGGGGTATGATGAAGGGGCTCTAACATCTCAGGGGTGTTTTCGAACTATAGAATTAAATCCTGCTATGTATAAACGTTGGATTGCTGGATATTCAATTACCTGCAGATAATCTGTATCACAATCTTGATAGTATAAATAATCCTGGGAAGAAATTTGCAAAGTTATCAATGATCCAGGCTGTGTTTTTATCAGATAGATGCAAGTCAAACCAACAGGCAAAGGATTTGGGTAACCAACTGAATGGATATTTCCAGAAGGACCTTCATAGATCTCATCACAAACTGAAAAATAAATTTAATATAGAATTCATTTTCAATTTTGATCATTTTGATAGCCGTAGTACCTGCTTCATATTTAAGAGAAAAATATGACGAAGCTCTCGTCTTCTTATACTTGATAGAAATAATACCACTGTCCGAGATGTACGAAGAAGGTGGAGTATTTCCACAATATCTTCCAATTAAAGGACCACTTGTGTTATATCCTTCATATAACTGAAATGATAATATTGAATTGAAGTTTAATCATTTGATTTCTCTCACTCACCGCTACATATTCTTCCGTACATCCGGTAGATTCTCCAAGAGATAGGGTGTTGAAAGCTAGTTCAGTTTTCAATTCGAGATTATGTCGTATTTGATAAAAACAAACCAGATTCTTGGTGACATTGGGTGAAACTATAATTCCACTAGGATCCTTGAGCAACATCCCGCA
This sequence comes from Aphidecta obliterata, assembly GCA_963966015.1. Lineage (NCBI taxonomy): Eukaryota > Metazoa > Arthropoda > Insecta > Coleoptera > Coccinellidae > Aphidecta > Aphidecta obliterata. Next base: position 12,155,736 of record OZ014436.1, read on the forward strand.
AGCTGAAAATATTTCCAAGTAAGTAGCCGATTCTGATCATCTCGATTTGAAAATACTAACCTGGTTGAAGAGAGTAGTTAATCTGAAAGCCACGATAAGAATTTTTTTTATCCGAGTGAAAATGTATACGCATTTCAGGTCCTTCGGATATCATTTGCTCCGGAACTGGTTCACCGCATTTCTTGTCCAAGATATCTCTTCCTTCGACGAATGATGATGAAACCTTCGAACAAAATTCAAATGGATCTCCGATTAAAATGTATGATGGTACTCACTTCGAGAAAGTCTCCAGAGCAATCTCTCTCATTTCCTATGTCGAAACTGAAAAAAGTCAATTTGATCGATCTACCAGCGGGAGCTTGAAGTAACCAAACGCAATCTCTGGAATAAATGGAATAGTTCGAAATGAAGATAATTTTAGAAATTGAACGTAGTGATGATTACCTGTTGACAGGATAACTACTTGGCCAATTAGGAGATTTTATACTACCCGTATTGTTCATGGTCAAATTGAGAATTTCATGGCATGCTGAAATAAAGAGGTTGAAAATAAAAGAAAACGATTCTTAAAGTTAGTTCTTCTCACGTGGTTGTACAGATTCCCATTTCAAATTGAAATAGGATAATTTACTTTTCGCCTCAAAATGTATGGTTATTTGGTTTTTAGTACTCAATATTCGATCATTCTTCGTCAATTTTTTTCCGCAAAACTTTCCCAGATTTTTGCTTTCTTCTCCACTACCCTCGGTTATCTGAAGGCAAAACGATTTGAAAAAGTGATTTGACCCCACCTGGTCTACATTACCTGTAACCACTCAGTGGTACAATCATCATCATCCTTTCCTACGTTGAATTGCGAAAAAGTAATATTGAAAACTTTGCTCTCTTCGGTGAGAATATTCCACGAACAACTTAGGCGGGAAGAACGGTCTCTTGGATATCTCAACACTCCACTTTCCTGCAGCCCCAGATCGCCACACTCTAAGAACAAAATTAACGATGCGAAGAGGACTAAAGGCGAGAAGTTCTGGTCGTACTCACCTTGAGGGGTTATCTCGCAACGTTTACCGATATACCCTTCGGGGCATAAACAAGAATACGACGTGGAATTGTTATTCACACAAATTCCCCCATTTTTACAAGGGTTACTGAAACACAGCCCCACTGACTCATTGCAATATCGCCCTAGAATGTAAAATGTATGTTAGTGTATGTTACTCAAAAAAGTATGTGTATATTTACCGAAGTAGTTGCCTTGGCACTTGCACTTGAATCCTCCGATGTCATTCGGCGAAGTCACGCATCTACCGAATTTACAAGGATTTGGGCTGCACGGCGATGTTGAAGGAGGTGAGCATCCTCTGGGTCCATATCCATTTCCAGTATAACCAGGCGGACATCTACACTCTGCATACGACTGAGTTATACCTAATACACAAAATTGTTTTGTCCTCAAATATGTACAGGTGTGAATAATGTCAACTCACTTGGATACTCAACACATGTAGCTAGGGGATGACAATTTCCATTGTTCATCTTACAGACACCTTGATAAATACAAGTAGATCCGTCACCACTGTATCCCGGTGGGCAAGAACCACATTTTCTGGACCCCTATAGAAAAAAACTTATGATTTCGAAGAATTATAGTTTCTCAACCTTGGTGATTGGTATTTCAACTCACAGGTGTGTTCATACATGGAACCATCGGGTTGACACTGCAACCACCATTGAACAGTTCGCATTCATTGATGTCTGCACAATACTGGCCATTTCCAGTATAACCTGTAATATGAAGAAAAAGTTAGGGGTATCGAAGAACTCTTAGGAAGGCATCAATTTTGTGATTATATTGTAACGAACTTAAGCCGGACCTGTCGCGTCACTCGGACGTGGGCGTCAGGACAAAGTGAGACGCGATGGTTCTGGAGGGATCGAGAAAGAGGCGTTCTCGAATATACTGAAAAGCTCCAGGACTATAGCGGTATATATAGGTGGACATCGACGCGAAAGAAAACAGTACAGAATAGGACTTAATAGCGTGTAGATAAATTATTGAGAGGTGTAAATAAATTGGTATTAGTGAACTGTAAATAAATTATGTTAAGAAGAATTTCGACTATATTCATTACAATATCATTCGTTTTTTCGAAATTGTATGTGATTCCAGAATAGTATGGTCATTTTTAAAAGAATCCCAAAATACCTACCAGCAGGACAAGGGCCACATCTGAACGATCCTGGAGTATTTTCACAGGAAACGGGGGGATCTTTCGAGCATACTGGATTTTCGTCCTTACATTCATCGACATCTTGAGTGCAGGCTCCGGTTTCACTCGCTTTTTTCCATCCCTGCCAAAAACCAAGTCGAATTAATGCATTTTCAATATATATCTTTGAAATTTAGATGGACAACCTTTCCACTTCAACACGACTGGTTTTTGCGTCTTTTTTTGAGCGCACGTCCTACTTACACGAGGGCTATATAATTTCGTCACGATGTCTGTATTTTTCGAATTTTGAGCCGAAAATGGTCTCAAACGACAAGGTCCGACTCACTGATGACGAATCCGTCGGTAATTTCAAGTCTGTCCATCCGGCTGTCCGTAAGCACGATAACTCTCGAACAGAACAACCTAGAGACTTGAAATTTTCAGTATGGGTTCAGTTCCCAAGTGCCGCGGTTAGTTTCGTTAATGGGTAGAATTCCACCAGAGATTCCGTAAATATGGCCGTTTGAAATTTTGTTCTTCTGATTACTTCGAAACTGCAGATTCAATCGAAATGAAATTTTGCACTCGAATGTACGAATGACGTGTTCAAGCTATATGCGAAGTTCAGATCGCATGACCAGAACCATAGAAATCATAGAAAATTATAACTTTCGAACGTAAAGTCCTAGGGACTCGAAATTATCAGGATAGGTGTGGATATCGGATGTAGTGTTCACATTCATCTATGAGCAAAATTAGACTAGTGGTTCCGTAAATATGGTTGTTTGAAATTCAGTTTTCTTGATAATCTCAAAACTACGGATTCGATCGTGACGAAATTTTGTATTTTAATGGAGAATGATGTATTGAAGCTACATTTTGTCCAGATCGCATGACCAGAAACATCGAAATTTATAACTTTCGAACGGAAAGGCCTAGGGACTTGAAATTTTCAGGGTAGGTTTGGATCGCGAATGTCGCGGTCACGTTTATCAATGATTGGAATGAAATTATGCTCATAGGTGAAGAATAATGTATAAATTTTGTCCCGATCGCATTACCAAGACCATAGATACCGAAGAAAATTCTAGCGAATTATCGAAAACAAAATCTCCTAAAGTACTGGGGGAAGTCTGGAGGTTCGCTTTAGTTAGAAAATTTTTTTTTACAACTGTCAAAAATTTTTTCAATTTGTTTCCAAAACTGGAAAATACGAATCTACCTACAAGGTGGATGAACGAACGCTCAAAAGCTCCTGACCTCACGACAGTGCTTTTTATAATTTTTATAAATTATCACCGACTCTTGAGGCACTGTTTAGGTTTTTCTCATTTAGAGCAGATGAAAAATTCATTGATCATATATAAGTATGACAGAAATTCACCTGATCACAAATGCACTTCCTTCCAAGTTCATTATATTGCGGTATACAAATTCCATTGCCACATATCTCAGACGCTGGAGCAGAGAAGCAGTCGGTCGATTTCGTTGAGCAATGCAGACCATGCCATCCGTTTGCACATATACAACTAAAAGAGGGTAAGTATATTTGGGGACAATAAATAACATTCAAAAAAATTTATTACTCGAAAGATCCTGGTTTATTTCGGCAGATACCTCCGTTCTGACATCCCAAATCTGTAGAATTGAACAAAACGCACTCATCGACATCTTTTTCACAAATGAGGCCCTGAAAATACCAATAGACGTCGAGAATTCAACTATTGCGTTCGAGGGTACACCCAGTGACAATAAAAGGGATAATTCATTCTTGATAATTTTTTTGATGACCAAAAATTCAAGAAATTGTTCTTTCTGGGTGTAACACCGAGTATATTTTATGACGAGACTTACCTCCCAACCGTTCGGGCAGCTACAGTGGAAACCATTGAACAGATCTTGACATGTACCGCCGTGTTTGCAAGGACTGCTGGCACAGTCGTTCTTCGAAAGTAAAGATTTCAATTTCTCCACTGAAGATCTCAAATCCGAGATTTGCACCTTAAGATTTTCTGCCAACTGTTAAACAGAGTGTATATTATTATTTATGATTTGAAAACTGATGGAAAAAAAGAAAACGACTAGATATATGCAAAATGGCGAAGGCACCGGGTAAATTTAAAGCCTACTCTTTCTCCGAAATATACTTAAGAGTAATTGTTGGAACATTCTTCAGAATATCTCATACCAAATGTTGACTGCATATGGCAGCATCTCCTTCCTGTTCGAAAAATCTTAAAGAGTACTTACATTCGGATTAGAGCTCGAGTGTTTGAAATTATTCAGTTTGGTCTGCAATTTCAAAATTTGAAACGAAAGAATCCACTGCGTGATGAGCCGTAGTTTGGGTAAACGATCTGCACTCGACGCAAGGACTACTGCATAGTCCTCCATGACTTCGTCGACTCTGTTGATCTGGAATATCCGTTAGTTTTACTTGAAAAATTATCGCTACGAACTTTAACATTACCGTCGAAACAGCATTTGCGAAATTGGCTTTACCGATGAACACGTCACATTGTGCATCATCTGTCTCGAAAGAAATGTTTTTGTCATGAGCGGATCGGATGATGAGGTTTCCATTGGAAGGGAATATTTCAGAACTGAAAAAGTTTTTTTTTATTAACAGAGTTCCTATTAACAATGGGTTTTCAGAAGGCTAATTAATGTATGACTTTATATTCTCTTGTCAATCTCGATTCATTTTCTTGAGATGTTGCAACTTTTTCATTAATCGAACTAGGCAAATCGGAGATTCTCGTGAATCGGCCGATTTCATGCATTAGGTGAATATTGAGAAATTCATTTAGTTGAGATGTTGCAACTTCTTCATTACACTCGAATCGATCGAATCAGCCAAATCGGAGATATTGGAAGTTGAAGGAAACGTTACTCCATTTCTCGTGGAACGGACGATTTCATGCATTAGCTGAATATTGAAATATTCATTTTCTTGAGATGTTGCAACTATTTTATTACACTAGAATCGATCGAATCAGGCAAATCGGAGATATTAGAAGTTGAAGAAAAAGTTCACTTCATTTCTTGTGAAACGGAGGATTTCATGCACCAGCATGAAAAAATTCAATGAAGTATTTGGCGGTTCCGTAGCCGAGTACACTCCTGTACACGTCTAGGCACCTATAAAACGAGACGGTTGATGTCTACTTGTGGCACCTCGTTTCAAGCCACTTAAACTTCGTGGATTAACTGTATGAGATTCTTTGGGGGATGGTGCAAAGTGGACAGTCTCCTCCACATGATATCCCATATATGTTCGAAAGGATTTAAATCTGATGAACGGGGTGGCCACGGTAAAACATCAACGGCCGTCTTAAGTCGAGAAAGTGTAAAATGCAATGCTAAATATTCAGTGGATACACTTACAAATCCTGAGCACTGTCACTTTGAAAGAACCGAACGAAGAAATGGAATATCAGACACCAAAACTTATAGACCTTCATTTCAGCTCATTTCGTCATTACAACTCTGCACGAACAACGTAACTAACGAAATAGTTTGATTATTGTCGGAGGGGGCGTCACGTAATGGACCATTTTTGTAATCCGATACCTCCCCCTCTGCGGTGGGAATATTTTACCGCGAAGACATCGTTTCAACTTATTTCAGAATATAATTGGTTTGACTTTTTTTGTCGATGTATAATTTGCTCATAAAAATAGTTTCTTGAATTTATAATATAAGTGTGTCAATTTGAAAAGATACCAACCTTAAATAATCGGCCCCCATTCAAATCAGAAAAAATGCAAAAAGAGGTAAACTTTGGTTCGTAGAGGGACATTTTATACGGTTGGTTGCAATCAATTTGTACCAACCCTGTGAGCGTGATGACACCAACCCCTAAAATCTTAAATAGGAAGGGGGTTGAGTGACGCCTTGTTTCGAAGGTAATTTGATTGCCTTCTCAAAAATGCCATAAACTTGACCTTTTTGAGCGCTCGTTCTACTTACACGAGGTCTATATCATTTCGTCATGTCTGTATTTTTCGAATTTTGAGCTGAAAATGGTCTCAATCGACAAGGTTCGACTATCCCTGATGACGAATCTGTCGGACATTCGAGTCTGTCTGTGCGTCCGGCCGTCCGTAAGCACGATAACTCTCGAACAGAACAACCTAGAGACTCGAAATTTCTAGTGTGGCTTCAATACTCAAATGCCGCGGTTAAGTGCGTTAATGGGCAGAATTCTACCAAGGGTTCCGTAAATATGGCCGTTCGACATTTTGTTCTCCTGATTACTTCGAAATTATAGGTTCGATCGAGGTGAAATTTTGCACTTAAATGGAGTATGACGTGTTCAAGCTACATGCTCTGTAGCTCTTTGTCCAGATCGCATAACCAGAACCATAGAAACCATAGAAAATCATAGCTTTCGAACGGGAAGGCCTAGGGACCTGAAATTTTTAGGATAGGTCTCGAATGTCGCGGTCACGTTCACCAATGAGAAATATTAGACTAGGGGTTCCGTGAATATGGTCGTTTGAAATCTAGTTTTCTTGATAATTTCAAAACTACGGATTCGATTGTGACAAATTTCGTATGTTAATAGGGAATGATATATTCAAGATATATTTTTTCGAGATCGCATGACCAGAACCATAGAAACCAAAGAAAATTATAACTTTCGAACGGAAAGGCCTGAAGACTTGAAATTTTCAGGATAGGTGTGGATCTCGGATGTCGTGGTCACGTTTATCTTTGAGCAATATTAGACTAAGGGTTTCGTAAATATGGTCGTTTGAAATTTAGTTTTCTTGATAATTTCGAAACTACGGATTCGATCTCGACGAAATTTTGTATTTTAATGGAGAATGATATATTAAAGCTAAATTTCATCCAGATCGCATAACCAGAACCATAGAAAATTAAAACTTTCGAAAAGGCCTAGCGACTCGAAATTTTCAGGATAGTTGTGGATCTCGAATTTCGCGGTCTCGTATATCAATGAGCAAAATAAGACAAGGGGTTCCGTAATTATGGCCGTTCAAAATATTTTATTCCTGATAATTACGAAGCTACTGCTTGGATTGGAATAAAATTTCGCACATAGATGAAAAATAATGTATTCGAACTACGTGCGAAATTTTGTCCAGATCGCATCACCAAGACCATAGATACCATAGAAAATTCTAGAGAATCATCGAAAACAAAATTCGTCACTTAGTGAAGTTAAGTCTGGAGTTTCGCCTCAGTTGAAATTTTTGTCTGTCAAAAATTGCTTCAATTGGTTTCTAAAACTGGCAAATGCGAATCCACCTACAAGGTGCATGAACACTCGCACATAATATAATATACAATTTTTTGTTATTACTTCCGAAAAAGAGGAGAATAGTTACGATAGCAAGAGTTGCAATGAAACATGATAATAATGAATAATTTTTACTTTAAGAGATTCTGAAAATGTTGTCCATTATTTTCAAAATCTAAGTACCAACTAAATTTTTTTAATGGCAATCGAATAACCTTTGAAATAAGGTGTCACTCAACCCCCATTCTCTTTTTAAGATTTTTGGGTTTGTTGTCATCAAGCCCACAGGGTTCATATCTTCTCGCATTTTTTCCGATTTTTCATGGGGGTCGAGATATTAAGGGTGGTACCTTTTCAATTGACCGTATAACCGTATAATTCAATGTCCAAAGAAATTTTCCGGAAAGGTTAAAAAGTATCTATTTTCGGAGACTACATTAAGCAAGCGAGGGGGTAGATAAGGGGGGGTAACTTCCCCCCTACCAGCCCCAAGGCCGCAAAAATTCACAATTAAAGTATAATTTTTCTCAATATTGAACGTATTACTTTTCGTTAAAATATATTCTTAATGTGTATCTAAATGAAAATATTCTTCCTCATTGCAAACATTGAGCCTTTTCGATAAAATCTACTCACCACAAAAGGATATACAAGGATCAAGCAAATTTGGAGGGGTTCTTTTTTCCACTAGAGAAATAATGAATATTTAAACCCTTCAATGAACCTACTAACATGCGACTATTCGTGGATGAAAGGAGAATTGAGTTAAACCTTTCGGTATGGTTCAAATTTCGACCAGTCCGTGAAAGTACATGATGCGTGTTACAGGGTGGCTCCATCTCCATGGGAAATTGAAGACCTGACCGATCGCCTGAAAACTGGGGGGTGAAGTGGATTGTCGTGACAGTTGAACTGTCATATCGATCTGGAGATTACTCGAAGGTTACAGCGGCAGTTTCAGTAACGATATCGTTGCCATGGAGAAGCTTTCTGCATCGTTACTGACGATGTGACGTCATTCGCACCACTAAGTCTGGCGAGGAAAAGGGGTTAGAGCGACTTACGACTGCCGTTTGCCAGTTTGACGCATACGCATACCCCTGAATTCTCCGGAATATTTGGCGGTGCGCGCTAAGTTCAAAAATTCAGAGTCAAAAGTGCCGGACGGATGTTAAACGCGCGAGTTGGGTTGACGTAACGAAAAAGACGTATTAGATTGCACGGCGGAGGGTTAGTTTTCACGGTTGTCAACTGTACCTGTTGAAGATTCGATATGACAAGTTGAACGATTGCATCGGTCGGGGGTTCGGCGAAGCAGTAGAATAAGACATACGCGGCCTTGTCGCAGGATATGCTTCTGGAGACGCTGCTCCAGACAAGCCATCGCGTGTGCCTCGGAATGTGCTTCAGGTACTTGCGAATCGAGCAACGCCAAAACGGAATCGTCGAAAGCCCAATTTCATCAGGAACATACAGCAATAAATGAAGACCAATATTCCGCATGATTTTAACAGGATTTTCATTCGTAACAAACACAGTTGACGTGAGTAAACCTGCTAATACAGATTTTATGGTTATGATTATAGTTAGTAGGTCATTCCTCAATATCGATTTCTTTTGTCGCGTCGCATAGGGGGTGATGGTATGGCCCGTTCACAACCACTCCCTTATACTTGTTATCACATTTGCCTAAGCCTCTTATCTGCCGTCTTGCAGTATTTTCTGTATTAACCTACGGTAATTGTAGTGTGCTCAAAAGCAGTGTTCACCCTCGTGCTGTCCATGAAAACGCCTCAACAATTTTTCAATGTTAGAAACAGTGCCATGTGATTCACTCGAAAGACCTCAATGCAGGTTGGTGGGTTAACCATTTCTTCCATTTTCGTCCTGTTGTTGATCTTTTATATTATGTTTTCATGCCAGATGATCAATTGAATACTTCTAACTTTTCATTTTTACGAATCTCCAATAAGCAACTCGAAAACACCCCCATCGGCTGCTTTATATAAGCATGGTCGAACAACATATAAGTGAATATGATTACCGGAGTTGATGGAAGAAAATTGATTGAATCGTTTGCAAGTCTTATTTCGAATTTCACGAGAAACTTTCCACCCTGAAACGATTGGATGCGAATGTTCTGGTCGTAACTTAAAATAAATTTGAATTCTATACTTTTCAAAACAAAACAAAATATATCACTGAACAAAACATGAACATGAATTTTTTCGAAATAGCTTTCTAGCGAATTTAAAGTCAGCCACTAGGAAGGAATAATTTCTTCAACTCGATTTTTTGGAAACAGAATTACTATATTCGAACCCTGCCTTGGTAACAATATTGATGTTTCTTCTTGAACAATTTTTTTGCGAAAACAAAGCTTCATCAGAAATAGCTAATACAGATATTTTGAAAATTGGCCTACTAGTATCGAACAACAGTTCGAAAATTATGACCATGATAGCGACCTTGACAGGGCTAGAATTGTTGCCTATCGAGATATTGGTCCTACAACGAAATTGACCGTTGTCTGGATTATACTGCAATGACGGTAAAAATTATATTTCGTCACATGTCACATTTATTGTGAATGAATCAAACTTTTCACCCTACCACCATCTGGTATACTATCCAAATTCACAAACGTTCTGGCCCTTACTGTGACTTGACGCTGATCTTTTACTTTTAAACTTTTCCAGTTATTTCTAGAGTGAAGACGACGATTGAAATGAAACTCGCCATGTTCGAATGTAAATAATCAGAGTCAAGTCAAGGGGTGATATGGATGGGGAGGGGGTGTAGCTACTCATTTCTTCTTGTAGCTTGTTAAGAGCTCTGCTATGAATAAAATGGGGGAATAAAGACTTCACCATTATGCTGTGAGCGTTGAGTCAATACTCCACCACCTGTGTGAACAAGAAGGGTTTGATCACGGGCAATTGACCCAATTTAAGACCTTGTAAGTGGATAGGAAAGCCTATACTTTCACTTTACTAGGGTGCAAACTGCGGATAAAGCACGCATGATTGAATTACAGGAACATAATACAAATTGGTGGGAACAAGTTTGAGATATTGAAAACATGCTAGGAAGAATTTTTAGGACAAGGGTAGATATTGATAAGACAACCGAATACATATCGCATTCGAAATCGTTAAAAAAAAATTCGAACCTGATAATGCATTCCTGGGCAGGTTCCTCCAAGAAAACGATTTTTTTCACAAATAATCGAGGACAATTATTTAACCTCCCTATATTTTTGAAATATGTCAAAACAATAATAGAACCATATTCCGAAAAACAAATCGAGGATATTATACGATAAATTCCGGTTGAATTTTATAATCTACGCGAAAACCTATTTTTAATAAAGATTGAGTGAATGAAAATAATATACTTTTCAAAATTGCTTCTTATGGGAACTCAAGTGTTCAAAAATAATCACTTCGGAATATTTGAATATCCCTAACTTTTTCCTATTCAATTCCGATTTATTTATTCAGAATATCGCCCTTTCCTAGAATAAGATTGTTTTGGGAACAGGCTATAAAAGCGAAATTCATTCGATTCCAAATAAAATTATGAAATTATAAGGCAAAATTCCGAAAGGGAGTTTATTCGAATTTTCAATAGATTCTTCAAATAATTTCGAAAAGTTCAGTTATTCTGCAGAAAATATCGCCATATAACTTTTGGATTCAAAAAACAACAGTAGCTGAATTTTCGTGACAAAATGTACAAAACATTCTCCTATTATTAACAGATGAACATTACTTACTACTACTTATTACTAATAAAATTAATATTTATATTTCAATTTCTTTGAGCTAATATATTTTGTTTTGTTTTTAGGTTAGTAATGTTTATGGTCTCAAAAGTTGTGCAAACTGAGTACAAGTAAGTGCAAAATATTTTTATTGTTTTGGTGTCAGTAGAAGTAGAATTGTTTGGTGATCTCAAGCGAATCGGGGAAAATATCAATATTCTGTGAAACTCGTCGTTAAAGGAAAAAAACACCTTCGCCATTTTGTGACTATATTATGCATCTTTGAAATCCCTTGACGAAAAGAAATTTCTAACCTTCCCTGAAATTCCCAAATTTTTTGAAAAATCCGATCTGATAGAGCTTCAAATTATTTTACATTCTACACCACACCCATTTTGTAAAATTGAATTTGTTTCAATTTGTATTTTCTCAGATAACTTAACATTTCTGAAATTAGCCTTGGCTGTAGTGTGTTGAAGTTATCAAATAATTCAATGGATAAAAAATGTAGAGTGTATAAGTTATATCTATATCAAAAAGCTCGAGTAAAAGATCAAAATTTTGTCAAACACATTCTTGGAGGAGACCAACACCTTCGCCATTTTGCAACGGACTATTAAAATTGTAGGACGAAACAAAATCATTGAAACGCAATGACTGGAATAATTTAACCGTATTTTAGTTCCTAAAGTTAGCAAGAAAAAATTAAACGAATGGTAAAATTATATTAGACATAATTTATTCATTCAAGGGTTCAGCTCTCATCCATTCATTCTTGGGGAATAAATTAAGACGTTCATGTTGATTATTTCCAATGATGCATCTTTGGAATTGTTAGGAGGAAATAAATTCCTAACCTCCTCTGCAATTTTTAAACTTTACGTTTTGGGTAAAGAAGAATGAAAAATTCATATGAAGTTGATTTTTTCTAGTATACAGATTGAATAAGTTACGTCGTTTTTAAAGAAGCTTGAGTGAAGAATCAAAATCTGTAAAACCATTCGCGACACCTTCGCCATTTTGCAATGGGCTATTGAATTTATAGAACAAGACAAAACTCATTTACCATTGAAACAATGTTTTCCTGAAGGTAGTCAGCACTATTAAATCGCACTTTATTTCCTGAAGTCAGTATGAAAAAATGGAACGAATGGTGCAATTATAATAGACATAGTTTATTCATTCAAAAAGTTCAGACATCACTCATCCATTCATTCGATAAATCGAGACGTTCATGTTCCAATGGAATCGTTAAAGAAAAATAAATTCCTAACCTCTCCTGAAATGTTTACACTTTGAGTTTTGGGTAAAGTACACACATCAGAAAAGTCTAGGGATATTTTTATAAATAGGCGTTTTTTATTTTTTTCAGTTGATTAAGGGGAAAACTGAAATTATAGAGTAAAGAGAAAATGATCAATATGTTATTGAATTAATTTTTTGCTTGAAACGAACACAAATTACGAAAAGCACTGCCGTGAAGTCGGGAGCTTTTGAGCGCTCGTCATCTTGTAGGTAGATTCGCATTTTCCTGTTTAAGAAATCAATTGAAAGAATTTTCGACAGCTGTCAACAAAATTTTTAAACTTAGGCGAAACTCCAGACTCCATGTCAGTGCTTCAGCTGACCAATTTTTTTTCGATAATTCGCTAGAATTTTCTACGGTATCTACTATGGTCTTGGTGATGCGATCTGGACAAAAATTCGCACGTAGTTTGAATACATTATTCCTCAGCTAGTTGCAAAATTTCATTCCAATCCAATCAGTAGCTTCGAAATGATCAGGAAAAAAAAAATTTTGAACGGCCATATTTACGGAACCCCTAATCTAATTTTGCTCATTGACGAACGTGACTGCGACATTCGTGATCCAAACCTACCCTGAAAATTTCAAGTTCCTAGGCCTTTCCTTTCGGAAGTTATAATTTTATATGGTTTATATGGTTCTGGTCATGCGATCTGGACAAAATTTCACATATAGCTTGAACACCACATTCTCCGTTTGAGTGCAAAATTTCATCCCGATCAAATCTGTAGTTTCCAAGTAATCAGGAGAACAAAACTTTGAACGGCCATATTTACGGAACCCCTGTGCGAATTTTGCCCAGTAACGAAATTAACCGCGGCATTCGAGATTCGAACCTACTCTGAAAATTTCAAGTTTCTAGGACATTCCGTTCGAGAGTTATCGTGTATACGGACGGACAGACTCGAATTTTCCGACGGATTCGTCATCAGTGAGTCGAACTCTATCGTTTGAGATCATTTTCGGCTCAAAATTGAAAAAATACAGACATCGAGACGAAATGATATAGCCCTCGTGTAAGAAGTACGAACGCTCAAAAAAAAAAGTATAAACCATAATTTTACGAGCTATACAAAAAAATGATCAAGTATGCAAAAAATTAACTGAATGAAGAGTATGACCTCCACGTTGGTTCAAAACAGCTCTACACCTATTTTCATAGTCAAAATGACATTGTCAATGCCCGATTGAGGTATACTTGCCTATTCTGTGGTTAGAAGCTCTCGGAATTGAAAAGCATTTTGGATATTGCCCAAAATGAGAGTAATGCTACGTTGAAGCATGTCCCATCCATTCTCAATCGGATTGAGGTCCGGGGATTGTGCGGGCCATGGCAATCGTTTGAGAAAAATAAATTCATAACCTCTCCTGAAATTTTTACACTTTACATTTTGGGTGAAGTAGAATAAAAAGTTCAGATAAAGTTGATTTGTTTTCAATAGGGTAAAAGGTACAGTTGTTGACACCCTATCAGTGATTGACACCCTCATTTTCATATTTGAATTATAAGAATTGGATCTCAATCTCTGTGAATTTCCACGTGTCAATAACTATATTGCAAGTTCAACTAGTTCCTACTTCTTGTCCCTACCCCCTGAATCGATTTTCCACGCTTCATTCTCAACAACATGGCAAAAGCAAAAGAAGGAAGCAATTAAAAGAAAAATTACACGGAGGATGCTATTATTTCTGCCTTATCAGCAGTAAAATCAGAAGGAATGTCCAGAAAACTTGCCTCCCAAACCTATGGCGTTCCTCGTTCTACAATAATTTTTTGGTTGAGTGGAAAACTTGTTGAAAAAATGAAAAGCACTGACGTGTAGTCAGGAGCTTTTGAGCGCTCGTTCATCTACCTAGTAGGTAGAATCTTCCAAAAAAAAATTTCTTCGAACATCCACTTTTGGTCATTGATAATTTTGTTCATTGATAAACGTGACCGCGATATTCGAGATCCACACCTATCCTGAAAATGTCTAGTCCCTAGGCCCCTCCGTTCGAAAGTTATTATTTTCTTCTGGTCATGCGATTTGGACAAATTTTTGCATGTAACTTGAACACGTCATTCGCACCATCTGGGTGCGAAATTTCATCTCGATCGAATCAGTAGTTTGGAAGTAATCAGGAGATCAAAATTTCGAACGGCCATGTTTACGGAACCCCTGATGGAATTCTGCTCATTTACCAACTCAACTACGGCAGTCGGAAACTGAACCCACACTGAAAATTTAAAGTCTCTAGGTCGTTCCGTTCGAAAGTTATCGTGCTTACGGCAAGATTCGAAAGATACAGACATCTTGACGAAATGATGTAGCCCTGGTGTAAGTCCAACGAGCGCTCAACAAATCACGGACCTTGCCCTGTATTAACCTATGAAGAAGATCTCAAATTATGTGATAGAATAGACGGGTGTGCCAAAAAAAATAAAAAAAAAATTATTTCAAACATAAAGCTTGATGATGAAATTCATGAAGAATCCTTTATACAGTCATGAAACAGTCCAATATGGACAAGGATTGTACATCTGAAGACACAATCTGTGATAACAATGAAAACCAAGTTGCTATAAACGGCTACTGGAGAACCAACTGCCAGGGCTTGTGTCCTATTTGCAGAAAGAATTTGGATTTAAATGGTATTAAATAATTAAATGCATTTCCTGTGCATGAAAATTCCATGTTTTATGTTTATTGAAATATGTCTTCATAGAGAAGGTTTCCATTTCGAATAATTTTCAATGCAAAACTTATAAATAAATCTTATAATGAACGATCCATTACTATATATTATACCTATCCACATCCTTGTTCAGCTGATTGAAAATATGAGAGACAACAGTATGTCAATAACTGTATCAGGTGGTGTCAACAATAGATTTTACAGTGTCAATCACTGAAAATTGACACATGATGTTAACGATGTGTTTTAAAGCTTCTTCTGAAAAGGTTTTTCCACTTTCGGTTGTTAATTTGAATCGAGTATAAACCAACACATAACCTCGAAAAAGAAATATTTTCATTTCATACCCAAATGACAAATTATTTATATTCTATTGGGACAGTTGGCTTAAGGTGTCAATAACTGTAGTGTTTACCCTATACAGATTGAATAAGTTATGTCGTTTTTGAAGAAGCTTGAGCGGATAATCAAAATTTGTGAAACCATTCGTAAGTGGAAACCAGCACCGTCGCCATTTTGCAACGGGCTATTGAAATGATAGAACAAGACAAAATTTATTTACCATTGAAACAATATTTTTCCTGGAGGTAGGCAGCACTGTTCAACCGCATTTTAGTTCCTCAAGTGAGCATGGAGAAATAAAACGAATGATAAAATTATATTAGACATAATTTATTCATCAAAAAAGTTCAGACACCAGTCATCCATTCATTCTGAATCCCCTGAAATTTTTACATTTTGCGTATAGTAAAATGAAAAGTTCAAATATAGTTGATTTTTTCTAGTATACAAATCGAATAAGTTATGACGTTTTTAAAGAAGCTTGAGTGAAGAATGAAGATTTGTGAAACAATTCGCAAGTGAAACAAACTCCTTCGCCATTTTGCAACGGGCTATTGAAATTATAAACAAGACAAACTTCATTTACCATCGAAATAATATTTTTCCTAGAGGTAGTCAGCACTATTCAACCGCATTTCAGTTCCTTAAGTGAGCATGGAGAAATAAAACGAATGATAAAATTATATTAGACATAATTTATTAATGGAAAAAGTTCAGACACCACTCATCCATTCATTCTGAATCCCCTGAAATTTTTACATTTTACCAGGGCCGGCTCTAGTGTATGCAGCGCCCCGATGCAAAATAAAATTCTGGCGCCCTATTTGTACTAAATTCACGAGCAAAAAAATGGGAAGGGCGCCCCGATGCCTTGCATCCGCTGCGGGCCCCTTGAACCGGCCCTGCATAGCTACCATGGTTCATGCATTTCTTGAAGCGGTCGGTTTTCACATGCAAAATGTGTATACCAAAAGCAGCTTAAAAAAGTAATGAAATGTTTCATCATCAGATTATTTTCCCAAAATGAAAAAGATTGACAGTGGTGGGCCTGCCTGCCTGTTACTCGATTAGATTGTTTGATTCAAGAATTCACTTTTTTACTCACCATGACCCGTCGCGATTTTTGGGAGGGGGGAGGACCCCCCCCAAAAAAAATTTTTTCAACTGGGGAAAAAAAAATAACGGAATTTTCTCTGCTCCGCCCGGAGGTCGATATCGACGTTTCGGACGACCGCCTACCCTCCCCCTTCTTCATTCATGCTCCCCCCTTCATTAGCCATGCTCGGTCTTGGCTTGTTTCCGTTTTGAAATTAAAACCAACATTAGATATCGCAGCTACCGTGGTTCGTGCATTTCTCGAAACGGTCGGTTTTCGAATACAAAATGTGTATACCAAAAGCAGTTTACGAAAGTAACGTTTCATCGAAGATCATTTTCCCAGAATGAAAAAAATTGACAGTGGTGGGCGTGTTGCTACTCGATTAGATTGTTCGATTCAAGACTTCAAGGCAAATGTTAATAAATGTCTTGGTTTATTTCCGTTTTGAAATTAAAACCAAGATTAGATATCACAGCTATTTTAGCTATTTTATAGTAGAATAAAAAGTATAGATAAAGTTGATTTTTTTTAATATACAGATTGAATAATTTATGTCGTTTCTGAAGAAGCTTGAGTGGAGAATCAATATTTGTGAAAGTAGCACCTTCGCCATTTTGTAACGGCTATTAAAATTATAAAACAAGACAAAATTCATTAACCATTGGAACAATATTTTTCCTGGAGGTAGTCAGCACTATTCAACCGCATTTTAGTTCCTTAAGAAAGCATGGAGAAATAGAACGAATGATAAAATTATATAAGACATAATTAATTCATCAAAAAAGTTCAGAAACCACTCATCAATTCATTCTGAATCCCCTGAAATTTCCACATTTTACGATTTGGGTAAAGTGGAATAAAAAATTCAGACAAAGTTGATTCTTCCTAGTATACAGATTGAATAAGTTATGTCGTTTTGAAAGAAGCTTGAGCGAAGAATCAAAATTTGTGAGACCATTCACAAGTGGAAACCGGCACCTTCGCCATTCTGCAACGGACTAATGAAATTATAAAACAAGACAAAATTCATTGAAACAATATTTTCCTGGAGGTAGTCAGCACCATTCAACAGCATTTTATTTCCTGAAGTTAGCATGGAGGAATGAAACAATAGGAAAAATTATATTAGACATAATTTATTCATTAAAGAAGTTTAGACACACCACTCACCCATTCATTCTGGGGAATAAATCATGTGCATTATTTCCAATGATGCATCTTAGGAATCGTTGAGAAAAATAAATTTCTAATCTCCCCTGAAATTTTCAAACCCAACGTTTTAGGTAAAGTAGAAAGTAGATAATTTCTACTTGATTTTTTCTAGTATACAGATTGTATATTGTTTTCAGATGAGCTTGAGTGGGTAATTAAAATTTGCGAAACCATTACCAATCAGAAACCGGCACCTTTGCCATTTTGCAAACTTATTACGGAAATATATTGATCAGTCATAAAGGAAGTTGGCACTTCCAAAAATCTCACAAACGACTGACAAAATTTCTGAATCATGATACATTTTTTTACGAAAATAAAGGAAACTCAAAAGTATCCCTTTTTCGTGTAGAGGAGTTCATTATACTGATGAAAAGTTAGAAAATGACGTCATTTCGAGCCGACGTTATGGATTGCTCGTTCGTGAATATTTCAGTGCAGGAATTTTCCAGTGAATCCATCCTCTTGGGATCAACATAATAAGAATAACATGAAACCTACGAATATAATTCACAGTTCGTTTCAATCCCGCATCGAATTCGCGTTTCGTTCGAATATTCATCAGCTGGTCGGAGAAACCCGCTGGACTTTCGTTCGATTCGCGTCGAAACATGTTTAGTGACACATAACGCCGGAATCTTCCATTATTCATCGAGAAAATTGATCTTGATGCAGTATGTTCGGTCATTCGAACGGAAAAACTATCATGTTACTGACGGGACTAAACACACGTAAGCAGGGGCTAACTGAAAAGTCAACGTTGTTTGGAGCAACCCCCCGAAAGATATCGATTACCGCGGCAGTTTGAAGCTAGAGGGGAAAGTGGATGCGTCGTAACAGATATGTAGTTCCCGAATTTGGAGGTTATATTAAGGTATGATCTAATCCTGAGCTTCAATGAACAACTGTGCTCATTCAAACTTACTGCCATCGCGAAATTTCATACCCTTTTTCGCATCTTCGATTTGTCATCAGACCTATAGGCATTTCGGCATTTTATTTTGGACAAACCCACTCGGTGGTTTTTCATGTTTGTTTCAGTTTTCCATTTACTAAGAGGATGCATTTCACCGGCGTATATAGAAAAAATACCGGGGGGCGGGGTGAGATCTTACCCCCGGATTAAGCCAGAAGTTTATCAATTAAATGGGTACAGTGGTAAAACAATTGAGTTTTTTATATTAGTCCCAAAGGAGGAGGATGATTCATTGATGTTCCAAAATTCTCTCAAGTTTTCATTTTTCGCCCCCTCCCACCTGCTCCTCTATTATCCGAGTAATTCAAGTTTTGGTTTTTATATTTATATTTAGATATTTTTTGTTCATCAAAATATGTCAAGTTGCTCGTATTGATTTAGGTCAAGAAGTTTGGCTAAGACCCCTTCAATAATTGGCCTAATTGGAGCTCGCCCAATTTCAATGAAGGGAATGTTCCGAACTGCTATATCTGTTCGCATACATAGTTTTGATTGATACAATTCCTCGAATAGAATCAATTCCAACCACTGGAATAACATCATCAGTATTCATCAAAATAATAAAAAAAAATTGGTATTATATTTTGACTTGGTAAATAATCAATTTCATATCGCAACACTTCATCCATCACATATTTCTGATGACACCCTGTATGTATCTTGGACAACCATTAGTGAAAATATGTTTGAACTAATAGAAGGCAACGCACAAAATAAAAAGACAAAAGTTTAAAAGATAACTCTTTTGAGAACCAACGACCACCTCAAAATGAAGAAAAAACACACCAGCCACAAATTTCCAATATTCAACTCAAAAATCCACCAGAGCTGTCTATGGTAAAAGCTACTGTGTATCCCTCACTGTCGAGTCCACCAGTAGTTCCAGGACAAAAAAACTTATTATTCTCAAACAAATAAAACTTACATCGGTCGTTTGCCACAACCCCAAGACCAATTCTTGAAAATATCAGAATGAATTCATCAATTCCCACCCTTCTAGATTGAAATTTTTTCAGGGTATCGTGGGGGCCTAGGAGTGAAAAGAAATGTCCGTCGTCTCCGACTCATTTTCCGAAGAGGAGCGAAGCTTATTCCGTCCATTCACAAGAGAGTCGTTGGCAGTTATACAAGCTCGAATCGCAGAAGAACATGCTAAACAGAAGGAGCTCGAAAAGAAGAGAGCTGAGGGAGAGGTAAGTTCTGATTCCATTTTGCTTGCTGTTATCAACAGCAGAACTTGACAGACTATCTAAGAGCATCTCTCTTGCTCATAAACAAAATTTTTCATCGGACTAAAAAAGTTATTTACCCACCAACATTTATTGGAAAATGACGATAGAGAAAAAACAAATTTAATCTCGCACATTTCATTCATCTGTAAGAATCTATTTTTTACAAGATTCTTTACCGACATTCTCAGGTGTGTTTAAATCATGAATTGTATGTTCTTCCTTGGGCATATTGAAGAACTTCTTGTGATTGTGCTATCAACATCGAAATGAAGATGAACGATATATATTCGAAAAACAACCGTATTTACTATGATTCCACATTGTAATATTTCGGACTCTTAAAAACAAAGCCTAGTGAATTTTTTTAGTAAATTTAAGTAGAACAATAGGTGTAATGTTCATGTTAAATATGAATCTTTATTACAGACCGGCTTTGGACGCGGGACAAAGAAAAAAGAAGTAAGATTTCACAGTGAAAATGGCCAAAGAAACATGCTTTCTAGTTGATGAATGCCTCTGACGATCTTTATATCTACAAGTATAAAAAAAAGGCTACGAAATCCCGAAAAAAATAACTTGAGTCCTGTATCGTCAGTTGCATACTGAAATATATAGCTTTAATTTTTCTCTGTAGATAATTAGATGGCCGCATTTTGCTTTTCACCCTCAAATTTTCGGACTGACATGCGTTCAAGCCTTTTAATATGAAAGCCATTATTTTAGAACCCACCACAATTATCATGTTCCCATTGGTACAGCCATACTTGTCAAAATCGGTAATGAAATTAGAAAAATTAAATATACAATTCATGTATCCCAGAGACCACCAAATTTATCATTTGTACCTGTTACCTGGTTTCGATCCATATCAGATATCGTCAGTTCAGTTAGCAAAATGACAAATTCGATATAAGAAACAGAAAACCCTTAAAACATAAGGCAACGGTGATCAGAGAAAATTTTCCAAATCACGCCACCTGTCCGTTCCAAAAGCAACTGTCTAAAATATCTGTAGATCTATTTCCCAACTCCCCAAGACAAGTTCGATAAAAAAAAAATACAATTCCAGGATTGTGCCTTGGTTATATTTAGACTGGTTCCCCTTTTCGGTTCGCCATGAACTATGTGACCCTATATAATATAGTGGTATATAGTCGATACACATTTTCGTATCCATCGATGAAGTGGAGTATTTATTTTCTGTAACAAAATTGTAGAAACTCCCCCTGCTTTTTCTCGAATGCTTCCAAATAGTGCTTTCGACGAGTCAAAATAAAGTGAAGCTCCTTTGTTGAGATTTCTACCACTTCGTTATTCCTCGAAAGTACCCATAGTATATGTCAAACATTCTCGTGTTTTTTCCCAGCTGTTTGTTTCCACACTAAAAAAAAAAACTAATTATAATTTATCCACAGTCATTCAAAAAACTTACGTGCAGGCAATACAGATCAATTAGGTATCCTTGGGAAGATTATTTACCTCTTTTAGTATGTAAACACTAAAAGTGAATTAATATCTAGTTTCTTATGAAGGATACCAATTTATAATTACAAATACCCAAAACATATTAAAATCAGTAACATTTATCGTATGGCTGGCTGGTCGGAACTGGAAATAATGTTCTAATTTAAGAGATCAAATTAGTTAATAGCTAAAATAAACCTCTACAATTGTAAGTACCAACAGAAAAATAATAGGTATAGACAATAGTTCATATTTTTGCATGAGCATTGGTTAATCACAAACACATATTTTTTGTCTGGTGCATTTTTCAATCATGAATTCATTTTTCATACTGGATCGTCGTTCGGATTCCGAAAAAGGAATAAACGGTTGATGCACTATAAACAGCTTATTTTTGACATCTTAAGAAGTAGTACCGCTTAATGCCAATCGAACATAGGTCGATGATAATATAAGGATTCTCAGTTTTCGCACACTATAATTAAGGACAAACACACAACACAATGATATGTGACAATTTTTAATACACACTCAATATTTATAGTACCTACCAATAGGTAAGTAATGCACATATGCTTAAGGTATAGAAGCTTCTTTTGAATGGGCCAGAATTGAAGTGATAATTTATAACACTGAAAGGAAATGAAAGTCGCATTGAAATGAGAAAAAAAATTAAAATATAAAATACTCATTAGCCGGTATTTCCTATGGAATCTAATACACAATATTCTTTTCAACTTTTTGATTTCGAAAAATACTTTCTACGGTTAAGAGTTTCCCAAAACATTTTTTCTAAGATATTATTGGGAGAGGTAGATTAGATTAGGAGAAAGAGTATTTCTGGAAAACCATCAATACACCCCAAAACATGTCAATAAAGGTTCTGAATGGTGATTTGGACAGCTCTCGATAAAATTGAGGTGAATGATGAATTACACCCGTTCACATAGCTTTGAAGGAACAGGAATATTCGTGCGGTAGTCCAAGAATTGTTTACAAACTTTTTCACTCACCAACCCAAAAACACATGTTTTATCACTAGGGATGCACAATGATTTATTATAAATCATGAATCATCTTCATGGTGTTCAAGAAGCATTTGCATAATTAATTCATTGCATGGAAATGCCTTAGAACGTTTGATTCGATTTGGTTTGAAGGAACCATTGAACTGTTGCCTGTAGGTGTATGAAGGGCTAAAGTTGATGCCCTTTCGAATTTGGTCTCGTAGGCAAACCGTTCGATTTCATTTCTGAGCTGTATATTGTATAGTTCAACTGGATGTGAGGTTGAACTGAACTCCTTATTGAGATAATCGGTTGTATGCAGATTCGGTATGAAGACGAGGACGAAGATGAAGGCCCACAGCCCGATGCTACATTGGAACAGGGCTTGCCACTACCAGTACGTTTGCACGGGAGTTTTCCACCGGAATTGGCGAGTACACCACTCGAAGACATCGACCCTTTTTACCACAACCAAATGGTGAGTTTGGCACCAGCCTCGAATTCCTCATCTACCACTAATTTTTCATTTCAGACTTTCGTAGTAGTTAGTAAAGGAAAGGATATATTCCGATTCAGCGCAACAAATGCTATGTGGATGCTTAATCCATTCAATCCTATTCGCCGGGTAGCCATTTATATTTTAGTGCATCCTTTATTTTCTCTCTTCATCATCACCACCATCCTCGTCAACTGCATTCTCATGATAATGCCGACGACACCGACTGTTGAATCAACCGAGTAAGTACCAAATCACTTATACCTACTTTTAAAATTGCAACACACAAATTCTTCTCGATATTCGCAAAATTCAAGCCAATATCTCTTTGTTGTTGTCATGAAGTAAGACTGAATGAGAGTGAAGGGATCTTCAAGGGACTAGAAGACAACCACACACCATTGACTTCAATTCTTGAGTGGTTGATGAGGATGCTGAGGGGTAACATGAATTATTTTTCTTTGTAGACTATTTAGCCGTGAAAAACACGTTGTCCAGGGTACACCACGAGGAGGCAGTCTACTTTATACCCCACTTATTTATTACTGATCACGGATGGGGATAATCCAGTTCAAGCAAAAGTATGAGGGCAATTTGTTGTGTGTTGCAATTTGAACTTATAATCCAAACTGTTGATAAAATTCAAGATATATGTGGAATAACATTACTGCTACTTTTCTGAAGTGTATAATTCATAATGCTTATTCATATAACTGATTTTTCTACAAGTACTACATAGAATGATGAATAAAAAAATATTCTTAACATCAGGTTAGACCATTGAAAATCATATTTTACATTGATTAGTTTACCTAAGAAAAATGTATTGAACAATTAGATTATTGCAAATTTTAAACAAGAAAGATATCACTGCTTATCTTCTATAGTTTTAGAGATGTCCCTGGATACTCTGGCCACATTTTCGATTGTAGGGTAATTTTTAAATCAGTTCCTAATTAAGCCGATGAGTAGTTCTTTGTCTGCATGAACGTTATGTTTTTCAGGGTGATATTTACTGGTATTTATACATTCGAGTCAGCAGTCAAGGTGATGGCCAGAGGTTTTATACTTCAACCGTTCACCTACCTTAGAGATGCATGGAACTGGCTAGACTTCGTAGTCATAGCTTTAGCGTGAGTAGCTTAGTAGAAATAGACTTTAGAATTGAGGATCTCATCTGAGTAGTTTGGTTTTCTTCACATACCGACTCTCAACTGAATGCATAATACAACTTTTCTTGGAAAAATATCTTTCATCTCGCAGAATACTAACCCGAGATACCTACGTACAAAGCTATCTGAAATTTTCCGTAGTTTTTTACTAAGGTCGCATATGCCAATATTTTCTACAATATCCAATTGAATTTTCTTCCCAAGCAATAAATAATAGATTGAATAATTCCACGAAAACCTTTCGGACAATTAAATCGATACTAAAAAGTTTACAGATGTGAAAACTCAGCTGAAGTTTATTTAATATTGGCGTTGAAATTAATACGAAAGTGATAGTGAAGTTCTAATAAATCTTTGATCTCAATTTCGAAAACTTGTTTTTTTCGCGAATGAGGTGGTTCCATTATTTCCTTTCTTATGCCGAGAAGATAAAAAAAAACCTCATAGCACTCAATTAAGATTACGAAACGAATTGATAAAGAGAAAGACATGTGAGTTCATTGTTATTGCTATTTCTTCTTCCATTAAGTAGATGTACCAAGTAGTGACATAAATAGAAATTCGATATTATACCCAAAAATTTTTAGAATAGATTAGATTCTTTGATGAATTATAACTTTTAGATTGATGTAATGAATAGAATCCGCTGAGTAGATACCTATCTGAGAAAAAGTAATATTGTGACATGCGTTTTTTGAAAATAATGCATTCATAAAATTCGAATTGAACTTGAATATCCATTGAAAATTTCCTTGATGTTGTTGCTTTTTAGTTGAAATTCATCTAAAAATTTTTACTACTAAGCATACAAATGAATCGTTGGTTGGTATTTGCAGCTATGTTACTATGGGCATAGACCTTGGAAATCTTGCTGCCTTGAGAACATTCAGGGTACTGCGAGCCTTGAAAACTGTTGCCATAGTTCCAGGTAAAAGACTAGGTTTTACACGGTTGGCAAGAAGTATTTTCGGATTCTATAGCTGGGTTTCAATTCTCTCTCTGGCATCCAACATGTCACATCAAGTTTGGGGTCTATCTGAAAAAAACAGTATCTTTCGGTATTGAAAATTTCTCAAAAACCGAAATTACTTTCTTGCTAACCTAACGGTTTCAGCCATTTTCTTCTGTTGTATTAAAAATTCAGAGGTATTCAGTATATACATTCGGAATTTTCAGGTCTGAAAACCATCGTTGGTGCTGTCATTGAATCGGTGAAAAATCTACGAGATGTGATCATTTTAACGATGTTTTCCCTTTCTGTTTTTGCGCTAATGGGTTTGCAAATTTATATGGGAGTGCTTACACAGAAATGTATAAAAAATTTTCCAATGGATGGCTCCTGGGGAAATCTCACAGATGAAAATTGGGAAAGATTCATGTCGAATGAAAGTGAGTATGGTTTTCGCCGAGAGTTTCTGTTATCAATTCCAGACTTGCACCATAATAAAAATTTATTTCTCAGCTAATTGGTATTTTGATGAAGTGAAGGGAGAGATACCATTGTGTGGGAATTCCTCAGGAGCCGGGTAAGACAATATTCTTCGAATAGACAAGCAAAAGATACAGCGTTCCTTATTTCAGACAATGCAAACCAGGATATACATGTTTACAAGGTTATGGAGACAACCCAAACTATGATTACACAAGTTTCGACACATTCGGTTGGGCTTTCCTTTCTGCCTTCAGACTGATGACTCAGGATTATTGGGAAAATTTATATCAACTGGTTAGTAGACAATATATTATCAATTACCGCTACCCAATCTTGGTCATAAAATGAAACCAACACAACATTGGCACCCCTTCAAAACGTTCCAATTACAGGTTTTGAGATCTGCAGGACCCTGGCACATGTTATTCTTCATCGTTATCATATTCTTAGGTTCGTTTTATTTGGTTAATTTGATATTGGCCATCGTCGCGATGTCTTATGATGAATTACAAAAGAAGGCCGAAGAGGAGGAAGCTGCTGAAGAGGAAGCAATAAGGGTAAGAAGGGGCTCGGTTATAACTACCACTCGATGAGGTTCGAAACTCTCAGGACTGACAAATTATTTTCTACAATTCTAGGAAGCGGAAAATAAAGCACAAGAAAAAGCCAACAGGGCTGGAGCTAGAGCAGCAGCTGCGCAACAAGCAGCAGACGATGCGGCTGCGGCGGCAGCAGCTGCTGCTGCTGGCTTTATCAAATCCCCCTCTGACTTCTCTGATCACAGTTACGAACTCTTCGTTGGCCAGGAGAAAGGATACGATGACAACAACAAGGAAAGAATAAGCATAAGATCTGAAGGATTAGATTCTGTGAGTGAACAAAGAAGAATCCCTACCAATCCGAACAAGATGCGGAAAGTCAGCGCTGTAAGTGTCCTGATATTTATTGAAAACTAATTCTACAAACGATTTCTCTCGTTTCATACATACATAATTGAAAATGATGTATCTATCGAATTACTTTTTCCTAAATAAAAAAAAATAAAGATCATGACAATTATGGTGTTCAGACTTTCAAAGTTCAACATTGGATGGTTCGAAATGATTTTCCGCACTAAAATAATAAATCGTTCATATTGACCAATTGAGTCAGGAATGGTCCCAATATATATTATTGAAGAGTTTAATTAATTATTAACATTAAACAAATGACTTCGTCTTCTCTGGATGTTCATTATGATTATCTCCTGTTTGCCTTTCATTTCATTCTTATACGTCTGTGGTTTTGGTTGATATTGAATGAGGCAAACTTGTTCCATATGCAGGCTAGCCTAAGTCTTCCAGGCTCTCCATTCAATCTTCGTCGTGGTTCACGAGGTAGTCACCAGTTTACCATGAGAAGTAACAGAAGAATGGTTGCGCCACCTAGTGATCGAAAGCCTTTAGTTTTGTCAACATACCTGGATGCACAAGAACATTTGCCTTATGCCGATGACTCCAATGCCGTCACACCCATGAGTGAAGAAAATGGTGCTATGGTTGTTCCATTATATTACACGAATCTTGGTAGGTAGTCGTAGCTTCTTCTATCCTTTTAATCGATTCATTTTCAATTTTGATGGTATAGGCTCCCGTCATTCTTCTTATACCTCGCACGCATCGCGAATGTCTTATACATCTCATGGCGATCTACTTGGAGGTTTCGGAAGTAATGGTAAAGTCATGACTAAGGAAAGTCAACTCAGGGGTCGATCTAAGAGAAATGGACCTACGTCCACTAACAATTACACAGAGCTAGCTCAGAAAACACACAGAGGAGATTATGTAAGTAATTTTTGAACTCGAGTCATCCTTCCTATTGAAATATATTTTTAAATCACACTTTCTAACAGGATGGACCAACTGGGCAGCTGTGTGAAAATAAGCTGAAAGACAATCCTTTCGTTGATGCCTCTCAACAACAAACGATGGTTGACATGAAAGGTAAGAATATTTACTATTGTAAATACAGTCGGTTCTGTTTTGAATATTACATATCACTTGAAACGATCAAAAAGGATGGTTATGAGAATTATCTCTCTATATTTTGTATGTCTAAGCCCAAGAGAAGTTCTTGAAGAGAAATCGAATAGAAATGTGGGAGTGAATATCCAGAAAAATATGCAAATCCTGTATCAGTTGTATTCGGTTTTAACTATTAACAAATCTTTTTTACAGATGTAATGGTCTTGAATGATATCATAGAGCAAGCTGCTGGACAGCAAAGCGTAGCAAGTGAACACGGAGGTAAGAAAAAACTTTCATTTCAAAAATTAAGTCCTTTGATCTCATATACACCATCGCAAATTGCTTCAATCTAGTAATATGACCTAGTAACTGCACAACCTCAAATATCACTGTGTTGCTGGATATTAACGAATGTGTCCATCATTCAAAACTTTTTTCGAGGGCAAACTTACAATTAATGGTCAGTACCTAACTCTAAATCGAGAGCACATATCCATTGCTTTCAAAGCACCCAAATCAATATGATCTTGCCTAAGAGCTTGGTCAAAAACAGTTATAAATATAAAATGCATGATCCAGTCGAACAAATAGTAATAACACTT
This sequence comes from Aphidecta obliterata, assembly GCA_963966015.1. NCBI lineage: Eukaryota > Metazoa > Arthropoda > Insecta > Coleoptera > Coccinellidae > Aphidecta > Aphidecta obliterata. Next base: position 12,184,006 of record OZ014436.1, read on the forward strand.
TTTCGACCACACCTTGTTTGATTTGTACTAAGTTATCAAGTCGGCCGAAATTAATGAGTGTAAACCAGGAGATTCACCTTTACGGATAAATCCACCTTCACGGGTAGATCCACATAATAGGCAGATCCACCTTTTTGGGTAGATCCACATAATTGGCAGATCCACCTTTTCGGGTAGATCCACATAATAGACAGATCCACCTGTTCGTGCAAAAATATTATCATATTGCATATGCTGGGTGAAGTCTCAATATTCCATATTGAATATTGTATATACTTTAAACTATGATCGCCATTGAAATTATTCAATAAAGTATTCAAACGTGCAATATGCACTATAAGTAATAAAATTTTTAACACATGAATCAATTCCAGTCTCCATTATAATTATTTACAATTACAAGCTGAATGCATATATTCAGAATGAAGGAAATATTTTATTTCCACATTTGAAGGTACTCATATCGATTATCTGCTGTTTTGCCTCAGTTATGGTCTTTCATTTCGGAAATAATAACTTGTTTTGTCGTCGTGTGAAATATTCTCATCCACCAGTTGAAAGCAGGAATATTGAAAGAGGTTGAGCGGATATGGTTCAATTTCATTCGCTCGTAATAGATCGAAGTTGAAAAAGCAATTCCGATGGTGTTGAAAGAATATTTCCTCTCATATCACAGATTTGCGTTGAAATGAAAAAATCTTGATGTTTCAATAAAAAACATGTTTTTCCAATATTTCACCAACGTAAGAGCCAAAAAGTAGTTCTATCTTTTTTATGACGAACATCAATAATTTAATCATATGACTTTTTTCACTTCTCTATTCAGATATGAATCTAAAAGCAATGACTTAACCGCCGGTTAAGATCACCTCATCTATTTCCTGCACCAAATCTCTTTCCACAAAGAGTGTGTCAACTTCATATTTACTAATATTTCGTACAGTTTCTGTTTATTATTTCTCAGCCAAAGATGACGACGAGGAAGAAGAACCAACGTTCCGAGAACGTTTTCTAGAAACAGCTATCCAGATTATTGATACGTTTTGCGTTTGGGACTGTTGTTGGTGTTGGCTACAAATACAAAAATATGTAGCACTGATTGTTTTTGATCCATTTGTTGAACTATTTATTACACTCTGCATTGTCGTGAACACATTATTTATGGCGCTGGATCACCATGATATGAACAAAGATCTTGACAAAGCACTGAAGAGTGGAAACTATGTAAGCTTGACTAGACCTATTTTTTTGAATTGTCTCATCAATCTGTGTTTTACAGTTCTTTACCGCTACATTCATGATTGAAGCAACGATGAAACTAATAGCTATGAGTCCAAAATATTATTTTCAAGAAGGATGGAATATATTTGATTTTATTATTGTCGCTCTATCCCTGCTGGAATTGGGTTTAGAAGGTGTTCAGGGTTTGTCTGTGTTACGTTCATTCAGATTGGTATGTAAACAAAAAATAAGTTTTAATCGTAGTCAAAATTATATGTATATTTGTTGACAGAAATTATGGTGTTCGGTCAACTTTATCTCATAGTATATTTGCTAATGCAACATGAATTTTCATTTCAGCTGAGGGTATTCAAATTGGCAAAATCTTGGCCAACACTGAATTTACTGATTTCCATCATGGGGAGAACGATGGGTGCTTTAGGTAATCTAACGTTTGTGCTCTGCATCATTATTTTCATCTTTGCCGTCATGGGCATGCAGTTATTTGGTAAAAACTATACAGGTGGGTAAATTTGAACATCAAACACTTACAGTAGTATTTATTCAGAGTTTGCCAGTTCTGAAATCATTTGATCGTTTATTCCTTTCATTTCTCTAGTGGTAGTCCAATGATTCCATGGTTAAGTTTTATGTCGGCATTTCCCTGGAACTAATAATCATTTCATTTGAATTTTGTCAAATTGTTTCCTTTTTCGGAAATATACAAAATATTATTATGCTAGAGTGAATTCAACATCAACTTTTATTCGTAGATAATATGGATCGTTTTCCTGATGGAGATCTTCCAAGATGGAATTTCACCGATTTCATGCATTCTTTCATGATAGTATTCAGAGTATTGTGTGGAGAATGGATCGAGTCAATGTGGGATTGTATGTTGGTCGGAGATGTATCTTGTATACCTTTTTTTCTCGCTACCGTTGTTATTGGAAATCTTGTGGTACGTATTTAACAGAAATATGCCAGATTATCTCGATCTTTGCCCATGTTGTATTTCAGGTGCTCAACCTTTTCTTAGCCTTGCTTTTGAGTAACTTTGGATCGTCCAATTTGTCGGCACCTACTGCTGACAACGACACCAATAAAATAGCAGAGGCCTTTGACAGAATAGGGCGGTTTATAGGATGGATCAAGGGTAGCGTTTCACATATCGCCAAAGTGATAAGGTTCAAGCTTACGAATCAAATAAGTGATCAGCCTCCAGGTGAGGGACCATCCAACAGTTGGAAACAAGGTTTTTATCCAACAATAAGATAGTTGGTTTTGCTTGTTGCCCAAATGTAGTGCTTACTTTTACGCATTCACCTCTCAACATAAGCATGCCCTCGATGAGCCATTTCCAATTATACGCATTCAATATTCATGCTGGAACATGCTCGCTCTGAGCAAGTCTATCTCTACTAATCATATCTAGCTTTGCTTCACTTCATTGCTACATTTTTAAGTTTCAACATCTATCGTAGATTATTGCAGCTTTAGAATTTTAATTTTCAGTGCACTAAATGCAAATGGAGAAAACAATTATGGTCATCATACAGGGACAATATGACCCCTTCTAATTGTTAATGTTAAGATTTTCGATATACTTAATGTGAAATAAAATGAACGTATTTCACGTAAACCAAAATGCACTTGATTTTATAAGGGATAAAAATTAGATAGGTATCAAAATTATCATGGAATCAGATTTCATTGTAAATCAGTTTTTTCATTTAGATTATAAATTGGACATATTTCAGATGTAGATTCTCTTATATTTTTTTCGAAATTCAATGAGTTTTTGCATCCTTATAAATGATTTTAGATGCAAGAGATGGAGTTCTTGAAATGTCCGGTGATGAGATTCTAGCTGATGGAATGATCTTCAAGAATAAGAAAAGCACAAAAGATCGGCTAGAAGTTACCATCGGTGATGGCATGGAATTCACTATACATGGTAATGAGAAATCTCAATGGTTTACGACAAATTCAATCATGAAATATTGTACTCTAGGTGATTCCAAGACAAACTTCAGGAAAGGCAAAAATAATATCAATAATAAAATGAAAGCAATAGGTAATTCCATATTGGAACATGGTGATTTATTCGCTAATTTGGATGACGATGAAATTAGTATCAAATCGTATGGAAGTCACAAACACAGGTTCAAGGAAGAAAGTCATAAAGGCAGTGCAGATGTATTAGATGACCATGAGGAGAAAAGGGATGCTTGTAAAGAAGAATTGGGTATAGACGAAGGTAAGTCTTCATGAAAAATTTATATAAAACTTATGACGGATTATTTTCAGATGCAGATGAAGAAGAATGCGACTGTGAGGGTCCTCTTGACGAAGACCTCATAATAGATGCAGCAACAGAAGACATTATACTGGATGAATATTCAGCAGACTGTTTTCCTGAAAATTGTTATAAAAGATTTCCATTCTTGGCAGGTGACGAAGATTCCCCATTCTGGCAAGGATGGTCAAATTTAAGATTCAAAACGTTCGAATTAATCGAAAATACGTATTTTGAAACGGCTGTTATAACTATGATTCTACTAAGCAGTTTGGCGTTAGCTTTAGAAGATGTACATTTACAGCACAGGCCTATATTACAAGATATCCTTTATTACATGGATAGAATTTTCACCGTTATATTTTTCTTCGAAATGTTGATCAAATGGTTAGCCCTAGGGTTCCAGAAATACTTCACAAATGCATGGTGCTGGCTCGATTTTATAATTGTTATGGTAACGTACTAGAACATTGTCATCTTTCTGAAACGACTTGATTGTTGTGCATTCCGTTTCAGGTATCGTTAATAAATTTCGTGGCGTCCCTATGTGGGGCAGGAGGGATTCAGGCTTTCAAGACGATGAGAACACTCAGGGCGCTGAGGCCGTTGCGTGCCATGTCAAGAATGCAAGGTATGAGGGTGGTGGTGAACGCCTTGGTACAAGCCATACCATCCATCTTCAATGTGCTGTTGGTATGCTTGATTTTCTGGTTGATATTCGCCATCATGGGAGTACAGCTGTTTGCAGGAAAATATTTCAAGGTCAGCTGAATATAAGCCGAACTTTTTTCCAAGTTTTTATTAATGGAAGCATAATTTACAGTGTGTGGATGCGAATAAAACGTCCCTCAGCTACGAGATCATTCCAGACTACAACGCTTGTGTAGCAGAAAACTACACTTGGCTCAACTCACCGATGAACTTCGATCATGTAGGAAAGGCATATTTGTGTCTGTTCCAAGTGGCCACCTTCAAAGGATGGATACAAATCATGAACGATGCAATAGACTCCAGAGAAGTAAGAATGAATATACCATCAACTATCTACAATAATCACATTGAACTAAATATTTTACAGGCTTTAAAACAACCAATCAGAGAAACCAATATTTACATGTACCTGTATTTTGTATTCTTCATTATATTCGGCTCGTTCTTCACACTCAACCTCTTTATAGGAGTAATTATCGACAACTTCAATGAGCAGAAGAAAAAGATAAGTATCAGAAGAAGCTGTATTCCAAAAAAATTATCATTCAATAAATCCCTGACGAAATGTTATCTTTTACGCAGGGGGTTCACTTGAGATGTTCATGACTGAAGATCAGAAGAAGTACTACAATGCTATGAAAAAAATGGGCTCGAAGAAGCCAATGAAAGCTATCCCTAGGCCTAGAGTAAGTTATATAATATTCTAGTATTTTGTTATAACCCTGAGAACAATTTTCTTTCCAGTGGAGACCACAAGCCATCGTATTCGAGATAGTGACCAACAAAAAGTTCGACATGTTTATAATGTTGTTTATTGGACTGAACATGTTGACAATGACGATGGATCACTATCAGCAAGAGGTTACATTCACAAGGGTGCTAGATGCGCTAAATATGATATTTATAGTTATATTCAGTACCGAGTGCCTCATGAAAATATTCGCTCTTCGTTATCATTATTTTACGGAACCATGGAACTTGTTCGATTCGGTAGTTGTGATTTTATCAATATTAGGACTGGTACTGAGCGACTTGATAGAAAAATACTTCGTGTCTCCTACATTACTTCGAGTGGTTCGCGTCGCTAAAGTAGGTCGTGTTTTACGATTGGTAAAAGGGGCAAAGGGCATTCGCACACTGCTTTTTGCGTTAGCTATGTCACTGCCTGCACTGTTCAACATATGTTTACTGCTATTCCTGGTCATGTTCATTTTCGCCATTTTCGGGATGTCTTTCTTCATGAACGTGAAGGACAAAAGTGGTCTCGACGACGTATACAACTTCAAGACATTTGGACAATCCATGATCCTCCTATTTCAGGTAATGAATTGTTACCCCTTTATTCGTTCTTTATATTTTCCAACGGCCAAGCAGAAATGTAATGAAAAATTGAGTCATTAAAATGTCATCTGCATCTCAGTTCATTGGGTCCCATTTTCTTAGAATGATCCCACTTGACTCGGATTTTATTGAGATCTTTAATCTTTACTCAACATTGATATCATATTCATTATGGTTTGGTTTTTCCAGATGTCCACATCGGCGGGTTGGGATGGCGTCCTAGACGGAATCATAAACGAAGAGGATTGCAAGCTGCCAGACAACGAGATAGGCGAAACGGGTAACTGCGGGAACTCCACCATAGGCATCGCTTTCCTCCTCAGTTATCTCGTGATTTCGTTCTTGATTGTTATAAACATGTACATCGCAGTGATATTGGAGAACTACTCACAAGCAACGGAGGACGTGCAGGAGGGTTTGACAGATGACGATTACGATATGTATTATGAAATTTGGCAACAGTTCGATCCAGATGGGACTCAATACATTCGTTACGATCAACTGTCCGACTTTCTTGATGTGCTTGAGCCACCCTTGCAAATTCATAAACCAAACAAATACAAAATAGTTTCAATGGATATTCCAATTTGCAAGGGTGATCTCATGTTCTGTGTAGATATTCTAGATGCCCTTACTAAAGACTTCTTCGCTCGTAAGGGTAATGCAATTGAAGAGACTGCTGAATTAAATGAAGTGCAATCTAAACCCAACGAACAGGGCTACGAGCCTGTTAGTTCCACATGCTGGAGACAGAGGGAAGAATATTGCGCCAGACTGATTCAGAACGCTTGGCGGAAGCACAAGCAAACTCGAGGTGATGGACCAACAAACCGCTCAGACGATTCCGGTGCCGACACGAAATCCGAAGGGGATGGAGAGCTAGAGGGTCGACAGACCGCTGTTCTAGTCGAGAGCGATGGGTTTGTCACAAAAAACGGCCACAAAGTCGTGCTTCATAGTAGGACTCCAAGTATCAGCTCTCGATCTGCTGATGTTTGAGAAAGGCCTCGCCCCTCCCTGACCTTCTCTTAGCCAGGTCTATACACCCAAGTGACCACAGAATAGTTTATCCTGGACAAATTTGTATGATTTTATACATCGAATATGTGCAATATTTCATACCCTTCTAGCGTTGTGTTGTTTTTCAATTAATCGGCGAATTCGTCCAAGATAAATTGTGGGTTCAGTTTATGCTGTGTAGTTTGATGAAGAAGATAACTTTTCCATTTCAACAGTACTCGGTTTATTGTTCAGATCACTGAGACAGTCAAATTTTATCAGTATGCAACACCTCTATAACCTCAATCACTAACGTTCTAGAGAGGTTGAAATAACAGTTTCCTTGAATGCTGCTCAGTTCGGTTTTTTATTTTGACAGTTCCGAGAGTAACGATTAGAATAATATCCACTACAATTAATTCCTTTAGCTAAAATTTTGTGTAACATCAAATGTTACTATTTGAAAACTGCTTTCGATCATTTCGATAAACGTTTTACACATTAATAATATGAAAGTCAATTCTTTTTTATTGCTTCGAATTTTTGCATGGTCAAAAAATGTTTTGTACATATACACTATTTGTCATCTTATTCCACTATGTCGGATAAATGAATTCTTGGTGTTGTTGAAAAGTTGCAGCAATGAACATATTATGAAAACGAAGAATTAATTGGACTGAACAGTTCCCAAGTATTTCCATTAGTTTCTTCTTTTTGATAATATGTTCTTGCGTAATTTTTCAGTTGACACCAAGGTAACAACATAACATATTCAACACAACTGAGAGATGGAGCACAACATTAAAGCAATTCTGAAGAGGACTGATAAATGTCGAACTGTTTAATAGTTATGGTGCTTTCTTCAACTGCTAATATATATTAAAGCTATCTTCACTTACTACATGTATCGCATGACGGGAGGAGGGGCGAAAGGAAAACAATGCAAATTTATCAAATTGTATGCCTACCACAATAGTTATATTTACACAGTGTTATGCGTGACATTTTTCGAATAACTGCTAGCACAACCTCTGGACTATTTCTAAAGATGTGTGCTCGATTCTGATTTAGCATTCAACGAGGTTAACACCAATAAGCACAAATCATTTTTGAATCAAATCGCATTTGTAGCAACACAGATACTGGCAGACGCCTCAACTATAAATTCATTTCCGTAAAAAAAATGTCACTCATAGATTTTCGAAATAATTTTATCATATTTATGCAACGTTCATCAACCTTTTTACGCCCCTGTTGTTTCATATTTTCGGTGGCGATAAAAATTTTATTCGTTTTCTATTCACCAATTGTTGAGAAAGTGCTATTCTTCCCAGATAGCATATTTCGCATGAGTTTTTGAAATTTTATTTAGCACACAAAGCAGCTTGATGGAAATTGAAAATGTTTTCTTAGGTTGTATTTTTTCAGTATTTGTTTACTGAAAACATAGGAAGGCTAGTTAAACTGGAGATATTGTTATTAAAACATTTAGTTGACGTCTAATTCGAATTTAAATATTCTGCTGATGTATAAAGCAATCATTGTTACTGTAACTCTCGATGTATCATCAGTATATCCAAGAGATTAATCAGGAAGAAACAGTTATACTTTCAAAATGATGGTTTAAAACAAAATTTCAACCAGTCAACATCTAGTTGCAGTAACAAAAATACACGATCCTTTTAATTTATTCACTTATTTTCTCTAGTAAAATAATTTTAAGTGAGTGATAAACAATCACGAACACTATATAAACTATTAGGGAATTTAATATTGAATGACTTATGTAATATATAGGCAAGAAATATTCTACATCTTCCATGCAATCATAAGGACCACTGTAAATTATTCATGAAACTTTTTCAGAACTTCTGACGAAGAAAAACCATTCCAAATAGTTCAGAATTTTTTGTTAGATTATAAATCTTCATATGTTTACACGTTTATCTCAGAGTTACAGAAGGTTACGTTTCACAAAAAATTCCTCGATAAAACTTTCAAGAAGGCGAAATTGAAAAAACCATCCATAAAATATATCCTAGATCGTGTGTAATAAAAATTGAAATATTTCTATAAGAAATCTGAAAACGCAAGGAATCTTATAATCATCAAAGATTTGAAATACTGACTCATTTTCAGAATATTCACGCTCCATATGAAAATTGAAGAATATTTCTTGTTGGTCTAAAAGGGTAGAAGCTGCTATTCTTTTTATTTTCCGATCATTCTGAAACAATTCTCACATTCTTTCAATTATATCGATTTCTTTACCTGTTGCTGATGTTTTGATGAATAACAATCATTTTAAGAGTGTTATCATTTATTTTAAGTTAACTTGAAGAATAACAAAATATTTCAAACTACATGGTGCTGTGAAAAAAATTTTGTGTGTTATATATGAAATCTATATGTTGGTCACTACTGAATTCACTAAAGCTTGAATTGAAGATGACCTTCGATTCATAAACAATGTAATTCTTTTTGAGTAGGTATTAAAAATGGAAATTTCAGGGGAGATTCAACCATATTAATTAACAAAAACTTCCAAAATGTGTTATTGCTAGCAATTATTGCTACGACATAACACACAAATCGAGAGAGAATTATGAAGAACATCACACTATGCACCATTCTGTAAATGAACGAAAGATTGCTCAATTGTGTTTCCAATTTGAAGAAGTTAATTATTTCCATCGATATCAAATCTTTCTATACAAATAATATTATATGATGGTGCATATATTAACCCTGTTAGCATTTGCTGATTCTGTACAATAGGACAATTTTAGCTGAAAGACTAAAGTAATATCAACTTGAAACGTTTTCATATTATAACGAATATAGATTGCTTCAGCTATTTTTGTCACCCAATCAATTTTTATCAGCTATAAGGAGGAATGTGTCAAACAGAGGAGAAGCTTGGTGAAAACAAAATTTCTTGATATTCTTTTCAATTATTCATAAGCACATCAAATAAAATTTATCTGTAAGGATTTGATTTTGATCAGCTATGTTAAGACTGGAAGCTTCATATTTTTAGTTGAGGAGAAAATTATTTATATTGATTCAACTGTACTCCTGAGTATGAGAGATTCAGGTAAAGCATTTTTTTTAATTTCCTACATATAACAATATAATATATAATTGAAATTTTTTGGGCAAACAATTGCATTAATTTTCAAAAATCAATTGATCAAACCTTTTATTCTCTCATTCTCAAGAATAAATGTAGAAAATAAGCCTCAGTTTTACTGATCTATAAGGTATTTTGCAAAAGATGAAAGATACAGAGGTGCCTTTCGATAATGAACTTAATGATAATATGTCGAAGTTTATTTATCAGGTTTATAGGACATACTTTAGCTTGGCGTCAAGTGGCAAAAAATAATCCTTCTTAGGATCCTTAAGAAATCTCTCTTGTGCTTATTGAAATAAATCAGTTCCTTGTCTAGCGTCCCAGTTATAATTTTTAAGTGAAAGAAATTAATGAATAGGATAATATTGTGCCCAGGCTCTCAATCGAAATAGTTGGTCGTTTGGGGTAAATGTCCTGTCCTGTCCTATTCAGGCATTATAGATCTGTTGGAAAGAATATGAGAAAAATTTGAAGACCATACCTCAATTTGGAAGTGATGAATCTTTATGTCGAAAGAGCACCCCTGCTCAGTTCATCACTTCAATGAATCCATCCCCTCAAAATACAAAACTACTGCGATTAATTTAGATATACATTGTTACATCTCCTTCGTTGAAAGAACCATTGTTGGAAATTTACCATTGTTTTAAAGCGTCCATTCATGAATCTAAAAAAAAGGCTATGAAACTAAAGCTATTCACCCAAGAACACAAAGTTAACATTCTGCACATGTCTGTATTTGTGCTTTTTCATATTTTGCATACATTTTCACTCGTGAGAAATATGTAGATATATGTGTGACGTGGACATAACATTATATCTACCATTCAAAAAGAAAATTTATTCATGTAATATAATAAAAAACAATAGTATTACGACATACATACATATAATTTTTCTAAGCAATCGTTGTTTTTAGGGGTAGCTATTGATATATTTAAGATTTAGTTTATAAGCTTTGCGAAAAATTAAAGCGATTTCGATTTAAGTCTTGATTCTTTTACCTTATCCATTTGATAAATGGAAAATATGGGGATTTTATTCTCAGTTAGAGGTATTTAGCCTTGACCATCAACATTCGCAATCTGATTGAATGAGAATTTTTAAGTTAGGTACTTTGTAAAATAAAATAACATAAAATATATCACCAATAAATTGAATTATGAAATACAACTTCTACCAACAAGTAGCAAAAGATGGATCGATTCACCTTCAATCCAACGAATAATGTAAAATGTAATGAGACAAGTGCAGATTAGTAAGTTTAGAAAGTTGAAACCAAATCTCTAACTCCGCATATCACATCAAAGTTTACCAATCAACGTCTGATGAGTGTCCTGAAGAAAATTCAAAACCGTTTCAGATAACATACTGTTACATTATACCTCAGAAATGACCTCTTAAATTCAGTTAAAAATCTTCATTTCACAGAAAGTTATATTTCACGCAGCAATAAATACCATCAACGGCCAATTCGAAAGTTAAGCCGATTCAAAAAAGTGTGAAAAACTGTCCCAATTGGAATCTAAAATGAAGGAGTTCACATCCTTCAAATAAATTGGATTATTGTTAATTCCTTTTTCTTTCATATATTCATTGAAAAGTCGTAAAAGAAATTTTTCGCGTTTTACACGATCTGACAAAAATTTTCCTTATCGTCCCAAACATTAGAAAACAACACGAGAGGATAGTTATCCCAAGAATCCAACGTTGCCACACGTTATGACAGACGTTTTGGAGCAGAGAATTTGTAATCGTGATGTAGGGAAACAATTATTTTAACTTAACTTAACTTAACCTAACCTAACCTAATAATTAATGAGCGAGAGTTAATCAATAATAATTTTTTAGGTGATTACAAATTCTCTGCTCCAAAACGTCTGTCATAACGTGTGGCAACGTTGGATTCTTGGGATAACTACCCTCTCATGAAGACAACTTCTGAACTTCATACTTTCATACTTCATTACCATAGACAACTTAAATTGTCTATGCTTCATTGTTTTACTTGGTTCGGTTAATTTGTGGACTTGCATATATTATGATCATAGGTAAAGAAAAAAGAAATATTCTTTCATTTATGATTATGATCACGACTAATCATGAGAATACGTTTCAGATTAAGAAATGTATATGATGCACGTTAAGACCTACTTTGAAAAATCCATAGGACCTTGCTTGTCCTATGTCATGTCACATTTTAAACTGTAATCTGTGGTTTCAATATTTGATTGTGATTGTACGTCGACTGGTGTTTATGAAAATTTTAATACATTCATAAAGAAAGGACTTGCCGTTTATTTCATCTATCTAATAAGATACAGAAAAGAACATTAAAACAAAGTATTTATGATTTAGGGATGTTCGATAGTTTCCGTCATGTCGAAAAATAAGTTGAATCTAACGCTTCCACCAGGTGCTATTGATCAATCGCCTACAGTAACTACAACAAATGCTACATTCAATGATACAAATCAGTAAGTTTAGAATAAAACGCGATTTTGTTCCCCTGACAGTCTCTTTTCAGAAGTAACAACTTTGTACGAGGCTCCACCATTGATCACCTAACAGCTAGGCTTGAGGAACTTGATATGGATGATATACAGCGAAGAAGAATAGAGTCGTTTCTTTTTCAAAAAGAGAAACTTGGTGTCGATTTAGTAGATGATGATTTTGAAAAACTTGGGGAATTAGGATCTGGTAATGGTGGGGTTGTCACTAAAGTGTGTCATAAAAGTAGCAGCTTGATTATGGCTCGAAAATTAATACATCTTGAAGTCAAACCAGCTATAAAGAAACAAATTATACGAGAGTTGAAAGTATTACATGAATGCAATTTTGCACATATAGTTGGATTTTATGGAGCCTTCTATATTGATGGCGAAATCAGTATATGTATGGAGTATATGGATGCTGGATCTTTAGATTTGATTTTAAAAAAAGCAGGAAGAATTCCAGAAAATATTTTAGGAAAAATCACAGTTGCAGTTTTGAAAGGCCTGAGTTATTTGAGAGACAAACATTCAATTATGCATAGAGATGTGAAACCTAGTAATATATTGGTCAACAGTAGTGGTGAAATCAAAATTTGTGATTTTGGAGTATCAGGTCAACTAATCGATTCCATGGCAAACTCTTTTGTTGGCACACGGAGTTATATGTCTGTAAGTACATTATACTCAAACTATCATATCCTGAAGTCACGTACGTTCAATTTAATACAATTCTGATTAATTCATTTCAGCCAGAAAGACTGCAGGGAACCCATTACTCTGTGCAAAGCGACATCTGGTCTCTCGGCCTATCTCTAGTAGAGATGGCAATTGGCATGTACCCTATTCCACCACCAGACGCCAAGACCTTAGCCAGTATTTTCGGACAAGGCAATGAAAATGATTCTCCAGACCACTCAAAACCGCCTAGACCCATGGCTATATTTGAGCTTCTCGACTATATTGTAAATGAACAACCCCCCAAATTACCAGCTGGCATATTTAGCAATGAATTTAAGGATTTTGTGGACAGATGTCTCAGAAAGAATCCAGAAGAAAGGGCAGATCTGAAAACTTTGATGGTTGGTTCATATATTAATTTGCTTGGAATCTTATATCCGTAGAAAAGCATGTAACGATAGCACAAATTTTTGTCATTGGGAATAAAAAAATGACTTATTTTTTTCCAGAATCATGAATGGATAAAGAGAGCAGAATCTGAAAATGTAGATATTGCAGGTTGGGTATGCAGAACAATGGAAATAACTCCATCCAATTCTTTGAACCGGATATAATTTGATACGATTAATATTTCAAAAATTTTTGTACTGCCATTATTAAATGTATTATTTCGTGTTGTAACAATTTACATACATATATATTGAATTCTAAAGAAAATTGTTAATGCAATAGAATGACTGTAATTAATTTTTATCTGTTCGTTGTGAATACTTTATTGTGATTTGGAATTGGAAACTTTTATCGAATTCTTAGAGAATTCAGTTGTTCAAAATTCAAAGATATGTCTGTTTAATTGAATAGTAAATAAATGTAAGCAAACTCAATATTCGTCATTTAATAACAATGAATGCTAGTCTAATTGTTTTTGAGACACTGATATTTTAGTTAATATGACAAACTAGAATTTATCTAATTTTTGAGCGCTCGTTCTACTCACACGATGCTGTATTTTTAGAATTTTGAGCCGAAAATGGTCTTAATCGACAAGGTTCCACTCGCTGATGACGAATCCGTCGAAAAATTCAAGTCTGTCCGTCCGCCGGTAAGCACGATAACTTTAGAACGGAAAAACCTGGAGACTTGAAATTTTCGGGGTGAGTTCAGTTCCCGAATGCTGCAGTTGAGTTCGTTAATGGGCAGAATTCCACCGTACCGTAAATGTGGCCGTTCGAACTTTTGTTCTCCTGATTACTTCGAAACTACTGATTCGATCGAGATGAAATTTTGCACTCAGATGGAGAATGACGTGTTGAAGCTACATGCAAATTTTTATCCAGATCGCAGATCTAGAACCATAGAAAATTATGACTTTCGCACGGAAAGATCTAGAGACCTGAAATTTTCAGGGTAAGCTTGGATCTCGAATGTCGAGGACACGTTCATTGATGAGCAAAATTAGACTAGGGGTCCCGTAAATATGTCCGTTCGAAATATTTTTTTCCTGATAATTTCGAAACTACTTATTCGATCGGAATGAAATTTCGCACATAGATGAAGAATAATGTATTTAAACTGTGTGCGAAATTTTGTACAGATCGCATTACCAAGACCATAGAGGATTTCAGAGAATTATCGAAAAAAAAAATCCTTTTCCTGTAACATCTGTTGTCATTTTTTTGACAGCTGAAAAATTAATCAATAGAATTAAGTTGGATGAAGGAGGTCTCTCAAAAGCTCCTGACTACACGTCAGTGCTTTTTATAATTTTTTCCTTCTGGGAATTTCGATTTGGTGCCTACTTATGCATTGAAATTTTCGATACTTAAAAAAGATAGTGATATTGATCGTTATCGACAATAAAAATAACGCAGAAAAAATAAGGAAGAGATGTTCGATTTTGTGGAAAATTTTCTAATCAGAATTTATTAATTTTCCGTTCGGAAACTGGATGAAGGAAGATTAAAATAAAAAAACTTTCTGTGTGCATAATGAGCAAAAATGAATATTTGCAAAATCAGCTGCAGTATAAAAACATCGAGACAATTCCCTCCCTTATAATTGAATCCAGGATCAACTTTTTCAACGCTCATTATTGGGAATCGTCGGAGATTTCCCATGGCATAAAATTTGACTGTTGAAATTCAAATGGTAATTTCAACTTCAAAGAGAAAGCATATTTTTCTTTGATCTATCCGATATTCATCATTTTATACTGCACCCAATTGTGAATATGGAATAATTGGAATGAAAGTTTCTGAGCTTGCCCAATAATTGCAGCACCCATAAAATGAAATATTAGCATTTATTTTATAATTTTTATCCAGATCGCATAACCAGAACCATAGAAAATTATAACTTTCGAACGGAAAGATCTAGAGACTTGAAATTTTCAGGGTAGGTTTGGATCTCGAATGTCGAGGTCACGTTTATCGATGAGCATAATGGGACTAGGCTCCGTAAATATGGCTTTTCAAAATATTTTCTTCCTGATAATTTCGAAACTACCTATACGATCGGAATGAAACCTCGCACATAGATGAAGAATAATGTAATAAAACTACGTGCGAGATTTCGTCCAGATCGCATTACCACGACCATAGAAGAATCTAGCGAATTATCGGAAAAAAAATCCTTCTATTCCTATAACATCTGATTCGGTATAATTGCTGCTGTCATGTTTTTGACAGCTGTCAAATATTTTTTCAATAGAAGGTGGATGAACGAGGCATATATCATTTCGTCACAAAATCTGTATTTTTCGAATTTTTAGCCGAAAATGGTCTCAATCGACAAGGTTCGAGTCTGTCTGTCCGGTCGTATACACGATAACTCTCGAACGGAACGACCTACAAACCTGAAATTTTCATCTCGAATCTCAAATGCCGCGGGTAAGTTCGTTATTGGGCAAAATTAGACCAGGGGTTCCGTAAATATTGCCGTTCGAAATTTTTCTCCTGGTTACTTTGAAACTACTGATTCAATAGTGAAATTTTGAACTCAGATGGAGAATGACGTCTTCAAGCTACATGCAAAATTTTGTCCGGTTCGCATGACCAGAACCATAGAAAATCATAACTTTCGAACGTAAAGGCCTAAGGACTTGAAATTTTCAGGGTAGGTTTAGATCTCGAATGTCTCGGTAACGTTCATCAATGAGCAAAATTAGACTAGGGGTTCCGTAAATATTTCAAATTTGGTTTTCTTGATAATTTCAAAACTACAGATTCGTGACGAAATGATGAATTTTAATGGAGAATGATATATTCAAGCTACATTTTGTCCAGATCGCATAACCAGAACAATAGAAACCATAGAAAATTGTAACTTTTGAACGGAAAAGTAGCGAGTTGAAATTTTCAGGATATATGTGGATCTCATATGTCGCGGTCACGTATCAATAAGCAAAATTGGACTAGGGGTTCCATAAATATGGCCGTCTACAAAATTTTTTCCTGATAATTTCAAAACTATACTGATTAGATTGGAATGCACATAGATGAAGAATAACATATTCAAACTACGTGAGAAATTTTGTCCAGATCGCATCACCAAGATCAAAGATACCGTAGAAAATTCTAGCGAATTATCGAAAAAAAATTGATCACTTAGCACTGACGTGCAGTCTGGAGTTTCGACTTAGTTTGAAATTTTTTCAATTGGTTTCTAAAACTGGAATTTGCGAATCTACCTACAAGGTGCATGAACGAGCACTCAAAAGCTCCTGACTTCACAGCAGTGATTTTTGTCATTTTTCTTTTAAAATTCAGTGCTGAATTGAAAAAAAACTACCGGTAGTTCTGAAATGTTTTCCGACACAACTTTCACTGAATGGAACTGAGGAGCACAAACATTTAATAATAATAATAATAGTATTACCCTTTGGAGAATATCTCTTGAAGGTAACAGACCAAGTATCGGTAAAAAAAAGAATCGTGATCATTCGATCAATTTTTTAAAGACATGTTCAACAGAAACAGCATAACATTTTGGACGAAGAAATAAAAAAAAATAGAAACGAAAAACAAATGAATATTGAAGGACTCGTCTGATAGGAGAAGGTTCAATCTATACTGAAAAAAGTTAAAACTCAATCAAATTAATTTTATTAATTTCTAGAATATACAAAGGTGATTCAGACTCAATTTGTTCTTAAAAATAATGATGATTAATAACAATATTTGGTAAGTATTTGTCTAATTATTGGAAACAAAAATTGATGTTATGATGTATCACTCTAAAAACAAGTTCTCATCTCTAGAATCTAGTGATTTCATTGGAGGTGGATACTTTCTCATGCTTCGATCTGACTCATCATCCAAACGTTGAATTTAATTACAATCCGTCTTATTCCAGATTTCTTCTACCATATCATTATCAGCGAATTTAAGATTGTGAACTATGCGGTCAATACTCATTATCGAGCATTTTATTTTTCATATTTTAATTCATTGATCATATATTGTTATCTTAAATTCCAGTACATGTCGGAAATACGCCGAAACTTGAAACCATGATCTAAAACAGACGGCAAACACAAATTGAGAATTTTCGAAAGCTAATGGTTATTGCAGTAACAGAGGCCTCATAACACAAAATATGATTAAACTTGCGCAAATGAATCAATTATTCATTTATAGGCACTGAGATGAACGAGGAACCTCTGCAAAATTCATGGATTTCGATATAAATGTAGGTAATTGATTGCTTTCAGATCACTCTAAGATTTCGTGGTTCAATGAAATTCACGAATGAACACCAATTGGCCAAGTGCAGTATATCCATGTCTTCCAGTTGTTTAATCGTGACACTTGCTCTTTGCTACCATGAATGTGAGATAAGAATTTTTTTTAAATTTCTTGGAAGATCAACAGAGCATATCGGACTGGTAGAACTTCCTGAAAACTAAATACTCAAAGAATAGGGAAATGCTGTATCATTAGAACAAATATTTTCGCTTCAGAGAGGGGTCGATGGAACGCAATTTATCAACTTTCGCAGAAGCCTTTATTTATTTATTGAACACTGAATTTGTTTTCTTCAAATTTCGCGAAGAGTTTGAGATGGTTTTGTACAGACAAGTAAATGTGCGATTTTCATAGAAAATTGACAGACAATAAACAATATGCTTAAAAACTTGAGTAAGTGTGCAGATCCTGAACCACCAGCTGAAGATCACTATTTCTTGATATTTTAAGTAAACTTTAGGAGGTTCACTAGTTACAATCAAATGGAAAGTATATTTTAGGAACAACCTATATCGACCGCATCTTTTTATCCTTAGTGAAATTAACAGCATGCTATGAACACAACCTCTAAATAAGCCTACACAGTGAAATTGAAAATGACATCTCCTGGATGGGCTTCTGGAATTCACATGAAAACATTTTCCACTCATAATATGTGTGGAGAAACATCAATAGTTTCATTTTTTTTAGATCTTCAAAAGATCAGGTATATATAAATTTTCAGGGATTGTTGAAGCAATCACTCGTAGAATATCTCTATGTGATGCTGAAACGACATGTCAATGATAATATTTGAACATTTCAACAACGTCGAAATCAATTGAAAACAAACGGTGGTGATCCAAAAATAGCATACCTACGTGAAAAATGAAAATATTTCATTCGTACGTAACGTTCACAACAATTATGGTGAGAGTCGAAATTTTTTATCGAAAACTACTATTTTTGGAACACGGTAAGAAATCTTCCCTCTGGAAAAAGTTATATACATAGGTACCTATAGAGAAGTTAATCAATGATTTTTTTCTGATGAATTAATTCAAATAAAACTACGGATAATATACACGAATTATCGGGATAATTCTAGTGAGTTGTTCAATTGAAAAATTCATTTTCCACAAAATACTCGAAATGCTGAAACAAAACGTAGAATTAGTGCACATTGAATTAACAAAGGAAGTTATGTGAATCTATGAACAGGAGAAATACAAATATTAAAACGAGCAAAAGGATATTTTAATGACGGATAATAAATCTTTTTAGTAGAAGTATCACACTGTAATCCGAAGCAACCGTGATATATTCCAAGTGCCAAAGAAAATGCAAAATTTCGGGTTCAAATTTTAATCGCTTTCTATCGATTCACAAGTTCAAGCCCAAAATTAGGCGTTGCATTTTCTATTGTTCTCACTATATCTGATAAAAACAGATAGTAGAGTAGTACCAACCGTTAGGAAAGAATAACCAGCAACTGGTTAAGGAACTTAGGATTCCTCAGCTTCTTCACGAAAGAGGTAGGTGGACCAATAGATAACATTGAATAACGCAAAGACCAATGGAAAAGTGATTCTGGATATGACATCGATGCGTTTGGATCGTGTCGGGAATTTGGACAGCCAGGACCTGCAGCAATTCGGCCGCTCCGGCTGCATGTGTATCTCGCATTGTCGAACCTTCTCGAGGTTCATAGGATCCCCTGGATGATGTACGAGCGGCTTCTGCAAAAACCACAAGGATTCATTTCTAACATAACGTGAAAAAAAATTTGTATCTGCATTCAACAAAAGAGTACGTCAGATCTATGATCGAAAAAACAACAAACCAGCCCTAAATTGAAACGTGTTTGTTATTCTTTAATAAGTCAAGTTTAAGTCAAAAGTCGAGAATAGCGGAATGTAGGAACACAATGGAAAAAATTACAGTACAAAACCAACAGATTCATTCACATTGAAAACAGATGTTATCGGCAGGGTAAAAATGATTGAAGGAGCGGCTCTGTTCAATTTTGACAATCAACAAGACACTAGACACACTCCGGACGTCACAGTAAGCAGCTGCAATACCCACACATAAACATTTAAACAATATGAATGAAAATTGTGGAAGAAAACTTTACCAACTTTACCATTGCAAATGTGGCGTTACTTTCTGTATCTATAAAATCAGAGGTAGCATCCAAGGAGGCTGCATGTTCCAGCTCGCATTGCATCCTTTGCTTCTTCATGTTTTCCCTGTGCATGTCCGATCTTGATGCGTAATTTACGAGTGCGAATTCGAGTAACGCCCCAAACACAAAGGTCAGGCAAACCCCTGTCCAAACGTCAATGGCTTTCGTGTAGGACACGGGTGGTAAAGATGCGTTTATGCCGGAAGTTTGTGTTGCCATTGTTAGTAGAGTTGTGACACCTGCAATACAAATTATGTAATCAAGGTTACACCCCGAAGGGATAATTTCTTCAACTTGATTTTTTGATATTTGAAGAATGCTATGGTAACAATGCGATAATATTCAGCCAACAAAAAATTCAATTCTGAGTTCATTGTGAAGAAACCTGGAGCGCAGATATCCATACATTTTCCCCTTTCTGGGAATTCCGAAAGGATTTATGCATGGAAATTTTCGATTCTTGAATAAGAAAGTGGTAATCGGAAAAATAAATAACGCAGAAAAAATAAGGAAGTGATGTTGGATGATTTTGTGTAGAATTTTCCAATGAGAAGGTCCAATTCATTAATTTTCCGTTCATCAAAGGAAGTATTTTCGGAAACTGGATGAAGGAAGATTGAAATAAAAAAAACTTTCTGTGTGCATAATGAGCAAAAATAAATATTTGCAAAATCGAGCGGCAGTATAAAAACATCGGGACAATTCCCTCCCTTATACTTGAATCGTTGAATAACTTTTTCAACGCTCATTATTGGGAATCGTCGGAGATTTCCAATGGCATAAAATCTGACTGTTAAAACTCAAATGGTAATTTCAACTTCAAAGAGAAAACATATTTTTCTTTGATCTATCCGATATCCATCATTTTATGCTGCACCCAATTGTGAATATGGAATAATTGGAATGAAAGTTTCTGTACCGGCCCAATTATTGTTCAATGAAAAATGGCAGCGCCCATAAAATGAAATGTATTTTATAATTTGAGAACAAGATGAAGAGAATTGCCATTATAATAAAAATAAGATAAAATTTTTTCCAAGCAATAAAAGAATATCCATATTCACAAATTTGCTTCCAGATAAACTTGTTACTACGTGCTGAAAAATATGTTTTTCCCAGCCGAAATGAATTCTACGAGACTTGGAAGCCAAATACAGGCGCTTCCACTTTTAATTCAATAAAAGTACACGGTAAACAAAGTTGTCAGACAGTCAATTAGGAGCGTCATCAAGTATAAAGTGAATTTTTTCATCCGATATTTCCTGTTGAAATTGAATAACGAGGTCGGTTCATCCAATGAGTTGATGCAGGGCAGACTGATAATTGAATAAAGGTTCAAGTTGAATCCGTTGAAATTATCCCGCAGAAAAATTGGCATCACTAACAAATTTCGGTTTCCACAAAATGGAAACTGAATTATCCAACAATCCAAGCATCATTCATTTTCAGGACTCACCTAGAGAAACTCTTGCTGGTACAGCTCCTTGGTCCAACCAAAAAGATACCCATGACACGATGACGAGCATACAACAAGGTATGTAGATTTGTATGAGGTAATAACTGAATTCTCTCTTGAACAAGAGATCCACCTTTAAACAACTGTATTCCCCTGAAAAGAATTCGAAATGAATATGCTAAAAATATTCTCGGACAAATTGAAAGTACATAATTCCAACTAAAAAAACCATTTTCACTAATATCTTAACCAAAATTTCACTAATATCGTACCTGTGTTCGTTTTACTGTTACAGTAATCTGTGAGAAATTTTTCTAATGTAAAGCGTGGTAGGTGTAAATTTTTCACCACTTGTACGGGATCCCCTTCTTTCCATAGGAAAACTAGATCATCTGTCGTCCAACCATCTGGAAAATATGATAGAATGAGGTCGATTTTTTTTTTGGTGATTTCGACGAAAAAAATACCAAGGGACCAACGACACCAGAGAATATTAAATTTAATATTTCATACTCACAGCTAGCCATTCTAAGTGAGCAAATTTGTCGATCCAGTGGATACAATTTAAGGTTCATTGGACATGACAACGTTAGGGATATTCTGAAAAAATATCGTGCAGATTGAAAATTTCTATCAGGATGATTTAGGGGGGGAAAACTAATTTCCCAGACTAGCTCCTATGAAATATCTCACCTTATACTGTACAATACGGAACCGTGGGGATGAATTCGAATATAAACATTGGGCATGATAATATTATGGAAATGTCCCTCCTTTTCGTTGGAGAAGAAGAGATCTGGCATCCATACCCTGTTTGCTTCAGTCAGTGTCAAGTATTTCAAACGACCACCAAAATCGTTGAACTTCAACCTCTCATCCTGCCATTGTTCTCTGAACGTTAGCTGTACGCTATATTCCTGAAATTGTAGGACATATAGACTAGCGAATTACATTATCGCATTTTCTAGGTCATGCTTCATGCACATAAATGAAAAATGATTAAGGTACATTCTGCATGCTTCTGAAATTCAATATCGTACTAGGCCGTCACATTTATTGTATTGAACCTTTTGATATCCCCCTAATCGACCGGAAAAAATCGCGGGAAAGGCGGTTGTGCTTCGAAACTGACTTGATTTTTTGGCAATTCGAAAAAAATTTCATCAACATATAATCCGAAAAAAAAAACTAATAATGCGTACACTCCTGTGCACGTCTAGGCTTCGACGAAATGAGATTGTCGATGCCTGCTTGTGGCACCTCGTTCCAAGCAACTTCAACTTCGAAAATTAATTGTGTCGAAGTTTCCTTCCCATCATATCCCACATATGTTCGATGGGATTTGAATCCGGTGAACTGGGTGGCCACGGCAAAACATTCAACGACTTCCTCTTGGAGAAAGTGCATGGTGTTTTCGCAAAAAATATTATTACTTTAAACTGGATAACGTTCCTTTTTGAAGCCAAATCAACAAATAAAAGGCAGGGATCCCTCAGTGAAATTAGAATTTTACACTTTAACTTGATTTTTCGGCAATTTGGTAGATCGACATCAAGAATGAATCGATATCATTCGAAAGAAATTTTATCAACATGTAATCCGAAAAAAAAAAACTAATAATGCGTACACTCCTGTACACGTCTAGGCATCGACGAAATGAGATTGTCGAGGCCTGCTTGTGGCACCTCGTTCCAAGCAACTTCAACTTCGAGAATCAATTGTGTCAAAGTCTTTGAAGGATGGTGCAAAGTCGGCAGTTTCCTTCCCATCATATCCCACGTATGTTCGATGAGGTTTTAATCCGGTGAACTGGGTGGCCACGGCAGAACATTAACGACTGCCTCTTGAAGAAAATGCATGGTTTGTTTTCGCAAAACATATCATGAAATGATTGATTTGATGTGTAACACTTCCAATGTCACTGAGTATTTTTCTCTCCATAAAAGAGCTGTTATCGCAGTGTCCTGAAGAAAATTGGTTGCTGAATCGAAAGAAGGAACAATTCCATAGCGAGCAGAAACATTCTTACAAGGAATATTTTTTTCGACTACTGGTAGCTACCTCAACTAACAGAAAAAGATCATCTTCTAGTATTGGGATCAACAAGTAGCGAATAACTCGAAAGTGCATGCATGAATTCGAAACATGCAATTCATAATGTTCGTATGAGTTAATTGCGTGTCTTTTAGGTGGCTGCAGCGCTTTGTTCATGCTTGCGCCGGTGCTGGTGCCCTCATCGCAACCGAGTAGACATCCATCTATCATCATCCACAGGGATGGGCACGCTAACAAAAATATATATATATACAATATGGTCCAAGTGTCGACAAAATATTTTATTCAAATCGAGACTGTTTGTCCTTTTATCTCTTCGACAATGCAGAATATGTACAAGCGTGATATTTACAGTTGATATTGTTCAGAAAAAAATTTCTACATGAAGATGTCTACCGTGCGATCCATTAGAATCGCGCCTCTTGAATCGGAAAATAATAATGACAACCATAAGCTTCATCCGATGTCAACATAAAGTAGCTGAAAACGATCTCCATTCCCACGATTTCATTAGTAGGTAAATAAGAAAGACTAATGTAATGGTTTTTGAAATATAGAATACTGTGGAAACACATAACATATTATTGCACTTCACTCACTGCCAAAAAATCTTCACTGCGAATTTTTTTCAAACAACAATTATAAATCCCAAAAAAAATTTCTATTGGTTTTGCGTCAGTAAAATAAATAGTTTTCAGGTTTTACTCCACTGGAAGTGGTGCACCCAGATAATTTGATAAACTTGATTTCTTGAGATGGATGTCTGCTTATGGCACCTCGTTCCAAGCGACTTCATCTTCATGATGCAAAATGGACAGTCCCTCCCAAAAAAATCAAGTTGAAGAAATTATTCCTCCTGGGTGTAACCCTTCCAAAGTTACTGAGTATATTTCCATTTTATCGAGAAGACCAAGACCAAGATCAGGAATCGTTCATCAGTACAGGGATAATTCGAGATACATGACAAACAAATTAGAAAATTTCAAAACGATGATTTAATCTGTGACCTATAATCATATCATATCATTATTTGTTCAAAATTGTAGTAGAATTGTTAGTTTAGTATAACGCTTATGGATTGAAAATAGTTGATTATATTTGCAGTGCGCAAGTGTTTGCGCATATTAAGTGAGGCACGCGCAGTTCAAACTTGACAACTTAACAGTCCATTATTATCAAGCGGAATATCAGATACGTAAGTTCCCCCTTCTTGCCGATTTTTCTAATTTGGTCAAACTCTTCTATTCTGGGGGTAGCACCTTCTATTCTTGATGTTGTGGCCTTCCTTTTTCTATCGTGCTATCGTTAATCAGTTATAATGAGAAATTTTTCACGAGTCTTCGTTCCACATTGTCGAAGGTACAAAAAAAAAATGAAAATTATGTCGACACGGGGACAGACAATCAGCCGACGTGATGTCGCCCATCTCTGATCATCATCCATCATCCAATACTTGACATGACTGGCATACCGCGCTTCACTCACCATTTTATAATCGTCTATTTTGCTGATAGACCGAAGAAAGAAGTTGATGTAAACTAAGGCAGGCCCGTCTCCTATGTGTCCTACATTGTAAGAACAGAATAACATTAAAAAAAACCGGCTTTTCTTTTGTGTTTCAATCCAAACAGAATCTGTTGCTCCCGAAAAAGGAGGATCAATGAAAATGTCGAACGTGTAAAATATATAAATAATATAAAACCTCCTAATCAGTCAAAAAAGGGAATATACTTGGAGCATCAGAAGGATATGGGAATCAACAAACCTCTTTGAGAGGAGATAAACAGGTAAACACGCCGGGGGACTGAGAGTTTTTCATTCCAAAATCAACTGAAGTGAAAGAAAAAAGGATTGATCAACAGAAATGATAATCAAGGGATTAATCGAATACAAACCTAATCAAAGGATGAATTCCCAGCTTCCTATTCATTCCCAACGTCGACAATCGATTTTATATTTACAACGAACTGATGAAAAGTCAGGGTGGACTCGACCATATAGGGTTATAAATATGCCACCTTATATATTTGAGCCTTCTTCAAAACTTCCCCCTTACTAAAGGTTCAACTTAAAAATCTTTTCGTTTTATCAGTTCGACTCAACTGAGACTTACTTATATCTGGCAACGTCGGCCAAATAAGACAGATGCGATACATTTGATCTACTGTGTGACAGGAAGGTCGAAAATATTATGCTCATAACCTCAATTTCCGATTGGTTCAATACTGTTTTTTTTCCCAAAGTGAAGATTCCGATGAATTCTCCGGATTCCTTCATGATATCTCAAACAATTTTTCTGCCACCCCCTTTTCCTTTCACATAAGAAGATGGAGGTAATCCAATACAGACTATAGAATTTTTTGCCTTCTCCATTTTCTCCCCCTCTCAACAAACAAGTCGAGATACGACAATGGTGAAATTTCAAACATCTAGTTGGCTTACGAACTTCAACTCTGTATTGACACTAAGAATACAAATTTTTTCTATTCTCGTTCATATATTTCCTCGTTCGTGATACGAACGAATTTTCCACGTGTTAGTTGGCTCTTCCGCTTAATATAAAATAACTAGCTCTAATGATCAACTAGAGAATGTCGTCATACCATTTCGGCGGCAATCACTGCAATTAATACTTTCAGCATTGTAACTGTTGGTCTCTTTTGATAACAAAGAAAAATGTCAATTCACAATATTCAAATCCTGGGAATGAACACATCACCAGATTATAATTAAACAACTACGGACCTTCGATATGTGCAACAGGAACTGTTTTTGTTCCATATATCTAATGAGTATAAAAAGCATTATGTTGTCCATTCGGTTAATCGGTCGGTTCGAAATTTTCAAATTATGATCGAAATATTATCTCAACTAAAGCCTTTGACTTGTACTTCTTTTTTTTAAATAATAATAATGAATATTTGTTGGTTTGTTCGTCACCTCTGACTTCCCAAACCATTGATCCGATTGTGTCTAAAGCAGGAGCTAATGTATATTAGTCCGACCATCTAAGAGAAGACTCGCTAAATATCTAATGTTCATTTCGAGTTTCACTGATGATTTCCAAAATTATACAGGGTTCAAAAAAATTACATAAAATTAAATGATATAAATAATAATATATATTAATAATAAATTCGTTGGATCGCTACTCGCTTGTAACAAGTGTGCCGTTCAAAGTGAAAATTGAATTCATATATTTTTTTATGGCAAAAACGGCATTTCTCTGAGTGATGTAAAAATTATAGATTTTGAGGCTTGAAAGATAAACCACTATATTCTGAGTACTGCCCTGAAAATATTGATATTTCGTGAGCCATTCGAAGGGACTTTTTGAAGTGAACAAACCCATGAAATTTGATCAAAATCGGACCTCAGATTTCAAAGTTATGATTATCGTAAATTCAGGCCGAAATTCATAAATCACCCTGTATCTCCTAAACTAATAGCCTTAGGATACAAAAAAAGTAACTCTTCTGAGAGGCCTGAATGATCTCTCAATATCTGCATTCACCACTAGGCTATGGCCAACCACTCATGAGATCCGGACTAGGAATTTCACAGATTCGCAGGTAACTTTGATTTCGAAACACTCGGCCCTGGTGAATATTTTATACAAAGGATTTTTGGTATATCGACTTATTTTGATGGGTTCTATTACCTGTCAAAAAAAAACCTCATCTTTGAAAACACCCTGTATATATAACTTTCTAATTTTTTTTATAGGAACTTTCCAATCAGTAAGTTACCCTCTCCTTAGATGGAACTTTGAGAATTATACCGTTCAGGAAAATTCTCCTAATAAAACTAGAAAGAGAATACAAATTTGGATAAATTAAGTGCCGAGGAAAGATCACATGTGTTTGGCAAAGAGTGATTCGTCACAGGTAAGCACAGGGATTAGACGATCTAGCGTCGTATTAAGATATTGATGCCCAAGATTTTGTGCACTTTTTCAAATCGAATATTTTATATGATCAACGTCCGACGAAATGATCTCCTTTGATCCTTTGACGAGTTCTAGCACCTGTCAAAAAAAGACCCAACCTTAAAAAACACCTGTATATATAACGATAATAAAATTATTTTATGGAGTAAGAATACATAGGTAATTGGATTCAAAAGCAATTCACCATAAATACTACCCTTAATACTTCTCCTATTTGATAGCGATTAACTGGAAAAGGGAATATTAGAAATGATTTATTCGCTCATCAACCTATCGAAATTTTTTCCGTGGAAGATGAGGAGGAAGGGTTGAAGTCGCTGCTTGTATATCCAGGTTAGACAATTGTATGAAATGAGGGATTACAATGCATAATATTATGATACAGCAAATCCTACATGATAAAGTTATAATTTTATCTGGATTAATTATAGAGCTTGGATTAAAAACTAGTTATATCCATTTGAGGATAAAAGGGTATCGTTTTCAGTTACAAAAAGGGAAAAAAATTTGGGCTGAATTATGAAAACCATCGATTTATGGTACTTTATTTTAATAAGACGCCTTCACCCCCCTTCTGGCGGATCCCCCTGTATATTTTTATATTCTAACATAGACACATTTTCATTGATATGTTATAGGATTTGGTGGTGTCGGAATGGCCACCCCGACCGCCAGATTTACATCGTTTCGACTAATTTGATTCGGAGTAGGCTTTCGAATACGTTTTTCAACAGTTATTCCCTTATGCTTCCATCACTGTAATAAAAATGTACAGGGTGATCCAGATATTCAAGGACGTCACTCATAATAGAATGAAAGTACTACGAGGGTGTTCTTAATTTACTTCAAGGGTATTCACACCTCTGCCCAACCTTGCATATGACCCTGAATATTTAACGAAACAACCAGATTGTCAAATCCAGACACTTTAACCTATTTTGCTGAGAGTTATCATTATTATTCAAGAATGGTTTTCCTTACTTCCTCAAAAAGTCAGATTCAAGAGACGCTACACTTTACGAGAGCAACGAGTTTCGGTTGGGAAACGGATAACCCAAAAACCTGCCGAACGATTTTCGATTGAACACAGAGCCGGCTGTAGCGGCGGCCAATCATATCTCGCATCGGCGAATCTTGGCATGCTAGACGGCCGCCGGCACACCGTCCCCAGTGAAGACACTTAAAGCATCGTCTAAATTATTACCAACATACCGGTGACCAACCAGCACCTTGTGTTCGATTTAATCAAGGACTAAATTACCTAAATAATATTTCTCTCGCTTCATTGATAACTAATTCATCGAATCTATCCGGCCTTCCTCCTGTGACAATCACTCTGGAAAAACTTTCAGCAGCGAGAAAGTATTCGCCTTCCATACGCTCCAATAGAATCAGTTGAATCTCCACAATTGCAAGATTTTCCCAAAGCGGCACCTGCGCCATTCTGCAACCCAACTCTGGGGATCTTTGAATTTAATAGATTTGTTCACTAGAACTAGACAAAGCACGCGCACACGCTAACATCGACGCTTGCGATGCCATCAAAAGTATTAATTAGGGATTTCTGGTTCTACTTCATGTTTTTTCGGCAAAATGTATCATCTTGGAGATTTCGACGTGAAAAAAAAACTCAAAGCTGAAACGTGAGGTGCTCAAGCAAGTGCATCAAAGTTTATATACAATTATTCGAATGAAATCCAGGAGCTGCCACTCAGAATATTTCGCAGTTTGAAAACAAACTCGTCCATCTGCAGATTGTAATTAGACCTCCTCTATACTTATGAAAGCCATAAACTCGAAGAGACATATGTTGATGATGTCCTTCCAGACGTCCTTTTTCAGCAAGACATACTGATCGTTGAACTATGTACTTTTTTGAGTTTTCCTCCAAAGTAAGTCTAAGTGGATTGGGATGAGGCGCCACAATCAGACGTCGACTATCTCATTTTGTCCATAACAGCTATTACATGTAGATAACATTATTGTTTAGTTCTTCATGCAAGACTACCACATTGTCAAGAATTTCAGGTCGAAGAAATTATTCCGTCTGGGTGTGTCACTTCTGATGTCATTTTGAGAAGTGTATTAAAGTGACAGTTGTTGATATAAGGTTGATAATATTTGAGTGAGAATATCTTGAGTCATTTTCAAACCCTGAAGAATATTCTGAGCAATGCAAGAGAGCTTATGGCTTGAGTGGCTGGTAGGTTCTTGCGAGTGATTTTCAGAGGCAAAGGCGAGATTTCCGATTCTCGATTAATTGTCAAATCGCTAAAAATAAATACCATTCATAACTACACACTTAGGTTCAAAGGCAGACCAGAATTGCCGCGGCAAATTTCACTTACCATGGTTACGTCATCTATCTTTGAGATACTTCTGACAAATATGTTGACCTCTACTATAGCGGGACCATCTAACGATTCAGAAAAATGACACGCATTAGATTAGATGTGTCTCAAATGAATACACCTTAAATAAGATTGAAACAAAACTGAAATGAAAAACTTCTCGAAGTGTGATTGCTGTTGTGTTAGTCGTATAGAAGACACGAATTCGAAACGGATTGTGGCAATAGGGCACCCGCACCAACTCTGATTACCACAAATTCTAGCTAAATGACGACTAGTCATAAGTTAAAGGCCCCCTTCTTAGACAGTCGGTAAACTCAATGCTGCTAGAATCAGCTAGAAGCTAGCAGGCCAGCTGTTAGCAGAGAGGCCGCTAGCTGACCACTAGTCTCTACCACCCATGCTGGCTGCTTGTTGTGTAGCTCGCTAACTAACCTACTGAACGGTGACTTTCGATCACCTGCCACTTACCATCTTGATGTCGCTAATCGTAGCGATGCTTCTGACAAACAGGTTAACTCTGACAATGGCTGGTCCATCTAAATCGATGGACAAGAATATCTAGGTTATGTGCGTCATCAACACGTAAATATCAACAATTGTTACCAATGGTTTTGTTCTTGCCGGTTATTTTTTCAATCCGATTTTTTCGTGCGAATTTTGTGCCTTTGAGAAGTACTGGAGGTGGACATTGACTACTCACCTGTACCGTTCGCTCCTGCTGGTCGGATACGTGCGTCATATCTTCCCGGTCCAAGAATCTGATCAAGTATCTCCTTCTCCTTCTCTCTGAAGTTTATCTTGACATTTGTTGAACTACAAAGGAAAACAGAGTCAATACGATTCAACTTTTCTTGAGGAAATATCATAGTTATGAACCTTTGTGTAAATGTCTTACACATCTCTGGAAACAGATTTCCTGATATAATGGACAAACTAACTTCCTATCATCAACTCCGGTAACTTTGCATTATTAAGCCGGCATATTGGTCCCAGCTCATTAGTGAATCGTCACTTATGGAATTCCAGTTGCACAAAGTTGTCGGCAATATAATATATCGACCTTTGATCTTCACTCGTACACACATCGATTCAAAAGTTTCAATTCCGGACATGCCAGAGCAACTGGTTGAACTAGTCAGTCGGGCATCACCAGTAGCCCCTGCCTCAGACAACCCCAAAATTTGTTTTTGTTTGTTTAGTCAGGGGGAATCCTCTTGGACGAACTATCTCCGATAGATAGAACAGTGTGAGACTTCGTGTGAAGCACGACCTGCTCGAACTAAACCTAATCTGCTGTTTTGGATTCCGGGCATTTATTACCTATCAACCTTTTGACTCTTCTTGTTCGTATCTCTTTCACGATCTTTGTCGTGTGATAATATAAATTTGAATTTCATAGGAGTCTCTTCTTCTTGATAATTGAAATTGAGTTTACTCGATTCCTTTTTCTACGTCTTCTTCTTCTTAGCTCATCATTTGGGTGTTGACTTGCTTTTTCAAATATCTTCTCGGCCTTCTTTTTCAGGAAATCTATGACAGTTTTCCATTCTAAGTCTCTGTGGATTCGTTGGTTTCTTACGAACCACGGCATATTAATTGCTGCTCTGAGCAGTTTATTTTCTGTTGCTTGAATCTTCTTTATAATGCTATTGGCTGCATTGCCCCATGCCGCCGAGCCATATCTTAGTTGGGGTCTTGCAATTGACTTGATCATTCGTAGCTTCGTGCTTTGGTTTATTTGGCTTCTTCTTTCCATTTTATCTCTTCTCCATCTATCCTTAGGTTGGAATTAATTTCAAGTCTCCGCTTCTGTAGTAGAATAGCTTGGCTCTTTTTGCTATCTATTTAAATTTTCCATTTAATGAACCATTCTTCTAAATCTTCTAGTGCTTCTTGCAGTCTTCTGTGTATGACATCTGGTCGTCGATGTCTGAAGGCTATTTCCGTCTGCATAACGGGCTAGCAGATTTGTTGGGTTCTTAGGAATATCGTAGATATATATGTTGTAGAGAAGAGGTCCTAGAACGGATCCTTGGGGCACTCCTGCTTCTACTCGTCTGGCGGAAGATTTTGACAAAAAA
Source organism: Aphidecta obliterata (assembly GCA_963966015.1). Lineage (NCBI taxonomy): Eukaryota > Metazoa > Arthropoda > Insecta > Coleoptera > Coccinellidae > Aphidecta > Aphidecta obliterata. Next base: position 12,215,693 of record OZ014436.1, read on the forward strand.
TTTCTGTTCCTCAGGTAGTTTCTTATCATCTTGCAGGTTTTGGTAGTGTAGCCTGCCATCATCACCTTGTAGGCAAGTCCTTCGTGCCAAACTCGGTCGAAGGCTCTCTCGACATCCAATAGCACTAATCCTGTGGCTTGTTTATTCTAAAATCCTCCAGTGAGATCTTCAGTGATCCTTAACATTTGAAGTTCTGAGGAATGATTTCTTCTGAATCCAACTTGTTCCGGTGGTATCAGATTCAGCGCTTCTGTTTCTTCATTGAGTCATTTTCCAATGACTCTCTCGACAAGTAGACTTATCGGCCTGTAGTTTTGTTGGAATTTTCTATCTTTTCCTGGCTTATTGAACACAATTATTTCTGCTGTTTTCCATCTTTGCGGATAGTATTCAGTTCTCATCACTGCGTTTGCTATATATATTGGTTAGCGCTGCTATTCCTTTTCTTGGCAAATTCCGTTTGTTACTTTGTCTTTCCCTGGAGCTTTCCTGTTTTTCAATTTCTTGATGATTTCTTTATTTTCCGTTGGTGTTGTTGGGTTTGGGATGGTATCGCCTTCCGGCGGTTCCAACATCAATTCTTCATTTCCTTCGACTTCTTCTTCTAAGTCTTCATTGTCATCGTCTTCTCTGTAGTTGATTCTGCCTTCTCTTTCTATTGCGTCGAACAGGGCTTCGGCTTTTTCTAGCTTTGAGTAGGCCATCCTGTTTGCTCCTTGTAGAGGAGCAATTTCGGTTTTCTGCCGCCGTAAGGACTATCGCATCTTCCATGCTGAGTGGTCTATGGTGTTCAGTTCTCTAACCCTTTGGTTCCATCTGATTGTTCTCAGTTCTCCCCGTGCATTTTTCAACACTTGGTCGTATTTATTCAGCGCTTTCTTGTCTTCTTCTCTATGTGAAGTTCTGTAGTTCTTCCTAAGTTTTCTATTCCTCTTTATAAGCTCTTTTATTGCTTTTGGGGTTTCACCATGTGGATGCTTCGGAACTGGCCTTCTGATTCTTTTGGTACTTTCCTCGTAGGCTTCTTTTATTCGGGTTTATAATTTTTTGACTTCATCTTCAAGATCTTCAGGAGTTCTTATCTGTGGAATTTCAGTAATTTTCTCCTGGAGTATTTCACTCCTCTATAGTATCAAAACCCCAGATACGGAAGTGTGAGCGTTATTGATGGATAAGCGGGAGACACCACTGTGTGTCACCGCATGCAATGCCATCTCCCGGTTGATGGATTGAAGAAATTAATTTCTTTTCATAATCATCTTGGGGGCTCTAGTTCAAGAGGTGATTTTCAGAGCAGAATATGAGAACTTTTGTGATGGCACAATTCGCTTTTTCGACGCCAAATATGTTTGTTATAAAAGCTGAATATTTCATCGAGAGTTCACTACATTACACTTCATTATCAAAATACGGGATGTTAAATATATAACATATAACCGAATTAGTTAGTTTGAGTGCACAGTATATATCGAGTTCGTAAACACAGTCACTCACATTGGTGAATAAATTTATCATAATTATAATTGAACGCTTCACTCAATTCCTGTCGTGAACACAGTGCAAATCTGAGCTACATCATGTTCCATTAGGAATTTAATTATGTCTTACATCAGACAGTGGGATGGAAATTTACCATTTGCAAAACTTCTCTAGATACATTTCCCTACTTAAAATACAGTGAAATATAATCAGTCACGTCAGAAGGAATAACTTCCTCAACTTGATTATTTTTTGGGAACAGATCGGTTATATTTGAAGCATGCTATGGTTATACTGTCAATATTCCATCTTTGATAATTTTTCGGGTGGTTTTGCACAAGGCCCACAAGAAGACATCGACCATATATCATTTTGTCGATGCCTAGACAAAACGCCAAAATCATAAATTTTTTTTTTGGATAACATTTTAATTCCCCAATGTCAATTACCACATTGTCAAAAAATCGAGTCGAAGAAATTATTCCGAGATTTCATCATCATTATGGATATCTTCGCTGTTCCTATTTCGAGATGAATTTAGGACCTTTGTTCAACCATCTTCAGAAATGTTTTTCGTATTAATCAAGTCTAATTGATTTGGTGAATCCCAACATGAATATTCCGGCATATCGAACGAATACAATGGAATGAGATAATAATGAATTGAAAAATTCATTGTGATCGAAGTTGAAAAAAATAAGAAGTTGGAAATTTTGGTCGACAGTGATATGGCGAGCAGAAAAAAGGCTTATTGTCATTGTTTCAAGCAATGGATGATAAATTCACCAAATAAATCGATCATTTTCGAGAAAGAACTGGAAAATGACGTTAAGTCTGACCTTTATAAAAAAAATAATCAAATTGAATGACGTAGTTCAGAGAAAATGTTAAATCATTCCTGTCTGCATCATTCATTTCTGCTAGTATTATTAAAATTCCGCCACATCCATGTCAACAAAATGATGGCAAGTCTTCCTATGATGACTGAGGAGCGCTCGAAGACGAACCTAACCACTCGTGCTTCATTGCCTGGAAAATCAACTAACACACGTGGTGCTTTTTACTATCGGGATTTCTGCATAGCAAGTTTATAGATACGACGATAGTGGATTATGAACAATAATAACCACTCCTCAAAAAGTTACGGTAATACAGGAGGGGTGTCTTTGAACGATGTGAATGATATGAATTGTAGAAATTTTCGATTTGAGAAACATCTGGTGAGCTTAGGTGCTTGATGAGCATTTCGAAAATTTAGATTTATTTTGATAAGACCGTTATTTATATAGACCGCTCGCGACGAATCTACTTTATGGGCGTACTTCTTTCAGAGGGCGGAATTCGAAGAAATCCAACGAAAATGCGAGATCCCCATCGAAAAACCAGTTCGTGCTAACACCAATGACAAAAAATGATTAAATACTCACATTGTCACGTGTAGAAGACACAGGAGAAACGGGATTATTGTGTACCTTAGCATAATTATCCAAATTCTTGCTCCGGGTCAGATGGGTCGAGTCGAGTTAAAAAAACATATCAAACTGACGGTAAGGATAGTTTTGGGGCCTAAGTGCAGATATCTCTGCCCTTCGACATTCTGAGGGCGCAGCGAGAATGGTCAAAATAAATCAGATGCACCTTATTTGTACGTGAATACTCGCCCGTTAGTGGCAGCGTCGCTCTGACGAAGCTATACTACACGTCCTGTACCCGATTTTGATGCTCCTCGTATTGATCGCAGTCTCAGCAGGCGCGTCAAGTTTCACGCGCAGTGTCAAAGAAAGAGTTGCCAGATTTTGTAGATTAAATATGTGCTACCTATGTATGAAGTTATCCCAAGGATTAAAGGGTTTCCCTTTAATCGAAAAAAAAAATCGAAACGCCACCGCCAAAAGTGTAGAAGCGCCGAATATTCTCCTCGCATCGTCCCAACTGCTGAAATCAAAATCGAGATCCACGCGTGAAACATAAATATACACTATACAAGAAAACTTCAAGTCGAAGAAATAAGTTCTACCGCAACTTCATAAAACGCCCATCACTTTTTCTACATCACGAAATCAACAATATGCTCTTTTTGGTTCATTATTTCATTGGAATCGTTCTAGAAAAGAGTAGTGTAAAATATAAAAGTCCAGAGCTTTCCCGGAAATCAAATATGAAATATGTACTTTTCGGCATTGATCATCCTAGCCGAGAATTCGATCCATCAATTTCGAAGGCAGAAAATCGTATCGAATTTGAAAAAATCCATTGCGGAAGCAACAAACCTCACACAAACTGTTGAAAAATATCGGGCGAAATAGGCATCCACTCCACAACTTGAAGCTTTCAACTCTAAATGAATAATAAATACTATCCGGCATTGATCCTGCTAGCTTGAGGATTCCATCCTTTAATTTTGAAGGCAGAAAAGGGGAAAAAATCAAAAAAATCCATTGCGGAAGCAACAAAAGGCGAAATAACGGGCATCCACTCCACAGCCAAAAAGTTACATTATTAAATGTATAATAATAGTATATTATGCAACGATCATGTAATGATGGTTATTATAATACATGAGCAATAACCGGTATACGAAACGAGCCGAAGGCGAAGGGTATGGTTTATGCGAGTGAGTGTATTAATAACCATTAGGGGAAGTGTGTCTGAGGCGGCATAGCTGATGAGATAGCATACAACGTGTTTCGGAGGTTGACGTTCAATTTTTGGCGCCAGTTCAATGCGTATACTCTAGAACAAGACGTGGTTAAACGTCTGCGCGAGTTCTAGTAAATTTTGTAGTAGTATTTGGTCAGCGCATGCGAAGAAAGTTTATCAGGTTGCCTGAAAATTTACAGCAGCGATTGTTTTCTGTGAACATTTGAAAAAAACGGGAAGATCGAAAAGTGCAAATGTTTTCTATTATTTCTGCATATACATACTTAAGTTTCAGAATAGTATGTTATTTTTCATCTTAGTATCCACCATTGTTATAAAGAAAGAAAAAAGTGCTGGTGTTTGCTTCTGGGAGAGATGGCATACGTGATATGCTGATGAGATGGCATAGGTTTGCCATGTCATCCAGGCATTTCTTAACCCAAATGTACCTGAAACTTTTTTTTTCGAATTTCGATGATAAAAGTGCACGAATATAGCTAAAATGAAGACTTTTCATATTCAAAGTTTCATTGTGCGGTTACTTTTCAGAAAAAATTGAAATTTGTGGTGTTTTCAAAGGAACAAAAGGAACTACATTTTATTTTATGGCAAATGTCATGAGCTATTAAATTATAATATATGGTGATTATAAAAGCAATTTTGAGGCTAACGACATATGAAATTTCGACGAATCAGGCTTTTCAACAGTACCTTCATAATTTATCATGTATGCCATCTCATCCACAGTGTTGAGGGTGAGATGGCACATGAAGACCTTTTTTGATTTTCATGTTACACTTTCATATTATTAAAATATTCAATTTTGAATAAACAATTGAATAGACCATACATTGCACTATCATTTCGTCTGGTCCTAACTTTTCAGAAATATTTATATTGATAGGTATAGACCCAGTTAAAAAAGTATGCCATCTCAGACACATTTCCCCTACAAGAGAGTTGCATACGCTGTTTTTTCTACACCCGATAAATAATGAAGAACTATAAATATTATATTGATGTTATTTGTATTGAACATGTATTTGTAACAGTAATTACTCGTAATTCTATAAAAAATTCTACAAAATTGTAATTAATGGTATTACCTAGGGTATTGCCATATGGATATAGGAAAACTATAAACATTCAATTCATATTTATATCGAACATAATAATTACAATTAATCTGATTTCTGGAAAATATTAAGATTATTTATTGTGCAGTTTGAAAAGTTTATTCCTGGTATCACTGATCTGGAAGCGGATGGAATATTTACATTTATTTTTGAACAGAATTTCTAATGTTGTAGTAGTAATGTTCTAATATGACTACCGGCATCAACTTATACGGTTGCAAATGTCCTGATAATTAAAAATCTGTATCTTTATGAAAAATCAGCATTTTTTTCTCATTTTTTCCTTAGGCGTAACTTCAGACTTCACTTAAGTGCTCTAGGTGATTTTTTTTTTCGATAATTCGCTAGGTTTTTCTACGTTATCTATGGTCTTGGTAATGCGATCTCGACAAAATTTCGCACGTAGTTTGAATACATTATTGAATACATTATCTATGTGCAAAATTTCATTATAATCCAATCAGTAGTGTTTAAATTATCAGGAAAAAAATATTTTGAACGGAACCCCTAGTCTAATTTTGCTCATTGATAAAGGTGAACGTTGCATTCGCGATCTAAACCACCCCTGAAAATTTCCCTAGGCCTTTTCGTCGGAAAGTTATAATTTTCTATGGTTTCTATTGTTCTGGTCATGCGATCTGGACCAAATGTAGCTTGAAAATATCATTCTCCATTAGTATACAAAATTTCGGCGCGATCGAATACGTAGTTTTGAAATTATCAAGAAAACTAAATTTCAAACGACCATATTTACGGAACCCTTAGTCTAATTCTGCTCAAAGATGAACGTGACCACGACATCCGAGATCCCCACCTATCCTGAAAATTTCAAGTCTCTGGGCCTTTCCGTTCATAAGTTATAATTTTCTATGGTTCTGGTCATGCGATCTGGAAAAATGTGGCTTGAATATATCATTCTCCATTAGTATACAAAATTTCGTCACGATCGAATCCGTAGTTTTGAAATTATCAAGACAACCAAATTTCAAACGACCATATTTTCGGAACCCCTAGTCTAATTTTGCTCATAGCTAAACGTAACCACGACATTCGAGATCCACACCTATCTTGAAATTTTCAAGTCCCCAGGCCTTTTCATTCGAAAGTTATAATTTTTTATAGTTCTGGTCATGCGATCTGGACAAAATTTGCATGTAGCATAAACACGGCATTCTTCATTTGAGTGCAGAATTTCATCTCGATCGAATCCGTAATTTCAAAGAAATCAGAAAAACAATATTTCGAACGGCCATATTTACGGAACCCCTGGTGGAATTATGCCCATTAACGAACTCAACCGCGGCATTTCGGAACTGAACCCACACTGAAAATTTCAAGTCTCTACGTTTGTACCGTTCGAGAGTTATCGTGCTTACGGCTGGACGGACAGACTTGAATTTTCCGACGGATTCGTCATCAATGAGTCGAACCTGGTCGATTGAGACCATTTTGGGCTCAAAATTCGAAAAATACAGACATCGTCACGAAATGAAAAAAGCCCTCGTGTAAGTAGAACGAGCGCTCAAAACCTGTATCATTTCTTTGTGTGTACAAATATATGGCATTACGTTACGATAAAAAAATAGCATTTAACGTGAAATTTTCTGATCCAATGAACCCTAGAATATTGGAAGTTTGTCAGTCGAACAGTGGGCAGCCTGTAGATTATCGCATGGAAAATAAGTTGTTTTATCTGTTGATAATTTGTATATACAACATTGCAACGCCACTGTCCGATATTCATGAAATCTGAACCTTGAATTGTAACTAAGATTGGTTATCACCAATAAACATTATTATCACAATTGGTTTGATCTTGGTCAGTGTTTGGCAGGCACATCTTTCAGTTCGTCGAAATGAAGACTTCCTTCCTGTTTGTCCTCTCCTTTTTTCTCGTAGGATATAAGTGTGATTATATATTTCAAACTAACTATGCTGACGTTCCTGTTGACCATTTCAGGTAAACGCAGGTTTAATATCCACTGAGAATTTTTGTCCATTCTATCAATTTTCTTCTTCATCGGTTAAGATATGTCTATCCATTATTTTTGTTGTATCTGGTATATGTTATTCCTCTTATTCGATACGAAATACTGAACTTGTTTTCATCCATTTCAAACGTATATGGAATAATGTTTCTCCTATCCGTAAGATCTAACAATTTCGATGTTGTTATGATGAAAGGAATCCTCGAGAGCCTTTGTCGAGTCGAAGTTGTGATCACGTATTACGTTGAGCTGCTTGATATAAAAATACACATTTCCAATTAAATCCTAAAAGATATAGATTTTCCGACGGATGTCCTCTTTATCCGTTTTGAAACTACCATTGGAATCTTGAAAGAATTTCAATTTTCATTCCAAAACTCACAATATCATAATTTCTTTTTTATTTCAGTTACACCAACAATCATACATTCAAATTGAAATATCTCACGAATGACAGCCACTGGTCTGACAATGGTCCCATTTTTTTCTATACTGGCAATGAAGGAAGTATTGAATTATTTGCACAAAATTCGGGATTCATCATGGAGTTAGCACCAAAGTTCAATGCCCTTATAGTGTTTTGCGAACATAGGTGAGCATGCTTTCGGTATAAGTACATAATAGAAATTTATATTCTTGATTTTCTAGATATTATGGCACATCTCTACCATTCGGCAATTTGTCCTTCACCAAACCAGAGTACGTAGGTTACCTTTCGTCAGAACAAGCCTTACACGACTTCGTGGACGTGATTGATGTGCTGCAAAAGTCGAAGTATGGTTCTAATGGGCCTCTGCCTGTTATAGCATTCGGAGGTTCTTATGGGGGGATGTTGTCCTCTTGGATACGATTGAAATATCCTGCCTCTGTCCTTGGTGCCATAGCGGCTTCTGCGCCTATTTGGCAGTTCACGGCTTTAACACCATGCGGTATCTTCAACAACATCGTGACCAACGTTTATGCCTCGTCAACAGACGATAATACTTGCTCTGATGCCGTAAAAGTATTCTGGCCAGCTGTGAGGTAGGAGACTTTCTCTATCACAAATGTCAGGGCAACTTAAAACATCTTCATCTCATTCCAGGAGAGTGACAAAAACATCAGATGGCAAGGCTTGGTTAAGTTCAGACTGGAAACTGTGCAAAAACATCACCAAAGACGAAGACGTGCAGAACTTCGTCGACGATATATCCGACGCTCTTGTAAATCTGGCTATGGCCAACTATCCATACCCTAGCACATTCTTAGGTGACCTACCAGCGTTCCCTGTTAGCGCTATTTGTACGCAACTCAAGGGATATAAGAACTACACGAAAGACGACAAAGGTTTCGTAAGTTTCTTTGGAAAGGCCATGAATATTTATACCAATTACAGTGGTCAAGCTAAATGCAATGATTTCGGCGACGTCGATGGATTGAGCATAAGTGGTTGGGACTATCAGGTGAGATTTCAAGCCCTCGAAATTCATGAATTAATTGTTTATTTTTTTCTAGACCTGCACAGAGATGGTGATGCCCATGTGTTCCGAAAAAGATGACATGTTCGAAACAAGCCCTTGGGACTTCAGCAAATTCTCAGCGGACTGCGTGAAGAAATGGGGGGTGAAGCCGCGTAACCCAGGCGAGGTTGTCCTCCAATACGGAGGGAAAAATTTGAAATATGCGTCGAATATTGTGTTCAGCAACGGGCTTCTTGATCCTTGGTCTGGTGGTGGAGTACTCAGCAGTATCTCGAAAACAGTTTCGGCTATAGTGATCCCAGAAGGTGCGCATCACCTGGATTTGAGATCCTCGAACCCAGCAGATCCATCTTCGGTGATAAGGGCTCGAAAATTCCACTCCGACAATATTCGTAAATGGCTCGATAAATATAATCGAGAGAAAATTCATGGGGCAGTTAGGCATCAAGTGGTACGTGTCTGATAACGATGAAGTGTAGTTTATGTAGCTTTTGTGCGCACAGGACTAGGTGTTTACAAATGAAAATTTATATTTCGAGTCGCTTCTTTACGATTATCTATACTTATATTATAAATCCGAAATTCGACGTGATTTTCTGCAAAGATAAAGTTACTTTGAAGTGTTATAGACTACTTTTTATACTAGTAAATCCTCTAATCGAGAAGAAAATTTGAAAGAGTTGGCAGGAAACAAATTGGCGAACGCGCCTGTCTGAAATCACTCCTGTTTACACTTCAGCGATTATTTTCAGGACAATGATACTTATTTCCAGCTCGACATATATTTCAGAATGTATATTCTACAAAAGCGATTAAGAGCTAGATTGTAAATAAAAGTTACACTTTGTATTTATTAACCCTTTAAGCTTTCGAATCCGTCTGTGAATCGAAAATACCCCAATTCTCCAATGTAGGTTTATGTTTATATATCATCTTTTCAAAAAATTATTATATTAGGCTATATACCAATTTAGTCTGGGTAAAGGAGCATTTGTTGTAATAAAAATTTTTTCAGACAATAATTTCAATGTTTGATCAATTCTATCACATTATTGTACAAGGTCCACCTGGCACCCTGTTTGCACCCAAATAAAACAACATAATATTGGTATTGATATTATTTCGTTTCGGCATCGATCATATACATATAAAAGAACAAATTCACAGCACTTCTCTCCTGCAAAACACATTTTTTTTTCACTGAAATCACGTTGAAACTTGTCTCGATAAACAAAATATATTTGAAGAAAATTATGGTGAATATCAGTAAATAGGTTCATATCAATAATGAATAATTACGTAGATTGATTTGACCTTTTAACATTATCCAAAAATATAAATAGAATCACTGCTGTGCGCAAGAACATTCTGACATTTCGTTTCCTTCTTTGCTTTTTGTATAAAATTTCATACTTCCGAAGGAATGAAATGAATGGATTTCAAAAGATATCGAGAAACAGTTTATTGGATCTAAATAATCCACTTCAATAGTTGAGCAGTATAGATACCGAAGTTGTTGGCAATAATCATTATACCTATTGAGGCGAATAATTGTTTGATGCCCTTTTGAAATGATTCCCAAAGAGGTGATTGAACGTCATGATGTCCACAACAGGAAATATAACCTTTAATGATTATCGCAGACAGAACTACCGATATCTTCGAGGTCAGCAAAGAAAGTCGCGATCTCAAGCTTTCAAATCGAAACAAAGATCCAAAACAAGTTCTCTCACTTTCCTATCAACTTGCTACTGACATATCTACGATTTTATTCGAGTTGGTCAGTTAACTCTCGTTCCATTCATAATGAAATATCTCTTTCCTTTTTTATTTATTTTCTTCGTTTTTCATTCTGTGTTCTCAGCACCTGTAGATGAGAAAAACGACAACAAGCTTGCTAATGGTAAGTACCTAATTCCTTTGTCGATAAAAATTGCTCCAACGATCAATGAGGACAATGTTTAATATTTTTTTGAAGCAGTTATTTCGTTATTCTCGATCATCAAACCACCATTCGCACCTAGTTCCATCAAAACATAAAATCAAATTGATTAACTTGTTGATTGAGCAAAGGTGTTCATTGGTAATCTTTGTAATGGAATATTCTTCAAAAATTTTTCTTTATTCACAACAGCTACTACAAAAAAACCTTCTGAGTTACATATATCATTGATATTCATATCGTTATTATGTTTAAATCGATCTTATGTGTGACTGAATTCTAAAAAAAAGTAAATTGGCGAACTGAGTAAATTGCATCTAAATGTGATGTATAATTCCGACATAAATAATGAATTTCGAAAATTAATTTTGAATCAAATTACCATATTATTACATCGACGAAATCATGCTAAACAAGGCTGTATTATTAATGAACTAGATAACCAAAGACATTCAAATGATAGTGTATTCGTAAAAAACATAATATTATCTGTTAGTTTCGAAAATCACGAATTGAAGGTCTTTACTGCCAATAGTTTTTATTTTCATTCCATTAGTTTAACCTCTCGAAAGAGGGATATGATTTTAAGAAAAAAAAATTAAACTATTCTGCAAAATTTCGGCTTTTTCAGGAACAACCCTGAATTCAAAAGTTTTCTTAATGATATATTAATAGGTATAAAAAACACAACTTTTTTCTCATTCAACCCACCCCTTATCTCTTACTGTTTCCCAGATTCATCCTTATCTAGGACACACTGTATATTTGGTTCATTATAAGCAATAAAAATTTTTATATATTTTTTTAAGCTTCCCTTGGACAGCCTTTTGATGAAATAGTGGTGCAATCATCACTAACCATACGAAGAAAAGACAGTGCAAGACAAGTTAAAGATCCACAAAAAATAACTTCTCAATAACAATAACTAGTTATATCGAATTAAAATAAGATATTATCTATTACAACCCAAATTTATATTTTATATTCCAAGTGAAAATGTATTGTGAAATAAAAATACAAGAATAATTTCATATGTTGAGAAAATTATAAACAAGTGTGAAAACAATGGATTTCATTCAATGGGAGTAAAAAAAACTTCATAAGAATATGACAAATAATTATTATTGTAAATTATATAATTGTAGTTTTACTACAAGAGAATGATTATGTAAATTGATACTCTGAAAAATTAGTACATTATGTCATGAATATATACAAATTAACAAATAAAATGATTCAATAATATAATTGATTTCCTGGAATCCTCACTCTTGTAAACAGGGAGCACTTCAAGGATTTTTTTAAATGACCGATAATCCTCGTGAGATGTAATGGTTCCCTTTCATATTGAGATAGACATCGATACAAGTCGCGAGTATCAGAGACATGAAACTAATATACTGATATTTGCTACTTTTCTCAAGGTGAATCCAATATGTTCACTTTTTTTCTATATTTCCAATTCATCATCAATATGTCAGTTTGGGGGCTACAATCAACATATTTTTGGAAGTTTTCTCTTCTCTTGTAGCTTCGCAGCTTTTTTTTTCATATTCTGTATACGTTTGTCAGCGCTGATGATATTTATATTCGGTGTTACATTTCTCGAACTCGAACTACCACTCGATTGTGACTTCAACACTGTAGAACTGGAAGATTTGGATGAGGATGTCGAATTTCCATTAGAAGCTGAGAAAATTGGAGAAGGTTAATTATTTATTATAAGAAGATTATCGGTGAAGAAGAAAAGAAATGGCGCTCGAAGCTGATACACGGAAACGAAATGACATTCTCGATTAATTCGTTTTGTTTATATCTTCGATCCATCCACAACACGGAAAATTTAAAATTGGTTTTCATAAATTGCTAGCTATCTGTCGCATCATGCCTGAAAATAAATTGCCGAATATTTTGAAAGGAATGATCAGGATTCCAGACAAGGCATTAGCCAATTTGTTTTTCTTTCAACCAAAAATCAAGTTGATCCTTTGAACGAAAACAATTTTGGATTTATAATATAAGTATAGATTGTACAGAAAACTCAGGTGAACAGAGAAGGAATTATTTTGTCAACTACTGATGTGTTTTAAGTAATGTTGTAATCTTCGAGACACAAAAGTGTTGAATTCATGAATGATAAGAATTAAATATAAAATAGCTCACCACCGAATATAATAAAACGAAACAACCTATGAATATAATGAGATAAAACAAACTGGACAGTATTCAAATCCATTTGTTTCTTCAGTATCATCATTGTTTTCCATTTCAACAATTCAAATCTGTTCTCAATCCAAGTTATCTCATTTGTTGATTAATAACAAAACTAATGGAAAATCTCCTCATAACTTAAGCCAAAGCAATTCGTGATATTAAAAGGCACAGAAACCACATCACCAATACTACAACATACACTAGAAATACGATGGATTTAATAAAATTCGTTTGTCCAATCAAGAAATGTCAAATAATTTTTCACACAAATTTCGTCGGAATTCAAAACGAATTCCATAGTTTATTTGGACAATAATATTTCGTGAAACCCATCCATAGATTGAATTTAAACCAGTGGAAATTCAAATGATTTGCGATGAACAAGACTTCATACAAGTAGATAGATATTTAACAATTTCAACCCAAATTTTTAGAATTAATCAACAGACTTTATTAATTTTCCTTGGTTAAGATCAAGAAGTGATGTTAGTTACAGAGGTTTGAATTCAAGCTACTCACACTACTTTTACTAACTTTCACTAACATTTACTACTTCTATACATCCTATGTTTATTACTCACACATATGACTTACATTTATCACTGGAAGATTTATAGTTGTCATTAGAACCACTTCCACTATGTCTGTGACTCTTCGAAATTGTTAGTTTCAAATTTGAAGAAGTCACTGAAGATACAGATTGAAGAGTACTTGGGGTAGCATTATTTGAAGGTGAACTATATAGTTTTGTTTTTTTATTTTTCTCCTGTAATAATTTTAACTTATGTTACCGTTATAAAAATCATTCAATGACCAGAAAACTTCTGAACCAAACAAAATTATTGAATATATTTGTGCCAAGTTTCGATGATCACTACCCTTTATAAATTGCTTATTCCAAAACATAAAATGTTAATCCTAACTTTCCTTGATGTGGGAGTCCACAAATGCCTAACCAAGAAACTATTCAATTATGAAATGTGAACTTCGAGTATTACTACCCCAGAAATGACATTTTGTGGTTTCTGTTTGAGAAAAATCATTGAAATTTAAGTATCTTGAATCTTACAGTAATAGAATAACCATGAAGTTAATTTTTACACATGAAGCATTTAAAATCATGGAAAAACACATAGTCTTGTATAATTATGTTTCATACTAGAAAATATAAATCAGCTACATAATCGAGATATTTTTTTATGTTCGAAATTAACTAACGATAATTTTATACTTAACAATTATTTTCACTCTAAAATTGACATTAATTATTCTCTACAACTATTATGAGAAATATAATCTGATATCTAGAAATATTTTGGAACGATTTTGAGAATTAAGCTGAATTAACAAAGAGAAATAACATTTTCAATATAGAACCTTCAAATGAAGTATCTCATGCAAGGTTACCTTATACTGAAGTAATTTCACAAGTTAGGATATGTATCTGTATCAATTTAGCATTAGTTCCTCTATAACTTAATTTAAGGAATAACCCATCCTAGGTTTTGGATAAATTATTACTTGAAGAATTACCATGTTGGACTCAAAATTCAACATTTTAGTCTAATTGAATAATATGATTCTCATCAATAATTACCTCTGAATGTATTCATTGAAATTTTTTTACATAAATATGTAATAGATAAAGCGAGAATGTTATCAACAGCCATAAAATAGAAGCTTAGGCCAAGTGATCACTAAGCGAACCCATGAATAGCAAATTAATCCAAAAAGAATTGATGCTACCGATTTATCTTTTGTGACAAAGCTTTTACTCACCTTACAGGAGGAGCAAATCCAACTTTCAAAGGAGTCTTGTGAGGTTACACATGGGTCATGGCAATCTTGATGATAAAGTGCGTGACAGTGTGAACATTCCAGAAGTTGATTCTTAGCAGCAACATCCATACCACTGAAAAATATATTGATCTTAGTCTCTTATTAAATTATAGTAGGGCTTGGACACTACATTACAATAATTTAAATACTCACTCACAAACGACACACATTAGATCTTCTTTCAATAAATCCAACTCAAGTTCATTATCAGAATTAGATGCTTTACTATCCTCATAAATGTTGAGCATAGGTTTGTATTCTTCCACCCTATCAATGCACTCTGGTTTAATACAAGTTGAAACGATGCTTGTGAAATCTTTGGTAATTCCATACTTATTTTTGATTGATTCTTCAAGAAATGATTGCAAAGTTGTGGCATTTTCTTTAGTAAGAGAGTCACCCGAATGTAGATATCCAACGCATTTTATCAAAGACCAGTCCATATCAGTTATGTTCAGCAAATTCATGTTGGTTTTGTGGATTTTTCAGCACATTAAAAAAAAACCTGATATACAATCACAATCCAACCAAAGTAAAGTCAAAAAAAAAGTCATCGAGTACGTAAATCACCAAGCAGCAGCCAACTTCAGAGCAAAGTGGTCATCGATCATCGATTAAACATAATCCAGAATTTAGGTTAGCTATTCTATGGTTTATGATTAAAAAATGTCAACTATTGTCAACAAAATCCAAAACTTGTCAACCATCCAGGAAGTAATTGAAATAAAACAATTACTAATATGTATAGAGCTTAGGAATAAAATCATTTTGGCATAAAATCTTTCCATACATGTTAGTACAACAACCATGTAATTTACAAGTATGGTCCCATTCATAATGGATAAAAAATATGATTTTCTTTGTTGCAAACTAATATTTTTAAGATGGGTGAGTACTAATCTCATGGGGATTCAAATATTAGGCCAAATATTGAAATAAATTATAAGAAATAATCTCAATGTATTTCTTATCAGAGGATGGTGTTTTGATGCAAAATAATAGTGTTAACATGGGAGCAACAAGTAATTCAAATAGTGCTCGATTGGCAGCTTTACAAGAGAGAAAAAAGTCTATCGAAGAAGCTCTCAGCAAAAAGGAGAAAGAACTGAGAGAATTATGTCTACAGGTATGTATACTGTTACTAGTTACCGTTAAGTATCCATGAAAATGCAATAAAAAATAATCACTTCAAATATGGTTTTGCATATTCCATAATGAGCTAAATCATATTAGTTTGAATAGTTTTTATGAAGATTATTATTTTCGAGTCATAATGCATTTTCATCTATACTAAATCAGTTTTTCGGAAAAATTGTTAGCTATTGGAATTGTGACTCATGGATAAAGTACAATTTCAATGAAAGTTATCATTTGTTGTTTCTTATCAAAAAGATTACATATAATGCATTAGCAATAAACCCTTGGTGATTGTTATGTTATCATATTTGATGATTGATATCTGATTATTATAGAACGATACAATTCACGATATATAAGTATTGTCTATAATTTTTCTCCGTGAAGCTCCGAAACTTATTTGTCAAACATATTAATTTTCATATTTTCAGGACTATGTTTTTTTTCAAAAGGATAGTTGTAGTATCCAAAAAATAAATAAAATTTAAAAACATTTCATATTTATTATTTGAGTTATCCCCATATTATATCAAAACTGATTTACCTGAAATCATAAGCAACGTTGAATTGAGTCAACATTGATGAAATTCTGTTGTAATCAATAACATTAGATCTACTCAATTAACTGGAGGAAGTAATTGAGCATAATTTCCTTTTCAGGAAGCGGATCTCACAGGAATTATTCCTTCGGAAATGCCATTGCAACCTGGCGAATCACCTCCAAGCATAAGGAGAAAAATTGGGACATCTTACATGCTACCAGAAAATTTGCTCAAACACACTAACAACAAAGGAGAAAATATTGCTGATTTGGAATTACAACTCCAGCTCCATGCTAACATGGCTGAAGCCGCGCTGGGCCTCGCTCATAAACAAAATTTGAGCAAGGTATCTACAATTATAATCATTTTGAAGCAATACTTCGAATAGAACTCTGTCTTATTTGAAAATGAAAGAAAAAAATTAGACATCTATATGAAGACAATTATTTCTTGCAGACTGTGAGGCGACAGCATAAATCAGAATACCAGCATCATAAAAGGGAATATAAGGTTTTACAAGAAAAAATTGCGTTGTTGAAAGAAGCGTATTTACTTCAGCAACAACAAGAACAAACTTCTGTGAACAATCAACAAAAGCAAAAAAAGAAACCAAGACCAGCCGATACAGGTGAGTAGATTGGATGTTTTGGGAAATATCATCTCCGAAAATTTTCAATTTTTTAGAAGATGGTTTATCTGTGATATCTAACGACCCATTCCGAAAGAGTGAACATAGACAAAGCATAAGATCCATGCGGCACACTTTGCAGTCAGACAATATTACTGAGCTTTATCCTCAATCACACCAGAGGATGCCTAATAGGAATTCCGAAGTCCCTTATGATATGACCCAGCCGGTGAAATTTGAAGATTTATCCTCATCGTTTTACAAGCTCAATTTCACAGGCTACAAGACATACATTGAGAGGTGCGTTCTGGCAGGAATACATCTTTGGATAGCAATATTAATTCATTGGGAAGTAATGCTATACTAAGATTTATCCTTGCCAAATCTGTATATACATATCATTTTGTGACTTTAAAATGAGATTTTTATGGTTTTCTATAATTATATTCATTTGAATTATTGCAGGAGAGAAGGTTATGCACCTTTGCAACCAACTTACAATCCAAAACAGACAAACTACCAACATGTTCATGGAAGTCCAACGTACCCACCAACACAGTTTCAATATAATCACGCCTCATACACGCCTGTACAACAAGGAAGCCCGGTTCTATCACATGGACCATTATCCTCTCATAATCCCGCAATTTCTCACCTTGTTTCACAAAATTCCCCGAGCTGCTCCGATATGTCCACTATATACAGTTCTAAATACAACAATCCAAGGTATTACCAAACAATGGTTAACCCTGCCCATTATCAGAACTACAAATACACCAACAGCAATCCAATTCCAATATCTAGGCAATCCAGTCCAAACTTAAATGGCAATTTGAACAAATTCCAGTATTCCAATTCTCCTGTGCCATCTCAGCAGTCCTACGTTTACAAGAATAGTAGTGCTGATTCTGTTTCGAGCAATCTACAGAACCCTCACCAGCTGCAGCCGCACCAGCAGTATGAACAAAATGCTGGACTTGGTGGATGTTGGAAGAAGAAAGAAAGCGGAGAAATTATTTGGTGTAATTCATCTTCCACAGATCCCAACTGGCAAAGGGATAAGAGGTACATATTTTCAATCTCAAAATATAAAGAGAAACCTTCATTTGGTCTTCTTTTTAGGTTCGGAAGTTTAGACCGACGGAAAAATAGAAGAATCCAGAAGAGGGTATCGCCAAATGGTGATAATAAATCAGCAACTTTAGCTACTATTTCTTATACCTTAGATCAGAAGAAACCCACTGTCATGCATTCACCACAAGTAAGATAGTTAACAATCCGATGTGTTTGATATTTATTATTTTCAATTTCAGGTTCAAACTAGGCATTCTCAAGATAGACAACTGGTCAGAACCCAGTCGCTAGGAAGTGTTGGTGTGCAAACTTTAGATAGCGTCTGGCCTAGTGATGATAATTCTTCCTGCGACAGTGAAAATCGCAGTATCTATGAAAGATCCAGCAATACACTAAGACGTAACAAACAGAAAGAATGGTGAGTGTTGATTAATTCTTCAACAAAATTGAAGTTCAAGTATCCCGGTTTTTTGTTTTAGGAGAGAAACGTCTCTGGACAGTCCTGGATCCCCTGTTCCTTCGATTGTTAGTCGTTGTCAATCAACAGTTCCTCCCATATTATCCCCCGAAGAAAAATATTTGTCAAATACCTGTATACCTTCACCAATAATGATAAAGCCATCATTAGAAATACCAGCTGAATCAAATCCATCACCAAGATTACCTGAAACTAATATGGAACTCTTCAACAATAATATACATAACATACCTAAAAATTGTACAATAGTTCAAGCGGGTCACTGCAAACCATATCACGAGGAAACAAAACCATTTGAAATGTCGGACTTTTATAAATACTCCACAAAATTCAAAAAATCCCCTTCCAAAAGTGTCACATCGGAGGACAGAGTGACATTGGACCGACCAAATCATTTTCCCAGAAATTTGCAAGATCATTATGAGACGAAGAATATATATCATCACCACAATCTACAGGCCAATAATTGTTCTCCACGAGGCTCAGTGTAAGTTTCTCTATTTTGTTTGTATCTTTTGATTTCTTCAATTGTGAACGCCTCCAATTCGATCATTTCCATTTCAGTTTTATTTTAACCGAATTTCCATATCGCTCAAAGCATCTACAGTTCTTGAGAAATAAAATAGAAGAACGTGTTTTACCTATTTATTTCTTGTTTTTATAGCAGCTCAAGTCAAATGGAACCCTTGAGCAACAGTTTGGAATACCATCAGTCATCCCCAAGCCAGGACCACTTCCCTCAAGACAAGAACTTGTGGTATAGTTCACAGCCACCAGAACAAGAAAACAACAATGCAACCTTGGTTTAATTCCCTAGCCTGCAACAAGCAAATTTTGAGATTGCCTAGAATGTCAAAATTGAAGAATTTTATAATTTTTTTGCTAGTGAAGAAGTTTAAAAATATTTGAAAATACTCATCAAAGGAAGACTCATTGAAATTATGATTGGGGAGCATATTATGATCAATGATTTTCATAGTGTAATATGTGGCGCGAAACTTAATTTTTTTTAGTCAGAGGGATATATTGAGTAAAAAAAATCGTTTGTATATATATTTTCATGTTGTTATCGTGCATAAAATATTTTTCATTCAATTCCTCATTTTCGAAATATTTGTCTCGAAATTCATGAATTAAATTTCTTTTGTGAATAATTACAGGAAGAAACTTCATGTAACTGTTCTCTAGATAAAACATTTCAATGCCTGTTTTTCAGGAGAGAATTTATTTCCTCCACTTGCCTAAATGAATTATTGATGCTGAGCAGAACTGAAACAAAGTAATTTCAGAAGAATGCATTTATGAAGTGATGAAATTGGTTCTTAAATTTCTCCATTCAATTTGAAGTAATTCTTGACAAATATACAACTGTGATAGTTGCGAAACCTTCAAAAGGTTTTTATTGTATTTTCCAATATATGAAGTTAATTGTTATTGTAATTTTCGAAATTCTCAAAAATGATAGGAAACCCAAAGTAGTAGAAAGTGATAATAATGAAACAAAGTTAATTTTTGAAAATTATATATATATATACTCAAATTTTAAATGACCACTGTTAAAAATATTTCCCATTGAAGTAAAACTGAGCGATTGAAGAATTCGAATTGAATAAAATATGTATATATCACCTTATAAATTTTATGTCCATATGGGTGCCTTTGAAAATGAAATTTTTTTAAGCCATGTGATTTTTATCGTGCCTTGATGGTATATCTATTTATAATGTTAAAGTTTAAGAGTCAAAGTTATTTTTTGGAATTAGGTAGGAGACACACTTTTAGGTTTTTATTTATATTTGAACTTTAGTCACGAAAAATTATATATAAATTGCAAATAAATGACATTGACAAATATGTTCTTCATTTATCTCCTTGTGGAATTGGATGAAAATAGGGATAAGAACGACTCCATAATGAGGTATCGAAATATGTCAGCGGGATAATCAACATAAGGATAGATCGAAATGTAACGATATATAGGGTAAGACAAGTAACAAACGCAGCGCTTTTTGGTAAAAAAAAAATAATTTTGGCGGAACACTCGGACAGGACGATTCTTTTCTTTATTTTGAAATGAAAACTATTTTAAGATACCTTTAAATACAGATAGTATTGATGTTAGTTGCGCTTATTCATCGATAGATGTCACCCTAATGATACATTTTTTTACTGAGCGGGATAGGTTTGGATCTCGAATGTCGCGGTCACGTTGATCAATGAGCAACAGAAATTTAGTTTTCTCGATAATTTCGAAACTACGGATTCGATCGTGACGAAATTTTGTATTTTAATGGAGAATGATATATTCAAGCTACATTTCGTCCAGATTGCATAACCAGAACCATAAACATCATAGAAAATTATAACTTTAGAACGGATAGGCCTAGAAACTTGACATTTTCAGGATAGGTGTGGATGTCGCGTTCACGTTGATCAATGAGCAAAATTAGAATAGGGTTTCCGTAAATATGGCCGTTCAAATTTTTTTTCCTGATAATTCCGAAACAACTGATTGGATTAGAATGAAATTTTGCACAAAGATGAAGAATGATGTATTCAAACTACGTGCATAATTTTGTCCAGATCGCATCATCAGAACCATATATACCGTAGAAAATTCTATCGAATTATCGAAAACAAAATTGGTCACTTAGCACTGACGTGAAGTCTGGAGTTTCGCCTCAGTTCGAAATTTTGTTGTCCTGATTAGTTCCAAACTAGAGATTCGATCGGGATGAAATTTTGCACTCAGATGGAGAATGCCGTGTTCAAGCTACATGCAACTCGCATGACCAGAACCATTGAAACCATAGAAAAATGTATCTTTGTAATGGAAAGGCCTAAATGCGAGTAATGCTACGTTGAAGCAAGTCCCATACATAATTAATCGGATTAAGGTCCGGGGATTGTGCGGGCCATGGCAATACTTCAATTCCCTCGGTTTCCAATCCGTTCGTCACAATCGCAGCGGTATGGGGACGAGCATTGTCATGCATTAGGCGAAAGTTTGCACCAACAGCACCAGCAAATAAAGGCACAATGGGTTGAAGAATATCATCTACATATTGCTGACCTGTCTGGAAACCATTTGGAAAAACGAGGTCGGTTCTGTCGCCTATAATTATTCTGCCCCATACCATTATTGTACCGCCTCTGTATTTGTGAACTTCCTGAACATTTCTTAAACGTTCCACGTTCCCGGATCGCCTCCACACTCGTGTCCGACGAGAATCTGGATGAAATCCAAATATGGATTCATCAGTGAACAAAACTGTTGGCCAATCATCTGCATCCTAATTTTGATATTCTTCACACGAGTCTAATCTGGCAGCACGATTGCCTCTAGAGAGGGATGGACATAAAATTGGTCTTCGAATATGAAGATTGGCTTTGTGGAGACGATTTCTCACATAATCTCGTCCAACGGTTATGTCATGCGCTCGCTGGACTTCCATAACCAATTCAGGTGCTGTGATTGTAAGGTGTCTTCTAACACTTAGCAGTAAAAATCTACCCTGACTTGCCGTTGTACAGCGTCTACGCCCTAGGTGTTTTTCAGCCGGACTCCCAGTTTCCCTGAAATGCCTCCATGAACGACTTATGACTCTTTGGGAAACACCCATCCGCTCAGCTACTTCGACTTGTCGCAGGCCAGCTTGAAGAAGGCCCACTGCTAGATTCATCTCGTCTGAAGACAAAGGTCGTCGTTCCATAGTAAAACACAATATTCTCAATGCCACAATACTATTGAAGAACACTATAGACAGAATTAAATCGAATTACTGAGTACTTGTAGAATTTACTTTTTCCATCTATCATGTTTGTCAAGTTTTTTCATTATAATTTTCACATTTTTTCCGAAAAAAGGCGTATTCAAACGGGGCAAATGAACCGATACAGTTTAAACGATATAAAAGTTTCTTTTGACGCTTGTATGACTTTGTACGAATATCCCTAGACTTTTCCGATGTGTGTATATGCTACCAATAGAAAGATAAGTTTCAATGGTAATTTAAACTTTTTCATGGGTTTGGTTGCATGAATTCTATATACAGGGTGTGGCGTAATGAGTGGATAATATGGTACCTGCGGGTAGAGGACGTTGTGGCGGTTCAGAAAAATATGTTTTAGGTTTAATTTATGTTATTATATTTTCGAGACATTTCACTCTTTTTGGTGGCAAGACTCCAAATGAAGGAATTTTTTCAATCTGTTTTTGAGATAGTATTCCTGGATAGATGCACGATTTTTAGGGCACATGCATAGTTTTTTTTTTTCAAACAAAGATTTAACTCAAATTTCATGTTTGCTCATTTTATTTATTTTTTTTTAATTTCGAAAATATTGGTTTTTCTCAAACAAAAATTCAACTCAAATTTCATGTTTTGCTTGTTAATTTTTATTTTTATTTTTGATGAAAATATTGAAATAAAAAAATAAAATGAGCAAAACATGAAATTTGAGTTAAATTTTTGTTCAAGAAAACTATGCATGCGCCCCAATATTTTTAAAATGAAATAAAAATAAAAAAATGAAATGAGCCAAAAATGAAATATGAAATTATTCGAATATTTGGGAAGTTTAATATATTATCACGAGTAAATAAGAATAATAACTGATCATCTGTATCAATAAAGTTATTTCTCTATCTCTCTAAGAATAACAAAAATAATTCACAGATAATTACACAGATCCGAAAATGGCGGTTTTCATTTACGTTTCACTTATCATAAAAGCATTATTATATATGTATTTATGATGAACAGGAAAAAATATCCAATCAATTACTTATACTTGAAACTAAATTCACGGATGGATTCACAGGATTCCTCCTTTATTTCTTTTGTTCTGCGCGACCTCTAAGATAATTATTGTTTATAAAAAACGTTTACGCCACGGCATTCCATAATGTCATGATTTTCGCAATCAAATATGTTTATACCGGTAGACTTTTCGAGAATATAAGGGATGGGTATTTTCGATTCGTAATGTCATTTTATTAATCATTTCTAACGAAAGGCGCAAATATGGGTGCGAGTAAGCAGATCGGGTTGTGGCTTTGTTACCGTGTCCTTATTTCACCTGATAATTGTTTTTTGCCCCGAATCGAACAATCATCTCTTTTACCCCACCACATTCATTTTTGGACGAGAATAATGAATAAAGTATTGATTTTTGATAGAATCTACATCGAAAGGACTGAGCCGATCCTGAAGTCCGACAAAAATGAATAAATATAGCCAATAACGAAGACAATTGAATTGTTTGGATACAACCTCTGAGAATTGATATTCGAATTGATATTCCAATTGAACGATATCTGGAATAATTGAGCGGACAATAAAAACGGAGGTGTGTTAGAACGTCAGGCGACATCGACGACGACACGCGCAATAATTTATATACAAACAAAATCATCAAGGCCGCTTTATTTCAACCATGCGATTTCGCAAACGATATTGATCGAAAATTACATTGGCTTAATGGTTGACGTAGAAGCATCCATAACAAAAACAGTAAAACAATCGGTCCGCTAAATATAACCCGACCGACAATTACTTTAATGTCAGCAATTTACCAAGGACTTTCAACCTTTCGAGAGGCTCGTCCGCTGGTGCGATTCCCATTGGCTGGCTCAGTTGCACACCCCTCTGGTTGAGCAACATTCCGGTTAATACTTTCTTCATAATTAACCGGTTGCCAGGCCAAGCGATTGGCACGGCCGTTGGACGGATCGACGGAGCACAAGAATCAGCCAGGTAATTTTATCACGAATCGGGAAAAATTTGTCATGACCATTTATCGCAGGAGGGCAACCATTGACTCTCTGATATATTCATCGGAAAGGGGTAGGATTTTTTTGAAAGCATTATACAGTTTGGTTGAGAAAGTCTATCTACGGCTATCATGAATCGGGATTCATCACTGAACCCCCTCGATGTCACCCCCTAGACTACAATGCAGTAGTGTAGTCGACACCGACACGATAACGATAATGGAGAAGAAGATCGCTTTCACACCTGACGATATATCGGCGGTATAGGGGTGTTCTCGTGTCGGTGAATGTGAAAACGCTCAAAGGCGGATCCGTGGCGTGTGTGATTTCCTTTAGAAATTGATATTAATTTGCAATACCGGTTACAAAAGTTTTTTTCGTAATTCAAAACAGTCTGGATCTAAAATCAGATCGGTGTTGTTCGTTGTCTGATTGTATATTTTTCTTATGGGTATATCAAACTGCTTGTTAATTGAAAATAAAATACTTTTTACATCACTTTGAGAAAAACGCAAGGAGTGATTCATATTGCATCAGCATCGGAAACACGTTTCACTATGACGTTGATATTTGTCTGTGTATCAAGAAAAACGCTGATGTGCAAAGATAAAGATAAAATTTGATTTGATATTTTATAGTCTACTAATCTTGTAGTACTTGCATAGATATCTCGCTGCAGACTCACAGGTGATTCGCACTTTTTGAGCGCTCGTTCTACTCACACGAGGGCTATATAATTTCGTCAAGATGTCTGTATTTTTCGAATTTTGAGCCGAAAATGGTCTAAATCCACAGGGTTCGACTCATTCATCACGAATCCGTCGAAAATTCAAGTCTGTCCGTCCGTCCTGCCGTAAGCACGATAACTTTCGAACGGAACGACCTAGAGACTTGAAATTTTCAGTGTAGGTTCAGTTCCCGAATGCCGTAGTTGAGTTCCTCAATGGACTGAATTCCACCAGGGGTTCCGTCAATATGGCCGTTCGAAATTTTGTTCACCTTATTACTTCGGAACTAGTGATTCGATCGAGATGAAATTTTGCTCTCAGATGGAGAATGACGTGTTCTAGCTGCATGCAAAATTTGTCCAGATCACATGACCACAACCATAGAAACCATAGAAAATTATCGTCGCGGTCACGTTTATCAATGAGCGAAATTGGACGTTCAGAATATTTTTTTCCTGATAATTTCGAAACTACCGATTGGATTGTAATGAAATTTTGCACATAGATGAAAAACAAACCACGTGCGAAATTTTGTCCAGATCGCATTACCAAGACCATAGATACCGTAGAAAATTCTAGCGAATTATCGAAAGAAAAATTGTTCACCTAAAGCACTGACGTGAAGTCTGGAGTTTCGTCTTGGTTTGAAATTTTTTTTTACAGCTGTCAAGATTTCTTCAATTGGTTTCTAAAACTGGAAAATGCGAATCTACCGTACAAGGTGGATGAACGAGCGCTCAAAAGCTCCTGACCTCACGGCAGTGCTTTTCAATTTTTTCTCCCTTCGAACGATTCCACAAGTTTATAATAAAAAAAAAATTATAAACCAATAATGATATTCCGATCAGAAGCTTCTGCATCAGAATTGCAGAGTAGGAATTTCGAAAACCTCTTGGGAAATTACCTGAATTCTGAACGTTAGAACTGGGTAAATGCTCCAACAGAATGTGAACGATTTATTTTGACACAAATTTCTAACCCATCCTCAAATTTTTACTTTACGTTTTGGATGGTAAGTGTGGAATTTAAAGATCGAATTGAAGAAGATCCTACCCCATCACTCCACCCTTGCATTGAGTTCTGGTTCATTGTTGAAAAGCAGGAGTATTCTGAAGAATGTTATGAGTATTCTTGGTAATAACTGAACCCTTTTGGTGTCGCACCTAGAAAAGCATAATTTCCCATTGCTATCGTTTCCTCCCTTCTCGCAGTTATTGGAAGAAATTATTGGCAGAAATAATTTATGATCAATTATGTTATTGAACAAATACACTGGCGATCATAAATAATAATTCATGAATATTAATAGTGTGCTGGTTAACCATAAGATGAAAATAACTGTCCATCAAGCGTACTATCATCAAAGAGTGTTTCGTCTTGTTATAACTGCACCTATATTCACCTGCAATTTTTTGTACATCTGAGGATCATTAAATTATTCCCTTATTCAATAAAAGTTCAGTTACGTCATTTTCATTAAGCTATGGACTTTCTCCAAGAAGTAGGCGCTGATCTTTGGCCCTGGCCACCCCGTTCACCGGATTTGAATCCTTTCGAACATGTGTGAGATATGACACTCTGCACACAGCCTCTGACACTGTTAACCCACGTAGTTCAAGTTGCTTGGAGCGAGATGCCACAGGCAGACATCGACCATCTCATTTTGTCGGTACCTCGATGTAAGACCAAGACATTGCCAAAACATTTGTATACAGGGTGTATCAGTTTCAATCGTTAAAAATTTGATGGGATATTCTCCTCGTTGTCCTGATTCGGAAAAATGTATATTATATACTCGATCCCTAAGAGTTGAAGTTCACAAGAAAAAATCATTTTTATGCAATAGCTTCCACTGTTATTTTTAAGGAATAAATAAGGCAATTTTGAATTGCATAAAAATGATTTTTTCTTGTAAACTTCAACACGCTGTATGGATCGAGATAGAGGTATATAATATACATTTTTCCGAATCAGGACAACGAGGACAATATCCCATTAAATTTTTAACGATTAAAACTGATACACCCTGTATATTAGTTCACTTATAGTTCCAGATGAGTTGGTTCTTCATTGGAAGTCGAAGAACAGTTAGGTACTCAATCACTGCAAACATCCATCAAAGGCGTCCCCGTTCGTATTTTACGATGTCGAGACAGCTTGAAAGGTCGGTTTTTGAACTGTAGGTACGTGCAGAGTTGACCGTAGCAACCATTTCAAAACTCAACCATCACGTATGCAGAACTTACTAAATGAAAGAACCCATAATCACTAGGAATGGAAGATCAAGTTCAAGTGAACTAAATCAGAAATTCGTAAATGTAAATTTTTTAATTGATCGAAAAGAGGAGTTGTGGAGGTCTACTAGTCTACTAGATTAACTGTGCCAGACTTTGTGGAGGATGGAGCAAAGTGGGCATATCCCACACATGTGAGATGGGATTTAAATCCGGTGAACGAGGTGGCCACGTTAAAACATTCACGCCTAACTCTTGGAGACCGTCCATAGCTCAACGAGACATATGGGGATGTGAGTTTACTTGCGAAATTATCGTAGAACATGACCATGAAATCCCGCGCTATCATCAATTTAATCGTGAATTGATCGATTTGAAGGTAAAAATCGTTAGGAACTAGCAGAGTCATTCCCAGGATATTATACTTGGAACAGGAAGTATTCGATATTTACCTGAGAATCCTTTCACGAGATTAATTCTTTTTATATCCGTGTTAATTGTTATCGTGACTTATGAACAAAATTCCAGATAATGCCAGCTAATGGAAATACTAATATACTGGAGCACCAAAACGATGCAATGTAGGAGTTTCGATAATTTTTCTTGCCTATATATCTCATAATTTTCATTCGAATCTTTCAACGAATTATGCTCAAACAATTAGAATTGTTCCAAATTCAGCGGAGGTTTTTATTCGAGAATTTGCATCTACGAAAAACTTTTTTTGCAAGTCAATAAAACACTGCGATGGAGCGTGTTTCTACATCAACCTTGAAGAAATGAATTGCATTTTTCTGCAATTCGTTCAATGCGAATCGGAATTTCGTGGTAGAATACAATAGTTCCGACGAAAAAATAATTCCCGAATCGTGTGGTGTTTTCTTACTTCTTTAATTAAAGCTTACCACCGCTATGTTACAAGACAGTGGAGGATGGAACAAGAGAATATTCGAATTCTTTCGGACTACGTGACTAAATAAACGCAGGCATTCTTGATGGGTAATGGTATTTCTTAGTAGGCCATTTATTATCATCCGTAAATATTGATACAAGTTAAAATAACATTCTTCTTGCAGCTCCTTCATTTCAACTGGCGCTTCATCAAGGAGCAAAATCATTTTCTTTAATAATGATGTATGCCGAAATAATTTATGAAAAATTCAAACCAAATTCGTTGAATTAAAGATTGCTTCTAGGTGTTATTATCATCGCAAATTGTTGGGGTACAATAACAAAACTGGTGTTTTAATATCAAGGAAAACTACACTGACAAGGACGCCATCACGGATCAATTAAAATCAATTGAAATCATTCCACTCGTTTTACATCACACGTAATGGAAATTGTAACAAATTTCATCAATTTAATAAAATTCTTTGAATCACTTCTTCAATTAGTTCGATCGCCATCTACAAAAGTGCATTTGAGAAACCTACAAGAATATTTCCATAAGAAAAGAACAGAGATGCCATTTTGTGAAAATAATGTCTAAAACGAAAATGAAAAAAATTACGAAAAGCACTGCCGTGAAGTCAGGAGCTTTTGAGCGCTCGTTTATCCACCTTGTAAGTCGCATTATCCAGTTCTAGAAACCAATTGAAAAGATTTCGACAGCTGTCAAAGAAAATTTCAAACTAAGGGAAAAATCCAGACTGCAAGTCAGTGCTTGACCTTTTTTTTTTTCGATAGTTCGCTAGAGTTTTCTACGGTATCTATGGTCTTGGTAATGCGATCTGGACAAAATTTCCCACGTAGTTTGAATACATTATTCTTCATCTATGTGCTAGATTTCATTCCAATCCAATAAGTAGTTTCGAAATTTACAGGAAAAAAATTGTTTGGACGGCTATATTTACGGAACCCCTAGTCTAATTTTGCTCATTGATGAACGTGACCGCGAAATTCGCGATCCAAACCTATTCTGAAAATTTCAAGTCCCTAGGCCTTTCCGTTCGAAAGTTATAATTTTCTATGGTTTCTATGGTTCTAGTCATGCGATATGGGAAACATGTAGCTTGAATATATCATTCTCCATCAAAGTACAAAATTTCGTCACGATCGAATCCGTAGTTTTGAAATTATCAAGAAAACTGAATTTCAAACGACCATATTTACGGAACCCCTAGTCTAATGTTGCTCATTTATAAACGCGACCACCACATTCGAGATTCACACCTATCCTGAAAATTTCAAGTCCCTAGGCCTTTCCATTACAAAGTTATAATTTTCTATGGTTTCTATGGTTCTGGTCATGTGAGCTGGACAAAACTTTGCATGTAGCTTGAACACGTAATTCTCCATCTGAGTGCAAAATTTCACCTCGATCAAATCTGTAGTTTCGAAGTAATGAGGAAAACAAAATTTCGAGCGGCCATATTTACGGAACCCCTGGGCGAATTTTGCCCAACAACGAACTTAACCGCGGCATACGAGATTCGAACCTACCCTGAAAATTTCAAGTTTCTAGGACATTCCGTTCGAAAGTTATCGTGTATACGGAGGGACGGCCGGACGGACAGACTCGAATTTTTCGACGGATTCGTCATCAGTGAGTCGAACATAGTCGTTTGAGACCATTTTCGGCTCAAAATTCGAAAAATACAGACTTCGTGACGAAATGATATAGCCCTCGTGTAAGTAGTACGAGCGCTCAAAAACATACGAGGTGTTTTTCTGACCTTTTCCTGCATGATAAAGTCGAATCACTCTAATCCAGGATATATTTCTACTAATCTAGATTAAAACGATCAATGGATTGAACTTAGAATGTATAGATAATCTTCCCTGAATAATGATATGCGAAAATTTAACCAATGGATCATATATTTTCATTAATGGAAATCTCAGGAAAAATTTATTGTATTCACTCAGTGACATCGAGAATGAATCGATTACGAAACAAAATGAATAATGAGATGGTCGATGTCTGCTTGCGACACCTCTTTCGAACCAACTTGGACTTCGTGTATTAACTGTGCCAGTTTTTCGATGGGATTCAAATCCGGTGGACGGGGTGGCTCTTCGAGAAAGTCCATACTTGGAGGAGCAATGGGGATGAACACGTTCGTTGTCTTGCATAAGAAGAAGGCGTGGAAGGACATACAATTTTCGATGATGAATGAATAATTCAGTACGGATATCCAATTCCATAATTAAGAAGTATTGAAAAAGTTCATTCCAATGCCATTGTATTCAAATAGGGAATAAAATATTAATAGGTCTGACCTATAATCAGCTCTGCCTTCCAAAAAGAAGCTCGTTTTCTGAAAATATCATGCAGTTTTCAAATTAATTCCAGCATGCACTTTGTGCTCGTTTCTCAAGTTCGAACAGTCGTATCAGAGGTCGGAACCGTCACCACATATGTATCTCTATAATTTCCTAGAATCCAGAAGTATTCTCGAAAACCCACTCGAAGTGTGGATTATGGAGGTGTGTTTCGAAAGTGGTCTCCTATTCGTTGTAATTGAGAGGTGTGAAAATATATGGTGCAATTTCTTATCATCACTATCGCAATATGAGAGTTTTACCTGGAACTCATCTTGAAAACAACTCGTCATGGTGTGGAATTGTCCCAACATATTTGCGGTTTTGTTATATTGACCCTTGGCTTTTGCCCTCACACACTCTCCATTAATCATTGGGTCTCCCATAAAAAAAAATTTTTTTTCTAGAAAATACCAAATAAAGTTTCATGTTCTATGTTATTTGAATTTAATTTTATCCGATTTTTTTTTATTATTTATTAGAATCGAATCATAAGAAGAAAATTCTCGATTGCTGGGAAATTCGGTAGTCCATTCGAAAAATGGAAATTGGAAAATAAAATCTCAACACTCCAGCAGAGAAAAAATAACCAAACTCCCACATTTCTGCTGTTCCTAATGATTCAATCCCACAGTTCAATAATAATTTTTTTGACGAATGGAAAATTTCCATACATCTTCATGTTATTCATTATCTGCCAGGAAACAGATTCACATCAGAATTCGTGACTTCCTTCTGAATTCGAACAAATTTATTGGTACACTTCCATTCCAACGCGCACTGCTATTAATAACAGAACCGATACCAAAAATTTTCCACGAGGAAATTATCTTTGTATCTCTTTCTGAATTTATACCCTTTCATTGATCTATTCCCTGCATACTATACATAGTTGAATAATTTTTTGCACTTTTCGGGCCAGAAACCATCTAGAAACTGCGGTGGGCAGGATTCCATTCAATTCTCCTGTTATTAATAACTCAGTGTTTGGCGACCCCCCAGCTGAGTACACTCCCCCACAAGTCTTGGCATCGACAAAATGAGTTAATCGATGTCTGCTTGTGACACCTCGTTCCAAGCAACTTGAACTTCGTTGATAAACTGTCCCACACATGTTCGATGGGAATTAAATCCGGTGAACGGGGTGGCTTCGTCGAAACATTTGCGCCTATCTCTTGCAGACAGTCCATAGCTCTACAAGCCTTCCAATGTCACGAGTATAGAGTAACAAAAAAAAGATTAACACTTTAATATTATAAAACTGAACTTACAGCAATATCAGAAAGGGAAACAAAATACAGATGGAAAAACAGTCAAAAAAATAATGAGAAGAAAACATTGAAAAATAGTTTTCACGTCTCAATGATCTGAAGAACAAGAATTCATAATTTTTCTATCCCTATTTAATTTTTCGCAGGACTCAAAATGAATTTATAACTGACCTCGTCCCATTGGTACGAAGTGGAGGAGGTTGGGAGAAGTTGCGCTCCTCGAGTTTATCTGTCCTATGGAGTCCAGCTCAGGTGTGCTTGTGTGATGAGCTTTAAGAGGCGCGCGCGCTGACATATAGATATACCTATGTCTATGTAATATATATATACAGTCAAAACTCCGTGAACGTATTGCAGTTGATGATTTCGAGAATAAAAGATCTGTTTTACCACAAGATATCTCCGATAGGAATAAGCATCGCAAAATTCAAATTTCTCGTCGAGCAATTTTTCTAAAACATATCGCGGAATAATTTTTTTTTTTTTTCGAAAATGTGCGATACACAGGGTGATAATATGGGAGAATCAACGTATTATATACAGAGGGATGATCAGAGATTGAGGCCACCACCACAGACATGGATCAACAGGTTACAAATATGGAGAAAATCGAGGGTGAGTTACAATATTTTTCATTTATACCATTTATATTTCTGGTTCATCATTACAGTATTATTTTTTCTGATTGACCAAAAATTCGTAAATTCAATTCAGATGTTGACATCGCGAATTTAATCATTCTTGACCTACCGATAAATTCACTAATAATACGGAAACTGGATGCAGCATGCTTTTGTGCACGCGCCGCTTCGCTCGTGCATTCTGAATTTATCGATTTTGATGGCATAGGCAACTAACCTATACCAACCAAGAGAAGATTCTTCTGCTAAATCCATACAAAAACATCTCAGTGTGAGAAATTATTCGCGGGTGTCTACCATCTAGTGCGTGGGAAATATGGGAGTACATACTTCATTTCGCACTGTATAACGGAAAATTCCGCTTACGTGAATTTGCCGATTAGCCAATAATAGAATATAATTTTCCGTTATATTTCCTATTGTCATGATGGACATCGAATGAAATTCGTAAGGACAATTTCTGTAATCCTACACTGCATTGATCTGGAACCAATAAAATTTTTATGAATGCATTCTAATGGAAATTTTTGCTCGAACATTTCAATAAGAATTCATCATAAATGGAGGGAAAAATAACAGAGGTGTTTGAATGTGAAAAATGTGTTATCTAACCAAGGTTTCTTGAGAAACATTTCTGCAATTGCCAATTAGTATTATGAAATACAAACATAATTCGATATACCAGAAGATAAGAAATCTTTGCGTCATTGAATTTTTCTTTCAATATTCAGATCAAATGAAGAAGTATTTCGAGGTCTATACCCAATCTCAATTTTATGTGGAGTATAATGAGAATTTCACAACCTTGGACAATTCTTCACTTTTTTTATATATAAAAAATTAATAAATTCCAGTTTTAATGAAGTGAATACACAGGTTTTCATCACGCCGAAGTGTCATTGAAATTTCAAGCGAAATAAACTGAACCGCAAAAACATAAGACTCGAAAAACATCGCTATAACTCATAGAAATCTATCAGGAAATATCCAAACAGCCCATTCCTATAAGAAAAAAAAATTGAAGTTCACTTGATTGCTCGGTAATGCTTCAACTGATTGTACTTTCTGACCTCGAAAAAATTAATTCAATACCTCGCAAAACTTGCTAATGGGTTGAAAGGAGATACTTAACAGAAGAGATGATTTTTTCTCGAATCGGCTTCGTCACCTTGAGTTTACCACTGCATTTCAACAGATGATAAATGGAACATAAAAGAATCACTCTGATTGTCCATTTTCATCAAGACTTTATCTTCAACTTTATTTTTTGACAACATAATATTTGAAGCATTTTATCTTAACCCAAAATTGCTCTCGTCGAAGTATAGACTTTTCCCAAAAAGCAGGTGTTAATGTTTTGCCGTGGCCACCTCGTTCACCGGATTCTAATCTCATCGAACCTTTGTGGGATACGATGGGAAGGAGCAGCATCCTCCACATAGTCGATCCACGAAGTTCAAGGTGCCACAAGCACACATCGACAATCTCATTTTGTAGATGCGAAGACGCACATGGGAGATTAATCAGCTTCACATTGCCAAAAAGCAAGTGGAAGAAGTTATTATTCCTTCTTTCCCTAGAATAACATCAAAAGTCGATAGAAGATTCAATTTCGAGCGAAAAATATCCTATAAACATAAAAGTTTCCGTTTTTTTTTTGTTTTTTTTTCAATAACTCTTGTAGTTTCCCAGATACTCGGATAAAACTTCAAGGATGAGGTTCTTTTTTTGGTTCGAATGTATTGATGATAAGAATTGTTGTGAGAACCTGCAGGAGTTGGTACTCTTTTTTCGAGATAATTCCCTATTTTTAACTCCTAAACATTTTTGCCATCCCTTTTCCATAGTATTTTTCAATTAAGGATACAAAATTATTTTATTATGTAGATACATTCCCCAAGAAAGCTAGAAAAAAAATGTAATTGAATGTTCTTGTCTTGAAATTGTAAAAAAAGTGAACCAGTCAGTACATCAGAGACGTTTGCAAGTGTATCAATTGAGATAATATAAGAGTGTATTGGTCATTCCTCAGTTTCACCAATGTCAATGCCAATACCAATTCATCTGCCAGGATTATTTCCACAGGCGCTTCAGATAGAGAAAGTTCCATATAAATCGAACATTCAACTGCCTACTTTCATTAAGGATTATCATGAATTTCCCACTTGAAAAAATGGGGAAAACAAATTGTGATAATATTTTAATACACATTGTAAAGGAAAAATTGACAAGAAGAGTAATAACAAATTCAAAATTATTTTCATAGTTTCAAAGTGATCAACTGAAGCACTAATAAATGAATATATCATTATAAAAAAAAAATAAAAATGATGCAATAATAGAGAGAAAAAATGGAGTTACTTTTTTGATATGGGGGAAGGGGGTGAAGTCGAAAAATGTATTCCTTCTCCATATGTATGACTTCATTCATCAAGAAAGAAACTTTGGGAGATCAATAATTCATCTGAAAAAACGTATTAAAAAAAAACGAATGCATATCTCGAAATTAGAAGAAGACTTACTTGTTGATCCAAGGATATAGGTGAAAAATCACGCAGCATCTTCGAGTAATTCACAACACGGGAACGTGATGATAAACATTTCTCCCGAATAAATAAGTGATAATGAATAGAATTTGAACAATTACTTCTGGCATTATGTACCTATTTGAATCTCAACTATTTATTCGTCAGCTGAGTATCCGTATATTATGCAAGTGCCCATTTGATATTAATTTCCGATGATGTTGCCAATGATTGATCAGTGGTGGTTTTAGACTGAGCATGAGGAGATGTTATTGAAAAAAATTCTGGTGAGAAAACTACGTTTGTTTCTTGGAACTATTATTTCATACCCTGCGACAATTATGTGGTAATTTTGATTATTTTTCAAGACCCTTAATCGATATAAAAAATTTTCATTTCAAATGTATGTACGGATAATGAGGTCAAATTCTTGTACAATTCTCATCAGATAAATAGCTTTTTGATATGTGAAAATTTTTAATAATGACCTCGTTGACCAACAAATATAAACAAATAACTAAATACCCAATTTATAAATAATGAACGATAACCTCGTTTTCGACAGGAATATTGTCGAATTAATGGGGAATATATGTTTTTTTGCATGTGCATAATATCAAACAACACCAATGTAAATGATCGACGACGCTACTAATCAACGAAAATTGTTGAATCAACTGTTGCATCCTCCAACCCCATGATATCTTTGTCCAACAACATGTAAACACAAAATATCGATCAACGGTCATATATGAGATCATAATAATGCCAATAAGAGGTTATCAGAGGTTTATTCGGTCTCATGTGTAATTTTAACGTTTCAGAACGACAGACATCAACTTCTGACACAATACACACAACCAACCATATCTGCATCTACAACAGCCACAAATCTCTCAGATTATCAGTCAAGCGCCACATTGTTCAAGAGCAAAATGGAAACTTTACAAGAGAACTTGAAGGTATCACAGCCAGAGATCGAACCATTGAACGCCAAAGAGAAAGATCCGGAAGCAGCCCAACCACCCAGCCAGAGACCCGCTTGGAAATCGTTCAGCACCCTTCAGAAGATCAAAGCCGCAAGAAGACAGGTAAATACGATTGAACGCATGAAAAACCGAAAATTTCCATCTGATCTTCGATGGGAGCTCACCTTCTACCGTACACAGTAACACTGGGATTCATATTGAGAGATGACCAGACTTGAAGCTAATTCCGTGAAATTTCGTCAAAAAAAACAGTTGCTATCCTTTATTGGTCCTGCTATATCGAGAACAGATCCATGAATTTTAAAGGCTATAACAATCGAGGCACTAAACTAAAAAAAAATAATCATCAAATTCAAATTAATGAATCTATAGATGTCACCGAATATATACCAAATAAAATTAGCTCGATTTTTAGCTTTTAAAATTTATGAATCGTAGGATTGATCTAGATTTGAGAAGAATCGATGCCGAATAGCACTTGTAGTTCCCAAGAAAAGCTTTGGTCCAAGGACATATTTTTGTGACTGTGAAAATATGAAGGTAGTCAGATTTTTTTTCTTCGAACGATTCTAGTTCATTGTAGGAAATA
Organism: Aphidecta obliterata; assembly: GCA_963966015.1. Taxonomy (NCBI): domain Eukaryota; kingdom Metazoa; phylum Arthropoda; class Insecta; order Coleoptera; family Coccinellidae; genus Aphidecta; species Aphidecta obliterata. The sequence goes on from OZ014436.1 coordinate 12,252,270, forward strand.
ATGAAAAACCACCGGTGATTTCCTTCGTCCGTTCATTCTAATTTGCAAGTTTATCTTTTCAAATTTTGTCTTACCTGAATATTTAGTACGTTCTCATTTCATTCGTTTTGATGGCCTATAAAAAGTTGAATATTGAAATTATGTTAAGACTTTAGTATCTTTATGATTTCAAAATTAATTCATTTAGCCGCTTTCAGATTGAATCAAAAGTGCATGGTTGGTTCTCAGTTTTCATGGAAAAATGCGCAATTTGGTGAAATATAATTGGCGAAAGAATTTTCCATTCATCTCAGTGAATTTTTCGATGATATACATCTTTCGAAGAAATCCATATAAGACAAACCACCTCTTTTTGAGCGCTCGTACAACTTACACGAGGGCTATATCATTTCGTCACGATGTCTGTATTTTTCGAATTTTGAGCCGAAAATGGTCTCAATCGACTATGTTCGACTCACTGATGACGAATCCGTCGAAAAATTCGAGTCTGTCCGTCCGGCCGTCCGTCCGGCCGTATACACGATAACTCTCGAACGGAATGTCCTAGAAACTTGAAATTTTCAGGGTAGGTTCAGTTCCCGAATGGCTCGGTTAAGTTCGTTAATGGGCCAAATTCCACCAGGGGTTCCGTAAATATGGCCGTTCAAAGTTTTGTTTCCCTGATTACTTGAAAACTACAGATTTGATCGAAATGAAATTTTGCACTCAAATGGAAAATGAGGTGTTCAAGCTACATGTGAAATTTTGTCCAGATCGCATGACCAGAACCATAGAAACCATAGAAAATTGTAACTTTTGAACGGAAAGGCCTAGGGACTTGAAATTTTCAGGATAGGTGTGGATCTCGAATGTCGTGATCACGTTCATCTATGAGCAACATTATACAAGGGGTTCCGTAAATACGGTCGTTTGAAATTTTGTTTTCTCGATAAATTCGAAACTGCGGATTCGATCGAGATGAAATTTTGTATTTTAATCGAGAATGATATATTGAAGCAATATTGTGTCCAGATCGCATGACCAGAACCATAGAAACCATAGAAAATTCTAACTTTTGAACGGAAAGGCCTAGGAACTTGAAATTTTCAGGGTGGGTTTGGATCGCAAATTTCACGGTCATGTTCATCAATGAGAAAAATTGGACTAGGGGTTCCGTAAATATGGCCGCTCGAAATTTTGTTTTTCTGATTACTTTGAAACTACTGATTCGATCGAGGTGGAATTTTGCACTCAAATGGAGAATCACGTACTCAAGCTATATGCAAAATTTTGTCCAGCTCGCATGACCAGAACCATAGAAACCATAGAAAATTATAACTTTGTAATGGAAAGGCCTAGGAACTTGAAAATTTCAGGATAGGTGTGGATCTCGAATGTCGCGGTCGCGTTCATCAATGATAGTTTCGAAACTACCGATCGGATTGGAATGAAATTATGCACCTAGCTCAGGAATAATGTATTCAAACTACGTGCAAAATTTTGTCCAGATCGCATCACCAAGACCATAGATACCGTGGAAAATTCTAGCGAATTATCGGAAAAAAATTGATCAGCTGAAGCACCGACATGAAGTCTGGAGTTTCGCCTAAGTTTCAGAATTTTTTTGACAGCAGTCAAAAATTCCTTCAATTGATTTCTAAAACTGGAAAATGCGAATCTACCTACAAGGTGCATGTACGAGCGCTCAAAAGCTCCTGCCTTCACGGCAGTGCTTTTCATAATTTTTATATTTAATGTAGCATTCCCTAGATCCCCAAGATTTGGTGGATGCGCATTATCCGATCGTCATAGCTTTCATTTTCTTTGACATCTCAATCGAAACGAAGATGATTCAATAACATATGTTGATCGTAGTTTGTCAGTCGATAGGCGGGACGCCTGTACATTTAATCATTTTGAAAAAATCACATAAATATGCAACTACAATTGCAGTATTGAAATATATTTATGACCATTTTTGAGCGCTCGTACTACTTACGCGAGGGCTATATCATTTCGTCACGATGTCTGTATTTTTCGAATTTTGAGCCGAAAATGGTCTCAATCGACTATGTTTGACTCACTGATGACGAATCCGTCGGAAAATTCGAGTCTGTCCGGCCGTATAACTCTCGAACGGAATGTCCTAGAAACTTGAAATTTTCAGGGTAGGTTCGAATCTCGAATGTCGCGGTTAAGTTCGCCGAGGGGTTCCGTAAATATGACCGCTCGAAATTTTGTTTTTCTTATTACTTTGAAACTACAGGTTCGATCGAGATGAAATTTTGCACTCTAATGAAAAATGAGGTGTTCAAGCTACATGCAAAATTTTGTTCAGCTCGCATCACCAGAACCATAAAACATTGTAACTTTTGAACGGAAACGCCTAGGGACTTGAAATTTTCAGGATAGGTGTGGATCTGGTTTGTCGTGATCACTTTCATCTATGAGCAAAATTATACTAGGGGTTCCGTAAATATGATCGTTTGAAATTTAGTTTTCTTGATAATTTCCAAATTACAGATTCGATCGTGACTAAATTCAGTATACTAATGGAGAATGATATTTTCAAGCTACATTTCTCTAGATCGCATGACCAGAACCATAGAAACTATAGAAAATCTTAACTTTCGAACGGAAAGGCCTAGGGACTTGAAGTTTTCAGGATAGGTGAAGATCTGAAATGTGGCGTTCACGTTTATCAATGAGCAGAATTATACTAGGGGTTCCGTAAATACGGTCGTTTGAAATTTTGTTTTCTCGATAATTTCGAAACTACGGATTCGATCGAGATAAAATTTTGTATTTTAAACGAGAATGATATATTAAAGCAACATTTTGTCCAGATCGCATAAGCAGAACCATCGAAACCATAGAAAATTATAACTTCCGAAGGGAAAGGCCTAGGAACTTGAAGTTTTCAGGGTGGGTTTGGATCGCGAATTTTACGGTCACATTCATCAATGAGCAAAATTAGACTAGGGGTTCCGTAAATATGGCCGTTCAAAATATTCTGTTCCTGATAATTTCGAAACTTCCGATTTGATTGGAATGAAATTTTGCACCTAGATGAGGAATAATGTATTCAAACTACGTGCGAAATTTTGTCCAGATCGCATCACCAAGACCATAGATACCGTAAAAAAATCTAGCGAATTATCGAAAAAAAATTGGTCAGCTGAAGCACTGACAAAGTCTGGAGATTCGTCTGAGTTTGAGAATTTTTTTGACAGCTGTCGAAAATTCCTTCAATCGATTTCTAAAACTAGAAAAAACGAATCTACCTACAAGGTGGATGTACGACCGCTCAAAAGCTCCTGACTTCACGGCAGTGCGTTTCGTAATTTTTAATTAGAAATTATGACAGTGGAACAGCGAAAAAATAAGAAATGAATTTGAAAAAGAGAATGAAATGAGGGAAAGTGCCTCAACGTTCTTATATGTCGAGAAAATCTCCTCATAATACCATGAAAATTCTTGATAAAATATCGATTCTCTTATTGTATTTAATAGTATCGCTTTTTTGATAAAACGTGAACAATTGTGCAGAATACGGGGGATAAGATATACCACAGCCCATTATTGATATTTGAAGGAGTGCATAGTTGGAAGGAAAACTTTGTTAATTCCATTAGTTGTTGAAAATTTTCACTATGAACACATTAGAAATATTCGTTCTGAGATATGTCGAGCTTATGTGTGAAATTAGATATTACATCGTTTGCGTTACTTACAGTGTATCTCAGGTTTGTTTTTCATCTAATTGGACAATACACTGTAAGATTTTATATTATAAAAACTGCAGTTTTGAATTTTCCACTTTCCAAAAAAAATTGAAATGTATAATAAACGTCCATAAATTTCATCAATGATTTCTAGATAATTTTAAATTTTCCACTGATATTTTAATGGTAAATGGTGATAATTACTGTCGGCGTTATTCAAAGTTTGATTCAATATAGTTATTGAAAGTTCGTTCATTTTCAAGTAACGAGAAAATCAAACGTACGATTTCACTTAGAACAGTGAAAAAAATTTAATTTTCCACGTTCTCACTGTAAAAACTAAAAAAGGAAAAAAAATTAGGTACCTAAATCATCTTTTTCAAATATTTAATTAAAAATGGTATAATGAGCTCCGAAACTTTCGTTGAAAATTATTATCAGAGTTATTCAAAGTTTGATTCAGTATAGTTGTTGACGTTTGTTCATTTTCGAGAAACTATACAATTTAACGTTCTTTGAACCTTTGATTTTATTTGGAATATTAGAAAAAAACTGCAGTTTTGAATTTTTCTCATTTCAACAGAAAATTCAAAAAATTTCTCGAATCATCTTTTATAAAACATTAATTGAAAATATTATAAATAGCATTCAAAATTTTCGTTCAAGATGATGATAATTATAATATTATGTATTGGAAAAAAAATTAAATTTAAAATATTATAACCGAAACTTAAAAAAAAATGTCTTCAATCATCCTTTTCAAATCATTAATTGAAAATAGTAAAATTAGCATTCGAAACTTTTGTTAATAATTATTTTCAGAGTTATTCAAAGTTTGATTCAATACAGTTGTTGACGTTTGTTCATTTTTGAGAAAAAAGACAATTAAACGTACGTTGAATTTTTGCTTTTATTTAGAATATTAGAGAAAAAACTGCAGTTTTGGATTTTCTACATTTCAAATATTATAACTGAAAATTAAGAAGAAATGTCTTGAATCATCTTTTTATTCTTTTTCAAATCGTTGATTAAAAATAGTTTTGAATTTTCTACATTTTCACCATTATAAATGAAAATTGAAAAAAAATCTTCTTTTTCAAATCATTAATTAAAAATAGTATAATTAGCATTCAAAATTTTCGTTAATGATGATGATAATTATTATCAGAGTTACTCAAAGTTTGATTCAATACAGTCGTTGAGTTTGGTTCATTTTCGAGTAACAAGACAATTAAACTTACGTTAATTGAACTTTTGACTTTATTTTTGGAATATTAGAAAAAGAACTGCAGTTTTGAATTTTCTACATTTTCATCATTACAAATGAAAATTGAAAAAAAAAATGTGTTGAATCATCTTTTTCAAATAATTGATTAAAAATAGTATAATTAGCATTCAAAACTTCTGCTAATAATGATGGTAATTATTATCAGAGTTATACGAAGTTTGATTCAATACAGCCGTTGGGCTTTGTTCATTTTCAAGTAACAAGACAATTAAACGTACGTTGAACCTTTGATTTCATTTGGAATATCAGAAAAAAAACTGTAGTTCTGAATTTTCTACATTTTCACTATTATAACAGAAAATTGAAAAAAAAATGTCTCAAATCATCTTTTTCAAATCATTAATTAAAAATAGTATGATTAGCATTCAACATTTTCGTTAATGATGAAAATAATTATTATCAAAGTAATTGAAGTTTGATTCAATATAGTTGTTGAGTTTAGTTCATTATCGAGTAACAAGACAATTAAACGTACGTTAAACCAAGTTGAAGGGGGGTAATAAAAATTTACTTATGATTATGGGGAAATTATTAATATTGTCGAATGCTCAATATTCACAATATAAGAAATGTACCACACGTCGATACTTCTGGTACGGTAAGACGTTGGCGAGAGAAATCCGAATCAACTTCCGTTTTTCTCATCAACTGGCAATAGTGGTTTACGCGTGAAGATTAGTTAAGGCCGTGTTAACATCTATACGGAGAGGGGTGATTATAAAAGAAATCCGGGACTCGCATTTTTCGATTGATTTTAATGGTCGCCAATTTGAGATTAAGATCGCTGTCGTTATTGATAGATTCGTAATGAAGGTTCTGAACCGTGCAGACACACATATCAGCATTATCATACCGGAAACCGAGCCAAAAGCCATATGTACGATATCTCAGGTTCGGAACCAGGTGAAACGCATTTCTGTTTTGTGATCTTGTTTTTTTTTTCAGCTTGTTACGGCCCTTATAGTATCGTGGGTGTCAATGCTGGTTGGATTCACATCAGGATACACTTCACCTGCTGATAAATCACTGCGACGCGATTTTGGAATTGGCAACTATGAGGTAAGCAAATTTCATGCAAAAATATCAATTATGATTACCTTCATGAATTGAACACAGAGTTTCAACAATTTCGCGAAGATTGTCGCACTTGTCCGATATCTGGCACCATTTCAACGTCATCAGTTCAACGCAACAGAGGTTCTACGATGTTCGCGACAATCGATTTAGTTTTTCACTCTGATGAGAAATAATTACTTTCGACACATCGAACCGATGATGTAGGCAATCAATTTCAGAAGCAACAAAAGGTTACCCCAAGAGATTCTTCCAGGAATGACGTAGTTCTCCTGGAATACGACGGTTTTTTTTTAATGATCAGAGGATGTGTTCAATAAACTTCATCAATTCTTTCAAAATTCTGGTCTCAAACGAATTCCAAATACTCATTCCGTGTACATCCCTTCTAAGCGATGTTGGAAGGAGAAATATTCAACCCTAATGGGATTGCCTTCTCCGTTCCTCGCATTGATATTTGCTATACCAAGACATACCCTTGCCAAACCTTTACCTATACTATTTCATTTTTTCAGATGTCTTGGATTGGAGGGCTTATGCCACTTGGTGCCGTGATTGGTGGACTTCTAGGCGGCCCCTCCATCGATTACTTCGGGAGAAAATGGACCCTGCTGATGACCGATGTCTTTCTAATGCTAGCCTGGTCGATAAACTATTTCGCACAAGACCACTACTACCTTTACGTCAGTCGTTCCCTTGTTGGGATTGGAGTAGGCTTTGCCTCGCTCACATTCCCTGTATATTTAGGAGAAACAATACAACCAGAGGTACGAGGTACCCTTGGTCTTCTACCAACCACTCTGGGTAACATCGGTATACTGGTGTGCTTCACAGTAGGAATGCTCATCGATTGGAAGGATTTGGCAGGAATAGCCGTACTGATGACTTTGCCATTTTTGCTGATTTTCATATGGATCATTCCAGAAACGCCGAGATGGTACGTTTCCAAAAATAAACTTGAAGACTGTAAGAAGAGCTTGGAATGGTTGAGAGGAGACAACCAGGACATAACCAAAGAATTCGAAGACTTAGTACGAGATCAGAAGGAACAAGTACTGAAAAACGAGAAGATCAGGGACGTTTTCACCAGATCAAATTTGAAACCTCTCACCATTTGTCTCACTCTGATGATTTTCCAACAATTCAGCGGTATCAACGCAGTGATATTCTATACAACATCAATCTTCAGAGCCTCCAAATCCACATTAGCACCAGAATTATGCACAATTATAATTGGGGTAGTGAATGTGTGTTCAGTTTTCATAGCCAACGGTTTAATCGATAGACTTGGTAGGAAAATATTGCTCTACATCTCGAGTGTATCGATGGCCGTATGTTTAGGAACCCTAGGTTTCTACTACTATTTGGAAGACGTTGCCAAAGTAGATGTTACGGAATACGGTTTTGTTCCTTTGGCGTGTTTACTCGTTTTCGCTCTTGGATTCTCACTTGGTTTTGGACCAATCCCTTGGTTGATGATGGGAGAAATACTACCAGCCAAGATTCGGGGACCAGCCGCTTCAGTAGTCACCGCATTCAACTGGGCTTCAACTTTCGTCGTAACCAAAACATTCCCAACAATGAAACTAAGCCTAGGATCATGTGTTACATTTTGGTTTTACGGAATAATGGTTGTATTTGGACTTATTTTCACTGTGTTATGTGTTCCGGAAACAAGAGGAAAGAGCCTCGAAGACATAGAAAGACTGATGTCCAATCAGAGAGTAAGGAAGATGAGATCAGCGGCCAACATGAAATCTCTTCCCTCCACTTTCTGATTATTTGTTAAGTTTTATCTGTGAATATATACATATATTATGAATCAAATAGTGAAATTCAATAGTTACATTTTTATATATAGAACTCGAATGATGCTTCGCTCAGCATGGTCATTCTTTTATATATATTTAGGAATTAATTTATTAAGTAGAACGTTTATTTTTATAAAATAAATTTGAATATAAATCAAATTGTCAATTTCTTGCAGAACCCACAAGGAATGAAAAGTTCGCTTCTCCTATTTGACCTAAATCAAAATCTGATTAGTACAAATGTCGTTCCACTCTTGGGAAAATTTTCCCAAAATTGAATGCTAATTTTCTAAACTATGAACAATAATATACATTTGAGAAAAAATTGTAAATCTGTAATATTTATTATAACAGTCACAGTAACAAAACGGTACTAAAAAGACAAAAGATTATTGAAGCTTGGAGGAAAAGGAACACCAGAATGAAACATTAATATTCAATATGTAGTATTTAAAAAAATTTATTGAATAAATTATAAGTAAACACATATTGAACACTATCATATAGCAATAGTATAATTGTCACTAAAGTGTGAGGAACAGACTTTTAGTTAACTATTGGCTTCTAACCCGTTTTGTGTACATTCCATCGATCTGTAAGTCCTCTGTTGATGTAAATTCAATGGAAATTCGATTCCATTGCCCAGACTGAAACACATTTATTGATCAATTAAATTCACACAAAAACTACGCGAATAGAATGATCACCACTCACCTCGATTTTAATGGGAGGAACCATTTCTTGGGATCATCGCCGAATACTTCACAAAAATTATTGAATCGGCTCAAACTGAAGCCGTGCTTATCTTCTCCAGTACGAAATATGGGAGCTCTGAATGCCTCTGCAAGGAATTCGTTTAAGAAAAATATAGTGAAGTAGAAGTAAAATTTTCATTTTTATATGAAAACGTGCCTTTAATGATGATAACAATTTGTCAGGATTTATTGAGAAATCTTCTCAACGTTCTATACCTCTAGAATTTCAGTGCTTCCATTCACAGAGAATAACTTTCAGAAAATTTTTAAACAGTTGCATGCATTAGAAAAATTAGTAACAAGGAAACTTACCCAGTGTGGTTCTGTTTTCACTAACCAAATAACAGTGATAAAAAAATAGTGATATTAAACTTATCGCAAACATAACAGCAACAAAAAACAGAAAGAGAATATGAAATCTCCCTACTCCTGAAAGTCTTCCCTAAAATGAGAAAGTCTAGTTTTAATACTGAAAACCATATATTTCATAAAAGTGAGCCTGTTTTGAGCATTGAATTATTTTCGATGGTAAATAAGTGGCAAGTGAAATCTGCAACCGTTGCAAACTGTACAGATTTTATACAGGGTGCAGTTAATTTGCTGATAAATCTGTTATTAAAACTGAAAGTATTAAAAAAAAGAACCAAATGTTCATCATTATAGATCTCAAAACAAACTCACTTGAAAACCTCAATCTAAGCATTGCTACACTTACATTCCAAAATGCAATGAAATAAGGAAGTGCAGTAAGGCCGACGTATAAACAATACAATAAGGCATAGCCTAAAAATAAGACAAAAAATTTATAGTTGGTGAATGACACGCAATTGTTGACCCACGGGCAATGATGATCCATCTTTAGAACACATTCCCCACATACTGAGCAATGGTGAGCTCGATCGGGTTTGATGCATCTACATTTATCACAATATCTTACAGCTCCATTTATATTTACGTTGACATTTGGTAAATTCTTTGAATATTCCTCTAGAATGTTCTGTTGCTCCTCAGCCGATTCCGCTCGGAGCAGCTGCTCATGACACGAATCTGCTATTATATACTGGAAATAAATTTCAGCCAACACTTAAAATGCAAACTGGATTGATGTGATTCTTCACAATGTGCTACAGGTATGACAATTAAGTTCGTGATCAGATGTTGGTCGAACAGTCTTCTGATCGTGGGCTTTCCAGGATCTACCAGGCTGTGACTGAATCAAAAGCCATTTATTGAAAACCACATTAAGATTTTTAAATTCAATAAGAAGCATGTTAGTTTGTAGGTACAATGCTATTAAGTCATTGTATAGAAGTGAACTGAAGCAACTCCCCTTAGCAACACTGTCTGCCATTTATATAACAAGTACGAAACATAGGTTGAAAGGTATAGCTGAATAGGGTGATCAAAATCTGAAATTTTTGTCTTTAGAGAAGTTGGTATGTAAATTATACCCCCATTGAAGTCATCAAGAGAAGAGAACAGGATAATAGTTTCAGACCCCATCTAATGACTAGTAAAGAAACACTTATCTATAAATGAAAAATTAAGATAACCCTCGATTCTTAGAGAGAAGAAAAATTTAGACCAGAAGTGACTACAGTATATTTCATATAACTGATATGTTAATGACTACGAATATCATAACTTACTACTCGGAAAAATTCTCTTAGCTCACCTGATTTATCTCATTTTGACCATTGATCATCTGAAGATAAGGGAGCATTACAAAAAGACATTGATGAAAAGTTGGTGGGAATACAGCACTGTAGAACATTTTGCAGGAGTACTTTGCAAACTGCCTCTATGCATGAATCAGTTCGGATGACATTACTCCATTATGAGGGTGCTTCAGTTGTTATCATGGGGATTGTGAGTGGAACATTGCAACCTCTTCTAGGATGACTTAACAAACCTAATTGTCAAACCTTGAATAACACTGAATGAAATACTAACTTTTTGAGGCACCCGTCCTATATCTGTAAATACAGTTTGCCAATAGGCCCATAAAAACATCGCTAAACTTAAATGGTAGAATATTAAGTATAAAATTTTAACCATAAGTGAATCCACAGTCACTGGAAAAAAAAGGTATTAGTCTTTGGAATGAAGAATTAATTCTGGAACTCTTACAAAAACATAATTGAATCACATAGGCATAATAAGACCATGCTACAATTGTCATAATAAACAGAACGGGGACCCATTTCATCACCTTTATGCACCAAAAACATGGTCCTTTTTTGGTATTTTGTGAGGCTAGTGGCATTTTGGTTATCGTTTCATTTCATTTTATATCCAAAGTTTTAAGATTCACCTGCTCTCAGGTGAAATTTTGAAAAGTTTTTGACTAACAGGAAAAATTGTAAGATTACCCTGTAGGAATCTTACAGTGGCATTTTCCTACAATCCCAAAATTTTGACATTTATCCAACACTACTGTCAGTTGTATGCACGAAAATTACAACTGTGGTTATTTGAAAGATTAAAGGGAAACACCCACTAGGACGCGTTCCGTTTGAAGAAAATTGGAGGAAAATTCTTTGCTCTGTTAAATTCAATAATGGCCGTCAACATATAAGAAATTTTTTTTAATATATATATTAATTGCATGTTTTAAGATATTCTGTATCATTCCGTTCATAACTAAAACCCAACCAATTCCATAAATGCACATATTTTGAGGTTAGTTTAAATTAGGAAAAATTGTTAGACTACCCTGTTAGAATCTTACAGTGGCATTTTGCTACAATCCCAAAATTTTGACATTCATACAACACTACTGTTAGATGTATGCACAAAAAATTACGAAAGTGATTATTTGAAAGGTTAAAGGGAAACACCCACTAGGACGCGTTCCGTTTGAAGAAAATTTCTTGGTCTGTTGAATTCAATAATAGCCATCACCAGAAAATTTCTTGGTCTGTTAAATTCAATAATAGCCATCACCATAAAAGAAAGTTTTTTTTTAATATAAATGTTGCATGTATAAAGATATTCTGTATCATTCCGTTTATTTCTAAAATCCAACCAATTCCATAAATGCACATATTTTGAGGTTAGGTTAGGTTAGGAAAAATTGTTAGATTACCCTGTAAGAATCTTACAGTGGCATTTTCCTACAATCCCAAAATTTTGACATTTATCCAACACTACTGTCAGTTGTATGAACAGAAAATTACGAAAGTGGTTATTCCAAAGATTAAAGGGAAGCACCCGCTAGGACTTTTCCGTTTGAAGAAAATTGGAGGAAAATTTCTTGGTCTGTTGAATTCAATAATAGCCATCACCATAAATGAAAATTTTTTGAATATAAATATTGCATGTATAAAGATATTCTGTATCATTCCGTTCATATCTAAAATCCAACCAATTCCATGAATGCACATATTTTGAGGTTAGGTTAGGTTAGGAAAAATTGTTAGACTACCCTGTAAGAATCTTACTGTGGCATTTTCCTACAATCCCAAAATTTTGACATTTATCCAACATTACTATCAGTTGTATCCACAAAAAATTACGAAAGTGGTTTTTCCAAAGATTAAAGGGAAACACCCGCTGGGGCTTTTCCGTTTGAAGAAAATTGGAGGAAAATGTTTTGGTCTGTTGAATTCAATAATAGCCATCACCTTAAATGAAAAATTTTTTGAATATAAATGTTGCATGTATAAAAATATTCTGTATCATTCCGTTTATGTCTAAAATCCAACCAATTCCATAAATGCACATATTTTGAGGTTAGGTTAGGAAAAATTGTCAGACTACCCTGTAAGAATCTTACAGTGGCATTTCCCTACGATCCCAAAATTTTGACATTTATCCAACATTACTATCAATTGTATGCACAGAGAATTGCGAAAGTGGTTGTTCGAAAGATTAAAGGGAAATACCCACTAGGACGCGTTCCGTTTGAAGAAAATTGGAGAAAATTTTTTTTGGTCTGTTAAATTCAATAATAGCCATCATCATAAATGAAAAATTTTTTGGATATAAATGTTGCATGTATAAAAATATTGTGTACCACTCCGTTTATATCTAAAATCCCCTGTAAGAATCTCACAGTGGCATTTTCCTACAATCCCAAAATTTTGACATTTATCCAACACTACTGTCAGTTTTATGCACAGAAAATAAAATTACAACAGTGGTTATTTGAAAGATTAAAGGGAAACACCCACTAGGACGCGTTCCGAAAATTGATGGAAATTTTTTTTTAAATTCAATAATAGCCATCACCATAGATGAACATTTTTTGAATATAAATAAATAAAAATATTCTGTATCATTCCGTTTATATCAAAAATCCAACCAATTCCATATTTTGAGGTATGGGGTTGGATAAATTCATAAGACCCTCGGACGCAGATGTCGGGATCGTAAGAAAATTGCTGAAAAAGATGTTTTTGTTACATATTTATCTCCAACCAAGCCAAAAAGTATCCCATGAATGTGAAACTGAAAAATGAAAAAAAAAAGCAATGAATATGAAATAACCAAATTTTAAAATATCTCTCTTACATTTCGTCCAACCTAAGGCTGACAAAGTTCGATATCGATGGAAGTTTTCTATTTCAAAATTATTTTATTATCAATTCCCCATGTTTCGTCGGTTTAAATGAGGTGTTCAGATATACGCCCCCAAAATCATTCATAATGAAAAATGATACTCAAAAATCTAACGCCTCCTTCTTAGTAACGAAATCACAATCTTGTTCTATTAGTTTCATGCTCTGTAGTAGCTTCAGTCAGTGTGTAATAGGACAAAATGTGCTTGTGAAGTGAAATGGCAGTTTTTTATTTTATAGTTCTATCGATGTTGAATTTCTTGTTGGTAGAAACAGTGTCAAGGTGAGTTCGTTTTTTTTTGGGTATCCAAGGGATAAAACCATGTCATCTTAAGAAACTTTCGAAAACACACTGTAAAAATCAAAAGAAGTCAAAGGAATAATTATATTCTTAATTTGAGTTTCGCATTATTGCCACAGGGTTGTTTCTAATTAGTATCAAGATATGATAAGCGATTCGCAAGTTATAAAAATAATCAAGTCGATTTTGGGCAATCCTTTTAGGCCGAAAATCTCATCACAGGATGGGCATCTTCGTTTTCGAGCATCTAAAAACAGAAATATCAGTTTGGAGACACTTGGTAAAGGAACAGTTCTTTTGAATGGGGTTGATTTATCTAATGCTGTGAAAATGGTAAGAAGAAAATTATTCATTTTATTTGGTTATTTGAATTACTTCACATATAGACACAAATGAAGTTAATACACTTCCATCTACTGGAAGAACCAAGTGCCAATAAAATTCAACATTTAAACTCTCATCATCTGTTAGGTCCTCAAATCCTCCCATATTTTGAACAAGTATACGACGAACTTCGAGGATTCTTTCAATAAAATAGACCAGTTCGATAGAATACTCACAGGTAAAACCACCGGCGTCACAGCCAGGGTCAGGAAACTTGAGGAAGAAATTTCGCAAATTACAAACGTGACATCCAGTCCAGTGGTAATAATAATTATATCCTTCAAATGTTACCTCAATGAATGACAATTCGATTATCTTCCAGTCAAATGTGAAACTCAAGAGACTGATGAAGCAGTTGCAATCAGCTACGACGGACTTGGCAAGTTTGACGAGCTTATTGAACCGAGACGAATGCAAGAGCAACCCTTGCGCTAATGGTGGTGCATGCCAAGACCTCTTCAACAATTTCATTTGCCATTGCCCGGAGGCGTGGGAGGTAAGATAACCGAAGATCCAATTCAATTTGATTAGACCAGTATAATTAATTACTTCAGGGTCAACATTGTGATGTGGATGTTAACGAATGTGCAAGATTCGTCGGAACAGATTTGGGATGCCAGAATGGCGCTACATGCATCAACAAACCTGGATCTTACCAGTGAGCTACTGATAAAAGAATTAAAAGAAAAATAATCGATCAAAATAATGTTTTCAGGTGTTTGTGCGCGAATGGATGGTATGGTGTACACTGTACCAGAAGATCGAAAGATTGCACTTCGGCTAGTTCTTCCAGTCTTTGTGGCCATGGAGCTTGCATACCCCAAAATACGGATCTCGGCTATAAATGCATATGCGATCAGGTATGAAATCCACCATTTGGGCGATGGTGAAGATCACTACGAGCGTCTTTGAACCACGTTCCAAAGATGTTTCTTCTTGTAGGGCTACACAAATGGTGGTTCCTCCCAAGAGTGTGTTGATGTTGACGAATGCAAGTCTGGTCGCCCCCCTTGTTCCGTCAACCCTCTGGTCACTTGTATAAACACTATCGGTTCCTTCCGCTGTGGAAACTGTCCAGAAGGTTTCACTGGCAACGGTTTTTATTGTATTGATATAAACGAATGTCAAACCACGCAGAATGGATGCAGCAAAAATCCCTTTGTCGACTGCATAAATACAGTGGTAAGCAAAAAGAAATAGGGACTGTTGAATATTGTTAGCGAATGAATTTCTTAAAAATGATGATTTCCAAAGGGATCCTATAAATGTGGGCCATGTCCACCTGGTTATCTTGGCGATGGCATCAAATGTACGTTCAAAGGAATTTGTAATGTGAATAATGGTGGATGTCATCCTTCGGCCAGTTGCAGAGACAACCAAAGTACGATTCAATATTGATGACCATTGTTTCAAGGATCTAGTTGATATTATTTTCAGATAATGCGATATCACCCGTCGAATGCACTTGCCCACCAGGTTATGGAGGAAATGGAATTGGTCCGAATGGTTGCGTGGCGCCAAAGATTCCTTGGTCTCCTTGTCATCCAAATCCATGTGGGAACGACGGAACTTGCGTCGTTGGTATCAATTCAACCTATACTTGCATGTGCAAACCTCCCTACTTTGGTAGGTCAATCAAAAGAGAGTTATCCCCGTTATAATATTATGTCGATATTTTTCAAGGTGTGAATTGCGCCATGAGGTTATCACCATGTGCTACTAATCCGTGTAAGAATGGTGGTACCTGTTCACCAAGGGGATTCTTCTTCAAATGTTCTTGTCCAAGTTCCTGGACTGGTAGTACTTGCAGCATCGAAAGGGGTGGTGAGTATGCTAGAAATTAAAGGAATTGATGGATGAAGAAGAGGAAAATAATCTGCAGTACCTATCATTTTGAATTTCAGCATGTGGAGGTATACTCAGTCAAGAATCTGGTACATTGAAATATCCACCTTCGAATTTTTCAACGAGAACAGAGCCCCGTAGCTGCGCCTGGATAATAGAAACATCAAGAAACAAAATTTTGAAACTCGACTTCGGGGATTTCCACATGAAATATACACGAGGATGCAGCAAAGAATGGGTACAAGTAAGTTTCTCTTTCTGGAATCTCTTCTACGAGTGTTTCAGCAATATCATTGACGATTGTTCTTCGAATATTCCAGATCCACGATGGTAGAAACACAGCTTCGCATAGTTTGGGAAGGTACTGTGGTAACGATTTGCCGAAGAACGGATCATTCTCATCGACCCATAATGCTGTATATATCTGGTTCAGGAGCGATGGCACATCTGCCTATTCGGGATTCGAATTGAGGTGGAATTCTTCTGCTCCAAGTAAGATTCATCAATATCCATAATCATAGTTATAGTTATAGTTAGGTAAGGGGGTTACATTTCACTGCGACCTCAAGGTCTATTGTGCCTCCATCAGAACTGTATTTGCAAATGGGCTACCTACAGCTCGCCCTCCAGCTCCAGAGCTCCAATGAACTCCAGTATCTGAGAGGGCTTCAAGGAGGTTAGATCCTCGTTCCTCCTGTAATTCTCTTGTCCAAGACATTCTTTGCACTGGTTTTGCAATGGCGAGGCATTCTGTAACCAGGTGAACCAGAGTTTCCTCCTCTTCCCCACAGAATCTACACTCGTCAGTTTCTGTTGAGCCCATTCTCATCATATGCTTTGTCCTGTGAGGAAGCCAGTGAGGAGGCGTAACTTATTCTCACTGAGATCCAAATACTTTTTGAATGTTGAACTGCCAAAGTTCCGAATGATTTTTTTGGAGTGATCCATTCCTGTAAGATACCTCCACAGTGCTCCTCTTTCAGTTTCTTCCTTTTCCAGAAACTCTTTCTTATAGGTGCATTTACCTATGCTCCAGAAAGGTTCTGGGCCAGTAAGTGGCGTTTGTGCTTCCTTTCTGGCAAGTATATTGGCCTCTTTGTTTCCTTTGATTCCTGAGTGACCCATAACCCAGACTAAAGAGGCCTTGTTGTTTTTGCCTACTTCATTAAGTTTCCTCCGGTACTCCCATATCAGCTGGGAGTTGATGATATAGGAGTTCAGTGCTTTGATAGCAGTTTGACTATCAAAATGTCACACCCTTGATAGTTTCTTTCCAGTTTTATATCAATACATCTTTCGATTGCAAGTATTTCTGCCTAAAAAACACTCGAGTAGTAGCCTTACGATAGTGCACACTTAGTTCTTGCCCCGTATACTCTAGCGCCGGCCCCTTTCGAGGTTTTAGAATAAGAATCCATAATCATTGACCTTGATAATTTTTTTTTAGTATGCAACTCCAACATAACTGCGACCAGCCACGGTTCTATTCATTCTCCAGGATCACCATATCCTAATAACAGGTGAGGTGAAAGATGGTGAATCTTCTTTATTCTTCATTAATTCTTTTTCATTTCGAAGGGACTGTTTTTGGATCCTGAATGCTCCAGCTGGAAAACGATTATTCTTCCATTTCTTCAGTTTCGACGTAGGAAACTCTGCCAACTGCAGCGGCGACTACTTGGAGGTGGGTGAAATATTAACTGAGTAATGAGCCTTATAATTTGTGCTGGTTTCCAGATTTTTTCTTCCTCTAACCAAGAAGCTACACCCTTCGCAAGGTACTGCAACAGTTCGGTGCTTCCTCCTCCTCTGACTACGCCGGGTTCCGTGGCATTAGTCCATTTCCATTCGGACGACCATGAGCAACATCCGGGATTCCAGATGAGTTACTCAGTTGTTGAAGGTATTAAACCATTTAGGGTGGCGTTTCCTTTCAGCTCAAAGATCTGATCGTTTTATTCAGGTGTACCTGGTTGTGGAGGAACGTACACGTCGAATCGAGGAGAAATAAAGTCTCCTTCGTATAAGGGTAGATACCTATCTGATCTTGACTGTGAGTACAAGATCAAGCTGGCCCCTGGTCTCAGAGTGAAGCTTGAGTTTGTTTCTTTCGAATTGGAGACGGACGGAAGTTGCAAATTCGACTATCTTGAAGTAAAACCGAAAAAGATGGTGTTGAATTATGCTGATTTAATCGATTTTCATTGTAGATTTTCGAAGGTCCTGATACAAGTTCACCTCTGATCGGCAGATACTGCGGTTCAACATTACCAGGACCTTATCTTGCTAATGGCAACGAGGTAACGATTCATTTCAGATCAGATTGGGCGACAGGGTTCGGAGGTTTCGTTTTGAGATTCGAGGCAGGTATGAAAACCGTTGTCTGTGAATTTTGAGGGATGCCTAATTGTTCTTCTTTCTCCAGTGTGTGGAGGAAAATTCACTGCGAAATCAGGAATAATCTCATCCGATGGATATCCAACACATTATGCACCTGGTATTTCCTGCCTGTACGAAATCATACAGCCTTTCGGATATATCATCACTCTTACATTCTTAGATTTCCATTTAGAGCATTCATCTGGCGTAGACGAGCCATGTTATGATTACGTAGAGGTGAGTTTCCTCAAGAATGTCCGCTAGGTCCCAATCTCCGACTGTATATATTATGACACGGTCTTATAGGTGAGAGATGGGGACTCCGAAAATTCTACATTAATTGGAAAATACTGCAACGATACTCCACCACCAAAGATCATCTCCAGTCTAAATTATCTCTGGATGCAGTTCGTCACAGACGAGAGCGTTTCTGATAAAGGATTCAGAGCAAATTATAGTGTAACCAACATAGGTGAGAGCTGCCTGATTCGACGTCCATGATCAATAATCTGTTTATACCTCCTAGGATGTGGAGGAATCTTGAAGGAAAATGCTGGAATCATATCACCAAATTTCGAACCTGGAAGTTTTGGTTCTAAGCTCAGTTGTAACTGGGTTATTCGAGCACCTCCTGGAAATTTGATCCGCATCATCTGGGTTACATTCCAATTGAAGCAGAGATACATTTGCAGCCACGAATACGTCCAGGTTTTCGATAATAATACCATAACTGGAAGAGGAGGTTTGGTAGGAAAATATTGCGGAAGTAAGATACCACCATCCTTCATCAGCACCTCCAATACCGTCACTTTGTCTTTATATTTGGATCGGACCCCCAGCAGTAGTATAAGTAGCGGATTCACCCTTTCCTATAATTTCGTCAAAGAGGCCAAACGTAAGTGCGACTCGAGAATTCGTATAAGAAAAAAATATAACAGTCGATATTGCATTTTCAGTTTGTGGTGGAGACTTCCATTCAGCCGGTGGAGTCATACGCTCACCCAACTACCCAATGCAAATTGGACCCAATATGGATTGTACCTGGACCATAACAGTCCAGCCCAACCATCAGATCCTTCTCAATGTAACCGACTTCCACTTGGAGAACATCGATCGTTGCAAATATGATTCTCTGGAAATAAGGTGATTATCGCGATCCAAATAATTTTTTAATATACAAGTGGCTCACCAAAGGCATATTTTGTGTTGATGTTGAATCTAGCTGTCAGATGCCAAGAAGTTACCGGATTAAGGATTTTGTAACCTTCTTTTTCTGAGGAGGTCATCTGAATACTGCTATTTTTTTACTACTACAATCATCACTTTTTATCTAGAAATGGAAAGTCTGCTTCATCGCCGCTAATTGGCCAATACTGCGGTACCAAAATACCAAAACTGATATCTTCCCATGCGAATCAGTTATACATCCACTTCAAGACCGACAATCATGGTTATGGTGGACGTTTCGAGCTTATTTGGGAATCAGCCGCTACCGGTTTGTGCGTTTTTGCTGCTTCCTACCAAACATACTAACTGTTTCTCTTCAAGGTTGCGGTGGTATACTTTCTGCACCTTCAGGATCTATCGTATCTCCAATGTATCCAGAACCCTATAATAAATTCGATGATTGCCACTGGAAGATATCAGTCAGTGCTGGTTCTCTTGTACAGATTATATTCACCGATATCGACCTAGAAGCACACAGTTTCTGTTTGTTGGATTACGTAGAGGTAATTTTTGATCTTACTTCTCCTTCATCATGTAGACAGCACATTGTTCTGACTCCGTGTTTTTATAGGTATTCGACGGATCTAGTGCTGCTTCGAAATCCTTAGGAAAATTCTGTAGCCGGTCGCATCCAACCTTCATTCGAAGCACTCAAAATCACGCCTATGTACGTTTCAAAGCAGATGTGAGTTTTCAGGGTAGAGGCTTCCAACTTCAGTACACAACAGGTAATCTTGAATATACTGGAACAAATTCGTGCTAGCAAAATTATTTCGGAAAAGACGCTTTGAAGAAGTTATTTTAGTTATTCAAAATTTAGATGCAAAAAGGCTTGTTACGTCGTGAACGTAAACGACCACCTGTATAGTGTTCATGCGCTCGTGCTCCGAGGTCTTGACATCTGTCTGACCATAAGTCATAATAGTAAAATTAATCACGAGCCGAGATAAAATCATCGTTGAGGAAAACCGAGAATTCTGTAAAATACCGCCGCATTTTTCGTGCAAAACCGAGTCTTCTGATACCTATCGCCGTGTGCATCGCGTTATTATGCCTTCTGTTTGTGAGATTGAACAATTTTAAGTTAAGCGCTTCTCTTCATCTTCTCAAATAAACTCCGGAAACGTGCCGAAGGAGGGTTCGTCCTCTTATTCCTATCATTTAACCCTCTTGGGGTAAGTACTTCGCTTCGCTTAAAGTGTTCAATTTTACAGTCAGTTCATCTGGGGGTGGTCGCAAACCATTGTTGCGATCGTTCAAGGCTAGTGAATGTTTATCCACGTTAGGGTTGTCTCCTGAGGGATTTTGGGTCGCGGTAAACCATGTAAAATTGAATAAAGCACCAAATGAAATTTCTCTCAAAATTCAACATCACCAACAATGAGTTTCGAACAATTGCAGTTTGCCAAAACAATATCACTGGTTTCTATGGAGTTATCGAGAGTCCCAACTTTCCCGATAGATATCAGCTGCCTGAAGATTGTATATGGAACATCTATGTTGAAGCTAAAAATAAGATCAATATCACTTTCACGTCGTTCGATGTGAGAGCATGGAATGACTACAGGAACAAGACATGTTCTTCCAATGGTTTGGAGGTGGGTATCATTTGAGTATGTCCTTCTGACTCAAAACCTGGCTGAAACCAGAAACTAATCTTCTTTCTTTACTTTCAAGATAAAATATGCGACATCTGATTCTGGCACTGAATCGCCCACCTACGACACCTTTGTCAAATACTGTGGACATATAGAAACGCCTAAACTGCTAACATTAGACCATGATAGAATTCAAATTCATTATAGAACACGGACAACGATGATTGGTACGGGATTCAGACTAGAATGGGCTCTTGAAGGTGAAAAAGTGTTGGATAAAGTGATGTTTTATCACCTTTCAAATATCTTTTAGGATGTGGAGGAAAACTGTACACTTCGGGAACATTCCAATCTCCGAATTATCCCAAAGGTTACCCGGAGTCTTCAGCTTGCAGGTGGGAGTTGGAAACAGATTTTGGTAACTCTATCGTATTGACATTCAACGAGATCGATCTCGAAAGTACAAATGGATGTCATTACGACTCCATCCAGGTGAGAATAGGAAGAATACTTTTTGTCCAACATGTAATTTTTGTTATTTTCAAGGTTTATAATGGACCCGATAACAAATACCCACAGTTAGCCCATTTCTGTCATCAGGATGTGCCGATCAAAGTGACAAGCAACGGCAACAAGATGAGCTTGTACTTCACAACCGACTCCTCCTATCAGGGCAGAGGATTCTCGGCGAATTTCACCTCCATTAAATCAAGTAAATATTCAGATTTAGTTGGTGCTTTTTGTGAAGATAATGCAATTTTCAGAATGTGGTGGTAAACTGACCCTGGCAAAAGGTTCGATATTCTCCCCGAATTATCCGAAGAACTTCGACAGAAACACCTCATGTGAATGGCTAATCGAAGTTGATGAAAACCATCTCATCGATCTGGAATTCGAGGAAGTTCAATTGTTGACCAATGACGTATTCTGTACCAAGAACTATATCAAGGTTTATATTTACGACATTGTTTTTTTTTTCATCGAAATGTAATCAATGTTTAGGTCTACGATGGACCATCTGAAGCTTATCCAGTTTTGACGAAATTATGTGGTACAGCTAAACCAAATAAAACCATAACGTCCACCCACAACACCATGTTTGTTAAATTTATCGGAGAATCATTCGTGACCAGCAAAGGATTCATGGCACACTTCCATAAGGTGAGTTTCCTATGAGACCAAGATGTACTCCCAGGTCGTAGACATTAGGCTTGATAAGCATCATACCTAAACATATAAACAGTTTCACCTTGTACATCGTTTTAGGCATGTGGAGCTCGCATTGTTGCCTCAGTGAGTGGAGAAATAAAGATGCATTCAGAATTCGTTGATACTAACCGAATGACCGATTGTTCTTGGACTATATTGGCACCTGAACCCAGTGAGTTTAGTTTGGTTCATTTTTTTATCTGGCCCTCGTTTCTCGAAAAGGGGCTGAACCATTTGTTAAAGTAAAGTAAAGTAAAGTATTTATTGATTCCGAGCACTATTATAAACATACATACACATACATACACATTTGTTATTTTGTAAGATCTTAGTTACCAGTTCCTTCCTAGGTCAGCACCTTGCCCTTACTATCACCCACTTGAACGTTAGATACATGGAATGTACTGGTTCTACGACGGTTCTTAGCGTTTACGATGGAGAAAGTGACAACGGGACCCTGCTTGGTGCATACTGTGGCCGAACTGTTCCTGGAATGATATACAGCAGAGGGAATGCCCTGCATGTAGTCTCTGACGTATCGATATTTTTCAGTGCGAACTACGAAGTTTACGATTCAAGTGAGGAAGTTTTTATAAAACGATGATCATTTTTAATTTTTTTATTTATAATACAGCTTGTGGTGGAACGTTGAACACGCTTGGTGGCATCATCACTTCTCCTGGATTCATCAGTGAAATAGCCAAATTAGGGACATCATCATCCGAATCAGAATGCGAATGGACCCTGGTTGCAGCACCTGGTAACATCAAATATGAGATCAAACCATTCAAAATTAACACTTTTCCCTCCAGGAAATCAGATCAGTTTAACTTTCCAAGATTTCAAGTTACCCCAGTCGGACAAATGTAAAATGGATTTCTTGGAAATACGTCGTCATAACTCGAGTGGAAAACTTCTTGGGGCCTTCTGTGGAAATGAAAAACCCGCTGACATCGCAATCGAAGGTGGTTTGTGGTTATATTTGAAAAATTCAGAGAATCAAGGTTCAACAACCCCTTCAGGATTTAAAGCGAGTTTTGCTATGGGTAATTGAAGTTAACATTCGAAGTTTCGTACATTAATATCAGAGAACGAAACTATGTTAAGTAATGTGTTTTCAGCCAAAACCAACGTTCTGACATCACCGTCGGGACAAATAGCGAATCCACTTTACCCGAAATATTTCGACACATACGACGACTATACTTGGAGAATTTCGGTAACCTTTGGAAAAAAAATTAAAATCAAGTTCAAGGAAATATCTCTGGGATCTCATTACGAGTCGGACTGCTCTGGTACGGGAATGCAGGTAAGATCAACTAGAAAAGCTACTTTTTAAGCTCCATAGGAGGCCTGAACGTATTATCAGTATTAAATTTTAAAATGAGAATAGGGGACAATATTTCATTGACGAGACACTCCTCTAAGGTACCCGAAAATTAAATCTAAAAAAGAAACTGACTATCATCACGTTTATTGAGACAGATAACTGCCTGGGTAATCTTTGACTATCATCACGTTTATTGAAACAGTTAACTGTCTCAATAAACGTGCTGGTATTCTTTTTGGATTCACCATAAATTGAAATCATATCGACAAGTTCAATTAGAATAAACATGCGGCATTTTTCACCGACTATCATCTCGCTGGATTTGAAATTCCTGGATATCGAAGATAGATAGCTATTATTCCGCAAGAATGACCGTGTTATCCTGGAATTCATCACGAATAATTCATTGAGAAAGTGAGTTAATCTGGTTGAATCATTATTCATCACAGATATACGATGGTATTGATAGTACGGCCCCCTTGCTGAAAGAGATCTGCGCCTTCGAAGCACCAGAGCCAGTGAAGACTACCTCGAACGAAGCCTTCATTACAGTCTCGTTTTCGGTTGGACTTTCTAAATTTCTGATCGAATGGGAAGAATATGAGGGTAACGATTCACCACAGGCGAAAAATTCAACAGGTAGAGACGAATAAACAAGGGTTTATAACATTATTACCTTTCTTGTATTTTTCAGTTGAGGGATGCGGTTCGCAGGATGTTATAGACATGACGAGCTTGAGGAATTACACGTTGAAATCTCCAGGATATCCCGATGGATATGCTGATGAGCTGAATTGCGAATGGACATTTTCCACTTCGTCTACAAACCACCTGGTTATCACTTTTCTTTGGGTAGACTTGAAATCTGCCTACGGTGTGTATTATTCATGCAGTTTCTTAGATCGCGTAGAAATATTTTCGGGGAAGCAGAAAACTGAGGAATGGAAATCCATCAAGAAAATCTGCACAGTCAATGAAACGAATTCCTTGTATTCCACGACTAATCTGATGAAGATTAAGTTCACTACAGATTACAGCGGAAATGGTACAGGTTTTATGGCGGACATCAGGGAGAGTGAGTTGAAGGATATCTCAATAAAATTTATTTTTAATATGCCTGAAAATTTTCAGAGTGCGGAGGTGAGCTATTCGAATCACAAGGCGTTATTTTCTTCGATGACAAACATCCAAAAGGACGTACGGTGAGTATTTTAAACTAGTTACTCCCTCATTATCTTCATTATGAAAACTCTTTCACAGTGTAACTGGAACATCACGGTACCGACTGGCAAAACCATTATCGTAGACTTCCTCAAATTCAACATTGCACCAGGCCAAGATGAAGGGTGTGCAAATTACTTGATGGTAGGTATACGACCTACGATCTCTTTGTTCTAACATTTTCACATTTCAGCTGAGAAACGGTTTACAACCAGATTCACCACCGCTAGGCGATGGGAAATACTGTGGAACAAGGCCGCCTACTCTCAAAACGACTAGCAATCGTTTGAACGTGAAATATACCGGATCACCAAACATTAAAGTAAATAAGTGAGAGTTTCCTCATTTCCTCGGTAGTTAATCCTTTCCGTTCCAGGGTTTCGCACTGCGTTTCAAAGCGGTTTCTTACGAATGTGGCGGTTACAGAGAGCTCACAATGTACGAAAACTCAACCGTAATCTCTTCCCCAAACTATCCGAACGTGCCACATCCTCATACGGATTGCATTTGGACCATTAGATCGCCTCCTGGTACTAGCGTACAACTAGATTTCTCTGGTAGATTCGATCTTACTCGCTCTGACGGGTGAGTGATAGTTTCATTGAGACCACTCATCGATTCGGTGATGAAAATTGAAACGATTCAACTCATGAGATGGCATTTTCCAGGTGTTCTTCCGAATCAGTTGAAGTGAGAAATGGAGCATCAGAATCTTCTCCGCTTATCGGCAAATTTTGCAATTCCCTACCGAGTTCTCAGTTCTCGAGCGATAACATGATGTACCTTAAGTTCGTGACTGATGTTGACGATCCCAGAAACGGCTTTAAGGCGACCGCAACCATAGGTATGGCAAAGAATACTTTGGCGTTCTTCATGGCTCATTTCAGATACCATAACGATTATAATGTTCATTTCAGCAACATGTGGTGGGACGTACAGAGGTACAAAGGGTCGGATATCTTGGTCGGCAGACGACAGCAGACTCCACAACAGTAAAAACAACTGTACATGGCGTATTATTGCACCGCAAGATTACAACCTCGTCATAAAGGTGGAAGTTTTAGATATGCCGCTCAGCGGTTTCGGCTGTTCGGGAAGTCTGAAAGGAGTACAATTCTATTCGGTCGATCCAGTACAGCGTAAAGGTAATTTTTCAAGGACCTTACGCATTTGAATCCGATACTGACGTCGCTTTGGTTTCAGAGGTATTCATCAAGAAAATCTGCAATGTATTGGACACTCACGATATAGTGCTCAACTCCAACCAGGCCGTCATCTACTACAAACATACCATCGCTTCGTATTCTTTGAAAAAGTTCGTATTATCCTACAACGCCACGAAACAAAGTGAGTATTATGAAATCATCATTGCGACGCGACAGCGATGTAGCCGATTGAAATGCGTGCAAAATCGCCGTCGCATCGCGATCAGACGAATAACAGCGTTGGAACTACGTTTCAGATTGCACTTTCAACTTGAACACCCCTACTGGTAGGATATCGACACCAGGCTACCCCAGTCCATCATATCGCCTTATACACTGCAAGTGGACAATAACGGTGCCCGAAGGAAGACGAATACGAGTGACGTTCGTCGATTTGGATCTCGATGAGAATTTGGAATACCACAACCAGGGAATTGCGATGCTGGACAGCGGTAGCTTCAGGATGTCCATAGCCTTTATCCGATTTAACAACGGAAGCACCACCGACGGGAGAAGACAGTTTAAATCGAGTTCAAACTCGATGACGATATTCTATTGGTCGGTCAATGCACATGGCCGAGGTTTTCGGGCTATCTACGATTCGAATGAAGAAACAGGTATTGGCAAATTTTCAATAACACAGAATTATCCATGATTCAACTTCATCTTAAGATGAATAAACGAGCTATCCGACGGTACCCGAAAAGTTCCCTAATTCGAATTCCAAACGTACGAAAATTACGTTCGGAATATGTCGAAAAAACCAGAAAAACGCAAAAAGTTGCCTTTTTCCTTTTCTATGGGCTCCGGATCCACGGCGTCCCGGGGCTCGAAAGCGGTCAAATTATCATTCCAAAGGATGCGAGGTCTCCTTAAATGTAAATCTAGCCCGATCATACCGTCGGTTTAAGCAAGAAATCGATTTGAAAAAGGTCGATTTTTGACAACTCGAGAAAGTCCGAAATAAATTACGTCGATGATAGATATTCCGTGACGTTTTTCTCTCTTCGATTGCGACAGCTTACAATGTGGAGAGTGGTTACCTCCCCCACCTGGCAAAATCTGCATACAGCTTTTGTCCTGCCAGGACTCATATGGTTGTTAACAATCCCACTAGAGTCTACAGTCCTCCTTACTCAGAAGGTCTGTCGTAAACTTGGATCCTTTTAGGAATCTTTCGACTCTTCCTTGGGGTTCTTTCCCACCAGCACTGAACCTTCTTTTCCACCCATTTTCTAATGGTTTGTTCGGCGACTGCTTTTGATATGCGGGTGTTGGTCCAAATGAAGCCATCGTCGGCTTTATCATTCCTTCGGTCCCATTGGTGCCCTGGAACGCATTCCAAGGTGAGGTTATTTTAATTTTCCATCGGACTTTTCTTTCAGTTTGTCAAGGATCTTTCAATGAGACAAGTGGAAGCATTTCCGTTCCAAATGCAACATCCTTCTTCTGTTCATGGAAACGACAGCAACCTTCCCGTAATACAACTTTGAAAGCTTCAGCAACCATGCATCTGAAATCGAAACTGGTATCCAATGGATTTTGCAGAAGTGGAAGCTCAGGAATGATGATCTCCTACCGTAAGTGCTTAAGCGGGTTCACACTCAATTATGAAGCAATTCGGGAATTTTTTTTCAGCTGATTTTCATGGAAACGTTCATTTTTCTTTATGTTCCAACACCAGTACTCCAGCAGTTCTGAGGACTTCCTATAGGAATCTCAACCTTCAGGTTTGTACAGTTATTGAATGGCATTAGATGATAACGATACGATCATTTTTTTCCAGATATGGGGAAAAAGGGATTTATTGAACTATACCTTCGATTACGATACCTACCCTTGCGGTGGGCTGAGAACAGAAGAAACCGGACAAATTTCCACACCAAATTTCCCGAACAAACCACCGTCATCTATGGAGTGCAGTTGGGTGTTGAAACTGCCAAAGGAACACCAAATAAATGTGTCCTTCCATACGATGGATCTAGGAGATGACTGCGATAAGAGTTTCATCGAAATTTTCAACGGCAACTCACCAAGATCTCCGAAGATTGGGAAGTTCTGCAAGAACAACGGATCTAAGTTGGGATCCCTCAGCCCCTTCTCTATTATTTCAGAGAGGAATACTTTAGTTATCGATTATCATTCTGCAGCTGATAGTAAGGGGAAAGGATTCAATCTAACCTATGAACCAGTGATTAATGGTGAGTATACTATTGGTTAATATGAAAAATACCATGATTTATTTGGATTCTTCAGGATGTGGAGGTATATTCCACGATAGGAACCGTGTTATACAAACCCCTGGATATCCGAAGAATTATCCGAATAACAGCGAGTGTGTGTGGGAAGTACGTGCTCCGTTAGGTTACCACATTGGACTCTCCTTTATCGGCAGATTTCATCTCGAGGAAAGTGACAACTGCGCCGATGATTCTGTCAAGGTAATCTTATAGCAACTGACCTTCTCCTGGTACCATCTCGCTCGATCGTTTTTAAGGTTTGGGACTGGAAAGACGATGATTGGAAACTCCTGACCACGCGCTGCGGCAGGGAAACTCCTCCTAGTGTAAATTCAACAGGAAATCACATGAAAATTATGTTCAGGAGTAATGGGAAAATTCAGGCTCGAGGATTCAAGGTTATACAATTCATAATAACGAAAGTGAAATACCTAACCAACTGTTCGTAGGCCAAATGGGAATTCAACTGTGGGGGAAATTTCGTGGCAACAAACACTCTTCAGTATATCGTTAGTCCAGGATATCCCGATAGATATCCAAATAAAATCAAGTGTGTTTATAAGATCCGACCTTCCATTACGAAACAATATGTGAATTTAGAGTTCCAAGACTTCGAACTGGAATACGGTACGGTGAACTTCACGAGATGATCTCGATAGATCTTAATGGTTTTTTTTTTCAGGTATGCCAAGCTGCCTATCTGATAACGTTACCGTAGAAAGCATGAGTTCATATTATGATCGCACAGTTAGGACACTTTACTGCGATAATGTAAAACCACCGTCGAATTCCTACAAAGATGGCGTTAAGATCACTTTCACGACCGACACATGGGTCGTGAGAAAAGGTTTTAAGTTATCCTTCGTTTCTACAGGTGAGTATAATAAATACTACCGTACTTCGAGAATATGGGCATTCCTAATTTTTCTACTCATATATTTATACTTTCAGGGTGTGGTGGTAACGTTACATTTCCGTCACAGATTTCAACACCCACAGGTTCATTCGATTCTTCCTACTTCGGCAACGTTGAATGCGATTGGAAGATTATTGCGCCACCCAAAAAGATCATAGCACTAAGGTAATATCTTATTGGTAACCAACCTGACGCTGCGACAAGCGTGGGACTCATTGTTAATTTTTTCTGTATATTGACGCTAGTAACTTGGGGTTGAACCCTACCCCATTTATGTGGTAATTGGGTTTTTGATAATATAGAATGATATATTTCCGTTTCAAAGGTCTGTTTTTAAAAAGAAGCTTCATTTCTTTCCGAAATAATAATCACAACTATGAGATAAAGGATTACTAGGTCTACAGATTGTAGTACATGTTAAAATCTTATAATACGAACTGTCTTTAAAACGATGTCTTTCTTAAGGGGGAACTCTCGAACTTGCACTCTAGGCACGAGTTTCACAAGTCTCATGGGAAACGCGAAATTGCACTTCTTGCTATGTCTAGAAATGAGCTGAGCTTTATGGGAAATTCAGCTTCCTCGAAGTAGGAATGTACAGGCTATGCGCTGTGCCTCGTGTGAAGCCTTGAAGTGGAGATGACATAACAATATATATATATTGTTGTTGGGGTTGGGGAATAGTGACTTATCAAGCGAAAACTGAAGAGTACGCTTAGCCCGTGTATCTTCATTTTGTATTTATTATTCTGCTTTTTGTAGGTTTGTCCAGTTCGATACACCCTACACAGCCACATGCTCATACGATAACATCATAATTTTCGATGGACTAGAGAAGAAAAACGAGAACAAGTTGGCAACCCTTTGCGGAAATCTCACCGCAAACTTACCAATACTCAATAGTCCTAACAACACACTGACGATCACGACAAATATAGATTCGAATTACAAACAAATGAGATTTGTTGTGGACGTTTTCTTCACTGCAGGTACCACAGTTCGAAGCTTGAGGAGTGAATTATTCTGACAAAAAATCGATTTTCAGGTCCATCCGAAGGATGCGGTGGTACCTTCAATTTAACATCACCGAAAACCTTCAGATCTCCAAATTTGAAGGAGATCGGGGATTGTTATTGGAAATTCATGGCGCCTGTGGATTACACGATAGAATTTGAAATTGCTGAACTTGATTTCGCCAAGTGTGAAAGAGGAAAATGTTCATGTAGCTTTTTAGAGGTAGTGTTGAATTTCGTAAATCCATACCATGGTTTTCTCTGATACACAGCGACATTAAAATGGATAATTTCTTCGTTTTTCAGAGTGACTATATTTACTACTTGCTTTGGTGTTTGCGCATATTCGGTGAGGGGCGCGCAGAAGTAGAGAACTACTATGTTTGTGAATATATCGTATTGTAATGAAAATAGTACAAGTTCTTCTCAAAAAAATTTATTTACAGTTCACTAATACTAATTTATTTACACCACTCAATAATTTATCTACACGCGCGCTATTAAGTCCTATAGTGTACTGACTACTCCCGTTCGTCCGATGTCGTTTTATAACCGCTTCATAGTTCTCGAAGGGTCGAGGTCTCTCGAGAATGATGTGGATGCATCTAGTAGCGACAGGTCCGGCATAAGTTCGTTACATTATAGATAAATAGATCACAAAGCGTTATTTGAAGAATAATCAGGGCTAATGGAGCTTTTGTGAACGAGTTTTCTAGCTGATGTGCTTCAGGAATATTTCAGCTCATGTTCTAATTGAATTTTTCATTCCCAGTTCAGGGATGGAGGTAGCTCGTTATCTACCCTCATGAGTAAGCTGTGCAACTCAACTTCTTCGGTAACCAAATATCAGACCACCACCCGTTATGGATTCCTGAGATACTACATGGACAAAGAAAACGACGCTTTTAGGATAACGGCGAAACCAATTTTGTGTAAGTTTAGCGAAACACCAATACCATCCAGAATAACTTATAACGTTAACATCTCCAGCACCATGTGGGAAGTCGACGTTGAACGTAACGAAGCAGATACAGAAAATCACATCTCCGAACTACCCGAACAGTTATCCGGAAAATATAAGGTGTAGATGGTTCCTACAGACTGAAGCGAGCTACAAGAAAATGGTACTCAGGTTCAAGGAATTCGATTTGGCAGATGAAACGATGGGTGCCGGAACGGTTGATGGGTGCAAGCAAGACTATTTGGAAGTCGAGAATGGAAATGTAAGGATTTTTAGATCTCCTCTCGTCCAACGAGAATAAAAAAAAATATAGTAAATGATATTAACATTCTATATGGTCGATTCTAGCAACAAGAAGTTTATGGTAAAGGTTTGGGGCCTAATACAGTTTTCGCTGGTAGAGGAAAGAGTTCGAGTACCTACGTAAGTACCATATATACTCACTTATTGCAGAGTTTTGTATACGATGATATTCTTCTTTCAGGTTTATACACTAATGGGGGTCCACACGTTTTGCGGCAAAAATAATCAAATGTTCGATTATTATTCTCCCACAGACTCATTGGCAGTGATATTTCAGAGCAAATCTGGAATGAACCACGGTAAAGGTTTCGTTATGGAATATCAACTAATAGGTTAGTCAAGGTTAGTCATTAAATGGCCTGAAAAAGCTGAGATGGGAATTTTTCAGGTTGTAACAGGAACTACACAGAAGATTCTGGAAAGATTGCTTTCTCTCTTAGTGAAGACGAACATTGTCTAATAGGAATAACTGTTCCAAGCAACAAAACAATATCACTTTACTTCGCAGAATTCTATTCATTCTACTCGAACAATTGTTCAGAGGAGTACCTACAGGTGATTTTCTTCTGGTTAACCTAATCCCTTTGAAACTTTCACAGTTTTGGGTAGTTTACCACAAAGGTTGATCATTTCAAAAAAAATTCCAGATTCTGGACGGAGACCCCAATTCAGGAGAGGAGCTCCGAAAGATTTGTGGCTATGAGAGAGCCAATTCGGTCTTCAGCAAAACAAATCGGATTTGGATGCATCTGCGTTCCAAAAAAAATGGTTTAGACCTCCACATCGATCTGACGTATACTTCTACAGATAAAGGGAGAGGATGCGGTGGATCAATCTATGATATTTCCGGCACGTTCACCAGTCCCATGTTTCCAAAGGACTACAGGAAGAACACTCTTTGTGTTTGGTACATCAGAGGTCCACCAGGCACCAAGGTGAAGCTGGATATAAGCGGTAAGATTCGAACGTACTGCTTGAACAATATGTATATTCAATTTTTTCTGCAGCTCTCGATATCCAGGCAAGTTGCGACTTGAATTACCTCAAGGTAACAACTTATGACAACGGCCTTCAAAATGATCATAAATACTGCAAAGGGGTAATGTTAATGAAATTCACTTCTCATCCGGATTGCAATAATGATTTTTTTTTTCATTTTTATAGGACGATCCAGCTAAACTCATTTCGGATGGGAAAGTAACTGTTACTTATCAGGCATCACTTCACAATGGGGGTGTAGGGTGGTCGGCTACTTTCGAAGCATTACAGGAGGACAATACTGCAGGATCATCTCTTGGTCTGTATAAATTTATATTTACGTCAGTTATATATATATTTGATTTATTCCAGAGACTATAAACCACCATAAGAATACCTTTTTGACATTGACATTGACATGATTATGAATTTCTTCATAACCTTATCCGATTTTATTTTTCCAGGTCCTATCATGATCGAATGAAGCAATCACCATTTTGTAATTCGAAGATTTGCAATAAAACATTTCTCAAACAGACGTTTCATTCTTCTTTCTAGAAAAAATTTTGACCCTAAAAATTCCTTCAATATTCGAATTTAAAATACAAAACATGTTGCTCTTTGGCTGGGAGGGTTTTTCGACCAGATTCGGCAGTCCAATGATTTTTGCGAAGTTCAGATGTTCGAAGACAACGACAGGACCTTAATTAAAGGCAATCATCTCCCATAGATCAATCACAAAGCTTCAGTCTCGAATAAATTGATACCGATAATTTTACTTGTGGTTGTTGTTTTGAAGGGTAGTTCTAGACCAAACTCAACAGAACTGAATTCTCGTTCTGACTCAGCAGTTCATATTTGGAGTTCTGCCTTTCACAAAATGTACAATGAAAGTAATCTTCGACCCTTTACAGTTTCTAGCTTTCCGGGTCAGAAAGCATCTGGAATCTGCGGAGGGCAGGAGTTGATTCAACTCTCCTGATAGGACTACCCCTAAGAGGTTCCTACCGCTACCCGACGCTATTATAACTGTTTTTGAGCGCTCGTTCTACTTACACGAGGGCTATATCTTTTCGTCACGATGTCTGAAATTTTTCGAATTTTGAGCCGAAAATGGTCTCAATCGACTATGTTCGACTCACTGATGACGAATCCGTCGGAAAATTCGAGTATTTCCGTCCGACCGGCCGTAACCACGATAACTCTCGAACGGAACAACCTAGAGACTTGAAATTTTCAGTGTGCGTTCAGTTCCCGAATGCGTCGGTTAAGTTCGTTAATGGGCCAAATTCCACTAAGGGTTCCGTGAATATGGCCGTTCAAAGTTTTGTTCCCCTGGTAACTTGAAAACTACAGATTTGATCGAGATGAAATTTCGCTCTTAAATGGAAAATTAGGTGCTCAAGCCACATGTGAAATTTTGTCCAGATCGCATGACCAGAACCATAGAAACCATAGAAAATTGCAACTTTTGAACGGAAACGCCTAGGGACTTGAAATTTTCAGGATAGGTGTAGATCTCGAATGTCGTGATCACGTTTATCTATGAGCAAAATTATACTAGGGGTTCCGTAAATATGATCGTTTGCAATTTAGTTTTCTTGATAATTTCAGAACTACAGATTCGATCGTGTCGAAATTTTGTATACTAATGGAGAATGATATATTCAAGCTACATTTCTCCAGATCACATGACCAGAACCATATAAACCATAGAAAATCATAACTTTCGAACTGAAAGGCCTAGGGACTTGAAATTTTCAGGATAGGTGTGGATTTGAAATTTCGCGTTCACGTTCACCAATGAGCAGAATTATACTAGGGGTTCCGTAAATACGGTCGTTTGAAATTTTGTTTTCCCGATAATTTCGAAACTACGGATTCGATCGAGATAAAATTTTGTATTTCAATTGAGAATGATATATTAAAGCAACATTTTGTCCAGATCGCATGACCAGAACCATAGAAAATCATAACTTCCGAAGGGAAAGACCTAGGAACTCGAAATTTTCTGGATAGGTTCGGATTGCGAATTTCGTGGTCACGTTCATCAATGAGCCAAATTAGACTAGGGGTTCCGTGAATATAGCCTTTCAAACTATTTTTTTCCTGATAATTTCGAAACTACTGATTGGATTGGAATGAAATTTTGCACCTAGCTGAGGAATAATGTATTCAAACTACGTGCGAAATTTTGTCCATACGCATCACCAAGAACATAGATACCGTAGAAAATTCTAGCGAATTATCGAAAAAAAATTGGTCAGCTGAAGCACTGACATTAAGTCTGGAGTTTCGCCTAAGTTTCAGAATTTTTCTGAGAGTTGTCGAAAATTCCTTCAATTGATTTCTAAAACTGGAAAATGCGAATCTGCCTACAAGGTGGATGTACGAGCGCTCAAAAGCTCCCGACTTCACGGCAGTGCTTTTCGTAGTTTTTTTTATTGTTATATGATCCCACAGATTTCCCACCAATTTTTCAACACAATTTATCATATATGAAAAATTCAACATTCAGTCACATAAAGTCCATCGTATACAGTTGAGATAAAAAATTACAAAAAGCACTGCCGTGAAGGCAGGAGCTTTTGAGCGCTCGTACATGCACCTTGTAGGTAGATTCACATTTTCCAGTTTTAGAAATCAATTGAAGGAATTTTTGACTGCTGTCAAAAAAATTCTGAAACTTAGGCGAAACTCCAGACTTCATGTCAGTGCTTCAGCTGATCAATTTTTTTCCGATAATTCGCTAGAATTTTCCACGGTATCTATGGTCTTGGTGATGCGATCTGGACAAAATTTTGCACGTAGTTTGAATACATTATTCCTGAGCTAGGTGCATAATTTCATTCCAATCCGATCGGTAGTTTCGAAACTATCACGAAAAAAATATTTTGAACGGCCATATTTACGGAACCCCTAGTCCAATTTTGCTCATTGATGAACATGACCGTGAAATTTGCGATCCAAACCCACCCTGAAAATTTCAAGTCCCTAGGCCTTTCCGTTCAAAAGTTACAATTTTCTATGGTTTCTATGGTTCTGGTCATGCGATCTGGACAAAATTTCACATGTAGCTTGAACACCTCATTTTTCATTTGAGTGCAAAATTTCATCTCGATCAAATCTGTAGTTTTCAAGTAATCAGGGAAACAAAACTTTGAACGGCCATATTTACGGGACCCCTGGTGGAATTTGGCCCATTAACGAACTCAACCGAGCCATTCGGGAACTGAACCTACCCTGAAAATTTCAAGTTTCTAGGACATTCCGTTCGAGAGTTATCGTGTATACGGCCGGACGGACGGACGGACGGACGGACGGACGGACGGACAGACTCGAATTTTCCGACGGATTCGTCATCAGTGAGTCGAACATAGTCGATTGAGACCATTTTCGGCTCAAAATTCGAAAAATACAGACATCGTGACGAAATGATATAGCCCTCGTGTAAGTTGTACGAGCGCTCAAAATGAAACGACTTATAAAGCATTTCAACGAAATATTTGAAGTTGATGAAGCTACTGAAGGAAGAAATATCAATGTAATCTTATAGGATATCAAAACGATCAAAAATACTGATTGGGGTACATAATTTATTAGGGAATGTATAAATGTTATATACATCATATTCGTATAAAATATAATGACGTTTATGACTACAAATGTAAATGTGTATATGGATTGAAGTTCTTGGCTTCTTCCAAAATTTCACCAGGTAAAACTTTAGGGACTATCACAATAACGATTACAATAAAATTTCGATCTACACTTCGTTACCCCTAAGCGTGCTGTTACATACGCTTGTTTTTCTTCAACATCTCACTAAGGGCGGGACTCAAAAAAACATCGCCGAAAGAGGTTGCGTGGCTGCTAGCGACTCCCCCTCGTCCTGTACTGAAACTATTCGCGATAGCCGTTGCAGCTCCGGGACCGTCTAACTCGTCCTCTTGTCCCGATTTTCCTCTGCCTCTGGAATTACCACCGACCATAATTGGAAAGAAGGTGTTGTAGAAACTGGATCCTCCTGAACCGAAAGGAAAGTTGGAAGGTAGTGAACCCTCGTCTTCAGGGACGTTTTTTCTCCTTGGCTTCGTTACTGTTGGTTTTTTCGGTGAATGCACATCTTTCGACTTCGGGAAACCGTTAGATACTTGTGGTAATTCCGTAGATTGTTCTCTGAATTCCCTCTCCTCGTCGGCGACAACGAAAACGTCTTCTGTGACGGCTTCTTTTTCGAAATCCTCCGATGCTGCCGCAACTGGATCGGATTCTTCGGGGGCATAATCCGGATACCTCATCGGAGGAAGACCGTAATAACCACCCAGCATCACAGTTCCAGGATGGTAGTAACGGTAATCTAAGAGAGTCGATTCAGGTAAGTATTAACACTTCAAAGGATCAAGAGCTTTCAGTTTGAAAGAGAAAAAACAATTATAATTTTTTTTCATGAGGTTGAGGGAGGATTATTTGGAGATACAATAAGACAAATTCAGCAAATGTGTAACTCACCCTGTCCAGGAAAGGCATTAGCAGTGACGAAAAGGCTAAACAAAATTGCGGACCACATTTCGGACATTTTGCGAAAATTCGTTTAAGAACTGGAAGTATACTCATCTCAGAATGTTTTATATGAAACAAATCTGCTCCCCCACTTCCATGTCAACCCTGTTGAGATCGAAAAGGCACGCAGATTGAATTGTTCTAGCTAATAAAGTATTCACAATGCGTTTTGTTGAATCACAGGATTCACGTATAGGATGGACTGTTAGTAATAAAACAGTACGTTTGGGTTTATTGTTGTACCGGATCGGAATTTTGAGATTCGGTTATCTTATAGTCATCAGATTAGGCTTTAGATTTATTCATTAAGCGACTGGATATTCTTCTTAACGGATCTTGTCGGATCTCTGTCTGGAAATAATACTGTTCGATTGTGGAGGTGCTCGTTGTTTTCGAGACACTTCAATTCAGTGTAATAATTTCTTCAACTTAATTTTTTGGCAATGTAGTAGTCTTTTCTCAGCAAAACAAAGCACGGCGAAGTATGGACTTCCTCCAAGAAGTAGGCGTTAATGTTTCGCCGTGGCCACCGCGTTAAGCGGATTTGATTTCCATCGAACATGCGTGGGGACCAAACTGTCTATTTTGCACCATCCTTCGCATACTCTCGACACAGTTAATACACGAAGTTCAAAATGTTTGGAAGGAGGAACCACAAGCAGACATCGTCATCTCGTTTTGTCGATACCTAGACCTGTACAGGGGTGTACCCAGCTACGAGGTCGCCCAACTCATTATCAATTTCAATTTGGGATTAGATTTTAATGAATATTCTTGCAAATATTATCGTTTCATATGA
This sequence comes from Aphidecta obliterata, assembly GCA_963966015.1. NCBI lineage: Eukaryota > Metazoa > Arthropoda > Insecta > Coleoptera > Coccinellidae > Aphidecta > Aphidecta obliterata. Next base: position 12,289,936 of record OZ014436.1, read on the forward strand.
TGTAAGGCTACAAGACTGTTTTTCAAGTTGAGACTTTTTTACAGGTGCTAGAACTCATCGAAGGAGATCATTTCGCCGGAAGTTGATCATATAAAATATTCAATTTGAAAAAAGTGCAAAAAAAAAAATTGGGCATCAGTATCTTAATACGATTCTGGATCGTAGAGGAAGACTTCACGTGACAGTCGTGGTGGTAGAAAAAATGGCCCAATAGGCATACCACACACGAGTCCTATCCAGACATTCAAGGAAAATCTTTGCTGAAAACCTGTTGTTTTGACAGCGTGAGGGTTTTCTGTTGACCATAAATGAGTATTGGGAAAATTGTTAACTCAATTTCTTGTGAAAGTGGCTTCGTCAGTTAAAAAAGAAAAAATGTTGTTGAATGTTGATTATGTTAAAGCCACAGACAGAATTATTTTCTTCGAGAATGATCTTCTGGTTGGAGTGCTTGAATTTTCTGGAAATGGTAGGGGTAGAATTGCTCTTAATGTCTTCAAAAATTTATTGTGGCTCACTTGGACAACTCGGGCTATGGATCTTGTACTAAGTGTTGGTTGTTCCTCCACTATTCCCAGAATATGATCCTCGATTTCTGTCTTCTGAGATTTCAACATTTGTTCTTCGGTATTGTTTCAAACTACCAGTATCTCTACATCTCTACACCAAGTTTGTGAACATCCGCGAAGTTGAGTGATTTCTTAACGGAAACCATCTTCTGTATAATCGTCACGCCGCACTGGCATTCGGTTTGGATTCAGTATAAATTAAAATTATATCAACAAGTTCAATATTTGCATAAACGTGCGGATTCTTCTATAAACTTTGCGAAATTCGAAAAACTCACAAAAAGCAGACCGCGATAATAAACACACATTTGGTTCTCATGTTCTCAATACGGACCTTAGTCAGATCCAGGCTGGGAATTCCTCAGATTTCGAAATACCCTGGTGAATATTTTATGGGAACTATTTTTGGTATATTGACCTATTTTGATGAGCACTATTACTTGTCAAGTAAAAACCCTCACCTTTGAAGACACCCTGTATATTAGTTCAATTAATTTTGCAGATTTCTTTTTACTTCTATTCTATAATGATTTCATTTAATGAAAATTCAGTGTATTAATTTAAGAGTTCAATTGGAGAATCATATCGATAAACAAATTTTGTAAGGAGAATCGAGATAAAATTCTATTTTTGATTGTCTACGAATGCACGCGGGGAAGTTGGTTCTTCATTGGAAATCGAAGAACAGTTACTTAAGGGTGTTCACTACTTTCATTGCATTACAATAATTGTTTCAATAATTTCTCATAACCGGCATGTTGAATTCTTTTAATTTTTTGAATGTACATTCAGGCGTGTATGCACAAGACTCATTCAATATTTTCCAGTGTAATCCAATCCATCCCAGGCGGATAATTCAAACTTAATTCAACAATTACTGGCGATGAAAAAGAAAAAAAATGAAATTTCTTTCAATATCAAAAAGTTATTCTCATTAGCCATCGATTTGTTAATTTGATTTTAATCCATAACCTTTCGAATATTTATGCATGAACATAACATCACCTTTCAAATCGGATATATTATATCCGATTCGAAAGGTGATGGATTAAAATCAAATTAAGAAAGCGATGAGAACAACTTTCTGATATTGAAAGAAATATCAATTTTCAATTTTTTTCTTTTTTATCGCCAGTTATTGTTGAAGTCAGTTTAAATTATCCGCCTTGGATGGATTGGATTGCACGCGAAAATATTATATGTACATTCAGAAAATGAAAAGAATTCAATTATGAGAAATTATTTAAACAATTATTGTGATGCATAGTAAGCATGAAAGTAGTGTGTAGTGTACAATCTTAATCAGTCCTAACATCCATCAAAGACGTTTCCCGTTCGTATTTTACGACGTCGAGACAGCTTGAAAGGTCGGTTTTTGAACTGTTGGTGTTGGTACGTGCAGAGTTGACCGTAGCAACCATTTCAGAACTTAACCATCACGTATGCAGAACTTAAACTAATTAAATGAACCAATTATTACTAGGAATGGAACATCAAGTTTAAGTGAACAAATTCATAAATATAGATTAATTTATTTTAATTGATTGAAAAGGTGGATTTGAGAAGAAAAAAAACAATAATGTGTTTGGCGTAGCTGAGTACACTCCTGTACAAGTCTAGGCATCGACAAAATGAAATTGTCGATGTCTGCTTGTGGTACATTGTTCCAAGCATCTCGACTTCGTCGATTAACTGTGTCAGAGTCTGTGGAGGATGGAGCAAAGTTGACAGTCTTCTCTCTATCGCTTCAAACACATGTTCGATGGGTTTTAAATCCGGTGAACGGGGTGGCCACATCAAAACATTAACGTCTACTTCTTGAAGACAGTCTATAGTTCGTTCGACGAGCTTATTAATTCTTCCAATGTCATTCCATTAGCTGTCCAACAACATTTGACATAATTATCTTCTTTTTTGGTTTTGGTTATTCTTTTTTCATTTTCATTCGATATCAGACGATATAGAGGTAGACGAAGTACATGGTTAAAATTGAAAGTTTGTATGACCCCCCGCGTCTCTCGAACACTATTCCTTCTCCCTGTATATTAAATGAGTTCTCGGAGTTCCTTGGAAGATCAGGCAGACAGACGGGCTTCATTAACATGGATTCAACGTATTATCTACGTTAATGTAATGTAACATTCTGGCGATACAATATGTATTAACGTACGCATTCGCACAATGTTAGGAATATATTAATATGATTGAATAAATTAAAGCAAGCGAAGTACTATTATTTTGTCTCATTTACAAATTTCTACAATTCTGTGGGCATAACATGCCGGATATTTATTTACGTCATACGTGATAAGCACATCTGTTCAGGGAAAAATGCAAAAATTCACAACTAGAGGACTCGAGACTAATAATAGACAAGAATTCTACGCCGGGTGGGGCTAGTATGAATTTTCATTCTTGAACGTGTAAATGATTGCGGAAAAGTGCCAGGCAACATTTCAGTCGAACGAGAGGACGGAACATCAACTTCAGCTCTTTTCCTCATATTATGTATTTTCCATTTCAATTATTACAATCCTGAAAATGTTACTCCTTCTATTTTTCGCAGATCATCACGGAACAATGGATTCATTAGGCCGCCAAAATAACAATAAAGGAATGTTGTAGCTATTTATTATATTCGATCGTATGATCCTTCTGATTTGTGCGATTTCTTCGTTATCATTGTAATGACGTGCTATATATTTCATATTCTTTTCGAATCCAAAAGCGCAGTCACGGATGATACCCATAACTGCATTACTTATTGAATTGTTGAAACGCCTTACAAAAGAAACAAGAAATAATGGTGCTGAAGGTGCTATTTTTCTGTAAGTTATTTTTCATAGTTCCATATGAATTAAGATTTTGATTATTTCGGCCGTTTTGTTCACTTTACATCAGTCAAACTGAAATGTATAAGTTGTATTCTTGTGGAGTTATGGTCATCACTACAATAGAGTAGAGGACAACAGGTACAATTTAGAACCGACGTTCATGTTTTTTTATGATCATAATCGACCACATAGTATCAGACTTGATCAAGTGAAAGCAAACCAAATTCATTTTTTCCAGACTACCAGTATACCTACTCCAACCTATCAAATTCCTCAACGCCAGAGCAGAAAGACTCAATTTTACTTTCACGTACAGCTGAATTTCTCGGCCCCCATGCAAAATCAGAAGAAATGCAAATTTACATTCTTCTTTCAATTCTTCTAAATCTCGGGGTATACTAACAAAAATATTAATGAAAAGCACTGCCGTGAAGTCAGGAGCTTTTGAGCGCTCGTACATCCACCTTGTAGGTACATTCGCATTTTCCAGTTTTAGATAACAATTGAAAAAAATGTTGACAGCTGTAAAAAAAAATGAAACTAAGGCGAAACTCCAAACTTCACGTCAGTGCTTTAGGTGACCATTTTTTTTTCGATAATTCGCTTGAATTTTTTACGGTATCTATGGTCTTGGTAATGTGATCTAGAAAACATTTCGCACATAGTTCGAATACATTATTCTTCATCTAAGTGCAAAATTTCATTCCAATCCAATCCGTAGTTTTGAAATAATCAAGAATACTAAATTTCAAACGACCATATTTACGGAACCCTTTGTCTAATTTTGCTCATTGATAAACGCCACCGCGACATTCGAGATCCACACCTATCCTGAATACTTCAAGTCCCTAGGCCTTTCCTTTCGAATGTTATAATTTTCTATGGTTCTGGTCATGCGATCTGGACAAAATTTCGCATGTAGCTTTGTTTTGATCTAATCAGTATTTTCGACGTAATCAGGAGAACGACTATATTAACGGAACCCCTGGTCAAATTCTGCCCAATAACGAACTCAACTGCAGTATTCGAGATTCGAACCCACCCTGAAAATTTCCAGTTTCTAGGTCGTTCCGTTCGAGAGTTATCGTGTAAACGGACGGCCAGACGGACAGACTCGAATTTTTCGATGGATTCGTCATCCGTGAGTCGAACTTTGTCGATTGAGACCATTTACGTCTCAAAATTCGAAAAATAAAGACATCGAAACGAAATGATATAGCCCTCGTGTAGGTAGAACGAGCGCTCAAAAAGGGTCAATTGTATGGCGTTTTTGAAAAGGCAATCGAATCACCTATAAAACAAGGTGTCACTCAACCCCCTTCCCATTTAAGATTTTGGTTGCTGTTATCACCCTCATAGGGTGGATACAAGTACAACCTTATAAAATATCCTCCTACGAGCCAAAGTTTACCTCTTTTTACATTTTTTAGTGTTTTAGTGCCTATATAGCACTCCCGCTCAGCGTTGCACCCTCAATTTCGTTGCGCATGCTTTAAGCGCTTACTTATGCACTTGTTTCATAATATACCATTATTCCACTCAGACTGAAACTTTTTCTTCTACGATTTTCATCCTTTTTTTAGACTCGGGGGGGGTGGTCAATTGGAATTCTAATGAACAATGATATCAGTAAAACGTCGTCGCAACAACAAAGCAGTTCAGGATGTTTATATTTTAATTAAACACCTTTGATTTTCGCGTTTCAATTCGGATTCATCGCAATAGCACGATATTATCCATTGCGATTATTTCATAATATAATTTGATGGTACATATCGAGTTCATTCGATTAAGTGATTCAACGTGAAGAAGGTAGAAGCACAATGAAAGTGTTAATAAGTAAGTTTTTCATTAAACGGCTCTGAAAAATACGAATTTGGTTTGTTCCTTAACCGGACTAGTAACATCATTATGATTTAACTTAGAAATTATGTTTAAATTTGATTCAATCGATTCCCACTGCCTCATTTTATGTCGATGATTTCTTTTCAATTACTTGTTCCATTTTTAGCCCTCAAAATAATAATCCGAAAATATTTCGAAAAGCCACTAGATACTCACCGAAGTCAAACAATTTTTCGAATCGACTGGACAATGACGTGATGTTACAAAAATTCCGACCATCCTGTCAAGTCAATTTTTTCGTTCGAGCAGTTATATCATAAACGGGCATTGCTCAGCATATTAATGTTCATTCCTCAATTATCCTCATTAATTTTCATGGCAATAATGCAATAATAGGCCCATGTACCTGCAACGTGATATGGTTGCAATGAAATAATCCCATGAATACAATTGAGGGATTGGAATAAATTCGAAAGGAAATAGCCGAAAGATTCGTACGAAATTTGAATCGAATCGGTCGTTAGTCACTAGGTGGAAAGTCCTGAATAAATAGATATAAATATTCAGGGTGTTTTCGAAGGTGAGTCTTTATTTTTACAAAACCTAGAACCTCACCAAAAATCGCCCATATAAAACTTTCACGTCGAAGTTTCCCATCCCTTGAAGTCGGATCCACCGAAACCACAAGTAAGGATTTTCGGTGAAATGGTTATAAAGGGTGAAACAGTTTGAAGAAATGATATCGATTATAGAAATGTTTGAGTGGAAGATACATTTTTGGAGCCGGCACCTTCGCCATTTTGTAACTTTACCGGAAGTTTAGGTTGGCTCATCGACTTTTACTCGATCATTATTTAAAAAGATAGAGCTGAAGGATTGCTTTTTTTTCTTTCAAAGGAAAACAATAAATCAAAAAGAATTTTAAGAGAAAAACATAAAAAAAGGGGATGATTTTCGCAGTTCAAAACTAAACACCACCAATTTTAAGTATAAATGTTCATCTCTGTCATTGTTATTCGAGAACCAGTGCACGACGGGTTTCTCATTCATCAAAACGATGGATTTATTATGCTTTTTGCCAAAAAAATAAATAAGATTCTGATGTTTATAATCCGTTCATCAAATACCTCTCATAATTTCTCACGTCCATCATTTAATCCATTATACTTTCTGTGCCATAATTTTTTCCATTTCTCCCATTAGGTGTATAAATATACGAAAAATTTTCGAATTCACAGTATCGCAAGGGAAGCTTCAGCCCTTGAAGTACTATTTCCCAATATCTGAAATAATAAAATTTCATGAAAATTATCGATATCGAAGTTATACAGAAAGAAATACTTAAAATCAAATTAAAAATAGCTGAAACTTTTGATTGTTCCAATTTGATATACAGTCTGTCCAAGATGAGAATGGGATAGCATTAGGATCTATGGAACGACGAGAGACACTAGGGCGGTAAAATTAGAAAAAAAATAGTATTTGTGATACCAGAGATACCGTTTCTTTTATGACAGATGACAGGCCATCATCCGCTCAATTTTTCTAATACGGCCGTGTAGGCTTTGAAGGAACAAGAATATCAGTATCTAAGTTTTGGTTCAAACTTTAAATACTATCATTTAATTAGCAATATTAACTTGAAATAATAGAACATATTTCATGAATTCGCTTTGCTCATAAATTGAAACAATTTTGAATCATCGAGTGAAAGAATGTGTTTGACATTTTGTGCTTTATCAACTTTTATGCTCTGACTTCCCCCAATAGATATCTTGAATGAGGCCAGAACCGAAATTAGGGAAAAAAATTATAAAAAGCACTGCCGTGAATTCAAGAGCTTTTGAGCGCTCGTTAATCCACCTTGTAGGTAGATTCTCATTTTCCAGTTTCAAAAAGCAATCGAAAAATTTTTGACAGCTGTCACAAAAAAAATTCAAACTAAGGCGAAACTTCAGACTTCACGTCAATGCTTAGGCGACCAATTTTTTCTTCGATAATTCGCTAGAATTTTCTACGGTTTCTATGGTCTTGGCAATGCGATCCGCACAAAATTTGGCACGTAGTTAGAATACATTATTCTTCATCTATGTGCAATTATCAGGAAAAAAATAGTTTTAACGTCCATATTCACGGAACCCCTAGTCTAATTTTGCTCATTGATGAACGTGACCGCAACATTCGAGATCCAAACTCACCCTGAGAATTTCAATTCCCTAGGCCTTTCCGTTCGAAAGTTTTTATTTTATATGGTTTCTATGGTTCTAGTCTTGCGATCTGGACGAAATATAGCTTGAATATATCATTTCTACATTAAAATACAAAATTTCGTCCCGATCGAATTCGTTGTTTTGACATAATGAAGAAAACTAAATTTCAAACGACCATATTTACGGAACCCCTGGTCTAATTTTGCTCATTGATAAACGCGACCGCGACATTTGCGATCCATATCTATCCTGAATATTTCAAATCTCTAGGCCTTCCCGTTTGAAAGTTATAATTTTCTATTCCTATAGTTCTAGTCATGCGATCTGGACAATGTAGCTTGAACACATCATTCTCCTTCTGAGTGCAAAATTTCATCTCGATCGAATCAGTAGTTTCGAAGTAATCAGAAAAACAAAATTTCGAACGGCCATATTTACGGAACCCCTGGTGGAATTCTGCCTATTAACGAACTTAACCGCGCCATTCGGGAACTGAACCCATCCGAAAATTTCAAGTCTCTAGGTCGTTCCGGACGGACATACTCGAATTTTTCGACGGATTCGTCATCAGTCGGTCGAACCTTGCCGACCGAGACATCGTGGACGCTCAAAAATTCAAAATTCAAGCGATTTCCAGAGTAAAATCCATCTTTCATTAACTGAACTGGGGTCGTTATGGCTGGGTTAGCCTTCCATCTAATTCATAATTGAAAAACATAAGATTTTGTCATAAAAATATCAGGGCATTATTGAAAAAAATATGTTTATGATGGTTGAGATCGTGCAATTCATTTTGAACTTCGTTGTCAAAGGCAAACAAATAATTTGAATTGCTTTACACAGAATTCGATCATTAATATTTTTTTATTTCGTGAATCATCTAAAAACTGTCGATGCGAATTGATTGTTCAAATCAGGAATATTCCACTCCAATCTTATCATAATTGATTCGTAATAAAAAAATGATTCACCCCATAATGAACATTTAACGTTCGCGATTCCCTGGAAGAATGCCATTGTTGCATTGTATTTTTTTATCGACATTCGTTTAACCACAAGAACCGGGTACAACGTTCTTCATTTCCATGAAATGTGCAGTGCCCAACGTTATAACACCGCAATTTTACTAATAATTTATTTATCTATAGCCCTCGTCATCTTGGCCTTTTGGACCTGCTATTTCATGTACGACATGGCGGACAAGGATAGGTCGTGCGCCAATGTGACCAGCAGCATGTACTGCCCGAAAGACTTGATGGTCGCCCAAGGGGAGGTGAACTATTATCACACCATCGCCATCAGCAGTCTCGCCTTTTGTTTCATCATAACTCTGCATCTGGTATTCTCCTTACTGGAACATCAAGAATTGAGTATGCTCATGATGATGACCACCAGTGTTTTGATCGCTCTATTTGCATTTTCTCATTGGGGAGTTGAAAATTTCATGTTTCACTGCTTGGGATTTTTGCTTGGAGTATATGGCGCCAATTTATCCGTAAGTATTCCTTGGCAAACAGAACTAGAAAAAACCTTACTTAAGATTCAACTTGAAATCTATTCGTTCAATTTAACAAGAGCACCTTAAATTCAATTGCGTAGCAGGAATGTCACGATATTAGTTAATTAAACTTTTTTTTTTTCATGAAACGACGATAAAGGACGAAGTCGACAGAATATTAAACGCTCAAAGGTTTCGTGTCTTGCTGATTTGTATAATTTCGCAATAACAGACATAATAGAACAAAATGTATGCAATGATTATAGAGATACGAACTAAGAACCCCTATAACTCTCAAAATTAAAAATTCAATGCATAACGGTCGAATTTCGACCATTGATTGGGCGACAACTATTCTCAATAATTTTGTTTATATATGTTTATGCCATAGCATTACATTGAAATTAATGTGATCCCACTTGGTTTTTTGGAATTATCAAGCACCTTAAGACTTTTTTCATTAGTTTGTGGCCGTTTGTCTTTTTTGTGAAGATGAATAAATTCAAAAAAACATGCTCCAATGATAGACTGGCGATGGTGGTGCAAACGACCTTACGAAACCCCTTGAAAGCTCGAAGCTTGCGTGGGTTATTGAAGAAAGTCGTCAACCAAGACACCAAATTGATCACATTTGAAAAAATTCGAAATTAATCCTTAAAAAGAGAAATTCTTGATCAAGATGAAAAATTGAATTGGAATTTGAAAAAAAAAATTGAACAATTTAATTCGCAGATCTTAGTACACCTTCTCTACATTTATTGGCATAATAAACGTTTGAAGACGGCTAAAAGTGTGGATACAGTTGATGCTGAAGACGACGATGATGGAATGTCAGACACACTCGAATTGAGAAACAATCAACCAGGGTTATTCTTCGACATAAATACAAGAACACATATCTTGAATTTTGATGTTAATTAATTGTTTGTATTTTCACCTACCGATAGTATCGTCATGATCATATTAACATTTCATTGGTGTAATTGTCACTTGTATTATGTCAAGTGAAGTTGGTTAATAAAACATTTTTGGGGAACAGAAATAATTAATTTATGATCCCAAACCAGTTTATTCAATGCATTAAAATTTGTTCATACGCAATCACAACATAACAAATTTGTTACAAAACAAATAGATGAATTTTGATCATCTATGGAATGAATAAGGTAAACAAATTCTTCCAATCCATATATTTTTTACATTCAAATATATCATATATACATAAAAACTGTATCTTTTAAATAGATATCAGTGAACAGTGTAATCTCATAATTCAGAAGGAATTCATTGCCTAATAAGCCGGGGTAAATGTGTACACATCTTCAGAAATTTGAGCATTTGCAACCAATTCAACACTTACGAGCTGCAGTACAATAAATTCAGTTCAGGTAAAAATCTGTAGGAAGAAGTTCATGAAAAAAAAAATAATGACATGTTAAACATCAACTAACCATTTTGAAATCGTTGTTCTTTCGAATGAATATCATTCTCCATGTTATATTGATAAATATTATATTTATCACTGTGGTCACTAGAACTGTGCCTGTCATCTGGACCATTAAGGAAGTAACTTTCACTTCCACTTCTAAAATAATAATAAGTTGTATTTCGTCAATTTTACCGAAATAAAATTTTCAATTATTCCATGTTTGCAAGATTCAACAAAAAATTTCAGAGCAAAATGGAAAATTCACAATTTATTCGAAATCTTTCATTGTCACCTGTCATTCATTTTAAGATGATAACTTTCATGCCTAGGAGGGGGTATAGGATGATCATGAAGACTGTGGTAATCAATGTCATCCAAATTGGAAGGTTCTTCCATATGGAAAGCTTGCTCAATTTCAGGCTTCTTTTCCCAAACTTCCTTGAAGAAGGGGGTATAAAAAGTAGCTGAAACACAAAAAACGTTATTAAAGACCATAAAAGAAATCACGTAGATCCCCTAAATGACCTAAAAATCTCTGTGAAATGAGATACCTAAAAAGTAAAAATATTATTTTCTTTGGGGTCTGGATATTCTTTTTTCTCCAATCCAAAGAAAATTAACCGTAACGTACCTTTCTGTGGAACATTGGCAGTGAACGTCATGAAGTGAGCATTCAATCTGTCTGCTGTAGTATTTCCTTCAGTAATCAATAAATGTCCAAGTTCATTGTTGAAGAAAGCATTGGCACCACCAGAATCAGTAACTGCTAATATTTGAATCGGTAAATTTGGAATGTTCATTGAAAATGCACTAGAAAAAAAATTTTTTAATCCCTACGTTTTGACTAGTGTCGACTTCTGCTCACTTGAGATTTGCTAAAGAAGCCTTGCGTTTAGTGGAATAAGCTAGTATGAAGCCATGTACCAGTTCATCTCTGAAGGAATTAGCACCGTGAAAAGAAGAAATAATGATCTCTACTCTACGTCTACAATCGCCAAGAAAAGTCTCTAGTATAACACTGCGTTCAGAAGATAAGAAGTAGCACTGGTGGTGGAAAAATGGAGATAGAAGGGTTTCCACCGAGTAATCATCTCCACAGAACAAAGACATTATAATTCTGAAACAAATTTCAAATTCATATTGTTGATGAAAATAAATATAATCATTTGTAACTTACCTAATGTCAGGTTCCAAGCAGTCAATAACAGACTGGTAGAAATAAATGAAACCAGTCCGGTGATGAATGCTTTGAACCAGTTGATTCAAAGATTCGGAAACTAGTTGATCTGTAGTGATTTCATCAACACAAACATGCATGAATGTACATTGTAGGCTGAAAAATAAGACATGAGAAGAACCTAGTTTAGAATCACCTTGAATGAATATTATACCTATCTGCCAAACTTTGACCCTCCTCTTTCAGCTTGCTCACACTATCACTATCCAAAGAAATATCCTGCAGGAATAAGAGAAGGATTGGTAATCCTTGGAAAGGTAGTTTATCATCCTGCTCCAAATTTGAAAGGAGTGTTTTTTCGAGGCTCTCTCTGATATATTCGAATGATTTAGCATCAGAGAAAACGCAGAAGCCACCATGAGGGACAAACTCCGAAGTTTTGAATGCATACTGGGGCAAATTAACATCCCCACAAATAATTCTATAATCCAAACTATAAAATTGACAGTCAATCTTGTATTCGTCATCCTCACATTGAGACTGAAAGATGACAAATAAAAACAACAATTTGAAGGAATTAAAAAAAAATTACCCTTATTTTAGCAACAAAATCTTCAGCCAAATAGTTCACACCTAATATGAGTATGTTAACTTTATTGTCATCTGTATTCAAAAACCATTGGTTATGTCCCCAAGAAGAAGGTCGGTGGTTTTTAGTAGCAAGAGTTTTCTCAATTAGAATGTCCATACAATTAGAATAAGAAGGACAATTCTCTTTCATTGGACAGTGTATAAAATTCAGATGTTGGTAAAGAATGGTTTTTCTATCTTGATCCAACTTATCCAACATCTTATAACGAAAATCATCCTGAAGCACTTCGATGATTTCTTTGATACACTCCTGGGATATTGTACCTGATGGAGTCATGCTTTTCAAATTATAAAATATATTGGCATGTTCCAAAAGCAGTTCCTAGAAAGTAACCAAATAAATCCACAAAATTTTCGGTTATCTTATGTTTTCACATACTTGAAAATTGTATTTGGCACTCTCAATGATTTGCCTCTGATGCTGATCATAAATCTGTTGGCAATCATGTTCAGACAATGCTTCGAAGCATTCTCTGCCCATAAACAACACACGGACTTCGGAAAGTGGCTTCCCTGGGGTGACATATCCTGTATCTTCCAGTAGTTGTTTGAATTGTTTCTTCCACCTGCCAGTAACAGAATCATCAAATGATGTTGTGGAATAATTCAGATTATAACTTACCTTTTTGGCATCCTTTATTAGTAGGCAAGAAATAAATACATGGTTAGTGAATTCATCGAAGAAGGTTATTAATAGAACTTGTTAACATCCAGTAAGGGGGTAACTAGGAATAGAAATAAGCATTCATTGAACCAACTACCGGAATGAATAAGCCGATTATTCAAAATGCACAATGCCCATTGCAATATCATTTTCTACTATATGAGTACTGCCAGTTTGCACCCTTCCCGCTTAAGAGAAACTTATATTCAAGTATAACTCAAATCGTCAATTCGATTTGCACCGTCACTTAAATTAACAATTTTTTAAGCCCAGGAAATCTACCGCTCAACAAGTCACCTGCAAACAAGTCACCTCAACAAGTCACCTCTAAATTTTCAAACTTCAAAACATTTGATGTTTGTTTTGATAGTTCGAAGAGCGAAGTGAAGGGGGTAGTTCAGACTCCAAATAAATATATAAATAATTGTGTTTTAAACATAGTCTGACGTGTTCACCACAACTCATTATAGTTTGTTTTTCTTGGAACTACTTCTTGTTCAGATCAGTACATGTTGTTTCATTTTGTTCATTACCTCAGTACTTTTGTAGAATTGGATTTATCTCGGAAGTAGATACATAGAAAAATTCTCATTGATTCGAAATATATGTTAGCTTTATCGATAAGAAAAAATTTGCTGAATGTCAAGGGAACAAGAACAAAATGAAAAGTGCACATTCCCTGAAATCTAATGCAGAACATCACCAATATGTCAAAAATGTTTGAGGACATAAAACCAATTTTCACATTACACCATATTTCATTAATTAGATTGGTAAAAAAAATCGATTCATGAAAATCTTACATTTCTCTTATTCTATATTCAATTGAGCTTTATCAATTCGAATTTGAGACAGATCTTCCTCCTTAATTTTTTTATTTTTTTTCTTCTTCATTTTCATATTGGGCAAAATTCGACTAGAGGTTCCGTAAATATAGACGTTCGAAATTTTGTTTTCCTGCTCATAACCACTAAATTTTCAAACTTCAAAACATTTGATGTTTGTTTCGATAGTTCGAAGAGCGAAGTGAAGGGGGTAGTTTAGATTCGAAATGAATATATAAAGAATTGTGTTTTAAACATAGTCTAATGTGTTTACCAGAACAACACCAATAAGTCAAAAATGTTTGAGGACACCAATTTTCACATTACACCATATTTCATTAATTAGATTGGTAAACAAATCAATTTATGAAAATAGTATATTTCTCTTATTTTGTATTCAATTGAGCTTTATCAATTCGGATTTCAGACAGATCTACCTCCTTCATTTTTTTTATTTTTTTTTCTTTTTTTTTTTATTGGGCAAAAAACATGGGGTTCCGTAAATATAGCCGTTCGAAAATTTGTTTTCCTGATTACAACCTCTAAATTTTCAAACTTCAAAACATTTGATGTTTGTTTCGATAGTTAGAAGAGCGAAGTGAAGGGGTTAGTTTCGACTCAAAATGAATATAAAAATACATAATTGTGTTTTAAACATAGTCTGATGTGCTCACCACAACTCATTATAGTTTGTTTTTTCTTGGAACTACTTATTTTTTAGATTGAGAAGAAGTTTAGTGTCTTTATTATATTCAAAGAAAGAATATTAGTGGCGCTGCAGACAAATTTTTGAATTTCGGAAAAAGAAGGAGAAAGAAGTTTTTCTTTTTTTTCCGAAATTCAAAAATTTGTCTGCAGCGCCACTAACATTCTTTCTTTATTTTTTAGATCAGTAAAAGTTGTTTCATTTTGTTCATTACCTTAGTACTTTTGTAAAACTCTCGAACGGAACGACCTAGAAACTTGAAATTTTCTGGGTAGGTTCTCCTGATTACTTCGAAACTACTGATTCGATAGAGATCAAAGTCTGCACTCAGATAAAGAATGCCGTGTTCAAGCTACATGCAAAATTTTGTCCAGATCGCTTGACCACAACCATATAAACCATAGAAAATTATAACTTTCGAACGGAAAGGCCCAGGGTCTTGAAATTCTCAGGATAGGTGTGGATCTCGAATTTCGCGGTCACGTTTATCAATGAGCAGAATTAAACTAGGGGTTCCGTTAATATGGTCGTTCAAAATATGTTTTTCCTCATTTCGAAACAACTGATTGGATTGGAATGAAATTTTGAACATAGATGAACAATAATGTATTCAAACTCACGATGTTTGTATTTTTCGAATTTTGAGCCGAAAATGGTCTCAATCGAAAAGGTTCGACTCACTGATGACGAATCCGTCTAAACATTCAGTTCAGTTCAGTTCAGTTCAGTAAAGTCTGCCCTTCCGGCCGTATACACGATAACTCTCGAACGGAACGACCTAGAAGCTTGAAGTGTTCAGGGTAGGTTCGAATCTCGAATGCCTCGTTTAAGTTCGTTATTGGGTAAAATTCGACCAGGGGTAGCGTAAATATTGCCGTTCGAAATTTTGTTTTCCCGATTTCGATACCTTTTTGCCAAATTATCGTAAGCCGCAACGTAGTACGTTGAGGCTTACGATAGTTTGGCAAAAAGGTATCGATTTCTTCGAAACTACTGATTCGATCGGATCAAATTTTGCATTCAGATGGAGAAAGACGTGTTCAAACTACATACGAATTTTGTCCAGATCGCTTGACCAGAAGCATCGAAACCATAGAAAATTATAACTTTCGAACGGAAAGACTTAGAGACTTGAAATTTTCAGGATAGGTTTGGATCTCGTGTGTCGAGGTTATGTTCATCCATGAGCAGAATTAGACTAGGGGTTTCCGTAAATATGGCCGATCAACATTTTTTTTTCCTGGTAATTTCGAAACTACTGATTTGATCGGAATGAAATTTCGCACATAGATGAAGAATACTGTATTTCAACTACATGCGAAATTTCGTTCAGATCGCATTACCAAGACCATAGAAAGTGTAGAAGATTCTAGCGAATTATCGAAAAAAAAAATCCTTATATTCCTGTAACAGCCGATTCGGCATAATTGACAAAGAGCAGCTGTCATTTTTTTGACAGCTGTCAAGAAATTTTTCAATAGATGGTGGATGAAGAAGCGCTCAAAAGCCCCCAACTACACGTCAGTTCTTTTTATAATTTCTTCACTTTGGGAAGAAAAACAGTATCAAACTAATCAAAACAGTCGAAAGTTTAGGTTATGAGCGTAATATTTTCAATATTTCTGTCACAATAGATCTAATGTATCAGATCTGTCATATTTGGTTGACATTGCCAGATTTAAGATACCCGTGTTAAGTTTTCGTTAAGTCGAACTGGTGCAAAAGAAAAGATTTTTAAGTTGAACCTTAGGTAAGGTACACCCTAGTTGGGCAAACGGCTATAAATTCCACTAATGCTAAAGCCAATCAATTGCCCAAATTTGTCATCAACTTACTCAGATTGTTGTTTTTCTTGCTGCAACATATTGATGTAATTTTTGAAAACAGTTTCTGCATCATTTGTATCCAATACGTTTAGGGGCATCCTAGTTTCTTCGTTGTCAGACTCGAGTTCACACTCTGTCCATGGTATATCTTCCGGGCATTCATAGAAATACTGATAAAAATCTTCATGTTGCTTCAAGGTGCATTTGACCGTTTGCCAATCTCTGAAATTCAGTAAAATGTCTTGAAAATGAAGATGGATGGAAGGAAATATTTACCCTTCGGAATGTCTGTCTGCACTAAGTTTGTCAAGAATATCGGGAAGCAGTTCCATGTAATGGGCGATCCTTTTAGTGATGGCTTCTTCTTTCAACATTTTTATGTGCCTTCTGAACAAACGCTGTGTCCCATCCAAACCTGAAAAGGAGGAATATTTTTACTAGAATCTATGAGAACATCAATTAAAACACTCACCAAATATTTGTACAAAGTATATCCACTCATTGTGAGCATTCAGTATCTTGATAGTTTGTGACCAGGTGGAATGATAATCGGTAACATGAAGCCTTATCAATCTCAGGAAGGACTCGCTAGCAGCATCCATCATATCTCTACGGATCCTCGCAGCTTCAACATACGGTGTAATCTTTGTTCGAAACTTTGTTTTGTCGATCATTTGTGCAAGAACAATGAACGCCAAATCAACATTCACGTTCTCATGGGCAGAGATCTCGACGAGAGGTAGAACACCTTTATATTCTTTTCGCTGTATGAGTTTATCGGCTTCACGCAAATAAGCAGGATCTGCATCATCGTTCTTAGTAGTGATGAATACTATAGGCTTCTTCGTTTTCAGCAAGTTGTTGAGGATATTGGAAACTATTTCTACTTGTTTCTCCAGGGATCTACTCGGCACAATACTAACGTCGAAAACACAAATGAAGCCATCAACATTGAATTTACCCTCCGGAAGAAGCTTCTGCTCGTATTCTTTCTCAATGCCCAACTGATTCTTGCAGATGTACATCAGTTTTTCCGCTGAAGTTATCTTCGATGCTGCACACCTTTTGACATACGGTTCCATCTTGCCACCTTTCAAAATAAAGAGAATGATATTGAACCAAAATATACAAGGTGTTTCATTGGGAAACGGAAATACTTAAAATATGGATAGAAGGTGGTTCTAGAAATACCACATTTTTTGGCTCTGATTGTCTTTGTGACCGAGATACAGGATGTTTTATGAATTTTGCTCATTTCTTCTTGAGGTCATAACAACCCGGTTTTTTTTTTATATTTGGCATACATGTTCCTTATTTGAAGCTCAAATGAATCACTCAATAACCACAAGAAAAATTATGGAGCAATTGTATCCTTGAAACGACACCCTGTATATCGAGATTTTGAAAATTCGTTCACATATTTGAGAAGAGCATAAAAAACTAAACTGAAACGTCTGTTTCATATTTTTGCGCAGACAGTTCTACTCCACAAATCTTCAACTCAAAAGTCTAGTTTTTAAGAACTTGGATACCAAAAAGTGGTTTTAAGTGACTTACAAAAACATATTATCAAAAGTTGAATCCATAATTATTTTCAAAACTACTACATCATCATTTAATATATTGGTTATCCTTTTTATAGCGACATAACAACCCTTTGTGTATTTTCCAGGTAGGTTAAAAGTAACGCCCTATATGTTCATATCTAATTATCAAAATTGCTTGAATATTGTTATTTAATGTTTTAGTGAAATAACTGAGATGAATTAGGTCGTTTTCATAAACTGCTCAAAATGCCCTCCATTTTGGCCTATACATTTCCGTTCTCGTTTGAGAAAATCCCGAACTTACATTTGTATTGTTCATTATTTTCCTGCAAGCTTCTTGTATTTTTATAATAAGCTGATCCCGAGTTTTGATCTCAGAAAAATATACTAAAGATTTTGGGCGACTCCAGACATAAAAATCTACGGGATTCAAATCAGGGAATCTTGATGGCCAGTTATGAGGTCGTCTACTACCAATCCATAAGTTAACAAAATTGTCGTTTAAAAAGTCTTTAAGGATAAGCCTATAATGAGGCGATGCACCATCCTGCTGAAAGTACATGCCAGCAATATTTCATTTTTGACATGGAGTAAAAAGGGAAACCAATGTATTTTGATGATTTAGTAATTTTAAAATAATTATGAATTCAATAATTTTGATAATACATTATTGAAAGTCACTTTTAACCACTCTTTGGTATCTACGTTTTCAAACTTCACTTTTGAATTAAAAATTTGTGGAGTAAAACTGTCAGCGCAAAAATGTAAAGCACACGTTTCAGTTCAGTTTTTTATGCTCTTTTCCAATATGTAAACGAATTTTCAAAATTTCGATATACAGGGTGTTGTTTCAAGTATACAATCGTTTCATAATTTTTTGTTAACCCGGACCTGCATTTTCCCTTATGGTTATTGGGTGATTTATTCGAGCTTCAAATAAGAAACATGTGTGCCAAATATAAAGAAAATATACCGGGTGGTTCGTTTGTTATGACCTCAAGAAGAAATGAGCATAATTCATAAAACATCCTATATCTCGGTTACAAAGACAGTCAGAGCCAAAAAATTATTTCTATCCATCTTTTAAGTATTTCCGTTTCCTAATGAAACACCCTGTATATACCATATTTGTATTGTTATGAATTAAAACTACAATAAAATCCTCACCTTTGAAGGACTGAAAAGATGCATCATCAATGAATTCAGTTTGCTCAATAACACTAAAATGGTAATCAACACCTTCATCCGATTTCTTGACAACTTCTCCCCAATAAAGAAAATGGTCATTGTTCACAACCCGTCCACTGAAGTCAGTCTGAAGGAAAGAGGACTAATCAGAGGGGAACGTAAGAGTAAAACATCAACTTACTTGACTTAAAACAGATATATGATCCACATTGTAATCATCTGCATGAGACCTTATGAAACGATTACAAAGGCAAGATTTACCAACACCGGAATGTCCTTTATCTTTTTCGACCCCTGATAGTCCAACAACTGATACGTTGATGTATCTTGCTATATCTGTTCTGCGAGCCATATTCTTGTAACAAGATTCAAACAGGAAAATGTTTACCTGCAAATGAAGAAGTATACTTTAGTGAAATAACAATTATTTGAAGTATATTACTCAAAAGTGTTATGAGAGAATCGATGATCCAATAATTCAAGTGTCTCACTAGTGAAAAAACTTCATAAAGGATCATTGCTTCATATTTTCAGTGAAGAGTAGAAAGTCATTTCAATTAATAATGTAGACACCTACCCTTTGAAATATCAATGTTATTTCACAAACTACACTACAATCATTCATAAAAATGAACATAAAGGTCAAAACATTACAATAACACTTACCTCTGAGACCACCTACAGCTTAATTTTTTTGAATCTTTCAAAGATGGGAAAACGATCGTCATTTCAAAGAAGCATAGAATGGATAGGAATTATCGAACGACTGAAGTTTCAATAATCAATTATCGCACTGTTTTTCGTTCTTGAGATACAGCATATACGTTTTAGGGTAATATTTTCAAAATTTTGAAGCCATGACGTTATAACAGATTTCAATACACTTCATAAAGGCAACATCCAACATCTGGTGAAACCAATTTGCGGCTTGCGCTCTGATGGAAGTGAGAATGATCACTATTCGAAAGGATAATGAATCACTATGATGAAAAATTAACGCCAAAAACGTTAATTCAGCGACATTCGTTCATAGAATTCTTTCATTTCCAAATAATTATTAATAAGCGTAATTGTACTAAAAGTTGATTTATTTTACAACCCCCATTCCCACTGAAATGTCTGAAATTGACAACCAAGGAATTTATGGTTAGGTTAGGATAGTTGAGAAGTCGAAATTATTGAAGTGGCGTAGATAAAAATGGGTGAAGGGCTAAAATGATCAAAAATGAAAATATAGAGGGGTCGACACGTTAGTTTTTCTTCTATAAATCGAAATTTTCGAATGCTATTTTATTTACCCGATTTATTCTGACGTGAAGAACTCGAGATATACAGGATTGAATATTGAAAAAATTCTATTTGACAGGTGAAAATCTAAACGGTGATAGATAGGGCTCTGAAATTTTCTTCATCGAATTGCACGACCATGAAAACCTATATTTCTATACCACCCTTGACCATACCTGCCATAGTTCTTCCGAAAAAAAATAGTATTATATTAGTTTTTTTTACTCAAGAATCGAATTTTATTGGATGGGGATGGAGTGCAGAAGTCACTGGTTAATAATCTGCAAACCCTGATTAATTCCGACGCGAGGAACACAGGATATACAGGATGGAAATTGAAAAAATTCTATTTGACAGTTGAGAATCTGAACGGGGGCAGATAGGGCTCTGGAATTTTTTTCATCGGATTATACGATCCCGAAAACTTATATTTCCATACCAAACTTGACCACATCTGCGATAGTTTTTCCTAAAAAAAAATTTGTTTCGAAA
Organism: Aphidecta obliterata; assembly: GCA_963966015.1. Taxonomy (NCBI): domain Eukaryota; kingdom Metazoa; phylum Arthropoda; class Insecta; order Coleoptera; family Coccinellidae; genus Aphidecta; species Aphidecta obliterata. The sequence continues at coordinate 12,310,683 of OZ014436.1, forward strand.
GTTCATTGTTGAGTTTAATTCAAAGGGCGCTACTGGCGCAAATATCGCTAAAAAATAATCGACTGAGGGCTTTTGTTGAATCGACTCAGCAGTTTCAGGACCTCCATATAAAGCAACTATTATAAATTTACCATATTTCTTATGAGGCAAGCAAATATAACTTTTTGGGAGGGACTATACCCTTAGGGCTTTTTTTTTCAATTAAGAATATAAATTTTCAGACTCGATTTTATTTGATAAGAGTGAAGCAGGGAAGTCTCTGGTTAGTAATCTGCAAACCTCGATCGATTCTGACGCTAGGAACACGAGATATACAGGGTTGAAAATCTCATCTGTCAGGTAAAAATCTGAACGGGGACAGATGGGGCTCAAAATTTTTTTCGTGTAGATTGTTTGATCTATAGACCCTACTGAATCTGAATTTTTTTCATCAATGATTGAAAATATAAATCGTTCCAATGATAATTGAGAAAAAAAAAATGTTGCCCCCAAGATTCTTGGTGTGTGGATTCAACAATTTTTTGAATTTATTTTTCTACATTTCATACAGCCTATGATGAACACAGAGAAAAATATCCAGAGAGTACAAACTGATCATAGATTAAAACCTCCAGAGAGTAGAAAAATTTCTGAGGAAAATGGGAAATATAACAAAAAAATTCAACTTCTATTAGGGAAATTATCGAGAAAAATAAATGAAACTTGGAAGAAACTGAATGAAAAAGTTCCACATCAAATTGAAAACATGGAATACAATATTCCTTCTTCAAAAATCAATTCTATGGATCGTAACCATGAATTTTACAAAATGAAAGTTGGATTCGTAACTATGAAAAAAATTTTTTCTGATATTTCATTCTGTCAGAGAATTTCTGAAAAGTCACAAGCTATTTTATACTTCTGCATTATACTGAACATTTTACACTTCGAGAAGTCGAGATAAACATCATTTTTGAACGACTACGTCCACAGTTAACTTCTTTACATTCGAAGAAGCAGGTGAGTAATTTTTTTCTTCGAAAATTTCCAAATTCCAACTTATGTTATTTTTTTCTCCACAGATTTGCCATGGACCGCTCCAGACCTCGAACATCTCGTCCCAGGGAACGTCCAGAGCCCCTCTTTGAGAAGCCATTGCCTCCACATTTGGAATCTGGTAATATTTTTGATATTTTTCCAAAAAAAAAATTGACTTTTCTCTGACAAGTTGTCAGATTTTTTTTTTGAATGTCTGAGATTCCATCATATGGACTTTTTATTATCAAAAAAAGAATTATAGATAGGGTTTGAATGGAAAAAAACTAATATTTATAGTTTCATCAAGGGAATATCTCTTTATATTCGAAAAATATCCACTCACTTGGCCCCTCCAATGTTGAAAAATTTTCCAAATATATTTCCAGAGATTTCAAACAGCAAATTTACCTCGATATCATCAAGAACGGTTATTAATTTATGTTTGATAATGAATTAACTTTGATATGTTCACTAAGAATACAACTTATAAAAGGAAAATTAGAAAATATCAAACAAAATATGTCATGACAAAATTTTCCGCACAACTTTGCCATGAATGAAATTTATATCATTTTTTCTCTTGAATTTGGTCCGAAATATTGGATTGATTATCTCAACGAATTTCTAGAATGTTTATTCTCAACATATAACAATTGAAAAAAAAAATAATTTTCGATGAATAAATATTTTTTATTTATTTTTTCATATACAGCAACTGAGAAAAATGCACCAAAATTGGTTAGACCAAAGACAGCCTGTCTCCAACCTATACCTACAAGTTCGAAAAATTCCAGTGGCGTACGAAGAAATGAAAAATATTTTTCTGCTCGTGATTCCACCGGTGAGTTTATCCCATAAAAATCGATGATCTTTATATATTGTTTGAAAAAAGTGCTTTCAATGAAGCAAGTATTGAATGAATAAATTAAGTTCGAAATTATTCAAGACTAAAATGCATTGGCGTCGATTACATTTGATAGTGAAAATATTTGAAAAATATTATTGAGATGAAAAACACTAAGGATTTTTTTTTATTGTGGTACAGATTCTGATACAATCATAGCAGTTTCCCCAAACCAATCAGATAATGAATGTGCACCTGCAGGGGATTCCAGTGGCGTACGGTCAATGCAGGGAGATGAAAAATATTTTTCGGCCTTTGAATCAACTGGTAAGTGAATTGAGTTTTCACAGTCAGGAATAAGAATTCGAATTAGGTTCTACGGCATGTTAAGTTAGAGTAAATAAAATTATTTAGAATCATTCCCATAATTTTCACAGAAATATATGCCTACCTAGATAATATGAATAGTCATAATAAAAATTAATCAAGTCCTTGGAAAAATTTGAATAATTTAGATGAAAAAGTCAATTATGCGGTGCCAACTGATTTTCACTAAAAACATAGGCGTCGGTTATATTTGGTATAGGGGTTTTGCCTTGGAAATTATACCTTCTATCTCAATTTTTTTGTTTGTGATTGTAAATTCATTCGACTTGGATCAATAAGTGGAATTTTTCTGAGATTGCAACATTGACATTATCAAATTGAAAAAAAAAAATTAAAACCCCCCACTTTTTATTATGGCAACTTTTTCGTCTCCACTTAGTTAGAACTGTAGTACGATTAAATATTTTCTCTCGAAAAACAGGCACGGAAATAGATACGGAAACTATCAAAGCACTTCCTCCTAAAAAATTTTATTCTACCCCCGAACTTGCATCAGGCGATGAAAAATTTTAAGATTTCGTGTCTGATGGTAAGTCAGAATCGAAAATATATATGATAACAGAAAAAAATTCACACAATTCCGAAAATAATTGTCGTTAGAAAATTTCATTTTTAAACCATTGGCGTGGATTATACTCGGTACTGACAGTGTCATCCGGACGTTGCAATCTTGGTAAGCTATAAATAAAAAAAAATAGCGTTTGCTATAATAATCTAGCAATGCATATGTTTTTGAGAGAATGTAGTTAGTCAAAAAAAGTCATGTTTCACGAATTATTATGAGTATATTTCCCAATAATCAGATGCAAAAATGGAAGTGTCTCTTGCTCCAAAACAAAAAACGTCTCATCATCCAAGTAGATCAAGTGGTGAACAATCAGAAATATGTCTAAGGAATGAGGTATCAAAAGTATCAATCCTCAACTTAGACGGTGAGTCATATTTTCTCCATTTTCTTCCACATAGCGAGCTGTTCAGTTACGAAATAAAATATTATTTTCAAAAACAGTCAAATTTGGAAAAATATTCCGGAATCGCTCGATCGATTTTCAATTTTGAAATACCTATTTTTCAAGAAACCGAAAAAGTTGAAACCGATTTTATTTTCAATTCATAAGTAATTATTTATTTTATTTTTTTAATTGACGTGCTGAGCAAATAATTAATTTTTGTGATAATCAGATGCAGAAACCGTTGTGTCAATTGCTCCGAAACAAAAAAGATCTCATCATCAAAGTAGATCCAGTGGTGGACGATCAGAAATATGTTTGAGGGATGAGGCACCAAAAATATCAATCCTTAACTTGGACGGTGAGTCATATTTTCTTCATTTTCATTCATGTAGCGAGCTGTTTACTCACGGAATAAATTATTATTTTCAAAAACAGTCAAATTTGGATAGATATCCCAGAACTGCTAGGTCAATTTTTTTTTAAATACCTATTCCTCAATAAACTAAAAAAATTGTAACCGATTTCATTTTCAAGTCATAAGTAATTATTGATTTTATTTTTCTCATTGACGTGCTGAGCGAATAACTAATTTTTGAAATAATCAGATGCGAAAACCGTTGTGTCAATTGCTCCAAAACAAAAAAGATCTCATCATCATAGTAGATCCAGTGGTGGACGATCAAAAATATGTTTGAGGGATGAGGCTCCAAAAATATCAATTCTTAACTTAGACGGTGAGTCATATTTTCTTCTTTTTTTTCATATAGCGAGCTGTTTACTTAAGGAATAAATTATTATTTTCAAAAACAATCAAATTTGGAAAAATATTCCGGAACTGCTCGATCGATTTTTATTTTTAAATACCTATTTTTCAAGAAACCGAAAAAGTTGAGACCGACTTTATTTTCAATTCATAAGTAATTATTGATTTTATTTTTTTCATTGACGTGCTGAGCAAATAACTAATTTTTGAAATAATCAGATGCAAAAACCGTTGTGTCAATTGCTCCAAAACAAAAAAGATCTCATCATCAAAGTAGATCCAGTGGTGGACGATCAAAAATATGTTTGAGGGATGAGGCTCCAAAAATATCAATTCTTAACTTAGACGGTGAGTCATATTTTCTTCATTTTCTTTCATATAGCCAGCTGTTTACTTACGGAATAAATTATTATTTTCAAAAACAATCAAATTTGGAAAAATATTCCGGAACTGCTCGATCGATTTTTATTTTTAAATACCTATTTTTTGAGAAACCGAAAAAGTTGCGACCCATTTTATTTTCAATTCATAAGTAATTATTGATTTTATTTTTTTCATTGACGTGCTGAGCCAATAACTAATTTTTGAAATAATCAGATGCAAAAACCGTTGTGTCAATTGCTCCAAAACAAAAAAGATCTCATCATCAAAGTAGATTCAGTGGTGGACGATCAGAAATGTTTGAGGGATGAGGCAACAAAAATATCAATCCTTAACTTGGACGGTGAGCAGGGCCGTATCTAGGTACTATTGCGCCTGTAGCAATATATTAGACAGCGCCCCCCCATTTGCGTAGATTTTTTTTCATCCATCATATTTTCTTTTAGTATTTCTTTTTCATAATGCTTGTCATATATTTCGCAAGAGTTTCAAAATAATACACATTTTTATGGAAAAAGTTTTCAAAGACTCAAAGTGAGTCATATTTTCTCCATTTTCTTTCACGTAGCGAGCTGTTCAGTTACGAAATAAAATATTATTTTCGAAAACAGTCAAATTCGGAAAAATATTCCGGAATCGCTCGATCGATTTTCAATTTTGAAATACCTATTTTTCAAGAAACCGAAAAAGTTGAAACCGATTTTATTTTTAATTCATAAGTAATTATTGCTTTTATTTTTTCATTGACGTGCTGAGCAAATAATTAATTTTTGGAATAATCAGATGCAAAAACCGTTGTGTCAATTGCTCCAAAACAAAAAAGATCACATCATCAAAGTAGATCCAGTGGTGGACGATCAGAAATATGTTCGAGGGATGAGGAACCAAGAATATCAATTCTTAACTTAGACAGTGAGTCATATTTTCTTCATTTCCTTTCATATAGCGAGCTGCTTAGTTCGAAACAAGAACAGTCGAATTTGAATAAATATCTCGGAACTGCTGGGTCGATTTTTGTTTTCAAATACCTATATTGCAATAAACCGAAAATTTTATTACCAATTTCATTTTTTTACTCTCAATTCTGAGCAACATACTAATTTTTTAAGTATTATTTATGTTCTTATTATCGACGTTGTAATACACTTTTTTCAACCAGACCTTCAAACTGATACTGAAAGATCATCTGTCCTGAAATCCGCAGAAAGCTTCACTGATCTGAAACTGGAAGATTCCAAAAGGCGTGATTCTTCAGGTGATTCTCTGCAAGTATAAATAATAGGTATCCAGTATTTTAAATTTTTTTTCTTAGGGTCTCGAAATGGTGAACAATTGAAAGAAATAAACTTTAAAAACATGCTTTTCTTCCGTTTGAAGAACCTCGCAAGCCCAAATATCGAAAACAATTATGAATCGGTTGAAAAGAAGTCATCATTTCTTCTCCAAACATCTGAAACAACAAGCAATGACAAAACAAAAGAACACAAAGATCCATCAGAGAAAGACTTTTCTGGTCCTGTTGTCGCTAAAGAAGCTGTTGAGTTACCAGTCCCCGCTACCAAGAAAACTGTAGCAGAAATATCAGCATCCCAAGGGGTTGGAGGAAAATCTGATAAGAAGATCGAAAGAAATCGATCTAACGTCCCTGAAAAACCAAAATTTTTCATGGCTTCAGGCTGTGGAAAAGGAATTCCATCATTGGAAAGTCTTCCAAAACCGAAAATAGGAAGTAAGTGTATTTTTTTAAATGTATTTATGGAATAAACTAAACATCCAAAATACTGATATTTTTATATTAAATTCTATTTAAGGGTTACCATTATTCATTTCGAAAAATAAGAAAGATAAAGAAAACAAATCCTTGAAATCTAGAAATTTAAATGACCTCGAGAACAAGGAAATTAAGCCTGCTTCATCAAGGACGACTCAAAAAAGTAGTAGAACTGATAATTCATTGATGAGAAGTAGTAAGTCAAATTCGTTTTCATCAACAAAAAAACATTCAATGAAATAATGATTTATATGTATAAGTATAATATTGAAATTCAATTTTTGCAGGAATTCCTTTGAGAAAACGTGGCTCCCAGAGTACAACTAATCTGATTCCCACTAAGGAATCAATGGATGCCTTGAATGTCGAAAAATGTAAGAAAAAAAACCCAATTACATATCTCATTTTCTGATATTCTGCTTTTTCAGCTGTAGTTGGGGTGTTGAAACGTAGGAAGAGCGTGACTTTTACGCTTCCAGAGCCTGAAAATTCACCTAGAACTGATGAACCTCAGAAAACTCCAAACACAACTTATTTGGACCCATTCAAACAAGAGCACAAAAAATGTGAGTATATTTCTAACAAAAAAATCAACACATCCGCGTATTTCATGACTTTGACCGCAATTGGTTTTTAGTGTATGAAAAACTGCCTGCCTTTGGCGATGGACCATTACCTACCACAGAACCTTCCAAACTTTACAAAACCATCAAGAATGTAGGCTGGAATTATTCCCGATTCAGCCAGAAACAACCCAAATACCCAGCACCGACAATACCCTATGATTTCCTCGATAAGCATTTAGAAGGTAAGTTTCCCAGTAAAAATTCAATTATTTGTGTAAGAATCAAAAGAAGTTGTCAGCCTTCAGATTCTCGCATTTCCTTCATCCAAATTGATACGAAAGAGCTACCTGAGAGTTTTTTTTTTCAGAATACAGCAACGTTTTGGAGCGAGCCGCAGTCCATACAAAATATTGGCCCGAACATTGTTCCTGCGACCAGAAGGGCGATCCTGCCAAATTCTGCGAAAAACATATTGATGCCACCAAGTTACAAAATTACGAAGAGGTGGCTGAAGTGATGGTACATATTTTATCCTCACGATACGAAGTTCCTGAGTATGAGGAAGCAGAAAAGTTGTTGAAAAAAAAATACCCCTCCATATATCTCGCTTGGGTCTTTAAAATTCCAACGAGTTTAACTCTGGATTACCGAGTAAGAGAAGCTAAATGCAAAGCTGAGCTGGTAGGACACTGCAAACGCGTTTTGCAGGAAGAGGATTATCTTGCAGAATTCACACAGAGCGAAGAGATTATAGGCTCAAAGAGAGATATCTCTATCAGTGGACGCATGGAGGATGTTGAGGAAGATTTCGAATTATCTTACACATTTCTGTTCAAGGAGTACCCGCATCTGTTCATTCAATTGGTAGAAAAGATCGAGTTTATGCCCCTAGCAATCGAGAGAGGAATGGTTGCTAGTCATCGTCAAGAAGTAGTGAAAAAAGCTAAACTGCCTGACAAAGAATTGCAAGCACTGGAGAAGGTCTACAGAGCACAATTACAAAAACAATATTAAATGAATGTTATAATTTATTTTTTTTTTGCTATATTTATACTCATATGTTTATTTATTGTGACGAAAAATTACTGTGATTATGGGTTGAAAAATTAAAACTCATTTTGTTCAGTTTGGACATTTTTTTTTCATTTACTCTTGATGCTATTATATACAGGGTGTCCAGGAAAATGTGGGAAATCTCTCGGATTCAGATAAAACATTAAACAATGAGATGACAAGTTCCCATAATTTTTTTTCCTAGCGGCCCTCCCTACCCAGATACGGCCTCCTAAATGACGCCACTGAAAATTAATTCTACTGGAATAAATTTAAAACTACTTGATTTAATTTAATGAAAATTTGATATGATAAACAATAGTAAGGACCTCTTAAAATACTGACCTTAAATTTGAATTCGCTTTTTTTGTTTACCAGGGGCGTACTAGGTTGTACGTTTTAATGCTTACATTTTTAGCACCCTGTATGATAAGGAGTTGAAAAAAACAAATTCGGATACCTTGAACATTAAGCTGAAGAAAAGGTACCCTTGTTCATTGTCGATAAAATGAACCGTTTTTGAAAAACAAAATAATATAAGAAGCAAATTTTTTTTTTCCATCAAAAAGAACCATGAATTCTAATTTTTTTTTTGTCTGCAACAAAATGTGATACAAAAGTTATTCAAGGAACAAAGAAGTTTTAGTTTACGTTATTGAATCCGACAAAATTACAACGATTCTTAACAATGCATTTTTGGCCCAGAAAGGCACCTTAACAAAATTACATACATTTCATTGTGATGTGATAAGAAACATATTTCGTCGGATTCGATAACATAAACTGAAACATTTTTGTTCCTTGAATAACTTTCCTATCACACTTTGTTGCAGATAAAAAAATTAGAATTCATGGTTCTTTTTGATAGAAATAAAAAAGTTGCTTCTTTTATTATTTTGTTTTTCGAAAACGGTTCATTTTATCGACAATGAACAAGAGTACCTTTTCTTTAGCTTAATGTTCAAGGTATCCAAATTTTTTTTTTAATCCCTTATCATACAGGGTGTTAAAAATGTAAGCATTAAAATGTACAGCCTAGTTCGCCCCTGGTAAACAAACCAGCTAATTTAAATTTAAGGGCAGTATTTCAAGAGGTCCTTACTACTGTTTATCATATAAAATTTTCATTAAATCATACTTATTTAGTAGTTTAAAATTAATTTCAGTAAAATGACTTTTCAGTGGCGTCATTTAGGAGGCCGTATCTCCATGAAGTGGGCCACAAGGAAAAAAATTATGCAAACTTGTCATCTTATTTTTGTATGTTTTATCTGAATCCGAGAGATTTTCCACATTTTCCCGGACACCCTGTATATGGGGAGATAACTAGTACTTTCAAAATCCAAATAATCTAGATTCTATCACATAAAAATCTCTAGAAAATTCCCGTGTAAAACCATCTATGATCAAAATTCAATTCAATCACTGGCATACCAGAAGTGGTACTTCATCTCTTCCCTAGGTGGCGCTAGATATAGAGTGCTCCAAATTTGATGGCCCATTGAACGTTTGTGGCCATTTATTTTCGAAATTTGGTTTTCTGTGTAATTGATTCTGCTATAGCGATATAAAATATTGTTTGTTTCCCGATTATTTTTTTATAATATTTCCTCATAACTAACGCAGCAGTTTTTGAGGAATTCATTGTTTTCCAAGTTTTTCCTGCAAAACATAGCTTGAATTAGATGTTAATTACTGCGGTTATCAGAATCGTAGAAAGCAGAAAGTTTGAATGTAATTTGATAATCTGTGATTTAGTTATGACTATTTTTTTTCTAAATTATACAGGGTCGCTGGAAATTTGTTTTTCCTCAAATGATTCCAATGGTATAAATTATTGAAGCCAAATTATACTTGATCAAATATAACATATTAGGTAGGATTACCCCTTAGTTTTTTTTTACCTGAGAATCGAAATTTTCGAATGCGATTTTGTTTGATGATAGTGACGTAGGAAAGTCGCTGGTTAATAATGTGTTAACCTCGATTGGTTCTTACTCGAGGAACACGAGATAAACAGGATTAAAAATTGAAAAAAATTCCATTTGAGAGGTGAAAATCTGAACGGTGACAGATACTACCTTGAATTTGTTTTTCTTTGGATTCCTTGACCTCGAGAACCCATATTTCCATACTGAACTTGACCATATCTGATATAGTTTTTTGGAGAACAAATTATGAAATTTTTCCAATTTTTATTTTCGAACTTCGTTCCAAGCTCTACTGGCCCAAATATCGCTAAAAATAATCGACTAAATCTTTTGTAGAATCTACTCAACCGGTTTCATGACCTCCATATGAAACAAATAATATAGATTCTCCCTATTTCCTCTGAGATAGGCAAATATAACATTTTAGGTGGGGTCTAACCCTTAGTTTTTAGTTTTTTTTTTTTACCTAAGAAACGAAATTTTTGAATGAGATTTCATTCGATGGGAGAAGAGCGGGAAAGTCGCTGGTTAATTATGTGCAAACCTCGATTGATTCTAACGCGATGAACACCAGATATACAGGATTATAAATTTAAAAAAAATCCATTTGACTGGTGAAAATCTAAACGGTAGCAGATAGGACTCTGAAATTTTTTTTCACGGATTGCACGACTCTTGAAACCTATATTTCTGTACCAAACTTGACCGTATCTGCCATAGTATTTCCCGATAAAAATTTATGAAATTTTTCTAATTTTCATTGACGAGTTTCGTTTCAAGGGCGCTACTGGCGCAAATATCGATAAAAATAATCGATAAAGGGCTTTTGTTGAATCAACTTCACCGGTTTCATGAGCTCCATATAAAACAATAATTATAGATTTTCCCTATTTACTCCGAGATGACTAAATATAACATTTTAGGTGGGGTCTAACCCTTAGTTTCTTTTTACCTAAAAATCGGAATTTTCAGATTTTTTTTGATAAGAGTGAAGCGAGGAAGTCGTTGTTTAATAATCTGCAAACCTCGGTCGATTCTGGCGCGAAGAACACGAGATATACAGGGTTGAAGATCCCATTTGACAGGTAAAAATCTAAACGGTGGTAGATGGGGCTCAAAATTTTTTTCAGCGGGTTGCGTGATCTTTAAACCCTACTGAATATGGAGTTTTCATCACACTTCCATAAATGATTCAAAATATAATTCTTTCCAATGATAATTGAGAAAACAAATCTTTTGCCTCCAAGATTCTTGGTGTGTGGATGTAACAATCTTTTAAATTTATTTTTCTACAATTCCTCCGGCCTGATGAACACAGAATTAAACATCCAGAGAGTAGGAACAGATCAGAGAATAAATCGTCACAGAGTAGAAAAATTTCTGAGGAAAATGGGAAATATAACATAAAATTTCAACATCTACTAGGGAATTTACCGAAAAAAATAAATGAAACGTGGAAGAAACTGAATGAAAGAGGTCCTCATCAAATTAAAAACCTGGAATACAATATTCCTTCTTCATAAATTAATTCTATGGGCCGTAACCATGAATTTCCTTAAATGAAAGTTGGATTCGTAACTATGAAAAAAAATTATTTTGATCTTTCTTTCTGTCAGAAAATTTCTGAAAAGTCACACGCTATTTTATACTTCTGCATTATACTGCACATTTTACACTTCGAGAATTCGAGATAAACATCATTTTTGAACGACTACTACCACAGTTAACTTCTTTACATTCGAAGAAGCAGGTGAGTAATTTTTTTCTTCGAAAATTTCATAACTGCAACTTATGTTATTATTTCCTTCACAGATTTGCTATGGACCGCTCCAGACCTCGAACATCTCGTGCCAGAAAACGCCCAGAGCCCCTTTTTGAGAAGCCATTGCCCCCACATTCGAAATCTGGTAATATTATTGATATTTTTCCAAAAAAAAATTGACTTTTCTCTGACAATTTGTCAGAATTTTTTTTAAATGTCAAAGATTCCATCATATGGACTTAATATTATTGAAAATGTATTATAGATAGGGTTTGAATGAAAAAAACTGATATCTATTGTATTATAAAGGGAATATCTTTTTATATTTGAAAAATATCCACTCTCTTGGCACCTCAATGTTGAAAAATTTTCCAAACATATTTCAAGAGATTTCAAACAGCAAATTTATCTCGATATCATCGAGAACGGTTCTTAATTTATCTTTTAGAATGAATTTACTTTGAATATGTTCCCTAAGAATACAAATTATATAAAGAAAATTTGAAAATATCGAACAAAATATGTCATGTCAAAATTTTCCTCACAACTCTTCTCTGACAAGTTGTCAGAATTTTTTTTTTAATGTCAGAGATTCCATCTTATGGACTTTTTATTATCAAAAAAAGAATTATAGATAGGGTTCGAATGGAAAAAAACTAATATTTATAGTTTCATCAAAGGAATATCTTTTTATATTCGAAAAATATCCACTCACATGGCTCCTCCAATGTTGAAAAATTTTCCAAATATATTTCCAGGATTTCAAACAGCAAATTTACCTCGATATCATCAAGAACGGTTATTAGTTTATGTTTGATTATGAATTAACTTTAATATGTTCACTAAGAATACAACTTATAAAAGGAAAATTAGAAAATATCAAACAAAATATGTCATGACAAAATTTTCCCCACAACTTTGCCATGAATGAAATTTTTATCATTTTTTTTCTTAAATTTGGTCCGGAATATTGGATTGAATTCCTCAACGAATGATACCTGAATTTCTAGAATGATTATCACCAACATAAAACAATTGAAAAAAAAAAATTATTAATTTTCGAGGAATAAATATTTTTTATTTATTTTTTCATATGAAGCAACTGAAAAAAATGCACCAAAATTTGTAAGACCAAAAACACGAAGGAATGAAGACCATTCCTCTGCTCGTGATTCCACCGGTGAGTTTATCCCATAAAAATCGATGATCTTTATATATTGTTTGAAAAATGTGCTAAATATTTTTTATTTATTTTTTCATATACAGCAACTGAGAAAAACGCACCAAAATTTGTGAGACCAAAAACACGAAGGGATGAAGACCATTCCAGCGTACGAAGAAATGAAAAATATAAATCTGCTCGTGATTCCACAGGTGAGTTTATTCCATAAAAATCGATGATCTTTATATATTGTTTGGAAAATGTGCTAAATATTTTTTATTTATTTTTTCATATACAGCAACTGAGAAAAACGCACCAAAATTTGTGAGACCAAAAACACGAAGGAATGAAGACCATTCCAGCGTACGAAGAAATGAAAAATATAAATCTGCTCCTGATTCCACAGGTGAGTTTATTCCATAAAAATCGATGATCTTTCAATTAAGCAAATATTGAATGAATAAATAAGGTTCAAAATTATTCAAGACCCAAATGCATTGGCGTAGATTACATTTGATAGTGAAAACATTTAAGAAATATTATTGAGATGAAAAACACTAAGGATTTTTTTTTAATTGAGGTACAGATTCTGATGCAATCATAGAAGTTTCTCCAGACCAATCATATATTGAATGTGCACCTGCCATGGATTTCATTGGCGTACGGTCAATGCAGGGAGATGCAAAATATATTTCAGTCTTCGAATCAAGTGGTAAGTGAATTGAGTTTCCACAGTCGGGAATAAAAATTTGAATGAAGTTCTTCGGCCTGTTAAGTTAGAGTAAATAACATTATTCAGAATCATTTCCATAATTTTCACAGAAATATATGCCTATCTACATAATATGAACAGTCATAATAAAAATTAATCAAGTCCTTGGAAAAATTTGAATAATTTAGATGAAAAAGTCAATTATGCGGTGCCAACAGATGTTCACTAAAAACATAGGCGTCGGTTATGTTGAGTATAGGGGTTTTGGCTTGGAAATTATGCTTTCAATCTCAATTTTCTTGTTATTGTATTTGTATTTGAGTGGCATTTTCCCGAGAATGCATCATTGACTAATATTGAATTGGGAAAACAATCAAAATCAACCCCTCTTTATTATTGATTTTTTTCTTTTCCACCTTGTCAAAATTGTAAGTAAGATGAAATATTTTATCTTGAAAAACAGGCACAGAAACAGATACGGAAACTATCGAAGCACTTCCTCCTTATTGGACCCCCGAACTTGCACCAAGCACCAGTGGCGTAGAAGATTTCGTGTCTGATGGTAAGTCAGAATATAAAATAGGTAAACAAAGAAAAACTACACAATTCCGAGAATAATTGTAGTTTGAAATTTTCGAACTCTGGGTTATACTCGGTACTGACGATATCATCCGGACGTTGCAATTCTCTGTGACTATTTTTTTTAATGATTTCTTTGACAATACAGGTGCGGAGACTTTCATATCAGTATCCCCAACGCAAAGTTTTTTGTTGCTCGCCCCTCCTATGAGTTTCAGTGACTCTCCTGATTACAATTACTCAGATTCTGGAGGTGAGGCAGATGATTCTTTTCAGTAATAGGTTAGCTATAAATAAAAAAAATTAATATGTTCACACTGGCCATCCATAAAAGTGGATTGTGTTTGCTAATAATCTGGTAACGCGTATGTTTTTAAGGGAATGTAGTTAGTCAAAAAAAAGTTATGTTTCACGAATTATTGTGAGTATATTTCCCAATAATCAGATGCAAAAATAAAAGTGTCTATTGCTCAAAAACAAAAACGGGCCTCATCATCAAAGTAGATCCAGTGGTAAACAATCAGAAATATGTCTAAGGGACGAGTCAACAAATGTATCAATCCTTAACTCAGACGGTGAGTCATATTTAATCCATTTTCTTCCATATAGCGAGCTGTTCAGTTACGAAATATTTATTTTCAAGAACAGTCAAATTTGAATGAATATCCCGGGATTATTAGATCGATTTTCATTATTCAATACTCATTTTCCAATAAACCGAAAAAGTTTTAACTGATTTGTTTTGTATTCCTGAGTAATTATTAACTCAATAATTTTTTTCTTCGAATTGGTGAACGAAATATTAATTTTTGAAATAATCAGATGCAAAAACCGTTGGGTCAATTGCTCCAAAACAAAAAAGATCTCAACATCAAAGTAGATCCAGTGATGGACGACCAGAAATATGTTTGAGGGATGAGGCACCAAAAATATTAATTCTTAACTTAGATGGTGAGTATTATTTTCTTCATTTTCTTTCATATAGCGAGCTGTTTAATTCCGAAATAAATCATTAGGTTCAAAAACAGTCAATTTTAGATAAATAGTCCGGAACGTTTCGGTGGATTTCTTTCCCCAAATACCTATTTTGCAATAAACCGAAATTTTTATAACCATTTCAATTTTTTTATTCTCAATTCTGAGCAACATACTAATTTTTGAAATATTATTTATGTCCTTCGTCTTATTTGGTCGACCAGAACCTCATACAGAAGGATCATCTGTCTTCCTGAAATTCTCAGAAAGCTTCACTGAAACGGATCTGAAACTGGAATATTCTGAAAGTAGTGATTCTTCAGGTAAGGCTCTGCAAGGTATAATAGGTATCCAGTATTTTTATATTTTGTTTCTTAGTAATATCCGATAAGAAGATCGAAAGAAATCGATCGAACGTCCCTGAAAAACCAAAACGTTTTATGGCTTCAGGCTGTGGAAAAGGAATTCCACCTTTGGAAAGTCTTCCAAAACCGAAGATAGGAAGTAAGTGTATTCTTTTGAATGTATTTATGGAATAAAATTAACAACCAAAATACTGATATTTTTATATTGCATTTCATTTTAGGGGTACCATTATTCATTCTGCACAAGAAGAAAGATAAAGACAACTCCTTGAAATCTAAAAATATAAATATACCCGATAAAAGAGAAATTGAGCCTGCTCAAAGGAGTAATGAAACTGATAATTCATTAATGAAAAGTAGTAAGTCAAATTCGTTTTCATTAACAAAAAAACATTCAATGAATTATATGTATATTGGAATTAAATTTTTTCAGGAATTCCTTTGAGAAAACGTGGCTCCCAGAGTACATCTAATCTGATTTCCACTAAGGAATCAACGGATGCCTTGAATGTCGAAAAATGTAAAAAAGAACAATTACATATCTCATTTTCTGATATTCTGATTTTACAGCTGTAGGTGGGGTGTTGAAACGTAAGAAGAACGTGACTTTTACGCTTCCAGAGTCTGAAAATTCACCAAGAACTGATGAACCTCAGAAAACTCCGAACACTACTTATTTGGACCCCTTCAAACAACAGCACAAAAAATGTGAGTATATTTCCAGGAAAAATCACATCCGCGTATTTCATAACTCTAACCTCGATTGGTTTTAGTATATGATAAACTGCCTGCCTTTGGCGATGGACCATTACCTACCACAGAACCTTCCAAACTTTACAAAACCATCAAGAATGTAGGCTGGAATTATTCCCGATTCAGCCACAAACAACCCAAATACCCAGCACCGACAATACCCTATAATTTCCTCGATAAGCATTTATTCCGTAAGTTTCCCAGTAAAAATTCAATCATTTGTGAAAGTCAAAAAAAGTTACCAGCCTTCAGATCCTCGCATCTCCTTCATCCAAATTGATAGGATGGAGCTACCTAAGAGATTAATTTTTGTTTTCAGAATACAACAACGTTTTGGAGCGAGCAGCAGTCCATGCAAAATATGATCCCGAGAACTGTACCTGCGACCAGAAGGGCGATCCTGCCAAATTTTGCGAAAAACATATTGATGCCACCAAGTTACAATATTACCAAGAGGTGGCTGAAGTGATGGTACATATTTTATCCTCACGATACGAAGTTCCTGAGTATGAGAAAGCAGAAAAGTTGTTGAAAAAAAAATATCCGTCTATATACCTTGCTTGGGTTTCCAAAATTCCAACGAGACTAACTCTGGATTACCGAGTAAGAGAAGCTAAATGCAAAGCTGAGCTGGTAGGACACTGCAAACGCGTTTTGCAGGAAGAGGATCATCTTGCAGAATTCACACAGAGCGAAGAGATTATGGGCTCAAAGAGAGATATCTCTATCAGTGGACGCATGGAGGATGTTGAGGAAGATTTCGAATTATCCTACACATTTCTGTTCAAGGAGTACCCGCATCTGTTCATTCAATTGGTAGAAAAGATCGAGTTTATGCCCCTAGCAATCGAGAGAGGGATCGTTGCTAGTCGTCGTCAAGAAGTAGTGAAAAAAGCTAAACTGCCTGACGAAGAATTGCAAGCACTGGAGAAGGTCTACAGAGCACAATTACAAAAACGACATTAATAAATGTTATAATATTTTTTTTTTTTGCTATATTTATACACATATTTTCATTTATTGTGACGAAAAATTTCTGTGATTATGGGTTGAAAAATAAACACTCATTTTGTTCAGTTGTGACATTTTTGTTTTCATTTACCCTTGCTGCTATTACATATATGAGGAAATGTCTAGGACCTACTTTCGATATTAAAATAATCTATTCTATCTTTTAAAAATCTCTAGAAAATTCCCGTGAAAAATCATCTGCAATCAAAATTCAATTCAATAACTGGCATACCAGAAGTGATACTTCATCTCTTCACTAGATGGCGCTAAATATAAAGTGCTCCAGTGCTTAGGGACTTTTATTTTCGAAATTTGGTTTCTTGTGAAATTGATTCTGCTCTATCGATCTAAAATATTGCTATGTTTCCCGATAATCGTAGAAAGCAGAAATTTTTAATGTAATTTGACAATGTCTGTGATTTAGTTATGACTAGTTTTCTTCTAAATTATACAGGGTCGCTGAAAATTGGTTTTTCCTCAATTGATTTCAATGGTATAAATTAATGAAGCCAAATTAGTGGCTGAGAGAAGCAACTGTAATATATCAGGTATAAAGGATTAAAAATTGAAAACATTCCATTTAAGCATTTAAGTACTGAAAATCTAAACCGTGACAGATACAACTCTGAATTTGTTATTTTGCATTCCACGACCCCGAGAACCTATATTCCCATATTGAACTTGACCATATCTGCCATAGTTTTTTGTAGAAAAAATTATGAAATTTTTCCACTTTTCATTTTCGAACTTCGTTCCAAGAGCTCTCAAATATCACTAAAAATAATCGACTGAATATTTTTGTTGAATCTACTCAACCCAGGGCCATATTAGCGCATAGGCCAACATGGGCCATGGCCTAAGGGCGGCACGATTTTAGGTGCGGCAAATTTTCGGTAAATTACAAAAAAATATTTCTTGAATAAAAAAAAATAAGGAATACGCACCTTCGAAAATAATGAAATTATTCAATATTTCCCATGAATTTCACACATTTCCAGAGCAAAAAGTAAGTTCTTTTATTGCAATAAGCAGTTGGGAAAGGACTCAACAATCTTATTGGAAAATTGAAAACTCACATCACATCTGAATGTGAAGGAGCCGCCTAAACGGTGACAGATATGACTCTGAATTAGTTTTTTTCATTCAACGAACCCGAGAACCTATATTTCCATACTGAACTTGACCATATCTGCCATAGTTTTCTGGAGAAAAGATTATGAAATTTTCCAATTTTCATTTTAGAACTTCGTTCGAAGGGCTCTACTGGCCCAAATATCGCTAAAAATAATCGACTAAATCTTTCTGTAGAATCTACTCAACCGGTTTCATGACCTCCATATGAAACAAATATTAAAGATTCTCCCTATTTCCTCCGAGCGTAGCAAATATAAAATTTTTGGTGGGGTCTAACCTTTAGTTTTTAATTTTATTTCACCTGAAAAACGAAACTTTTGAATGTGATTTCATGGGAGTAGTGCAGGGAAGTTGCTGGTTAATAATGTGCAAACCTCGATTGATTCTAAAGCCGCGAATATACAGGATTGAAAAATGAAAAAAATCCATTTGACTGGTGAAAATCTAAACGGTGGCAGATAGGACACTGAAATTTTTTTCCATGGATTGCACGACTCTTGAAACCCATATTTCCATACCAAACTTGACCGTATCTGCCATAGTTTGGACCAGGAAAAATTTATGAAATTTTTCCAATTCGTTTGAGGGACGCTTATGGCGCAAATATCGCTAAAAATAAATGACTTAAGGCTTTTGTTCGATCAACCAAACCGATTCCATGACCTCCATATAAAACAATAATTATAGATTTTCTCTGTTTAATTCGAGATGCAAATATAACCTTTTAGGTGGGGTCTAACCCTTAATTTCTTTTTACCCAAAAAACGAAATTTTCAGATTTCATTTGATAAGAGTGAAGCGGGGAAGTTGCTGTTTAATAATCTGCAAACTTCGGTCGATTCTGACGGGAAGAACACGAGATATACAGGGTTGAAAATCCCATTTGACAGGTAAAAAACAGAACGGTGGTTGATGGAGCTCAAAAATTTTTTCGGCGGGGGACCTGATCTTCAAACCCTACTGAATATGAAGTTTTTATCACACTCCATAAATAATTCAAAATAAAATTATTTCCAATGATAATTGAGAAAAAAAAAATTTTCCTCCAAGATTCTTGGTGTGTGGATTGAGCAATCTTTAAAATTTATTTTTCTACAATAAATCCGGTCTATGATGATCAATAAATGAAACATCCAGAGAGTAGGAAAATATCAAAGAAAAAAACCCTCAGAGAGTAGAAAAATTTCTGCGAAAATGGGAAATATAACATAAAATTTCAACTTCTATTAGGGAATTTATCGAAAAAAATAGATGAAACGTGGAGGAAACTGAATGAAAGAGGTCCTCATCCAATTGAAAACATGGAATATAATATTCCTTCTTCATAAATAAATTCTATGGGCCGTAACCATGAATTTTATTAAGTGAAAGTTGGATTCGTAACTATGAAAAAAACTTTTTTGATCTTTCATTCTGTCAGATAATTTCTGAAAAGTCACACGCTATTTTATACTTCTGCATTATACTGCACATTTTACACTTCGGGAGTTCGAGATAAACATCATTTTCGAACGACTTCGTCCTCAGTTAACTTCTTTACATTCGAAGAAGCAGGTGAGTAATTTTTTTTCTCGAAAATTTCATAATTGCAACTTATGTCATTTTTTCTCCACAGATTTGCTATGGACCGCTCCAGAACTCGAACATCTCGTCCCAGGGAACGTCCAGAGACCCTTTTTGAGAAGCCATTGCCCCCATATTCGGAATATGGTAATATTTTTGATATTTTTCCAAAAAAAAATTGACTTTTCTCTGACAACTTGTCAGATTTTTTTTTAAATGTCAAAGATCCCATCATATGGACTTAATATTATTAAAAAAAGGATTATAGATAGGGTTCGAATGAAAGAAACTAATATTAATTGTATTATTGAGGGGATATCTTTTATATTTGAAAAATATCCACTCACTAGGCACCTCAATGTTGAAAAATTTTTCAAACATATTTCCAGAGATTTCAAAACGCAAATTCACCTCGATATCATCAAGAACGGTTATTCATTCATGTTTGATAATGAATTAACTTCAAATATGTTCACTAAGAATACAACTTATATAAGGAAAATTTGAAAATATTAAACAAAATATGTCATGACAACATTTTCCTCACAACTCTGCCATGGTTGATATCTTTTATTATTTTTTTTCTTAAATTTGGTCCGAAATATTGGATTGAATTCCTCAACAAATGATATATGAATTTCTAGAATTCTTATCCCCAACATATAACAATTAAAAAAAAATTCATTTTCGATGAATTAATATTTTTTATTTTTTTTTTTCATAAACAGCAACTGAGAAAAATGCACCAAAATTTGTAAGACCAAAGACAGCCGGTTTCAAACCTATACCTACAAGTTCGGAAAATTCCAGTGGCGTACGAAGAAATGAAGAATATTTATCTGCTCGTGATTCAACAGGTGAGTTTATTCCATAAAAATCGATGATCTTTATTTATTGTTTGGTAAATGGGCTTTCAATAAAGCAAATATTGAATGTATAAATTAAGTTCGAAATTATTCAAGACCCAAAATGCATTGGCGTCGACGACATTTGATAGTGAAAACATTTAAGAAATATTATTGAGATAAAAAACAATAAGGATTTTTTTTATTAAGGTACAGTAAATGAAATTATTTAGAATCATTTCCATGATATGAATAGTCATAATAAAAATCAATCAAGTACTCGGAAAAAATTGAATAATTTAGATGAAAACGTCAATTATGCGGTGCCAACTGTTCACTAAAAAATGAGCGTAGGTTATATTTGGTATAGGGGTTTTGCCTTGAAATTTATACCTTCAATCTCAATGTTTTTTTGTTATGGTATTTGTATTTTGATGGCATTTTCCTGAGAATTAAACATTGTCTATATATTAAATTTAGAAAAAAATCAAAGACACCCCCTTTCTATTATGGCAAGTTTTTACATTTCCACATAGTCCAAACTGTGAAATATTTTCTCAAAATCGTAAATTGGTGAACAAAAAAATTAACACAATGCCGAGAATATTTGTCGAAAGAAATATATATAATATATTTTTCAATACTCAGATGCAAAAATTGGACTTTCTATTGCTCCAAAACAAAAAACGTCTCATCATCCAAGTAGATCCACTGGTGAACGATCAAAAATATGTTTGAGGGATGAGTCACCAAAAATATCAATCCTGAACTTAGACGGTGAGTCATATTTTATCCATTTTCTTTCATATAGCGAGCTGTTCAGTTACGAAATAAATCATTATTTTCAAAAACAGTCAAATTTGGATGAATATCCCGGAACAGGTAGGTCGATTTTTATTTTAAAATACCTATTATGCAATAAATCGAAAATTCTTCAACCAATTATATTTTTTTTTATTCTCAATTCTGAGCAACGTACTAATTTTGGAAATATTATTTATATTCTTTGTCTTATTTCCTGAAAACCGCAGAAGACTTCACTGACCTGAACCTGGAAGATTCCAAAAGGCGTGATTTTTCAGGTGAGGCTCTTCAAGAATAAATAATGGGTATCCAGTATTTTTGAAAATTGTTTTCGTAGCGTCTCGAACTGGTGAACCAGTTCCCCTCACTAAAAAAACTGTAGCAGAAATATCGGCACCCCTAGGGGTTGGAGAAATATCCGATGAGAAGATCGAAAGAAATAGACCTAACGTCCCTGAAAAACCAAAACTTTTTATGGCTTCAGGCTGTGGAAAAGGAATTCCATCATTGGGAAGTCTTCCAAAACCGAAGATAGGAAGTAAGTGTATTATATTGAATGTATTTATGGAATAAAATAAACATCCAAAATACTGATAGTTTCATATTGAATTTTATTTTAGGGGTACCATTATTCATTTTGAACAAGAAGAAAGATGAAGAAAACAACTTCTTGAAATATAAGAATTCAACTGTACTTGACGACAAGGAAATTAAGCCTGCTCAAAGGAGTAGTGAAACTCAAAATTCATTAATGAGAAGTAGTAAGCCAAATTTGTTTTCATCAACAAAAAAACATTCAATGAAATAATGATTTATATGTATAATATTGAAATTAAATTTTTTCAGGAATTCCTTTGAGAAAGCGTGGCTCTCAGAGTACAACTAATTTGATTCCCAGTAAGGGATCAACGGATGCCTTGAATGTCGAAAAATGTAAAAAAAAACTATTTCATATCTCATTTTCTGACATTCTGATTTTACAGCTGTTGTTGGGGTGTTGAAACGTAAGAAGAGCGTGACTTTCACGCTTCCAGAGTCTGAAGATTCACCTAGAACTGATGAACCTCAGAAAACTCCAAACCCTACTTATTTGGACCCATTCAAACAAGAGCACAAAAAATGTGAGTATATTTCCAGCGAAAGAATCAACACATCCGCGTATTTCATTACTCTAACCTCGATTGGTTTCAGTATATGAAAAATTTCCTGCCTTTGGCGATGGACCATTACCTACCACAGAACCTTCCAAACTTTACAAAACCATCAAGAATGTAGGCTGGAATTATTCCCGATTCAGCCAGAAACAACCCAAATATCCAGCACCGACAATACCTCATAATTTCCTCGATAAGCATTTAGAACGTAAGTTTCCCAGTAAAAATTCAATTATTTGTGTATGCGTCAAAAGAAGTTGTCAGCCTCCAGATTCTCCCATTTCCTTAATCAAAAATGATATGATGGAGCTACCTGAGAGTTCAAGTTTTGTTTTCAGTATACAGCAACGTTTTGGAGCGAGCAGCAGTCCATACAAAATATTGGCCCGAATATTGTACCTGCAACCAGAAGGGCGATCCTGCCAAATTCTGCGAAAAACATATTGATGCCACCAAGTTACAATATTACGAAGAGGTGGGTGAAGTGATGGTTCATATTTTATCCTCACGATACGAAGTTCCTGAGTATGAGGAAGCAGAAAGATTGTTGAAAAAAAAATACCCCTCCATATATCTCGCTTGGGTCTTCAAAATTCCAACGAGTTTAACTCTGGATTACAGAGTAAGAGAAGCTAAATGCAAAGCTGAGCTGGTAGGACACTGCAAACGCGTTTTGCAGGAAGAGGATTATCTTGCAGAATTCACACAGAGCGAAGAGATTATGGGCTCAAAGAGAGATATCTCTATCAGTGGACGCATGGAGGATGTTGAGGAAGATTTCGAATTATCCTACACATTTCTGTTCAAGGAGTACCCGCATCTGTTCATTCAATTGGTGGAAAAGATCGAGTTTATGCCCCTAGCAATCGAGAGAGAGATCGTTGCTGGTCATCGTCAAGAAGTAGTGGAAAAGGCTAAACTGCCTGACGAAGAATTGCAAGCACTGGAGAAGGTCTACAGAGCACAATTACAAAAACGATATTAATAAATGTTATAATTTATTTTTTTTTGCTATATTTATACACATATTTTCATTTATTGTGACGAAAAATTTTTGTGATTATGGGTTGAAAAATAAACACTCATTTTGTTCAGTTGTGACATCTTTGTTTTCATTTACCCTTGTTACTATTACATATATGAGGAGATGTTCAGTACCTCTTAAATTAAAATAATCTAGATTCTATCACATAAAAGTCTCTAGAAAATTCCCGTCTGAAATCATCTAAGATCAAAATTTATTTCAATCACTGACATACCGGAAGTGGTATTACCCTCTTCCCTAGGTTCCCCTAAATTTAAAGTGCCCTAAATTTGATTGCCTATTGAACGTTTCTGGATATGGGACCTTTATTTTCGAAATTTGTTTTTTTTTTGTGTAATTGACTCTATCTATCTAAAATCTTGCTACGTTTCCCGATTATTTTTGTTTGATATTTCCTCATTCCATAAATTTATTGATTACCTATTTTTTTTTCGCAAAACAAAGCTCCAATTGAATGTTTATCAACTGAAAATTGGGGTGAAGTTTGACAATTAGTATGTATTAGTTTTGTTATCCATTATACATGTGGTTCAACATTAGAAGAAAATTCAACAAAAAATTGAATTATTTTGCCACGATTTATTTTCCTTATTGAATGCGCAATTATTTCATTATTGATGTACATAGCCGAATTTTCTTAATGAGATGCTCTATAACATTTGTATAGCATCCTCATACAGATTATGGAAATTTTGTACTTCCCTATTTTCAGTGGTATTTGAGAAATTCATTGTTTTCATTATTTTTTTGTGCATAACAACATGAATTAGATGTTAATTACTGCGGTAATCGAAATCGTAGAATGCTGAAATTCTGAATGTAGTTTGTCAATGTCTAGTATTTCAGTTATGTCTAAGAGAATTCGTTCTTTATTATACAGTTATACACAAAATTTGTTTTTCCTCGAACGGTTCCAGAGGTAGAAATTAATAAAGCAAAATAATAGTCAAGCTTTATCGAATTTTTTCTACCTATAACTTCGAGATATCATAGTTATTTTTTTTTTATTTTCAATATTGCGAAGAACCCAATTTTTCCCAAAAAACATCCGATGGGTCACATGAGCCCTCCTGTTAACATGATAACCTGAGCCGCATTGGCAGTCAATCCTTATCATATCATTCATATTCCGAATTTGACTTAAATAGATGAATAAAATAGGGGGCTCCGACTCATAGTAGTAGTAGTGCAAACACATGCTGTCTCTCAGTCTCAGTCAGTTCTGCGCTATCTTGCAGTGCGGCATGAGCCTTCGAGCGGTGTGGTAATCGTACTTTATGTAAGTGTTGTGCTGAGCGTTCGAATCGTGAACGCGGGCGACTTGTTTTGTGTTTTGTACCCGAATTGAATTGATGTCAACTCTTCGAATGCGTCTATATGACAAGTCCTCATATCTGGTGAGTCTCATGTCGCATCTACGGCCCTTCGAAATTGTTCCATCACGATTAAACAAATTGATTCGATACACGTGGGATCTCGTTCTATGTATGACAGATACGCGTCGGCGGTCTGCTATTGGAGATTTCACCCACTTGTTCTGCCGAGAAAAAGTTCATTTAATTAATTAGACCCACAAAACCAGGGAACAATACGACATCAAATCTTCGAAGGGAGATGAAGCATCCGATACGAATTATTGCGCTAATTATGAAATAAAAAAAGTTTTTCCTTCATTGCACTCGATGAACTTATTGTCAACAGTATATCCAGTTTGTTACACACTTTTTACCACAAAAAAATATCCGAAATAAATTGAGCCAAATATTCAAACGGACGATCACGAATAAATCAGATGCGCATGCGTGCGATGAACAATGAATTCAGGCGCAATTTTTTTCTCACTTGCGCGCTTCGAAATTATTGCCAGATAATCTGGAGAAATGCAAACTTGCCGACTCTCGTTGGGGTTTTTACGAACTGAAACGATACATTTTATAACGCAGGACCTAATTGACTTTGCCTCTTTAATGTACTCGTATGGACATAATTTTATTATTGCTCGTGACAAAGTCTCATTCTATACCTTAATGTCCGTTGATGGCAGAAATGATCAGTATTACGATCTATATCATTTATACCGGATGTGAAACAGATCATGTCTGAAGAGCCTGATGGGAAGTATCAACCCACACTTCTAAGTCGAAAGTATTTTCTGAATTCGGTAAGAAAAAGCATTGAAGCATGTATACAAAATTTCAGGGGAATGAGGAGGGGGGGGCAAC
Source organism: Aphidecta obliterata (assembly GCA_963966015.1). Taxonomy (NCBI): domain Eukaryota; kingdom Metazoa; phylum Arthropoda; class Insecta; order Coleoptera; family Coccinellidae; genus Aphidecta; species Aphidecta obliterata. The sequence goes on from OZ014436.1 coordinate 12,336,435, forward strand.
ATCTTACCCCCGGAAATGTATTAATTAAGGTCATTAATAAATTCATTTATGTTTCTGTTCTGTACACTTAATTTTTGTGTTTAAGTGCTTTTCATTTTATGGGGAAGAGGGCCGCACTTCTTAAACCCACCCACCTACCCCCTAAGAAAAAGTTTTCGAGCCAACATTTCTATATACTCACTGCATAAAAGCGATATTACTTGGTAGATGGATGAGAAAATAAATAAGGTATTTATAGCCCAACATGTGAAGAACTAACATCACCAAGCACAATCCATTATCATTACTGAAATTTGCCGCATTGACTTCAGGTTTCAGATGAGCATTTGTATGTATCTTTAATTAAAGCATTTACTATCGGCCTACTGGGTGGCGAGATGTCTTGTATATTTATTACATTTTCATGCTAATTCATTACCAATTAGCAAAAGGTCAAACGAAAACGCTTGTGCTCATATATGGCTGTGTTTTTTCGGAAACTCATAATGAAAATTATCATACTTATTGTTAGATGATATTATTCCATTTAATTATTTGAAGTTCTTATGCGTTGGTTAAGATCAACTCATATGTGGCAATGTCGGCCAATTATGAAAGATGCGATACATTTGATCTACTGTGTGACAGGAATGTCGAAAATAATACGTTCGTAACCTCAATTTCCTACTTTTTGATAGAAAAAAAATTCTTCTCCGATGACAGAGGGGAAAAGATTAAAAGTGTAGGCGGAAGAAATGCCTCAATAGCAAGTTGGGAAGGCTCGATTGGATCCAGAAAAAAAATCGTGAGAAAAATGTCAACAACTCTCATAAATTGATTTGTTCATCGATTAAAATCCTAATTATTGTTAGATGATAATATTCCATTTAAATATTTGAAGTTCTTATGCATTGGTCAAGGTCAACTTAAATGTGGCAACGTCGGTTGATCATGACAGATGTGATACATTTGATCTACTGTGTGACAGGAATGTCGAAAATAATACGTTCGTAACCTCAATTTCCTACTTTTTGATGAAAAAAACTTCTTCTCCGATGACAGAGGAAAAAAGATTAAAAGTGTAGGCGGAAGAAATGCCTCAATAGCAAGTAGAGAAGGCTCGATTGGATTTAGAAATAAAATCGTCAGAAAAATGTCAACAACTCTTATAAATTGATTTGTTCATCGATTAAAATCCTAATTATTGTTAGATGATAATATTCCATTTAAATATTTGAAGTTCTTATGCATTGGTCAAGGTCAAATTAAATGTGGCAACGTCGGTTGATCATGACAGATGTGATACATTTGATCTACTGTGTGACAGGAATGTCGAAAATAATACGTTCGTAACCTCAATTTCCTACTTTTTGATGAAAAAAACTTCTTCTCCGATGACAGAGGGAAAAAGATTAAAAGTGTAGGCGGAAGAAATGCCTCAATAGCAAGTAGAGAAGGCTCGATTGGATTTAGAAAAAAAATCGTCAAAAGAATGTCAACAACTCTCATAAATTGATTTGTTCATCGAATTAAATCCTAATTATTGTTAGATGATAATATTCCATTTAAATATTCGAAGTTCTTATGCATTGGTCAAGGTCAACTTAAATGTGGCAACGTCGGTTAATTATGACAGATGTGATACATTTGATCTACTGTGTGACAGGAATGTCGAAAATAATACGTTCGTAACCTCAATTCCCTACTTTTTGATAAAAAAACTTCTTCTCCGATGACAGAGGGAAAAAGATCAAAAGTGTAGGCGGAAGAAATGCCTCAATAGCAAATTGTGAAGGCTCGATTGGATTTAGAAAAAAAATCGTTAGAAAAATGTCAACAACTCAATTTCCTAGTTTTTGATAAAAAAAACTTCTTCCCCAATGACAGAGGGGAAAAGATTGAAAGTTTAGGCGAAAGAAATACCTCAATTGTAAATTTAAAAAGCTCGATTGAATCTAGAAAAAAATTGTGAGAAAAATGTCAACAACTTTCATAAATTGATTTGTTCAATCAATAAATAAGGTTTGAAATTGGTTGAATATCCAGCTGAACGGGTTCTGAACTTGCTTAAGTCTGTCTCAGTCAAGGTCATTATATCATTTCTTATAATCGAATTTTGGAATCTATCAATTCTGGGACGAATCTGTAACAAACTTAATTTATCTTCCAACTTTCATCAGGTGATTTTTCCTGAAAGGTATAATTTTCAAAGTTCAAACAAAAATCAGGAAAAAATACTGATTGAAAAGGTCCTATATAAAAAAAAGTTAAGAAGTTCACAAACTCACCGATAAAATTGATCCAAATTGTTTACAGAAATTGTTCGAAATGGTCACCATTCGTTTGATGTCCACAAAGTTTTGCCTGGCGTAATAACGAATGGTTACATGCAGCAACTATCACATCAGTTTGCTCACGGAATAATGTCACAAGCATTATCAATGCTTAGTTCTTTCGCACTATTCACCTCACCGTCACTTATACAGTAAAGTTTTCAAATGACCCCCAAGGAAGAAATCACAGGGGTTGAGATCGGAAAACTCACAAAAATCATACGCATCATACATGATTTCCCGTCTACCTCAGACAGCTGGTAATATCTACACATTCAGATCTCAATACGAACCTAAGTCAGATCCGAGCTGGGAATTTCTCAGATCCGCGGGTAACTTTGATTTTGAAATACTCGGCCCTGGTGAATATATATTTTATAAAAATAACCTCACCTTTGAATGTAAATGATAAATGAATTAAGGATTACATTTTAACATTGATTCGAGAAAACACCAGGTCTTTCTTCGTGGATCGCATTGGAGAACGAGGTTTAAAATATCTTCGTCGCTTTTATTTCAAGTAGGTATTGAACTTAAAACGTCAGTCGTATTAAGAACATGAAGTCTAATCCTTTATAAACCGCGATAAATTATTTTCATGTTATTTTAAAGCCTCTTTTATATGTCATTCGGCATGCCAATACATTATTTATGTAGTGGTAAATAACAGACTGAACTACTCTTCGTTGTGTTTTGTTTTTAGGTACGCAGAGAACTGCTCGGTTAACCACTACTGCAAAAAGCATCAATCAAATATTTTACGAGGAATTATTGCAGATGCCATTTAGTACGTGAAATGTTTATTCAAGGAGAGAAAAACTTCACTCGCATTGGATATTCCCGATAAGGAGCGACTTCGAAATCTGACCCGCATCTTTTTTATTATATTCTCTTTGCTCATTCTTATTCCTCATGCGATATCGGAAGTTTGCGGGAAAATCTTGATTATAATCGAACCCGTCATGTTGAATTTTGATACCTCGATTTCAGCCCTTGAATGGATAGGATCGAATATTATTGGCCGACCAAGCACAATTCACGTTATCGTAATATGCTTCGGCACTGATTATAGAATGCTATAGTACGGTGGATGAGAATTCTTTTGGCCCACCGGAAATAGATAAGACATAAATATTTACCAGCCCATGGTGCGGATTGGGAGACTTTGATCAAGACCAGAGATGTGATAACAGTTTTAACAAATTGCCTGCCGTCAAGATTAGAACTGCAGGTGTAAAGGTATAAAAATGTGAAATCTGATAGACCTAATTGTCATTCAAATAGGGCGTGAGAAATGGGGAATGTTCAGGGTATTAGGACCGAATGGAACCCCTCCTAGTGGAATCTTATCCTATTAAATCATGATATATGATCACTCTTTTTCCCCTTACAACTCATCGAAAGTTAAAACTCCTATTTACATCACAATTCATTTTGAATCTCATCAATGTTATGGAAAAAAAAAGTTGGTTATTCAATGTGCAGCATTCACAGAATCTGTCACGGTTACCGGTATATTTTTTCGTCTACTAAGAAATACTGTTTTGTTTGTTGTCAGGTCATGGCTATCACCCGCCGAGTTTGTCGTGATATACTACGTAGCCTTTTTTACCTGTAAAACTCCAAAAGAACCATCATTCAGTAGGCGTTTCAAGAAATTCGCCATGAAATTGCCTATCATTAATTCCTTCAGCTCGCTGGATATGAAAAGATGAGGGGTGCGAGAAATTGATACACTACAGCTATTTCTACCCTTTTCTGAAAGGTTAATTGTTTTTCGAAATAAGAATAATTGAGAGGAAATTTGGATCCGATATTTTTCGAACAAACCAGGTATGTCGAATAAGTTGCGAAGCAACTTACTGGAATAGAGATGGAGCGAAACATAGGTGAGGTCTACGTGTTGAGAAGCAGATCCTTCCATTATATTAAACTCCAAACAAGTGATAGCAAGGAGAACCGCTTTTTTCCCAAACAATTTCGTGTTAACTTAGGCAGCGTCAATATTAGTATTATTAATGATACAAATTTCTAAGATATCTCCACGAAGTTCAGATTAAAACGACATCAAAATAGCTTCAACGAACGACCAGTAATATTTTCCGTAGCGAAAAAGGAAGAAGAATATATTAAGAAATGAATTATATCTCTACCTGGAATTCTTTGGACAACATCCACTTCAAAAAAGCAATAATGGTCTTCGAAGATTACAATCTTTATTTCATTATTTGTCTTTGCCATTCGAACTGATATGTTCTATTCATTCCACATCTGAAAAATTGATGCTGGCAGATAAGAACCCTAGTGTGAATGAGGCATTTTTCATTGATTGATTCTTCCATCCATCAGAGGGACTTCATCGATAAAGGTCTTTTCAATAATTCTTTTTTTTTATGAATCAAGTCTTTAAATTTGCAGTATCTTGTCTAGCAATATTGACTCATGAAAGTACCGTTTTCTCCGGAATATTCGCTAGCTTTGGATTCTGGGTCACCACATATTCCTAAATCAAAAATTTCACACCTTTCTGTTCGGAAGAGGACCCATTTATCCACCCGCTTATTTATTGGACATTGGGCGTGCCATATTTTGCATATAAATGAGCATAGCCACATTTAGGTATTTAGGAACGATACATCTCCTAATCGGTCGACACAGGTAGAAAGAGTCAATGGTTATTTTAACAGAAAAAGGGCGCTAACAAAACCATTATACTCACCATTCACATCCTGGGGAATGATGAACTCGAAACTTGAGCCGATTATCGAAGCCAGATTACATGTTAATAAAATTTCTTGCTCTTATTTATTTCTAATTCCTTCTGTTTGTAACACTTCTAATGTCACTGAGTATATGATTTTCCTCTACCTTCGAGAAACGTTCGATGTAATCACTGCTTTGTCTATTCTCACCTTCGAAGGATTATAAATGAACCAATAATTATATGGCCTTTCCGTTTTTATCACTCATTGGAAATAACTGCCGAGTAAAAGCGAATGAATGATAGTATTTAGACAATCAGTGCTGCATAAATACATTCCGAAGTTATTATTAGTTCATGAAAGAATATCCTCTAATGAATATATGTGCGAGGATATAAAAATTGATGAAAAGCACTGCAGTGAAGTCAGGAGCTTTTGAGCGCTCGTTCATTTACCTTGTAGGTAGATTTTTTCAAAAAAAAATTCAAACTAAAGCGAAACTCCAGACTTCACGTCAATTTTTTCTGATAATTCGTTAGAATTTTCTACGGTATCTATAGTCTTGGTAATGCGATCTGGACTAAATTTTGCACGTAGTTTGAATACATTATTTTTCATCTATGTGCAAAGTTTCATTCCAATCCAATGAGTAGTTCCGAAATTATCAAGAAAAAATATTCTGAACGGCCATATTTACGGAAGCCCTAGTCTAATCTTGCCCAATGATCAACGTGACCGCCACATTCACGATCCAAACCTACCCTGAAAATTTCAAGTCCCTAGGCCTTTCCGTTCGAAAGTTATGATTTTCTATGGTTCTGGTCATGCGATCTGGACAAAATGCATTAAATGCATGCATTAAATATACCATTCTCCATTGAAATACAAAATTTCGTCATGATCGAATCAGTAGTTCTGAAATTATCAAGAAAACTAAATTTCAAACGACCATATTTACGGAACCCTTAGTCTGATTTTGCTCTTTGATAAACGAGACCGATACATTCGAGATCCACACCTATCCTGAGAATTTCAAGTTCCTAGGCCTTTCCGTTCGAAAGTTATAATTTTCTATGGTTCTGGTCATGCGATCTGGATAAAATTCTGCGTGTAGCTTGAATCAGAAGTTTCAAAGTGATCAGGAGAACAAAATTTCGAACGGCCATATTTACGGAACCCGTGGTCGAATTTTGCCCAATAACGAACTTAACCGCGACGTTTGAGATTCGAACCTATCCTGAAAATTTCAAGTTTCTAGGTTGTTCCGTTCGAGAGTTATCGTGTATACGGACGAACGAACAGACTCGAATTTTTTTTGACGGATACGTCATCAGTGAGTTGAACCTTATCGATTGAGGCCATTTTCGGCTCAAAATTCGAAAAATACAGATATCGTGACGAAATGATATAGCCCTCGTGTAAATAGAACGAGCGCTCAAAAATTAATTATATTGAAGATTTTTATTGCAAATTTTCAAATCCGAAGTTTCCATTACAACCCATGAGAAGAAACTTCAAGAAACTCTAGGATGGATTTTTTTTAACATAATGTAAGTCTAGCAGACTCGGCCACACGTTGCTTGGTATACGTCTAATAATATTTTAGTAAAGTATGCAAACCAGTGGAATTATTATTATTATCGACCCTTACCTAACCCTACCCTATTCTAACCTATCCTTTTTTTAAAATTAATATTATAACCCAGCTCTTTGATTCTTCTCAAACAGTTCTAAATTCCTTCAGTTTTGGGAAAGATCCAGGATTTTGGCATCACTCCTCGCTCATTATTGCTCTTTCGAGTGATCGGATGTAGTGGGGACGCGATGACCTGCCGACGATTTGAGACCTACGTTGCCGCGTAGATAATTATCACTCTTTGTCACATAATGAACAAATAATTTGCAATTAAAAAAATATTGCAAATGTAAATTGAGATATAAACTATCCTACACGGTATGCAAAATTTGACAAACAACGTGATAAGTTAATTTTACATATAAAGATAAGCTGAAAAATTTTTTTCTGAAAAAAATTTCATAAATAACCCGACAGTCTTTGAATGCATCATAAGAATCTATCCTTCATGAAAAGTGCCATAAATCACACCTCAAGGGTGATGTCCACTGTCATTGGTTATTCAGAAATGCGGAGGTGGAGCTAGATGGGAGGCGGATAATTTAAACTTACTGCAACAGTTAACTGGCTATTGAAAAGAAAAAAATTGAAATTTTTTCATTATCGAAAAGTTGTTCTCATTAGCCATCACCTTTCGAATCGAATATATGTTCATGTTTAAATATTCCCATTTTAGAATTGGATTACACGGAAAAATATTTAATTTTATTTGTTGGAAACGTTCAAGAAAACTCTTGTGTATACACGACCGAATGTACAGGGTGATTGTTTATATTTTACTCAACAGCTATCTCAGTAAATATTGATCCTACAAAAACTTTCAAATCGGCAAAATGAAGTTTTTTTTTATGGGCATTCAGAATTCAGTACTAGAAAATGCAAAAAAGCATCGCTAACCTAAAAATTTTATGTCAGTTGGTATTTTTCAAAGGGAAGACCCTGTATTTTATTTTCCTAATCGGTAGAGCTCTTTCTTCTAATTTCAAATATATATACTTTATTGGGGTTATCTTTGTCGGTTTTCGAATTTTGAGCCGAAAATGGTCTCAAACGACTAAGTTCGACTCACTGATGACGAATCCGTCGAAAAATTCGAGTCTGTCCGTCCGTCCGGCCGTCCGTATACAGGATAACTCTCGAACGGAATGTCCTAGAAACTTGAAATTTTCAGGGTAGGTTCGAATCACAAATGGCGCGGTTAAGTTCGTTATTGGGAAAAATTCGCCCAGGGGTTCCGTAAATATGGCCGCTCGAAATTTTGTTTTTCTGATTACTTCGAAACTACTGATTCGATCGAGGAGAAATTTTGCACTCAGGTTGATAATTACGTACTCAAGCTGCATGCAGAATTTTGTCCAGCTCGCATGGTCAGAACCATAGAAACCATAGAAAATTATAACTTTGTAATGGAAAGGTCTAGGGACTTGAAATTTTCAGGATAGGGGTGGATCGTGAATATAGCGTTCACGTGTATCAATGAGCAAAATTAGACTAGGGGTTCCGTAAATATGGCCGTTTGAATTTCAGTTTTCTTGCTAATTTCAAAAATATGGATTTGATCGTGACGAAATTTTGTATTTGAATTGAGAATGATATATTCGAGCTACATTTTTTCCAGATCGCATGATCAGGACCATAGAAACCATAGAAAATCATAACTTTCTAACGGAAAGGCCTAGGGACTTGAAATTTTCAGGAAAGGTTCGGATCGCGAATTTCGCGATCACTTTCATCAATGAGCCAAATTAGACTAGGGGTTCCGTAAATATTGCCGTTCAAACTATATTTTTTCTGATAATTTCGAAAATACTTATTGGATTGAAATGAAATTTCGCACATATATGAAGAATAATGTATAATTTTGTCCAGATCGCATTACCAAGACCATAGATACCGTAGAAAATTCTAGCGAATTATCGAAAAAGAAAATGATCACCAAAGCACTGACGTGAAGTCTGGATTTTCGCGTTGATTTGAAATTTTCTTTGGCAGCTGTCAAAATCTTTCCAATTGGTTTCCAAAATTGGAGAATGCGAATCTACCTACAAGGTGCATGTACGAGCGCTCAAAAGCTCCTGCCTTCACGGCAGTGCTTTCCTCAATTTTTTTCATTAATTTATTAACAAAAATTTAAATCAAGTGTTCAAATGGCCCCCATTTACTTACACACAATCGATATTTTTCTATTGAGTTTTTGAGGGCTCTCCCTAATATTTCTGGTTGGTTGTTGAGATTATCAATTCCTTCATTCTGAATTGAATATCTTCAATATTTTGAGAACGGTCCATATAAACTTTAGATTTAAAAATCCCCATAAGAAAGTATCCAATGGGGTCAAGACGGGAATGTTAGGAGGCCAGAGAATGATTCCGTTTCTGCCAATCCACATATTGTAATTTTTTTGTCGTGTGACGTTCTACAGCTGCTTTAGATTTGGACGAAAACACTCATATTTTTTGAAAACTGGCAAAGATAACCTCAATGAAGTATATATATTCGAGATCAGAAGAAAGAGCTCTACCGATTAGGAAGAAATAATACAGGGTGGGGTGTTCCATTTGAAAAATACCAACTCACATGAAATTTTTAGGTTAACGATACTTTTTTGCATTTTCTAGTACTGAATTCTGAATGCCCATAAAAATACTTCATATTTTCCCATTTAAACGTGTTTGTAGGACCAACATTTACTGAGATAGCTATTGAGTAAAATATGAATAAACAATCACTCTGTACATTCAGACTATTTTGACGCATAAGGCAAATGAAAGTAGTGTACAACCTTAAAATCATCTTTTCAAACGATGACACCGAATGATTCGCCACTTTCCACTGAAAAACGATGCGTGTGTCATAGCGGGATGCAATTTCCTCTTCGATCGGTACAAACTATCAATTGCAACTGCACGAAAGAACAGGAAGGATGACTAATCGAATTGTAAGTTTCGGCACTACCAGATGATTCATTTATTCGCGGTTTAACACGACAATCGAAACGTTTATTGACCTCAACAGAAATCCGTGGGCCATCGGTTGTGATCACTCGGACGATTTGTGTTTCTCTCAAGAAGACAAACAGTTCTTTTGTGAGTGACGTATCATGAATACGAAAGAACGTCCATCTTCCTCAAAGAATAAACATTCTTGTACACTCGACTGGCTCGATAGTGGTAGCTCCGACGTGAAACAATAGACAATTTAATTCCTACACGCAATTACAGAAATAAAGAAAAATAAAGAACGTTTTCAACAAATTCTTTTGTCTTGATGTTAATTCAAGAATTATTTTCCACCCTTGGACCAGCCACGTTTCCACCATTTCTAAGCGAGAATTTCATTTTCGCAATATACTCCTCTTGACGTCGGATTTTCGATATTTTTGAGCGCGATGAAGAAGGCAAAGCGCCCTCGCCATTTGGTCGGCAGTATCGGACAGGCGAATTTATTGCAGCTTTCACTCTCGTACAGTTTGAACGTGCGGAATTTATTGACAAAATAATTTCGCAATGATATGAAAAATACTCGAATATCAATGGATTCCGAAACCTGTTCCTTTCTTCAGACAATAAATCATCTGTCGATTACCCATGAATAACGTTAATTAAATACACCAATTAACTCCTTTATGATTTTCTGGTCAAACCGATTTTCAACGTCAGATTCGAATTCGAGTCCATTCACACCCACTGTATGAAGAACACCTGCGTGAAGATATTTAACGTTCGAAACAATCGAAGGAACGTGTCCTCAAAAGCCCCGTAACATAAAGAATAACCTTATTACTCTCACACCCAAATAAATACAGAACTGATCGGCGGTACTGCCTTATGGGGCCTTTTTTTCGCCACGCTGTCCACTAATTCTGCAGTTGCTACATTTCGTCCATTCGGTCGCACAAATACCCAGTGGCGTTACCTGCATTGTTCTTGAATTTTGACACCTTTCGTTTCGAGTTGTGTGCGAGAGGACTTAAGATTGATGCGATCGAGAGGCTCAACGGGTTCTTTAACCTGCATATAAAAAAATTATTATAGAATCCCCATTTTCCTTCTGTGACAAGTAAATATAGCGTTTTAGGGGGGTTCTACCCCTTGGTTTTTTTGACCTGAAATTTTCTAGAATGATATCATTGGATGAGAATGAAGTAAAGAGGTCCCTGGTTAATAAAATGCAAACTTCGATTGATTCTGACGAGGAGATATGAAGACTTGAAAATTGAAAAATGTCGATTTTGCAGTGGAAAAAAATTTTAAATGGCACATAGGGCTGCGATTTATTTTCCATCGTATTGCACTATCTCGAAAACCTATATTTCTATACCATACTTGACCATATCTACTGTAGTTTTCCCAACAAAAAATAATTATCCATATATACTGGCGCCATTATCATTATAATAAATCGACTAAGTGGTTTCGTTTGATCTACTCAATGGGTTCTGTGACCTCCATATAGAAGAAATTATTATATAATCCCCATTCTTTTTTCGGGAGAAGTAAATATAGCTTTTTGGAAGGGTGTCTACCCCTTGGTTTTTTTGACCTGAAATTTTGAAATTTTCTAGAATGATATTATTGGATGAGACTAAAGTAAAGAGATCCCTGGTTGATGGAATGCAAACTTCGATTAATTCTGACGAGGAAATATGAAGGATTGAAAACTGAAAAATGTCGATTTTGCAGTTGAAAACATTTTAAATGGCACATAGGGCTGCGATTTATTCTCCATCGTATCGCGCTACCTCGGAAACCTATATTTCTATACCAAACTTGACCATATCTACTGTAGTTTTCCCAACAAAAAAAATTATCCATATATACTGTCGCAAATATCGCTATGATTAATCGACTCAGTGGTTTCGTTTGATCACCTCGATGGGTTCTGTGACCTCCATATAAAAAAATTATTATAGAACCCCATTTTTCTTCTGTGACAAGTAAATATAGCGTTTTGGGGGCGTTCTACCCCTTGGTTTTTTCGACCTGAAATTTTCTAGAACGATATCATTGGATGAGAATGAAGTGGAGAGGTCCCTGGTTTATAAAATGCAAACTTCGATTGATTCTGACGAGGAAACATGAAGGATTGAAAATTGAAAAATATCGATTTTGCAGTTGAAAAAATTTTAAATGGCAGATAGGGCTGCGATTTATTTTCCATCGTATAGCGCTACCTCGAAAACCTATATTTCTATACCAAACTTGACCATATCTACTGTAGTTTTCCCAACAAAAAAAATTATCCATATATACTGGCGCAAATATCGCTATAATAAATCGACTCAGTGGTTTCGTTTGATCACCTCAATGGGTTCTGTGACCTCCATATAGAAGAAATTATTATATAATCCCCATTTTTCTTCTGGGAGAAGTGAATATAGCGTTTTGGAAGGGTGTCTACCCCTTGGTTTTTTTGACCTGAAATTTTGAAATTTTCTAGAACGATATTATTGGATGAGAATAAAGTAAAGAGATCCCTGGTTGATGAAATGCAAACTTCGATTAATTCTGACGGGGAAATATGAAGGATTGAAAATTGAAAAATGTCGATTTTGCAGTTGAAAACATTCTAAATGAAAGATAGGGCTGCGATTTATTTTCCATCGTATCGCGCTACCTCGAAAATCTATATTTCTGTACCAAACTTGACCATATCTACTGTTGTTTTCCCAACAAAAAAAATGATCCATATATACTGGCGCAAATATCGCTATAATTAATCGACTCAATGGTTTCGTTTGATCACCTCGATGGGTTCTGTGACCTACATATAAAAAAATTATTATAGAACCCCATTTTTCTTCTGTGACAAGTAAATATAGCGTTTTAGGGGGGTTCTACCCCTTGGTTTTTTTGACCTGAAATTTTCTAGAACGATATCATTGGATGAGAATAAAGTGAAGAGGTCCCTGGTTTATAAAATGCAAACTTCGATTGATTCTGACGAGGAAATATGAAGGATTGAAAATTGAAAAATGTCGATTTTGCAGTTGAAAAAATTTTAAATGGCAGATAGGGCTGCGATTTATTTTCCATCGTATTGCGCTACCTCGAAAACCTATATTTCTATACCAAACTTGACCATATCTTCTGTAGTTTTCCCAACAAAAAAAATTATCCATATATTCTGGCGAAAATATCGCTATAATAAATCGACTCAGTGGTTTCGTTTGATCACCTCAATGGGTTCTGTGACCTCCATATAAAAAAATTATTATAGAACCCCATTTTTCTTCTGTGGCAAGTAAATATAGCGTTTTAGGGGGGTTCTACCCCTTGGTTTTTTTGACCTGAAATTTTCTAGAATGATATCATTGGATGAGAATAAAGTAAAGAGGCCCCCGGTTGATAAAATGCAAACCTCGATTGATTCTGACGAGGAGATATGAAGGATTGAAAATTGAAAAATGTCGATTTTGCAGTTGAAAAAATTTTAAATGGCAGATAGTGCTGCGATTTATTTTCCATCGTATTGCACTATCTCGAAAACCTATATTTCTATACCAAACTTGACCATATCTACTGTAGTTTTCCCAACAAAAAATAATTATCCATATATACTGGCGCCATTATCATTATAATAAATCGACTCATTGGTTTCGTTCGATCTACTCAATGGGTTCTGTGACCTCCATATAGAAGAAATTATTATATAATCCCCATTTTTTTTTCGGGAGAAGTAAATATAGCGTTTTGGAAGGGTGTCTACCCCTTGGTTTTTTTGACCTGAAATTTTGAAATTTTCTAGAACGATATTATTGGATGAGAATAAAGTAAAGAGATCCCTGGTTGATAAAATGCAAACTTCGATTAATTCTGACGGGAAAAAATGAAGGATTGAAAATTGAAAAATGTCGATTTTGCCTATATTCATCAGAAAAAAAATTATCCATACATACTGGCGCAAATATCGCTATAATTAATCGACTCAGTGGTTTCGTTTGATCTACTCAATGGGTTCTGTGACCTCCATATTGAAAAAATTATTATATTATCCCCATTTTTTTTTTCAGGAGAAGTAAATATAGCGTTTTGGGAGGGGGTCTACCCCTTGGTTTTTTTGACCTGAAATTTGGAAATTTCTAGAACGATACTATTGGATGAGAATAATGTGAAGAGGTCCCTGGTTTATAAAATGCAAACTTCGATTAATTCTGACGAGGAAATATGAAGGATTGAAAATCGCAGATAGGGCTGTGATTTATTTTCCATCGTATTGCACTATCTCAAAAACCTATATTTCTATACCAAACTTGACCATATCTACTGTAGTTTTCCCAACAAAAAAAATTATCCATATATACTGGCGCAAATATCGCTATAATAAATCGACTCAGTGGTTTCGTTTGATCACCTCAATGGGTTCTGTGACCTCCATATAAAAAAATTATTATAGAACCCCATTTTTCTTCTGTGGCAAGTAAACATAGCGTTTTAGGGGGGTTCTACCCCTTGGTTTTTTTGACCAGAAATTTTCTAGAATGATATCATTAGATGAGAATAAAGTAAAGAGGTCCCTGGTTGATAAAATGCAAACCTCGATTGATTCTGACTAGGAGATATGAAGGATTGAAAATTGAAAAATGTCGATTTTGCAGTTGAAAAAATTTTAAATGGCAAATAGTGCTGCGATTTATTTTCCATCGTATTGCACTATCTCGAAAACCTATATTTCTATACCAAACTTGACCATATCTACTGTAGTTTTCCCAACAAAAAATAATTATCCATATATACTGGCGCCATTATCTTATAATAAATCGACTCAGTGGTTTCGTTTGATCTACTCAATTGGTTCTGTGACCTCCATATAGAAGAAATTATTATATAATCCCCATTTTTTTTTTCGGGAGAAGTGAATATAGCGTTTTGGAAGGGGGTCTACCCCTTGGTTTTTTTGACCTGAAATTTGAAAATTTCTAGAACGATCCTATTGGATGAGAATAATGTGAAGAGGTCCCTGGTTTATAAAATGCAAACTTCGATTGATTCTGACGAGGAAATATGAAGGATTGAAAATTGAAAAATTACGAAAAGCACTGCCGTGAAGGCAGGAGCTTTTGAGCGCTCGTACATGCACCTTGTAGGTAGATTCGCATTTTCCAGTTTCAGAAATCAATTGAAGGAATTTTCGACAGCTGTCAAAAAAATTCTGAAACTTAGGCGAAACTCCAGACTTCATGTCAGTGCTTCAGCCGATCAATTTTTTTTCGATAATTCGCTAGAATTTTCTACGGTATCTATTGTCTTGGTGTTGCGATCTGGACAAAATTTCGCACGTAGTTTGAATACATTATTCCTCAGCTAGGTGCAAAATTTCATTTCAATCAAATCGGTTGTTGCGAAATTATCAGGAACAGAATATTCTGAACGGCCATATTTACGGAACCCCTAGTCTAATTTTGCTCATTGATGAACGTGACCGTGAAATTCGCGATCCAAACCCACCCTGGAAATTTCAAGTTTCTAGGACATTCCGTTCGAGAGTTATCGTGTATACGGACGGGCGGACTGACTCGAATTTTTCGACGGATTCGTCATCAGCGAGTCGAACATAGTCGTTTGAGAGCATTTTCGGCTCAAAATTCGAAAAATACAGACATCGTGACGAAAAGATATAGCCCTCGTGCAAGTAGTACGAGCGCTCAAAAATGTCGGTTTTGCAGTTGAAAAAATTTTAAATGGCAGATAGGGCTGCGATTTATTTTCCATCGTATTGCACTTTTCGAAAACCTATATTTCTATACCAAACTTGACAATATCTACTGTAGTTTTCCCAAAAAAAAAATTATCCATATATACCGGCGCAAATATCGCTATAATAAATCGACTCAGTGGTTTCGATTGATCTACTCAATGGGTTCTGTGACCTCCATATAGAAAAAATTATTATATAATCCCCATTTTTCTTCTGGGAGAAGTAAATATAGCGTTTTTGGAGGGGGTCTGCCCCTTGGTTTTTTCGACCTGAAATTTTGAAATTTTCTAGAACGATATTATTGGATGAGAATAAAGTGAAGAGGTTCCTGGTTAATAAAATGCAAACTTCGATTGATTCTGACGAAGAGATATGAAGGATTGAAAATTTAAAAATGTCGATTTTGCTGTTTAAAAAATGAAAAATGGCAGATAGGGCTGCGTTTTTTTTCCATCGTATTGCGCGACCTAGAAACCTATATTTGCCGTAGTTTTTCAAAGCAATTATTATAGATTCTCGATATATCCTCTGACAGAAGCGAATTCCTACAGCAAAAAATTAGAAGATTTCGAATGCGATTTCATGGGACTGGAATAGAAAGCGAGAAACATTTCCTTTCACAGGGGATTCATCAGTCAATCATGCTCTTCAATCCACTGGGCATGACAGAGTATTTGTATCATTGTACTTGTTATCGGGGGGCGGTTCAAACCCCAAAACTCCCCATGGGTACGCCAATGGAGATATCTAGTACGTTCGGAGCTGCGATCGTGTGGGATGAAATTATATAATAATGCCTCCTCTACGTTGAAATTACAGCCATAATTCGATTTTTACGATTTTTCGGTGCCGTTATAGGCTCCGAATCGAACGTGAGCTGTGCATCGTTCTTATCGCGGTTGTATTTCGACAACTGAAAATAATTAGGCTGATATATACCTGGATATACGGGGCAAATCGGTCATTAATTGAACATGAACATTACGGCAAAATTCAAGGAAAGTATGTTCTTCATTCCATACGATAAAACAGCGGTTGTTGTTCTAATGATTTCACACTCTAACACTCGAAGGAATTTTCTATTACCGATCTCATCATAATTCAATTTGAACGTTTTCTATGTCCCCTCAAGAAATCTAATCCATTTATAGATGCAACAAAATAACGGAATTAAAATTGTAAATATGACAATAATTACCACAACGATAGTTTGTGTGCATTTTCAAAGAGACTCACGTTTATTTTTAAACACACCAACTTCAGTTGTCGCAAAACAATTACGTATGGCCGAACGTAAACACTTAGAGCCCATGTTTATATTTTGCTGTCTATAACGGACGTACAAATACACACATGTACTTTATCTCAGTTTCATTCTATTTCTCACCCCTATCAGTTTTTATATTCAAACAAGAATTTAGGATCTGAATATTCAGGAATCTATGGATTCTTATCAATATGGAGAATTTGGTGTGATAAATATGGAAAGGACTTCTGTGAAGCGACACAAAAGCAAACGGTTTGCTTCATTTGTCGGCGTTTGGTTTCTCTGCCAAAGAAAGAATTCAAGCAACGCGAAGAGAGACGTTCACGCACTATCCACATCTGGAGATCACATTTAGAGATCATCGTGTAACTTAAGCCACTCTTGAAATATGAAATGTCGTCTATCCCACGTTAATAGTTTCACATTTTGTCCCAAAAAATGGGGATATTACGGAGGGCCGAATTCTTTCGTTGGACAGGCCATGAATATCAATAGAATTCCTAGATGAAGATGGAAAAAGGAGACAATGTTTTCATTGAATTGCTCAAATCATTTAGAGGATCCTGGATCACTCTGTATATGTATTAGAATAAATCACCACAACACCTGTGTCTTAGCTTTCACCGATAAAACTGGCTGAAAATGAACAAACGCACGTTGAATTTTATTTCCAAAGCGAATATATTATATCCGCAAGGTCGTAGTCAATAAAGTTAGATTATTAAATGGAAAGAAGACAACATATTTGTTTGCCATCTTTTATTTATGTTGTAAAATGTAATTGCAGGGTGTCTCTATTCAGTTGTTACGTACAACAAGTAAGGTATCTCATTTTTATTGCTCAATAAACGTTAGATATTCGAAAGGAATTAAGTACCTCTCTCGCAAATCGCATGCTATAGCATTCCTGCAGATTAAAGGAGGTCCAAAAGTCTGTGGAGTAAATTTACTCACTTAATTCATGTCAATTAGAAACTCGTTACCAGCACACTCGGTTTGCTTGTTATACCCCCTTTTTTTATTTGAATACACACACGGCCGTATTCACCCAGTTTCCACCTCTAATCGGGATATTTCACGATATTTTCAGAGATGAGATTCTGACAAAATATTGTGTGTCTTGGAATTCACGGAATCGATATCAAGTGAAAATTAACTAATCAATGACCAATTTGATTCGAGATGAGCTGACACTATCGAAGAAATATTATGAAGGAATCATAGATTTTGTTGAACAAACCGCCTGTCAATGTGACAAATAATGTCATTCAATTTTCATGAACTTCAAGAGATGGAATCACAGAATATATCAAATTTCTCAACGCCGGGTCAGAAAAACTCAATTCTTTTTTCACGTAGAACAGATGAAAAGCTGAATTTGTACATACCTAAGTCATTTTATCGGAATATGGCGGATAGTTTGCGAGATACAGAAGTTTTTGAAAAGATTTTTCTTATTCTTCTAGTGATACTATCCTCAAAATTTTAAACGTGTCGTTATGTCAGAAAATCTGGAAATAAAACTACTTGTGAGATCATTTCCAACTGTTAATAACCGAAATATTGTTTAATGAAAAATTAACTGACACTGAGGTGACACTATCGAACAAAGATTATGAACGAATCACAGATTTTGTGAAACAAACCGGCTTTCAATAAAAATGTTATTTAATCTTCATGATATTGAAGAGATGAAAGCACAGAATATATAAAATTTGTCAAAGCCAGGCCAGAAAAATTCAATGTCACTTTCACGTGGAATAGCTAGAATACTGAATTTGTATAAACCTAACTCATTTGATCGGGATATCTCGAATAGTTTCCGATGTACAGAAGTTTTTGAAAAGATTTTTTTAATTCTTCTTGTGATACTATCCTTTCTAAATTTCAAACGGGCCGTTATGTCAGAAAATCTGGAAATAAAACTCCTTGTGAGACTTGCAATTTTTTTCAATCATTTCCAACTGTTAATAACCGAAATATTGTTTAGTGAAAAATTGACTGACACTGAGGTGACACTATCGAACAAAGATTATGAACGAATCACAGATTTTGTTGAACAAACCGGCTGCCAATGTGACAAATAATGTCATTCAATTTTTATGAACTTCAAGAGATGGAATCACAGAATATATCAAATTTCTCAACGCCAGGTCAAAAAAAACTCAATGGCACTTTCACGTGGAATAGCTATAATACTGAATTGGTGTAAACCTAACTCATTTTATCGGGATATTTCGAATAGTTTCCGATGCACAGAAGTTTTTAAAAAGATTTTTTTTATTCTTCTAGTGATAATATCCTCTCCAAATTTCAAACGTGTCGTTATGTCAGGAAACCTGGAAATAAAACCCTTTGTGAGGCTTGGAATTCTTTTTAAATCATTTCCAAGTGTTAATAACCGAAATATTGTTCAGTGAAAAATTAACTGACACTGAGGTGACACTATCGAACTAAGATTATGAACGAAAAACAGATTTTGTTGAACAAACCGGCTGCCAATGTGACAAATAATGTCATTCAATTTTTATGAACTTCAAGAGATGGAATCACAGAATATATCAAATTTCTCAACGCCAGGTCAAAAAAAACTCAATGGCACTTTCACGTGGAATAGCTATAATACTGAATTGGTGTAAACCTAACTCATTTTATCGGGATATTTCGAATAGTTTCCGATGCACAGAAGTTTTTAAAAAGATTTTTTTTTATTCTTCTAGTGATAATATCTTCTCCAAATTTCAAACGTGTCGTTATGTCAGGAAACCTGGAAATAAAACCCTTTGTGAGGCTTGGAATTCTTTTTAAATCATTTCCAAGTGTTAATAACCGAAATATTGTTCAGTGAAAAATTAACTGACACTGAGGTGACACTATCGAACAAAGATTATGAACGAATCACAGATTTTGTTGAACAAACCGGCTGCCAATGTGACAAATAATGTCATTCAATTTTTATGAACTTCAAGATATGGAATCACAGAATATATCAAATTTCTCAACGCCAGGTCAGAAAAACTCAATGGCACTTTCACGTGGAATAGCTAGAATACTGAATTTGTATAAACCTAACTCATTTGATCGGGATATCTTGAATAGTTTCCGATGTACAAAAGTTTTTGAAAATATTTTTTCTATTCTTCTAGTGATACTATCACTATGTCAGAAACCTGGAGATAAAACTTATCGCGAGTTTTGGAATTCTTTTTAAATCATTTCCAACTGTTTATAACCGAAATATTGTTCAGTGAAAAATTAACTGACACTGAGGTAACACTATCGAACAAAGATTATGAACAAATCACAGATTGTATTGAACAAACCGGCTACCAATGTGACAAATAATGTCATTCAATTTTTATGAACTTCAAGAGATGGTTTCACAGAATATATCAAATTTCTCAACGCCAGGTCAAAAAAAACTCAATGGCACTTTCACGTGGAATAGCTATAATACTGAATTGGTATAAACCTTACTCATTTCATCGGGATATTTCGAATAGTTTCCGATGTAAAGAAGTTTTTAAAAAGATTTTTTTTTATTCTTCTAGTGATACTATCCTCTCCAAATTTCAAACGTGTCGTTATGTCAGGAAACCTGGAAATAAAACCCCTTGTGAGACTTGGAATTCTTTTTCAATCATTTCCAACTGTTAATAACCGAAATATTGTTCAGTAAAAAATTAACTGACACTGAGGTGACACTATCGAACAAAGATTATGAACGAAAAACAGTATTTGTTAAACAAACCGGCTGCCAATGTGACAAATAATGTCATTCAATTTTCATGAACTTCAAGAGATGGAATCACAGAATATATCAAATTTCTCAACGCCAGGTCAGATAAACTCAATGGCACTTTCACGTGGAATAGCTATAATACTGAATTGGTATAAACCTTACTCATTTCATCGGGATATTTCGAATAGTTTCCGATGTAAAGAAGTTTTTAAAAAGATTTTTTTTATTCTTCTAGTGATACTATCCTCTCCAAATTTCAAACGTGTCGTTATGTCAGGAAACCTGGAAATAAAACCCCTTGTGAGACTTGGAATTCTTTTTAAATCATTTCCAAGTGTTAATAACCGAAATATTGTTCAGTGAAAAATTAACTGACACTGAGGTGACACTATCGAACAAAGATTATGAACGAAAAACAGTATTTGTTAATCAAACCGGCTGCCAATGTGACAAATAATGTCATTAAATTTTCATGAACTTCAAGAGATGGAATCACAGAATATATCAAATTTCTCAACGCCAGGTCAGATAAACTCAATGGCACTTTCACGTGGAATAGCTATAATACTGAATTGGTATAAACCATACTCATTTCATCGGGATATTTCGAATAGTTTCCGATGTACAGAAGTTTTTAAAAAGATTTTTTTTCATTCTTCTAGTGATACTATCCTCTCCAAATTTCAAACGTGTCGTTATGTCAGGAAACCTGGAAATAAAACCCCTTGTGAGACTTGGAATTCTTTTTAAATCATTTCCAAGTGTTAATAACCGAAATATTTTTCAGTGAAAAATTAACTGACACTGAGGTGACACTATCGAACAAAGATTATGAACGAAAAACAGTATTTGTTAAACAAACCGGCTGCCAATGTGACAAATAATGTCATTCAATTTTTATGAACTTCAAGAGATGGAATCACAGAATATATCAAATTTCTCAACGCCAGGTCAGATGAACTCAATGGCACTTTCACGTGGAATAGCTATAATACTGAATTGGTATAAACCTTACTCTTTTTATCGGGATATTTCGAATAGTTTCCGATGAACAGAAGTTTGTAAAAAGATTTTTTTTCATTCTTCTAGTGATACTATCCTCTCCAAATTTCAAACGTGTCGTTCTGTCAGGAAACCTGGAAATAAAACCCCTTGTGAGACTTGGAATTCTTTTTAAATGATTTCTAAGTGTTAATAACCGAAATATTGTTCAGTGAAAAATTAACTGACACTGAGGTGACACTATCGAACTAAGATTATGAACGAATCACAGATTTTGTTGAACAAACCGGCTGCCAATGTGACAAGTAATGTCATTCAATTTTTATGAACTTCAAGAGATGGAATCACATAATATATCAAATTTCTCAACGCCAGGTCAGAAAAACTCAATGACACTTTCACGTGGAATAGCTATAATACTGAATTAGTATATACCTAATTCATTTTGTCGGAATATCTCGAATAGTTTCCGATGTACAGAAATTTTTGAAAAGATTTTTTTTATTCTTCTAGTGATACTATCACTATGTCAGGAAACCTGGAGATGAAACTTATCGTGAGACTTGGAATTCTTTGAAAATTATTTCCAACTGTAAATAACCGAAATATTTTCTAGTGGAAAGTTAACTATGACCATCCGAATTTGAGATGGGGTGTCTCTATCGAACCAAAGATTATAGACGAATCACAGATTTTGTGAAACGAACCGGCTTTCAATGTGACAAATAATTTTATTTAATTTTTATGAACTTTGCTACTTTGCACGTGGGACAGCTGTAATTCTGAATTCGTATATATGAACCTCATTGGAATATTATGATACTTTCTGAGATACAGAAGTTTTTGAAAAACATTTTTTTTCATTCTTCCTGTGATCTCCACGAAGTTTCAAAACTAACTACAATTTTCGAAATTTTGTATGTGACACTGAACCGAGAAAACAAATTTACACTTGAAGATAAGCTACACTTCAGCGGAAGAGGAGAAATATTTCAACTCAAGAAATGAGAACAACCGAGATTCCAGGAAAAAATTTAAAATATCATCATTTTGAATTCAAGACCGAAAGAGTTGAAACACTCGACTCTTAACTGGATAAATGAATTTTTTTGGTAGTCTCTAAGTAGATTCGTTACGTTGTCCTATGCATGGTTATATTTAACTATCGCTTAGGGCAACATAGTTAGTTTATTTACTTTTGATAGTCCTGCATTTCGAGAATAGTTGGGGCGTCATGTTACAAGCTCAATATGTTTATTGCCTTGTTACTTCCTCACGTCTCTTCTTCAAGTAAAATATCAGACCCCACTTGAGTATCTGTTTTTTGTATTCCCCCGAGGTTAATCCCTATAATTTAGAGGGGAATGCTTTAACCTTTCGATGTTATTTATTGTTATTCTTGAAATTTCACCTTCCTTATTTTTTCAACGAAATTATGAATTCGTGAAAGATTTCCAATGTGGAATAGCTGTATCTGAGGGAATGCTCGTATTTTATTCGAGTCAGCGTTTCGGAAAATCGCTGTCGTGCGTCTAAACCGAGCAAGACTGCCTGGCTCCAGTTTTATAAAACTATATGCCATTGAGAAATTATCAACAGACACACAGGTGGTGAGAATTACGGAGTGAAATATACACATAGCAGGTACGCATCTGACCGGCTCGAATTGTAAAGGGATCAATTTTTCAATAAAAAGGATTAGAATATTCGACGGGATTAGTCTCCTACGTTTATTCAAATGGAGATAATCATATTCTGATGGCCCATCAAGCCAGGTCGAATTTCGGAATGACCGAGCAGACAATGTACAAAACGAAAAAAAAATACAGCGATTGTTGAAAAGATCCCCGTCTGGAATTACATTCCAAGGGTATCTTATTCTCCTTGTTCTGACATAGTTTTCCTTTCACAAAAAAAATAATGAACGATGGGTTTAATTTTTCCACGTTATTCCTCCTAGTCCATAAATATTTTGCCGTGGAAGGTTTCGGGGTGAATTCTTTCGAAGATGTTCGGTTGATTACCACGTTCCACTTCTTCCATTTGGAGGTCTACCATCGAATTTATTTCTTACCTTATTGAATATTACGCAGCTCATTCAATGCGAAATTCGAGAAAAATTATGGTACAGAACCGTTGTTGGGCTCGATAATTAAGGTTCTTGCCGAATCGAAGACGAGCTCTGAATACGGTAGATCGGCATCGGTAAAAACCAATCAATCTTCGGTATTGCAGCCAGTTTTCGGGCCTCCTACGAGTGGTCAATACGTATTATGATCGTCATTTCTTATTGATGGGCTCCGATGATTCATTTTGACAACGGAAAAGAATCGTTGTCCCATATAAGGAACAAAACATATGGCGTTATTGAGCAAAACCGTTGGAAAGTTGAAGAGGAGTTGTGCCCTTGAAAATATCATCGCTTCAAACCCTTTGAACCAAATCGCATAGTGGATACGCCACTGCCAGTTATTATTAATGCTGAAGAGTTATCGTTCTATTTTTTTCGCGCAATGGAACTGCTTAATTAATTCAATTAATTATGAGCTGGTAGTTGTTTTTGCTGCACTCTTTTCGTTATATGAGTAATGGTCTGTGAACTACGAACCCGAGATCGCCGCGACAAAAAAATTCAATCCAACTGGAAAACTAGCCGGGATATATGTTTCTGGAAACATTTCATATTTCCAACTGTAAATAAGCGAAATATTGTTTAGTGAAAAATTAAGTATGACCATTTTGATTTGAGATGAGGTGACACTACCGAACCAAAGATAATGAACGAATCACAGATTTTGTTCAACAAACCTGCTGTCAATGAGACAAATAATGTCATTCAATTTTTAAGAACTGTAAGAGAAGGAATCACAGAATTATAAAATTTCTCAACGCTAGGTCAGAATGTCACTTTCACGTAGAATAGCTGTAATACTGAATTTGTATAAACCTAACTCATTTTATCGTAATATAGCGAATAGTTTCCGATGTACAGTAGTTTTTGAAAATATTATTTTTTATTCTTCCGGCTGGCCGGCCGGCCGTAAGCACGATAACTCTCGAATGAAACAACCTAGAGACTTGAATTTTTCAGTGTGGGTTCAGTTCCCGAATGCCTCGGTTAAGTTCGTTAATGGGCCAAATTACACCAGGGGTTCCGTTAATATAGGCGTTCAAAGTTTTGTTTCCCTGATTACTTGAAAACTACCGACTCGAATGGAGATGGAGGTGTTCAAGCTGCATGTGAAATTTTGTCCAGATCGCATGACCAGAACCATAGAAACCATAGAAAATTGTAACTTTTGAACGGAAACGCCTAGGGGCTTCAAATTTTCAGGATAGGTGTGGATCTCGAATGTCGTGATCAAATTCAACTATGAGCAAAATTATACTAGGGGTTCCGTAAATATGGTCGTTTGAAATTTAGTTTTCTTGATAATTTCAAAACTACAGATTCGATCGTGAAGAAATTTTGTATACTAATGGAGAATGATATATTCGAGCTACATTTCTCCAGATCACATGACCAGAACCATAGAAACCATAGAAAATCATAACTTTCGAACGAAGAGGCCTAGGGACTTGAAATTTTCAGGATAGGTGTGGATCTGAAATGTCGCGTCCACGTTCATCAATGAGCAGAATTATACTAGGGGTTCCGTAAATACAGTCGTTTGAAATTTTGGTTTCTCGATAATTTCGAAACTACGGATTCGATCGAGATGAAATTTTGTATTTTAATCGAGAATGATATATTAAAACAATATTTTGTCCAGATCGCATGACCAGAACCATAGAGACCATAGAAAATTGTAACTATTGAACGGAAAGGCCTAGGAACTTGAAATTTTCAGGGTCGGTTTGGATCGCGAATATCGCGGCCACGTTCATCAATGAGCAAAATAAGACAAGGGGTTCCGTAAATATGGCTGTTCAAAATATTTTTTTCCTGATAATTTCGAAACTACTGATTGGATTGGGATGAAAATTTGCACTCAGCTTAGGAATAATGTATTCGAACTACGTGCCAAATTTTGTCCAGATCGCAACACAACAATAGATACCGTAGAAAATTCTAGCGAATTATCGAACAAAAATTGGTCACCTAAAGCACTGACATGAAGTCTGAAGTTTCGCCTAAGTTTCAGAATTTTTGTGACAGCTGTCGAAAATTCCTTCAATTGATTTCTAAAACTGGAAAATGCGAATCTACCTACAAGGTGCATGTACGAGCGCTCAAAAGCTCCTGCCTTCACGGCAGTGCTTTTCGTAATTTTTTTAAATCATTTCCAACTGTTAATAACCGAAATATTGTTCAGTGAAAAATTAAATATGACCATTTTGATTTGAGATGAGGTGACACTTTCGAACCAGATCATGAACGAATCACAGATTTTGTTGAACAAACCGGCTGTCAATGTGACAAATAATGTCATTTTATTTTCATGAACTTCAAGAGATGGAATCGCCGAATATATCAAATTTCTCAACACCGGGTCAGAAAAACTCAATTCTCTTTTCACGTGGAACGGCTGTAAAGCTGAATTTGTTTATATTCAACTCATTTTACCGGAATATGGCGAATAGTTTCCGTGATACAGAAGTTTTCAAGAAGACTTTTTTTAATTCTTCTAGTGATACTATCCTCTCGAAATTTCACATGTGTCGTTATTTCAGAAAACCTGGAAATAAAACTTATTGTGAGACTTGTAATTCTTTGAAAATTATTCCTAACTGTGAATAAACGAAATTTTGTTTAGTGAAAAATTAAATATGATTTGAGATGATGTGACACTATCGAACCAGATTATGAACGAATCACAACCCGAGATCTCCGCGTCAAAAAAATTCAATCCAGCTGAAAAACTAGCCGGGATATATTATGTTATACTTCATATTTCCAAATATGAATTTTCAGAGACACGAAGCGATTAACTTTCACATTTTTAGATGATATCCATCTGAAACATATTATTTAGCTTTCAGGAAATGGTGTGAATTCAATGTTGAAATCGACTTGAAATAACGGGTCCATTTATACAGCGTTCTATATATCCTTGTAATTATCTATCCAATTATTTCAGCTACACGAAATATCACAGCTATGAATCGGAAAGATTCTAATGTTCTTTGTTGTACAATTCATGTGCGCAACTTGTAATCATTTTCTTTGTTGAAATATTATACTTTTAAAATTTTTTTCTTAGAACATCGACTGTATCATGGAATAACCTGTGTTCTGCGAAAATTATTCCACTTGGGATCGCCAAGCTGAAATAATCAAATGAGCTGTCTCAATTTCCACAATTTCAGGTCAGTTTTCAAACGTGATGGTACCCACATAGTTGTTTCCAAAACGAACATGTTAATTAGGGTTTTCTGTATCCCATAATTGATTTTGTTGCCTCGAAAGGTTCATTAATAAATTCCGTCAGCAGATTTCTAGACATCCACGATATTGATGATGCTTTAAAGGTATAATAAAAATGATAATGTTGAATAATAGCTATTTTTAAGTTTGACCTGCCTTATCAAGGTTGTTGGTTTAAAGTTACGCTATGTTGTGAGGTAGTTAACTTCTGGATCAGCAAGAATCTGTGCGTATTCTCGGGAAAACGGCCGATATTATCAGTAATCCCACACAGTCTCGTGCCTACGGACTTTATCAACCGAAAAATGTAATTACAGATGGGAAATCTCAGACGTTTTCCCCCAGGAATCTCCATGTAGGTAATGCCAATCTTCAGTCGATTACTTTCGAAAATAATAATTGTTTTGTGTGTTATCTTCAATTATTTTTTTTATGGGCAGTACCTTCACGCATTACTGTACCTTGCCTAATTTTTCAAATAACCAATTTCTATATTAAACTGGATTAAATAGAATTTGTTGAGAAATAGTTGCGTAGCTGAATTAAATGAATTTCGTGTTGACGTTACGCTAAAAATGGTTTTAAATTGAAATGAGATATGCATTTTCCGATCGCAAGAATGCCTGTTGCTTTAGGCATACCGTAAAACATGTCAAGTCGCTGACTGCCCATCTAACATTAATGAGTAGTCGTTAGTGAGTTTCGAAATTGATGCAATGAAAAGGCTTTTATTACTAAAGAGTTCATTACTAAATTAATAAACGGTCGTGTTGCTACAAACAAATTGTGTAAAACACGCTGGGGGCGATACTAATTAAAAGATTTACTATACAATACTGCGTTCAGTATGATCTATTATCAGTTGCGAGCGTTACAGTTACTCCTAAAATCGCAACATCCATTATGGTGGAAGTAAGCTGATTTCTCCGAATTTTTTGCGAAATTCATGGTCAGGATAAGGAGTGTTATACGCAAAGGAAAAGGAATTTTTGATGATGGCTTCCTGGGTCGGTCCAGAGGTGGCATTAGAAGGAATCATTTCTTCAACTTGTATTATGGATAATGTGTTCAGCTGAGTGCACCCCTGTACACGATCGATGCCTGCTTGTGGCACCTCGTTCGAGTCGATTTGAAATTCGTGGATTAACATGATTTACTAGTTGTCGGCCCAGATGACACATCCATGTCGCAACAGGAACGACAGATGTCCTTGATATAGCAATAATGAAGAACGTAAAAAAAAATTACGAAATCGAAACCAAGAAGGATCTATCAGCGGATCATTGCCCTGTGATCCTGACTTTGGGAATAGAAACTGACAGATCACCTACCAATAGGAAAACAATAAACTGGAAGAAATTCATAGAAGTCTTCAAATCCAGGAGTGTGAAAGAAGAAATAGATGAAGCAGACCGAAGATCTAGAGAGAATAATCATCGAAGCCCAAACACAGTCGAGTAAAACTAAACAAATACCGAAGAAAAGTCCTTTACCTGTAGACGTGCAAATTTTACTCCTAAAAAGTAATGCCAAGAAACAGTATAGACGGACACTACACCCAAATGACAAAACTGTACTAAATAAACTAACCAACGAGGTGAAAGCCAGAGTCCGTGAATTATTTACGGAAGAATGGGGCAAAAAGCTTGATAATGTAGATATGGAAGATCGCTCCTTATGGCGAATGGCATCAGCATTAACTGGAAAGAAAACGAAAACAAAGATTCCAAAACTGACAGAAGGAAGTCAGACACCAATTACGAACGAAGAAAAAGCTGAAATGTTCGCCGACTCGCTAGAGCAATAATCCAAGCCGGATCCGAAGAACAACGACGATGAATTCACTAAGTCACTAGAAGAAATTGGAAATATACCAACCACCGACCTGTATGGAACAAAAGAAGAAATTAATGAACTAACCAGAGACGAAATAAAAGACATTATTGGACAACTGAAAAACAGAAAGGCCTCCGGAATCGACGGAATCCAAAATCAGGCTCTCAAGAACCTACCAGATGAAGCTCAAAAAGAAATAGCAGAAATAACCGGACTATGCTACGAACAGGACATAACCCTAAAAAATGGAAGATTTCTGACACAATATTGATATGGAAAAAATAAAAAAAAGACAAAAACGACCCAACTATCGACCTATGAGCCCCTTCCTGCACTGAGCAAAGTGATAGAGAAGGTGAAAAACTGAAGAATAGCAGATTTCGTGAAACTCAAGAAAATAATTCCAGACCACCAGTTCGGTTTCCGCACGGAACACTCGACAGTACACCAACTGGTCAGATGAACAGAAGATATAAAAGAAAAAATTACGAAAAGCACTGACGTGAAGGCAGGAGCTTTTGAGCGCTCGTACATGAACCTTGTAGGTAGATTCGCATTTTCCAGATTTAGGAATCAATTGAAGGAATTTTCGACAGCTGTCAAAAAAATTCTGAAAATTAGGCGAAACTCCAGACTTCATGTCAGTGCTTCAGCTGATCAATTTTTTCTCGATAATTCGCTAGAATTTTCTACGGTATCTATGGTCTTGGTGGTGCGATCTGGACAAAATTCCGCATGTAGTTGAAATACAGTATTACTCAGCTAGGTGCAAAATTTCATCCCAATCCGCTCAGTATTTTCGGAACTATCAGCAAAAAAATATTTTGAACGGCCATATTTACGGAACCCCTAGTCTAATTTTGCTCATTGATGAACGTGACCGCGATATTCGCGATCCAAACCCACCCTGAGAATTTCAAGTTCCTAGGCCTTTCCGTTCAAAAGTTACAATTTTCTATGGTTTATATGGTTCTGATCATGCGATCTGGACAAAATATTGTTTTAATATATCATTCTCGATTAAAATACAAAGTTTCATCTCGATCGAATCCGTAGTTTCGAAATTATCGAGAAAACAAAATTTCAAACGACCGTATTTACGGAACCCCTTGTATAATTCTGCTCATTGATAAACGTGAACGCGACATTTCAGATCCACACCTATCCTGAAATTTTCAAGTCCCTTGGCCTTTCCGTTCGAAAGTTATGATTTTCTATGGTTTCTATGGTTCTGGTCATGTGATCTGGAAAGCTGGTAGCTTGAATATATCATTCTTCATTAGTATACAAAATTTCGTCACGATCGAATCTGTAGTTTTGAAATTATCAAGAAAACTAAATTTCAAACGACCATATTTACGGAACCCCTAGTATAATTTTGCTCATAGATGAACGTGATCACGCCATTCGAGATCCACACCTATCCTGAAAATTTCAAGTCCCTAGGCGTTTCCGTTTAAAAGTTACAATTTTCTATGGTTTCTATGGTTCTGGTCATGCGATCTGGACAAAATTTCACATGTAGCTTGAACACCTCATTCTCCATTTGAGTGCGAAATTTCATCTCAATCAAATCTGTAGTTTTCAAGTAATCAGGGGAACAAAACTTTGAACGGCCATATTTACGGAACCCCTGGTGGTATTTGTCCCAATAACGAACTCAACCGAGGCATTCGGGAACTGAACCCACACTGAAAATTTCAAGTCTCGTTCGTTCGAGAGTTCGAGAGTTATCGTGCTTACGGCCGGCCGGACTGCCGGACGGACAGACTCAAATTTTCCGACGGATTCGTCATCTGTGAGGCGAACATAGTCGATTGAGACCATTTTCGGCTCAAAATTCGAAAAATACAGACATCGTGACGAAATGATATAGCCCTCGTGTAAGTAGTACGAGCGCTCAAAAATGAACCTATCTACAGACATTGAAAAGGCATTTGATAAGATGTGGCACCAAGGTCTGATTACAAGATGAAGATGTGGAAGTTTCCAGACGAACTGCCTAGATTTATACAAGAATACTTGAAGGAAAGAAAATTCAAAATCAACATAGATGGTACGAGGTCAACCACCAGGAAAATTGAAGCCGGCGTACCACGAGGATCGGTCCTAGGACCGTTGCTGTTCAATACTGGACGCAAAGCTGAAATTCAACAAACAAATGAAAGAAATCAAAAAAAAGACCAGGCAACTATATGAGTATTTATACGCGCTCCTAAATGCAAAAAGCAAACTTTTGCTGGAAAACAAGATGAAGATAATTGAGACAGTGCTAATACCAAGCATAATGTACACAGGAGTAGTATGGTTCAATGTCGAAAGTAGCAAGAGGAAAAATTTACAAAGTACGTTGAATAAAATAATAAGGATAGCTGTAGGTGCCCCATGGTACGTCAGCAATAAACAAATAAGAGAAAAATTGAAAATACCAACAATCGAGGAAATAATTGACAAACAAACCAAGAAGACAATCGAAACGATGAAAAAACACGAAAACAAAGAAATAAGAAGGATGGTCATGATACCAGTCAGA
The DNA here is from genome assembly GCA_963966015.1 of Aphidecta obliterata. Lineage (NCBI taxonomy): Eukaryota > Metazoa > Arthropoda > Insecta > Coleoptera > Coccinellidae > Aphidecta > Aphidecta obliterata. Next base: position 12,367,530 of record OZ014436.1, read on the forward strand.
ACCACACTCAAGAGGAAATATCTCTTGCAAAGTAGCCAATGACGGATAGCAAAGAACCACGCAGAAGAGAGGAGGACCACTCCAAGTAATCAATAGAAGAAAAAAGGAAAAAATATATTGAAGGCGGAGGGAAGTAAATTCCGGCCCTTTCAAAAACCAGGACCTATGAAATCTTGGTAAAAGTCAAGTTTTTTGGAGCGCACCTCTTGACGCTCTGTTGTAACATTAACAATATTATTGTATGCTTTGAATATAGTATTTTTTCTGCCAATGATCCCTTCTGGGTGTAACCCTTCTAATTACAGGGGGTGGCTGATTGGAATTGTTCGATTTCGGATATCAATATTGAGGATACCGCCTACAATGTTCAACTACCAGCAACGTTCATGGTTAATTTGTGGCATGTTCAAACCAATTGTTCCTCAACTACTCTCTCATTATGACAATTATTATTGCAGTTATTGAATCGAACTATGGCTTTATTGCACTTAATGACGAAGAGAAAGAGCCATATTCGTGGGAAAGGATTAACGGATTCTCTTTTCACTATTCTTATTCATATGCGCCTGCCTTCACATAGTTTCGTTGGTTTACGACTTTTTTCAACATCTCACTTCTGTTGCCAAAAAAATCAAGTCGAAGAAATCAATGCTTCTCGGTGTAACACCTCTAATTTTCTTTAATCTAAAAGTCATATCAAGCGGGGAATTTTCCTGTGTCAATTTTCGAATTCCAGGAAGAACAAATGGACTGTTATGAAGTGTTTTCTTTTGTACCTCCTTCTCTTATCAGTCGCTATTCGAAGCGTGATACTTATATAATTCCATATCTTATCATTGTGCATACGGTAATTTCGAAAATTAAAATGATTGAGGAAGTATTTCCGAAACTATTTGATAACCGATTTTATTTTCAGGCAAACGGATGATGCATGCCATCTGGATAACTGATGTTTTTACCCTGAAGTGGTGAGTGTTCCTCATCTATAAATTGACTATTTTCGACTACTGTTGTTCGTTCGATATATTGATCGATGTTATCGTCGAGAAACCGAGTGTAACACGGAACTATACGATAATCGAAATTGGTGAGGATTGATTGAAGATATCATGTTAATTTATCCCCAGTTGTTGATCGAGAATAAAATACATGTTATGCCGAGGTGGAAATATTATCGATTATTAAAGTATCATTATAACTCACGTGATGAACGTCACAAGAAAAACACTACCTAAGGGCGCCAGGGGAAAGTAATTAACGAACAAATTAACTCGCATGTTAATTGCGTGTTGAAGAGACGCCCAAGGTTCCTCTCCAATTATGAGAACAATAAAACTTCCATGAAGTCAACAGAAATCGTCACATGTAAGTTTTCTTGAACAACGATCATGTAATGATGCAACACACGAGTATCAACCGGGATACGAAACGAGGCGATGGCGAGTTTCGTATGGTTTATGCGAGTGTATTAGTAACAATTACATGATAGTTGCATACGCTATTTTTTCTACACCCGATAAATAATGAAGAACTTATTCTAATTCTAATTCAAAGACTTACAATTTTCAGGAAAGGTGTGGATCTCGAAAGTCGTGTTCAAGTTTATCCATGAGCAAAATTAGAAAAGGGGTTCTGTAAATATGGTCGTTTGAAATTTAGTTTTTTTGATAGTTTCAAAACAACAGATTTGATCGTGACGAAATTTTGTATACTAATGGAGAATAATATATTCAAGCTATATTTTTTCCAGATCGCATGACCAGAACCATAGAAACCATAGAAAATCATAGCTTTCGAACGGAAAGGCCTAGGGACTTGAAATCTTCAGGATAGGTGTGGATTGTGGATATCGAATGTCGCGGTCACGTTTATCAATGAGCAGAATTAGACCAGGGGTTCCGTAAATATGGCTGTTTGAAATTTAGTTTTCTTGATAATTTCGAAACTTCGGATTCGATTGTGACGAAATTTTGTATTTTTATGGAGAATGATATATAAAAGCTACATTTTGTCCAGATCGCATGATCAGAACCATAGAAACCATAGAAAATTCTAACTTTCGAACGGAAAGGCCTAGGGTCTTAAAATTTTCAGGGTAGGTTTGGATCGCGAATGTCGTGGTCATGTTTATCAATGAGCAAAATTAGACTATGAGTTCTGTGGATAAGACCTTTCAAAATATTTTTTTCCTGATAATTTCGGATTACTGATTGGCTTGGAATCAAATTTTGCACATCTACGTGCGAAATGTTGTCCAGATCGCATTACCAAGACCATAGATAACGTAGAGAATTCTAGAGAATTATCGAAAAAAAAATTGGTCACCTGAAGCACTAACGTGAAGTCTGGAGTTTCTCCTCAGTTTGAATTTTTTTTTGACAGCTGTCAAAAATGTTCTCAATCTACCTACAAGGTGGATGCAGGAGCGCTCGAATGCTACTGACTTCACGGCAGTGCTTTTTATAATTTTAATTTGTTCAGGTGAAGATATTTTTGAGCGCTCGTACTACTTACACGAGGGCTATATCATTTCGTCACGATGTCTGTATTTTTCGAATTTTGAGCCGAAAATGGTCTCAATCGACTATGTTCGACTCACTGATGACGAATCCGTCGGAAAATTCGAGTCTGTCCGTCCGTAAGCACGATAACTCTCGAACGGAACAACCTAGAGACTTTAAATTTTCAGTGTGGGTTCAGTTCCCGAATGCCTCGGTTACGTTCGTTAATGGGCCAAATTCTACCAGGGGTTCCGTGAATATGGCCGTTCAAAGTTTTGTTCCCCTGATTACTTGAAAACTACAGATTTGATTGAGATGAAATTTTGCACTCAAATGGAGAATGAGGTGTTCAAGCTACACGTGAAATTTTTTCCAGATCGCATGACCAGAACCATAGAAAATCATAACTTTCGAACGGAAAGGCCTAGGGACTTGAAATTTTCAGGATAGGTGTGGATCTGAAATGTCGCGTTCACGTTTATCAATGAACAGAATTATACCAGGGGTTCCGTAAATACGGTCGTTTGAAATTTTGGTTTCTCGATAATTTCGAAACTTCGGATTCGATCGAGATGAAATTTTGTATTTGAATCGAGAATGATATATTAAAACAATATTTTGTCCAGATCGCATGACCAGAACCATAGAAACCATAGAAAATTGTAACTTTTGAACGGAAAGGAAAGGAACTTGAAATTCTCAGGGTGGGTTTGGATTGCAAATATCGCGGTCACGTTCATCTATGAGCAATATTAGACTAGGGGTTCCGTAAATATGGCCGTTCAAAATATTTTTTTGCTGATAGTTCTGAAAATACTGAGCGGATTGGGATGAAATTTTGCACCTAACTGAGTAATAATGTATTTAAACTACGTGCAAAATTTTGTCCAGATCGCACCACCAAGACCATAGATACCGTAGAAAATTCTAGCGAATTATCGAAAAAAAATTGATCAGCTGAAGCACTGACATGAAGTCTGGAGTTTCGCCTAAGTTACAGAATTTTTTTGACAGCTGTCGAAAATTCCTTCAATTGATTTCTAAAACTGGAAAATGCGAATCTACCTACAAGGTGTATGTACGAGCGCTCAAAAGCTCCTGCCTTCACGGTAGTGCTTTTCGTAATTTTTGATTTTTTCTTCAACATATCTTTCGGACTTCCGCTTTAATAAAGCTTGTAGCTTATTTAATTCAGAAATGTCTCTATTTTGGCATGCTCGAGACTAGATGAAATTCTATTCTCGAAAAAAAAATATTGCTTTCGTTTTATTTAAAAATATTTCGAGTAGTTCAATATCGGCAGGAGGTGCTTCAAGTAGCGGATGGTGGTTTTGTAGTTGTACGACTGATGGTAAGTGCTGAATGTGGTATAGCGCAAAAACATATCCCTGAAGGCGTATTTACAATCCCGCTGCAACTTCTAACCGTATGAATTCCATTGAGAAACAACTTTTTACGTGTTATGGATCACCTTCGTAGATAAGAAGTATGAATGAAACCGTGTATCTCTCCGATCGCAACGAAAAAGGGGAAAAATCAATATTTGCATAACTATCAGAACAACGATCTTTTCAATCTTGTTCACACAAACTTTGAACCAGATTCTAGATTTATTTCCGTCTTTCCAGATATCGTCCTATTTATTGTATCCAAATCGCAACAAATACTAAGGGGTGCATATGAATCGAAGGACCACAATCAGATCAGAACTCCCATTGGGTGTCCCCGTCGTTTTTTCTCTATGCTCCGTAAATCGTGAGATTAGACGAGCTCTGCAAGTAGTTGCACATTTTTCCCACGTCACAAATTACGGCAATCAGTAAGTTTGTATAAGGTCGAACCGTTCGTTTTTCGTCGAGCGTGTCCAAGTTGCGACACCGGGTATTGTTTGAGCCTTCAGTCATTTCGAAATATGCTCAAATTTGTCCCGTATATTTCGAATAAATTACGACTTTGCGCGCTGTACTCGGCTTCTGGCGGTTTTATTGTAATAATATCTTATTTATTGCCTTGGATATGGCCTGGCGTTTACAACGACTTCGTTACCTGGCAGATAGATCAACATTAATTATGTTATCTTCATGGATAAATGCCAGGCATCTTCGGGATGGCACTTTATGGGAACTCATGTGCGTCTACCTCAACTCCTCTGAAAGGATTTTACTTTTCGAGGTTTATTATTATTATTATTATTATTGACGAAACGTGGATTCCGGTAGATGGCAGCACTTGAAAATTCAGACAAATTAATATCGTACACAACCTAGATTCCAAAAGTTCCTCCCTTCGAGTTAGGTAGTTCGAAAATTCGAAACATTCCTTTCGCTTCTCGCACATCACCCAATTAGGTTTACAAAGAAGTTGCCCATAGTAAAGAAGGAGAGATTTGGAAGCTTTCCTAGATTTCGAATTTGGTCAACGTTGATTGAATTTTATTGTTTTGAAATGTGCTTTCTTATTGTAAATCAGAAACATCTAACTTCTTCCTACTTCTCAACCGATTGTATTGGATATCATAGTTTTTGAGCGCTCGTACTACTTACACGAGGGCTATATCATTTCGTCACGATGTCTGTATTTTGAGCCGAAAATGGTCTCAATCGACTATGTTCGACTCACTGATGACGAATCCGTCGGAAAATTCGAGACTGTCCGTCCGGCCGTAAGCACGATAACTCTCGAACGGAACAACCTAGAGACTTGAAATTTTCAGTGTAGGTTCAGATCCCAAATGCCTCGGTTCAGTTCGTTAATGGGCAGAATTCCACGAAGGGTTCTGTAAATATGGCCGTTCAAAGTTTCGTTCCCCTGATTACTTGAAAACTACAGATTTGATCGAGATGAAACTTTGCACTCAAATGGAGAATGAGGTGTTCAAGCTACATGTAAAATGTTGTCCAGATCGCATGACCAGAACCATAGAAACCATAGAAAATTGTAACTTTTGAACGGAAATGCCTAGGGATTTGAAATTTTCAGGATAGGTGTGGATCTCGAATGTCGTGATCACGTTCGTCTATGAGCAATATTATACTAGGGGTTCCGTAAATATGGTCGTTTGAAATTTGGTTTTCTTGATAATTTCAAAACTACGGATTCGATCGAGATGAAATTTTGTATTTTAATCGAGAATGAAATATTCAAGCAATATTTTGTCCAGATCGCATGACCAAAACCATAGAAACCATAGAAAATTGTAACTTTTGAACGGAAATGCCTAGGGATTTGAAATTTTCAGGATAGGTGTGGATCTCGAATGTCGTGATCACGTTCATCTATGAGCAAAATTATACTAGGGGTTCCGTAAATATGGTCGTTTGAAATTTGGTTTTCTTGATAATTTCAAAACTACAGATTCGATCGTGACGAAATTTTGTATACTAATGGAGAATGATATATTCAAGCTACATTCTCCAGATCACATGACCGGAACCATAGAAACCATAGAAAATCATAACTTTCGAACGGAAAGGCCTAGGGACTTGAAATTTTCAGGATAGGTGTGGATCTGAAATGTCGCGTCCACGTTCATCAATGAGCAGAATTATACAAGGGGTTCCGTAAATACGGTCGTTTGAAATTTTGTTTTCTCGATAATTTTGAAACTACGGATTCGATCGAGATGAAAGTTTGTATTTTAATCGAGAATGAAATATTCAAGCAATATTTTGTCCAGATCGCATGACCAGAACCATAGAAACCATTGAAAATTGTAACTTCTGAACGGAAAGGCCTAGGAACTTGAAATTTTCAGGGTAGATTTGGATCGCGAATGTTGCAGACACGTTCATCATTGAGCGAAATTAGACTAGGGGTTCCATAAATATGGCTGTTCAAATTTTTTTTTCTTGATAATTTCGAAACTACTGGTTGGATTGGAATGAAATTTTGCACCTAGCAGTTTTAGTTTTCTTGATAATTTCAAAACTATGGATTCGATCGTGACGAAATTTTGTATTTTAATGGAGAATGATATATTAAAGCTACATTTTGTCCAGATCGCATGACCAGAACCATAGAAAATTATAATCTTCGAACGGAAAGGCCTAGGATCTTGAAATTTTCAGGATAGGTGTGGATCGCGAATTTTGCGGTAAAATTTTTCTATGAGCAAAATTAGACTAGGGGTTACGTAAATATGGCCCTTCAAAATATTTTTTCCTGGTAATCTCGAAACTACTGATTGGATTGAATTGAAATTTTGCAAATAGATGAAAAATTATGTATTCAAACTACGTGCGAAATTTTGTCCAGATCGCATTACCAAGACCATAGATACCGTAGAAAATTCTAGCGAAATATCGAAAAAAAATTGGTCAGCTGAAGCACTGATATGAAGTCTGGATTTTCGCCTAAGTTTGAAATGTTTTCGACAGCTGTCGAAAATTCTTTCAATTGATTTCTAAAACTGGAAAATGCGAATCTACCTACAAGGTGGATGTACTAGCGCTCAAAATCTCCTGACTTCACGGCAGTGCTTTTCGTAATTTCTTAATCAAAAACTTTTTTTTTCTCTCCAGTTTTCTCATTTTATTTCAATGAAAATTGCTAATCTGTAGAGTTATATAATTCGTTTTCTGTTCCTCACGGTTCGAATGCATACATGTAGCTCCCAACAAGTTACCCATAGTAAAGAAGAAGAGATTTGGAAGCTTTCCTATATTTCGATTTTGGTCAACGTTAATTGAATTTTTATTGTTTTGAGATGTGCTTTCTTATTGTAAATCAGAAACGTCTAACTTCTACCTACTTCTCAACCGATTTTATTGGATATCATAGTTAGATATCAGAAACTGTTATTTTCTCTATAGTTTTTTCATTTTATTTCAATGAAAATTGCTAATCTATATAATTATATTATTCGTTTTCTGTTCCTCACGGTTTGAATGCATACAAGTAGCTCCTGATTTTTTTCCTGAAGACAGTTCAAAATACGAAAATGACTTATTCGGAGACGAGTAATCTTTTTCGTTACGAAATAAAGAAAAATTAGGATTTTATTTTTTTTTTGGGAAAACAGGGGTTTATAATTTTTTTTCCATCGAAAATGTTCATTATGATGTTACTCGGAAAGTCGATGATTCAAACTTGAAATTAATTTTATTCGCGAACACTGTCTCACAAATTTCATACCCGCCAAATTTCATTAAAATATCCGAAATACCTAGTTTGGAAAGTTATTCGAGGAAAAAATTTTTTCGGAATAAATTTTAACAGCCTGTATATCGAAAACAAAGCGAAAACGGACCTATGTTTATATAGTTTTTGACTTGAAATCATGTATAGATGCTTGAATATTAAAATTCAATCGGAATGTACCGTTTATGTACTTTTGGTGAGGTAAGGTCAAAAAAATATGAATAAATCGTTACATCAATATTGGAATGAAAAATGAATTATATTGAAGAGTTTTATTGCAAGAAATTACGGAAAGCACTGCCGTGAAGTCAGGAGCTTTTGAGCGCTCGTACATCCACCTTGTAGGTAGATTCGCATTTTCCAGTTTTAGAAATCAATTGAAGGAATTTTCGACAGCTGTCAAAAAAATTCTCAAACTCAGGCGAAACTCAAGACTTCATGTCAGTGCTTCAGCTGACCAATTTTTTTTCGATAATTCTACGGTATCTATGGTTTTGGTGATGCGACCTGGACAAAATTTCGCACGTAGTTTGAATACATTATTCTTCAGCTAAGTGTAGAATTTCATTCCAATCCAATCAGTAGTTTAGAAATTATCAGGAACAAAATATTTTAAACGGCCATAATTTATGGAACCCCTAGTCTAATTTAGCTCATTGATGAACATGGCCGCGAAATTCGCGATACAAACCTACCCTGAAAATATCAAGTTTCTAGGCCTTTCCCTTCGGAAGTTATAATTTTCTATGGTTTCTATGGTTTTGGTCATGCAATCCGGACAAAAATATATCATTCTTGATTGAAATACAAAATTTTATCTCGATCGAATCCGTAGTTTCGAAATTATCGAGAAAACAAAATTTCAAACGACCGTATTTACGGAACCCCTTGTCTAATTTTGCTCATTGATGAACGTGCCCGCGAAATTCGCGATCCGAACCTACCCTCAAGTAATCAAAGAACAAAACTTTGAACGGCCATATTTACGGAACCCCTAGTGGAATTTGGCTCATTAACGAACATAACCGAGGCATTTGGGAACTGAACCCACACTGAAAATTTCAAGTTTCTAGGTTGTTCCGTTCGAGAGTTATCGTGCCTACGGACGGCCGGACGGACAGACTCAAATTTTCCGACGGATTCGTCATCAGTGAGTCGAACTTTATCCATTGAGACCATTTTCGGCTCAAAATCCGAAAAATACAGACATCGTGACGAAATGATATAGCCCTCGTGTAAGTAGTTCGAGCGCTCAATAAAAACCACCCATGTGAGAAGAAACTTCAAGAAACTCTTTTTTTAAACATAATGTAACAATTATAAGTCTACACCACAACATTATTATATGAATCAGTATAAGCTGAAAATTTTTGTTCTGAAAAACAAAATAACCCGAACGTCTTCGAATGCATTGTAAAAATCTATCCTAAATGAAAAGTGCTGACTGCTAGACCATCAATCACAACTCAAGGGTGATGTCCACTGTCATTGGTTATTCAGAAATTCGCAGGTGGAGATAGAAGGGAGGCGGATTATTCAAACTTACTCCAACAATTAACTGGCGATTACAAAGTTGTTCTCATAAGCCATTGTTTTGTTAATTGGATTTTAATCCATCACATCTCAAATCGGATATATGTTCATGTAAAAATATTTCCATTTTCAAATTGGATTAAACGGAAACAAATTGAATCTTCGACAAAACTATTGTGAATGCCTATGTACATTCAAAAAATGAAATGAAGTCAACATGTTGGTGAGAAATAATTGAAACAATTAACATTGTGAAGCATAAATGAAAGTAGTGTACAACCTTAACTGACACTCCCCGAGATAAATCAAAGCTATAGTCCTCAGATCTCTACTGTGAACAATAACAAGAATTAGAAAAAATTTTTTCTGTGACAAAATTATACGCAGATGCTCAATTGCAATTCTCGCCCAGATCGCATATCGAGGACAATGACTTTCAACCGTTATAAAGCTCGAAATTCATTCGTAATTAAACATTTTATGGCTTAATCGGGAGAACTGAAAAGTGGTGTGTTGGTAACGAAATGCTTTCTATGCATTTGTCACCATTAATTTGTTCTTAACTACTTGTTGAACAACACGTTACCGACTTCCTGTAACAAACTAAACAGATGCGATCTCGGCTTTCACTGGTCGCTTCGCTCATTGAGCTGAAATCATCAGGATTAATATAAAAATATGCATCATTTCAAGTACTCCGAGCGTAGATGCACAATTGTTCAATCGAGTTGTCAGTTCACCACGAAGAATTTAACTCGACCGAAATAATCGGGTTTTATGCTATTTGAATTCGACTGCATTTATGTAATTTTGGGTAGTCCACTTTGCACCATCCTCAAAGACTGTGACACAGTTAATACACGAAGTTAAAGTTGTTTGGAACGAATGACTCACCAAATGGGACTAAATCTCTAGTTGTGGCCTACCTAAAGTTTTCGTGAATGAATGAAATATGGGCCCGTTTCCCGGTCAATAATAACGGGATTTCTGGTCGAATTTATTCACTTCGGGAGATATGCAACATCGTCATTGTAATTTGTAATGATTCCGTTTATTCAAATATATTGGATGGTCACACCTTCGTGAAATGGAAGAGTTAATGAATTTCGTCTGAAGCAACACCATATTGCATGAATGAAAATCCCACGGGCTCTTTCCTTCAAGAGTAGGTTGATGTACCTTTCTTTTACTCCTATAACATGATTATTCCTCATCCGGTGCTCGGTTTCATCCGAGGAATGAATTTGAAATTATGGAGATTAGTTCTATTAAGTAATCACTACTCAATACTGATAAATGTGAAGTTTCTCAACTAATGCGGGCACGAACAGCTGACGACCAATTGGTCGCGAAAGGTACCACTTTAAGACCAATAAATTTTGGTTGAACATGACTTTTGTGAGACATATATTTAGATATTTCTTTCTCCAAATTTTAAGCTATAATCACACCACAGTCATTCTATCTACCGATACTTAATAAAGATTCACTTTTGTGTTGGTAATTATCTTGGCCTCCTGGGGTGGCCGAACATGATTGGTATTTGTATGTAAACTACAGTACAAAAACATACTGTAAAACGTGAAATCTGCATTCATATTGCAAGCAGCATAAGAACCCGTGTGGGCTACTCCCACACTTCGAACATCAAGTTGGCCGGATGAGATGTTGTTACATGTGCGCCGATGACGTTCGCTCCCAAATTTCCCCCAAGGAAATAACCATGAACAACTGAGAATTTCCGCTAATCATCGATCTATCGGCGTTCAAAAAGTGCATTTCTCGAATTCGATTTTGCGGAAATGTAGGTTACATTTCAACGACAAAATCAATCCGCCATCAATTTTGCAATATTTGTACATAATGTTGTGTAAATATTATGTCACAGCGATTGCTTCTACGTTTTAGCAGTCGCGACATAATGGACCACGTGCATGTGTACGAATTCAATTTCATGTAGAAGTTTTTTTTTCGGTAACAACCTTGTATGGTTTTATAATTATTGCGTTACATCATTTACATGTGTTGAATATCAATTGCATGCCGATTTCGATTGATGGCAAACCGTCGAGGAATTTCAGATATTCCTGGGTTGGTTTCGCGCAGGAACCTCTTCTTCAAAATACTGACAATTAGAAGTTTTCACTAACGAACTTGTTTCACTTAGTACGACGATAAAATAATTGCACTAAGAAAAATTACGAAAAGCACTGCCGTGAAGTCAGGAGCTTTTGAGCGCTCGTACATCCACCTTGTGGGTAGATTCGCATTTTCCAGTTTCAGAAATCAATTGAAGGAATTTTCGACAGCTGTCAAAAAAATTCTGAAACTTAGGCGAAACTCCAGACATCATGTCTTCAGCTGACCAATTTTTTTTCGATAATTCGCTAGAATTTTCCACGGTATCTATGGTCTTGGTGATGTGATCTAGAAAAAATTTTGCACGTAGTTTGAATTCATTATTCCTCAGCTAGGTGCATAATTTCATTCCAATCCGATCAGTAGTTTCGGGACTATCAGGAAAAAAAAATTTTGAACGGCCATAATTACGGAACCCCTAGTCTAATTTTGCTCATTGATGAACGTGACTGCGATATTCGCGATCCAAACCCACCCTGAAAATTTCAAGTTCCTAGGCCTTTCCGTTCAAAAGTTACAATTTTCTATGAATTCTATGGCTCTGGTCATGCGATCTGGACAAAATATTGCTTTAAGATATCATTCTCGATTGAAATACAAAATTTCATCTCGATCAAATCCGTAGTTTCGAAATAATCGAGAAAACAAAATTTCAAACGACCGTATTTACGAAACCCCTAGTATAATTCTGCTCATTGATAAACGTGATCGCAACATTTATGATTCACACCTATCCTGAAAATTTCAAGTCCCTAGGCCTTTCCGTTCGAAAGTTATGATTTTCTATGGTTCTGGCCATGTGGTCTGGAGAAATGTAGCTTGAATATATATTTCTCCATTAGTATAAAAAATTTCGTCACGATCGAATCTGTACTTTTGAAATTATCGAGAAAACTAAATTTCAAACGACCATATTCACGGAACCCCTGAAAAAATGTTGCCCATAAATGAACGTGATCACGACATTCGAGATCCACACCTATCCTGAAAATTTCAAATCCCTAGGCGTTTCCGTTCAAAAGATACAATTTTCTATGGTTTCTATGGTTCTGGTCATGCGATCTGGACAATATTTCACATGTAGCTTGAATACCTCATTTTCCATTCGAGTGCAAAATTTCATCCCAATCAAATCTGAAATTTTCAAGTAATCAGGTGAACAAAACTTTGAACGGCCATATTTACGGAACCCCTGGTGGAATTTGGCCCATTCACGAACTCAACCGAGGCATTCGGGAACTGAACCTACTCTGAAAATTTCAAGTCTCTAAGTTTTTCCGTTCGAGAGTTATCGTGCTTACGGACGGAGGGACAGACTCGAATTTTCCGACGGATTCGTCATCATTGAGTCGAACATAGTCGATTGGGACCATTTTCGGCTCAAAATTCGAAAAATACAGACCTCGTGACGAAATGATATAGCCCTCGTGTAAGTAGTACGAGCGCTCAAAAAATATCAATGGAAAGCACTGCCGTGAAGTGAGCTTTTGAGCGCTCGTTCATGTAGGTAGATTCGAATTTTCCAGTTTTACAAACCAATTGGAGAAATTTTTGACAGCTGTCCAAAAAAAATTTCAAACTAAGGCGAAACTCCAGACTTCAAGTCAGTGCTTTAGGTGACCAATTTTTTTTCGATATTTCACTAGAATTTTCTACGGTATCTATGGTCTTGGTAATGCGATCTGGACAAAATTTCGCACGTTTGAATACATAATTTTTCATGCGATCAAATCAGTAGTTTCGAGATTATCAGGAAAAAATATTTTGAAGGGCCATATTTACGTAACCCCTAGTCTTATTTTGCTCATAGAAAAATTTTACCGCGAAATTCGCGATCCACACCTATCCTGAAAATTTCAAGTTCCTAGGCCTTTCCGTTCGAAGATTATAATTTTCTATGGTTCTGGTCATGCGATCTGGACAAAATGTAGCTTTAATATATCATTGTCCATTAAAATACAAAATTTCGTCACGGTCGAATCCGTAGTTTTGAAATGATCAAGAAAACTAAATTTCAAACGACCATACTTACGGTATAAGTTCAAACTAAGGACGGAAAAAATTACTGATTGAAAAAGTCCTATAAAAAAAATTTGGAAGTTTCCAAACTCACCGATAAAATTGATCCAAATTGTCAACAGAGAAATTGTTCGAAATGTTCACCATTCGTTTGATGTGTACAAAGTCTTGCCCGGCGCAATAACGAATGGTTGCATGCAGCAACTATCAAATCAGTTTGCTCACGAATAATGTCACTAGCATTTTCAATGCGTAGTCTCAGTTCTTCCGCACTATTCACCTCACCGTCATTATACACTAAATTATCCCAAGGGGAAGAAATCACAGGGGTAGAGATCCGGGGAGCGTACAGGCCAAGAAATAATTTCTCTATTTTCCCCACTATCGACGAAATGTTCGAAATTATTTGAATGGTGTGTTTCCAAATAGTTGGATAGGACATGGTCGGTCAATTTCATGGCCTGCACGCTCTTAGGGTCATTTGAAAACATAGCTGTATGGTGAACGTTGAGGTGAATAGTGCGAAAAAACTAAGACAACACATTGAAAATGCTTGTGACATTAGTCGTGAGCAAAATTATGTGATATTGCTGCATGTAACCATTCGTTATTACGCCGGGCAAGACTTTGTGCACATCAAACGAATGATGACCATTTTGAACAATTTCTGTAAACAATTTGGATATATTTTATCGGTGAGTTTGAGAACTTCAACATTTTTTTAATAGGACCTTTTCAATCAGTTATTTTTTCTCGCCTTAGTTCAAACTTCAAGGATTATACCGTTCAGGAAAATCTGCTTATAAAAAGTTGAAAGAGAATATACAAATATGCGATAAAATCCAGCACTCCATTCACTAGCTAGAATGCATATGGCACCTTGATTCATGGCAGATCTCCTAACAGAGATGAGAAAAAAATTACGAAAAGCACTGCCGTGAAGTCAGGAGCTTTTGAGCGCTCGTACATCCACCTTGTAGGTAGATTCGCATTTTCCAGTTTTAGAAATCAATTGAAGGAATTTTCGACAGCTGTCAAAAAAATTCTCAAACTAAGACGAAACTCCAGACTTTGTCTGTGCTTCAGCTGACCAATTTTTTTTCGATAATTCGCTAGAATTTTCTACGGTTTCTATGGTCTTGGTGATGCGATCTGGACAAAATTTCGCACGTAGTTTGAATACATTATTCCTCATCTAGGTGCAAAATTTCATTCCAATCAAATCGGAAGTTTCGAAATTATCAGGAACAGAATATTTTGAACGGCCATATTTACGAAACCCCTAGTCTAATTTTGCTGAACGTGACCGTGAAATTCGCGATCCAAACCCACCCTGAAAATTTCAAGTTCCTAGGCCTTTCCCTTCGGAAGTTACATATAATTTTCTATGGTTTATATGGTTCTGGTTATGCGATCTGGACAAAATGTTGCTTCAATATATCATTCTCGTTTAAAATACAAAATTTTATCTCGATCGAATCCGTAGTTTCGAAATGATCGAGAAAACAAAATTTCAAACGACCGTATTTACGGAACCCCTAGTATAATTCTGCTCATTGATGAACGTGAACGCCACATTTCAGATCTACACCTATCCTGAAAATTTCAAGTCCCTAGGCCTTTCCGTTCGAAAGTTATGATTTTCTATGGTTTCTATGGTTCTGGTCATGCGATTTAGAGAAATGAAGGTTGAATATATCATTCTCCATTAGTTTACAAAATTTCATCACGATCGAATTTGTAGTTTGGAAATTATCGAGAAAACTGAATTTCAAACGACCATATTTACGGAACCCCTTGTATAATTTTGCTCATAGATGACAGTGATCACGACAATCGAGATCCACACCTATCCTGAAAATTTCAAGTCCCGAGGCGTTTGCGTTCAAAAGCTACAATTTTCTATGGTTCTGGTGATGCGAGCTGAACAAACTTTTGTATGTAGCTTGAATACCTCATTTTCCATTAGAGTACAAAATTTCACCTCGATCGAATCTATAGTTTCAAAGTAATCAGGAAAACAAAATTTCGAGCGGCCATATTTACGGAACCCCTCGGCGAATTTTGCCCAATAACGAACTTGACCGCGGCATTCGAGATTCGAACCTACCCTGAAAATTTCAAGTTTCTAGGACATTCCGTTCGAGAGTTATCGTGTATACGGCCGGACGGACGGACAGACTCGAATTTTTCGACGGATTCGTCATCAGTGAGTTGAACATAGTCGTTTGAGACCATTTTCGGCTCAAAATTCGAAAAATACAGACATCGTGACGAAATGATATAGCCCTCGTGTAAGTAGAACGAGCGCTCAAAAAAGGGAATGCCCCCGCGTTTTCGAGGAGAAGAAACGGGCTTTCCGACGGTACCCGAAACGTGAAAACATGAAAAATACGTTCATCCCAAAGGACCAAAGGACAAATATGTCTTTTTCTGAGTTCTAGCACCTGTCAAAAAAAGCCTCCCCTTAAAAATCACCCCGTATATCGCGAGAAACTCTATTGTCGAGAAAATATCGCAAAGGAAGTCCAGCACTTTATTAACTTGCTGGAAAACATCATGAGGGAATACATATGGCATAATGATCCATCCCAGACCTCCTAACA
Organism: Aphidecta obliterata; assembly: GCA_963966015.1. Classification (NCBI taxonomy): domain Eukaryota; kingdom Metazoa; phylum Arthropoda; class Insecta; order Coleoptera; family Coccinellidae; genus Aphidecta; species Aphidecta obliterata. The sequence continues at coordinate 12,383,467 of OZ014436.1, forward strand.
GAGAGATGATACGATCTAGAGTCGTATTAAGATATTGATGACCAAGATTGTTTGCGTTTTTTTTAAATTGAATATTTTATATGATCAACTTTCGGCGAAATGATGAATTCAAGCACCTCGAAAAACATCCTGTAGGTATACATAGATATAATTAAGATATAGGTATATAGGATAATTTTGTTCGGTGTTAAATGGCACGCCCCCCCTTGCCCCACCCTGCAAACGCCCGAAAAGCAACATTTTCGGTATCGATTTTTCGTAGAAACTATTTGCAGTGATGACGTGACGGAAAAATTTCCAAAGTATGTTATTAGAATTAATTACAGGCCGGAGAGCAACGTGATTCATAAAACTACGATTCGCAGTACTGAATACTTTTTCGAAGTTATCATCGACTGTTGTGGGAAGTGCGATGGAAAAGGAGAGTATCTAATGGAATACAGTAATTGCTTTTCCATAATTCCACATCCTGGTGGTTTTCACTGTCTTGCTGGAAGCTTTCCATCGCTGTATACGAACATAAAGTAGACTTTCTATCCCAATTTTCTCACTTCGATATAGATGTTTTTGTCTTACAAAACTTATATCCACATTGTCATAAAATGTTATTTTCTTAATATTTTTTAATTCAACCAATCCCAAGGACGAGATATAATGATAGCTGCTCCATTCCGATTCCGATCAACTTTTATCGACATACTTAATCGATATGTCTTTCAGCTCGAGTGGCAAGTTGGCCTGTCATTTTTCTGAGTACGCCATCTTTTTAATTACGGATATCGTCATGTAGGAAATACTTCGGCATCAATGCGAGAGAGTGCATTCTTTCACTGAGATTTTAAACTTTTTATTGTAGCAGAATCTCAGAATCCACTTCATCGCAATATAACGAATCAAGGCATCAAGGTGAATCTAATGTCGAACTTCTTAACTTCATAAAACTAAATTTTGTGGGACATGTCGTGTTCTTGTTGGACGTGCTCCGGACATACGAATAATTCGGCGCCCAGAAATCAATAAAACACCTCTGGTGAAACCGAAATTTGTATCCCGTACTGGTGAAAAAAATTACTCATACGAGTTCAACACATCGTTTATTACATATTTCCTTCGTCGAATTCAAATGTCGGCAGGTCTGCCTCCTCCGGTTCGTAAGCACCGTCATTTCCAAGTATGATGTCACTGCGATTCGGTTAATTTCACTCCGTTTCAAACTTGGGGACCCTTCGTGCTTTCGAAGCCTTGAAATTGACGCGATAGAACAGTGACCAATAATGTGGATGTATGGATTACATTTTCGAATAAATACCATGACCTTCATTCCTGGATATGGAAAAAGCTGCTAACTTTAAACGAGGGATTTATTTCCATTCTTCTACTCTAAAATGTTGTATTGATATAATAAGGATATCAAACCGCAACATCTCGGGCTCCGCCAAGGGACGAATTTCCAGCTCGGAGGACGTGAGGTCTCGAATAACTATGTGGCGTCTCCTACTTTTCTACAGTTTTCGCTCATTTTTTAGCCTTCGAAATTAATGGATCTCTCGTAGTTTTATTTAACTTGATCCTTTGCAATAATATCCTATATCTCATTCGCTAATCAATTAGAGATACCAGTAGTTTTTTAATGTCACCATCACGACAAACTGTGCGGTTTGTAGTAACCATTAAATTTGGCTTCGCCTACTCGTATGTGTTATTCAAATTGTTGGTCGTTCGCCTCATTCGGTAATGATATATTTCATGAATAATTGATTTCATCGGAATCGACGATTTCCACATTTGAGAATCGAGGCCATGCCGTGAATTTTAATGATTATATTCTCGTGAATTTTAAGTCTAGATGATCTGCTAACCTTCCATTTACAAATGCATTGGTTCGAATTAGAAACTTTTCCGAGAAAATGTTCCAATGTGGTTCGAGCTGACAGAAAAAAAACCGACTCAATTTCAGTTACGAAAGACTTGGAACTGCCCATAACTATAAAAACGTTTGTATTGGAATGGGATCTAAATCATCTTCGTATGGATCGAATCAATTAAAATTCGACATTTCTACCGTTCGCGTGTAGAGAATGAGGCAAAAATGCCGCTTCGAATCGAACCTACTTTTCTTCTTGCCACAAAAAGAAGTAAAGGCTTCGTATAGTCCGCTATGCTCATTTCAATTTCTCCTCTTCAATGGCCATTGTCTTTTTTGCTGGAATCTCAATTTTCCACAGTGTGTAGATTCAAGCTTCCATAAATGGCGAAAGATTGTGCCACCTAATTGGACATTATTTCGAAATCGTGTTGATTCTGATTCCATAAAATGTCATTCAATACTATTCGGCGTGCATTTGATGTTTTAACATGTCATATCCCCGCAGTATTATTCTACCGGCTTAATTTCCACTTGAGATGAACTGGCAAATGACAGATGACGCTCAGTATAGGGTGCCAACTTAGCGACAAAAATATTTCTTTGAATTGCCTTTCTGAATGAACCATTACCAGTGACGTTGCCATTATTGGTAAATTACCTCCAACAATGTCGTAGCATATTTTGTTGAAGGATACTATGGAGAAATAAATTTCTCGGTTTTATTATGTTGTATGTACATCATCTTTGCTTTTTCGAGCATTTATCAGTCGAAGAAGCAATAAATCAAAGTGAAATGCCAATGATTATCTCAGGAGATTTCAAATAAGATTACCCTGGGTTATGGGTATAAAACATCTAAGTGAGCATAAACAGAAAAAGGTGCCATGAAAGTGCTACTTGTAAGAATTCGAAATGATTTGATGGCTATTCGGCACAAGAAGATGGCACATCTCGCCACAAGAATTCTTCGATACAATGGAAACAAATTCGAAAGGGGAATTTATTTATCAAAATGAAAAAATGATAACACTAATACAATTATAGTTTTATATTCTCGATGGTTTCGGAGAAAAGGCGGATTGAAATAGTCGAATGGCGTAGGAGGTTGCACAAGATAAATTCGAAGGAGTTCGTTGAATGTCGGTTCATGTTCCAAGAACGCATATTGATACATTACAAGTTACGTCAAAAATCAATCTGTGTGTCACAACCTAACATATGGAAACTCATTAAAGTGTACATTGAAATAATTGTTGGAAGAAATTTAATTCAGGGTTAAGTTTTCCTTTGTCCTTCCACCAAGAAAAGACCACTCCCAATCACGATTGAGCCATCATAAACGTTATATGATTGTGTTTACTGAGCACAGGGGACTGTTAGAATGGAATTGTTGATTAGCTCAAATGTCTGGTCTCCGCATTGACTTGCAGATTACTGGATATATCAATTCCGAAGACAGTCGTATAAACTTGGCGGATAGATTTGAAGATTAATCCTACATGTTGGGGACATTCAACAAAGTCTAGTGTGTTCCCTAATCAACTTTGAAGTATGGACTCCGAGAAGCTTCATTAAGGTCAACAATTCAATTTTGATCTCAACAGTAAATATAAACATAATTTAGATGACATTAGTTGTAACTGAAATTCTTATAATAACGTATGATCAAATTATAGCTTATGACTGTGTACATTACCATATGAATGAAAAATTATTGCCTGAGTGACCTTAAACCAGTAATAACCTCTTTGTTGTATTGTATCGAGATGAACATCCACCTTTGTTATAGATTTTTCAGACTGTATAGTCTTACGACCCGAAGCTTTCGCCCTGTAATAAAACTGGCCCGGCCTTATAACTAGGCTTACAGGAAATTTATAGCGTCGTTCTATGTTGTGAAATAGTGTCATATTTCTTTATTATCGAGTTCGAAAAACATCAATTTCACACCGAACGAACACTATACGGAATACTTTTTTTCGGGAAATCATCTGAGATTCCGAATTTCGCAAGTTGGTGAAAAATGCCGCACATTCATTCAAATATTAAACTGGTCGATATGATTTCAATTTATGATGAATCCAAACAGAATGCCAGTGCTGCGTGCCGGTTGTACAGAAGATTTCCGCTACTTCTAGGATCAATTGAAGGGTGAAGAGAAAGAACAAGGAATGTCACTTTAGTTCCGTTCTGAGATAATTGGATTTTTAACATTTCCAAACCAAGGCATTAGTCAAACGATGTTCATTTTTAATTGCAAAAGTAAATGTTTATTCTATTGAATACATGGACACATTTCGTTAATATCAATAGAGAACAGATAAAAAAACTCAAAAAACTAACCAAAATATATTTACGGAAAAAAACAGGAAATGTCCAAACTTTTTCCGTACGATACTCACCAAAATCATTTCAATCATTGTTAGATGCCTTAGATCAAGAATATGTTATTAGTTTTTTCGTGAAGCATTTACTTTTTGAAACATATCTCTTTCAGACGCAGAAGTTCAAAATTTTGGTAAACTTTGAATGACTGTATCTACCAAAATTATCCTGGTGGGCTGATGACGCCTTTTTTCTATAATTCTCTGATCCTTCACTAATGCAAAAATGTAAATTTGAATGAAGTACATAAAACAGTAAGGAAATGATAACTTTTTTCGCGAGAGCCTATTTTTCGAGTTTTTCATATGCCCAGTATTCGGAAAAGAAAACTAATTACATATTCCTAATCTACGCCTTCGAATAAGTCAATAACGTAAGTTTGGTGAAGATAGAATAAAAAATAATTTTCGCGAACATCGCGGTTATTCGTATCCTGAAATCGTTCGAAAATCATTCCAAATCCAAATTTTTCTTTTCGTACGATATTTACCAAAATCATTTCAATTATTAATTCGAAGCCATAGATCAAATATATGTGATTATTATTTTCGTGAAGCCTTTACTTTTCGAAACATATCACGTAGAGACGAACCAATTCGAAATTTTGGTCAACTTTGAATTACTGTTACACATGGACCCTCCTTCTTTTCAATCAAGCAAGGACATTTCTAGTTTTTATCCTTTATAGTTATCATAGTTATCAGACGGTTCTAGTTATTATCTTTCATTTTACCGAGAAAGAGGGACACGTCTTAAACCTTAGAGATGGCGTCATAATCACGATTTTTTTAAATTGTGACATTCCTCGTTTTTTCCCTTCACCCTTCAATTAAAGATTCAAAATTAAATAAAATTCGATTTTTTTTTATTGTTTTTATTCTAGCTACTCTAATGCTTTCATTTTTCTCTTCTCTGAAGAGATAGCTACCAGAAATATGCAGCATTCTCGGATTAATTGAAGATTCAAAATTGAAAAATATTTGATTTTTTTATTGCTTTTTATTCTTGTTACTCTAATGCTTTCATTTTTCTTCTGGAGGTTATTTTCTCTGACGAGATAGCTAGTAGTGATCTGCAACATTCTAGGATCAATTAAAGATTCAAAATTGAATGAAATTTGATTTTTTATATTGTTTTTTATTCTTGTTACTCTAATGCTTTCATTTTTCTTCTGGAGTTAATCTTCTTTGACGAGATAGCTAATAAATATCTGCCACATTCTAGGATTATTTGAAGATTCAAAATTAAATATAATTCGATTCTTTTTATTGTTTTTATTCTGGGTACTCTAATGCTTTCATTTTTCTTCTGGAGTTTATCTTCTCTGAAGAGATAGCTAGTACAAATATGCAGCATTCTTGGATTAATTGAAGATTCAAAATTAAATAGACTTTGATTTTTTTTATTGCTTTTTATTCTTGTAACACTAATGCCTTCATTATTCTTCTGGAGGTTATTTTCTCTGACGAGATAGCTAGTAGTGATCTGCAACATTCTAGGATCAATTAAAGATTCAAAATCGAATGAAATTTGATTTTTTTCATTGTAATTTATTCTTGTTACTCTAATGCTTTCATTTTCCTTTGACGAGATAGCTAATAATGATCTGCCACATTCTAGGATTATTTGAAAATTCAAAATTAAACAAAATTCGATTCTTTTTAATGTTTTTATTCTGGGTACTCTAATGCTTTCATTTTTCTTCTGGAGTTTATCTTCTCTGAAGAGAAAGCTAGTAGAAATATGAAGGATTCTTGGATTAATTGGAGATTCAAAATTAAATAGTATTCGATTTTTTTTATTGTTTTCAATTCTTGTTACTCTAATGCTTTCATTTTTTTTCTGGAGGTTATTTTCTCTGACGAGAAAGCTAGTAGTGATCTGCAACATTCTAGGATTAATTAAAGATTCAAAATCGAATGAAATTTGATTTTTTTCATTGTTTTTCATTCTTGTTACTTTAATGCTTTCATTTTTCTTCTGGAGTTAATTTTCTTTGACGAGATAGCTAATAATGATCTGCCACATTCTAGGATTATTTGAAAATTCAAAATTAAATAAAATTCGATTCTTTTTATTGTTTTCATTCTGGGTACTCTAATGCTTTCATTTTTCTTCTGGACTTTATCTTCTCTGAAGAGATAGCTAGTAGAAATATGCAGCATTCTTGGATTAATTGAAGATTCAAAGTTAAATAGAATTTGATTCTTTTTATTCTTGTTACTCTAATGCTTTCATTTATCTTCTGGAGGTTAATTCCTCTGACGAGATAGCTAGTAGTGATCTGCAACATTCTAGGATTAATTGAAGATTCAAAATTGAATAAAATTTGTTTTTTTTATCGTTTTTTTATTCTTGTTACTCTAATGCTTTCATTTTTTTCTGGAGTTAATCTTCTTTGACGAGATAGCTAATAATGATCTGCAACATTCTAGGATTATTTGAAGATTCAAAATCAAATAAATTTCGATTCTTTTTATTGTTTTTATTTTGGGTACTCTAATGCTTTCATTTTTCTTTTGGAGTTTATCTTCTCTGAAGAGATAGCTAGCAGAAATATGCAGCATTCTCGGATTAATTGAAGATTCAAAGTTAAATAGAATTTGATTTTTTTTATTCTTGTTACTCTAATGCTTTCATTTATCTTCTGGAGGTTAATTCCTCTGACGAGATAGCTAGTAGTGATCTGCAACATTCTAGGATTAATTGAAGATTCAAAATTGAATAAAATTTGTTTTTTTTATCGTTTTTTTATTCTTGTTACTCTAATGCTTTCATTTTTTTCTGGAGTTAATCTTCTTTGACGAGATAGCTAATAATGATCTGCAACATTCTAGGATTATTTGAAGATTCAAAATCAAATAAATTTCGATTCTTTTTATTGTTTTTATTCTGGGTACTCTAATGCTTTCATTTTTATTTTGGAGTTTATCTTCTCTGAAGAGATAGCTAGCAGAAATATGCAGCATTCTCGGATTAATCGAAGATTCAAAGTTAAATAGAATTTGATTTTTTTTATTCTTGTTACTCTAATGCTTTCATTTATCTTCTGGAGGTTAATTCCTCTGACGAGATAGCTAGTAGTGATCTGCAACATTCTAGGATTAATTGAAGATTCAAAATTGAATAAAATTTGGTTTTTTTATCGTTTTTTTATTCTTGTTACTCCAATGCTTTCATTTTTTTCTGGAGTTAATCTTCTTTGACGAGATAGCTAATAATGATCTGCCACATTCTAGGATTATTTGAAGATTCAAAATTAAATAAAATTCAATTCTTTTTATTGTTTTTATTGGGTGCTCTTATGCTTTCATTTTTCTTCTGGAGTTTATCTTCTCTGGAGAGATAGCTAGTGGAAATATGCAGCATTTTTGGATTTATTGAAGATTCAAAATTAAATAGAATTTGATTTTTTTTATTCTTGTTACTCTAATGCTTCCATTTTTCTTCTGGAGGTTATTTCTCTGACGAGATAGCTAGTAGTGATCTGCAACATTCTATGATTAATTAAAGATTCAAAATTGAATAAAATTTGATTTTTTTTATTGTTTTTTATTCTTGTTACTCTAATGCTTTCATTCTTTTTCTGGAGTTAATCTTCTTTGACGAGATAGCTAATAATGATCTGCCACATTCTAGGGTTATTTGAAGATTCAAAATCGAATAAAATTCGATTCTTTTTATTGTTTTTATTCTGGGTACTATAATGCTTTCATTTTCCTTCTGGAGTTTATCTTCTCTGAAGAGATAGCTAGTAGACATATGCAACATTCTTGGATTAATTGAAGATTCAAAATTGAATATAATTCGATTCTTCTTATTGTTTTTATTCTGGGTACTCTAATGCTTTCATTTTTCTTCTGGAGTTTATCTTCTCTGAAGAGATAGCTAGTACAAATATGCAGCATTCTTGGATTAATTGAAGATTCAAAGTTAAATAGAATTTGATTTTTTTTATTCTTGTTACTCTAATGCTTTCATTTATCTTCTGGAGGTTAATTCCTCTGACGAGATAGCTAGTATTGATCTGCAACATTCTAGGATTAATTGAAGATTCAAAATTAAATAAAATTTAATTTTTTTTTATTGCTTTTTATTCTTGTTACTCTTATGCTTTTATATTCTTCTGGAGTTTATCTTATCTGGCGAGATGGCTAGTAGTAATCTGCGAGATTCTAGGATTAATTGAAGATTCGAAATTTGATTTTATTTATTGTTTTTAATTCTATTTACTCTTATTTTTTCATTTTTCTTCTGGAATTTATATAGCTAGGTAATCTGCAAGATTCTAGGATTGATGAAAGATTGAAAATGAAATAAAGTTTGATTTTTTCATTGTTTTTTATTCTAGTTACTCTAATGCTTTCATTCTTCTTCTGGAGTTAATCTTCTATGACGAGATAGCTGATGATAATCTGCAACATTATAGGATTATTCGAAGATTCAAAATGAAAGAAAATTTGATTTTATTATTGTTTTAAATTCTAGTTACTCTAATCCTTTCATTTTTCTTCTAGAGTTTTTCTTTTATCTTTTCTGACTAGATATCTAGTAAAGATCTGCAACATTCTAGGATTGATAAAAGATTCAAAATGAAATTAAATTTGCCGACGCCCATGTCACCATGCTGATGACCGTCAATTAGAACCGAGGATTTTCGAATGGTTCCTTCCAAATCTGAAAACCCAGAATGGACCTAGATCATCTGGCCTGACACGCTGTTATATGATCTTTCAAAGTATGCGCTCTTCCACCGACATTTAACCACCGGGATTAAACAAGGATATAATCTTTTAGCGTATTAGCATCGGCCGATCGGTACATCTGAAATGACTTGTCCCAACTCATTACCGCCAATACTTCCGAGAATCCCTCTCGAAGAGAGATATACAAGTCTGATTATGTTGTTAATTCTTCGGTAAAAATGCAGAAAGAGCGAAAGGTCCCCTGTAGTTTCGTTAAGAGCTTCTCGTCCCATTTATCCCACATCGCGGTTTAATTTATGACGTATTATACAACCGTCCTTATCTACCTGAAGTCATTAATTATCATGTCTAATTACTTATTTATTTTATTATCATGACTCGCTGGTTTCGACTCCTCAGTAAGTTGATTGTAACTCTTTTCGTTTTCGCCTTGAATTTTTTTGGTGCTCCTGTTCTAAAAATTCCAGAATTCTTAGAAATGGAGGTTTTTCAGAGGTTTCGCAATTTCTGGCTCAAAACGAACCGTAAAATATTCCATTTCCTTGTAAAACTGCAATATCTGTCAGCGTCAATAATGACTTATCCAGGTAAATATATGGCGATATATCTAGAAACGACTTTCGTTTCCCATATATGCGATGGTCCTGATGAGGAACAGCAATTTTCTTCAGTGATTAGTGCACATAACACGATATTAGCATTTTAGGAAATCACATAAAGACAATTATACTACATCGAAAGCTACTCCGATCTAGGATAATGTTCGATTATGTTATTGTCCGAAAGGAGTGCCATATGTATGTGGCAGTTGGTTTTTATGTAACCAAGAGCACTTCATCGATAATGGCACAATTTCAGAGAAATAAGCATCTGAATATTACAATAATGGAATTTTCAAACCGTCGCCCCCAAAACTCATCCTACTTAGCTCACATATTAATCTCTTTCTCTGATATATATCCGACTCGAAGGACCAAACTTTGTTTACTTCTCGTCTATCTCGAGACGAAAGACACGTTTTGAACTTGAGAAAAAGGTCTATGAAAGAAAGATTCGATTATGTGATGACCGATATTCCAAGAATAACAATAATATTCTCTATTGAAAAGTGGAAAAAAGTGTTAATCGAGATCCTGCGATTGGTAAGGTTCATTGGCCGATCTCATAAGCACATGGCTATCAATATTTTCTGTTTCTCGTGGCATTCATTGAGAGCCCACAATGCTTCTCTCATTCCGCCGAATAATATAAACAAAACCGTCTGTTAGATTGTCCAATTATGTCCCACGCATATTAAACGATGGTGTTTACTATCCACGAAGAAATTACAAAGCATTTCAACAAGTGGTCGCTGCAATTTTATTATTCGCTGTTTCTCGAAATGAAATCACTTTTCATAAATATCCAAATCAGTTGAAGCAAAAACAGTGGATCTCTTCTCGAATTTTTTTCTCAAAATTTCATTAGTATGTGAACAGTCGAACTGGAACGAAGAACGAAAAATTTTCCCATTGCCCACAACATCAACCGAAACAACTCGGCTCCAATTCAATTGTTTTCTCTATTTCTAATAGCATTATTACGATGTCTCTTGTTTTTATTCAATCGGGTGTATTGACCGCACTGGAGCTTTCGATGCACATGCCACAAGCAAGTGTGAAATTCATTAATCTTTTCATTCGACCGGATTTCGATGTTTTTTGAAACAAAGCATCACTTAAACCTAATTCCGACAATGATCATTGTTATGAACTGGGTTACACACTCAATTAACGTTACTACGGAGAAAACAGTATTTGATGTTGAATTGTATACCCGAAGAGTATACAGAGTAACCCCCAGAAAAGATTTTTTTTATTCAAATGCTTTCATTTTTCTTCTGGAGTTCATCTTCTTTGACGAGATAGCTAGTAGTAATCTGCAATATTCTAGGATCGATGAAACATTCAAATTGAAATAAAATTTGATATTTTTTAGTGTTTTTCATTCTTGTTACTCTAATACTTTCATTTTTCTTCTACAGTTAATCTTCTTTGACGAGACAGCTGATAATGATCTGCAACATTCTAGGATTATTTGAAGATTCAAAATGAAATAAAATTTGGATTTCATTATTGTTTTCAATTCTAGTTTCTCTAATGCTTTAATTTTTCTTCTGGAGTTTATCTTTTATCTTCTCTGACTAGATAGCTAGTAATGATCTGCAACATTCTTAGATTATTTGAAGATTCAAAATGAAATAAAATTTTATTTTATTATTGTTTCTGATTCTTGTTATACTGATGCTTTCATTTTTCTTCTGGAGTTTATCTTTCATCTTCTCTGACTAGATAGCTAGTAATGATCTGCAACATTCTTAGATTATTTGAAGATTCAAAATGAAATAAAATTTGATTTTTTTATTGTTTTGAATTCTAGTTACACTAATGCTTTCATTTTTCTTCTGGAATTTTTCTTCCTTGACGAGATAGCTAGTAGTAATCTGCAAGATTCTAGGATTAATTAAGGATTCAAAATTAAATAAAATTTGATTTTTGTTGTTGTTTTTTATTCTTGTTACTCTAATGCTTTCATTTTTCTTCTAGGGTTAATCTTCTTTGACGAGATAGCTAGTAATAATCTGCATTCTGCAACATTATAGAATTATTTGAAGATTCAAATTGAAAGAAAAATTTGAGTTCATTATTGTTTTTAATTCTAGTTACTCATTGCTTTCATTTTTCTTCTAGGGTTTTTCTTCTCTGACTGCAACATTCTAGAATTCTAGGATTGATGAAAGATCCAAAATGAAATAAAATCTGATTTTTTTATTGTTTTTTAGCGCTCGTACTACTCACACGAGGGCTATATCATTTCGTCACGATGTCTGTATTTTTCGAATTTTGAGCCGAATATGGTCTCAAACGACTATGTTCGACTCACTGATGACGAATCCGCAGGATTATTCGAGCCTGTCTGTCCGGCCGTCCGTGAGCACGATAACTCTCGAACGGAACAACCTAGAGACTTGAAATTTTCAGTGTGGGTTCAGTTCCCGAATGCCTCGGCTAAGTTCGTTAATGGGCCAAATTCCACTAGGGGTTCCGTAAATATGGCCGTTCAAAGTTTTGTTCTCCTGATAACTTGGAAACTACAGATTTGATCGAGATGAAATTTTGCACTCAAATGGAGAATGGGGTGTTCAAGCTACATTTCGTCCAGATCGCATGACCAGAACCATAGAAACCATAGAAAATATAGAAAATTGTAGCTTTCGAACGGAAACGCCTAGGGACTTGAAATTCTCAGGATACGTGTAGTTTTTGAATGTCGTGATCGCGTTCATCTATGAGCAAAATTATACTAGGGGTTCCGTACATTTGGTCGTTTGAAATTCAGTTTTCTTGATAATTTCAAAACAACAGATTCGATCGTGGCGAAATTTTGTATACTAATGGAGAATGATATATTCAAGCTACATTTCTCCAGATCGCATGACCAGAGCCATAGAAACCATAGAAAATCATAACTTTCGAACGGAAAGGCATACGTTCGGATCGCGAATTTCGTGATCACGTTCATCTATGAGCGAAATAAGACTAGGAGTTCCGTAAATACGGTCGTTTGAAATTTTGTTTTCTCGATAATTTCGAAACTACAGATTCGATCGAGATAAAATTTTGTATTTCAATCGAGAATGATATATTAAAGCAACATTTGGTTCAGATCGCATGACCAGAACCATATAAACCATAGAAAATCATAACTTCCGAAGGGAAAGGCCTAGCAATTTGAAATTTTCAGGGTAGGTTTGGATCGCAAATGTCGCGGTCACGTTCACTAATGAGCAAAATTAGGAATGAAATTCTACAACTAGCTGAAAAATAATGGATTCAAACTACCTGCGAAATTTTGTCCAGATCGCAAGGCCATAGATAATGTAGAAAATTCTAGCGAATTATCGAAAAAAATTGGTCAGCTGAAGCACTGACATGAAGTCTGGAGTTCGAGAATTTTTTTGACAGCTGTCGAAAATTCCTTCGATTGATTACTAAAACTATCTACAAGGTGGATGTATGAGCGCTCAAAAGCTCCTGACTTCACGGCAGTGCTTTTCGTAATTTTTTATTCTAGTTTCTTTAATGCTTTCGTGTTGTTGAGAAACCGGTTCATGAGAGCTGACTATACATATTTTCATTTATTCAGCCAGCCTTCTTCTACTAGTGTTGAAAATAAAAAATATATAAAGGAAAATATTTTTAAAGACAAGTTTTCATACAAATACATACACTGAATGAAAGATTTTTTTTTCCTTTTAGTACATCTGTATAGAAGGAAAGAAGCTTGTCTTCGAAAATGAATATCAGTATCGATATAATTATTTTCTACGTCTCCCTCGTTCAAGACCCAGATGTTCAATATCGGTACTACCCCCAGCTGTCGGGTGTCTTTCTCGTTGAAAAGAAATATGGTTCGTTAAGAGCTGCGTGAGGTCTGGTTTCACCTTTCACCCATCATTCGGGTTGTGTAGTTTGTTCGAAATGAGATATTGATGAATATATTGAAACGTAACATTAGAAAATATTCATTGGTAACTCTCATCAATTTTTTTTCCTTTTGTTTGTTTCAGTTTCAACTTTTCCTGAAATGACAAAACTCTTGTGGAAACTTTCGGCATTTAATCTCAATATAGGTAAGTTTAAGAATACAAATAATATTACAATGAAATTAACCACATTTCCAACGCGTTCTCTCGCATTTCTTCACACTGAAATTGATATGCCAGGAGGGTCCTGTTGAAGTATCGAACCAATTCCTAGCAATTTCCACTTTTAGATACATCTACGCCTCTGACTTTACAGCCAGCTGAGGGACCCCATTATTACATTTCAACACATCCACTTCTTCTTGAGCATCGCGCGAACGAGCTCCTGTACGAATGGCGAAAGATGTTACATCCAGCTGCTGCCTCAAAAATCATTCATCGCCCATGCGGCTTTTCCTTCCAGATATGGGTTTTATTTGGGTAACAAAACGGAAGGCGTGAAACGACAACGAAAGAAATTCCACAAAAAAAGGACGTATTGTTTATTCGGATTTGTCGAATCATTCACCGACCAGGTGGCGCCAGGACACAGTAACAAAGCCCACAAAGAATATAAGAAGATCTCCTGTATAACCACTGCTAAACACGTTGGAATTAAACCAAGAAATAATAGTCTAAGCGTCGACAAAATATACATTTTATCCAGATCGCACGACCAGAACCATAGAAACCATAGAAAATTATAAATTTCGAACAGAAAGGCGTAGGGACTTGAAATTTTTAGGATAGGTGTGGATCTCGGGTGTCGTGTTTACGTTTATCTATGAGCCAAATTAGAGTAGGGGTTCCGTGAATATGGTCGTTTGAATTTTAGTTTTCGGAACTACGGATTCGATCATGACGTAATTTTGTATACTAATGGAGAATGATATATTCAAGCTACATTTTTTCCAGATCGCATGACCCCAACCATAGAAACCATATAAAATCATAACTTTCGAATGGAAATGCGTAGAGACTTGAAATTTTCAGGATAGGTGTGGATCTCGGATGCCGTGTTCACGTTTATCTATGAGCAAAATAAGATTAGGGGTACCGTAAATATGGCCGTTTGAAATGTAGTTTTCTCGATAATTTTAAAATTACGGATTCGATCGTGACGAAATTTTGTATTTCAATGAAGAATGATATATTCAATCTACATTTTTTCCAGATCGCATGACCAGAACCATAGGAACCATAAAAATTTATAACGTTCAAACGGAAAGGCCTAGGGACTTGAAATTTCCAGGATAGGTGTGGATCTCGAATGTCACGGTCGCGTTCATCAATGAGCAAAATTAGACTAGGGGTTCCGTAAATATAGTCGTTTGAAATTTAGTTTTCTTGATAATTTCAAAACTACGGATTCGATCGTGACGAAATTTTGTATTTTAATGGAGAATAATATATTCAAGCTACATTTTGTCCAGATCGCATTACCAAAAGCATAGAAACCATAGAAAATTAACATTTTCGAACGGGAAGGCCTATGAGTTTTTTTTTGTTTTCTCGATAATTTCAAAACTACTGATTGGATT
The DNA here is from genome assembly GCA_963966015.1 of Aphidecta obliterata. Taxonomy (NCBI): domain Eukaryota; kingdom Metazoa; phylum Arthropoda; class Insecta; order Coleoptera; family Coccinellidae; genus Aphidecta; species Aphidecta obliterata. The sequence continues at coordinate 12,398,530 of OZ014436.1, forward strand.
GGAATGAAATTCTGCACATAGATGAAGAAAATTGTATTCACACTACTTGCGAAATTTTGTCCAGATCGCATCACTTAGACTATAGATACCGTAGACAATTCAAGCGAATTATCGAAAAAAAAATTGGTCACCTGAAGTACTGACGTGAAACCTGGAATTTTTTTTTGACAACTGTCAGAAAATTTCTTCAATTGGTTTCTAAAACTGGAAAATGCGAATCTACCTATTAGGAAACACATGGACGAGCGCTCAAGAGCTCCCTCACGGCAGTGCTTTCTATAATTGTTTTTGTTCCTCTTTGAAACATTTGTTATTCAGTTTTTCTTTATTCAATCATTCCCTTTATAACTATCTCATGACATCGATTCTTAACGGCCAAGCCATATCAGTAGAACATTCGGTTCAACAAAATCATGCTGTAAGTAAATGAACCCATTGTAAAATTTCAATCACCTCATATGGTCGCTTTATTTTCATACTGTGTTGTTACCGTTCCTATTTCTCAGAAAAGAGCGACTTGTTTACAATAAGTATATCATTGTTTACGATAAAGAGAGCAATTAATGTAAGACCAGGTAATATCTTCATGGATTTAGTTGACGTTCCGAGCCGTTTGGAGTAAACCGAGGAAAACGCACAAAATGGAAGAAATTGCGATTCGGTTAATGAAATTTTACATTCCGCTTATCCTGAAGAACCTATTATGTTGGCTCGATCTGTTCATTCGGTGCATTACCAGGATTGTCTATAGCAATTCCAAGGTACCGAAGAAAAAGTTGAATTGTCATTTTGCTCTTTATGCGAAGTGGATTGAAAGAGCAACGACCGACAAAATTGTTTCATGAAAAACATCAGCCAGTCTGTAAGTTAGTGTCACATCGAACCATTCATCAAGGACTGGATGTTATACGGGTGGTCAGAAAGTATGACGACATTCCTGGCTTGCCTCAGATCGATCGTTTTCTCCAGCAATCTGTGTTTATCATTCGGGACAACTATCGGACACAATGCCCGTTTAAATTAACGCACAACTGAAAGGTCAAAGGGTGCTATCGATACCCTTGATAATGTTTTACTTAGAATTAGATTATTCCACAATGTGTATTTTTCTGAATTCGGAGATATCGAAACGCGCTGCGAATAATCGGATAGAATAATACAGCACTCAGTGAGATTAGGGGGGTAATTCTTCTGGAATCAAACGAGTATATTTAAAACAACAATGATAATGTTTTATCTTTGATTATTTTTGGCGAAAACAAAATTTTATCTCTTAGTTTTTTGTTGAGACTAGTACAGATATTTTAGCATTGCGGCTCGAATTCGAAGACTCGAAATTATCACCATGTCACCGACTTTGACAGGGGTAGAACTGTTGCCTGTCGAGATGTTGGTTTGTCCTCTTGCGAAATATAATTCCTTCCGAATGTTATTTATGTTGTTTTTCAACATGCGTGTTCATTATAACATGTGAAGTTATAAAATTTCCGCTCTGTTGTACCGTGGCAATTTGGAATTGCAGACTTCCGTCCTCTAATTTTCAATATGATTTTATTAGGGTGTTCCACTCGTGGAATTCCGTAATTTTCTTGTTCACCAACTCCAATCCCATGAAAGTTTCCACCATTAATATTGATCTTCCCGCAACTGAATTATTCATTTTACACGAGGTTTCAATTGTAGAAATCGTATTCTGGAGAAAAAAGAAAAAATGTTGGACATTTTTTGTGCATTATTGGAAATAATGAAGCAATTTGCGTACCCATTCGGGGAGGTCCAATAAATCTCGAATATACGACTATATACGAATCCTGTACCAGCATGAAACACAATATCGCCCATAATTCAATCGGATTCCACTTTCCGTGAACAGTTAGACACCTGTATAGGACGGTATTCTGCGTACGCTGTTGCGTACAAGCGGCTCTTGAGTGAAATTCTATACCGCGATTATGTGGATAATTGAGGAAAGCAACCATTGGACTTTCCAATGGAAATAGTAGAAATTCTGATGAAACGGAAGAAAAAAAATAGCGTATGCAACTGGCATGTAATGATGGTTATTAATACACGAGCATTAACCGGGATACGAAACGAGCCGAAGGCGAGTTTCGTACGGTTTATGCGAGTGTATTAATAACCATTACATGAGAGTTGCATACGTTATTTTTTCTACACCCGATAAAAAATGAAGAACTATAAATATTATATTTATATTTGTATATTTCTATAAAAAATTATACAAAATTTGGAATTAATGGTATTACCATGGGTATAACGATGGATATTGGAAAATTATAAATTCTATTTATATTCATATCGAACATAATAATTGTAATTGATCTGATTCCTTAAAAATATTAAGATTATTCATTGTGCAGTTTGAAAAGTTTATTCCAGGTCCCACTGATCTGGAAATTAAAGGAATATTTACATTTAATTCATTATTGCTAGTCTCAATAGAGTTCAATATTGTATTGGAAATGCTGATTTCATTCTGAACCGAATTTTCAATGTAGCCTTCCGCCACTGAATTGGATTTCCAGCCACCATGACGTTTCAATACCGCAATATCACCACCGGAATCAACTAATACGTTTGCAGATATAAACTTAGTATTCACTAATTAACTTAGTCTACGATTTTCACTAATTAAGAGTTTAACAAAACAACTACACGTGTTTCGCCATACCATGGCTTCATCAGGTGACGAGATGAACTGATGTACTTCGAAAACAATGCCCTGTATATGAATTCAGATCAGGCAGATTTGAATATGTTGCGATTTGCTTCCCTTAATTACTGAATCTATAAATAACAATGTTTCGAATTGTGCATTCTTCATTGAAATAATTAACGAAAAAATATGGGGTGAGGCAAATTTTCGGCCGTAGATTCATTTATTTTTTACTTATTTCGTAGTATTTGCTGGTAATTGTAAATTTTCGTTGTACTTTTGTTTTAGTTTCTACCACATTAACAATTGAGATTCCATTCATATCTTCGACATTTTCATATTTTAGGTCATGTAGTTCTTGTCTTCGACATGCCGCATTATTCTAAAAATCATTGCTTCCTAAAACAAAAGAATAAATCGAGAGAATACAACTATAAGGATAAAGAAAAGAAAAAATGAAATAAAAAGCAAGATGGCCTATTTCGAAGGTGGCAATGTTAATTCAAGGCCCACTCGTATTTTCCAATTTTAAAATATTTTTCATTGAAATTGAGCATTCCAAAATGATTCTTGATGGTTTTCAATGATGGCAAACTAGTATTTATGCAGATTTTTGGGGTGCTGGGTGATGGAATCTGAAGAAACGTTGGGAAAATAGTGATTTCAATGCACGTTCACTCGTGAAAATGTCAAAAGTATAAATATCGATGACGTCACTCTCAAAAACAATTGAAAACATTCGAAAACATTTTTTTTTCGGAAAATTTGAAAAAAAAACCTGGAAATCTGCATCAAAAATAACTTTCCATCATTGAGAACCATAGAGAATCATTCGAGAGTGTTTTTTTTCAAGTTAGAAAAATTTTTTCAACGAAATTTCAAATTGTAACTAGCCTAACCTAACTTCACACCTGTGCATCAGTATGGAAGCAGAAATAAAAAAAAATTACGAAAAGCACTGTCGTGAAGTCAGGAGCTTTTGAGCGCTCGTTCATCCACCTTGTAGGTAGATTCGCATTCTCCAGTTTTAGAAACCAATTGAAGAAATTTCAAACTGAGGCGAAAATCCAGACTTCACGTCAGTACTTTAGGTGACCAATTTTTTTTTTCGATAATTTTCTGGAATTTTCTACGGTATCTATGGTCTTGGTGATGCGATCTAGACAAAATTCCGCACGTAATTTGAATACATCATTCTTCATTTATGTGCGAAATTTCATTCCAATCCAATACGTAGTTTTGAAATTATCAGGAAAAAAAATAGTTTGAACGGCTATATTTACGGAACCTATCCTGAAAATTTCAAGTCCCTAGGCCTTTCCGTTCGAAAGTTATGATTTCCTATGTTTCTATGGTTCTGATGATACGATCTGGAAAAAATGTAGCTCGAATATATCATTCTCAATTCAAATACAAAATTTCGTCACGATCAAATCCATAGTTTTTAAATTATCAAGAAAACTGAATTTCAAACGACCATATTTACGGAACCCCTAATCTAATTTTGCTCATTGATGAACGTGACCGCAACATTCGAGATCCACACTTATCCTGAAAATTTCAAGTCCCTAGGCCTTTCCATTACAAAGTTATAATTTTCTATGGTTTCCATGGTTCTGGTCATGCGAGCTGGACAAAATGCATGTAGCATGAACACGTAAATCTTCATCTGAGTGCAAAGTTTCATCTCGATCAAATCTGTAGTTTCGAAGTTATCAGGAGAACAAAATTTTGAACGGCCATATTTACGGAACCCCTAGGCGAATTTTGCCCAATAACGAACTTAACCGCGGCATTCGAGACTCGAACCTACCCTGAAAATTTCAAGTTTCTAGGACATTCCGTTCGAGAGTTATCGTGTATACGGCCGGCCGGACGGACAGACTCGAATTTTTCGACGGATTCGTCATCAGTGAGTCGAACATAGTCGTTTGAGACCATTTTCAGCTCAAAATTCGAAAAATACAGACATCGTGGCGAAATGATCTAGCCCTCGTGTAAGTAGTACGAGCGCTGAAAAATAAAAAAAATCGAAAAAATGATCACAGTTAATTAAGATGGGCGAACCTGAATTCAATTTACACGTACTTAGTTGCCTATAACGTTACATGTTCCTATTGTAATCGGGATAATAATGATCAACAATCAGATGCTTTGAAATGACCATTTTCCTAACGTTTTTTTTTAATTCTCACCCACCCAGCACCACTGTTCATTTCCGATTCCGTTTAAAAAATATGCATAAAAACTAGTTTTCCATCATTGAAAACCATCAAGAATCATTTTAGAATTTCAAGGAAAAATATTTAAGAATTGAAATTATGATAGATAAGTTACATTCGAATTAACTACACTTTCTTCAAATCAAACTGCACACTAATAATACAATGTAGAGGATCTTTCTATACTGAGCAATAAACAACGACGCATTCAATTTCTAGATGATAGTCTCGAATCTGGGTTATCGCCGCGCATAACGTTGCCACGTTGTTCACCTCCATTAAAAATGAAAAGTGTAGTACGAATAACCGATATTATAAAATTCTTTTTAAACAATTCTAAGACAGCCGTTATTATTGAATTCAGCGGATAGGTTTGATCGAAAGGAACTATAGATATCCTAAAAACACGTGTCGCATATTTTGTGCCCTTCGAAAGCATGAAATATTGAGTCATTTCAAGAATTGTTTCAACACTGTCCTAACCTAACCTAACCTAAATATTGAAATTCTGAGTATCCTATATTTTGAAACCCTCATCGCAGAATTTAATCGCAATCGTGGTAAGAATTACTCTAACGTTGAATGCCGATTTAGAGCCTCAATTACGGAAAAACAGGCTTGATTTTCGATGTTTTCGATTATAACGGCGGCCTGTTAGTGGTACCAACTTTCCTCGTATTGTAATCAGATCTAGAAATCTTGCTCACTTGAGAGGCTTTTTAATGAACCTATTAACATAGCTTCGTAACCATCTATGAGGAGTCCGAAATGAACGAGCAGTTGTATTAATAAATCTATAGTTGAGAATTTATGGTAGCGTGTCTTCAAAAAGACATTATCAGTTCCAACAATGAGAGATCTTCGTTTGGTACTTTTATCGTTGCTTATGTCTTATCTAATTTACAATAACGAAGAACAGTGGTCCGTTGTGTGTGTTTCGGCTGCCAAGGGCAACATTTCATCAGAGATTAATAACTCGCAGGAAATACCATGCCAATTCGGTGTCTTTGTTTTTATCGTCGATTCGGTTCTACGAAAAGAAATACGATATCGAATTATGGCTGAATATGTTATAGGTAGCTATCGAGTACTCGATTATATTCATTGTTCATTCGAAATCGTTAAATTTGTTATTAAAAAATGTATGAGTCAAACGAGTTGCGGTAAACATTATGTGGGATTTAATCAGAATGAAACGATTCGAATTTAACAATAACAATCAATATTTCCACACCACCTCCAGGAATTCCAATTTCTCGAACGACTATTATGAGAGATTTTCATAAGGGTGCGCATCCTTGAAGAACTTCAGTGATACCCTTATCGCTATGATACGTTATCGTTGATGGTAAAGCAACTTAAATGCAGGTTGAAGAAGAGATTTCATTGTGAATTCTTATCTTCTTATCTGAAGAGAGAATTTTATCGAGCGTCCTTTTACATAAAAGGATCTTGAGCATTTGTTTACTGTTGGAAGTATATCTAGGTAAAGCACCCTGAATGGGGCACTACAAGAAGTCTAGTTTCTCGAATAGGTAAAGGCACGCATATTCCTCCAAGCAAGACGGCGGTTTCAGTGTGATACAGGGTGCATTCGAAAAGGATTCGGAATCGTAGTACAAGTTTTACTACCGTGTTGCATCTATAGATATTTTATGGTCTTCCAGTGGATGTAACCAGAAATTCTTGCTTTTCTGCGAAGCATGTATGGATTGGAAAGCAAGATGGTGAACGATGGTCTGTCATTTTTATCCGCGAGGTAAAACTGTTACTTAGATTCATCACTGATGCTAGTTGCGACTTAAGTTTCTGAGTGTTTGTTTCGGATTAATTCCATCAGATCTGGAGGTGAACAACCAACACTGTTCTACATAAATCGAGATGTCGCCAAACTCCGAAATTCACAAAGAATATAAAACGATCGATGCTAAAGCTGCGGGTATTGTGAAAAAGTTCATGACGGTCCTGGGTTGTTGGCCCGTTCTTTATGGAAATATTTGGTTTATTCGGCAACACAAAGGTCGTGGGTTGACCGGCGCTCTCTTCTATGTCCAAAAGCACGACCTTTCCAGACGGTCCAACTGATAACATCTCGAATATCGCAGACGCAACACGTTCAGTTTTTGTACCCTTTTTGGGTGCCTGCAATTCCAAAAAAATTAATTACAAAAAATATCCGAAACAACGCTCCGATAAAAAAAAAGGTTCCCAACCCGAGATGTGTTCTATTCTCCGACTTTTTTCTTCGCTCACGGTGGAACGAATGGAATATTTTAAACAGACAGTTCCTTTCTTCGAGATTATTTCTGACACTCAAACCAATCTACGATTTTTCATATATTTCGGATTATGTTAATTGTCCAATCCCAGTTACTTTGTTGGTTATTTCTTGCTGAATTGAACAGGTTTCGATATGAAGGTTGCATTCCACTCTATTCGAAGAAGACTCAAGGATCTGAATAATTATCAAAGGAGCATTATCACACGGAATCTTTAAAATATCTCCGTTCGAATTCTTGGTATCCCATGTTTGTGCGGATGAAACAACATTATATTTCAGGTTACCTGAAAGAAATAAATATCCCATTAGGATCAATGGGAAACAGTAGTTTCAATAGATCCAAAGATTTTCCATCTGGTTTTAGAATCCCTTTAGATTGGAAGAATATAATGTGGCGATATTAAAATCTCATAATTGTTTCGAACCGAAATTAATCTGTTCATTCCTTATCACATCCATCTTATCTCATTTGTTCTCCAGTTCAACCAAACAGCAACGTCATTGACGATGTGTTAAATGTTGTGTATTGACATACATTTCGACATGCGATGTGTACTCTAAATATTTCTATTTTCACTAGAACATGCGAGCATTGGATGTGACATATATGGAAAATGACCGTTATAGACGCCTTTGAGATACACACGCGATATATCTCGTGAAAATTATGAAACTGTGTAAGAACTCATCGGTGCAAAGCAAAACACCAAATTCAAATTGAATGAAGAAATAAATATCCATTAGCTATGGAAGATTTAAACTTGCGTGACCTGATGCAACAATTTGAAAATCCAGTCGCTTGCACAATTATACAGGGTGTTTTCAAAGACAAGGCTTTTTTTGACAGGTGCTAGAACTCATCAAAATAAGTCAAAATTCCAAAAATTTTCGCAAGGGCCGAGTATTTCGAAATCAAAGTTACCCGCGGATCTGAGAAATAAACAGTCCGGATCTGACGGTACGTATTGAGATCTAAATGTGTTCAGTTTACGGGAAAGCATCTGACAGAACGTATGATTTTTGTGACTTTTCCGAATTTCGTAATGTTTCTCCAAATAGATGGATAGGACGTGGTGGGTCGATTTATTGGCCACTACGATCCCCGGATCTCAACCCCTGTGATTTCTTCTTTGGGGGTCATTTGAAAACATTAGTGTGAAGTAACAGTGGGGTGAAAAGTGTTGAAGAACCAAAACAACGCATTAAAAATGCTTGTGACATTTTTCTGTGAGTAAACTGATGTGATAGTTGCTGTATGTAACCATTCGTTATCACGTCAGGCAGGACTTTGTTCACATCAAACGAATGGTGACCATTTCGAACAATTTCTGTTGAAAATTTGGATTAATTTTATCGCTTTGTAAACTTCCAAATTTTTTTTTTAAGACCTTTTCAATCAGTGATTTTCCCCTTCTTAGTTTGAACTTCAAGAACTATACCGTTCAGGAATAATTTCCTAATAAAATTTGAAAGAGAATATACAAATTTGCGATAAAATCGAGCACTTTATTCACTAGCTGGGATGCATATGGCACCGTGATTCATGGCAGATCTCCTTACAGAGAGATGCGAAAAAAAAAGGTTTCGGGGGCGCGAAGCGCCCCCGCGGTTTCGAAAAGAAGAAACGGGCTTTTTGACAGTACCCGAAACGTTCCCTATTTCGAATTTCAAACGTATGAAAAAAAAAGACGAAAACGCAAAAAGTTGCCTTTTCCTTTCAAATAGGCTTTTGATCCGCGGCGTCTAGGGGGCGAGGGCGGTCGAAATTTCATCCCAAAGGAACAAAGGAATCCTTAAATGTAAATCCAGCCCGATCTTACCGGCGAAATTATGTCTTTTGATGAGTTCTAGCACCTGTAAAAAAAAAGCCTCACCTTGAAAAACACCCCGTATATCGCGAAGTTCGCGTATGTCACATGACATGTTGTGGTTGGGGAAATCTTTTCATGAACCTGCTGGGAAATGGGGAAAGTTGTTGTATCATCGCTATAACTGTACTGATGAGGCTTGAGGCCGAAAACGGTCTACAGTTGCGAATGATGGATTCGATGCCCTCTGGGGTTTACATGGATTGATTTGTTGTCCTGCTTATCAGATTATCTAGTAACAATTTTTCTTCCGAAAAATGTTTTCTATTTGGAATTGAGATTTATTAATTAATTCAACAATAAATACAATTTCTGAAGACACAAATTTTTTACGAGAAAGAAGTACCCAAAAAGTCATCATCGCTATAACTGTACTGATGAGGCTTAAAGCCGAAAACGGTCTACAGTTGCGAATGATGGATCCGATGTTCTCTGGGATTTACATGGATTGATTTGTTGGCTTGCTCATCAGATTATCTAGTAACAATTATTCCTCCGAAAAATGTTTTCTCTTTGGAATTGAGATTTATGAATTAGTTCAACAATAAAAACAATTTCTGAAGACAAAAATTATATACGAGAAAGAAGTACCCAAAAAGTTCATCATCGCTACAACTGTACTGATGAGGCTCAAAGCCAAAAACGGTCCACAGTTGCGAATGATGGATTCGATGTTCTCTGGGGTTTACATGGATTGATTTGTTGGCCTGCTCATAAGATTAACTAGTAACATTTTTTCTTCCGAAAAATTGTTTCTCTTTGGAATTGAGATTTATGAATTAATTCAACAATAAATACAATTTCTGAAGACACAAATTTTCTACGAGAAAGAAGTACCCAAAAAGTTTATCATCGCTATAACTGTACTGATGAGGCTTGAAGCCGAAAACGGTCTACAGTTGCGAATGATGGATTCGATGTTCGCTGGGGTTTACATAGATTGATTTGTTGGCCTGCTTATTAGATTAACTAGTACCAATTTTTCTTCCGAAAAATTGTTCCTCTTTGGAATTGAGATTTATTAATTAATTCATCAATAAATTCAATTTTCTACGAGAAAAATTAAAACCCAAAAATAATATGTGAATAAGGCATGAACAAAACAATCCAAATTGTTCGTGGACAATGGCTGGTTGATCGAGTCAATGGAATGCCATCACTTGCTATTGTACAATGTTTCGAAAATTATAAATTCCGTGAGAGTACCTCGAGTATACGTTTCCTTCATAGTTGTATTGTCCTCGAATGAACTGCTGAAGAAAATCTAGTCGCTTCTTCATTGAAACAACCTATACCTAGTATGATCATGTTTTTAACGTTCTAGTATTCTATATTATCCTCATAGTTTAAAAAAAAACCGAATTTGTGGAGCTTCCTTTTTTCCAATAATTCTGTGACTTCTTTTTGGATGAGATCAGCTATGTTTCTAGTTAAGCTGGGAATTTCAGTATCAACACTTATCGGAGACGAAACTATCAATTCATAGGTTTATGGTGGATCAAGAGATAAGGAAGAGCTGACCAACCATGCCTTGATTAAGGACTCGTATAAATATTGATTATGTTGTCACAAAACGTATTGATTAATTCTACATAAGGTGGAATCTGTCTACTGTAATACAATTTACTGGTGTTGGAAATTTTCGATTGAACCCTTTGAATCGAAGAATTTGATCAAGAACCTTGGGACATGCAGAAATTCTCGATTTAATAATTCATGATTCATTCAATTCATATAAAAAAGTTTTAAACCCAAGTCCTGTTCTTCAGGTCGAAGACGTGAAATCATTTCAATATCCACTCATTTGTGATTCAGACAACATTCATTCAAGATATTGAATTCTTGCTGGATTTCTTCGACGTTTGGCGATATAAAACATGATGCAATTATATATAGATTTTTGAATCCCAAAGGCTGAGTTATCAATGTTCCATTCAATATACTTGTATCATTATATTATATACTACTCTTATTTTCTTAAAAAAAAATCTAGCTTTCGAAGGTTTCAATGGGTCAAAGCACGTTGAGGAATTGTTGATCTTCACTTATCCGAAACCCATAAAATTCTGGCCAAAAATAGGAATGTTAATTCGTGACCTCAGATGAGGTCGATTCACAAAGATATCCCGAAATATTCATTAATTCATCAATTACTTGAAATTATTTACTTCATTGAAATTCTATTTTTATGAACGCTTTGCTTACCGTTCACCGTCGTAAACTTTGTACGTTGATAAGGATATATTTAGATTAATCACGTTCGAAGATTTCTCATCAATGAAACAGAAAATAATACCTCTATCCAAGATGTACCTATTGCGTTATCACAAAAAATTTCATTTAACAAGTCGACTCTTTTCTTTTTCTATAACTGATGGAAAATTTCCAAACTTTTTGTCTAGATTGAAACCGGAAATTGAACCACGAAGTGGGAACATTAATCGATTCAGCAATAAGTTAGCGGCAAGATGAAAGTGAGATTTCTCGTGAAAATATGTGGCTGATCGCACTAAAACAGCGGTCATTGTGTGCTTATAAAGTCCTTTATTTAATTCCAACACAAATAGAAAATTTAATAAACACAAATATATAATCGTTCCATTCAAATGTACTGATGACTACGCATCGTCCCGAGAGATGCATGGCCGCACCTCCAAAGAATTATATTCGTCCATATACAGGCTGCGACAACGAACCCATGAGATCCAAATTCACCTTCCCGCTGTAAGAGCAAATTAGCGTAGCGACGGCACGATCTGCCAACGATTCCAGGAAGTCTAGTTCGGATCGTCAAAATGACAATAAAACACCCAGGATGAATTTGAGTGGAAAAAATGCAAAATTCAATCTAGCTTTATAGCGCGTGCTAAATTGCTTTGGAGATCGAGCGATCCACTACGTGCTTCTGTACGCTTCGAAGCGATTATTTTTGGCAACACGGAATTCCAACGAGCGGTCAAGAGCGGAACCCAATCCGATAGGATCTCGCACTTTCCTATCGGGAAATACTCCTGGAAACCAAGATTAATCCTCAGAGTACTCGAAACATTACGGAAAAAAGTTATAAAAAGAACTGCCGTGAAGTCAATTAAAGCGAAACTCCAGACTTCACGTCGGTGCTTTATCAATTTTTTTTTTTTTTTTGATAATTCGCTAGTATTTTCTACGGTATCTATGGTCTTGGTAATGCGATCTGGAAAAAATAGTTCCACTCAGTAGTTTCGGAATAATAAGGAAAAAAATATTCTGAACAGCCATATTTACAGAACCCATTGTCTAATTTTGCTCATTGATGAACGTGACTGCGAAATTCGAAATCCACGACTGTCCTGAAAATTTCGAATCTCTAGGCCTTTCCGTTCGAAAGTTATAATTTTCTATGGTTCTGGTGATGCGATCTGGACAAAATGTTGCTTGAATATATCATTCTTTATTGGAATACGAAATTCCGTCACGATCGAATCCGTTATTTTGAAATTATCAAGAAAACTAAATTTCAAACGACCATATTTACGGAACCCCTAGTCTATTTTGCTCATTGATAAACGCGACCGCGACATTCGAGATCCACGCCTATCCCGAAAATTTCGAGTCTCTAGGCCTTTCCGTTCGAAAGTTATAATTTCCTATGGTTTCTGTGGTTCTGGTGATGCGATCTGGACAAAATATTGCTTCAATATATCATTCTCGATTAAAATACAAAATTTCATCTCGATCGAATCCGTAGTTTCGAAATTATCGAGAAAACAAAATTTCAAACGACCGTATTTACGGAACCCCTAGTATAATTCTGCTCATTGATGAACATAAACGCGACATTTCAGATCCACACATATTCTGAAAATTTCTAGTCTCTAGGCCTTTCCGTTCGAAAGTTATAATTTTCTATGGTTTTTATGGTTCTGGTGATGCGATCTGGACAAAATGTTGCTTGAATCATTCTTCATTAAAATACGAAATTTCGTCACGATCGAATCCGTAATTTTGAAATTATCAAGAAAACTGAATTTCAAACGACCATATTTACGGAACCTCTAGTCTAATTTTGCTCATTGATGAACGTGACCGCGATATTCGAGATTTACGCCTATCCTGAAAATTTCGAGTCTCTATGCCTTTCCGTTCGAAAGTTATAATTTCCTATAGTTTCTATGGTTCTGGTGATGCGATCTGGACAAAATGTCGCTTGAATATATCATTCTTCATTAAAATACGAAATTTCGTCACGATCAAACCCGTAATTTTGAAATTATCAAGAGAACTAAATTTCAAACGACCATATTTACAGAACACCTAGTCTAATTTTGCTCATTGATAAACGTGACCGCGACATTCGAGATCCACACCTATTCTGAAAATTTCTAGTCTCTAGGCCTTTCCGTTCGAAAGTTATAATTTTCTATGGTTTTTATGGTTCTGGTGATCCGATCTGGACAAAATGTTGCTTGAATCATTCTTCATTAAAATACGAAATTTCGTCACGATCGAATCCGTAATTTTGAAATTATCAAGAAAACTGAATTTCAAACGACCATATTTACGGAACCTCTAGTCTAATTTTGCTCATTGATGAACGTGACCGCGATATTCGAGATCCACGCCTATCCTGAAAATTTCGAGTCTCTATGCCTTTCCGTTCGAAAGTTATAATTTCCTATAGTTTCTATGGTTCTGGTGATGCGATCTGGACAAAATGTCGCTTGAATATATCATTCTTCATTAAAATACGAAATTTCGTCACGATCAAACCCGTAATTTTGAAATTATCAAGAGAACTAAATTTCAAACGACCATATTTACAGAACACCTAGTCTAATTTTGCTCATTGATAAACGTGACCGCGACATTCGAGATCCACACCTATTCTGAAAATTTCTAGTCTCTAGGCCTTTCCGTTCGAAAGTTATAATTTTCTATGGTTTTTATGGTTCTGGTGATGCGATCTGGACAAAATGTTGCTTGAATCATTCTTCATTAAAATACGAAATTTCGTCACGATCGAATCCGTAATTTTGAAATTATCAAGAAAACTGAATTTCAAACGACCATATTCACGGAACCCCTAGTCTAGTTTTGCTCATTGACGCGACCGCGACATTCGAGATCTAAACCTACCCTGAAAATTTCAGGTCCCTAGATCTTTCCGTTCGAAAGTTATAATTTTCTAAGGTTGTGGTCATGCGATCTGGACAAAATTTTGCATGTAGCTTGGACACGTCATTCTCCATTTGAGTGCCCTGGTCGAATTTTGCCCAATGAATGGATCAATAGAAGAAGGAAAAAACATTATGGAGGTCCAAAAACAAAAACTGGTTTTCGTTATTCAACAACTAAAGTTGATACTTTCAAGAATTTCTATAAAAACCTCATACAGTAGGTGACATTACTGACATTAGGAGTGTCACAGTAACAAAAAATTATTTCGAACTCTAGGCATTTCAAATAATATTTTGGCTTTTTAAATAATTCGAACAAAGAAACAATTTTTCGGAAGAAAAATTGTTACCAGATAATCTGATTAGCAGGCCAACAAATCGATCCCTGTAAACCTCAGAGAACATCAAATTCATCATTCGCAACTGCAGACCGGTTTCAGACAACATATCGCGAGGTTGGCGTATGTCACATGACTGGTTCTGGATGAGGGTTCGATAAATCTCTTCATGAACCTGCGGGGAAGTGGGGAAGGTTTCTGTTGAAGCGCATCATTGCTATAACTGTTCTGATGAGGCCTAATAAGCCGAAACCGGTCTACAATTGCGAATGATGAATCTGATGTTCTCTGGTGTTCACATCGATTGATTTTTTGTCCTGCTTATCATAATTATCTGGTAATTTAATTTTTCTTCCGAAAAATTGTTCCTCTTCCGAATTCTAGGCATTTTGTTACGTTTCACGCTATTAGATCAAAATTTCTGTTCAAGTCAACTGTCTTAATACAAGAAGATAAAATAAAAAAAATATCAATGATAGAACGTTGATATCGTTACATGGCATGCTTTGAAAAAAGTAATTATGTATGTTGAAAAATGGATTCCTTCTGGGTGCAGATTCCCGTATGGAGTTCTAAAAATGTCACCCCCTCCTTTCATTCCTAGATTTTCGGAATTTTTCAGGAGTCGCGCAAACCTTGAGTGCGAGTTCCTAAAGAAACGGTAATTCTAAATTCATTTGGTTCGATATTGTGAATATTAACAATGTACAGGGTGTTTTTTAATGTGAGGTTTTTTTTGACAGGGACTAGAACTCATCAAAAGAGTTAATTTCGCCTGAAGTTGATCACATAAAATATTCAATTTGAAAAAAGTGCATCATTATCTTAATACAGATCTGGATCGTGTTATCTAACTGTTAGGAGATCTGCCATTAATCACGGTGCATTATGCACTCCAGCAAGTAAATTAAGTGCTGGATTTTATCGCAAATTTGTATATTCTCTTTCAACTCTTATTAGGAGTTTCTTCCTGAACGGTATAATTCTCAAAGTTCAAACAAAGTAGAGGAAAAACTACTCAATAGGTCCTTAAAAAGTTCACAAACTCAGCCATAAAATTGATCCGAATTGTTCACAGAAATTGTTCGAAATGGTCAACATTCGTTTGATGTGCACAAAGTCTTGCCCGGCGTAATAACGAATGATTACATGGAGCAACTATCACATCAGTTTTCTCACAAATAATGTCACATATTTTCAATGCGTTGTTTTAGTCCTTCAACACTATTCACCTCACCGTTACTGTACACTAATGTTTTCAAATGACCCTGAAAGAAGAAATCACAGGTGTTGAGATCTGGGGAGCGTGAAGGGCAAGAAATCAACCCACCACGTCCTATCCATCTATTTGGAAACACATTACGAAATTCGGAAAAGTCACAAAAATTATACGTTCTGTCATGATTTCCCGTAAACTGAACGTATTTAATAAACACATTTAGATATAAATACGTACCGTCAGATCTAGACTGGAAATTTCTCAGATTCGCGGTAACTTTGATTCCGTACAAACCGCAGTATTTCACTACTACGTTTTTTTTTGTTTAATTTGAGGTAAACAGCAGAACCGAAAGGAAGTGAATTCCTTTACAAGGATGGAACAAACACCAATTGGCGATATACTCGGCCCTGATGAATATTTTATATGAAGGATTTTTGGAATTTTGACCTGTTTGATGAGTTCTAGCACCTGTCAAAAAAAAAGCCTCACCTTTTGAAACACCCTGAATAATTGTCCCATGTGTGAAAAAATTGTGAAACTTTGCTGAATTTTAACTTGCCCTTGTTTTGTTTCTACCTAAATCAAACCATCCGCAGTTAATGACTGAAAACCAGGGAAAAAATGATTAATTTTCCCAAGAAATGCAACATTTTTGAGTTTGACCTGCTGATCTAGATTGACTTCGTGCCCTCCCATACAAAGGTATCTATGAATGGGGCTAACCACTAACTGGACCCATGGAAATACCCAATGATGTATGGATACCACAGTCCTCCGATGAAATCAAAAGAACCCACAAAACCCTGCGATATAATCTCGAGGATCATTTCTTCGAGTCCATCCTCTGTATACCGAGTTCATTTCGGAATGCATTCTGGTGGTGCACCTGCATAAACGCGTGCCATGGTGACAATGGCTCGTTATTCAGGGACCATTGATATGCCAAAGGGAAAAAGCCTGAGCCTGTGGATCTTCGTATGCACATTACCATTATAGTCACGTATGCCGACCGCCATCAACTTCATTGTATCCGATATATTCTGGTTAAATTGTTTTCAATGAAACTGTTCCTCCGGCCTCGTATCGAACTGTCTACAGGGTGAGCGTATTCTGTTCGTTTCCTTGGGAATCTTCGTCTAGGAAACGAGCAGAATTTGCTTGTTTCTCGAGGGAGACCGAAAGAACGACCTCGATTTCACGCAGTAAAACAGAAAAAATCATTCTTTTATTTGTAATCCTGCGCTGTTCGAAAAAACTTACAAACCGCAGATTTTCACTTTTACGTTTTTGTTTAATTTGAGGTAAACAGCAAAACCGAAAGGAAGTGAATTCCTTTACAAGGATGGAACAAACACCAATTGGCGAATGCGCTTTAAAGGATATCCACCGTCCAAAGTCGAATCTATTTCGATTTGAGAATAATTTTTTGCCTGACTCTCCTTCGCGTTAAGAAAATACCTAATTTTTTTTATGATTGTGGTCTTATTCAATATTATTACAATGTATGTCTCAAACATTTTTCTATTTTATTATTGTCGATACCTGCTTGTGACAGCTTCAACTCCGTCGATTAGCCCTACTCTCATCCTCTCAATCACATCAATTATATGTTCGATGGGATTCAAATCCGGCGGATGGGGGATGGGCCACGGCAAAAAATTGGGGATAATCCCTAGATGAGCAATATGGGGACGTTCTTGCTGTGTAATTATTCGAACAAGATCAATTTGAAGAGAATACTCCCTTCTAATGACACTGAGTATACAGGGTGTTTTTTGAGGTGTTTTGACAGGTGCTAGAACTCATCAAAAGAGATCATATAAAATATTCAATTTCAAAACGGTACAAAAAATCTTAGACATCGAGATCTTAAGACGACTCTGAATCGTGTTATATCTCTTTCAGGGATCTGCCATGAATCACGGTTCCATATGCATTCCAGCAAGTAAATAAAGTGCTGGATTTCATCGCAAATTTGTAATCCTGCGCTGTTCGAAAAAACGTACGAACCGCAGTTTTTCACTACTACGTTTTTTTTTGTTTAATTTGAGGTAAACAGCAGAACCGAAAGGAAGTGAATTCCTTTACAAGGATGGAACAAACACCAATTGGCGAATGCGCTTTAAAGGATATTCACCGTCCAAAGTCGAATCTATTTCGATTTGAGAATGATTTTTTGCCTGACTCTCCTTCGCGTTAAGAAAATACCGAATTTTGTTTATGATTGTGGTCTTATTCAATATTATTACAATGTATGTCTCGAACATTTTTCTATTTAATTTTTTTTCCAGGACTACATGAGTTTGAACGATCAATATGAGGAGCTCGCGCTCTACTTGGCGAAAGCACAGGTGAGTGTATCCTTTTTTTTAGAATATGTACGTATATTCCATCAAATATTGAGTGGAAACGATATGATGTAAAATCTACAGCTGGTTTCGTTCAGTTCCAAGGGGAATAATAAAACGAAAACGGTTTATGGTTTACCAAATTAGTATCAGCTCGAACACAATATTATTTACTCCTCTATTTCAAGGTAATGAACCGTATACTTCAATTTCCGACCGAGATATAAACCTATTTATCAAATTATTATATCCCGGTGTTATAACTCAATTTTTGGCTTTAGGCAAGGTGCTTAACGAATCCAATATTCAAGTTTCTCAGCCTCGATGTACTTTTAACATTGATTAATGGGATTTCAAATAGATATTTGACTGCAAGCCATACTTAACATCGTTTCTTTGTAGAAGTCATCTCGCAAATTTACTTTTTTATTAATAAACCAATAAATGTATTATTCCAATTTATAATTTTTTCCTCTTCAAGGAAAAGGTATTTTGGTAATCATTCGACTTCAACACATTTATAACAGAATTCGGAATATCCATTGAAATAGTTTTCGTTGACTCATACTTCTTTATTTTGCGTAAAATATATAACATTCATTCAAGTTTTACATATTTCGAATGGGGACAAATGACAAATTTTCTACATGGCTCGTGAAATGTTCTGAAAGTTGTCGTTTGGATATTTCCTTCGAAAAGCTGAGCAGAATTCCTCAACTAAAAATCGTTACTGTTTTTTTTTCCTCTCGCTGCGAAGAACGGATCTGGAGCCCCTTCAGCTCTTTTGTCTTGACCAATCTCCTTCAAAAGCCATGGATTATTAGTCCTCAACAGCTCGAATCTCTTTTTACCTGAAAAAAATATTTGTCATCGACTTATCTTAACTTAAAATTCAATCGACTCACCTCTAGTCACGAAAAAAGGTTCATTATAACCGAAATGTTCGTCGGACAAGTACACCCAAGAAGGTTCTTGAGCGTACAACTTACTCTGGAGATATTTAGGATCCTTTTTCCCCCTGTTGGCCCAAAAAGGACCATCGGCGTCTGATCTTTTCACAATTGCTTCATTCGCGAAATTAGCACTTTCTTCGGGCCAACCTATCACATATGGAGACACCACAATTCGCTTTCGGGGGTCTTGGGCCTGAAAAATACCAACATGTCTTTATAACTTAGATTAATTATACGAAAAAAATCCAAACTAGCCTGACCAATAAATTTTCTCAAGCTCGGTGTTGGTTACAACAACAAGGAAACTTACGTGAAAGCTTCTGATCAGACCCAGAAGAAATATCAGTTTCGGTAGGAGGTTCATGTCTTCGTCAAAGCCGAACTGTATGTCTGAAGTTGAAAGTGGAATCTGCCTTATATACCTTCCCTGAAAATCTTCCACTGTGACCAATGCCAGGTTAACATCGGTTCCTGTATTAGAAATGGGAATTAGGGAGTTTACTAACATTCCTGTCACTCAAAATCTTATTGGGGGACGTATTTCCTTCATAAAATATTACTTTTGTTGTTTTCATCAGGTTTCAATCCCACATGTTTGAACTTGCAGCGACAACAGATAATCACATATATTCGAGACAATCACAGAAGATTTCACGCTGCTTGATGGAAAATTCACGAAACCCAATCTAAGTACTCAGAAAATACAGCTAATCGACGATATCCAAAACTATACTTAGTTACATTAGATGTGTTACGCCCAGATGGGATTATTTGAAAAGAGATTTTTCGTTACCATGTAATCCAAAAAAAACAATGTGTACGAAATGAGATTTTCGATACCTGCTCGTGACAGCTTGAACAATTAACCGTGTTAATCTACTCTCATCCTCCCAATCATATCAATTATATGTTCGAAGGGATTTAAATCCGGCGGACGGGGTGGCCACGGCAAAAAATTGGGGATAATCCCTAGTAGAGGAATATAGGGATATCGTCTTGCTGTGTAATTATTCGACCAAGAGATCAAGTTGAAGAAAATTTTCCCTTCTGAAGTTTTGCGCCCAGAGGGAATGATTTCTTCAGCTTGATTTGAATATAAATTTTTCATCAACATGTAATCTGAAAAAAAAACTTTGTACGAAATGAAATTGTCGATACCTGCTTGTGACAGCTTTAACTCCGTCGATTAACAATGTCAATCTACTCTCATCCTCCCAATCATATCAATTATATGTTCGATGGGATTTAAATCCGGCGGACGGGGTGGCCACGGCAAAAATTGGGGATAATCCTCAGAAGAGCAATATGGGGACGTTGTCTTGCTCTGTAATTATTCGACCAAGAAATCAAGTTGAAGAAAATTTTCCCTTCTGAAGTGTTACGCCCAGAGGAAATGATTTCTTCAGCTTGATTTGAATAGAAATTTTTCATTAACATGTAATCTGAAAAAAAAAACTTTGTACGAAATGAAATTGTCGATACCTGCTTGTGCTAGCGTTTACTCCATCGATTAACCTTGTTAATCTACTCTCATGCTCCCAATCATATCAATTATATGTTCGATAGGATTTAAATCCGGTGGACGGGGTGGCCACGGCAAAAAATTGGGGATCATCCCTAGAAGAGCAATATGGGGACGTTGTATTGCTGTGTAATTATCTGATCAAGAAATCAAGTTAAAGAAAATTTTCCCTTCTGAAGTGTTACGCCCAGAGGAAATGATTTCTTCAGCTTGATTTGGAGAGAAATTTTTCATCAACATGTAATCTGAAAAAAAAAATGTGTACGAAATGAGATTGTCGATACCTGCTTGTGACAGCTTTAACTCCATCGATTAACCGTGTCATCTCATCCTCACAATCATATCAATTATATGTTCGATGGGATTTAAATCCGGATGACGGGGTGGTCACAAAATTGGAGATAATCTCTAGACGAACAATATTGGGACGTTGTCTTGCTTTCAATTATTCGACCAAGAAATTGAGCTGAAGAAAATTTTCCCTTCTGATGTCACTGAGTATACAAGGTTTTTCAAAAGTGAGGCTTTTTTTGAAAAGTGCTAGAACTCGTCAAAAGAGATCATACACCGGAAGTTGATCATATAAATTTTTTAATTAGAAAAAAGTACAAAAAAACTTGGGTGTCAATATATTAAGACGACTCTGGATCGTGTTATCTCCCTGTCAGGAGATCTGCCATCAATCACAGTGCCATATGCATTCCAGCAAGTGAATAAAGTGCTGGTTTTCATCGAAAATTTGTATATTCTCTTTCAACTTTTATTTGTTCATCAGTTTGCTCACGAATGATGTCACAATCATTTTCAATGCGTTGTTTTAGTTCTTCGGTACTCTTGACCTCACCGTTACTGTACACTTATGTTTTCAAATGACCCTAAAAGAGGAAATCACAGGAGTTGAGATCTGGGGAGCGTGCAGGCCAAGGAATCAACGCAGCACGTCCTATCCACCTATTTGGAAACACATTACGAAATTCGGAAAACAAACGCTCTGTCAGATGATTTCCCGTAAACTGAACGCATTTAATAAACACATTCAGATCTCAATACATACCGTCAGATCCGGATTGTTAATTCCTCAGATTCGCAGGTAACTTTGACTTCGAAATACTCGGCCCTGGTAAATATTTTATATGAAGGTTTTCTGGTATTTTGACCTATTTTGTCAGAAAAGTAGCCTCACCTTTGAAAACACTCAGTATATTTGTAATTTTAGGAAGAATTTCTCACACTTCTGTAAAACCAACACTTTTTTTTGCAGAATGATATTTCGCAAGTACTGGAAAACCAATATGCGACCCATTCAGCCACTAACAAACTGGACGGAGCTAAGAAATTAACAACGAACGGAAATTTTTTCCCGAATGGTGTTAATCCAAGAACGGATAACAATGGACATAAGGTACATTTCGCTGAAGCTTATGAGGAGATTTACATAGTGCCAGATGTTATCATTGGAGATGAAAGAATTTCACCATACCTTCGCGAAAAGGATACATTAAAAAACAATGAGCAGTTTCTGAAGAGCTGCTTGAAGAAAACAATGAAAGAATCTCAGGAGGATAAGAGTCGAAGGACTAGCAGGTCATTACCTAAAAACAACACCAATCAACAGAACGGCAACGTATCTTCTCCCAAGATAACACATTCTGGAAGCTACCAGTCTTCAGCAGCTCCAGATCTTTACCCGCCTGATCTATCCCCGAATGAAAACTATTCGTCTACTCACAATATCATCCCTTCAATTCGAAGATGGAGTCCTAGTCCTGTTTATTTCCACGAGGAGACTTCTACGTCCTATCGAGATCCTTTTTATTACAAAGAAGGCAGTCCTGGTTGCTTTCAAGGACCCAACTCCCCCTGCTGCAGAGAAAACAAACCGTTGTGCTACGAAGACCTCAACAGTGAGTTTTACAGAGAAACCAAACCTGTATTATATCAAGAATCCAACCGTCAGTCCAACTACCACCAAGATGAGGCTAGTACAGATGCGAACAACGCCAACGAGGCTGATGAAAATCTTCTTGCTCTCATCGCTTCGATCAAAGCGGACATTCAGGAACTGCGACAGAAGTACGAGAACGACGACGAGATCGAAAGGAATCGGTTCTTGACGAAGGAATTGGACGAGATACTCCAAATGTATAAAATGAATATGTCCATAGAAAAGGAAACAGATATGATTTCCGAAATAGGGAGTACCAGCAGTTATCAATCAGTGAGTATATGATGCGCTGTTGAATTGTTCTTTATATGTTGATAGATCCATCGGATAAGTCTTATAGTAAGAGTTAGGTAAGGGGGTTACATTTCACTGCGACCTCAAGTTCTATTGTGCCCCCCATCAGAGCTGTATTCGCAAATGCGCTACCTACCTACCTACAGCTCCAATGAACTCCAGTATCTGAGTGGGCTTCAAGGAGGTTGGATCCTCGTTTCTCCTGTAATTCTCTTGTCCAAAACATTATTTGCGCTGGTTTGCAATGGCGAGGCATTCTGCAACCAAGTGAACCATAGTTTCCTCCTTTTCCCCACAGAATCTACACTCGTCAGTTTCTGTTGAGTCCATTCTCATCATATGCTTTCCAAGACATTGTCCTGTGATGAGGCCAGTGAGGAGGCGTAACTTATTCTTACTGAGATCCAAATACTTTTTGAATCTTGAACTTTCAAAGTTCCGAATGAACTTTTTGGAGTGATCCATTCCTGGAAGATTCCTCCAGAGTGCTTCCCTTTCAGTCTCTTCCTTCTCCAAAAAATCTTCCTTATAGGCGCATTTGCCTATGCCACAGAAAGGTTGTGGGCCAGTAAGTGGCGTTTGTTCTCCCTTTCTGGCAAGTGTATTGGCCTCTTCGTTTCCTTTGATTCCTGAGTGACTAGGAACCCAGACTAAAGAGACCTTGTTGTTCTTGCCTACTTCATTAAGTTTCTTCAGGCACTCCCATATCAGCTTTGAGTCGATGATATAGGAGTTCAGTGCTTTGATAGCAGCTTGGCTATCAGAATGGATCAGAATGTCGATTATTCTTTGAAGTATCTCCCGAACATGTTCGATCGGATTCAGGTCTGGAGATTGCGCTGGCCATTGCCATACTCCAATTCCTTCGTTATCACAGTTTGAACCACATGTGGAAGAGCATTGTCATACACCAAAAGGAAGTTTTCACCAACTCCTTTTGAAGAATACCATTGCTGAAATTTTTTTGATGAAGAAATCTCGCTTCAAAGAATATCCCTAAACTTATCCGATATGTAAATTTTGATCTACATTCTTTTAAATTGATGATTATAGTCTTTTAGGTTGTACACTACTTTAATTTCCCCTATGCATCACAATAATGGTTTCAATGATTTCTCATAAAAAGCATGTTGAATTTTTTTTTCATTTTTTGAATGTACATTCAGGCGTGTATGCAAAAAACTTTCCTCGAAAGTTTTCGAAGAAAAAAACAATATTTTCGGGTGTTATCCAATCCATCCAAGGCGGATAATTTGAACTTACTTCAACAATTACTGCCGATAAAAAATAAAAAAATTGATATTTCTTTCAATATCAGAAAGTTGTTCTCATCGCTTTCTTAATTCGATTTCAATCCATCACCTCTAAAATCGGATATATGTTCATGTATAAATATTCGAAAGGTTATGGATTAAAATCAAATTAACAAATCGATGGTTAATGAGAACAACTTTTTGATATTGAAAGAAATTTAAATTTTTTTCTTTTTCATTGCCAGTAATTGTTGAAGTAAGTTCGAATTATCCGCCTAAGATGGATTGAATTACACGGAAAAATATTGAATTTTTATTCGAAAACGTTCGAGAAAAGTCTTGTGCTTACGAGCCTAAATGTACATTCAAAAAATCAAAAGAATTCAACATGCCGTTTATGAGAAATTATTGAAACAATTAGTGTGATGTAATGAAAGTAGTGTACACCCTTAGTTGAAAAAATGCATGTGTATAATCCCAACTATAAAATCTTTTGTTTCTCGAAAAACTTACAGGTTGTTTATTTTTTATTTTCATCTTATATTCTACTTCGTTGTTTTATTTACAGGGAAGCTTAGCAAACGTTGTTCATAATGCAGTTACCCAAACCTCTCCTCCCCTCTCAATAAGCTCGACTAATCTATCCAAAGGATCTGATAGCTCTTCTTCGCCTTGCTTAACTTCGGTATCAGACACTGAGCTTGCAGACGATGAAAGTATCTCTTCGAATGAAATAAAATATCAAAAACCATCTATCGGTTGGATGGTCCATTCCACACCACAAGCTGTACTGAGGAACAAGTCATCTTCTGCGCCAGTTTTGAAAAATCAACAACCAAAGGTAAAAACAATTTTTATTTCTCTAAACATCAACGCCCAAAAATGTTTGCCAGTTCAAATGTAGAATTATATACAGGGTGTCCGGGAAAATGTGGGAAATCTCTCGGATTCAGATAAAACATAAAAAATAAGATAAGTTCCCATAATTTTTTTTCCTAGCGGCCCTCCCTACGGAGATACAGCCTCCTAAATGACGCCACTGGAAATTCATTTTACTGGAATAAATGTTAAACTACTTAATATAATTTAATGAAAATTTGATATGATAAACAGAAGTAAGGACCTCTTAAAATACTGCCCTCAAATTTGAATTAGCTCGTTTAGTTTATCAGCGGCGGAATAGGTTGTACATTTTAATGCCTATATTTTAACACCCTGTATGATAAGGAGTTAAAAAAAACAAATTTGGATACCTTGAACATTAGGCTAAAGAAAAGGTACTCTTTTTCATTGTCGATAAAATGAACCGTTTTCGAAAAACAAAATAATAAAAGAAGTATCTTTTTTATTTCTATTGGAAAGAACCATGAATTTAATTTTTTTTTTGTCTGCAACAAAGTGTGATACGAAAGTTATTCAAGGAACAAAAAAGTTTTAGTTCATTTGTTTCTTATCACATCACAATGAAATGTATGTATTTTTGTTGAGGTGCCTTTCTGGGCCAAAACTGCATTGTTGAGAATCTTTCTAATTTTGTCGGATTCAATAACGTAAACTAAAACTTTTTTGTTCCTTCACTAACTTTTGTATCACACTTTGTTGCAGACAAAAAAAATTAGAATTCATGGTTCTTTTTAATAGAAATAAAAAAATTACTTCTTTTATTATTTTTTTTCGAAAACGGTTCAGTTTATCGACAATGAACAAGAGTACCTTTTCTTTAGCTTAATGTTCCAGGTATCCAAATTTGTTTTTTTTAACTCCTTATCATACAGGGTGTTGAAAATGTAAGCATTAAAACATTCAACCTAGTCCGCCCCTGGTAAACTAAACAAGCTAATTCAAATTTAACGGCAGTATTTTAAGAGGTCCTTACTATTGCTTATCATATCAAATTTTCATTTAATTATATCAAGTAGTTTAAAATTTATTCCAGTAAAATGAATTTCCAGTGGCGTCATTTAGGGGGCCGTATCTCCGTAGGGAGGGCCGCTAGGAAAAAAAATTATGGGAACTTAACATTTATTTTTTTATGTTTTATCTGAATCCGAGAGATTTCCCACATTTTCCCGGACACCCTGTATAAGGCTAAACAAATTTTTAGTTTAGTCTTCACTAATTAACTTAGTCAACGATTTTCACTAACTGAGAGTTCAACAAAACCACTGCACGTGTTTCGCCATACCATGGCTTCATAAGGTGACGAGATAAACTAAGATCATTGTTGCACTTGTTTGGAATAAATACCTACTTCCTAAAGGGTAGGAGGGAATAGATAAGGAGTATAGATAAGGAGTATAGATAAGGGTATCATTAGGTTTTCAAATTTTTCCTATTCATCCGAAATCCGCGAAATTGTCATCACCAAATTCGAGTTTTCAAAACAACCACCCTGTACGCGAGCCAAAATGAAATAAATCAGTTCACTTCGAACAGAGGCCCGGGTTTTTTCTTTGTGAATGTATTTTTACCTTACCATTCGCCAAATTGTGTCAATCCCGTACAGCATCGATCAACTCGGAGTTTCCTCTAACTAAAGGTGTCCACACACGATACTACTCGGGAAATTACTATTCGATATTGTTGCAAATATCGGGGGACGAAGAACTATGTATGTCTTAAGTGCAAACGAAAGCTATACACCAAAATTCACTAGAATTCACTGGTTCTTTTCATGGAGTATGAGAAAAACAAAATACTCTTCTAGCCTATAAAGGCGTACACTTTCCTCTAGCGATTATCACTAATTTAAAAATAAACGATAATACTGTACTAGAACGATGAGGGATTTACTGAAAAAAAAACGTCAAGTTTGACTTCCTGAGCTTTCGCATTAACGTTTGATGGCCTTGTCGTATTGATCTGAATAATCCAATATTGTCGATCAATCTAAGTAGATGTGCGACATGTATACCCACCCTTATCTACCTTCCTGGTAGTTTCACATATAAAATGGCAGCGATGAGCCCTTTAGGTTTAATTGATATTCACATGGTTGGCCATGCATAAGTAATCTGGTGTTTTCAGGTGAACAAGCAGACTCGTTCGCAGTCGGATCGGCACCTGGCTGGTGAGTACATCAATATGTCCATCCGCATAAAAGAATATAAGTTCTTTCGTAGCCTCAGTGTTAAAGTTAATGACAATTGGCCGGTACGCAAAGCCGAACAGCTATGGAGACAGCTGCGAACGCACAAAATCGCAGGTTTGTTAGCTGTTCAGTGACCATTTCGATAAGGCGACTTTTTCGGACCAAGTGTATAAATGAGTAGTTTCAGCGATAGTGTCTTTGATTGTGAGCCACTCCGCGGGGAATTTGTACAGAGTTTGACTGTTGAAAAAAGAACTTCAGAAATCCATATCGACCCCTGTATTTCCATCCCCAAAACTATTTCGAAAGCATGTCCTTAGTTGACTTGGAAATATTCCCTCGGCCAAAATTCAATGTAACTAACATTAGGTCCGCCAATAAAAAACTCCATGCATGGAATTCCTCACAGTAACTTTCCAGTCGAGTACACCCGAAGACTTTTTCCAGTAGAAATGAATCAGTGTGAAAGAACATCCGAAGTATGAATACGGTCACTTGAACCTGCTGTGTAAGCTTTGCTTCCGGTCCGACGATGCAAATTTCTTAACCCAATTTCCTGTTTCAGAAATCGAAGCGGCAGAAGCATGCAAGTGGCTAAGAGCTACAGGGTTTCCCCAATATGCACAAATGTACGAAGGTAAGGAATACTACAGAACACGTCCCCTCGACAACCTTCCTGTATCGCATTCGAAGGATTCAATATCCTGATATTTTCTTCAGATATGCAATTTCCTGTGGATATCTCCACTGCTGCTCAAGACCATCCCAGGTTGGAACCTGACATCCTGAATTCGTTGTTCAGGAGGCTCCAAATACTGAACAATTGTGTACATCTGCATCAGCAGAGGGTAGCGCACAATACGGATGAATCTGAAGATGACAACTATGCTCTCAGCAAAAATTGGACGTTCCAGTCTGACATAAGAAGATGGTCCAGGGCTTGCATAGATGAAGGTGAGTCCTTTCTTCCCCCCTCGTCATGGACTTCAACAAAGAACAATTTCGATTCAATGCTCTACATGTGTACTTCAAGAGTTGAAAATGCACCCTTAAGAGCTAAAAACACAATGAAACATAGTTAATAGTTAGGTAAGGGAGTTACACTTCACTGCGACCTCAAGGTCCATTGTGCTCCCCATCAGAACTGTATTCGCAAATGCGCTACCTACAGCTCCAGAACTCCAATGAACTCCAGTATCTGAGAGGAGTTCAAGGAGGTTAGATCCTCGTTCCTCCTGTAATTATCTTGTCCAAGACATTATTTGCGCTGGTTTGCAATGGCGAGGCATCCTGAAGCCAGGTGAACAGGAGTTTCCTCCTCTTCACCTTCACCTTCAGTTTCTGTTAAGCCCATTCTCATCATAAATATGCTTCCTAAGGCGACAATATCTTGTGAGGAGGCGTAACTTATTCTCACTGAGATCCAAATACTTTTTGGATCTTGAACTTTCAAAGTGCCGAATGAACTTTTTGGAGTGATCTATGCCTGGAAGATACCTCTAGAGTGCTTCTCTTTCAGTCTCTTCCTTGTCCAGAAACTCTTTCTTATAGGTGCTTTTACCTATACCACTAAAAGGTTCTGGGCCATTAAGTGGCGTTTGTGCTCCCTTTCTGGCAAGTGTATTGGCCTCTTCGTTTCCTTTGATTCCTGAGTGACCAGGAACCCAGACTAAAGAGACCTTGTTCTCGCCTACTTCATTAAGTTTTCTCGGTCACTCTCATATCTGCTATGAGTCGATGATATAGGAGTTCAGTGCTTCGATAGCACAATGTAACACACTTTCCTCTTCATGAAAAACTCCTCATCTCATTTCTAATCCATGTTGACTTCCAGCGACCACGCAAAGTGATACGGCGAAAACGAAAACGGCATCGGATTCAGACGACGTTTTCGAAGAACGCACCGACTCAAGAAGAGATAGAATAAGAAGGGGTGGGTCAGTGAAATGTCGTAGACGAAGAGAGGGTGTGATTATCAGTGAAAACGGGGCCAAACTGTTAGATTCTCTGTCGGAGCAACTCAGTGGTATTTCCGTTGCTTCAAGTCTAAACCACGCATCAGACTCTGAACTCACCCCAAAGTTCTACAACAGAATTTGGAGGAAACGATCTGAAGATGAATTCCAGCATAAAGTACTTCCAGACAATAGGTAAGTCTTAATCTTTGAAAGGTTATGATCTAATGACAATGTTCATTTTTGTTCATTCAAGAACCGAGTGCCAAATATCTGTGAAAGATGAGGAAATCAGTAAAATCTACTGTAAATTCTCCTCTCAACAATTGGGCCAATTAGAGAGGATAGCAATGTTAAAGCTAACAGCTTATATAGAGAAATATTGTCCAACACATAGAACTGGATGGAATTGGGAGGTACCGAAAAATTTGATCAGAAAAATGAAAAGTCCAGCTTACAAGGGTGAGTTTGAACTGATCATTTTCCTCATTTCAACCATGACTGGCCAATGAAATACCTTCAATCCCTTCAAGTTATAGGCAGTCCACTTATCATTCACGAATTGTTGCAGATAAAGTGGTTTTTGGTGTACCAATTCAACTCACTTTGCAAAGAACCGGCCAACCACTACCAAGAAATATCGAAAACGCCCTAGAATGGCTGCAACAGAATGCTGTTGATCAAGTCGGTCTTTTCAGAAAATCTGGAGTGAAATCAAGGATTCAAGCGTTAAGAAATACGGTAGAATCATCGAACGAAATACTTTCTTTCGAGGACCAACAATCATACGACGTTGCAGACATGGTGAAACAGTATTTTAGAGAATTACCAGAAGCACTCCTCACCAACAAACTGTCGGAAACCTTCAAACTGATATTTCAATGTAGGTATAAATTTGTGAAGACACTCATAACACGGCTAGTTTTTAATGAAAATATCGATTTCAGATGTTCCTGCGGAACACCGTTTGGATGCGGTACTTTGTGGGATTTTTTTGATGCCGGATGAGCATATAGAAGTACTCCAAACGTTAATCTCCTTCCTCATAGCGATTTCGAAGCATTCCAAAGAGAATCAAATGAACGAGAGCAACTTAGCCACCTGCTTTGCACCGTCTCTCTTTCACTATTCCTCGTTGACAAAAACGAACCTTGGTACCCCCCAACCGAAAGATCTGGCGGAAAACAAAGCAGCACACGATTGCTTACTGTTCTTCTTAGAAAACCATGAGAAACTATTCACGGTAAGATCATCTCCTTCCACTTAGATTAGATTGAAGTGAACTCTTGGCCTTATGACCATAACCCCTAATATCACTGATGGGCCAGAAAATCTACTTCTTTAGTAGCTGCCCCTGTAGCATTTTCTTGACTTCGCGATTTCCTATGCTTCGACCAGTAAATAGTCGAACTAACACAAGTTCGTTGCTCTCCGTCAGTCTTAGGAGTGATTCTTCACATTTCCAGATAGTCGTTACCTTAGAATGGTGGACCACCAAGTGCCTCAACGCCAATTGCTCTTCCATACTGTCTGGATATGACGCCCTTTAGGTCTGAAACTCCTCTCCTCTTATGGACATCTCTATATATCAGAGAAGGTGATTTTTCACAGTGCTATCCTGGTGGTCGTCCAAAACAATTCCATGATAAATACAGAAATCATACTAAATCGACATGGAGTCTTTTGAGTTTATTAACTATTCTCTCATCGAATCCAAGTGTCCTCTGATAGGCTAGAAAATCTACTTCTTCAGTAGCTGACCCTGCAGCATTTTCTTGACGTCGCAATTTCCTATGCTTCGACCAGTAAATAGTCTAACTAACACAAGTTCGTTGCTCTCCGTCAGCCATAGAAGTGATTCTTCACATTTCCAGATGGTTTTTACCTTAGAATGGTGGACCACCAAGTGCCTCAACAGCAATTGCTCTTCCGTCCAAAACAATTCCATGATAAATACAGAAATCATACTAAATCGACATGGAGTCTTTTGGGTTCATTAACTATTTTCTCATCGAATCCAAGTGTCCCTTACGAAATCTTCCTAGTCCTATTCTGAAAGCAAACCACCCCCCCAAGTTGGGGCAAGTCGAAAATAACTCGGAAGGTACAGGCTGTTTCATCGATGAGTTTTCTAATCTACTGACGTTTCCTTTGTACAACTCTTGGTTTTTTGCAGATACCAAAAGGGCTCATCAGTCAGTGCAATCCAGCGGAGATGAAAGAATGGAAAGTGTTGAACTTGAAGGAGCTAGGTAAAGCTATGGGTGGCTGGAAAGACTATCTTAACGAATGTGAACAGGCTTATTTGAGAGAACTGAAAGAGAAATCTCGAGGTTGGACTCTGTTACCAAGCCTCAACAACTCTAAAGTCGAGATATACTTCAAGAAAATTGATGACGGTCTTTCCGTGAGAGTTTGGAAGGTAGTGGCGGACATTGATGCACCACCGTCGGAGGTTATGCATAGGATTTTGAGGGAGCGGCATCTATGGGACTTGGAGTTGATGACTGCTAAAATTGTTGTGCAACTGGATAGAAATACAGAGATTTTCCAATACGGCAGGAAGAGGATGACACCATTACCGGTAGAAGAATACTGTGTGGTTCGTCACTGGAAGTCTGATCTGCCTAAAGGCTCGTGTTTAATTGTAGAGACTTCAGTGGAACATGAGGATATCATCCACATTCCCGATTGCATAAGAGGTATTGTTCATGCTTCGAGGTATTTCATAGAACCATGCGGATCTGGAAGATCCCGCCTTTACCATATGTGCAGAACAGATACGATGTAAGTGTGAAATGAAAAAAAATCCTATGGAATGAAACTGATATAATTTCTTGATTGCAGGGGGAGGAAACCAGAGTATTATTACAAAAACTACGGTCACATCATTGGTTTCTTCATTTCGAATATACAGACCTCCTTTTATCATCAAACATGTGGGCCTGAAAGCAAAGTTTGAGAAGCCAAAGATTAAAATAGTTCGAATAACATTTGTACCTAATCATTTTCAGATAATTCTTGATATTTTCCCGAAAATTTTGTAGAATTTTCTTTTCTTCTGAAACTATGTGAAGATTCACTCCTTGTACATAATTCTGTTCTATCCGAGAAGAATGAACATAAACTTATCTGCTCACACTAGTCATGATTAGTTCATGATATGAACTCAAATCATTTATTTCAGGTACTTACAAATCAAAATGTCACAACACATGGGTCAGTAGTTTGTGGAAATTTTTCAGCATTATTTTTGACAATATGTAAAAACAAATTTAATCATAGCTACTTATATTTATACATATATTTATAGAAGCAGAGATGCGACAATTTTAAGAAATATTTTATTTTTATATATGATATATAGGAATGTTAACTGTTTCTTGTTGTAATTATAAGTTCTTTTCTTTCTAAACTTGAGAAAAGTTTTAAATCATCTGGATACATTGTTGATAACATTAAGTACTACTCCATTAGACGATCACCAAAAATATCAGCATCACATCCAATAAATTTGGCTGTCTGCACCCATTTTTTTTATTCAATATAATCAACATTCGTGCCAACAATTTTCTTTCTTTAACTTTATTCCGTTATTCTCATCGACATATATATAATTCAAATACTCATATTGTTGTTCCAAACTTAATTTTTTACTTTTAACACTGACAATCATTCAGCAAACCAATTACTTCAAGGGTGAAAATGTTCTTCTAACGCAAGTATTGATTGATTGAAAGGTGTTGAATCCATAGGATCGTTAAGGTAATAATTTTGTAATGAAATCTAGTCAATTGAAATATAGTTAATTATAATGTTTTTCAATAATCTTAGTTGACCTACTAAACAAATTGCTTTGTTTAAACTTTATCATTATTCTCCGACTTTTTTGTGCACTTCTTGATGCGAACATTGTGAATTCATTCATTTTTTTATATGAACCTTCCAATTCTACCATTATATTTGAAGTTCTCAAAATGAAATACAAATGAATTGTTCGTATAATATGTTTATCATTTCACCTAGTTCATATCTATGGAGTCCCATGAATTTAATTTCAATAATTATTTTCCTCTGAATTTAATTAAAATAATACGATCAAAAACTGTAATTTTTATACTCCTCTATTCCCATTTTATTCGGGGGAAATCTGCAATCAATATTTTTATAACCACAAACCATTTTATGACCAACGCCAGTTAATTTGAGGATTATGGATACATTTTATTGTTGGGAACCTAGGCACCCGTCTTAAAAAAATTCTTGATTGGAATTAAAAAACAAATTTCAATGAAAAATATATATTTTGGGAACACAAAGCGATCAGCAGCCGAAATGGGTACCTGAAATGCAGAGATGCGACTATTTTAATCGTTTCTGAAGAAAAAAATGTGGCTTCTGGGAGAATTTAGTGAAAAGACTAAGAAGAATGTTCCTGCCATATTCTTAAAATAAGCGAATGAGGTTTCTGCTTTATCCTTTGAGAGAAAATTTTTGGTTTACAAAATTTTTCGTGGTTATGATAAACAGAAAAATAGTATCCGATTCTGGAAAATAACTAAGCGATTAGGTATTGTCTCAAAGCTTTGGGTTAACTGAGGATGGAAAAATCTCATTTATTCCGAGATCCAGTAGGAAAACGATTGTACATAATAATATCAAATACATTTCATTATAAATCTTTTAATATAAAACAATATAAAATTAATTGAAACTATATATAAATACTAATATTATACACGCACTTCTTCAATAAACTCAAAATATTACATGTATCTATATTACACTCTTCTAACAAGATCTCTACATAACATTTTTATAAAAATACTTTTTTCAAGTAAAATGTACAATTTCCTCCTAGTTATTTTAAAAGTTACATTCTCAACAAAATTCATATTTCATTTTATGTACTTCTCATGTAGGGACCAAATTCAAGATTCATCAACAATTTTTAGCCATAATCCCTGCCCTGGAATCCTTTTGAATATATCATTGAGATGCTATAGCAATTGATTATTAGATATAAAAAGGCTTCTATTAGCGAGGAAAATATAGAATATCTTGGATTCAACCAAAAAAAAATCCAAATTTCTGGCTGATTTAAGGTGAAGTGAATTGAGTTGAAGTTGAAATTTACTTGTCATATGATAATTAGGGCACTGCAATAGCTTTGCATACATTGCAGACATTAAATAACCCCATAGCTGGAGTATTACAACGCTCTTAATTTTATGATATGATTCAGTTAACTCTTGAAGACAATAATTACAAAAAAAATAAATTCATCAAAGATAGTAGGATATCTGATGAATAAAATGTTAGATGTTTGTGAAAAAAATTGTATGAGAGAAAAATGCAAGCATCACATATTCTATGAATCGTTCAATTGAAATATGAAAATAAATCGATAGTGCCATAATTGGGAAAAATAAAATAAAATATCAACGTTAATAGCAAAAACTATATATTTTTTTGGCTTCATCTATTTTTGATTAATATCGAAGTTCTAAGAAATATCCTGCTCGGTGATTAATTATTGCTTCAACTCGTGGTTTCGTTGAGCGAGGTAGAAATAATGACGTAATTAATAAAATTTAATCACTTAATGGGATATAATCAACGAGCATACTCTGGACTTCCGTAATACCAGAATATGTTGACTACAAGCGCGTTTGCAACAAGCAACAGAATTCAAGGATCTACACGCTATACTTGTATTATGCGAAAGTATTGATTATGTGTTAGGACAACGAGGGCACATACCTCAGGAGTGTTCAGTCGTTTCTGGAATTTGGTCTTGAATACATTTTGTCGTTTTAACAAATAACAATTCACATCGTACACAATACTCAAATGTCGTTTCTTATTGTTAGTGAGGAAAATGTTTTCTCATCATACAAGCTCTGCGAACTCTGATATCTTCGCAATTTTAGTGCACGTTAGTTTATTTCCATACATCAACTAAGTTTGCGCCTCAGAAATCGAAGTATTTTCATTATACTGCCTTATACTTCTTTCTCAGTCTAACACCACAAAGAACTCAAGTATAATCTTTGATCTATATCTACTAGGGATTCATAAAACAAGCAATATAACAATTTTCTAACACCAATCCATAACAGATAAAGTAAAAAATTAAGGTGAAATAGTTTAGTTTCCAATTTTTTTCGAATTCACTCCATCATAATTTGAAACATAAGTTTTGAGAATGTATGCTGTTTGAAGTGCCATCAGGGTCTGGCCCCCTTCAATGAATTATTTCAAGAGGCAGTGTTGTCTGATTAGGAGACCTTGAAACGTTGGAAACTAGGGTTCTTTGTAAAGCAGGGTTATTAATTACTGGCCAGGATTATGAACTCGAGAAACGTTCCTTGATTGATCGAAGGAAAATTGGCTTAGTTCTACACCATTCAGCGGTATATGTGGCTAGGACTGTTCATTATTCAAAAAACATCGGTAGATCGATAAGGACAGTGTAGCTGTTAAGTGAACCATAGGCGTATATAGAAGATAATTTCGGAGGGGCGAATTCTCACCACCCCCGAAAAGATTAGGCCAGAAATTTATCAATTAAATGACTTTATTTTCATTTCGGGGCATTTCGGGCGTATGATGTCGACTACATCTGCAGAAGAGTGGAAAAAGGTATGATAGGCATATCGAATCGCTGGCACTTCTTTGAAAAGTTGTATAATAAGAAGAGAATAGAACTATGAAATTCAATGAATAAAGCAGGCGTCCACATCTAAACTTTTGGTAACTTAGGCAGTCTCCTCACTGAAAGGCATCAAGAGATTCACCTATCAAAGAATAAGTCAAAATTCCGGGAAAAAATTTGAACTTATTATTGTCAGATAAACCTCTCCTATATGAAGGCATAAGTATTGTCTGCTGTGAAGACTTTCCACATAATGTTAATGAAAAGTTACTAATTATGGGCTGCATCAGACCAATCCGGGTCAGTTAAGATATCTCAAAAAATTACATAAATAAAGACTTGGTTTTTAGAAATTCAAATCAGATTTAATACACTGCAATGGTTCATATAAATGTATTCAATAACTAGAATGCATTTTATCATTGTAACATAATCCGTGTTGCACTTCAATTTTGGCTCGTTATTTCATGGACAAAAAAAGTTGAAGAAATCACTTTTTTTTAATTTCAACCGATTGTTCATATTCAATATTATACCTAAATCTATAGTGTCCCTGTTTATTTCATATTGTCGTTTAGCATAGACGGAGCTATCTTTTGGAAATATAAGGCAGTTGCTTCCACATTAAAATCAAGCTCCTGTATAATATGTTGAAGAATGTGTTCAAAAGAAGCTACATCCTGACTGATTCAGGTTATACTCCAACAACAATTAACATTCATCACATTTCTGCTGACTTGATGCATCCACATAAAATGCCTCCACAAACTGAAGACTGTTAAATTTCTTGGAGTATAATGAGAACCAAATTTTTATTGGTTTCATTGATGAATTTGATCACTTATATCGAATCATTATATGCAAATCAAAGAAGCAGTTTGTTATATCGTGATATTCAATACATCATTGCACCTTTTCGAAGCAGTCTTATGAAAATCAATTAAATATCACGCAATTCTGGAGAAACAATTATAACAATTTCGATAGCGAAAATAGATTCAACTTTTTTTAAAATTTTTGATATGTTCTTCCATCGGCTATTCACACTTAGAAGTAAGTTATCAGGTTGTATTGTGTGAACCTTCGATTATTCCATGACTAAAATCACTCGAATTTTCGAAGTTATTGAACATAATTGATTTTACTTTATAATAAGTATATTTACAATATTTAATTCGAAATACATACCTATATACAACTAACACACGTCATTAGAATCAATAATGATTCTAAGCGAAGCGAAAACATTGCAAATTATTTCATAATTGCGCTGATATATTGCTAAGAGGGTGAGGATATAATCAAGAATCTATTAACAATCAAGATTTATGGAAGCAGAAAATGAAATAATGGTCGAGAGGAGCTTTCTTGAATATTCGGATTGTTTTTCAGAAGACAAACTTCAGGCACAATGTTCCAGGTGAAGATAGAACTGAATTCTTACATAGGCCTTATTGCTGCAATATCAGAAGTATAACTAGTTGTATGTCGTAGGTCCACATCAATCCCAAGAGAACCATCGCTGAGATCTTGAATTCTAGGTCTCCTACCTCTCTTGTGATGTGTGGTAGGATGACATCGGCAGTCACAGTGCATTACACATAATGCAACTGAAGTAGCTAAGGTGATTACGAAAGGTACCGCAAAATAATGGATGATTATAGCAACTTGTTCGTCTTTTTCATAATGTGAAAGGACAACAGTACGATTAATTTTTGAGTGATAGCACGGGAATTCAGTACCTTCTATTCCGTATGTTTCGGTAAAATTAGCACAAAGTACACTAGGCGGATACCCGCACCCTTTGATATTCACGAGGAGTACCGCATCGTCCGTTTGATTCTGTGATGAATTTATTGAAGATGACTCGTTGTAACTTACATAGATATGGGTACAATGGTAGGCATCGCTAGTGCAGCCTTCCCTGCAAGAGCTCCATGAACAATTCGCTAATCCAGTCAGTTTTTCCATTCGCGTGGTAATACAAGTAACTGGTTCCGATACAAAATTCGACACCAACGTTGAAATGGCAGGGTCGACATACAGAGGCACAAGGAATAGCAAGGATGATCCAGCTGACAATGAAATGACGGCTAAAACTGCTGTTGAATAGAACAAAGCTTGTTCACGACATGATCGGCCTGCTATGGGTTTCACAACCTTTTTTTGGGCTGTTAATTCAGCTAGTTTACGTTTTCGTAACTCCTCTTGTTGATCTAGGAGCAGTTCCGAGCTGCTGCTCCGCATTTTTACTAAGACATCACCACCTACACCCGGATTTTTCAAGTTCGACGTTCATTGTTGTGACACAGACAAAACGACTGAAAGGCCAGGCGTCCGGTCTTCTGCAGCGACGCTCACGGCGCCATGCGCTAACAATTCCGATCATCCTCGATCCGACCCACTAAATTCAATCACCTCCAAACAGAATGAAAATTCTACCTACGGAATTAATTGAATTCAATAAACACACTAGAAAAAAATCGAAACATCATATAATTCTTGAGTTATCCCATCTCCAGGTTATTGAATGTTTGAATTTTCGAAAAAATTCATATGATTTCAAGTACATGCTAAAAGTAATTAAACCTTCGAATATAATTACTTCAAATCTTTTTCGATAATTCCAACTATGTACCGATAAAATTATTGTGCTTGGTAAAACAACAGAACCCAATCATGTAAAGAGCTTCTGAGGGGTTACACAAAAACTTATGATAGACGAGGCGGAACAATATCATCATCTATATTATAAGAGTCGCATTATCGAAAAAAAATTTCAATTCTCGATAAAAGTGCATTCTTTCATTCATCCTGTGGTTCGAAGATCGAAGAGTACAAGCCCTCTAATACCTCTGATACGCAATCACCATTTTCATCGTGGTGTCCGATAACCTACACGCAACGCCTGCGCAACGGTGTCCGTTCGATGTCGAGCATCAATACACCCGACACATTTAATCATTATTACCTCGGCCTCGGGGTGTTTGCTTTCAGTTTTTGTCAAGGTCCATTAACCTTTAACCGTTTGAATTTTGGTTAAATACGTGCGCAAACATTATAGCATTCGTGACAAGAATAAAATTAATAATATTCTGGGGGTTTGTTTTACATGGCGAATGAGTTGTCCCAAAAGATATGGTTCAAACACACCAGGCGATATTTTATTTGCATTACTTCGTTTCTAAATTTTTCAGACGCGAGTTTTGGTCCGTACTATTCAAATATTGATAATATGAACTTCAATATAATTAACATTCCATCGCAATCGAAATTCATGGTCCGCGAAATTGAATATTTCAAATGCTCTGAACGCTTTTTTATTTTTTACAACCTGATAAAAAGATTACGATCCATTGTTTTTGGTAATCAAAACAGCTCTCACAGAAACAAACATTTTTATTGGGAAATTCAGACATAAATGATATTATTCAAAAATCAACTATTTCATAAATATTTTCAACTCATCAGTAACTAGTTCTGTATCACAGTAACAAAATACAAAAATAACGTGGAATGGACTGAATATTCAAGTAAAAACATCTTTGATGTTCTGGAACTGCTGTACAGCTAAATCCACAGGAAGATCAAACTTGTAGCCAGTTAAAGTATCCAAACTACTCAAACTGTCCTTAAAACCTAAAAAAAATCATAGTAATTCGAACAACGTAATTTCAATCAACTAAAGTCATACCCACAAACATGAAACTTTAACCCTTACTTATGTAGGAGGTCAAAAATCAATGGAATATTTTTCTATATTAACAATATGTATAACATTATCCCAAAAGCATAAATCTTCAAATAATAAATCATTGGTTAGTATCCCAACACCATTTTAAAGAAACCTAAATTTCAAACTCGCCTTTATAGAGATCAATTCACATTTTGTGGAATTATGCAGGTTTCCTTCAAATAATTTTAGTTACAGAAGCTGACAAGCTTCGGAGTGCAGCTTTTGATCGAACCAAGGTTCAATATCTCGGTTATCATGTATCTGGGCTCCCTTTTTCAAGGGTAAATGAAGTTTAAAACACAACACATTCAGTATATTCACCTGTTTTGGCCACGTAACTCCAAGGCTGGTAATGGGCCTTGATCAATGATTTACACTGAAAAAAATGGTTTAACCAGGATACCATTTTGTTGGCGCTGAAAAGTAGCAGGCTGTAAACCGAATTTCATTCGAAAATTCAACTTACTTCAGCCCAGCACAAATGAAAGCCTTGAAATGGGAATCGTTGCTTCGCTTGTACCTGGAATGAGTAGAAATTATACTACCTATAGCACTTAGCATTGTCTGCTTGCTGTTTATGGGAGACGATCCTGCAATATCTAAATTGAAACTTTGAGAAAGTTTTCTAGCAGGTGTCGAATTGAAGTTTTCCCCGTTTTTCAGATGATAATATTCGAGGATCAATT
Source organism: Aphidecta obliterata (assembly GCA_963966015.1). Taxonomy (NCBI): domain Eukaryota; kingdom Metazoa; phylum Arthropoda; class Insecta; order Coleoptera; family Coccinellidae; genus Aphidecta; species Aphidecta obliterata. The sequence continues at coordinate 12,438,735 of OZ014436.1, forward strand.
CCCATGCGTGAATCTGTGTCTGGTCCGTTGATCCCCTTCTAGGGAAGCAACCTATGAATGGAACAATACTCGAGGAATGATTAGAAATCATGCAGCCATGTTGCATCAGATCACGGATACTGGTAGCTAAATATTTTCGTACGGCTCTTGTCAGTTGAACATTACACTTAACTCCACCCGTTTCTGAATCACTACTGTATTCCTCTTGGGCATGTTTCTTTTTTTCACTTTCTATAACCAATTCACGCACATGGGATATTGCCATTTCGAGTTTGGCACGAAGATCACTGAAAAGGAAATACTCATAAAACTCATATCAATTCAGAAGAATATCAATTATAAGAATGAAAAAATCTCAACAATCTATATTTATCTATAAACAGGTTGATTCCAAATTCGACGTGAACCTTGATGGACGTGTTAGTATGACTCATTTGCTGTCATTTGCGCCTTATTGATATTCAAAAATCAACAGTTTCTGAGTTATTTGAGTTTTTGTGTTTTTTGAAAAATTACTCAGCTTACTCCTTTTTTCGTCAATTTTTTCTACGTTGGGCAAGTTTTACCTATATTTCCCAAAAAAGTTTTCGTTAGAATGCAAGCACTAGTCTCGTTTCAGAAGATTTTTTTATAAACAACCTTATGAATGTCCGGCATAAAAAATAGTGATTTGGCGTTAATGTTTGGATGGGAGCAATAGCTAATCTTTTGGAAGGTCCTTACTATCTACCTGACAACTTAAATGGAGAAAATTATGAAGAATTATGAGAATAAATATGGACAGTTTTTTGGACGAGGTTCCCTTGATTGACAGGCGTGATATATAATATATGCGTAATATATGCCAAAGAAGGTCTGAAAGAATGCGATTCTGTTGCGATTTTCAACCTGACAATAGAATGGTAAAATTAGTGTCTTATAAAACTACTAAAGCGTTGTATAAAAATGTTGCGACTGAAGAAGATGTTTCAAATCCTTCAGAGAAGAAAGGGTAGGTTAGTGTAGAGTAAATGTGTTAATTTTGTTCAGAATATTTTAAGCCGATGATATTTATTTCAATTGTTATGTTTTTGGTTCTATTTAATAAATTTCCAAATATATACATATCAATGGGTTTACTTTTTTTGCTTAGCGAATGTTAATTGATGCAATATTGTTCATAAATTTCACGAAACATTGAAGTTTTTTCCTTTCAATCCAACATATGGCGCTAAAGAGTATTTTCAGTTAGCAGTAGATTTTTAGTAGATTTCTGTAATTGATTTTGGTAAAAAAATATATCCTCTTTCAAATCAAAATCTACTGTATCGAAACTAGTACCTTCATTCTAACCAAAACTTTTTTAAGAAATAAAGAAGGAATTTGGCAAGTTTTTAAAATACTTCGTCATAGATAAATTATGGAGTTCGAAAGTTGCAGGCGAATTGATATTAGAAATTGACTATTATTTTTTTCATATACCAACTTCTAAATCATACGAATTTTTTTTCAACATTTATTTTCATTATTTTCATACATATCATATCCCACTGATAAAAATAATCCAAAATTATAATCAAACTTGCTCAACGTAGAAAAAATTGACGAAAAATGAAGTAAGGCAAGTAATTTTTCAAAAAACACAAAATCAACAATAACTCGTAAACTGTTGATTTTTGGATATCAATAAATATGGCTCAAATGAAATCAACTGACTCACACTAACACGTCCTTCAAGGTTCACGTCGAATTTGGAAACACCCTGTATATAAAAAAATCATAAAAGCAAGGCCGTGAAGTCATGAGCGTAGATTCGCATTTTCCAGTTTTAGAAAACAATTATTGAAGAAATTTTTGACAGCTGTCAAAAAAATGACAGCAGCTCTTTGTCAATTGTGCCGAATCAGCTGTTACAGAAATATAAGGATTTTTTATTCAATAATTCGTTGGAATTTAAAATGGTTATGATTATGCGATCTGGAAAAAATGTAGCTCGAATATATCATTTCTCCATTAAAATGCAAAATTTGGTCACGATCGAATCTGTGGTTTTGAAATAATCAACGAAACCCCTGGTCGAATTTTGTCGCAATATTTGAGATCCACACCTACCCTGAAAATTTCAAGTCTCTTGGTCTTTCCGTTCGAAAGTTATAATTTTCTATGACCGAAGCCAAAGTCTGTCAGGTGAATTTGTTTTAAATTATTTCCATTGAACATTTTACCCCTACATCTGTATATTCGAAATAGTGGCTATTCTTACCCATAATGATTCACTTTATTGTTCTTCAGATCATTCTTCCTGAATTTTGCAGGCCCACACCCTAGTTGAAGTACTGCAAACATTTGGAGCAGAGTTGCAGTTCGTTGTATCAGACCTATAGTGTCGCTACTGAATGGTTTCTTAACAGAATGATATGAACAACCGCATGAACACTTAGCTTGCTTAGTGTCTGTTTGTAAGTAGCTTATAAAACGTTCCAGATCAGCTACTTGTGTTTTCAGTTGAGCAACAAGATGTTCCTTCACTTTTAAAGGACTCACAAGTTGATCTAATGCAAGATTAATTTGTTCTTTCACATCAGCAGGTGTCATCTGAAAGAAATCCATTGTTGAATGTAATGAATCTACCGTCATTGACACTCACCTGAAGATACTTCTGTTCGTCAATCTCAAGATTCATTCTCGTTTTAAGTTCATTTAAAATTACCCTTTGTCTTTCTAGTACCACATCCTGTGGAACTGCCGAGTCCCCATTTTCAAAAGCATATTGTTCTAATTCTCTTAGTTGTGACTTCAGTCTGTCAATCAATTCCCTTTGTTGAGTACGTCTCAGTCGAACGGCCTCGGCAAGACTAGCTTCGTCCATTCTTTCTTGCACAAGTGAAACATCTGGAATGCCTCGAAAGGCAAATTCTTCTAAGGATTTGAGGAGTTCTTCCCTATCCTCGGATGGAGAATTGACCACTTGCTTGAGGCGAAATTGCACCTATACATAAATTTGTAAACAATATGTCAAGAAGCATATAAATGAACTTGCCTGTGCAAAATGAGTAGTTAAAGCAAACAACGATGAATTGAGGAGTTCTTGCTCTTCTTCAAGACTTTGTATTTTATCAGCTGTGGAACTGTAAGAAATCCTAAATCAAACATTTAACGAAGAAAATGAGGAATTCCCAAAAACATGTTCACAAAACCAAATAAAAAGTTGTATTATAAATAATTCATTTTCTGATAAAGTTCATTCAAGAAAAGATATCAGGACAACCAATTACAATACATACTGATCACAACAATGGTATTCATATTTCTCCATAGCATTTGATTCAATATCTTGATCATTTGGTGCTCCAAGAGGATCCCATCTTTTCCCAGTGGGTTGTTCCTCTAGAGAAGGTTCAGAAGAATACATATTTTCTTGACCATCCATGTCAATAGTTGTATAAACAAATTATTCAATATTGAAAGATGAAAATTGAATAAACGAAGAAACTACATGACTGACAATAGCATTGTAACTTTTAGAGTGTAATTCACATCTATATTTTATAAATGCAACTGGAATTATAAGAAATTAGAATTCTTATAGCGAGCAAATATGCAAAGCGAAGGTAAATATCACAGAACAACTGAGGTAAATATTATATACTTTCTCCTGATTCCTTACAGATCACAGAATTGAGTTTTGAATTAGAGTCGTTTTTTAGCGTTCAATCATGTTCGAAATATTCAATTTTACGTCACAATAAATTCCATTTCACACATTCATAAATATTATTTAGTATAATAAATCAGTTGTGGGTGCTAATATTCAAATTTCACCTTTCTCGTTTTAGTTACAAAATTATTCGATTAGGGATAAGGAGTCATGAGTTAGTAGTAATGTTTTGTAGTAGAGCAAACTGGAAAAATTAAATAAGGAACTACTAAATTGAAACATAAATAGAAAGTTTTGTCAATGTTTTCATCTTCAGGTTTTCATTCCGATATGTCAAATTTTCTGCCTTTTTTGTGATTTTCCCTCATTCTTATTCATTAAAATACTTAGTAATGCTCTCAAAATGCAAAACAAGGCAATAACAACCAAAATATTTTCGTTTTTTCCTCTATTTCTAGGAAAAAATTGAATTATGGGTTATGATCATGGCTGAATCGAACATAAATAGCAATGATTTTTTCACTGCAATATTCAGGGAAATTTACAAAAACAGTTGGCTCAAAAAAGTATCCTCGCATTCGAAAAAGGTACTATCCCTCTTCGAATGGTCCCCATATCAATTGCAACAACACATAACAATGGAATTTTCTTCCTTACAATTTCATAATTTTTTCTTATTTTTAGAAAAGGGAAAGGCTATGGATAGTGTTTTGTGTTCACGATGATGTGAATGCTTTTCTCGAAGTTTACTCAGATAGTAAAAGTGCTATATTACATAAACCATGTCAATTTTTTTGTTTGAATGTAACGCAACATGTTACTTCTACTATATGTCCAAACAACCAAGAATATGAATTTTGTATAACATTACTTAATGAAATTATTAGACTGGCAGCTCCTTCTCAAGATGTTATGCTCGAATGGGTCGAAGTCTTGCGTACTAAATTGAAAGAAATGAAAATATTATGTCCATTAGAAAATCTATACACAAAGTTACCTGAGCCAAAAAATGGTCTTCCATTATTATCAACAAGAGATCCAAACTCGCCTTTGCCTCCACCCCCTGTGGGTACAAGAAGTGACCTTACAAGAATGATAAATGATGCACCTGGCTCCTCTGGTCATTCTAGGAATACAAATACACCATCTAGAAGAAGGTGAAAACCAAAAATATTATCTCTTACTATTATGAATCCCCATTGGTACCTTAGAAAGCTTCTTCAAGTAAAATACAGGGCGATTCCAAATTCGACGTGAACCTTGAAGGACGTGCTAGTATGACTCATTTGATATCCAAACATCAACAGTTTACGAGTTATTTCAGTTTTTGTGTTTTCTGAAAAATTACTCACCTTACTCCATTTTTCGTCAATTTTTTTTACGTTGAGCAAGTTCGATTATAATTTTGGATTGTTTTCATCAGATAAGGATATGATATGTATGAAAAAAGCGAAAATATGCTGTAATAGATGTTGAAAAAGAATTAGTATGATTTGAAAGTGTGTATATGATGAAAAGAATAGTCAATTTCTAATATCAATTCGCTTGCAACTTTTGAACTCCACAATTTATGTATGACAAAAGTATTTTAAAAACTTGCATACTTGCTTTTACAGCATATTTTCGCTTTTTTTGTACATATCATATCCTTCTTTGATAAAAATAATCCGAAATTAGAATCAAACTTGCCCAAGGTAAAAAAAATTGACGAAAAATTAAGTAAGGTGAGTAATTTTTCAACTCAAACTCAAATAACTCGTAAACTGTTGATTTTTGGATATCAATAAATATGGCTCAAATGACAGCAAATGAGTCATACTAATAGGTTCTTCAAGGTTCACGTCGAATTTGGAATCACCCTGTATAATTATAGGATAAATCTTTTTTTCTTCAGATCAGAGTCCAGTTCTTCATGTGATAGTTTCAGTATTTCACATACCGCTCATGAAAATGAAGTTTTCAACTTTGAAAATTTGAACAGTCTATTGGAAAGTCCTCCATTATCTGCTCCTGCAAGTATGAATCATTATGAACCAGTCTTCCAAGTACCTTCTTCTCCAGGTAAAACATTCAAATATGTAAATTAAACCTCATCATCATTAATCTTCAAATATCATTTTAGGCCCTTCATCTAGGCCTGAAATGGATTTTCAGAATAGGCTGGTGGCAACTAGTTGCACTAGATTTTTGATGCCTCCGCCAAGACCATATAGAACACTTAGAGAACAACAAGTTCAGCAATTACAAAATGAGATAAAACATCCAGGTGGAGTTAGACTGCAACTGAGGAGAAGAGACTGTTTAAATGCAATAGCATTTGTTGATGCCTTGGATTCTGTATGGTATGTTTGAACCTTTCAAGTTATGGATTACAATCTTCATTATTGCAATTTCAAGGATTTGTGGGTGGAAACAGAAGGAACATCCTATGCTTTACAATGCGTTGCACATTGGAGATCAGGTTATGAGTGTCGAAGGAATGGTGGTGAAAACGGCATATCAAGTCAGAAGAATACTGAAAAGCCACAGTGCTATCTATGTGAGTCAAAGGTCTTATATTTCATAATATTATCAATATATTCAATGCTGATTTTTTCAGATCAACATTATAATCAAAAGGATTCCATTTGGTAAAGTTTTTGTCATCCATCGAGAAACTGAGGGACAACAACTTGGTATAATTCAGGAGAATAATACAGCTATTATTGAAACTGTTCAGACTGATAGTTTGGCAGCTAAGTATGGATTGCCTTGTAGGGCAATGACCTGTGATGGCACTGCCTTCACCAATTGGGTTCTGACAGAAATAAACGGCCGTCCTCTAAATTTGTATTTCAAAAAAAATCAAGTAAGGGATCGCCTTAATGCGGTAGGAAGAGATATATCCATATTAGTACAACCTTTGGACCTAGTTAAACAATTCAAAAAAGAATTAAAATCCATCAGAAACTATAAAGAGTATCTTCTGCAATGAACACAAAAAATGGATAACTTATGTGATTTAAGCAGTATTATGTGGGATTTGTAAAATTCTATTGAACTTTCATTAGTTCAATGCTGACATGATCTGATAAATAGAACATTTTTGAGAGAAAAAAACACCTACACAAATGTGAGATAAAAAAATTTGTCAGATCCGAAATATCAGCTCAATTAAATTCAGTTAGCAGCAAATGAATAGACAATCAAAGGCAAATACTTTTTTAAAATATGTGATTATTTCAAAAAATTTTGATTCAGTGGAACTTAGGTCTGATGAAAAATATTCTGTGATTTTAAATATTGCTTCTTTGTATTATATACAAATAAACATTACATCTAGTGTTTATGGAGAAAATTAATGAAAAAACATAATCATTAAACTGTATTTTATTGTAGTTTATATAACGAAGTAATGAAATAAAACATGATATCCAGTAAATATATATTTAAATAATTATTTCACAACAAAGAAATACATTTCTTGACAAAAGTCAATCATAACATGAAACATTCAATCAACTTGGTCAATGATAATTCAAACAAATCACAATATACACTGTAAATAATTTTGAGGTAGTTGTAAGTGATAACATTCTTTCTCTTAAGTTCTTCCTGAAAAATTCTGAAATTCCTTCAGTGGCTTGAATAAGTTGATCAATTTTTCTTCACTTTTATACCAACTAACTTTTTAGAAGAGATTAGTTCTGTGAAAACTAAAGTACCTGCAAAAACAAGGAAAGTTCCAAACCAGTGATACACTGTGAATGGATTCTGGAAATATACTATTGATATCACCAAAGACATAAATTTTCTTAAAGTCAGAACTAGGGTAACTGTCAAAGAAGAACATTCAGTTGTTAAAATATAAACTGAACTTATACAGAAATACTGAGTTATAACATTGAAGATCAGAAATACCCAAAGAATCGGCATTCCTATCTGAATAAGTGGAATTGAAACTAATTCAGAGTTGTTGGCAATAGACGCATGCTCCCATATGCTATTACCATATAAAATGAATCCAGGCAAAGAAAAAAGATGCTGAAAAACAAAAATTCTCCTCAGTTATTCATTCATATCCATAAAATGCAGTGTTTCATCTCACTTAAAAGTTTTTCTGAATAAGGTTTTTCATAAGAATGCACCGAATTTATCAATTCACACAATTCCACTAGGACAAAATGGTTTCTGATGGTATTGTGTCGTGAGATCTATTATGTAAACAAACCGAAGTATATCTGACTCAATCATCAAACAAATTTTGGAATGTGGAGCAAAACTTTGAGACGTTTTTCATCGGCTGAAAAATAATCGATAGCCCATATATCTTGTTTAGCACGCGAGTTCCTCAAATGTAAAATTGACATAAAAAATAATCACTTATGTAAATAATGAAAGCCCAGGATACTTTCTTGTACTAAATAAATAATGACGACTCACTGTATAGAATAAGGCTTCACTTGGAAATTTTCCATATTTCTTGTATAAAGTCTCTTGATAAATACCCATTCTCGCTGATAATAGTAGTGCAGAAGTCAAGAGCACAATTCCTATGAGCCACCAAAAAAAATACGCAGAATCTTCAGAAGTGTTCGAATCTATTGGTATATTTGTATCACAATCAACGCATGCCTGAAATTAAGTATTTATAAAAAACTGATGACTGGAAATTCATTGCACTTACAGATTTTGGTTTTTGACTACCCGAAGCAAGTGTACATACTATAATTCCTAAAGTTATCATAATCACAGATATATATTTGTCGATTGTATATTTCTTTTTTAAAACAATAACTCCCATTATCAAATTTGCAATAAGGGATCCCTGGAAATTAGCAATTGCATTAATTGTTAACTCGTATGTAAGATAGCGACACTTACTGCTCTGAAAATCATATGTAATGGAACTGGTATATTGAAATCAAATGCCCAATTATTAACGACACTTGTGGTAAATAGCATCACAACCAAAAGCATGTACAAATTAATTGAAATATTCGGTTTAGCGGTTCCACATTTTGAAGTAAATATGAACCCTTGAATTGCTATAAACAAGAATTGTAGAAAAGTTATCAAATGTCCTGCTCCTGGATCTAATCTGAAATCAAATAATTAGTCAAATACAAGGGATTAAGTATAGGAATCACTTACTTTACGATATATTCTAAAAATATATTATTCAAGCCACAGCCTAATAAAACCATAAAAACTGCATATATCGCTTTACCCTTCATTTTTGTTCCAGTCTGTGAACTCAATGAATTCTGAATTAGAAATATCTTTCGAAATATAAATCTCAAACTGATATAATGATAAAATTCAAGTGGGCACTCAGAGAATTTTGAAAGTCATACCTTCAATTTATGTCGTATAGGATATGATAAAACAATTTACTTATATCGAGAGTCTTGATTTACATATAATATTGCTACGTAAACTAAAATCATTTGAAGGTTAATTCAATTAAATCCTGAAATCCATGGAATAGTGATACTAGAACTAGAGACTGAAGATAGTCCAGGTATTCCGTTGTCAGTGTCAACAATGACCTAATCACAAGGTTATTGACTACAAACCGTAGATAACAGAACTATTTATTTATCTATGCTACACCGAAGATTAGACCAGTGTTCATAGATATATAACAGAATTCTTTTATATGTGTTCTGTGTGCCAGATGCATAGAGATGAAAGATATTTATAATGTTTGTGACTCTCGATTTTTACAGACTTCAAATGATCGAGAATTTATAATATTGATATATCTAATTCACATAATATCCAATTAAATTTCAATTTCTACTAAAAATTATTATATTTTGAAGAAAATTACAATTAACTAGAACATAAAATGAAAACTCTAGAAAGCATGGAATAAAATCGAATGAAAAAATTGATGAAAAGCACTGCCGTGAAGTCAGGAGCTTTTGAAAGCTCGTTCATCCACCTTAGATGGTAGATTCGCATTCTCCAGTTTTAGAAACCATTCGAAAAAAATTTTGACAGCTATCAAAAAAATTTTCAAACTAAAGAAAAACTCCAGACTTCACGTCAGTGCTTTAGCAATTTTTTTTTCGATAATTCGCTAGAATTTTCTACGGTATCTATGGTCTTGGTAATGCGATCTGGATTAAATTTCGCACGTGGTATTCTTCATTTATGTGCAAAATTTCATTCCAATCTAATCAATAGTTTCGAAATTATCAGGAAAAAAATATACATTCGAGATCCACACCTATCCTGAAAATTTCAAGTCCCTAGGCCTTTCCGTTCGAAAGTTATAATTTTCTATGGTTTCTGTAGTTCTGGTCATCTGTAAAAAACATAGCTTGAATATATCATTCTCATTAGTATACAAAATTTCTTCACGATCTAATCCGTAGTTTTGAAATTATCAAGAAAACTAAATTTCAAACGACCATATTCACGAAACCCCTAGTCTAATATTGCTCATTGATAAATGTGGCATTCAAGATCCACACCTATCCTGATAATTTCAAGTCCCTAGGCAGTTCCGTTCGAAAGTTATAATTTTCTATGGTTCTGGTAAAAAATCTGGATCTGGAAAATATGTAGCTTGAATATATATTTCACCATTGAAATAGGAAATTTCGTCACGATCGAATCCGTAGTTTTGAAATGGCCAAGAAAACTAAATTTCAATCGATCATATTTAACGAGACCCCTAGCCTAAGTTTGCTCATTGATGAATGTGGCTGCGACATTCGAGATCCACACCTATCCTGAAAATTTCAAGTTCCTACGCCTTTCCGTTCGAAAGTTATGATTTTCTATGGTTCTGGTCACGCGATCTGGACCAAATGTTGCATGTAGCTTGAACTCGTCATTCTCCATCGAATCTGTAATTTTGAAGTAATCAGGAGAACAAAGTTTCGAACGGCTATATTCACAGAACTCACAATGAAAATTTCAATTCTCTAGGTTGTTCCATTCGAGAGTTATCGTGCTTACGGCCGGACGGACAGACTTGAATTTTTCGACGGATTCGTCATCAGTTAGTCGAACCTTGTCGATTGAGACCATTTTCGGTTCAAAATTCGAAAAATACAGACATAGTGACGAAATGATGTAGCCCTCGTGTAAGTAGAACGAGCGCTCAAAAATGCAGAGAAATCGTGAAATCTATTGATTGAAGAAATAAAATTTGAGAAAGTCGTTTCCCTTTTAGTATGTTCCTTTCTTGTCCAGCTTTCGAAAATAAACGTTCAGATGAAATGGATTTAGCCACAACAGCAAGATATTTACTTGCAATTTTCGAAAGTGTAGGGTAGGTTACACTTTTTTCCCTCCACCATCTCAAAGCATTCTCTTTGATGGATAATATTGATATCACTGAATTTCTCGAAAATAATTCGAAACTGCGAATCTGAGTAGAGCCAAAAGTTTCTCTATTTGTCCAATAGATGGCGAAATGAATTCGTTACATTACCATCCTTGAATCGTTATCATTAAAATGCATACAAAGTATTCGATTAACCTTCCAATTGGATTTCGAGTTTCAATTTTTAATTTATCGATACCGATGTTGGTTTTTCTTCTTTCAACATCGATGTTATTTGTCTTCGACATCGATCATGAAACATCGATGATGATGTCCCATCCCTAACCGAAACCATCCTTTGAGTTTTGAGTATAGAATATTTTATATTCTATGAACCATACAGTATTTTGTGTATGTTTATTATTATTTGTTTACAATATTTCTAAGGTTAGGAATTATTACCTTGTGCGAGTTGAATTAACTAAATATCTCAATATTATGCCATTTAGGTTATCGTTGTAGTTTAAAATATCCATTTTTGATTGACATCTAGAGGTCAGTAAACCCATTCACAGTAAGATATATTAAAATTGAGGATAGAAAGTTTAGTCATGGATGCAAGACTGCTCAAATCGTTGATGGAGAAGAAACCAAATGAAACCACTAATAACAGACTAGAATCGTTGAGACTCCCCCGAGATCTAAGTCTTGGGGGAACCAAGCCAAAGAAAATTTTTCAACCAAATCTCAACGTTTCAAGAACCAAGCACAGAGCTAAAGAGTAAGACTAAAGAATTTATCTGTACAAAATTAAATGTGATATAATTTACAGAAGTAAGAAAAAATTGGAGTCAATTATAAAGGAAAAGCCCAAACCACAACCGAAGAAAAGAATTTTAGATAACAAGAGATTTGTACAATCCCAAGGAGTATTTTCCGAAGGTTCTGTGCACGAAAAAAAATTCTCAGCATTCAGCGGTAGATCTAAATATGAAAGTGATTCTTCATCTAGTATGCCAATACCTGCGTTTAAGAAAAATGATTCTATTGTGAGTTGAATTCAAAAAGCAATATTCTATAATAATTTCTCTGTATTTGTAGATTAACGACGACAAGGAAGATGATATTTTTAAAAGCTTGATTGATATGAAACTTGAAAATGATGAAAAATTTGATCTTGCTGAAGAATGGAAGTACACGACTGCATATAATATGAGTGATGAAGGTAAATGTTTTTTCCACTTTTTTTCTTCATAATATACTGATACTGGGCTATTCTTGGTCCTTTATTGAATAAGGTGTTCTTGATTTTTAACTTTGTTATTATTATTGATATGCAATAGCAGGAATTCAAAGGTGAACAGTTTGAATAATCGAGAATTTTTATTTTAGTTGAAATGGAAGCAGTCCATCCATATTTCTCTAAAATGGAGGAAGCTGAAATTCATGCAAGATTAGCACTTATCAAGGTAAGATATTATTCTATTTAAAAAGATCATACAGTGGAACTCCTCTAACTCGAACTTCCTTAACTCGAAGAATTCTCCAAGTCGAATTTTCTTCACAAAGACGTTTTTACAATATCACCATGTATTTTTTTCCCATAAGTCGAATTTCCATAACTCGAATATTTCTAAAACTCGAACTGAAATTTGGCAGTAACCGAGGCGGCAACCAAGCATAACTCGAACTTTTTGGAAAACACCCATTGCAACTTCAGGGAATTCCGGGTGGAGAGTAGCCAACAGTTGAGAAATTTTCTCCGATAGTCCGCTGCGTTTCGTTTTGAAGGCATTCCGTCCCTCACATCAGGTTTATCATCGCTAAACTATATTATATAACAATTTTTCTTCGGAAAATTTGTTTCATTGCACGTAAGCATAGTATTACTATTACATAATGTATATGGAACCGTGTTTTGATAATACCTCTGCAATACATAAATATGTGAATATACATATCTTCGTGTTCCAGAGAACTACGTAACTTTTTTGGTGAAATCTGTTGGGCAAAATAGTTACTAATATGCTTGCAAATTACAAAACTCTTAAAATGATCGGGTATAATTTAAATTTTAGAAAATGAAATCTACTTATCTTCTACCGCTTTGGGAAAAATGCGTAACTCCCGCATTTCCCGTACTAAATCAGTCATATGACAGGTCGTGTTCTGACGTTAAAAGTGTTTTTTGTTTCTCCTGTAAAATTTTGTTACATGTAGTTACGCCATTTTCTCCTGAAGGCGACGATATGTGAATTCAAAAACCTCTCAATTTAGTGCATTTTTCTGTAACTCGAAGTGAAAGTACTGTCCCTTGAAGATTTGAATTAGGGAAGTTCCTCTGTATTGAAGTACCTTGGACATTGAGGGTTAGCAGTTTACTCGTAGGAATATCGTAATTTTATTTGTAATTCTTCAATCATTTTTCTATTCAACTGTAGTAAATGATTTGTAAATTTTTTGTAGATGCCACAATCCTTAGCAGGCAAAGTATTGAGCGACAATCCAAATGTTACATCGCCACATTATCATTTGCATATGATGACAGAAGGCAAGATAGGGTCATTACAAATGACACGTTCAGGGAAAGTTTATATGAAAATAGGAAATATGAGATACTTGATGGAAGCGATAGATTGTACTGGTGGTAAAGAAATAATAGCAACATACATGGAGTCTTCAGGAGTTGAAGGAAATAAAGCAAAATTCCCAATTCTAGGAGATGTTGAGGGAAGATTTCAACTTGTTCCACAATGGAGTGAATCGTGAAAACGAAGTTGATTTTGTTATTTAAATAGTTATTATTCACGTTATATGTTATTTGGTTTTCAGATTTCATAAAAATTTCTTATTGATATTAATAAGATATTTGGTGTTATTATTCATTTATTAAGGGGCAATGTAACTTGAGGGCAAAAATAAATGATTAATAATACAAGTGAATGTCTATATGTTGATGGGCTATTTTTTAATTATTATTGGGATTTAGGGGTTTCTTTGCGCTGCGACCTAATGATCTATTGTGTCCCTTATTTTATTTTTGTACCTATTATAGAATAAAATCTCAACATAATAATGCCGATATTGTGATACGTTTTTCCCTCTTTTAAGAGCGATTATTTCCTTTTTATCATTCAATACTCTCAATTCTGAGGAGTCAAAAGTATTTATCGAGGTTATATGAAATAAAAATTATATTTGAAATAAACTATTAATTTAATTCAACCAATCAAAATATCAATCATTTGATATTACTTATAGGGAGGCTGTGATTTTATTTCGTCTGAAGATTCTTATGGTAACACTTCCCTTCTTGATATTCTTGAAGAACTGGACGGCATCATGATGGGTCATGTTTTGAAACGAATGTCCATTCACTGATTGGATTTCATCGCCTACAGAAAAAAAGGTATGTAAAATGTTGATTGGAAACGTTTGAGTATATTTTACCTGGAAGGAGTTGCCCACGTTCAGCAGCCTGACCATTTTCGAAAATAGTCTTCACAAATATCCCCATTGGTCCTCTAACAGAATCTTTTCCGCCGACTATCGAAAACCCTAATGATTTCATTTTTGGGCCCTTTATGAAGGTTACATGCAAACCTGATTCAAAATGATCATTTTTTCTCTCAATATTATGGAGGTTGTCGTCGAATTTCTGATTATTTTCTTGTTTAGTCTTTTTATCTCTCTCGTCACAAAACGTAACTCTCGTTTCGTCTTCTTCTAAATCTGCTTTGAACCTTGAAGTTTTGCAACCTCTATTGTTTGGTTTTCTGAAAATAAATTGTTCTTTTTCTGTTGTCGTTCTTTCTATACTATCGCCAAACGTAATTCTCGTTTCGTTATCATCTGAACGTGTTTTGTGAATTCTGAAGTCGCTAAACTTTCTTGAGGTTTGCTGTGTTGTTTCTTTGTTGCAAGATTTTTTTCTACAGTCATCATCGGAGATGGTCCCTAGAATTTTGCTTAAGGAAATATTATTTTCAGTTTCTATCGTATTATCCGAATTTGTGTAGTCAATTTGACTTAGTCTGTTCCTTTCCTCTCTTTTAATGTTCGGGTTTTCTAATTGTATAGAGCAAGTTCTCTTCAAGCTTTTGCATTTTTTTTCGAAGGAATATCTGGTGATCAGCAATTCTAGCTCCCCATTTTTTGGTTCCAAAATGTGTTCTTGCGCTTTTGAAACTAACTCTTCGATATTTTTACCGTTTATTTTCACGATTTCATCGCCTACTTCAAACTTGCCACATCTGAAAATGAATTGCAGGATCGTAATTTTAGCCCTTATTAAATTCTTCGTCAGATACTCACCGGAAAGCGACGGAGTCCTGAATAATTTCAGTAATCACCATGGTAGAGACTTGTCCATTTTTATTTTTCGATTCAACCTTCAGGCCGATTGACTCCACGTCCGGAACTTTTAATCTCACGTACTTGAATTCTCTGCCTTTGATATTTTTTAATCCTCTGGTGATGTGCAACTTATCCAATTGGTCACAAGCGTCCTTCATATCTCCCGAATCTCTTTTATAACATGGTTCGATGTTTTTCTCTTCCCCGATTTCCCTTGATCTTTTTCTCAATTGGACTTCGTCCTCTCCCGTAGAAAATTTCGATTTGAAAGGTTTGAAACGGAAGACAACGGATTTTCGATCTGGCTGTTTATTTTGTTCTTGACTGTTTGTTCCTGAATCTCTATTTGCTGGTAATTCTGCATTTTCTTCATTGATACTATTTTTCGTCTCAGTCTTATGGAATGAAGTGGAATACTTGAGATTGCCTTTTTTACATCTATCCAAAGAAGAAATACTTAACATCGAAACATCACTGTCGTATTCGGTGTCGCTCGATGTGAATATTGAAGAATTCGAAGAGCTGTTTCGTTTGTGGCGTTTGTATCTGAAAAAATTTGAAATATTCGTTAAGGTTCCAGTTGAGGAACTTTTCGACCTCATTGTGTCAGCTTCGTCTTCGGATTCAGATTTACTCGATGACCTTTTAAAAATATTCATCATTTTGTTGAAATTCGATATTTTCTTCTGAGGTTGAATTTGTTGTTTCTCTTCTTCGTTTGGCGATGACAGCGAATCTAGAAAAGTTTTAAATTCCTCAGGATCAGGCTGCATGATCATGAGATAATCCATGAGCTGTTTCTCGCTAAGTGTGTAGTTTCCCGATAATGGGGTCTGGTTTCTTTTCGTATTTTCTCTACGTAAAGTCATTTTTTTATTGGAGTCTTGGCTTTCAGTGATAATTTTGTACTTGTCATAAATATTTCTTAGATCGTCTTTGGTGCAACTATCACCGAATTTATCGAATAAACTTCGTAATTCATTCTTTTCGTTGGTTTTTCTACTATACGGTTTTCTGTTTGTATTTGGAGCAATACATATGATTTCTTGTGATTCGGTATTTCTGAGCTTGTCTATTGTTTTGCCAACTTTTTTGCTCCACGTCGATAAACCTGAGAAACAGTTATTAGAATCTTTTTCTAAAAAAAATGTTCGAATGGATACACAAAAAATAATAATAGTGATATGGAGCGATTTATTTTTGTTAAAAAAATTTCATCAGTTCAGAAACAAATATTTTTGTTAATATTCAGTAATTATTTTAACTGACTAAAATAATTTTTTCATTAATTTATTACATCGACAAATGAGATCTACTACTATACAAAAATGATACTTACTCGAGTTCAAAGCCATGATTAACAATCAAAGTAATGGTGGGTCTTATCCGATTCTTCTATACACAAATTGAAACCCCTGCAATAAAAATTGTTTGTCTGAATGAAATGTGATTTATCTGCAGTTGAATCTCTGCTTGATATGACGGTGAGTAAGTTAATAATGACTCCTCTTTTTCCGGCACACCATATATGGATTGGAATATAAATAAAAAAAAAAATTACCTACCCGGGCCGACATTGAAATAAATACCATAACTTTTATTTTATTGTGTCGCGAAATGAGTAATGCAGCAGAAAATAATATAATCACTTCTTTAGTTAAACGATAAGGCTCCTGCAATGTGATAAAACGCACACATGTGTAAGTTCAAAATAAGATAACTGCTTTTACATAGAAATACAATTGTATTTCTAAGAACTTCGGAAGAATGATTTGGACGGAGGTGAATCATTCAAGAGGTGACTGTCGTCCAAATTCGAAATTTGATACACACATGAAATTCATTAATAAGAGAACTGCAAATTTCATTTATTTCCGGTTACCGGAAGCGGTTTATAAATGAGTATATCAGAGAAAATCTCTACCTTGTTGGCAATTTCGATTCATTATTTTGAATGTTTTCGGTGTCGTTCTGAAAAAAAATTATTTTTGAAAATTTAATCCTTCAATTTTTTGCCTCCAAAATTCATAGATCAGGGGCTTGAAATTTCTTTCCCGAGGAGCCTTTAGTTTTATCATTAAAAATATTTTTTTTCGGTTTCGATGGGATCTTTCAATTTGGTATATCAATTTCAATCTGATGAAAGCAGTTTGAAATTGGTGAAATAGAAGATATCACTTATCAAGAAATCGCCCATTTAGAAACAGTTGCAGTTTCAATGAATAAAAGAACTCAGATCAATTAAATATTGATCAGAGATAAGAATATTATGTACACTCCGTAAGTAAGTATATAATTCACTATGTTAACCAGTGATGAAAATGATTATCATTAATGACTGCCCCCTTTTTCATATTTCGATTCTCAAAATTAGCCCTTATAAAAATAAGAAAACAATGTTTTAATTTATGTAGTCGAAATTAGTTTTTATTTTGTTTAGTTTTCGAGTTATCATGCAAGTCGAATCTATATTTACAATTAAAAAAAAACAGTAATAGTTAAGACGTAAGAACAATAAATAAAAAAAAGTATGTATTGAACGTACGATCCTGGACGAATGCGGCTGCGAAAAATGTTTTCACAAGAACTACTGATAGGAAGTTATTTATACCAATCCATATTCAACATCAGTAGGAAGTTTGTGTAGGTAGCGTAATCTGGAATTATTAATTTACCTGTCCACAATATTCACGTTTATTTACCACTCACAATACCGCACTGCCACATGTTTTTCATCATATCAAATCACTCGACGCTATCTGATTATTGAGTTTTTCTCGAAGAAGTTTATCAGTAGCACGGCCTACTGTATTCGCAAAACCAAATGTGATCTTAAGACGATTCGTCGCCTACAGGACTCGAAATTTGATCAACATGTTTAGTCATAATAACATACAACTATAGATCGATCTTTAGGTTTATTGCCTTGAGAACAGCATGTTCGCCTATCGGAAATTATTGTGGCGCTTTGCGAGACTAACTTTTCGGAAATGAGGCAACAAATATATCAGTAAATCCTTGCAACCATTAATTCATTACTCCCTCCAAGTTTATAAATCTACCGGACTGCTACCTACGAAGCTATAAAATTGCAAAACACTCAATACTGCATGTATTGTAATTTTTCAATATTTTCTCAACCTTGTAACAGGTCCAATTCCTCAAAGATGTGGGCATAGTAAAACAAAATCATTACCTACACCAACACCGTACCATTGCATAAAATGGGAGTACCTATGGGTGCAGACTGCGAAAATATGGAAAAACTTCGTTTACAATCCTCTTCTTATCTTTCTATTGAACAACAATAAATAATTGAATCTTATCATATTTAATTCTGTAAACTCAGGAATCAAATTCTAGTTTCTGATCAGAATTGCAAACACGATAACATATCTACTTAGAAGTCGTGCATACTAGGCAAGCAAAATTTCTTTGTACCCTTAGACCAATAAAAATCAATCATCATCGCTGATTGTAAAAAAAAAATTATAGAAAACACTGCCTTGAAGTTAGGAGCTTCTGAGCGCTCGTTTATGCACCTTGTAGGTAGATTCGCATTTTCCAGTTTTAGAAACCAATTGAAGGAATTTCTGACAGCTGTCCAAACAAATTTCAAACTGAGGCGAAACTCCAAACTTCACGTCAGAGCTAAGTGACTCATTTTGTTTTCGATAATCCCCTAAATTTTCTACGGTATTTATGGTTTTGGTGTGCGATCTGGACAAAATTTCGCATTTAGTTTGAATACATCATTCTTCATCTATTTGCAAAATTTCATTTCAATCCAATCAGTAGTTTCGAAATTATCAGGGAAAACAAATTTTGAACGGCCATATATACGGAACCCCTAGTCTCATTGATGAACGTGACCGCGACATTCGAGATCCACACCTATCCTGAAAATTTCAAGTCCCTACGCCTTTCCGTTCGAAAGTTATGATTTTCTATGGTTCTGGTCACGCGATCTGGACAAAATTTTGCATATAGCTTGAACCCGTCATTCTCCATCGAATCTGTAGTTTCGACGTAATCAGGAGAACAAAATTTCGAACGGCCACCCTGGTGAAATTCTGCCCATTAACGAACTTAACAACGGCATCCGAGAACTGAACTCACACTGGAAATTCCAATTCTCTAGGCCTTTCCGTTCGAAAGTTATAATTTTCTATGGTTCTGGTCATGCAGTCTGGACCAAATGTAGCTTGAATATATCACTCTCCATTGAAATACAGAATTTCGTTACGATCGAATCCGTAGTTTTGAAATTATCAAGAAAACTAAATTTCAAATGACCATATTTACGGAACCCCTAGTCTGATTTTGCTCATTGATGAATGTGACCGCGACATTCAAGACCCACACCTATCCTGAAAATTTCAAGTCCCATGGCCTTTCCGTTCGAAAGTTATAATTTTCTATGGTTATGGTCATGCGATCTGGAAAAAATTCTGCATGTAGCTAGAACACGTCATTCTCCATTTGAGGGCAAAATACCATCTCGCTCGAATCTGTAGTTTCGGAGAAATCAAGAGAACGGCCAT
Source organism: Aphidecta obliterata (assembly GCA_963966015.1). Lineage (NCBI taxonomy): Eukaryota > Metazoa > Arthropoda > Insecta > Coleoptera > Coccinellidae > Aphidecta > Aphidecta obliterata. Next base: position 12,458,536 of record OZ014436.1, read on the forward strand.
ATTTACGGAACCCCTGGCACAATTCTGCCCATTAACGGACTCAACCGAGGCATTTGGAAACTGAACCCACACTGAAAATTTCAAGTCTCTAGGTTGTTCTGTTCGAGAGTTATCGTGCTGACGACCGGCCGGACGGACGGACAAACTTGAATTTTCCGACGGATTCGTCATCAGTGAGTCGAACTCTGTCGATTGAGACCATTTTCGGCTCAAAATTCGAAAAATACAGACATCGTGACGAAATGGTATAGCCCTCGTGTAAGTAGAAGGAGCGCTCAAAAATTTTCATTAAATGGAGTAAAATACAATATTTTCATTCTCAAACGGATTTTTTTGCACGAAGAAAGTTGCAATGGTGTAGGGTGGCCTCATCGTCCCCTGAAAATACCTCATTGTCCTCGAGTATTGAATAGGGAAAAATCACGAACCGCTAGGTAGAGCTGAAAATCACAAGATGTCGGGCCGAAAGGGGGTCAAAATTATTCTGTCATTTCTGTCTTTCATCACAAGTGAATCGACTGTTTTTTACAAGATTTAGGAATAATAATGCCAGTGAAAGTCGAGATAACCACTTCGGACATTATTGATTATGTGGGTGAACGTGAATGTGATAGTAAATGACCACTATATTATAGAAAATTATTGAAAAAAATCATCTTTCAGAAACTGCTTGCTGCAAAGTAACATATTCTTTGAGATACGTTTCCCAATCTTCAAGATTGTCTGCTATTTTTTAACTGCCTTGGGATTCAACGGGAATTTATGCAAAGAAATTTCAGAAGAACTATGTGATGAGCATTGAGGAACAGAGCACATTTTCCGTGATCTTATTCCCACATTACCTCTTACAATCCGCTGCATTTTCAGCTCGTAAACAGTTTATTTGAAACCATTGTTCATAAATTATCATCTAAATATATCACTTTCGATACATAAATGACTTGAAATCGTACAAATATTTCACACTTTTCCACGTTAGTTTGTTGTTCACCTCTCGGGTTTTTCAAACGATTAAAAGTAGATGTCGCCCACTCCGTGATTCTTCCCTATTGGAAAATTATACAGCTATATTTTTTCGCAATATCCTTTTTGGTAATACCAAGTCGGGCAACCAACAATACACCAAGCTTCACAATAGTTATTATGAAACTCCTTTTGGGTTACCCTTGTATATACCGACTTTTCTCGACATATACCGACTTCTATTCCCATCCCACGGTAGTTGGCCATACTGGTAGGTGAATTGTCAAAGTCGGGTAACTGTCAAAACTAGAGCGCCATGTTTTCGTTGTCGGAGTTTAATTTTCGCAAAATAATTGAAAATATAGGAAGTAACTCCATGAAAAACTGAAAATTCCATGAATTAAACGTAGGCTCGAAACAAATTTGTTGTAAATATTCTTCCATATTCATCTCGTAGAAATTAAGGTTAAGTGGTAATTAAAAATTAATTTACTCTTACCAGACTGAACATAAACAGATTAATGAGTAAGTATGTGTGATTAAGTTCTGCATTGTACATTACTTTAGGTTGCGTATCCGAAATATGTGAATAAGTTGAAAAAATAAATAAAAGAAGAAAATGGCTGGTTCATTTGATCCTGAAGATAAATGCAGGTGAGTTTCCTATTTCTGCTGAAATCCTTACTTTGATAAGACTAATTAGGAGGAATGCAATCATTTGTTTTCATTTTAGTTGGTATTTCGGCCACATGTCCCGACAAGAAGCAAATGATTTGCTTGAAGCTGAGAGAGAAGGTGGCGTTTTTCTGGTTCGAGATAGTTCGTCATGCATTGGGGACTTTGTGCTGTGTGTTAAGTAAGATTAGGGTAATTGCTACTTTGTTTGTGACATTGATATAACTTTTCTTTTACAGGGAAGATAGTCGTGTTAGCCATTATATTATAAATAAACTGCAACATGATGATAGAATTACATATAGAATTGGAGATCAAGACTTCGCAAATCTGCCAGAGTTACTTGCTTTTTACAAATTGCATTACTTAGATACTACACCATTGATTAGAACTGCTTCTAGAAGAGTTGAGAAAGTAATAGCTAAATTTGATTTCATTGGCCAGGTATGAACCTTTATCATTGGGATTTTAAACATTCTTGGCCAAAGTACAGGGTCATCCAAAAAAATGGTAAATCGATTTCCTTGAAACACAAATGACAAAGTTTTTATCATTTCTTTGAAATAATGTTATTGGATTTGGATGAACTGTCTCTTATACAGGATGTTTCATGAGTGGTTGGCCATAGGCTAGTGGTGAATGCAGGTCATCCAGTCCTTTAGAAAACATGGTGATTTATGGATTTTGGCCCGAATTTACGATAGCCATAATTCTGGAATCTGAGGTCCGATTTTGATCAAATTTCATGGGTTTGTTCATGTCAGAAAGTCCTTTCGAATGGCTCGAATATCGTGGTTTATCTTTCAAGCCCCAAGAATCTATATTTTCTACATCACTTTTAGAATTTCATTATTGCCACAAAAAAGTTCATAATTCAATATAAGGAATTCAATTTTCATTTGGAATGGTACACTTGTTACGAGCGAGTAGCGATCAAACGAATTCATATTTATGTATTTTTTTTGGAAATGCTGTCCTGATTAGTCCTTTCAAAAAAAATTACATAAAATATGAATTCGTTCGATCGCAACTCGCTCGTAACAAGTGTGTCATTCGAAGTGTAGATTGAATTATGTATTTTTTCATGGCAATAACAAAATTTCTCTAAGTGATGTAAAAAATTTAGATTTTGAGGCTCGAAAGATAAACCACGATATTCTAAGTACTGCCCTGAAAATATTGATATGAACCCATGAAATTTGTTCAAAATCGGACCTCAGATTCCAGAGTTATGGCTATCGTAAACTCAGGCCAAAATCCATAAATCACCCTGTATCTCCTAAACTAATAGCCTTAGGATACAAAACAAGTCACTTTTCTGAAAGACCTGGATGACCAGGCCAACCACCCATGAAACACCCTGTAGATTGCTTCGTGATTAAGACATTCGAATAAATTTTCAGGATCCAGATGATCTTAATTTTAAGAAAGGAGATATATTAACGATTGTATCAAAGGATGAAGATCAATGGTGGACTGCAATCAATAGCAGAGGTCTTAAAGGGTCAATTCCAGTACCATATGTTGAAAAAGTATACTTATTTTCATTTTTCAAATATTTATTCAATGTAGTCGAGGTGAATCTCAAGTGGTTATTTTGCAGTATGTAGAGTCGCAGCCATCAAACGATATATCAAGGCCTAATTCTGGAGAGTCTTCTACGCAACAGCAGGCTGAAGCGGCAATGAAGAAAAATCAGATACAGGTAAAAACTATCTGACGAGAATAAATTCAGATTCATAAAGAATATCAAAAATAGAAAACTACAATTTTTATTTCTTTCTCAGAGACAACTACCCGCAAAGGCCAGAGTGAAACAGGGTAGAGTGCCCAATGCCTATGATCAAACTCAGTTGAAGCTAGAAGTTGGGGACATCATAACAGTTACCCACACAAATATAAATGGCCAGTGGCAAGGAGAACTTAATGGCAAAGTTGGATTCTTTCCATTTACTCATGTTGAATTTTTAGATAGCGATAATGAAAGTTAATAAATTCAACTTTTTCATTTGCTGAAAGTGTATAGGTGCTCTATGTATATTTATTACTAACTAATAATAGTTAACTGATTCTATTTAATGTAATAATCATGGGCTTATTTTATTATGTACGATCGATTACAAATTTTGTGCTGAAAGTTGTATTTTTCATTATTATACATATCAATATTTAGTTAGTTTGGCGTTTTATTTTATTGTCTGATTTAAAAAAAATTATAAAAGCACTGCCGTGAAGTCGGGAGCTTTTGAACGCTCTTTCATCTACCTTGTAGGTAGAATCGCCATTTCCAGTTTTAGAGACCAATGGAAGAAATGTTGGTAATGCGATCTGGACAAAATTTCACAAGTAGTTTGAATACATTATTCTTCATCTATGTGCAGAATTTCATTCCAATCCAATCAATAGTTAAAAAATTATCTGAAAAAAAATATTTTGAACGGCCATATTTACGGCACCCCTATTTTTACTCATTGTTAAACGTGACCGCGACATTCGCGATCCAAACCTACTCTAAAAATTTCAAGTCCATAGGCCTTTCCGTTCGAAAGTTATCATTTTCTATAGTTCTGACGAAATGATATAGCCCTCGTGTTAGTGGTACGAGCGCTCAAAAAACATTCAAACCTCGGACCCATCTCTAATGAAACTGCAGCAATTTAATTATTAAAATATAAACAAATCTTGAATGGATTGAAATTAATCTCTTTGATCCATATTGGATAAATCATAGAATTCAGGGACAAGCCTCAATTCCTTACAGTTTGTAAAGGAAAATATTTTTAATCGAAATATGCATTTGAAGTTATCAATTGAAAAGAAGTGTAATACAAAAAAGAACAGAAACATAAATTATGAACTCCTGCCTGGAAATAACACCGGTTATCAGTGACCACATGAAAACTTCCAAGATTAGCACTTTGACTTTGACAATTGTTGACAGATATCCTCACTACAAATCCAGGAATGAAGTTTGAGATTGCATTTCTCCATTTTTCTATGGTCGCGGTGCTATTTGCAATGTATGCGTGATGCGTCTACGAAACATTTTATGAAAATGTAAACTAAAACTCTAATTTAAAATGGGCAGATCAAAATTTCCTGGAAAGCCCTCAAAGCACGTGAATAGGAAAAGGGTAAATGTTCTTCCTCCAAATGGGGAAACGACTAGCATCGACGATTCAGTGACAGTTACAGACTGTAAACAGGTAAACATTTATTTGTTTATTCTGACTGGTTTTTGTTGTTGACTAGTCGTTATATTTTATTATTTTTTAGGTTTCCATTAGCAACACACCAACTACCCCACTGAATGATGAAAATGTTCAAAATATTTCACTGAAGAGGCGTTTGACAAGAAACCTGCAGAATTCTGTTTTGAGAAATAAAACAGTCAAGAGAAACCTGATTTCAAGAATGTGCAGTAAGAATGTAATGAAAGGAAACATTTCTAATAAGAGGGGTAGGACCAAAACTGGAAAAACTTTGACTCGAAAATGTTACAGTACACTCAAAAGTGTTCCCCGAGGTACACCGAGAGAAACAGGAAACTTGGGAAAGTTCATTCTGCCAAGCAGAAGTGTACACTCATCTAGAGTCATCAAACCCAATAAACGTTTTCTAGATTTGAATGAATCTCTCACACGCAAACAAAAAATTAATAAAAGACTCTGCAGTGAAAAAGAAGATAAAACTGGTGAAGGAGAAACAAGCAGTCAGAATAATGGTAAAGAAGTACCTTCAACTAATAACTGTTCAAATAGAAGGATAATTTTGAGACAAGCGAGATTGCAATTTCATCCTCATTCGTATCCTTCTAATTCTCAAGGACCCTTCTCTAGTACATCAAACAATGGTTCGGGTCCAGGAACTGTTACATGTGGTGTATGTGGTGCAGTGAGATTTTATCGTTTTATAAAGCAAGCCAGGAAATTTAATATCTACAGTTGTGAAGCTTGTAGAAAATTTATCTCGAAGATGATAAAACGTCAATCCTACAATAAAGGCACTACATTAGTATGTCTTAAAGGACAAGGAACTTGTCATGTGCCCCCTATTGTTAGAAATCAACAGTGGAAACTGATAAAATGTGCCTCTAGTGCTCGGTGCCCTGCGTGTTGGTTAAAAATGTGCCTTCGTTCATTCCAAATGCCTGTTAATTTGAGAACTAATCTATCTCAACTCTTGCCAACGTTTATGCAAACTCCGGACTCGATGTTCGGTAATAACTCGTTATTTTGGTCTTCAAGTATTAGGTCTGTTGACGTTAATATCAACAAAGTAGCACCCCCTCTTGTAGAGGATAAATCTTCCACGCCTCGACCTCTAAGAAGCAACAACAGTATTACACCCACTATTAATAATCCTCCTTCAACTTCGGAAATTAAAAGACAAAAGGTCGATTTGAAAGGACCCAGAGTTAAACATGTCTGTAGGAGTGCATCAATTGTACTAGGACAACCTGTTGCAACATTTTCTGAAACTGATAAGAGCAAACCTGAAAGAAGTGAGACTATGAAAGATACCTTATCAGAAGAAAAGTCTATTAGTGAATCAAACCCTGGATCTGAAAGGAGTGTTAGTTGGAAAGATCCTAAATCAGATTTGATTTCTAGTGAGTCTGAGTCAATTGATAGTGATAAATTCAAATTTTCTTCTGTAAGTGATGTTTCAATTTCTACATCCAGAAAAGACAGGAGCCACCGGATAACATCACAATTCTTAGCTGAGGTGAGTTATTCAGTAGTTTCAACGGATAGTAACAATAATGATTTATATTTTCCCTTCATAATCCAATTTCAGTGCAAATCGAGTGGAAGTAACTTGTATCAAACTTAAGATAGGAAAAAAATATTTTTAATGTATACAGGGTGTTTCATGAGTGGTTGGCCATAGCCTAGTGATGAATGCAGATCATCCAGGCCTTCCAGAAAAGTTGCTTGTTTTGTATCCTAAGCCTATTAGTTTTAGAGATACAGAGTGATTTATGGATTTCGGCCTGAATTTACGATAGCCATAACTTTGGAATCTGAGGTCCGATTTTGATCAAATTTCGTGGGTTTGTTCACTTCAAAAAGTCCTTTCGAATGGCTCACGAAATATCAATATTTTCAGGGCAGCACTCAGAATATCGTGGTTTATCTTTCAAAATCTTTTTTTTTTACATAACTTAAAGAAATGTCGTTATTGCCATGAAAAAATACATTATTCAATCTGAAGAATTCAATTTTCACTTTGAATGGCACACTTGTTATAAGCGAGTAGCGATCGAACGAACTAATATTTTATGTCATTTTTTTAAAATCCAGTCCTGATTTTACTCTTTTCGTGATAATATTTTTTGTCTTTTGCTGAAATTTTGAATTTAATAACTTTCTGTTCAACTCTTTTGTATTCTAAACCCTCAGCAACCACTGAGTGTTGTAACATGTTGCGTAAAGAAGTAATTAAAAGTATGCTCAATTGAGCTTTGAATTCTTTTGAAACTACATATTTAGTTTAGGGATAAATGGCGTAAACCCTCTCGAAACACATGTAATCAATGAGTGCATTTGCGTCAAAAAAAGAAATATTGACTTGTATTCCTCAGGAAATTCGCTAGATATCGCTTTCTTTACACATTTAATATTTGTGTTACTTGAATTCAAGGAACGATATTCTGTGCCTCCAAACATAGCTGTCATATTCAAAGTTACTTCAATTTTCATTCAAAATTCGAACTATGTACACCAATTATGATGTATTTTCGATTCAGAGAAGTTACACAACATCTGAATGACACCTATCCAAATAGATGGATAGGGAATGGTGGCCCTGTAACACGGCACCCAAGGTCCCTAGATCTAACTCCTGTTGTTTATTTTCTGTGGGATTATCTGAAAGAAAAAATATGTGCCGTTGAAATAAATTTACGAGACCATTTGAGGCAGAACATAGAAGAAGCTTGCACAGAATTGAAACGAATCCCGATATGATGAGAAGGGCAATAAATAATCTCATTTTGAGAGCTAGGAAATGTGTCGAAATGGAAGGACTCCATTTCTAGTATCTTATGATACTACCTTTTCAATTTCGTATTGTGAAATGAAATAATTAGTTTTCAAGTTTTATGAAAAAAATAAAAAATACGAATATCTAGTTATTTGTGTTGCAAAACGAATAGACTTTCCGAGTACATTTTCCAAAATGGTTTACTTTATAAGTTATAACGCTCTTAAGCTTTTAAGTTCAAAAATTCAGCGAAAGACAAAAAATATTTTCACGAAAGGAGTAAAATCAGGACTGGATTTTAAAAAAATTACATAAAATATTAGTTCGTTCGATCGCTACTTGCTTATAACAAGTGTGCCATTCAAAGTGAAAATTGAATTCTTCAGCTTGAGTAATTTTTTTTTTCATGGCAATAACGACATTTCTCTAAGTGATGTAAAAAAAAAAGATTTTGCGGCTTGAAAGATAAACCACGATATTCTGAGTGCTGCCCTGAAAATATTGATATTTCGTGAGCCATTCGAAAGGACTTTTTGAAATGAGCAAACCTATGAAATTTGATTAGAATCTGACCTCAGATTCCAAAGTTATGTCTTTTGTAAATTCAGGCTGAAAAACATAAATCACCCTGTATTTTCCAAACTAATAGCCTTAGGATACAAAATAAGCAACTTTTCTGAAAGGCCTGAATGACCTGCATTCATCACTAGGCTATGGCCAACCACTCATGAAACACCCTGTATAAATATTGAATATCAGTTTAGATCTTCCATTGCAAAATTTTATCAATAAGAATCCATATGGAATTTCTCTGCCTGAGGAAATAAATTCATTGGTTTGTTGCGCAATAACAAGTTCCATTGGCATAGAGTCAACAATACATGTGGCTATTCCTATTGTCAGTGGCATTAATGTGTATTGAAAAATAATTTTTCTATATTTGAGGCCTGTAAATGATGTTTCATTGTACTGTAAAACTGAAGCTATTCCGATAATAAATAAAATTTCATTTGATACATATTTTCAGAATAAATCCAACGACAAAAATAGAGTTTCCAATCAAATTCAGCATTCTATTTCCATTGATTTCTGGGAAAATTACGATCCTGACGACGTTAGTCAGAATGGCTTTTCTTTGATATCCTGTGAAAAATTTCCAATGCCATCTATTTGTTTCCTCTGTGGAAGTGCAGGTTTGGAGGCTCTTCTGCATTGTTCAGCTTGCTGCGAACCTTATCATCCTTTTTGTCTGGAACAGGCACCTCAGTTAGATAGTTACAATATAAAACAGTCCATGTGGCTCTGCCCAAGATGTACTGTGTGTTCTTCGTGTAACCAGAGTGATAGGACCAAGGTCAATTGTCAGAAATGTTACAAGGCTTATCATTTGGAATGTTTGAATTATGGATTCAACACCAAATGGTCTACCGAGGAGAGGCCTACTGTTAGTATAATCAAAAATCTATAATGAAATATTTCTCTTATTCTTATTACTTTTTAGGTATGCTCGAAATGTTTGAGATGCAAAAGTTGTGGAACAGAAAATATAACTAAATTTGTGGGGAACTTGCCATTATGTCTGACTTGCTTGAAACTCAGAAAAAAAGGAAATTTTTGTCCACTTTGTCAAAAATGCTATTATGAAAATGATTTTTGTTCCAAGGTGAGTGGTTCAATTGTAAAATTTACAAATGGAAAGAATGAATCTTTACATGTTCAAAGACACAACACATATATGGAAACAATGATTCCTAAGATTAATTATCTCCCATACCGAGCAGGTCAAAAAGTCAATCTAAGTATCCCCAGTTTCAAATGATGATTTTGATGTTCTCTGGGGTTCCGTACATTGACTTTTTGACCAGCTTAGCATAGGACGCAATTATTCTTTGGAATTATGGTTGTATTGTAAAATTATCATTTATTCAACATGTAATTCTGATGAATGATTTCAGATGATGGAATGTGCCAATTGTAACAAATGGGTTCATTCAAAATGTGAAGGATTATTAGAGGAGCAATATCAAATACTGAGTCTTCTTCCAGAATCCATTGAATATATTTGTAAGTTATGCTCTAAGAACACAAATCCAGTGTGGCGTAAGGCAGTAGACTCCGAATTGAAGGCTAGTTTCAATAATGTTCTTCGAATGCTTAGCAAGAATAAAGTAGCCCGGGATCTACTGAAATGGAGTCCTTTGAACAACAGTATATCGTCCCCTAAAACAATAACAACAGTTAAAAGAATCCAGTTTGGAGATCATGATACTAACACCGGTATTGATATTCAAAACAACAATAATATAGAAACCGTATTTTCTACCAAACCAGTTGCACCAAAAGCTTTGAGCATTCGGACGATGCTGGATATAAAAAATAAGTTAAATTCCAATGAGTATCATTCTGTTCGTGAGTATGATATGGAGATGGAAGAAGCATTAAATCACACACAGTCTAATCAGATTGCCAGCATTTATCGTTCTATATTACACACTGTATTCCCATGGTACGAGAATTCGGAAAAAGAAGAAACAGAACATATTTCAATAAGTAAAGTAGATGAAAGAAGGGTTGACATTTCTAGCGACAGTATTGAAATAAATTATCTGCCTCAAATTGAATCCTCATGTAACGATACTAGGGTCTGTGGATTTTGCAAGGGTGTGGGAGATGGTTTGGGAGAACAAGAATCTCGATTGTTATATTGTGGCCAAAATGAATGGGTCCATGCAAATTGTGCTCTTTGGTCATCCGAAGTTTATGAAGAAATCGACGGTTCTCTTCAAAATGTTCATGGTGCTTTATGTAGAGGCCGTTCAATAAAATGTGCTCATTGCAAACAGAAAGGAGCTAGCGTAGGATGTTGTTTTAAAGGATGCTATGAAACATTTCATTTCACTTGTGCAAGAAAAGCTAACTGCATTTTCTTACATGACAAAACTGTTTATTGTGCATCACATCAGTTACCGAAAAATAGCAATATAATTACATCATCACATGATTTCGACATAAGACGGTCTGTATATGTTGAGTTGGATAAAAAGAAGGGTAAATTCTGCGAGATAGACAAAGTTAATTTCATGGTAGGATCGCTGTGTGTTAAAAATTTGGGCAAAATAAATCCAGCATTATCAGACAGTTATGAAGCTATTATTCCAATAGGATTTGTTTGTTCACGATTATTCTGGTCAACAGTTGAGCCCTGGAAGTTGGTTTGCTACAACATCACAACGTCTCCAAACAGTAATAATTCCAATACATTCTTCACAGATAAAAATTTTACTATTGATCACACTTTGCCACAGTCCACAATAGATAAAAAATTCAGAGAACTCAATATTTGGCAGAAAGACTTGGAAAAGAGAAAGACTGAATTCATGGACATGGACGAAGATGAAGAGCCCCAAAATACGGCAGACATTTTATCTCCTGAACTCACGGATGCTATTCTCAAAGAACTGCCCCATGATCTTCTCGATGGAATTTCTGTTCAAGACATAATTCCGAAATTGATGCCCTTCGAAGATCTCCAAAATATTGATACCAGCAATAGTGAATCAAGCAACACAGAGGAATCTGAACAAAGATATAGCAGGGAGTTTAAAAGAAGTAAATCTGATTTATTTTTGCAAATGAATGAAAATTTCGATAGAGTTGGTAAAGAAAAAAACAATCAGAGGTCTTGTAGTGTAACTCTTAGCTGTAAATTGGACAGGTCACTTTCTCCTGTGTTGAAGAAAAGAAAAGTAGTGCCTTCTCATGAGAACAATCTCTATTTCAAATTGTTACAAGTTGATGGTAATTTCGATGACAGTGCAAGCGAATGCGGTTCACCCACTAGGTTTGGAGGCAATTCTTGGCATATGGTATCCTCGGAAGAACCAGTCACTTGTGAGAAATGCCAGTGTACATACAGAACACAAGCAAGTTATAAGAGGCATTTGGATAATTGTGAATTATTATGCACTAGTGAAAGTGATTCTGAATTGGTTCACGAACATGAAAGTAATTCTTTCCAAGAAACCAGACTCACTGCTACATGCATTAATGCCCAAGTTGATAGTTCCATTGTCACGGATTATTCACAACCAGTAATGATAAATTCATACGAATCTTATCAAAATCAGCTTCACACATCTGTTATGAATACTTATGTTAAGTCTAAGTCATCCCAAGTTATTTCTGCACCTCAGAATCATTCAGAGATCATGATGCAAAATTCGCATCTGGACCAGAAGTCTTTACTTCCCACTCTTATACCAACACAGTGCAATATCCAACACTTGAATTCTATGACACCAATAACAATAAATCAACAAAGTATGAATGAAAATCATAGCGATCAAACATTCACAATAACTCAGCAAAATATTCAAATGAATGAACCTATTTCTGTTTCAAGTAATCAAGCCCTAACAATTCCCAATAATTTTTGTGTCAACCAAGCGGTGCCTTTATGTGTTAATCAGCCTGTACATTTACAGCCTAATACATTGACTGTTAATCAAACGCCTTCTTTGATTGGAACTTCAAATGGAATGTTGAATCCGATCACCATAAATCAAATAGCCCAACCTAATATGCAGCAGTCTGTAGAATTTCAACAGCCAGTTACCTTGCAGTCTATGCAAGGATATGGAAATGTAAATCAACCCATCATCAACATTGGCACTCAAAACCCAATTAGTATAAATGGAAAGATTGTATCCAATAATAACATTTTGAATTCAATGGTTACTCAGGCAGTTAACGTGCCTACAAGTCAGTGGATTAAGCCAATTGGAAAATCTATGATGCAAGAAAAACTGGTGAAGGCTAGGCCTAGAACCAAAACGATTATATCGAAAAAAAATTTTGGTGATAACGAAGCAATAGTGATAAATACCCAGGCTTCTACTCAAACTCCTATGATTGTACAGCATTTGCCATCAACCAATTTAGTACCAACTTTTGTAGATACTTTTCAGCAACAAACTGGTCAGAATGTACAATATATAGCCACTATTTCCCCACAAATTAATCAAACAATTCCGAGTCAACAATTCGTTCAGATAAACCCAGAGAATAACCTTATAAGTTTGGTTCCTGGAATGCAGCCGGTAATCATCCAACAGCCTAGAATGCTAGAAAACCAATTGGTAATGGATAGTAATGGAACTATTTCATGGGCTCAAGCGCCTCAAACGGTGCAACCAGTCTACTATGGGTTTGAAACAATTGTTCAGAATACTGTTATGCAGTCTCAGCAATTCTTACCAACAACAGTACCTGGAGTCTTGGCTGCTAATAGTTCCTACTCAACTACAACACAAGTATTTCAAACCAGTAAGTTGGAACCGATGTTAGATGTTGCTTCCAATAGTTACGTTTTAGTAAATCCAGGACAACTCATCACATCACAAGCTTCTATGGAAATCCCTAGATATTCACATTCTGTCAAGTCTATTCCACCTACAACAGTGGATGATATAAGTAGAGCTCAACCTGTCAAATTTTCCATTGTTTCAACTGGCCCTTCCCACAAACAGTCGCACCACATTATGCAGCAGCCAGTCAGTACCAACAGTATTAACCTTCCAACAGCTCCATTTGTTCATGAACAAGGTATACCAACTAACATAGTCACTCCCACTCCCAAACCTGTACAGGTTCAGAATCGACCGATGAATCGAGTTTTGCCAATGCAGACCACTCAGATTAAAGATAAACAAGTTATCAAACCTCTTGAGATTCACAAACTTCAGGAAATTCGAAAACCTAAAATAGACCTGCATACTTTGATTGAACCTCATAAATCTTTGGAATCCAAGAAATTGATTGGAGAAAGTCGGAAATCTTCAGTTGAAATTCACGAGGCATTTATCGATATCCAGAAGTCCTTCACAAATATTCAGAAATCATTCACGGAAACGCACAAGCCATTTTCGGTGCAGAAGTCGTACACAGATATACAGAAATCTCTGCCGGAATCTCAGAAGCCTTTACCTGATATTCAGAAGTCATTTTCCGATTTGCAGAAGTCGTTTGTTGATATTCAGAAGCCTTTGCTGTGTGATCAAAATCAAGATATCCATAAGCAAGCTGTGATTGCAGATTCTCATCTACTGAAAATTCAAAAAACTGTAGATTCTTTTCAAACAAGCCTTTCTGTTGAAAAATATAAACTCTCGAAACATTTGCCGCCTACATCTCCAGTGGATCTTCATATGCCTAGTTTGAATATCCAAGATTTCCAGTGTGAATTGAATAAATCTCCTATTTTTGAGAATCTAGCTATGGAGGTTGATGAAATTACATCACATCAGGATAATGTTCAAAATTGTACACCTATTGAAAGTATGAAAGAAATAACACCATCTATTCCTATGCAGACTGAAGAAATTCCTTGTATTATAGGAGATAAAACAATAGAAAATAGCAAAGTTAAGCTTTCAGCTGACGAATTATTCAACAATTTGATTCAAGATCAGAAATCACAACTTCCTGAAAAGCTTGAGGTAAAGCCTGTACAGAAAGAAAATATTGACACGAAAAACGAATCTTTGAGGATTGTTTTCCAGAAACAGAGCAGGGATGGCACTTACAAAATAAGCAATAACTTCGTTTCTAAAAATTCAAATGTCCAGGTTGCTCCTTTGAAGCCCATCAAATCGAGTAATCTATCAACGCCTTTCTCTCAAACGAATAATCGACCGAACAGTTCTCTTCCAAAATATGTGAAAAAAGAGAAGAAATCTCTCGCCAACCTCGATGTGAAACCTATTATTCAAGACAAAAAAATCAATGATTCACAATCCATTCTATATACCATCGAAACTCAAGACGGTTTCAGATATACATCTACTTCGGTTGCTGACCTGTGGTCTAAAGTGTTTGAAACAGTACAAAATGCAAGAGCGGCTCATAACATGCCTCCTTTGCCTGAACAGTCGCAAAATGCCATGAACGATCTTCATGTATTGGGATTGAAGCATAATGGGCTGAAATATTTGTTGGAGCAGTTACCCGCAGTTTCTAAATGTTCAAAGTATAAACCCAGTTATCATTTTTCATCTGCAAACATCGACCTTGATGATGAGTATACAATTGGCCACTCTTTTGGATCTGTCAGATGTGCACCTCATACAAAACGTTACAATCAATATGATATGTTTGGTTGGTTATCTTCCAAACACCGCAGGCCTGAGAATACAATTATCTACGATATGGAACTTCCTAGGTAAGTTGTTATCTATTTATGACATCGTTCGGCCATGGTATCTGTGTCTTTCAAATTTTTTGAGATCTCCTTGAAGTAGGAACATATAGAGGACAAACATTAATTTTTATTGATATAGATTTTTCATTTATTTCATTTGCAGGAGAGGATCGATAAATAATTTACCAATGGCTATGAGGTTTAGACAATTGAAATTGACGTCGAAGTATTCTGTTGGTGTTTACCGTTCCAATATTCACGGAAGAGGTTTATTCTGTCTGAGAGACATTGAGGCGGGAGAAATGGTGATCGAATATGCAGGAGAAGTAAGAAAGTGGTTTCTGTTTCTATTGAAAGGTACAAAAACGTTGATTTTATTTCAGGTTATCAGATCAATTTTATGTGATAAACGTGAAAAGGAATATAACCAGAAAGGAATAGGTTGCTACATGTTCAGAATCGATGATAATTTGGTGGTTGATGCTACTATGCGAGGCAATGCAGCTAGATTCATCAATCATTCTTGTGATGTAAGTTATTTAATGAAAATTACAATTATTTCCTGTTGAATAATGATCATTCATGAATAAATCAGTTGCTATAATCATACATAAGCCCAATAAGAATTTGAAATCTGTCAGGCACTATAAACATTATTATTGCTAAAGAAACTACACCTTCAAATTTTGAAATCATGAGAATAATGAATTATCAAATTTCAGCCGAACTGTTATTCGAAAGTGGTTGAAATTCTTGGTCATAAGCACATCATAATTTTCGCACTGAGGCGAATTCTATACAGCGAAGAACTTACCTACGACTACAAATTTCCCTTTGAAGAAGACAAAATCCCTTGTACATGTGGAACTCGCAGATGCCGCAAATTTCTCAACTGATATTCAGTGCTTCTCGTACATTGTACGTTTTTTTATGTATTATAAGAGTGTAATTAACGTTGTACATATTTCTAGACATTTTTGTAATTTCTCCCGAGAAACCAGTTTGGAACCCAAATTTTATGACCACATTTCTTTGGCTGTTAACTTTAATGTATCTTTAGTCTTGTCCAGAACTTTATTTTAATGATGTTTGAAAAATGGGATTGTTCAAATGTGGCCAAAAAATTTGTAACACTATAACTGGTCCATATATAGCACCTACATTGTCCACGAACATTTATTACATTCATGGAATCTTGAAATAAAATTTGTAAAGTCGGTTTTTGAGAAATTTATTTATGAAATTTGGCTGTGAGGTTTTATGCATTTGTGCCATTGGCTCTGTAGGTGTTATGAGTTGTTTCAAAATTTGTTACATGTAAGATGCTATGTGATATGTTGCATATAGTTCTTTGAAATTTATCTTGTTGAATTGATGAAACGCTTTCTGACTTCAGCTATACTAAATGTCCGCTACTATATTTGCACCTTTTTTAAGTATAGAGATTGTCATTAAGAATCCAGTGTATGACTTCATATGGGTTGGCAAAGTTTTGTTCTTCAACATCACATGAAAAGCTATCCGAGTGCTCTTGTTAGTTTAACAAAAATTATGATGGCTTTCATGGGCAGAAACTATGGATTAGGTTCAGTTACAAAAATAATTATATTCATTGAAATATGCTGACGTGCGTTAAAAAAAAAGAATTCAATCAAGCCATTATAGTTTTCATTGAACGCTCCATATATTGATAATGTATTCCAATCAAGTATAGACCAGTTCAGTAATTTATAATTACTGAAAAAACTTTTTGTTAGCTCATATTCATCCGCTATTATTTGATAATATTATATAGGCACTATGCTTCAATTTCTGTGATCTCTAATCTTGATTGCACCAAATCCTTCTGATATTGATGAATTCTAAAATACATTTTATACAATACTCAATTTCTATATATTATATATTCAGCTAAGTATTATTAAATAATTACATAACCCCTTTTATGTTTTCAAGTCGCATCACATTATTTATTAATAATATGAACTTTGCCTGCCCACTTTTCGAATATAAATATATTTATGATTTAATTTTTATTAATTGATTCGTCCAAGCTTGTAATATTTCGAATTGTTAGTGAATTTCTACTTTTTTAATGAATCTCCAATGTATTAATTCTTTACCATTATATATTTTTTTAAATGAGACAATATCTACATATCATAATTGAACAAATATTGTTCTTTAGCATGTTTAGAGGCCTTTTTGTAATAATGTAAATAAGATACATATAAAATGTATATGAAATTATTTGTACAGTGTTTATTTGAACTAACATTTTTTTCATTATGTGAAAGCAGCTGTACTATAAATCTTGTAAGTGATAACTATTCAATAAAATATTTTCAAAATCTTGAGCTTTTGATGTTTTCCTTCTCAATAACATTCTTTCTGCCAATCTTCAGGTATCAAGGGTTTCAATTGTTCTTCAAAGTCCTTCAATGTGCAAGAGTCGCCACAATTCTTCAACTTCAGTTCTCCTTCTTTGCACCATCCACAGTTACTATAGTATAACTGAAAGTGAAATATTTAATGAATTTTATTGAAGAGCCTTTTTTTCAATCGAAAAAATTTGAGATTCCATGTGGAAAACCTCAGACAAAATTTCAAATTTATGAAAAGCATGAAAATAAATGTTTCAAACATTCACAAACTTCGATTAACGAATGAAATGTTCATTATTAGTACAGTGAAAGTCTTTTACAGCGTCGGTAAAGGGACCATAGAATTTCGTCGTTATACCCGGACGTCGTAATGTCCGACAGAAGCAAAATAAAAAATACATATTATGAACGGTTATGTATATTTATTATCGTATAAGATTCTTAAGAATGCAAAAGATATTTTAGTAAAATTTTAACATCAGGAACAGAAAATAAGAACAATAACATGGAATGTATACATAAACATACATACAGGGTGTCCCAGAATGAATGGATAATCCTGTAACACTGTATAGAAGAGCTATTGGACTCTCTGAAAAAATACAAAAAAAAATATGCCCCCAATATATATTTTTTTTTCTCAAAATAATGATTTTTTGCACATCACGTTGCGTTTCTGTGTATCACGCTCACAAGTGGATCTAATCCATCAGTTTCTTCATGGTGAAATATTCTTCATTGAAATACCAATAGATATGCTGAAAACCGTATAAATATCTGTTGTAACTTTTTTGGAAAAAAATACCCAAGTTCAAATTTCATCATGAAATGTGATGAATATTCCATAACGTGAAAGTTTAATCGTTTATGGTGAGAATAAAAATTGAGAAAGCCTTTGTGGGCAACTCAAAAAAAAAATATGCGCCTTTCATGTAAATTTCAAAATGGTACAATACATCTTCATAACTTATTTCACCAAGAAACTGATTGATTTGATTCATTTGTGAGCGTGTTACACAGAAACGCAACGTAATGTGCAAGAAATAATTATTTTGAAAAAAAAAAAATTCTAGTGGGGGTAGATTTTTTTAAAGATTTTTTCAGAGCGTATTTCCTGAAATTTCCGAATATCGCCGCCCCTATGGCCCGACAATGAAATTCTTCGATTGTTTATAATAAAGTTAGGCATAAGAAGGATAAATAACCATGTCTCATCGTGAGCCATCGCCTGGTTTGGATTTAATCAGACTTAAAAAAAAAACCATGCTGAAATTTTGTAGGTCCAAATATCGCCGCCCCTACGGCCCGACAATGGAATACGTCGTTATAACCGGTCATAGACACTGAAAAATCGTTATACTACGGACGTTAAAAACGACTTCGTCGCTATTGCCGACGTCGTTATATCCGGACAATTTTTACATGTAGCCTATGGGAAACCAGCCAAATCTCTGAAAAAGCGTCGTTAAATGCGGTCGGTCGTTTTAGGCGACGTCGCAATACGCGACTTCCACTGTAATATTCAAACCAAATGTTGTTTGTAAGTAATTAAAATTTTCATGATGTAATCAAATATATAGAATACCTTCACTTCTGGATCGGGAGTAAGATGAAATTCCAAAATGAAATATGCAGCAAAACCAGGTTTCAATGTATCAGTGAAACCAAGTGTACGCAAAATATTGACCAAAGTTATATCATGGCCAGAATAAATCAAAAAATTTGGAAGTATTTCATTGACCGACACTTGTTTCATGTCCTCCAATACTTTTTCAACAAAAGGACCTGAAAAATACAGGGGTGAACCAACAACACATGGACCTAACACACAAAGGTATATACCTCCTTTCATTCTTTTCATGAATTCTGTTTCTGTGAAAGATGCTAAAGAAAGAGCAGCAATGGGTTTCATTGGTATTGGAAAAACTTTATCTGTCCATTTTGGAAGGGTGAAATTTTGTAATTGCTCGATTTCTAATGTATTGTAGAGCTCTTCCACTTTTCTTATTGTGTCGATTCTCATGCCTGTCTGCTCTGTTAGATATTCAAACAGTTCCGAGCTGTCGTCTAATATTTTTTTATATTTGGGTGTATTGAATAGTTGAGCATAATAATCATCAAATTTTTTGCATTTTTGTTTTGCAGCTATAAGCTGAAACATGGAAATTTGGTTTTTGTTGAGAATATTGTGTATGAACTAACATTGTCTTGGTCTCTCGGTTTGTAGCTTATCGGAATTGGTTGCCAAAGTAACTCCGGATTCCAAATCTGTTCGTTTAACGGAACAAAAAGTCCACTATTGAAGAGTTGAGCACTCATCAAACATCTATCCGAATAGCTACTGGCCACCTTAACATCCCTTTCAACGAAATAATCTGATATAAAGCAAGAGTACTTCTTTCTCATTCGTTGACCCAAGTTATACATTTGTAATTTTCCCTTCTGCAAGCGATTAGATTAATTACAGCAGGTATGTGTTAATTAAATACTAACGTTTGTGAGGTACCCCAATTCATCCGACCAAAACGATTTATATGGATCATTTGGGTAAACCATTGATGGACTCCTCTCTCCATGTCTGAATACCTATATATTCATTCGAAAAATAAAGTTAAATCATTTCAAAAGTAATTCAATCACATTTCTTCTTGATGTTCGATAGAATAAGGAATATAAATGAAATGAGAATAAGTTTAAATAACTTTTATTACTTCCAGAATTTGATATAACCTGTGATGACCCAGAAGATTATATATGTGTACCTACTCTATTGAATTTTAAATTATAGTTTTGACTGAAAGGTTTGGGTAAATCTAGCTTCTTGTATTTTCGATTGAAAATAACAACTATATGAATTCTCTAAAGTAGTCTAAATTGTAGTCTGCGTAGAAATGCAACGTGTTCTGATGCACGACCAGTTTGTCCTAGAGTAATCCGAGACCAATGAGTCAATGACATCAAACGATGCTACGGCATTAGGAAATGTTGCTACTTCTTTGTCCTTTAGTACCTATATTTAATCGAATAGATATATGGGGAAACCTGGCGCGACCCCAAAATAATATATTTTTCTTTAACATCAATTATTTCATTCAAACTCACCAAGTGAATTTGTCTTAGGGTTGCACAATTTGTATTTAGCGCAACGTCTAAGAAACACAAGAAGATTACTATTGTGAACCCTACGTTGGAAATAATTATTTTCATGCTGATTCAGCTATCTGAAAAGTGTAAGTCACGAACTTCTAATCATATCGAATGAGATTAATTCTTTAATCAATTATACAAGTTGTTGATACATTTATGCAACCATAATATCTCTCAGATAATTTTTGTGTAGAAGACACGAACGGAAGATGTGGCTTGCTGGAATTGAGATAATATTTTGATTTCTCAGTGTTAAAATTCCGAAGGAACTATTTGGAATGTTTGGAACATCTTTATGGAATAGGCAATTAATTTTTGTTTGTCTCTGATAATACAAGCCCAGAAATACCCGCCAAACAAAATTTTGTTACCTCAATCCATATGACATTAGTTGATATATGTGGTGGTGATGTTGATGAGACAGATTATGTCCCGAGTTGCAATATCACAAAAAAACATTCAATATCACAGGATGTTGTAGCAATGTACCTACTCTATCATTTTTGTTACATCTTATAAATGTTATTTTGTAAATATCACAGCCTGTGCTATTGTGATATTTTCTCAATGTTTTTTACTGAATATTGCCCCTATATTGTAGTGACATTTTCTGTAGACAAATTTTAGGTATATTGAAAGCTTATTGCTTTTGTTATATAAGGGAAATATAATGGTTTCCAAGAAAACCATATAGTAAATGATTATTGCTCGTACACAATAGAGAAAAGACTATATTTGAAAGGGTTATTCATTGAAAAATTAATTGAATAAAATAATGTTCATTTTCTTCCTACTACAATCATTTATGTCCAAACCCATACATTCTGAGAATACACTCGAGGTGTAATATGAAACTATCCATTCATAGAGAGTTGGGATACAAACAAACAAAATGTACTGAATAAAATATTTATTTACACCATAATCAATATTCTTTTTTGAGCGCTCGTACTACCTACACGAGGGCTAGGTATATCATTTCGTCACGATGTGTGTATTTTTCGAATTTTGAGCCGAAAATGGTCTCAATCGACAAGGTTCGACTCACTGATGACAAATTCGTCGAAAAATTCGAGTCTGTCCGTCCGTCCGTTTACACAATTACTCTCGAACGGATTGTCCTAGAAACCTGAAATTTTCAGGGTAGGTTCGAATCTCGAATGCCGCGGTTAAGTTCGTTATCGGGCAATATTCGCCGAGGGGTTCCGTGAATATGGCCGTTCGAAATTTTGTTCTCCTGATTATTTCGAAACTACAGGTTCGATCGAGGTGAAATTCTGTACTCAGATGGAGAATAACGTGTCCAATCTACATGCAAAATTTTGTCCAGCTCGCATGACCAGAACCATAGAAACCATTGAAAATTATAACTTTCGAACGAAAAGGCCTAGAGACTTGAAATTTTCAGGATAGGTGTAGATCTCGAATGTTGCAGTCACGTTCATCAATGAACAAAATTAGACTATGGGTTCCGTAAATATGGTCGTTTGAATTCAGTTTTCTTTGTAATTTCAAAACTATGTATTTGATCGTGACGAAAATTTGTAATTAAGATGAGAATGATATATTCGAGCTACATTTTGTCCAGATCGCATGATCAGAACCATATAAACCATAGAAAATCATAACGTTCGAACGGAAAGGCCTAGGGACTTGAAATTTTCAGGATAGGTTCGGATCGCGAATTGTGCGGTCACGTTCATCAATGAGCAAAATTAGACTAGGGGTTCCGTAAATATAGCCGTTCAAAATATTTTTTTTCTGATAATTTCGAAACAACTTATTGAATTGGATTGAAATTTCGCACATAGATGAAGAATAATGTATTCAAACTACGTAGGAAATTTCGTCCAGATCGCATTACCTAGACAATAGATACCGTAGAAAATTCTAGTGAATTATTGAAAAAAAATTGGTCACCTAAAGCACTGACGTGAAGTCTGGATTTTCGCCTTTGTTTGAATTTTTTTTTGACAGCTGTCAAAATCTTTCCAATTGGTTTCTAAAACTGAAAAAGGCGAATCTATGCAAGTTCCTCTAAGGACAACAGAACGATGATAATCGAAAGAACTGTTCCCGAAAATGAATGTTCAGATTATGAATACAATCTGATAGGAGGTTTTGGTAATTTTCTTGCAATCAGATTTGAAAACATAGCAATGAGTATCCTTTAGATAAATTATTTGATGGTTATCGTTCATTCAATGTTTAATCTACTTTCTATCTACATACCTGAGCATTAATTGTTAGACATTTTTCTCTAGATCAATTTGTTACTGACCATTATTCAATAACCTGCTTTGTATATTCAAGTCTTTTAATTTTTTTGTGCTCATTATTATCCCTATTCATCTTACATTCGAGAGACTTTTAAGTGTCTACATGAATGCTTTGCTTGTGTGAAACGTGCATTATGAAGTAATTTTTTAAATTAAAATGCAGGGTTTATGATGTATTTGTATAAATATAGGAACTATATTTTCAAAAAAACTTTCTAATTAATAACAAAAGTTTTGGTATATACATGTTGGCCATTTACGATTTGATTAGTCGGTAAAGCCAATTGCTTGGAACAACCGATACATCTCCATTCTTGAAGAGTACAACAGCATACTGTAAAAAAAAAACGCAAACATCAAGAAAATACAAAATATCCAAACATCTACATTGTCCGTTACTACCAGTTACATACTTGAAACACCTTGACAAAGAAATTCAGACCACCATTACTCACCATTTTTTAGGACTATATCCGGCTAAATCTCACAATAATAGGATTATAGACATCAAGAATTTCTTTTTATGTGTTACAGGAGAAAGGATCATAAGTTTGAAAAGACTATTTTCATGTGGCAGGGCATTCAGTCATTCTTTTTGAAGATGGGAAATTAAACTGAGCGGATAAAAGAAATGATGAAGTTATCAGTTTTAACACAATTGCTACAAAAACCATCATTTAAGAGAATTGTCTCGTTTTTTTCTGAGAGGGCCACATTGAAATAATTTGGATGGACATATATGGTCTATCAAAAGAGTTATTAAACACCATAAATTTTTTATACACAATGTATATCTCTGCAATATATTTCCTACAAATCGTATCTATAATTTCAGGTACAAAAAATTGAAAAGCACTTGAGCTTTTGAGCGCTCGATCATCCACCTTGTATATAGGTAGATACGCATTTTTATTTCGATAATTCGCTAGAAATTTCTACGGTATCTATGGTCTTGGCAATGCGATCTGAACAAAATTTCGTACGAAGTTTGAATACTTTATTCTTCATCTATGTTCAGAATTTCATTCCAATCCAATCAGTAGTTTCGAAATTATCAGAAAAAAAATTTTTTTGAACGACCATATTTACTAAACCCCTAGTCTAATTTTGCTCATTGATGAACGTGACCGCGACATTCGAGATCCACACCTATCCTAAAAATTTCAAGTCCCTAGGCCTTTCCATTCGGAAGTTCTAATTTTTTATGGTTACTATGGTTCCGGCCATGCGATGTGGACATTTTGCATGTATCTTGAACACGTCATTTTCCACCTGCATGCAAAATGTCATCGCGATCGAATCAGTTGTTCCGAAGTAATCAGGAGAACAAAATTTCGAACGGCCATATTTACGGAACCCCTGGTGGAATTCTGCCCATTAAAGAACTCAACTGCGGCTTTCCGATACTGAACCCACACTGAAAATGTCAAGCCTCTAGGTCGTTCCGTTCGAAAGTTATCGTGCTT
The DNA here is from genome assembly GCA_963966015.1 of Aphidecta obliterata. NCBI lineage: Eukaryota > Metazoa > Arthropoda > Insecta > Coleoptera > Coccinellidae > Aphidecta > Aphidecta obliterata. The sequence goes on from OZ014436.1 coordinate 12,482,636, forward strand.
ACGGACGGGCCTACTTGAATTTTCGACGGATTCGTCATCAGTGAGTCGAACCTTGTCGGTTAAGACCATTTTCGGTTCAAAATTCGAGGAATAAAGACGTCGTGACGATGATATAGCCCTCGTGTCAGTAGAACAAGCGCTAAAAAAAAGCGGCTTTCCTTCCCAGGTTATCGAACATTTTCAAGACAATCTCCATGTAGTGCCCTTGAACGTGATGAAATCTGCCATACCGGACCGCATCGATTCTTGCTAACTGGCTCTGTTCTGTTCAATTTTACTCTCAACCCCTTTCCATATACAGCTGTTCGTCCAGCACAACGCACTATCCAACGCGTACGCATGCGTTACAGTTTGAATCGATAGTGTTTCACGTGCAGTGAAGGGTGTTTGATTATCCCTCTTGTGAAAAATTTATATTGGCAAATCCCTATGATGGGTTTGAAGGGGTGCAGAATAGGGGGTGAGATGCAGTTAAATAGAAAATCAATACAACTGCCCCAGCGAGATGCCAGTGCAGTTTTTGAATAGGGTGGTCTAGTGCGCTTCAAATTCAAAACAAACGTTCGTTGTTGTTTGGTTGAAAGAGTGTGTGACGAAAAAATTGTTCTCGATTTAAAACACGGATAAATTGTCAACAGGTACAAGTCACATGGGTAGCATGCTTTCTCAATTGAGCTTGTTGACAACTAACATTTAGACTTGGTAGATTAGAATTTTAGCTATAGTTATTTACATTGTCGTAAATCGAAGCTAGATCAGTTGCTATGTAGAATCTACGGAAGCGTAGAGGATAGAGGATGCCTCAAGATTCATCAGCAGCCGATTGCATCCGCTTAGAACCTCTTGGAAGGTTGAGGCAAACTCAAAACGGAAATGTGAGAGGCACCGATCAAGGTACGTAAGACGTCTCTCTAGCAGTTGTAGTTTCGCTTCTTAGATTTGGACAACCGAAATTTTGATATATTATTATTAATTGCACCTTGCCACGATTATATTTGCATGAACCTTCCTTTGACGAACGCACGTGGTTGGAATATTCGCGCTAGCGCTCATAGTTTAACCTTTACGCACGCGCACTTCAATCACCTAAGATGATCATTACCGAGGGTTGCGGCTAAAACTAAAGCCCCCTTGATATAGTTTCGTTTTGGTTGTTCTTTTTTTCAAACGCCGAAGGCTTAGAAGTGATAACAAAGTACAAATTGACTCTTCTGAATTTCAATAAGAGACGCACAATTAAGGGAAATTAATTGAAACAGTTCGAAATCGTTCACCAAATTCGGCGGTACGCGTTGTGGTCCAAATTTTTGAGCGGAGTGTATTGTTTTGTTGATGGGTAATTCTCTGCAACCTTCTTACTCTCGAGTTTAATCAGTCAGTGAAAAGCATCCTTTTCTTTGGGTGAGTTATATTAGATTAGCGTTGCCGAGTGGGGGGTAGGTATCTGCAGATTCACATTTATAATTCTCCGACCAATAATTCAATCCCCATTCTCATGAAAAAAATATTACTGATGCGTTTTTATGGAATAGTTTGTTTGTGAGTAGAATTGATCAAGTATTGTCCTGGTGTATCTAAAAAAAAGTCAACCAGATATCAACATTACAACGTGATATTTACAGAATTTCACATTAACGGCATTCTTCTTGAATTTTAGGCTCACGTAAATTGGAAAACCTGCATTTTGATCTGTTAGATAATATGCTACACTAGAAATTTCCTCAGATAAAAGCTTCACATTAATTCTTCATTAATCAAACAGCTCCAAATAATCAACTAACACTAGTGCAGATCTTGTCACGAATAGCCTATCTGCAGATACTACTCAGTGGCGTAGATATTTTCGAATGTAGATTTAACGCATAACTTTTTTCTTAAACTATTCATAGTCATAGTTCATTAGAATGAGAGTTTGTTCTGCAAATATTCAAGTATATAAATTATAGGGAAAAGTGATCGAATATGGATAGTCTTCCACAAATTGATGAACGTTCGTACATTGGGCAATACATTCTTTTCGAGTATAAGAAAAATGTGAAACAAAATTTCTTTGGGTGGCAAACACTTTGGATACCTTTATGGACCTGGACTGCCTTTGTATTCACAATAGACTTAAACCTCAACTGAATCATCTATTTCATATCACTTTGTTTTTTTTTTGCATTTTGGACCAAATTTTTCCTGATCAAAATTTCGGAGGTATTTCTCTCTTTTGTTTTTTTCTTCTGTCTTAAGTGAGGACAATCTCGGGTACTTTTTTGGCGAGGGGACTCTGTTTGGACTAGTCATGAAAGTGTCCAGTAGCTCCTGCCTGAGACACCTCCGTACCCACATGAGACGGTATTCCATATTGCGGAACCCTATTCAGTATATTCGGTCACATATTCCCCTATCATTTTATTATAACTATAGTACGCAAGTGCCTACGCCACTGACGTTCTTACTGTCGACAGAAATAAAGAGAAGAAAATGCGGCATAATTGAAAGTTCCAGAGAATGGCCCTTAAAAATCATTTTGCGCGCGAAGTGTACTAACTGTGGAGGGTGTCATAGCTAGGGACCAGTTGGTGAAATTTTCCGTTGTAACTGGTGGAAACAGCGTCGAGGCGGTTGTCTGGAGGAGGGGAGTGATGAGCGATCAAGATGTTGACGATGTCGCATTTCTTACAGGTACCATAGTTAGCTCCAAAATCACCCATTCCATATCTCACTCACAGTCATCCCCTCTGCTCATAAATAACCCCTGTGATTCAGGAGCTGTTGCAAGAAGTGATAGTCCAGATGGTGTTATCAAAAAGAGCTTGTATGAGAAGAACGGAGTGGCTGCATGTTCCCACAACAGAGCGCTATGTATCGCAACTGTGGTGTTTGCCCTACTGTTCACCATTGCAGTCATCATCGCTTTCACAGGACCACAAAGTGGTATATTCAGCTGTGGCTACTCGACAATTTGGGCTAACTTTTTTTTTTGTTAATCTTCAGATTGCGCCTGTGCTGGAGAGAAACCGGAGAATTTCGTGGGCGAAGAATGGAACGTGACTAAAATATTCGTGCCGAGGGCTACGAATGGTCAAATCTTTCCCTGGAACAATATCCGTCTTCCTAGTAACGTGAAACCTTTCCGATATAACATAACAATCCATCCAAATTTAACCACCTTGGAAGTCCATGGTAAGTCATCCTGAAAACAGCAACAATGTTATGCGGTAAGCTCCGATTCTTTTTTCAGGACATATAACAATAGAGATTTATGTGGAGAAAGATACTAATTTTATAGTACTGAATAGTCAAAATTTAACTATCACAAAATACATGGTCCAAGACAGAAAAGGGCATAACTTGACTGTTACAAGATTGTTAGAATACACTGGAGCTCAACAACTGTACCTTGAAACAAGAGAAAGGTTCAAGAAAAAGCATAACTATACTTTGTTCTTTAGGTACAATTCTAAACTGAGTACTGAGTTTGAAGGTTTTTATATATCAAGTTATGTGTCCAATGAGGGCGAAAAAAGGTGATAATTCATGAACCAAAATTAAATTGAGTTTCATCATGCCATCATTTTAGATATCTCGCCACTACTCACTTCGAGCCAACCTATGCAAGAGCAGCATTTCCCTGTTTCGACGAGCCACATTTCAAAGCAAGATTCAGAATGACGATATTGAGGGACAGGCACCATATTGCCTTGTTCAATATGCCCATAAGAGATACAGAAGAAGCAGGTTTTTATGTGGGAAAAGGATTGGTACGTTTCATTTCAGAAATTACAGAATCGTTTATATTTGCATTTTCCGATTCTAGTTACAAGACGACTTTCAAGAATCTGTTGAAATGAGTACGTATTTAGTGGCTTTCATCATATGCGACTACGACCATATCAGTAACACTACAAGAAAGGGGGTGTCTGTATCTGTTTACACTCCCCCGCCTTATATTTCTCAAGCCTCTTTTGCACTGAGTACTGCTACTCACATGATGGACTTTTTCGAAGATTTCTTTGGCATACCATATCCTTTACCAAAACAAGGTGAGTAAAATTTGTCCATACACAGAAAATACAATATTGAAATCTTTTTTTCCTCACAGATTTTGCTGCGATACCAGACTTCGCAACAGGGGCAATGGAAAATTGGGGATTGATCACCTTCAGAGAAACTGCCATTTTATACGACTCTGTAGAAACATCAACATTTGCACACCAGTGGATTGCAGTTGTGATTGCCCATGAACTTGCACATCAGGTAAAAGATATATTTGTTGAGCAACCGTGGAATAATATCTAACATAATCTTTAAGTGGTTTGGGAATTTGGTAACAATGAAATGGTGGAATGATTTGTGGCTGAACGAAGGGTTTGCTAGCTTTTTGGAATATCTTGGCGTCGATAGTCTATTTCCCGAATGGGAGATGTTAGATCAGTTTATTTTGGATAAAACCCAGCCCGCCCTTGCACAAGATGCTCTCTCTAGCAGCCATCCCATATCTGTTCCGGTTGACGATCCTTCCGAAATTAAAGCTATTTTTGATACAATTTCTTATAGTAAGGTAAGGCAACCATATACCTGAAAAAGAGTCATAAATACATCAATGGATTATTTCAGGGAGCATCAATTTTACATATGTTGGGGAATTTTCTACACATGGATATTTTACAAAGTAGTCTTAACGATTATTTGAATATCTACAAGTTCAAAACAGCAGAGACCAAAGATTTCTGGAATGTCTTTAGCAAAAATACAAATCAATCTCTAGAAGTGAAGGTGAAATTGCTCGTGAATTCCACAAACAACAAATTTCAATGATCTATTAATTTTAGAACATCATGGATACTTGGACCAACCAAATGGGATTTCCTTTGATAACGTTAATCAGAGAGGGTAATGAGACATTGGCCGTACAAGAAAGATTTCTTCTAACAACCGAAAACACCAATCACACGATTCGCTCACTTCCAAAATCAAAATATGATTATAAATGGTATGTTCCATTAACTTACTACACAGATATGGAACCAGAGTTGACTAACATAGTTTGGATGAATATGTCGGATGGTGAGTAATCATATATTAACTGATAATAACTTCCTAATGAAAACAAATTCTTCAGCTCGATTTGAACTTAGTCCAAATGTTAGATGGATAAAAGCTAACGTGAACCAGTCAGGCTTTTACAGAGTCATGTACGAGGATTCAATGTGGCAAGAATTGATAAACGTTCTAAAAACTAATCACACTCTGCTGAACCCTGCAGATAGAGCAAATTTGATAGATGATGCCTTTACTCTATGCAGGTAAAAAAATAATCCCCTATGAGTCATCAAGTAGAAAACATATTTCTCGTTTTTCAGAGCTGGTTTATTGAATGCGAGTGTTCCATTGGAGTTATCCTCTTACTTAGTTCACGAGAGGCATTATGTTCCTTGGTCAACAGCAATTGAACACTTTCATGCATGGAGTAGAAGGCTGTCAGAAGGATTATCGTATAAGCTCTTCCTTAAGTACATGAAGAAACTTTTCACTCCAATAGTAGACCACGTTGGATGGGAAAACAAAGGATCTCATTTGGACAAGTAAGAACGAAAACAACAAATAGATAGTTTTCAATATTACTCGCCCATTACAGACTGATGCGTTCAAACATTCTGGCAACTGCAGTAATGTACGGACTAAACGATACAGTATCAAGAGCTAGGGCGGAATTTCAGAAGTGGATGGATGATAACAAATCCATAAGTCCCGATTTCAAAGAAGTTGTATACTCTGCTGGCGTCAAATATGGAGGATCCGTAGAATGGCAACATTGTTGGAATGTTTATAACTCTACTAACATACCTAGTGAGAGGAGACTTATGCTCAAAGCATTAGGAGTCGCTTCAGATCCTTGGATTTTACAGAGGTTTGTGCAATTGGATGTAGGTTCTGAATATATTGACTCATCTTCCCAATTTTCAGATATCTTCTGTACTCTCTGGACAGGAATATGGTTAAGGTACAAGATATGAAGACAGTTTTAGCTGTTGTTGCCTCCAATCCAGAAGGAAGACTCCTCGCGTGGAGGCACTTGAAAGCATATTGGCCAACAATGCATTCCACGTTTGGCAACGCTACTTTCATGATGGGAAGCCTCATTTCAGCTGTTACCACTCATTTATCAACCCCATATGACTTGTATGAGGTAAGCAATTGATGGAAACTTCTATAACTCATTTATTTAGGGTAAAACGAAAAAAATTCCCGAAAGTTCAGCACAAATTGACACAAAACGAAGTAGATCATCACCGATAATTCTCATTTATCTGTGGATGAACTGATGATAAGAGTGGATATAATGGCGACGACCAAGGGACCAAGTACCAACCGGCTCTTGGTAGCGCTGTCCCTCCCCTTTTCCAGAAAAATGTATAATAAACAGTGAATAGTGATATTAAATACAGGGTGTTTCATGAGTGGTTGGCCATAGCTAGTGGTGAATGCAGGTAATCCAGGCCTTTCAGAAAAATTGCTTGTTTTGTATAAGCAGGTGACCATTTTTTTTCAACCTGAAACCAGGACAATATGAATTTAGACCAGTCAGGCCCAAATTTTACAAATCTATGGTCTCCTTAGTTTTGTATCCTATGGCTATTTGTTTAGGAGATACAGGGTGATTTATGGATTTCGGCCTGAATTTACGATAGCCATTACTTTGGGATCTGAGGTCTGATTTTGATCAAATTTCATAGGTTTGTTCACTTCAAAAAGTCCTTTTGAATCAATATTTTCAGGGCAGTACTCAGAATATCGTGGTTTATCTTTCAAGCCGCAAAATCTATAATTTTAACATCACTCATAGAAATGTCGTTATTGACATGAAAAAATACATTATTCAATCTAAAGAATTCAATTTTTACTTTGAATGATACACATGTTATAAGCGACTATAGCGATCGAACAAATTAATATTTTATGTAATTTTTTTGAAATCCTGTCCTGATTTTAGTCTTTGCTTGATGATATTTCCTGTCTTTCGCTGAAATTTTGAGTTTTATAACTTTCTGTTCAACTCCTTTGTATTCTAAACCCTCAGCACCCACTGAGTGTTGTAACACGCTGCGTAAAGAAGTAATAATTGGAAGTATGCTCAATCGAGTTTTGAATTCTTTTGAAACTACATATTTTATTCAGTGTTCAAATGCGAGTGCATTTGCCCAAAAAAAAATATTGATTTGTTCCTCAGGAAAATTTCTAGATATCGCTTTCTTTACACATTGAATATTTGTGTTACTTGAATTCAAGGAACGATAATCTTTGCCTTCAAACATAGCTGTTAAATTCAAAGTTACTGCAATTTTCATTCAAAATTCGAACTGTGTACACCAATTGTGACTTTTTTCGATTCAGAGAAGTTACACAACATCTGAATGACAACTATCCAAATAGATGGATCGGGAATGGTAGCCCTGTAACATGGCCACCAAAGTCCCCAGATCTAACTCTTATGGTTTATTTTGTGTGGGATTACCTGAAAGGAAATGTATATGCTGTTGAAATAACTTTTCGAGAATATTTGAGGCAGAACATAGATGAAGCTTTCACAGAATTGAAAAGAAATCCCGATATGATCAGAAGAGCAATAAATAATCTCATTTTGGGAGCTAGGAAATGTGACGAAATGGAAGGACTCCATTTCTAGTATCTTATGATACTACCCTTTCAATTTCGTATAGTGAAATGAAATAATTAGTTTTAATGTTTTATGAAAAAATAAAAAATATCTAATATAGTTATTTGTGTTGTGAAACGAATACACTTTCAGATTACATTACGTTATAACGTTCATAAGCTTTGAAGTTAAAAAATTCAGCAAAAGACAAGAAATATTATCACGAAAGGACTAAAATCATGACCGAATTTCAAAAAATTACATAAAATATTATTTCGTTCGATCGCTACTCGCTTGTAACAAGTGAAAATTGAATTCCTTAGATTGAATTATGTATTTTCTTATGGTTATGGTAAAAACGGCATTTCTCTAAGTGATGTAAAAGTTATAGATTTTCAGGCTTGAAAGATAAACCACGATATTCTGAGAACTGCCCTGAAAATATTGAAATTTCGTGAGCCATTTGAAAGCTCTTTTCGAAGTGAACAAACCCATGTAATTTGATCAGAATCGGCCCTCAGATTCCAAAGTTATGGCTATCGTAAATTTAGGCCGAAATCCATAAATCACCCTGTGACCTGCATTCACCACTAGGCTATGGCCAACCACTCATGAAACACCCTGTATAGCATTTAACCTAAGAAAAAACACCGCCGATATACAAGCACATTTTATTATATGTATAATTCAGATCTTTGGAGCATTTGTACATAATGTTGTGTATGGATTTGTTATTTCTGCGAGGTCTTGTTTGGGTTAGAGCGTATGGAGTTCTGTTTCCTCATGCCTTTCTTGTCCAAGAAAGAGGAGTGGAGTTAGTCGTTATCAATGAATGTTCTGGAGCTTCATCTAGCTGTCAAAAAACAAAGACATAAGATGATTTGAAGAAGAGATAGTACAAGCCAAGCATTGACATTCAATAGATGTCAGGGTATCTTGCCCCATAAAATCCTCAGGTGAACATATTTTCGTAAGATAGGTATCTTTATTTCCTCGGAAACTGTGAGTCTGGTAAAGCCCATGGGAACAATGTACACAACTGACTTAGTTGCTGCCAATCAAATGATCAATTTTATTACACGAATAAGATGAGTTGATATGAATAAGAGTAATAAATAAGGAGAATACTCTTCAATTTGAGCAAAATAAATGAAACTAATCAAAAGTAATAATTTTAATTTGAAATATATTTTTTGCAGGTAACAACATACTTCAATGGAATGAATGTTGGTTCAGCAACAAGAGCACTGGAACAGAGTATAGAAACCATTAAACTCAATGTTAATTGGGTTAGAAACAATGACGCAGATATCTATAGATGGTTGAAGAATAATTTAAAATAGGATAAATTACTTTCATGATGTACTTATAATTTCCTTATCATCTCTCCATGTTACTCGTCTATTTTTATATATGTATATAATAAACGTGCTCTTTTCTGGATAAGAGATTTTTGGGGAAACTTATGTATGAATATTTGACCGTAACTCTTCCGAGATTCAATGAAATCGCTGTTTGGCGAAAAAATTTATTTCAACAGTATATTACAAATGACGCTGTTCCACAGCAGAAAAAGAGAGCAAGTTGCAAACTTATCTATAAATTATCAAGAAATAATACTTAGAGAACGATTATTATGGACTTATATACACTTTATTTCCCATCAAAACTCAAACTGAATTCTGAAAGAAAAAAGAAATAAATAAATAGATGAAAACCTCCAAGCCCTACACTCACACTCATTAATTGCAGCAAAGCATAGAGATTAATGCAGTGGCGATAAACAAAACAAAATGAAATGGTGAAGAGCAATAGTAAGGAAAAAAAAATAATTCGCCAAGGAATGTTAATGGAAGAAACATAAGAATTATATAAATTAAAGAAAATAGGAACTGTTCCAGGTAAAAATGCGTTTACATGTCCACTTGCACAATTCGTTGAATTCATCGATACAATTAGGCATTCTATAAATCCCTGAAATTTATTAAAGGTTCAATAAAAATTGCACCTTGCACATATAAACGCCTTATAAACTAAAATTATCAGATTCTTTTCACACAAGATGCACAATGGAATGAAAAAAAAGAAGCTTTGGATGAATTCAGAAATCGTTGAAGCTGAATAACTATAAATTTAAAACTACAAAATTTTAAAATAAATACAAAATAAAATGAGATCATTTGAGTATTTCTTGTGGAAATGTAAAAGACGGAATGTACTCGATATCTAGAAATTAAAAACTACTATATTCAAAAACAAACGTTCTTGTCAAGAAAATCTGCATTCATTTAACCAAACTTAGTCAAAACAATGTATAAATATGTTAAAAAAACACATCAGTCTTATGTTAATATCAGTCTCTCTGGTAATTTGAAGAGAGAAAAAAGCTTCATGGATCAACTTCAACATTTCTTAGTGGAAATTAGTAAGACCAAATTTTCAGCACAATCATCCCATAAGAAAATTAGTAGCCAAAAAACAAACAAAATTATCTTTTATACCAAGGTCTGATGTCAGACTTGTGGATGTGGTCAATGATTCTTTGAACAACATCAGTGCTCTTCGCAGTTCCACCCAAATCTGGAATATTGAATTAGGAATGTAGAAGGGATTATAAAAATTCATCAAATGTAAAATAAAGGTGAACCTTCATTTCGGATTTTAATAAATTATTCATTTGCATGTCATTTTGTTTACTCTTGTACACAAATCTCAACTCTTAAAAAAATACCGTTAGTTGAGTTTTGAGCGCTCGTTCTACTTACACGAGGGCTATATCATTTCGTCACGATGCCTCAATCGACTCACTGATGACGAATCCGTCGAAAAATTAGAGTCTATCCGTCCGGCCGTATACACGATAACTCTCGAACGGAACGACCTAGAAACTTGAAATTTTCAGGGTAGGTTCGAATTTGAACGGTTAAGTTCGTTATTGGACAAAATTCGACCAGGGGTTCCGTAAATTTGGCCGTTCGAAATATTGTTCTCCTGATTACTTTGAAACTACTGATTCGATCGAGGTGAAATTTTGCACTCAGATGAAGAATGACGTGTTCAAGCTACACGCATAATTTTGTCCAGATCGTATGACTAGAACCATTGAAAATTTAACTTTCGAAAGGAGAGGCCTAGGGACTTGAAATTTGCAGGATATGTGTGGATCTCGAATGTCGCGGTCACGTTAATCAATGAGCAGAATTAGACTAGGGGTTCCGTAAGTATAGTCGTTTGAAATTTAGTTTTCTTGATAATTTCAAAGCTACGGATTCGATCATGACAAAATTTTGTATTTTAATGGAGAATGATATATTCTCCATTTTGTCCAGGTCGCAGAAAGGCCTAGGGACTTGAAAAATTCAGGGTACATTTTTTCCAGATCGCATTACTAGAACCATTTTAAATTCCAACGAATTATTGAATAAAAGATTCTTATATTTCTTTAACAACTTATTCGGCATTATTGACAAACGGCTGCTGTCATTTTTTTGACAGCTGACAAAAATTTCTTCAATTGGTTTCTAAAACTGAAAAATGCGAATCTATCCACAAGATGGATGAACGAGCACTCAAAAGCTCCTGAATTCACGGCAGTGAATATAGTTTTTTTAATAAAATGAACCAAATGAAAAAATTATTAAGTTCAACCCCTAGTTAAGAGTAAGTTTTGCCGATGAGAAATGATAGGGGAATTTCTGTGGTATACACTTCATACAAGTTAATATATAATCACCTGGAGTGTGTATTCTGTCTTCAGATATTGTTTTTGTTATAGCATCTCGAATCAGATCGGCATGCAGCTGATGTCCTAAATGTTCCAGCATATCGACAGAAGCACTCAGCATTGCGATGGGATTAGCAATATTTTTTCCAGCAATTGCTGTGCCTGTATTTCTAGTGCCAGGTTCAAAGATTGCATACTAAAATCAACAATACGTATTAATTTGAAGATAAAAATACAGAGTTAAATTCCCTATCAAAAATATTTTCAAGAAAAAATTACTGAATGTATTGAAAAATTGAAAACTTTGGGATTATTTGATACCCATGTACAAATACTTAAATGAATAAATGAGAGCTATTTCAAATCAAAATGGATTATTATTCAATAACCACTTACATGGTCACCATAATTCCTTCCCGACAGCAAGCCTGCACCTCCAATCAAACCGCAAGCAACGTTAGATACAACACTTCCATATAGATTTGTCATCATCATAACGTCAAACTGATGAGGATTGGATACCAATTGCATGCAACAGTTATCAATGATCATGTCATTATGTTCAATTTCTGGATATTCAAGAGCCACTCTTTTGGCAGTATCTAAGAAGAGACCGTCAGAAATTTTCATGATATTCGCTTTGTGAATGGTGGTAATCTTCTTTCTGCCATTTCTCTTAGCAAACTCAAATGCATATCTAGCAACTCTCTCGGAATTGGATTCCGTTACGACTTTCATGCTTTCAACTACACCATGTACGCTCTCATGTTCTAACATGGCATATTCTCCTTCTGTATTTTGTCTAATAATCATAACGTCCACATTGCTCTGACGAGCTGGTACCCCAGGGAAAGATTTGCAATGAACCACATTTATGTAAAGATCCAACTCATTTCTTATGGCTACATTCCTTGAGAGTACTCCTGTGATCTCACTTTTAGTCTCTATATTTCCTAGGAAATAATATAAGCCCGATAATTATCATTCAAGAAAACTTATTCTACAGTCTAAACACTCAAGGTGATTCCAAATTCGATGTGAACCTTGAAGGACGTGTTAGTATGAATCATTTGAGCCATATTTATTGATATCCAAAAATCAACAGTTTACGAGTTATTTGACTCCGTATTATTTTTATCAGAGAAGGATATGATATGTATGAAAAAAGCGAAAATATGCTGTATAGGTGTTGAAGAATTCGTAAGATTTGAAAGTTGGTATATGAAGAAAATAATAGTCAATTTCTAATATCAATTCGCCTGCAACTTTCGAACTCCACAATTTTTGTATGACAAAAGTATTTTAAAAACTTGCCAAATTCCTTCCTTATTTCCTAAAAAAGTTTTCGTTAAAATGTAGGCACTAGTTTCGTTTCAGCAGATTTTTTAATTAACAACCTTTTGAATGTCCGGCATAAAAAAATAGTGATTTGGCGTTAATGTTTGGATGGGAGCAAAGCTAATCTTTTGATAGGTCCTCACTATCTACCTGACAACTTAAATGGATAAAATTATAAAGAATTTTTGAGAACCAATATGGACAATTTTTTGGACGAGGTTCCCTTGATTGACAGGCGTGAAATCATTTTCCAACAGGATGGGTGTCCCGCACAATATAGGCTAAAAGTTCGTATGTTCTTGAACGAATTGTTTCCTAATCGTTGGATAGGTAGGCGAGGACCTATTTCGTGGCCAGCCAGAAGTCCGGATCTAACACCGTTAGATTTTCATGTTTGGGGCAGTTTAAAAGGAATAGTATATGAAAGGGAAATACATACACGTGCACAACTTGTGGAGAGAATAGAGGGCACATGCTTGTATAAGGAATGGTGGAGGACATTTCGAACATTATTTATGAATAAATTTCTTAATGAAATTTTGAGTTAAATTGCTATAAAAAAAAAATTAAATCGTTCCTTCTCTTTCTTCGCTTATATCCTCTTTCAAATCAAAATCTGATGTAACGAAACTAGTGCCTGCATTCTTACAAAAACTCTTGTAGGAAATAAAGAAGGAATTTGGCAAGTTTTTAAAATACTTTTGTCATACATAAATTGTGGAGTTCGAAAGTTGCAGGCGAATTGATATTAGAAATTGACTATTCTTCTCTTCATATACCAACTTTCAAATCATACGAATTCTTTTTCAACATCTATTACAGCATATTTTCGCTTTTTTTCAACATATAATATCCTTCTCTGATAAAAATTATCCAAAATTATAATCAAACTTGCTCAACGTGGAAAAAATTGACGAAAAATGGAATAAGGTGAGTAATTTTCAGAAAAACACAAAAACTCAAATAACTTGTAAACTGTTGATTTTTGAATATCAATAAATATGGCTCAAATGAGTCATACTAACTCGTCCTTCAATGTTCACGTTGAATTTGGAATCACCCTGTATATTATAATTTAAACGAAGAATCCCTTGCATCTCCACTACGTTTGATGATAATGGTTCAATGAGGATAAGTTGCAATATTTTTATTTCCAGTTTGGAAAAGAATCCCAAATAAACAGTTAAATGTTGCTGCTCATGAAAATATAAACAAGATTTTTCATCACCAAGAAAAGTGAAAACTGTGATTAACTGAAAATTCACATTACCTTTAATAGCAACCCCATTTCTTTTGATAGATGTGAGTGCATATTCAAACTGTGTAGTCTCCTCGCTCGGATCAATATCAACAACTTCAAAATCTACAGGAGCACCTGCATATTTGAACACTTCCCTCACGTAAGTCATAAGTTCGGGACCAATGCCTCCTCCAGGAAGCATGGTCACAGCATTCCTGCCTCCATATAATGCTACTGGTATTGGCGACTACAAAATAATCGAAAACATCAAAGAAACTAAGAATACTGTTAAAACACGAAAATGCTTTTGTACTAACCGTTTTCCTTATAACTGGAGTTTTGTGTTGGATTTCGAATGCAGACATAGGGGCCGAGGACTGATTCTGCAAAAAAATTAATTTAGAACAAATTTCGAATTAGTTATATAACTCGCAATTTACCCTGCATATCAGACCCTTGATTAAGTTATTCTGTCTGCTTATTATTCGAAAAGCCATTATAATCTGTAGAGTACTTGTGCTATATTTTTTAAATTCAGTATAACAGAATACTGAAACAAACAAATCTGAGCCTGCTACCAAAGCTATCTGCTGCTACCATAAGAGACTGAGGTTATGGCAGATTCTTCTCGACCATAGAAGTGAATGAAATTGCACGAGTGGTGCGTCACTGCGGCAGTGTATTCTTCGTCAGAAATATCCCTGGCCTTGAAGTTTATTATTCTCCATCAAAATCGAATTTTTGGATTCATCAAACCAGAATATGCAAAATCACTTCGAAAATTCTCAATTCCTCTCAAAGCTTGTATTTAGAAATAGCTTTCGAACATCAGTAGCTAAATTCGATATTTTCGAAACTACCAACCTAACCAACAGATTTTTCTGAAGATGTCCAGGTTAAAATGAAAGAATTATAAATCAATCGGCCACAAGAACTTTTCGGACTTTTAATTTTTGATGAAACTGTAAATGTTAATACATTGGGAAAATCATGGAATTCTGAGGGATCTCCATTGTCTGGACCTTTGGCTATTAAGACATTTTCCAAGTTTGTTCCATATAATATCTGGTTAAGAAGAAAATGAAAGATTGACCTTATTTCTCTAGTTTTTTGCTATTTATGGGTTTCAAAAAGACAAGAATCCAATTGATTGAATATTTTGGTATATAAATCACAAGAAATTACCGGCCACCAAGGGTCACAGAATACAAAAGAGTTTGCACACGCATAGATAGAATTCAAATGTTGAGAAATATTTTTTTCGCTGATTGGTTGAATTGGAGAAAAACTACGTTAGATTTTGTTTTTATGATAATTTGGTCATCATTAATTACTGAAACAAGAATGTAGTAGGGTGAGTCTTTTATCACTGTTTAATAATTCTTATTTTGTTCATACTTATTCGTTAGAAAGTCATATAAACAAATTGAACTTGATTATTAATATGAATATATTTATTGTGGTCTAATACAACAATTGAAACGCTATACAATGCCTTCGTTCAACAGGTGAATTCATACGTCCTACATCATTATGTTTCAAACGACCAACTCTTACATGGTGTTGGTATCCACGAAATAATTCGATTTGTGATTTATTCAGCTGATACTTCAAACAGGGAGTCAGTTCAAGCAACAAACATGAAGTTTGTTTCCACTTGTATGAGTTCACCTGTTACAGGAAGCCATTTTATGATGAAATAAAAATGCAACATTTTGTCGATTGAAAAAAGTAATATTTCTGAATATCCTATATTTCTGACATCCATTTCACCAGAAACGATGACATTTGAGTCTTATTAGATACGTATAGCTCTGCAGCTAGCAGTTAAACATGGTCCATGGTATTAGCTACTGAATTACATATTTACCTACTCTAATACCTTTTCGGTGTTCAGAGTGTTCAGACATATTTCGTAAATTAATAACTCGCTATTCGAGTACTCGATTAAAATACTAGCAAAGTTTGAACTAGGCATTAGCTCTGACCCCCACTACCTACAAACGAAAGATCGTTAATTTGAACTTCTAACGGATCTGTTCGAACTTCGCGTAGTAATCATGTAATTGTCCCGAACAACTATGAAATGTAGGAAGAGCCTTGAAAAAAAATTCAAATTTATAACTTATCTCAATATATTTTCAAGTTCCTCTTTTATAATACGAATTTTTCATTCAACAGATTAAAATTCACAATAAACTCAAAGGCGGAAATATTAGGTCACAGAGGAGTTGCGCTCGCGCAGATGGTACAATTCAAATGTTGATCAATTTTTTACGCGTATTGGTTCAATTCGAACGAAATTCCCTTAAATTTTGTTGTTATAAATTGATCTAGGTATCACAAATGTATTGGAATTGATTTTTGATCATAATAATAACGTGAATTGTAGAAAAACTGACCATCTGATAGGATTTACCTATCCATGTATGATCCAATCAGAGAAATTTCACATCGAAATTTCTAGTAGGCTGTGTAAAAAACAGTTTTCTCTATTTTCAGTGGAACGATCTGGAACGTTGAAGATCGAAAATGATCAGAGTCGTAGGTGAGTCTAATTAATGTTTGATAATTCTCGTTTTGTCTGTAATTATTAGTTTAAACATTCATAGAACCAAATTCAACCTGATTATTTAATTAAATTTGGATATTGTTTGAATGTGAACTTATTTATTTTCGTCTAATACAACAATTATTACGCCATACAATGGCATCCTTCATCAGGTGAATTCATTCATATCTATATCATCATAGTTCGAAAAGAGTTTATCAGAAGAATAATTCGAAAAAGTTCAATTAATTCTGCTGATACTTTATATGTGGAATCAGTTCAAGCAATAAACATAAAGTTTGTTTCCACTTGTACGAATTCACCTGTTGCAGAAAGCCATTCTATGATGAAACAAGTGCAACCTCGTTTGGTGAAACGAAACAATAGTGTTAACTTCTATAAGTATTGTTAGTTACTTTTGTTGATAATGAATGTTAAATGACACTGCAAATATCCATGACTATTATTTAAAGTGAATCAAATCAGTCCCTACTAAAATTCAGCAATGTTACGTTTGAATATAAATTCAGCAATTGTACGTTTGAATATAAATTCAGCAATTCTACGTTTGAATATGAATTCAGCAATGTAACGTTTGAATACTATAAATCCTTATTCATGAATGTATGTTTTCTCTTCACGAAATTGATGTATTAGGGTTTGATGACTAACAGAGTGATTAATGTGAGACATTTTTTATTAATGCACAAATACGGTAACATTCAAATTGTATACATGTGTATTAACAATATTTTGGCTTGGTAACATGCTACATTTAAAAAAATATGGCAAAAAATAACAAAATACTTCTATTTTTCTTGAAGTGCAATAAACGACGATAATTTTTTTTCGTTAATGAAAAAATTGAGTTAAATTCTAATTACCCATGGTATATCTATAGTTAAATAATTTATTGCAACACACATTGTGGTTCATAGATCTGTTATATTAATCATCGAGTTGTAAATTTCACTCCGGTACACCTGCGTTGTGAAGAATACTAGTTAAATAGAATCTGAAATGAGAATTTCTTCCCCAACTGATATCCAGTCTCTTTAATTGCCAAACTTGAGACCAACTGGACCAAATTACAATTTCAAATTGTTTTTTAATTGATTATGATATTCTAGCCTGGCTGGATCTTTAGAATTATTATAACCTTATAACAATATCTTAATTGGTTATACTTATTCAACTTTAATTCTAATGTATTGTCATGAACCAGACATTTAATATATTTATATGATCAATTTGCTCTATATCGAGTTTGGTATTCAACATCATCAACGTAACTGAATCAAAATTGTCGATGATTTATTTTCATAGCGTTAATTCAATCTCAAACAGATTTTTATATAGTTGAAATGAAAAAGATATCAGAAAGATCCATTAGCACATGAACATCGATTAGAAATCTGCCTAAGTCTCAGAGAAACATTTAATCGAGTATATTTTCTTTCCTTTGTTGTTTGCATAAAATTTCACTCAATATAAAGCAAAATACATATGAATGCCATCTGGTGTTTTACACAATTATAAGGAATACATCTATAGCATGTCAAATGACAACGTTTAATTATTTGTTAATATTTCAGCAGAAACTTTACCGATATCATATCTGCAGAGAGCTGTTATATCTGCATGCAGGGCAATACATATGTCACAGCACCATTAACAATCAACAGTTTTGAAACAATTCAGAATAAAAAGTAAGTATATTCATACTTTGTCAATAATGTTATCAATCTCCTGACTAACGATGCAATAAAGTTCCAGCAGAAATTCACAATGTACATTAAAACATCAACGAAAATTCTCTTAATTTATATACCAACATTGAATTTCCATGTCATGCAATAACATTTTTTGGCTGTTTTCAGTTTTTTTATAATGGTTTGTTGAAAGAACCACTTATGAGAAGGCTGCCGGTACCATATTCTTGTATTCGTATTTCGACCATAATTTAATAAAAGATGCAAAATTATTTTCAATAATAAAGAATTTTTTTTTGTTGTATTGATAAAAAATTTATCGGGTCAATATAAAATTTTTAAGGAACAAATAATTTTACATATCTACAAAATCCATCAATAATTTTCACATCTCATCTCATTTTTCTTCTCGATTATGAGCTTAACGTGTAAGGTATTTATTGTTACTATTAAAATTGCAAATTGTCCCTCTAATCTCAGTGAATTTTCAAAAATAGGGTTTAAAGTGATCACGATTTCCTTAGTTTCCCAATTGTATCAATATCAACATTAAAAATATCCACTTTATGCTATTTAAGCTTCATCCTCAGCAGCCATATTTTCTGGAAATGTTACCTGATGTGTTTTGAATATCACATAAACTATATATTCAATAGCATAATTTGAAAATTGTGTTCTAACATAATACTAATAATTAAAATAACTGAGCTAAAATACAATATTTACAACTAAAGAATATCTTGTACATGAACTCTTCTCATAATCGATTATTGTTTTAACGATTATAAATAATAATTCTAATAACTTGAATTCAACTGCACACCTATTAATGTGAATTGATAATAAAAGATTCGAAAACAAATATATACATACATTTACAAAATCATTTCACTCTGCTAGGAAGATCTTGAATAATTTCAGTACTTTCAAATTATTAAATGCTTTTTCTATCACTCGAGTTATTTAAAGTATGGCAAAATTCGCTGAGTGCAGTTGAACAACTCAACATACCGAACTGATCATAAACAAACATCCAATGACATGCAGAGTTGAAATTATAATATATACTGGGGCTTTTCTTTTTTACTTTTAACCCGTAACTCATGGTAATGGCACATCTACTCTCACGTAGTTCACTGGGAAGTAGCCTGTGCGGCCGTTTATACTGCCCTCAAACCAATTCTCATCTATTTTATTCAGAAGAGTGATCGAATCATTTTCCTGGAAAAATAAACTAATTTCAAACATTTGTCTGTACCACCATTCACTGTCCGATAAATAATTCAGAATGTTGCACAACCGGATCTTATAACTCGCACAAGCTCTGAGCTTCTTAAGGTTCAACGGAGACCTGGAAGAGCCGGGATGAAAATAAACCGTAATGGCTGTTACCGAAATTCGAAATTGATGAATATATTATATCAAAAAGCATAAAAATATTATATCAAACCCAAAAAGTATCCGAGTTCAGATTGAGACCAGGCACAATTTGATATACCACTCAAATCCCGATAGAAAAAAGGTGAAGTACACAAAAATGATTCATACAGTAAGCCTTACATAGAAAAAAAAACTACAGACCGACAGAAGATACAGCTTGATGGTATACGAAGGAGATCTCAGACATGTTCGGGTTAAATGTAATGCTCACCTTAAATCCGAGTTCTCCAGGATTTTCAGGATCAAAGTCATAAAGAGCTGTGCAACAGGGCTGCTTAATCATTGGTGTCCTGGCAGGAGATTTCATCGGGGACGGCAACGGAGATGCTACAATGAAGTTGATCATTAGGACGAATAGAAGCAGAAAATGTGATCACATACAGATATGCATATTTTTTTGCCACCTATGGAGACAGAAAACTATCATTTTGATACGACAAAACATGAATAACTCACATTTTCAATACAGCTAGTTTCTATAACTGAATATATATAAAAGATGAACTATAAGTTTGTGCTCAATGCAGTTGAAAGAAAGATATCTACATTAGAGCTGCCACTTGCAACTCCAAAAATAAAGAAGCAAAATATATTTTATTATATATTTTGAATTCGACTGCTAGAAATAATTGGTAGACCTATAAAGCTCATTCAATTTGGGCAGAATTTTAAAGTAACAAGAAAAAACTGAACTGAACAATACATTCAATGATTCAATCAATAGAGCATTTCAAAACCTACAAAAGCCTGTTGGTCCAATTCTACAATCATATAGCTAGAAGATAGCAATATAAAGAAACAAAAACTAAAGTTATTGGCTCGAATAATACTTTGCTCAGTAAATGGAGCAAAATTATTGGTAATTTCTCAAAGATAGTTTCTTGAATACACCACTCATAAGTTCACAGTTTTCCTTTTGATATTGTACTCTTAGTTTTTGTTTCACAATGCTTTTCTAGAGAGAAAGTTACCATTAGCAGATTGTTGTCCAGGAATTAGCTCAAGTTGATGCGGTTTATGTTGAGGAGAAGACGCTTGTGAAGTTCCTAACAACACATCTTTGTCAGAACAACAGCTCAGGCAATTAAGAAACATAGTCACAAAGGCACAAAGTTTGAATTTAAAATGCCATAAAGTTCACATGTTTTCATAGTTTGTTTGGGTATTGAGTGTATTCAATAGGACCAATGGTAAATTTATATCGAGGAGAAGTGGAACCGAAATAAATTTTGGATGTGTGCCAGATTCCACTGGCGTCATAAAATTCGCGTATACTGCACAACAGAAAATTATTCTCGAATTACTCAATAAATAAAACCATCTTCATTACAATAGTAATAATATTTCAATGTTTTAACCCCGACTATCCTAAGTCCCTGTGAGACCCCTCAAAAGCTTATTTAAGACCTTAATAAGTTTATCGAAGAGTTTGTTCAAAGTTGTTTTCAATTCTATTGAAAGTTATGCTATGAAAACACTTTTGAGAGGGATGATAATTGGAAAAAATTTGACGCAACTGCTTGTATAACATTAACATTTGGCATCATAAGCAAAGATATACTCAAGCAAGGAAAGTTAACACATACAAACATAACGAATAACAATACTTTAGTTTGGAAGGAGGTTTGAAATGCATATTTTTATGTACTTGCAATAGTGACAGGGGTTGAGGATAGGGAACTATGATTGAAGGATATTTAAATGAAAAAAGTCACAAAATAATTGAAAACTCTCAAGTAATCATAAAATATATTAAAACTTACCGTTCTTCTTTTTCTCATTGCAAATAATAAAATATAATTAAGTGTTTTGAAAGAACCAGTAACACAAATAATTTTTTTGGTAAAAACCAGAAAAATTATATTTATTTTGGTCGACTACGCGAAGTGTAATTTTTTTGCATCAAATATTTATCCATTATATTAAAAAAGTAATTTCAAGTTGTTCAATTATTTCAAGGTTACGGGTTCTTTGAAAAAAAAAAAAAATAATAAAAAAAAATCTACCTTGGGAATAGCTCCAGGGGTCGAAGGGATCTGGTTGTGTACGATTGGGAATTGATTTAGGTATAGCAGGTTTTTTGAACTGATTGTTGGAAATATTGTAAGAATTGTGATTCTGAATATTCAAATTGGGATTGCTATGATGTGTACCATTTACTCCGTCCAAGACACCTTCGATATTCAAATCTGTCAATGATTTTGGAACGAATTCAACCTTCGGACGTTCTGCCGCTTCCTCTCTCCTATAAAAATAAATTATATGAACATCAGAATATGATTTCTTTCCAAATGCATTAATATTGCTATGCCAAGATGTATCATTTTCAAACCTGCACGAGGATCCCCGAAAAAACTTACCTTTCTTGCAGTGTTTCAGTGAGTTGCTTTAAAACTTCTGTACATTGGCTGTGGTAGTCCAAAAGACCTTCCGCAAATGTAGCTAACTGAGATATTTGTTCTACCTACAATGCCAAAAACTTTAAATAGAAGTAAAGATTTTACGTTGAATGCGCCACAATTCTCATTAATTAAAAAATTAACCAGAACTGAGAATGAAATCGTGTATATTCTTTCAATATTGGGGAGGGTGCTCAAATTTGAGCTATACTTTTACATTTGTTTCAATAATGAATATTTATTAAAGCCAACGTTTTATCAATCCATTAAATGGAAGAGGCCTACCAATCCTCCTTATTTTCGTGTTCAATAAAACAACATTTATAATTCCACCTTAACCTAACCTAAAAATAATATACAAATTTCAACACCCTTCAAGAAGATGATGTCACATTTTATTTTCGTACTTACATCGTTTTCTAATAAATTGAACATGCCCATTTGAGCAAGATGTAGCGATTCTGCGAATTTATCTTCAGCAGTCTTAATCTCTTCATCTGTAATATGGGAACCTGTCAATGTAGGAAATATTTCGTGCAAAATTAATTCTCATGCTTTATCTATAAAAATAGGAAAAATAAAAATAAATCTCCACTTCATAGAATCCTAATAAGAGATGCCATTAAAACTACCGGAATACTAGCAAAAATTTAAATCATTCCTGCAATAAAATACTCTCAAAATTTGAAGTGAACATGAAAACGGTCAATGCTATGATTCTAATACTTCACTACCTTGGTAAAATTCATTTCAACTAAATTTGAACGATGCATTACTTCATGAATATAATGAAAGAATAAACATTATTTCAATAAATGATACCAATTCAAAAGAAAAAAGGAAACAAATAAGAAACCAAAACTAAATGAAATATTAAATATACAACAGGACATTCCAGTTATCAATTGGTGGCTTTATTTCATGCATCTAAAGATACTTAGTTATGAAAGATTTTGATTAAGCAAAAAATCTAGTGCAAATTCTTCTTCATTTTGGACTTTCTAATCTCAGTTTATCAGAAATATGTTGAAAACGAAGATTAATTTGTGCCTCCAACAAAGTTGATCGAGTATATTTTTTTTTCGGCATTCGCATTTTGAAAAAAAAAAAAAACAATATATCAAGGTAATTCTAATATTCAGACATTTCAATGATAATCTTGCCATTCTAGATCTACATTCAAAAATTACTTCAAATAAGCAGGGTTTCAATAAAATGTTCGTTACAACATACCAACACCATGTCCCTGCGTTTTCGAAGGACTTGACTGGCACTTAACTGTTAGATATAAATCATGCTTGTCAATTTCTGTTTCGTGCTCCGAGAATTTTTTTACACTTTAACTCACCTTTCGCCTGTCTTCTTCGTTTACAATCGAAGTCCAGCCTCCGCCCCGAAAGTTTTTTCCTGTGATGCTGTAACATCATATGGACTCGCTCAGATTCGAAAAATCTTCTTGATATAGAAAAGTTGGATATGAGATTGAAATGATTTTTACCATGACTTCCTTGAGATCCTTAGTTTGTAAGTGATGTAAGGGTTCCAAGAAGTTCTGCTTGATATTGTCATCAAGTGAGTATTTCACATCTGCCATCTGCTTTAGGGATTCACCCATCTCCACTAGAGCCTGTCCAAACATGCTGTCGTCTCCTAATTTCTTTCCATAAAGCAGCATACAGTCACCTAGTACACCCTCAGGTTGAGGATAAGTATTGGATTTCGCTTGGCCGCTTAATTTACTGATGCCTTTTACTGCTGCCATTTTCGCTCTAGCTGTTGGATTGGGTTGAAGGAATTCTTTCGTTTTGACCTGAAGTTCCTCAACCAATTCGTATGTCACGTCCGTTTTCTGAATAAAGAATCAAGATGGTTGAAAATGCTGGCACATTTTGAACATCATCTTTTCTTACCCTTTCCATATCCATGAAATCCAAATCCAGTTTGGTGCCTTCAGCACCTCCCATTTTTTCTGTGACATACTGTGGAAAATATAAAAAAATTATTATTTAGCCAGGCGTTATACACATTTGTTTTATCTCAGGTAATTGTTCTCTTCAACGGTTTTGGTATAATTATTTCTTATTGTTTCAGGATTTTAGTGAGGAATGAAATTTTGTCTGTCGAATCTCTGTCTGCTCTATTCATAGGTGAGTTAATAACTTACTGTGTGAATAATGTTCTTGGTTTATTAACCTTAATAAATTGCTCGTGTATACTGAAAAATTTTCTTTGATTTACAAGGTCGTTAGAAAGGCCGAAGGACAACGAGTAATTCGGTGGTGTTCGGCATTTGGAAGAACAGAACCGGTTTTCTCTGAGTGGTAAGTTTTGAATTTTTGAACTGGTGATTTGAGTATTTGTTTTTTCTCAGGTGATTGTACTTTGGTTTAATTATTTTTTGTTGTTTAAGGATATACCGGTTAAAATGACGAGTATTGTGTTAAGTGCCAGGATGACCTTACGGTCGAAGAGAAGGAATGTATTGAAGGGTCTTAGAGCATGGTTTAACCCCTTTCGGGGTTGGGTCACTAAGGGATCTCCCCGAAGTCATTCCCAACTATAGTCATCGATGGACAAAGAGCGAAACATGCAAGATTTTCAAACGTCAATGTGAGTCTTTGTCCATTTTTCACCTGTTCTGTTGTGATGATTAGATATGGGAGTTTCTGGTTCGACTGGGGATGTTCTTGATGTTCGCGAAGAAAAAGAGTCCTTGCCCCTAAGAAAAGTTTGTTTCCTGAAGGGACTTCTGTAGTGAAAATTCTGTCGACATATTTCCGAATATTCGTCGAATTTTCGTGGATGGATATCCCTACAGAAAATGAGCTTTTTCCAGACGCTAAGGTTCTCCGACTCTTCCGAAATTTAGAATTTTATCATTCGAATCGGTATACTCCTTATTGTCTCTCGGGTCTATAAGTGTTTTGTGAGTGACGAATGTGCAAGATACAGAGGAGAGTTCAGGTAATTAATCGACAATAGAGATACCTATTCCAATATTCAATTTTCTTCTTGAAATTGTAAAATTGAGAAGGTAAGCGTTACTGACTATTGGCAGGGATGATCGTTCATCCGAATAATTGACGCAGTATCGTTTACAACACAGTTTTTTTTGAATTTCTTAAGTCTAATTTCAGTATACCATGAACATCCAGATGGTGTCCGAAATGATGGAATGATAATGGTGAAGAATAAAGGTTTTCTGCCGAATCTGGGTCTGCTCCTCAGGTGAGTTACTTACTTACAGTTTAAATCATGTTTACATTTGTATTGAGGGAATGCATTAAATATTTAATATACTTAAGATGTTCTCATTTGTTTACAGGTTTTGTGAGGAAGGCAGAAAGACAATAAAGAATTCGGTGGTATTCTGCATTCAAATGAACAAAAGCGGTCTTTCCTAAGTGGTAAGTTGAGAATTTTCGAACTGGTGATTTAACAGTTGTTTCTTCTCAGGTAATTCTGTTCTATAACAGTTTTCCTATAATTTGTTTTTTTTTTGTTTCAGGATATACCGAAAAATGTGATAAATGATGTGTGCTTAGTGCCAGAATGACCTTACGGTCGAAGAGAAGGAATGTATTGAAGGGTCTTAGAGCATGGTTTAACCCCTTTCGGGGTTGGGTCACTAAGGGATCTCCCCGAAGTCATTCCCAACTATAGCCATCGATGGACAAAGAGCGTAAAATGCAAGATTTTCAAATGTCAATGTGAGTCTTTGCCCATTTTCCACGTGTTCTGTTGTGATGATTAGATATGGGAGTTTCTGGTTCGACTGGAGATGTTCTTAATGTTCGTGAAGAAAAAGAGTCCTTGCCCCTAAGAAAAGTTTGTTTCCTGAAGGGACTTCTGTAGTGAAAATTCTGTCGACATATTTCCGAATATTCGTCGAATTTTCGTGGATGGATATCCCTACAGAAAATGTGCTTTTTCCAGACGCTAAGGTTCTCCGACTCTTCCGAAATTTAGAATTTTATCATTCGAATCGGTATACTCCTTATTGTCTCTCGGGTCTATAAGTGTTTTGTGAGTGACGAATGTGCAAGATACAGAGGAGAGTTCAGGTAATTAATCGACAATAGAGATACCTATTCCAATATTCAATTTTCTTCTTGAAATTGTAAAATTGAGAAGGTAAGCGTTACTGACAATTGGCAGGGATGATCGTTCATCCGAATAATTTACGCAGTAACGTTTACAGAACAGATTTTTTGAATTTTTTAAGTTTCATTTCAGTATACCATGAGCGGACAGATGGTCTCCGGCATGATGGAATGATAATGGTGAAGAATGAAGGTTTTCTGCCGAATCTCTGTCTGCTCATCAGGTAAAATACTTACTTACACTTTGAATCATGTTTACATTTATATTGAGGAAATGCATTTAATATTTAATATACTCAAAATGTTCTCATTTATTTAAAGGTTTTGTGTGGAAGGCAGAAAGACAATGAAGAATTCGGTGGTATTTTGCATCAAAATGAAGAAAAGCTGTCTTTCCTAAGTGGTAAGTTGAGAATTTTTGAACTGGTGATTTAACAGTTGTGTCTTCTCAGGTGATTCTGTTCTATAACAGTTTTCCTATAATTTTCTGTTTGTTTCAGGATATGCCGATTAATGTGATACGTGATGTGTGCTTAGTGCCAGAATGACCTTACGGTCGAAGGGAAGGAATGTATTGAAGGGTCTTAGAGCCCTTTCGGGGTTGGGTCACTAAGGGATCTCCCCGAAGTCATTCCCAACTATAGCCATCGATGGACAAAGAGCGTAAAATGCAAGATTTTCAAATGTCAATGTGAGTCTTTGCCCATTTTCCACGTGTTCTGTTGTGATGATTAGATATGGGAGTTTCTGGTTCGACTGGAGATGTTCTTAATGTTCGTGAAGAAAAAGAGTCCTTGCCCCTAAGAAAAGTTTGTTTCCTGAAGGGACTTCTGTAGTGAAAATTCTGTCGACATATTTCCGAATATTCGTCGAATTTTCGTGGATGGATATCCCTACAGAAAATGAGCTTTTTCCAGACGCTAAGGTTCTCCGACTCTTCCGAAATTTAGAATTTTATCATTCGAATCGGTATACTCCTTATTGTCTCTCGGGTCTATAAGTGTTTTGTGAGTGACGAATGTGCAAGATACAGAGGAGAGTTCAGGTAATTAATCGACAATAGAGATACCTATTCCAATATTCAATTTTCTTCTTGAAATTGTAAAATTGAGAAGGTAAGCGTTACTGACAATTGGCAGGGATGATCGTTCATCCGAATAATTGACGCAGTATCGTTTACAGAACAGTTTTTTTTTAATTTCTTAAGTCTAATTTCAGTATACCATGAACATCCAGATGGAGTCCGAAATGATGGAATGATAATGCTGAAGAATAAAGGTTTTCTGCCGAATCTGGGTCTGCTCCTCAGGTGAGTTACTTACTTACAGTTTAAATCATGTTTACATTTGTATTGAGGGAATGCATTAAATATTTAATATACTTAAGATGTTCTCATTTGTTTACAGGTTTTGTGAGGAAGGCAGAAAGACAATAAAGAATTCGGTGGTATTCTGCATTCAAATGAACAAAAGCGGTCTTTCCTAAGTGGTAAGTTGAGAATTTTCGAACTGGTGATTTAACAGTTGTTTCTTCTCAGGTAATTCTGTTCTATAACAGTTTTCCTATAATTTTTTTTTTTTTTGTTTCAGGATATACCGAAAAATGTGATAAATGATGTGTGCTTAGTGCCAGAATGACCTTACGGTCGAAGAGAAGGAATGTATTGAAGGGTCTTAGAGCATGGTTTAACCCCTTTCGGGGTTGGGTCACTAAGGGATCTCCCCGAAGTCATTCCCAACTATAGCCATCGATGGACAAAGAGCGTAAAATGCAAGATTTTCAAATGTCAATGTGAGTCTTTGCCCATTTTCCACGTGTTCTGTTGTGATGATTAGATATGGGAGTTTCTGGTTCGACTGGAGATGTTCTTAATGTTCGTGAAGAAAAAGAGTCCTTGCCCCTAAGAAAAGTTTGTTTCCTGAAGGGACTTCTGTAGTGAAAATTCGGTCGACATATTTCCGAATATTCGTCGAATTCTCGTGGATGGAAAATGAGCTTTTTCTAGAAGCTAAGGTTCTCTGACTCTTCCGAAATTTTGAATTTTATCATTCGAATCGGTATACTCCTTGTTGTCTCTCGGGTCTATAAGTGTTTTGTGAGTGACGAATGTGCAAAATAAAGAGGAAAGTTCAGGTAATTAATCGACAATAGAGATACCTATTCCAATATGTATTTTATTTTCTTCTTAAAATTGTAAAATTGAGAAGGTAAGCGTTACTGACAATTGGCAGGGATGATCGTTCATCCGAATAATTTACGCAGTAACGTTTACAGAACAGATTTTTTAAATTTTTTAAGTTTCATTTCAGTATACCATGAGCGGACAGATGGTCTCCGGCATGATGGAATGATAATGGTGAAGAATGAAGGTTTTCTACCGAATCTCTGTCTGCTCCTCAGGTGAAATACTTACTTACACTTTGAATCATGTTTACATTTATATTGAGGGAATGCAATAAATATTTAATATACTTAAAATGTTCTCATTTATTTACAGGTTTTGTGAGGAAGGCAGAAAGACAATGAAGGATTCGGTATTCGGTGGTATTCTGCATTCAAATGAACAAAAGCGGTCTTTCCTAAGTGGTAAGTTGAGAATTTTTGAACTGGTGATTAAACAGTTGTTTCTTGTCAGGTCATTCTGTTCTATAACAGTTTTACTATAATTTTTGTTCTTTCTTCGTTTCAGGATATGCCGATTAATGTGATAGGTGATGTGTGCTTAGTGCCAGGATGACCTTACGGTCGAAGAGAAGGAATGTATTGAAGGGTCTTAGAGCATGGTTCAACTCCTTTCGGGGTTGGGTCACTAAGGGATCTCCCCGAAGTCATTCCCAACTATAGCCATCGATGGACAAAGAGCGTAAAATGCAAGATTTTCAAATGTCAATGTGAGCTTTTTTTCATTATCCGTAAAGCACCTGATTTGTTGTGTTGATAAGATATGGGAGTTTCTGGTTCGACTGAGGATATTCTTAATGTTCTTTGAGAATAAGGGTCCCCTATGAAAAGTTTGCTTCCTGAAGGGACTTCAGTAGAGGAAATTCTGTCGATATATTTCCGAATATTCGTCGAATTTTTGTAGATGGATATCCCTACAGAAAATGAGCTTTTTCCAGACGCTAAGGTACTCCGACTCTTCCGAAGTTTTGAATTTTATCATTCGAATCGGTATACTCCTTGTTGTCTCTCGGGTCTATAAGTGTTTTGTGAGTGACGAATGTGCAAAATAAAGAGGAGAGTTCAGGTAATTAATCGACAATAGAGATACCTATTCCAATATTTAATTTTCCTTTTAAAATTGTAGAATTGAGAAGGTAAGCGTTACTGACAATTGGCAGGGATGATCGTTCATCCGAATAATTTACGCAGTAACGTTTACAGAACAGATTTTTTTAATTTTTTAAGTTTCATTTCAGTATACCATGAGCGGACAGATGGTCTCCGGCATGATGAAATGATAATGGTGAAGAATAAAGGTTTGTGCCGAATCTCTGTCTGCTCCTCAGGTGAGTTAATTACCCACAATTTAAATCATGTTTACATTTGTATTGAGGGAATGCATCAAATATTTAATATACTTAAAATGTTCTCATTCATTTACAGGTTTTGTGAGGAAGGCAGAAAGATAATAAAGAATTCGGTGGTATTCTGTATTCAAATGAAGAAAAGCGGTCTTTCCTAAGTGGTAAGTTGAGAATTTTTGAACTGGTGATTTAACAGTTGTGTCTTCTCAGGTGATTCTGTTCTATAACAGTTTTCCTATAATTTTCTGTTTGTTTCAGGATATGCCGATTAATGTGATACGTGATGTGTGCTTAGTGCCAGAATGACCTTACGGTCGAAGGGAAGGAATGTATTGAAGGGTCTTAGAGCCCTTTCGGGGTTGGGTCACTAAGGGATCTCCCCGAAGTCATTCCCAACTATAGCCATCGATGGACAAAGAGCGTAAAATGCAAGATTTTCAAATGTCAATGTGAGCTTTTTTTCATTATCCGTAAAGCACCTGATTTGTTGTGTTGATAAGATATGGGAGTTTCTGGTTCGACTGAGGATATTCTTAATGTTCTTTGAGAATAAGGGTCCCCTATGAAAAGTTTGCTTCCTGAAGGGACTTCAGTAGAGGAAATTCTGTCGATATATTTCCGAATATTCGTCGAATTTTTGTAGATGGATATCCCTACAGAAAATGAGCTTTTTCCAGACGCTAAGGTACTCCGACTCTTCCGAAGTTTTGAATTTTATCATTCGAATCGGTATACTCCTTGTTGTCTCTCGGGTCTATAAGTGTTTTGTGAGTGACGAATGTGCAAAATAAAGAGGAGAGTTCAGGTAATTAATCGACAATAGAGATACCTATTCCAATATTTAATTTTCCTTTTAAAATTGTAGAATTGAGAAGGTAAGCGTTACTGACAATTGGCAGGGATGATCGTTCATCCGAATAATTTACGCAGTAACGTTTACAGAACAGATTTTTTTAATTTTTTAAGTTTCATTTCAGTATACCATGAGCGGACAGATGGTCTCCGGCATGATGAAATGATAATGGTGAAGAATAAAGGTTTGTGCCGAATCTCTGTCTGCTCCTCAGGTGAGTTAATTACCCACAATTTAAATCATGTTTACATTTGTATTGAGGGAATGCATCAAATATTTAATATACTTAAAATGTTCTCATTCATTTACAGGTTTTGTGAGGAAGGCAGAAAGATAATAAAGAATTCGGTGGTATTCTGTATTCAAATGAAGAAAAGCGGTCTTTCCTAAGTGGTAAGTTGAGAATTTTTGAACTGGTGATTTAACAGTTGTTTCTTCTCAGGTGATTCTCTTCTATAACAGTTTTCCTATAATTTTCTGTTTGTTTCAGGATATGCCGATTAATGTGATACGTGATGTGTGCTTAGTGCCAGGATGACCCTACGGTCGAAGAGAAGGAATGTATTGAAGGGTCTTAGAGCATGGTTTAACCCTTTTCGGGGTTGGGTCACTAAGGGATCTCCCAAAAGTCATTCCCAACTATAGCCATCAATGGACAAAGAGCGAAACATGCAAGATTTTCAAACGTCAATGTGAGTCTTTGTCCATTTTTCACCTGTTCTGTTTTGATGATCAGATATGGGAGTTTCTGATTCGACTGGAGATGGTCTTAATGTTCGCGAAGAATAAGAGTCCTTGCCCCTAAGGAAAGTTTGTTTTCTGAAGGGACTTCTGTAGAGAAAATTCTGTCGATATATTTCCAAATATTCGTCAAATTTCCGTAGATGGAAAATGAGCTTTTTCTAGAAGCTAAGGTTCTCTGACTCTTCCGAAATTTTGAATTTTATCATTCGAATCGGTATACTCCTTGTTGTCTCTCGGTCTATAAGTGTTTTGTGAGTGACGAATGTGCAAAATGAAGAGGAAAGTTCAGGTAATTAATCGACAATAGAGATACCTATTCCAATATGTATTTTATTTTCTTCTTAAAATTGTAAAATTGAGAAGGTAAGCGTTACTGACAATTGGCAGGGATGATCGTTCATCCGAATAATTTACGCAGTAACGTTTACAGAACAGATTTTTTTTAATTTTTTAAGTTTCATTTCAGTATACCATGAGCGGACAGATGGTCTCCGGCATGATGGAATGATAATGGTGAAGAATGAAGGTTTTCTACCGAATCTCTGTCTGCTCCTCAGGTGAAATACTTACTTACACTTTGAATCATGTTTACATTTATATTGAGGGAATGCAATAAATATTTAATATACTTAAAATGTTCTCATTTATCTACAGGTTTTGTGAGGAAGGCAGAAAGACAATGAAGGATTCGGTGGCATTCTGCATTCAAATGAACCAAAGCTGCCTTACCTAAGTGGTAAGTTGAGAATTTTTGAACTGGTGATTCAACAGTGGTTTCCTTTCAGGTCATCCTGTTCTATAACAGTTTTACTATAATTTTTGTTCTTTCTTTGTTTAGTGCTTAGTGCCAGGATGACCTTACGGTCGAAGAGAAGGAATGTATTGAAGGGTCTTAGAGCATGGTTTAACCCCTTAGTAGTAATTCCCAACTATAGCCATCGATGGACAAAGAGCGTATAATGCAATATTTTCAAACGTCAATGTGAGTCTTTGTCCATTTTTCACCTGTTCTGTTGTGATGATCAAATATGGGAGTTTCTGGTTCGACTGGGGATGTTCTTAATTTTCGTGAAGAATGTGAGTCCTTGCCTCTAAGAAGAGTTTGTTTTCTGAAGGGACTTCTGCAGAGAAAATTCGTTCGACATATTTCCAAATATTCGTCAAATTTTCGTTGATGGATATCCCCACAGAAAATGAGATTTTTCTAGACACTGAGGTTCTCTGACTCTCGCGAAATTTGGAATTTTATCATTCGAATCGTTATACTCCTTGTTCTTTCTCGGGTCTATAAGTGTTTTGTAAGTGACGAATGTGCAAAATAAAGAGGAGAGTTCAGGTAATTAATCGACAATAGAGGTACCTATTCGAATATATAACTTTTTCTTCAAATTGAGAAGGTAAGCGTTACTGACAATTGGCAGGGATGATCGTTCATCCGAATAATTGACGCAGTAACGTTCACAGAACAGATTTTTTTATTTTTTTAAGTTTAATTTCAGTATACCATGAACAGCCCAAATGGATTCCGAAAAGATTAGAATAATTATGGTGCAGAAAAAATGTTTCCTGCCGAATCTCTGTCTGCTCTATTTATAGGTAAGTTAATTACTTACAGTGTGAATAATTTTTCAATTTATATGAAGGGAATCCTTTGATTATTTAATAAGCTCAAAATGTTTCCATTTATTTACAGGGATTGTGAGGAAGACAGAAAGACCATGGCATTCTTGATTAAAATGAACAAAGGCAGTCAAGATGATCATTATGTGGTAAGTTGAGAATTTACGAACTGGTGATTAAATAGTTTTCTTTCAGGTAATTCTGTTCTATAACAGGATTTCAATAATTTTTGTTCTTTTTTTGTTTCAGGATATGCCGATTAATGTGATTAGTGGCAGGTTGACCTTACGGTCGAAGAGAAGGAATGTATTGAAGGGTCTTAGAGCATGGTTTAACCCCTTTCGGGGTTGGGTCACTAAGGGATCTCCCCGAAGTCATTCCCAACTATAGCCATCGATGGACAAAGAGCGAAAAATGCAAGATTTTCAAATGTCAATGTGAGTCTTTGTCAATTTTTACCTGTTCTGTTGTGATGATTAGATATAGGAGTTTCTGGTTCGACTGGAGATGAACTTCCGAAATTTTAAATAAAAAAAATAAAATAAATAATCGACAACACAGGTGCATATTCGAATTTTTAATTTTCTTCCTAAAATTGAGAAGGTAAGCGTTACTGACAATTGGCAGGGATGATCGTTCATCCGAATAATTGACGCAGTAACGTTTACAGAACAGATTTGTTTATTTTCTTAAGTTTAATTCCAGTATACCATGAACAGCCCAAATGGACTCCGAAAAGATTAGAATAATTATGGTGGAGAATAAATTTTTTCTGCCGAATCTATGTCGGCTTTATTTATAGGTGAGTTAATCACTTACAGTGTGAATCATTTTTATATTCATATGAGAGGAATCCATTTATTCAATATACTCAAAAGGTTATCATTTATTTACAGGGACTGTGAGGAAGACAGAAAGACCATGGTATTCTTGATTGAAATGAACAATGGCAGTCAAGATGATCATTATGTGGTAAGTTGAAAATTTATGAACTGGTGATAAAACAGTTGTTTTCTTACAGGTGATTCTGTTCTATAACAGGATTTCTATTGTTTTTGTTCTTTTTGAGCGCTCGTACTACTTACACGAGGGCTATATCATTTCGTCACGATGTCTGTATTTTTCGAATTTTGAGCCGAAAATGGTCTCAATCGACTATGTTTGACTCACTGATGACGAATCCGTCGGAAAATTCGAGTCTGTCCGTCCGGCCGTCCGTCAGCACGATAACTCTCGAACGGAG
This sequence comes from Aphidecta obliterata, assembly GCA_963966015.1. Classification (NCBI taxonomy): domain Eukaryota; kingdom Metazoa; phylum Arthropoda; class Insecta; order Coleoptera; family Coccinellidae; genus Aphidecta; species Aphidecta obliterata. The sequence continues at coordinate 12,516,775 of OZ014436.1, forward strand.
CAACCTAGAGACTTGAAATTTTCAGTGTGGGTTCAGTTCCCTAATGCCTCGGTTAAGTTCGTTAATGGGCCAAATTCCAGGGGTTCCGTAAATATGGCCGTTCAAAGTTTCGTTCCCCTGATTACTTGAAAACTACAGATTTGATCGAGATGAAATTTTGCACTCAAATGGAGAATGAGGTGTTCAAGCTTCATGTGAAATTTTGTCCCGATCGCATGACCAGAACCATAGAAACGATAGAAAATTGTAACTTTTGAACGGAAACGCCTAGGGACTTGAAATCTCAGGATAGGTGTGGATCTCGAATGTCGTCATCACGTTCATCTATGAGCAAAATTATACTAGGGGTTCTGTAAATATGGTCGTTTGAAATTTAGTTTTCTTGATAATTTCAAAACTACAGATTCGATCGTGACGAAATTTTGTATACTAATGGAGAATAATATATTCAAGCTACATTTCTCCAGATCACATGACCAGAACCATATAAACCATAGAAAATCATAACTTTCGAACGGAAAGGCCTAGAGACTTGAAATTTTCAGGATAGGTGTGGATCTGAAATGTGGCGTTCACGTTTTTCAATGAGCAGAATTATACTGGGGTTTCCGTAAATAGGGTCGTTTGAAATTTTGTTTTCTCGATAATTTCGAAACTACGGATTCGATCGAGATGAAATTTTGTATTTTAATCGAGAATGATATATTAAAGCAATATTTTGTCCAGATCGCATTACCAGAACCATAGAAATCATAGAAAAATGTAACTTTTGAACGGAAAGGCCTAGGAACTTGAAATTTTCAGGGTGGGTTTGGATCGCGAATATCGCGGTCACGTTCAGCAATGAGCAAAATTAGACTAGGGGTTCCGTGAATATGGCCGTTCAAAATATTTTTTTCCTGATAGTTTCGAAACTACTGATTGGATTGAAATGAAATTTTGCACCTAGCTGAGGAATAATGTATACAAACTACGTGCGATATTTTGTCGAGATCACATCACCAAGACCATAGATACCGTAGAAAATTCTAGCGAATTATCGAAAAAAAATTGGTCAGCTGAAGCACTGACATGAAGTCTGGAGTTCCGCCTAAGTTTCAGAATTTTTTTGACAGCTGTCGAAAATTCCTTCAATTGATTTCTAAAACTGGAAAATGCGAATCTACCTACCAGGTGCATGTACGAGCGCTCAAAAGCTCCTGACTTCACGGCAGTGCTTTTCGTAATTTTTTTTTGTTTCAGGATATGCCGATTAATGTGATTAGTGCCACGTTGACCTTACGGTCGAAGAGAAGGAATTAAAGAGTCTTAGAGCATGGTTTAACCCCTTTCGGGGTTGGGTCACTAAGGGATCTCCCCGAAGTCATTCCCAACTATAGCCATCGATGGACAAAGAGCGTAAAATGCAAGATTTTCAAATGTCAATGTGAGTCTCTGTCCATTTTTCACCTGTTCTGTTGTAATGATTAGATATGGGAGTTTCTGGTTCGAATTGGGATGTTCTCAATGTTCGTGAAGAATAGGAGTCCTTGCCCCCAAGAAAAGTTCGTTTTGTGAAGGGACTTCTGTAGAAAAAATTCTGTCGACATTTTTCCTAATATTCGTCGCATTTTCAAAGATGGATATTCCTACAGAAACCGAGTTTTTTCCAGATGCTGATCTCCGACTCTTCCGAAATTTTGAACTTTAATATTGGAATCGGTATACTCCTTATAATTTTCAACATATAAATAAATATGGTCTTTCTCGGGTCTATAAGTGTTTTGTGACTGACGAATGTGCAAAATAAAGAGGAGAATTCAGGTAATTGATCGACAATAGAGGTACCTATTCGAATATATAACTTTTTTCTTCAAATTGAGAAGGTAAGCGTTACTGACAATTGGCAGGGATGATCGTTCATCCGAATGATTGACGCAGGAACATTTACAGATCCGAATTTGCAAATATTCGTCTTATTTTCGTGGATTGCAATCCCGTCAGAAAATGACGTTTTTCCGAACCTTAACAATCTCTTACTGTTCCGGTATTCCGAATCCTCTAATTCGAATAGATTTCATTCTAATAATTTACACATAATGAATAAAGTCGTTTCAGTAGTGAAAATTTCTCTCCAGAATAATATAAATTATGACTGGTGTAAAGCTGAGACGAAATGTCTGAGATTTAAAGCTCATATATTTTCAGAGGAAAAATCGAATTTTATCCCTCGTTTTATTTAACGGTTATTATCAGGATGAAAATGATGGGCACTCCAGCTTAATTTGATTAGCGATCCTGGTTTGAATATTACGAGCCCTCATGGATTTCGCAGAACCAGATATTGGATTATATTTATGATTTCAACAGATCACGCCTAATTCGATGGAAATTTAATGCCACAATCGTGGTCGACCCCTTTTTGCTTGCCATGTATCGATTCGCTACTTTTGATTGCGAAGCTCTGGAAGGCCTTAAAGTCGTCATCGTGAAAAAATCGGAAGATAAAATATGAGAATACGCTACTTCACTTATTCCTACAGAATTCACCTAATGGAATTTGACTTCAACGTCCTTCTCTGTTCATCGCATCGATATTTACTATACCAAGATGTATACTTGCCAAACCGGTGTCTTTTAGAAGTTAGACTTCTGGAAAGTCTTTCTTTGATCTAACCTATTCACACTAGGTGGAAGTGATAATTGACGACCATTCTCAACTGTTAATTAGCAAAATGAGTCAGTACAAGCTTCGCCCATAGACAATTAAAATTTTCGTCCGAAGCTCCATACGATTCAGATGATGTCAATTGTCATTGTTTAGGATAATATTCCACTTACAAATAATATTCGTCGGGTAACTCTCCAAACTACTTAAGAGATGTGGGGGTCAATGAATGGATAATACCTTATGATGCGAATTTAATGTTTTTTTTGCGACTATTAGAAAGCTTTTCTGCGTTCCCCAAAAGATAATTTCATAGTTCAGTCGTTGCATTTATGCTCTCGAGCCGAATCTGCAAATTCAGCCCTAAATTGTTGCCCGTTAGATAACTCCTCGGAGAAATTAATCGTATTATATGCCGATATATCCTGGGTTTGAAGGGCTTAATGAGGAGATTGATAGTATGTATTATAATATCTTCTTCGTACGTTACCGTGGAATCGATTCGATTCATCTCTCATACGCTAAAAAGATCAAAAAAACATTTCATTACCTTGAAGCAATGCTCGAGGGCCTATGGTATTCCGGAAGAAAATGTAATTAGAACGGATTATATGAGAACACTCTGAGAATCCGGATCAAAACTCCAATTAGTCTTCAAAATAAATCGAAAAACAAACGGTTCACCCTTTCAAGTCGAGGAAGGAGGAAGTTTTAAACTTGCTACGTTGAAACTTGCCAATTAAAGCTGCGAAGAGCAGAAGAATAATCCAGATTCCGAATTCAAATATTACATCCAACGCTGAAAGGGGAGAAAATTACAGTTCCAAAAGAGAGTAATATGAGCATACCTACATCCTGCTAGATGATCGAGAAATTGAGCTACAAAAAAAAATTGAGCAATTCTCAAGGCAAGCCGAGTTTATCATGTCTGGATTAAACACATGACTGTTGGACCTCATCTCTGAAAGAAGCGTCAGTGACGTGGAAGGAAGTCGAGAGATGACCCTCGATTTTATTCCATCCAGCTTTTTATGGAGCCAAACGGAAAAGGCAGACCGAACCTAAAGGGAAAGTTATCGGCTAAGCGTGGGTAGCGATGTAAAAAATACCAGGAGAGTCGGCTTTTTGATAGTAAATGTATGACCTTATATCGACGTTCCGACCTCATATTATCCGATTAAATTATTTTTGCAGCGTCTTGAATAATCCGATAATTGAATTAGTGACTTGAATTCAATAGTTTAATAGAAAAACCAAACTTAGGATATTTCCAACCTAGTTTCAGGGCACCTGAAATATAATTTCCTGAAATCTAAGAGAAAACCGTAAGATGGCGTACGTCACAGTGCATGGAAAGGATGGGGATAAGAGATATAATTTCACTTTTCGAAATTTCCATTATTTCATCCCATCAAGACTAAAAAACAATATGACCCACTCAACATGTTATTAATCTGAAGGAAATATTGAAAAGATCAACAGTAACACCTGTGGGTGCAGCTTGGGACCTAAGTCAGCAAAAATAGGACGAAAAAAGTCTAAAGATTCCTTTGAAAAAGAATAAGAAAGTAATCAAGGATGCAATTGATCCGCATCGAACAATGTTGCTTGAGACAAAATACAAATATGGTTTGGCCATCAAGAAAGAACGTCAAAATGTAGATTGGAGAAGTGAATAAGATGTTTGCTCAAGAAATCACTAGGAAGTAGAAAATATTCAGCGTATAATACTTATTGTCGTCAACACACAAAACTGAAAATGTTCTTATTTTTTCCCAATAGCTTCTCGTATTTTTTCATGATGTCAATAGCTTGATTTTCCTGATTTTTTGGATGGTGGATGATCTTTGAGTTGTTTGTGTTGAAATAATCAATATTATTCAATATTGAATGGTGCACTCACCTGGTTGCATTTGTTGATTTGTTTCTTCAATCCTGCGAAGGCCATTTTGGTTATTTGTGTCTTTTACCTGCAAAACACAAAAATTTTAGCAGTCGCCACTCTTAAAGCTCTGGATGTACACTGCAAATTCGATGTTTCCGAACGGGGGGGTAGTTATCAATGCGAACACAGGAAATGGCTGTTTCTGATAACATTTTCATTCCATCTAGTGCAGCATGTGCATCAATTTTCGGAGCCAACTTAGCAGCATCCTCTAGGTATTTACTCGATGCGAAATAAAAACGACCTTCCAATACGGAACAATAAAAAAAAATTACAAAATATTCGTTCCTTTTATCAAGAAATGGGATTCTTGGAACATGTATCCAGTAGCTCTTCAATAAACTCTCATGTGCAGTTGTTCTCTATTTATATCCACTTCTACTATACAGGGTGTTCACAAAGGTGAGGCTTTTTTTTGACAGGTGCTAGAATTCGTCAAAGTAAGTCAAAATTCCAAAAAGCCTTTATATAAAATATTCACCAAGGCCGAGTGTTTCGAAATCAAAGTTACCCCAACGAAACTGAGAAATTAACAGTCCGGATCTGACGCTTCCTACGTACATATTGAAATCTGAATAATGTGTTGATTAAATGCGTTCAGTTTACGGGAAATCATCTGACAGAGCGTATGATTTTGGTGACTTTTCCGAATTTCGTAATGTGTTTCCAAATAGGTGGATAGGACGTGGTGTGTCGATTTCTTGGCCTGCACGCTCCCCGGATATCAACCGCTGTGATTTCTTCTTTTGGGGTCATTTGAAAACATTAGTGTACAGGGTGATTGTTTACATTTCAATCAATTCCTTCCTTTTTTCTGATTTGAATATCTTCAATATTTTGAGAACGGTCCATATAAAATTTACATTTTAAATATCCCCATAAGAAAGTATCCAATGGGGTCAAGTCGGGAATGTTAGGAGGCCAAAGAATGATTCCGTTTCTGGCAATCCACATATTGTAATTTTTTTTTGTCGTGTGGCGTTCTACAGCTGCCTCATATTTAGGCGAAAACATCCATATTTTTCGAAAACTGACAAAGATAACTTCAATAAAGTATATATATTTGAAATCAGAAGAAAGAGCTCCAACGATTAGGAAGATACAATACAGGGTGTTCCATTTGAAAAATACCAACTTACATACAATTTTTAGCTAACGATGCCTTCTTGCATTTTATAGTCCTGAATTCTGAATGCCCATGAAAAATACTCCATATTTGCCCATTTGAACATTTTTGTTGGAACAATATTTACTGAGATAGCTATTGTGTAACATATAAGCAATCACCCTGTACAGTAACTGAACCAACGCATTGAATATTATTCATTATTCGTGAGCAAATTGATGTGATAGTTGCAACATGTAATAATTCGTTATTACGCCGGGCAATACTGTGTGCACATCAAACGAATGGTGACCATTTCGAACAATTTCTGTAAACAATTTGGATCAATTTCATCTGTGTGTTTGTGAACTTCCTAATTTTTTTTTGAAGGGCCTTTTCAATCAGTAACTTTTCCTCTCTTTAGTTTGAACTTCAAGAGTTATCCCGTTCTGGAAAAATCTCCTAATAAAAGTTGAAAGAGAATATAAAAATTTGCGATAAAATCCTGCACTTCAATTACTTGCTGAAATGCATATGGCACCGTGATTCATAGCAGATCTCCTAACAGAGAGATAACACGATCCAGACTCGTCTTAAGATCTTGACGCTCAAGAGTTATTGCACTTTTTTCAAATTGAAAATTGTATATGATCAACTTCCGGCGAAATGAACTCTTTTGATGAGTTCCAGCAACTGTAAAAAAAAATTCTCACCCTGTATATACCTAGAACGTTTGCATAAAATTCCCTGTAAATGTTATCGTTTCATTCTTGATGTTACGACTGCCGCATTGCCAAAAAAATAAAGTTGAAGGAATTATTCGATCTGGGTGTAACATTTATAATGTCACCGAGTATATTTTTCCCGTTTATTACGTTTTAATTGGCGTTCTACTTTGAACGAACGAGCTGTTGACATTGAAACTTGATCTTTAATAAGCAACGGATTCACCGTCAATGGGAGATACGAGTGGTTGTCGATGCTATCCGTCATTTCGAGATTGATTCAGAATGGATTTTGTTTTGTACACCGAAAGTCCATATTTCTAGTTGTTTTGCAATGAAACACAATACGAAAATTTCCTCGATTAACGTACCAAGAGACGAGGGATTGAAAATATCCATCTCAATTTCCTGCTGCTTTGATTCGAGAGAGAAATGTAATTCAGTAGGAAGGAGCATGATATCATCGGCGATTTTCACACGATTTCGCCCAGAATCCTTGAGATGAGTCGACTAATAGAGGCAAACGGAGTTTGTAAACATAAGATTTTACCCACCTGAATACTTGGTGAAATCAAGGTTCAAACTTTAAAAATAATAATTACTCTAGATGTGTGCAAATATTTTGCAAACAATTCACTGCGTGTTTAGACTGAGCTGCGCTTGATGTCATTATTTCGGGCACTAAATTTTATGGCATTATTTTAAGACTTCCTTGAAGCTTTCCGCACGGTATTAGATTTTGTCCAACTGGAAATAAAACCGCTGAATATGTGATGTTCTCGAATAGGAAAAAATTATAACCCCTTGAAATGTTTACCGTTTGTGATTGGCTTGAATAATTTCAATTCACAAAATCCCTGTTTTCACAAAACATTCATTAGCAAGAGTAAATGAAAACTATGTGATCACATTTTTAAAATAGTGGATTCTTGGAATAAAGTTTTTTTTTCACGTAAATTAGAACTGCAAACCAGGAACATTGGGATCTATATCCGAATGATTTCAAGTGAATAACGTTATTCGCCTTTATTCCGACCGACAAATAGGATATTTCCTTGATAAACAATGATTATTTTTTGCGACACGTATACGCCATCTTGAAGGTTAATTTCGAGTTGTGATAAAATATTCAATGATATCTGATATGAAAACAATTTCGTAATCTATTAACACAACGGAGCGCTTCCTCGATTCCGTTCTTTCCACATTTGAATGAAAACTTTCTGTTCTTTGACGAAGATTACATAAAGTTTCCACTGTTTTGTTAAACAGAATTGCTTCATTCGATGGAATTATGGTACTTTCTCAATGAAATTCATGCTCCACTGGTTGTAACAGGAATTCATTGAAAATTATTGCACCTTATAACAAGAGGAAAGGTGCGAAAATTCAATGATGGAAAATGGTGTGAAAATATTTTTTATGCGAAGAGCATTCCATTTGTTCTAATTCCTTCTTCGAATATTATCCTTCTTATGAAGCGATTATTCAATATCATCATGACCCAATTCTTACGACCTTGGCATATATATTCGAAATCAATGGCTGCATATTAGTGGGTGAGATGATTTTCACCCTGATAAATGATTTTTACCCCGGTGAAGGGTAGTCACCGGTTACTAAGTTACTGACATACAACATGAGGGGAATGGACGTAATTTGATTTTCGATCGAATAAAAATTGATAGCCCAGTCGTGGAAAAAAAAACATAAAAAATTGTGCACATTCAACAAAGTAACCTATTTCATGAGTTATTAAAATAGATTTTATCGACAGTATCTTATGAATGAACCATAAAAGGGGGTGAATGCGTTGTAAAAGAACAAATGAAATTGAAAAGCCACTTCGCAAAATTGCATGCATGCATGTACAGTTTACATACCGGATGATCGGGAGTGTTTGGGAGCCCGGTAAAAGACACCAAATATACAAAACTGTCACGAGGGTTTGCTGGAATTCAGTAAAATACATTCGCAAGACCGAGGTATCGACTTGGGCATTGAATATATTTTTGGCGCACGTTTACTGCGCACACATCGATACTTATATATGCTGTAGAGGGTCGGCGTCGAAAGGCATTGCCAAAAAGCGGCCAAACTTTGGAATCAAAGTCTGGCGCCACTCGAAGAAAAAACAGAGGAAAATCCCATCGATGGTCACGTCGTGTCACTAAGTCTTCTCGCGTCCTCTATGAAAAATTCGATATAACGGCAGATGGGGTCCTTCCAGATTATCTTAGGAAAAACAATAAGCCTATCTCATCCGGAGAAAGAGGAGCAATATTTTATTAAAAATTTTATTATCAACTGAGATGAAGATGACTGAAAAAGATTTACCTCAGGAGATTAGAAGATGAGAAAAATTTTCAATTCAAATCTGAAAGCTTGCACCTTTTAAAACTATGAAAATATATTCAACAGTACTCGTCAAATCAGCTTTTTGAACAGTGATCATGGTTGCAAATCCATCTTTTTGTCATTTTATCAATCTGGACAGGTTTTCATCAAAACTTGCTATGTTACCCCACGCGTACACCTACACACCAATCGTAATTCACTAAGTATGTACGAGATATACGAAACAGTTAATAAACCGATATTTCGAACATCCTATTCTGCGGTTCTGTAATCAGTCCACTAACAGCCAATCCTGTGGGTTTAATGACATTACGATGCCCTCCCTCATGGACCGATTATTGAATCATCCACTGTCATCTCTAAACAATTTGAATATATGCGAACCTATTTATTCGTTGTTTTTAGGGCAATAACCTTATTATTCTATCAAAAACGACAATATGACCTACGGTACGGAAAGTTCAGCTTATGTTACAGAAAGAAAAATGAACTCATGATATGAAAAAAAGTCATGAGTAATGAAATGATTAGACCATTATTTCGATTACCACATTATATGGAGGGCCTATTGGAATAGATACCAAATAAAGTAACTCACATACATGACAGATTTAAGGGTGTTTGATAGATGGGAAAAATTTTAAACACAGGCAAAAAAAATAATAAGATAATGAATATTCTTGAATTTTAGAAGCAAAACTTCATTATAATCAATTCATTCAATATCATATGACAAACTGATAATTCTTGCTATTGGCTCGGAGGTTTTTGAAGGACATTGATTTGAACAAAATTCAAAATATGTATTCCGAAACACTATCAGAGTTGTACAAAATGGCAAAATTATACATTAGATTTCGTCGAAATAGGGACTGAATGTGTGAATTTTACTGTGAGCATATACTTTAACGATAATTCTTCGCTCATTTGTGTATTTATTAGGGGAAAATAAATCCGCAGGATGAAATAGAACTCATCAAAATTTTTATTCATATTTAACGCGAGATAAAATATTTTTATGGATAACGCGTGAGATAAAACAGCAAGTACGTTATTATTCGTGAATGATAGAAGTAATATCCTTTGAACATCTACAGGGAGATTTGAAATTTGAAAAACATACAAAAATTACAAAAGCATTACATAAGTTAAAAATGAAGAGATAAAACGATGTTTTGAACTTGTTTTTATTTTGGCTCAGATGTCAACTCTCAATACCGAATATTATTGTTTTCATTCAATTTTTGGTTTTTTTTATGTTCAATAAGTATGTCCCCTGGGGCTCAGGAAATTATAAAATCAATCTTATTTCTGAAAAAAGGTACTCACCCTAAATAGTTGTTTATCAAAGTTTTGCAGAGCCAATTCACGAAATCAATACAGAACTTCACTCAATAAAATTCAAACTCTAACAATCTAACGTTTTGAAATTTAATACTAATTTGGAAATTTCGGATAATTGGATATGAATAATTGACAAATGTCAGAACTGCCAAGCCAACTGTCTTTATAAATATAACCTCATTGATTCTGTCTGGATGTCAAGTGACAGAAAAAGAATAAAGTCGGTCTTGCACTTTATAGTGCAACGATAATTATGTTCATATTTATATTCGAAAACTAATGCTTCTCATAATAATGGAATCAAAAAATTCAATTCTGAAAATTATTTATCAAAAAGGATGTATGAAAGCGCATACGATTGGTCAAATGTTATACGATATTAGTTTTCTGTTAGTGTACAGTGGTTTTAGCTGCAATCAGTTTCCGAAATTCCTTCACACTTTTGTTTGGTAAACTGTCAGAAGGGATATAACCATAAACGCTTTGATGCTGCTAATCCTTTTATTGGACGTTCAGTTAAAATGTTGAACTGATAATAAGTTCATAATTGAAAAGTCTCATTGAACAGGATAACTACAGTTTACTAAACCAAAATGGGTAAGTTCAATTATATGATCGTAATCTGTTTTTATCCATTATCCTTTTTTTTTCAGTTGTATCCACCAGCCTTTCCTTCATTATAGCTTCTATAAGTGCTGTGTTAATATTCTCTGGAATGCAAATGTACAGGCCTTGGCTTAATTCATCTCAAATTCATACAGTATTTGGAGGATATTTGGGTTCACTACTTTTTACATTTACATTGACTGCCATAGGAAACCTAGAAAATTGTGTTTTTGGCAAGACTTACCAGTCAAAAATCTTCCCAGAAGGTAATAAAATTATTTACACATCTGCTTCAAGGTAGATCTAATCTTTTATGTACTTTTAGCCACAATTTCAATTCTGTTAGCAGTATTCGCTTCAGGTATGATACACAGAGTTTGTGCTACAACCTGGTGAGTGGAATTGAATTGCGATTTATTTTAACATAATACTCTTACTTTACAAACTTCTTTGTTTCCATTATTTCGTGGAATAATATGAAATTATTTTATTAATTCGATACATCAATCAAATTAGACACTATGGGAAGATCAACTAATGGATTTATATATTTTGTAATTTTCCTCATCTCTCTTATATTTTTTTCAGCTTGCTCATCTCAGGATGCGCCTTGTATTACATAAATAGGTATTCTCAGAAAATATATGCTGTGCAAAATGCTCCAGTAGTCACTCAAACTAGTCGCAAAAAGAGAAATTAACGACTAAATTTTGTATGGTTTTTTTCGAATATTTTTATACAGATACTTGTTTGATAAACATTATGTATTTATAAATAACATATGAATATATAACTCTTTTATTTCGAACAGAACCCTTCACAGTATTGTGTGAAATTGCACAGACATGAATTAAAACAATCTCTTGGTAGAACATTTATATATTGTCATTAGAAAATTGAAATACATATATTAATTGAAATGCAAATAAATTAATTATATTAATTACGTCAACAATATTATAAAAATCAATAAAATCACTAGAAGTAGCAACAATGCTTTGTAATAAATAACAATAAATTCACTTAAACAATTTATTACATTAAAAGTAGGCAATCGTGTACAATTTTCTGGGCAAAAATCTGCATCTAGAGCAAGACGGTCTTCTATCATAAATTCATCCTGAAAAAAAATTATCAATATATGTAAAATATTATCAGTTATTTGATTCGAATACTCACTTCAAACCTGTTGAAATCCTAGGAATACTGGAGTGGAAGCTATCAGTCAAGGAAGTAGGTTCTTGAGATCGGTTCATTTCTGCAGAAGGTAATCCAAAAAGAAGTTCTGCGGTATTTGCTTGTCTTCTTCTAACTTTAGGTTTGACATGAGATTCTGGTGGAAAAAGCATTCTGAAAATAATAAATATAATTTGAATTATAGTGGATAGATACTCGTCCAATCCTAATAAATTCTTGTTCCGTATGGATGTGTTTTCTCCTGAAAATATTTGATACTTACTGCGAGTCTATGGGGGAAGAAGATCTTGTTGAAGCTGTGGAACTGGTTGTATCATTAGTGTTACTCGATACACTGGTGATGAGTTCTTTGCCAAATATTGGAATTTCATTGTGGAGGACATGGTCCAGCAATTGGTCTTTCACGTTATTCTCTTGTTTCAACTGTTACAAAAATATAAGATCAATAATGTGAAACATTTCATCAACATATATTGATGAAGAATATGAACTACTAACTTCTTGTAATGTGGCTTCATTTTCTTTTAATTTTGCATCTCTCTGTGCGACAGCATGGATTTGACTCAGTGTCATAAGGTACATTTTTTTTATGAGGTATTTAGATTCTTCATCACATATTGTTTCAACAACGTTTTGCAAATCTTGATTATCACTGTTGTCTTGGTTCTCTTCAATTTCCATAATATTGTGTTGTGTTTCAGCTATCGTTTCTTGGACGTAATTTATGTTTTCATTTATGTCTTCTATATAGCTGTCTAACTGAGAAAGATCTTGATTTTTTTGGGTCGCCTGTTTCCTTCTCGCTTCTAAGACTTCCAATTCTTTTCCTGCAAAGGTGATTCATTGAAATAGAATAAAATGGAATTTTCAAGGTTTCTTTCATAATAGAGGAAACTTTGAATAAAGATGATTTTTTTATGAGACTTACCTAAAGCTTCTCGTCTTTCCAAGAAATGCTCCATCCTGACCTCTTGTTCGACTAGTCCTTTTCTGTTCAAGGCAATATTATTTATTGCCTTTTCTATTCGTAGCCATCTCTGTTTTGCTGATTTCTCAGAAAAACTCTTATTGAGAAGACCTGCTGCTTTCATACTGAGCATCCCCCTTTGACTTTTTCTCAAAACTACAACTTCCTCTTGTTTTCTCTTCAAAACTTGATCTTTTATTTTTCTTTCAGCTTCCATCGATTTTATCATGCTAGCATTCTTTCGGGATTCCTTCTTGAGTTGAGCTATCTCCCTCAGTCTCTTCATTTCAGCTTCCTTGTGTTTGTGTGATTCTTCTTTCATCTTATTAATCAACCTCACTTTGGCTCGTTTGAGTTCTAATAATTCGTTCTTGTAAGATTTCAATTGATTCTCATGATGACTCTGACTCCTGACCAATCTGACATGTTCTTTCTGGGCCGCTTGTAATTTTTTCAAATCTTTCTGCATATCAGTCAACTTTTTGGTATAATCATCTTTAATTTTTTTCATTCTATCGTTGGAATCTGTTTGTGGACCGAGGGAATGTAGAATCTTGTCTCTTTCTTCTTGAGTATCTCTTATACGTAGCTGGAGTTGTTGTAATTTGTCTTCGTAGTGTTGTCTCATTATCTGCATTCTTCTTTGAGATAATTCTAATTCGTCAATCAGCTTTTGTTTCATATCAATATCTTGAGTGATGTTCAGTAGTTCGTCTTTCATTGTTTCGTCGTCTATATCTTTCCCTTCACTGTCGGTATCCAGCTCATTCTCTTCATTTTCTTCTTCACTTTCCATTGTTTCTCTTTCGGAGCTAAGTCGTGTCCTTTTCAGTATATCCTTTTCTCTTTGTATTTCTTTTTTAGCTTCTTCTATTAAACATGAATTATCCTGAATAGACGATTCCAATAGAGACGTCTGATGTTGCGAGCTTTGTGCCCTTGTTAATTGTTTTCTCAGTTGTTCGCCGATGTTATTGGATTCCATCAGTTTGGTACGTAATTCTTCAATTTCTTTCAAGTAAGACTGAACCATACATGCCACGTCGTTGTCGTTTCCGCTTCCTATCCAAGCTCCAGTAGCTTTTTCGGCCAATAAATTAGTGTTTTTGAGTGTTAAAGAGTCAATGGTGTCTTGCATAGCTTTGACTCTCGTCTTTAAGTTATTTACTTCTATTTGTAGCATATTATTTTCATAAAACATATCATTTACCATTTCAGTACCGTCTTGCCCTACAATTCTTTTGCCTTGTTTGTATTCAACTATTTCCAATTGTAATTGTGCGATTTGTTGTTTAAGCAATGAAATCGTTTTAGAACTCTTATCTTGATTGATAACAATTTTGTTCTTGATGTTACGTGCCCTATTAGCGTACTTCAACGTATTCATAGTTTCCATGAAATCTCTGTCGCTTGGACTAACACAAGCGATCATCACAGTACGACTATTTCCACCTAAACTATCCTGTAACAATCTTGTTAATTTTGAATCTCTATAAGGAACGTGTAAAGCTTTTTTACTCTTATCGCCTAATGCGGATATAACATTTCCTAAAGCTAATAGTCCACAATTAATGTTAATCCCCTCTTTTGCCCTTTCACCTGTGGCACCAGTTCTCTTGAGCCTCTCTGAACCTGCTAGATCAACGAAATGGAATTTCGCCGTGAACGTTTCGAACTCGTTTACGTTACTGTCGGAGGAAGGCACCAATCTCTGTTGTTTTATGTGAAGTGTGAAGATGGCATGAGATCTCGAAGACTGTGTGTTCATTTGAGTGCTTGCCGTGGTTCTAGACAACGCGCCGAGTCTGAGAAACTGTAGTGCTTCATTCGCTGAAACTACGTTTTTGAAAGTCACCCCTTTCACGACGATGCCGCCACAAGGATCTTCGTGTATCTTATAAACTTTTTCCTGAAAATAAGTTTCTCAAATGAAGATAACAATTTTTCAGCGAACACTCACTTTGCTGTAGCCTGGGTTGAAGAGATCTATAACTTCTTCGTTGTACAGTTCCATGAATTGCACCGAAATCTTGAATTCAGGCGCTACGACGCCATTCTCTCGTGCTTGCTGAATACGAGCTTGTATACTGTTGAACAGGTGATGTATAGCTCTTGGTATGATGCCGATTTGGTTGTTTCCCATGTCGACGTCGAATCCTGAACCCATTGTGTACGTTTTACCGGAACCCGTTTGTCCATATGCTAATACTGTTGCGTTGTACCTGACAAAAGAATTGAACAGTCAAAATTTCGTCTGGGTCAGTAGGGATGAACGCTTACCCTTCGAGCGATGTCTCCACCAAGGAGGCCACACATTTCTCGTAGATTTCATCCTGGCCAGCCACTGTGTCGAAGACGTAATCGTATGTGAAAGACATATCGTTCCCCAAAGTCACCTGCGGTTCTCCTGGTGTTACTGTTGTGCAAATATGACGCATATCGATGATTTCCCGTGGTATCTGCGGACGAATCCTAGAAAGAAAGGAGTTTTAAAATTCGAAAAAAAAAAATACTGAAATTCTACAAAGAATATAGTTATTTTCTCTTCCTTGTTCCTGTTCGGGGGGATTGCCCCGACTCTTCGGTCATTTAGGTACTTGAGGAAAGACCGCATGTGCAAACTCTCGCGCAGTCGTTCTCAATTATTTATTTTGTCGACGAAACCTTACATTAGCGAAAATATATCGTAACATCTGTGTTAGTCGAGTAGTCACGATTATTTCAGAATTGAACCCTCCGGAAACGTTTCTGTGTAGAACGAATCATAATCATATACGTAGGAATTGAAAGTAATAAAGAATTAATTTAAATACGAATATATAATCGTTTTAATCTACCCAATACTACTGGAGCAAAATGGAAAAAAAAATCCCACGTTAGAGCCTAATACTACCCTGCTCTGAAAAGGTGAAAAGATATTCTTGCATGACAAAGAAGTCACTTTGTGAGAATACGTTCGAATGTCATGAGAAGGGATAAGAACTGCAATAGAAGTATATGGTTTTTATTGCAATGATCGAATAAGGACCAGAAGAGGAAATGGGAGATATCAAATAAAACACTTATGGGTGAACATTGAGCTTTATGTTTATTTTGAAATCACGACAATGGTATAGATAATGCTGTGGCGCATGAGAGATCAGCAGAAAGGACAGGTAAAATGTTCAACCTCAAAGTGAAAAAGTGGAGGAAAAACCAACGATGTGGACTTTCCAAGGAAATATAATTTCGTAGTCGATTCCATACATATCAGAGCTATTTGATTGAATCGGGATTCCTTAATTTCGTTCGATCTTGAAATACCGGCTGAGTAAACATTTCAAAAATCCTTAATTAATTCTCTACCAAATATGAAACGTCACATCCAAGGCTTCACACCTGGTATAAACTTCTATCCGCGATTTATTTTGCACATTCCACATTTGAGATTACTCAACTGTTTCTGAATACTAATGAGAAGTTAAATAAGAATTCTTCAAGTTTGGTTAGATTTGTTTACATTCGATTTAGTGACTTAACGATAATATAAGCGTCCTCCAAGTCATACTTTGAGCCATTACAAGACTCTCGTTTTACCAAAGCTGCATTACCTATGTGCAAATTTATACGTCCCATTGATGAAAGATTCATGTGGTGGTTGTTATGGCAAAATGAATAGGTAAATGTAGTTCCATTTATTGTTACCATTATATCTGCCAATGAATTCAGGATGCATATCAGCTATCAGCAGGGCTGAGGACTCTTAAGAATATCCAATGAACGCACATTATTGTTCAGTTGCATAAGGATTATTACAATATTGGCTATGCAGTATAATAACATCCATGGTTTCGGTATAATTTTATCTTATCCATATTTATTGGATAAACAGAAAAAAGATTACTTATCTAGCCGAATTAAATTATAGGAAATATATTATAGAAACCGAAGTGTTTCAGAATTTTTCCTCCAGGAATTACAGTTCCTACTAGCATCGAAAATCATATTTTTCAAGGTGAGGTTTTTTTTTCGACAGGTGCTAGAACTCACCAAAAGAGATCATTTCGCCGGAAGTTGATCATATAAAATATCCAATTTGAAAAGAGTGCAAAAAATCTTGGGCATCAATATCTGAATACGACTCTGGATCGTGTATCCTCAGTGTTAAGAGCCATATATTTGCGATATTTTCTCGGCCTTAATCGCAAATTCGTATTCTCTTTCAAATTCAACAAAATTAGGAAGTTCACGATCTCACCGATAAAATTGATCCAAATTGTTTACATAAATTGTTCGAAATGGTCACCATTTTCGCTACATCAGTTTGCTTACGGCATAATGCCACAATAGTACCTTTCAAATTAAGGGCGCACCCATTCCAACTATCCAACTTTAATTCTAAACGCTCAAACCGTTGTCCGACCGCATAATAATAAAATATTAATCCCAGAAATTTGAGCTTCTTATACGTCACAACACGCTGATAGAACGCCCACCGCTTCAGTTACACACGGCAAGAGTTTTTGTACGCATTCGTATTGAGTTGTGGCCCATATATTTGGGCTTGTTGATCGCGCGCGCGTCGAACAGTCGCATCTCGGCGATGTCGCATGCGCGCCCTTCATCGTGCAATTGGTTTGTTTTTGTTCGTGGCAGAGAACGTTATTTTTGTTGATTTATGAATACACAATGTTATGTTTTTTGATTATTAGTTTTTTTTCTTGAAATAAATGTTAGAGTTTAAAAGTTTTTTTTATGGTTTTACTATTGGCGATGACTAAGATGACTTCCATATAAAAGTTCAACGCGTCAAGGAATAATACCTCAGGACCCGCAGGTATCTAAGCACCAAAGTGGTGTGGAAATTTATTGCTTCTTCGGGCCTCACCTGTTTTAAGTGCCACGAGCCGCAACTGATACACTAATGTTTTCGAATCACCCCAAAGGAAGAAATCACAGGGGATGAGATCGGAAAACTTAGGCATCTTACACATCGTAGATGATTTCCCGTATACTGATCTCAGGCAGCTGGTAATATCTAGTCAGATCCGGGCTCATGTCGAGAATGAACATTTGCAAGGAATTTGGTGAACATGTGATCCGAAAAAATTTAATCAATCTAACATCTCAATAGGCAATAATTCTACTCGTGTCGCTAACCTGGTGATAATTCTGACGTCTTCGAACTCTCATAAATCGGGTTCTCCACAAAAACGAAGAGATGAAATTTTGTTTTCGTGAATAATTATCAAAGACAAAACTTTGTTACCATAGCATCTTTCGAAATTATTCTTTCTGGGTTTAACCCCGCTAATGTATATTTTAGCATTTTAAATGTGCATGACCCCAAGAATGATGATCAATTAGGTGAACGGCATTTATTCTGTTGACATTTCGTGCGATATTCTGGGATTAAACGAGAAAATGTCAAATATATATTCGAGAAATACAAAATTCGCCGTTTGACTTATGCTTGCTCTTTACGGTGAATGTCTAGCTTCGATTAGAAAACATTTTCGAAAAATTTGCAGCGTTTTTGAGCGCTCGTTCTACTTACAAGTCACGTCTGTATTTTTCGAATTATGAGCCGAAAATGGTCTCAATCGACATGGTTCGACTCACTGATGCCGAGTCCGTCGAAAAATTCAAGTCTGTCCGTCCTCCGTGAGCACGATAACTCTCGAACGGAACAACCTAGAGACTTGATATTTTCAGTGTGGGTTCAGTTCCCAATGCCGCGATTGAGTTCGTTATTGGGCAGAATTCCACCAGGGGTTCCGTAAATATGGCAGTTCCAAATTTTTTTCTCCTGATTACTTCAAAACTACAGATTGACGTGTTCAAGCTACATGCAAAATTTTGTTCAGATCGTATGACCAGAAACATAGAAACCATAGAAAATCATAACTTTCGAATGGTAAGGCCTAGGGACTTGAAATTTTCAGAATAGGTGTGGATCTCGAATGTCGCGATCACGTTTATCAATGACCAGAATTAGACTAAGGGTTCCGTAAATATGGTCGTTTGAAATTTAATTTTCTTGATAATTTCGAAACTACGGATTCGATCGTGACGAAATTTTGTATTTCAATGGAAAATGATATATTCAAGCTACATTTTCCCCAGATCGCATGACCAGAACGATAGAAACCATAGAAAATTATAACTTTCGAACAGAATGGCCTAGGGACTTGAAATTTTCAGGGTAGGATTGGATCCCGAATGTCGCGGTCATGTTCATCAATGAGCAAAATTAGTCAAGGGGTTCCGTAAATATGGCCGTTCAAAATACTTTTTTCCTGATAATTTTGAAACTCCTGATTGGATTGGAATGAAATTTCGCACCTAGATGAAGAATTATGTATTCAAACTACGTGCGAATTTTGTCCAGATCGCATTACCAATACCATGGATACCGTAGAAAATTCTAGCGAATTATCGAAAAAAAAATCCTACTACTCGATGCTGATGATTTTATTCGTGTTTTCATTCTAATTTTTGATGACTCTTGCTCCTCGGAATTTATCACAGCGTAGGATAATGTGTAGGTATATATTCTCGAATTCATTAATGAGTTCCATAAAATTTACTACCTGTATTTCACGTAGGTACATCGTTCGCGAATATTGAATGACGAGTTTTATTGGAACGAAAGCAGTTATTCGCAGGATGGATAAAATTTTTATTAGAGCAAGAATCTCTTCATTATGGATCATCGCCAACCAATTTCAGAATAGAAAAGTGGAAAAAATTAGCGTTTATGGTTGCTTTTAGCAATTTGAACGTATAGGATGTTAATGAATAAACAAAGGTCGTATCAGTAGATTTTGCATCTCTTATAATACGATAATGAGTAAATGCAGATATATCGAATTGAACATTCGCAATATGGAAAGCGGAAGAAAAGATAGCTTTATCTCATTAGTGCGATTAAAGGCGCTAATATACGTGTTTAGTGAAAAATGTTCACCATCTTGAATGAGAAGTAGTGTATCATTAGCTTCGAGAGTTCGAGAAAATATCTTCTTGGGATTTTGTACTTTCAACGTTTTTGTCAGCTTTATAAATATGACTAAACAAAAATTTCCGTTGTCTGAATTATTCCTTATAAGACAAAGTTTGTTGACAAAGAGAACTTCTCCTTGAATTACGAAAATATATTTCTGTAAACTGGTAACGGACAAAAATCGAGAAATAAGGAGCCGGTTTACTGAGGTGAATTACAACAGAATAAATGAGCACATTGTATGTATTTCCTGAACCCTATGCGTACAAAATATCATTCAAGGTAGACGAGTGAGCCGTAGAAATGAATGACCATAAAATATAAGTAACTATTACTATCAACTACTATAACGTAGTATTATTACAATTTAGGTAACGTTCGAGCAGATGGTGGAATTTATATCAGATCAAAGTACTTCAATGGTGCCGCCTGATTTGATTCGACATGCAGCTGGACGCAATTTAATGCTAAAAATTCACCTGCAATTACTAGCGTGATTCATAAAATTTAATGGACACTTTGTAGCTCCAGATAGTGTAGTAACCATTTATGATTCTAATAACTCTATTGCCGTCTGCTGCTTCAATGTGCGTAACCTTGTCGAACAATGAACGTGAACAGAGAAGCCCTTTTTTGGAATAATGAACATTCAATGAAACGCACGACAGATTGGGACGGCTCCTGATTCCTGAAATGATTTTCGTCTGACAAAATGAACTCGAAATAACCCGGCCTGGATTTTCACCTGGAATATCTCATAAATATGCGGTTTCCATTAAAGCGCGAAATGTAACGAATCGATTTGATGATACTGGAGCATGTCGAAATTTAATGCACAATACGCGATGCCTTCTGAAATTCTCGGACACGCAACATCTAGACCTGAAAGATGAAATATGGACTGAGGTTTCACTTCCAGTATTTCCCCGTTCTTATTTTTAGCCGAAGACACGAATATGAAGGTTTCAAATGAAATTGTAACATTTTTCAGACGTCGAACCGATGAATTATCTATTATTAGAAAACCGATCGAAGGACAAATTAACTGTTGTGATATAACTCTAATTACAGCTCTAGACTGAATTGAATGCTATTACTGATAGATTAAATGGATATTCATGTTCTTATCTTTACAACTATTCTGCATGGCAGTTATACCGACGTTCAGATATTGAAATTATGCCTCTAGTTCGAATGTTGGTTCGTCCTATCGCGAAATTGGAATTTTTTATGAGACACCAGGTATAAAAAAAAAGATTTCAGATGTTGCAGGTCGTGGCTCACACAACTAGTTCTTCGAGTTCATAGCAATTTCCTCCATCTCTGCGAAGACAATAAAGATGTATAATTATGTTATATACAACGAAATCTCACACGTGTATGTAATACGTACCGGTAACGTAACGATTTTCTCAGTATAATCTAGGAAACAACACGAAGATCAAAGATCTACATCCTGATTTACATGGACGGCGCAAAGAAGAAGACGACGAAAGCTGTACATGATTAGGCGTCCACGAAAATAAACTGAACCTCTAATTATGAAATAAATTTAGAGACAAATTCTCCCAACTTGAATGATAGTGTTCCGCCTACTTGAGGAGGAATAACGCTTAAATGAAGAGAAAGAACAATTTGTACATTCCCCAGACAACCTGGTCTGTCGCCATTCCTATGTCAACTTTATGATAGGTATTTATTTTATTTCCAGTCATTTATCACTTCGCACCGCTTCCGTTCATTAGCTCACGTTTGAACTTACATTTTCGAAGATGTTAACTTCGATTTTGAAAAGGGTATATCCATTATTTTTTCTACCACATTTTTTTTTTTCGTTGAAAGTGATGTTCTCAATGTTTCTACATTCTAATTACTCGATTTCAAAAGATATGTAGGTCACATACCCACACCCTTTCCACTCCTACCCTTGACTTTTGCCTCTATCTAGGACGACATTATATATTGTACGTGAGTAAAGAGTTCAATGGTTTCTGTTGAGATTCTAGGTATTATTATTCTAACTCCGTTGTAGGTGCTCTTGCAACCGGTTTTACTCTAAATCCACGATAACCCCTGCCGTTATCATATATTATTGAAAACTACCACAAAGTAACAGTTTCGAAAATATCATTTTGGTTGAAATATAATTTTGGTTATACTATAATTTCTTCATGACTGATCAAGAATGACCAGAGACCTAACTTACCATGAGAACATTTGCTGAATATCTCGATCTAATCATGGTAACTGATTCCTGAATCAATACCACTAATTGATTCATAAACCACAAAGATTAATATCTAGCAAAGAGTTCGTTAACTCTGAAAGGATGTCCCAGATATGTTTTACAGCGTATTAAAGACGAATTCGGCGGAAATATCTACTCGTTAGAGTTTCCTACGTGTATGAAAAATCCCCTACAAAAAATTAACACAAAATTTCCCCTTCTGTTAAATTTTCAGGAGGATTACGAAGGTTTATTTTTGAAAATAAGAATCCAATCGATTAATAATCTATCATTATAGGATCAATTAGATTTTTCGAACACAATAATACAATAAAAATTTAAGATTGCCTGGTTCCGTTAATGAGAGGTGAAGGTTTGTCGTGTCGTCAAATTCGACAGAGAACATCGCGGCAAAGCGTGAACCGTCTCTAGTTTCGAACAGGAAGTACAAAAAGCGACTGGTAGACCAAAGTTCCTTTTTTCTTTTATCCGAGGAATGACAAGCTGTCACGCCTACCCGAACATTGTACGGGCTGAACAATGAACGAATTCGTAGATTTATTCTTCAATTATAAATTCATCCCATAATGTATAATGGTGAGAAAACAGCGTTTGGTATCGCAGAAGTCGGACTCGATTTTTTTTTCATTTCGAATAATTTTTCATTCGGAATGGAAGGATCGAATTGAAAGAAAAAACCTATCATGAAATGTTTAAACCTGAAAGGCATATACTTCGTTGATATCAGAAGAAATAAGACCTTCTGAAATCCTTTTCTACTCCTTTCAATGGACACTTGGACCGATATTAATCGATACCTCCACCTTCTTCAAATTTCACCTTCATGAACTTGAAGCCTACTGAAGATTGTCAATTCAGAGAAATCATCGGCGGCTGTCTTAAGTGTTACTCGGAAATCCGTAGGTTTTAATAGTTCTGTTCGATTTGAAATAACTTGCCTATCCCAACGGTTCTGAACGCCTATTTGGTGTGATAATGCACACCTGAAGATAATTATTAGGTTTCCAAAATATACTCCCCAACATTAGAAAGGTTAAACCCAGAAGGAATGATTTCTTCCACTTGATTTTTTGGCGCCAAATAGTAATCGAATAGATATTGGAAGTTGGGAAGAACGTTACTCCATTTCTCGCGAAACGGCCGACTTCATGCATTAGGTAAATATTGGAACTTCATTTAGTTGAGATTTATCAACTTTTTCACTACACCTGAATTCAGGCAAATCGAGGATATTGAAAGTTGAACAAAAAAGTTACTCCATTTCTGTTGAAACGGCCGATTTCATGCGTTAGGTGAATATCAAAAATTCATTTAGTTGAGATGTAGCAACTTTTTCCCTACACTTGAATCGATCGATTCAGGCAAATCGAAGATATTGGAAGTCGAAAAAAAAGTTACTCCATTTCTGGTGAAACCGCCGATTTCATGCATCAGGTGGATACTGAAAAATTCATTTAGTTGAGTTGTAGCAACTTTTTCACTTCACTTCAATCGATTGATTCAGGCAAATCGAAGATATCGAAAGTAGAAAAAAAAATTACTCCATTTCACGCATTAGGTAAATATTGGAAATTCATTTAGTGGAGTTGAAAAAATATATATATTGATTTTTTGCCAACACGATTCCCAGTTTTTTAAAAGACTTGATTGATCCATCGTGCTAAAAATTAAATTTTCATTTATACTTGAAGACGGATGAAAACTTGTTTTCCACTTTTCGCGGAGGTAATTGCATTAGTCATCGAGTTCTCGGAAACATCGATTGATAGTCTTATTGTCGAATCATTATACTTTTACGTTCATTTACGAGATCTTTATTGGCTGTAACTATTGAAGAGATTTGATTTATAATTGTATGCATTGGTCACCTCGATCGTTCTTGCCCGAGGCAAATATACTGTGTATCTAGCCGTGTGTTCTTCAATATTTTCAAATGCCATATTCTCGAAACTAGTTTTCGACCCACGTCAACCAGCAAGTTTGAATGATTTTGTCATTAAAGTGGGGAATTATTTGCGACATACCTATTCCAGTCGAACCTACTGTGTGTTACATATATGATGTGAAGAAATATCGTGGTGAAGAAAGTGCTCTGATCTTCTGAAAATTATAAATTGCCAACAATATCAAAAGTTCTATTGCGATGCGAGTCGAGGATTGGTCAATCGGACGGCCTCAAAGAAATCTCTAGAAAGAATAAAAACTTTTCCACGATTCTTTCCTACCGGATGTTGGCATTTCTATTTAATTATGGTAGAATCATGAATAATCGAGGGGAGAATTGTTACACAGGAAGAAGCTAAACAGCGCAATTTCTCGATAGAAACAATCAGACATCTTTCGAAAGATTTTTCACGTGCTCATAAAAAAAATATTGGCATAGACTACTTCGTCAGATAATGCAGCAGTCTCTCTCAAAAATCAATGTTGAGGAGGGTAAATACGGCCACCCCAAGTTCTTGGCTCTATCGTGAGGGTGGTTTATAGGGTTTCAGCATGAAACTGTACTCGCAACCCTTAAAAGAGCCTCGATTGAGTTTAGGAGGCATCGTTCAGAGTGAAAAAATCCAGTAGGAATTTGAAATGATAAGTTATATCTGGCTAGAACAATAAGAAAACGCCGATAATAATCGTGTTGGACATTATTCGAAATTGTTTATACCGTGACGATTACAAATTGATATCTTGTGTATAAACGCAATTACAATTTTATCTAAAAGATAATATCCATTGTTCTGTATGGTGGCATTCGATACCCTTGAATACAAGGAACTTAATGATGTTTGGATGTACCTAGGCATTTTTATTTCACCATAAACGAAAATTCCGATTAATTTTTTTTTCATCAATCAATAATTCCCGAAAACGTTCATATTTACAACATCAGAACGAATTGCCAAATGGATTATATTATTCATTTGAAGAGTAATGGAAATTTTATTGCTTTCTCCTTTGCAATGCAGAATCCGCGATTCTGTTATTTCATGGGCAATTACAATAAATAAAGACAGTAACAATTTTATTATTTCATTATGAAAACATATTGGCCATGGACTTGCTAACAGGCATATTTATAAGGTTGGCTCATTCGAATTGAAAATTCGAAATTTTTTTTCTGGTAATGAATTTTGCCAAATGGTTCAATCTCGACAATTTGCAATCGATTATGGACCGAATGTGGAAAATAATGAGTGAATCGGGGTTACTATTACTACTGAAATATTACCGATTGGTTCCTCGAGAATTAATTGGTTTATAGGTCTCGAAGAAATTAGGATTTTTTCAGCCGGCTGTTTCCTTTGATATTCGAAAATAAAAGAAAAATGACATTTTTCCAATCGATCCGAAATAACATTAAGAAATTGAGTTGAACACATTTGAAACTATGTATATTCGATATAGTTAGTCTGTAATTGGGAATTGCAAAAATTTGAGTTGATAAGGTTGATCAACAAACCATAACGAGAAACATACATAAACATTCCCAGGAATAAAACATAATGTAGGTGCCGATGTAAATTCGCTTTATTTGGTCTTGTAAGTTTTACCTCCTAATGGGAAGATCCGATAGGTACCAGCAGTTATGAAGAAAAGGGAAGGAATGACAATAAACAAACAAGAATATTTACCTGACAGCCACTCTGACTGTAAGATCCTCTTCGTCCATCTCGTCGGGAAGATCAAAAAACCACAACAAGACTCACATGTGTCCGCGGACTCGACTGATTCAAACACCTACCTCTATTCGAAGATTAAATACTATTTAGCATGATGACACAATTGTTTACTAATTTTCACATAAATAAATAAATGGACACGACGATTTTTCTCAGGTGTTTTCATAATTTGAAATCCCTGTACCCGATTGACGCGGTTTTTTCATGGACGGATCGGATCGATTAGACAATTGTCAAAAACACATGTATGTAAATAAACACATATAAACCGCCAGAGCGAAAGTGAACAAGTGAATAGACTTAACCTATAGCAACTTCCCACGGTGTGCACACCGATGAGGATCAGAATAGAATAGAGAAGTAGCGGCAGCGCATGGATCGTTGGGGATCCTCCACTTTCCACCAAGGTGATATATTGCGTCAATTCACCGCCGCCTCCGTAGGGGAGTAGGCGAGAATTGGGGCTTCGGAACCGCCACTGGAGGCTTTTCCGCGAAATTTTTTTCGTTTTCAACGACCGATCTTATTTCTTGTTTTGGATCATTTTGGAATCAGTTGAGGAAAAAAATGTCCAATCCAAATTAATGCAGACTATGTTCACTTTTGGCTTCCCAAACCTTACTCTCAAATTTAGTAATTTTTCCATTCAATAATAATAGGTGAATAAATAATTATAAATGGAACTTTTGCTAAACTGAGCTAAATAAGAAATGCATTTTTTTTTTATCAATAAATAACACTGTATCAACCCTTACCTTTTTTAATCTGAACTCACCTAAATATGAATTTGAAAAATACAGATTTTTACGATGATTGATCATGTCTGTAGGTATGTTGGAAAGAAAAATCAATTTTCGAAAACATTTAGTTCAGGAGATATTATTTTTTTGAAAGAAGCATGAAAATAAGTGGAAGAGTTATATAGTTGATATCATAAAAAAAAGGTATTTGTGAAATATTTGAATATCCTATGAAAATAGGTCGATAATTTCTTATGAAAAAGTGCGTCTATAAAAAAAATCATCGAAATGTGTTATTGGGCCTAAATTACGGTTTTTTGAGCGCTCGTTCTACTCACACGAGGGCCATATCATTTCACCATGATGTTTGTATTTTTTGAATTTTAAGACAAAAATGGTCTCAATCGACAAGGTTCGACTCACTGATGACAAATCCCTCGGAAAATTCAAGTCTTTCCGTCTGGTCGTAAGCACGATCACTCTCGAACGGAACAACCTAGAGAATTGAAATTTTCAGTGTGGGTTCAGTTCCCAATGTCGCGGTTAAGTTCGTTAATGGTCAGAATTCCACAAGGGGTTCCGTAAATAGGGCCGTTCAAAATATTCTTCTCCTGATTACTTCGAAACTACAGATTCGATCGAGATGAAAATTTTACACTCAAATGGAGAATGAAGTGTTCAAGCTACATGCAAAATTTTGTCCAGATCGCATGACCAAAACCATAAAAAATTATAACATTCGAACGGAAAGACCTAGGAACTTGAAATTTTCAGGATGGGTGTGGACCTCGAATGTCGCGCTCACGTTCATCAATGAGCAGAATTAGACTAGGGGTTCCGTAAATATGGTCGTTTGAAATTCAGTTTTCTTGATAATTTCAAAACAACGGATTCCATCGTGACTAAATTTTGTATTTGAATGGAAAATAATATATTCAAGCTACATTTTTTCCAGATTGCACGACCAGAACCATATAGTAACCATAGGAAATTATAACTTTCGAACGGAAGGTCTTAGGGACTTGAAATTTTCAGGATAGATGGGGATCTCGAATTTCGCGGTCACGTTCATCAAGAGCAGAATTAGACAAGGGGTTCCGTAAATATGGTCGTTGGAAATTTGGTTTTCTTGATAATTTCAAACCTACGCATTCGATCGTGACGAAATTTTGTATTTTGATGGAGAAATATATATTTAAGCTACATTTTGTCCAGATCGCATAACTTCTGAAAGGAAAGGCCACGTTTACCAATGAGCAAAACTAGACTAGGGGTTCCGTAAATATGGCCGTTCAAAATATTTTTTCCTGGTAATTTCGAAACTACTGATTGGATTGGAATGAAATTTCGCACAAAGATAAATAATGAATTAGGTAGGGTCTCCATTGTATGAGTTTATTCTGGATGAAGAATAATGTATTCAAACTACGTGCGAAATTTAGTCCAGATCGCATGACCAAGACCACAGATACCATAGAAAATTCTAGCGAATCATCGAAAAAATTTGGTCACCTGAAGCACTGACGTGATGTTTGGAGTTCTGCCTTAGTTTGATTTTTTTTTGACAACTGTCAAAATTTTTTTCAATTGGTTTCTAAAACTGGAAAATGCGAATCTTCCCACAAGGTGGATGAACGAGCGCTCAAAAGCTCCTGACTTCACGGCAGTGCTTCTCATCCAATCGGTTTTTCATCCTGATCTGCATCTAAACGGTTTTCTCGGAAACTATAGGGGCACATATCAGTTGCTATCCGGCATTGATGTTCCTATACCTCGAGAATCTGTGACTTTCCAAGGCAAAAAATCGAGGGAAAATCATCCAGCAAAGAATCGCGAAATTCGAAAAGTGTGTTGGTATGGAGTTACTCAACATTACATCGAAGAATATGTGAATTCGAAATGCCATTGCAGGATCATGTTGAAAAGTCAAAAAGTGACACTGCGAACTATGTAGAGTGTGCGAAGCGAGAATTGTAGAAGAAAAATTTAATCAATGGAACAATAGTCAAAATTCCCTTCATTCAGAAGTCTGTTGAGTACCATCCAGTATCCAATAAGCCATCAATACTTATAGGGTCCCTCCACAGCTACAAATCATTCGTCAAAGTCGGTTCATCACGATCCTATTTGTTGATAATACATGATCATAACATAACCAGATTACAGAGAATACGTAATAAGTCTGGATTAAATAACTTTGTTGAAATGATGCCGAAGCCGACTTGAGAACTCTTCGCCAGAGCCAGCGTTCCCACCGATGCGCACCTGCTCTTAGCGGAAGGTGACGAGTTCGAACGATCGTTCGCGCTAATTCCACCACGGTCAAAGGAACCGGAAAATTCGTCCGGGAAATCGGGTGGGATCTCTACCAATAATGGAAATGAAACTCACATTGCGATTATCATTATGCATTTATTCGATTCACTGTTGGATTGAAGGGAGGAAAAATATCGTATATCTGTGTAAAAAAATTATTCTCAATTTAACCCAGTCTACAGTTGAGTTGTCAATCAAATATCATTATAAATGTACGCATTTGAAACGGTTTTTCTGTAATGGAAAAAATCAATTTTCTCAAATCGTAATATAGAGTAGGCTTGATAAGAGTTTTTTTTTTCGGTAATGAAATAAATAAAGAATACGGTATTCGAGATGGTTTCATGTAGAAATTGGCGTTTTCACTTCCATCGTGTGTTCGCCAATAGGGACCCTTTCAACTCTATCATTCCAAAACGTGAGGTTCACGCCCGGTATATCTTTACAGGGCGTTATTTCGTTGCCTTCTCTGCTTCTTTCCATGACCCGGGGTTGTGTTTGGGTCACATCGTCGGAATTTTCACATATAATCTTGGCCAAACTGATTTTACGAATTTCGTCCAGTTGTCGAGTGTTGAATCCTATGTATTCTTCTGGAGTTTCGTACCAGAAACGGTCGCCATACTTGAGCCTCAAAAATTGGTCCAAAATGAGGCATGTCAGTGTCGGGCCTAGTATACTTCTGTCCAATGGTTTTTCACTCAGTGCTCCTGTGTATAGATCTATATCGGATACATCCCTGAAAAATATACATTTTGATCATGGATTTCCACGGATCTTCACCAACTTTTCCTTCGGAAAAAAACTAGGAGTTATGAGCTAAATAATGGTACCTATATATGGACTTGATGTTATTCAAGGAATCATCTTCGATGTCATCTGATAAGTCTTCGAAGGTCTCTGGTTTATTGAAACCGCAATGCTGCCTCCATTCCACGTAACCTGGCAAACCATGATCTCTTCCTCTCTGTATATTCAAGGAAACCAAGTCTAGTCCATATTTCCTAGATTTTGTATTATTTTTCTCGTCATCCCTTTCGAAAAGATGCTGTTTCAGCTGGAAAAATTATTAGACACGTTTTTTTTTGGTCAGATCAGGATTATAAATTCTCGTACCTCGTTCGTGAAATATGGATCATTGGCCTCTATGTTGGTGTTCATGGCTCCCCTCATTGCCTTGTCCATTTCACCAGGTTCATACAATTTGAAAGGGTTGAACAACATTTTGTGCATTTGAATAAATTCAGGACTGGACTTATCGCTTGCCAATAATTTCATAAGACCAGGTATTATCGTATGAGCAAACCTGAATGCCGCAGAGGCGAAATGATTGGCTATCGAAGCATCTATGGTGTCGTTGTATTTATGAAAATGGCCTTCTTTTTGAGGCCATAAGTCTAGTTCAGTCATGAGTTCAGGACCTGGAATGAAACAATGAAATGTCCACAAATCTTTTGGTGAAAAACCAAGTTAAATTCAATATGCCTGGTGCCTGGAATAATATGTGAGGAATATTCCAAGAATATTATGTGTGGAATATTCCAAGAATATTATGTGCGGAATATTCCAGGAATGTTATGTGCGGAATATTCCAGGAGTGTTATGTGCGGAATATTCCAGGAATTTTATATGCGTAATATTCCAGGAATGTCCCAGGAAGAATATACAATTTGAAATATTCTGTGAATCTTCTAGGAACATTTATATTAAATGATCATTTTGGAATATTCTTGGCATATTCTTTTAGGAATATGCCTGGAATATTATGTGCGAAATATTCCAGGGATGTCCCAGAAAGAATATACAATTTGAAATATTCTATATTAAATATTCATTTTTGAATAATCTTAGCATATCCTTTTAGGAATATGCCTGGAATATTCGTATCGAAATATTCCTGGAATATGCTATATGGAACATAGATATTCTATGAATATTCCACGAATATTCTGAATATACCCATCCCTTTTTGCACATTCAGGGAATATTCTAGGAATATCCGGCGCTGTATCAATATGGAATACCCTCTTTATATAAGTTCCTTGATTTTTCCAAATTTCGATGGAAAGTATTGTTCTCTAGCTCTAGTTGAATCAAATCTTACCTAATAAAATTGGAAGGAATTCCTTGTAGGTTATATGTTGCATTTCGGCCCCTATGATTTTTCTGCTCTCTTGGAAAAGTTTCTCGTCGTTCCAATGGGGATTTATTTCGGAAAGATTTTTGGCAATCTCGTTGTGATGACGCGCCCATATGGTGTGCATACTGGTCAAATGAAGATTTTCGTTTGATCTTGCATCCCCTATAAAACAAATCTGCAATATCTTGGACAAAATATTCTTTCCGGTCTTTGTTGGATGCAAATTCCAATGAGACGAAAATATACTGAGTGAAATAGAGGAAAAAATAAGTTCTCGAAAGTAGATCGCACTACACTTGAATTGATCAATTCAGGCAAGTCGAAGATATTGGAAGTTGAAAAGAAGCTTCTCAATTTCTCGTGAAACGGACGATTTCGTGCATTAGGTAAATATTGAAAACTTCATTTAGTTGAGATGTATCAACTTTTTCACTACACTTGATTCGATCGAATCAGGCAAATCGGAGATATTGGAAGTTGAAAAAAAACGTTATTCCATTCCTCGTGAAACGGACGATTTCATGCATTAGGTAAATATTGAAAACTTCATTTAGTTGAGATGTATCAACTTTTCACTACACTTGAATTGACCGAATCAGGCAAATCGGAGATATTGGAAGTTGAAAAAAAAGTTACTCCATTTCTCGTGTAACGGCCGATTTGATGCATTAGGGAAATATTGACAAATTCATTTAGTTGAGATGTATCAACTTTTCCAATACACTTCAATCGATCGAACCAGGCAAATCGGAGATATTTGAAGTTGAAAAAAAAAGTTACTCCATTTCTCGTGTAACGGCCGATTTGATGCATTAGGTAAATATTGAGAAATTCATTTAGTTGAGATGTATCAACTTTTTCACCACACTTTAATCGATCGAATCAGGCAAATCGGAGATATTGGAAGTTGAAAAAAAACGTTATTCCATTCCTCGTGAAACGGACGATTTCATGCATTAGGTAAATATTGAAAACTTCATTTAGTTGAGATGTATCAACTTTTTCACTACGCTTTAAGCGATCGAATCAGGCAAATCGAAGATATTGGAAGTTGAAAAAAGAGGTATTCAATTTCGCGTGAAACGGACGATTTCATGCATTAGGTAAATATTAAAAACTTCATTTAGTTGAGATGTTTCAACTTTTCCAATACACTTCAATCGATCGAACCAGGCAAATCGGAGATATTTGAAGTTGAAGAAAAAAGTTACTCCATTTCTCGTGAAACGGCCGATTTCATGCATTAGGTAAATATTGAAAAACTCATTCAGTTGAGATGTAGCAACTTCTTAACTACGCTTGAATCAATCGAATCTGGCAAATCGGAGATATTGGAAGTTCTATATAGGTACTCTGATTTTTTGTTATCATCTTTTGTTTATTGAAACTGAAAATAAGTTTCTTCAAAAATAGCATACAACTTAAAAACTGTACCAATAATCGCTACGTTATCGCATAGATTAGATGGAGTGGGATGATAATTTCCTCACCAGCCTCGAAACAGTATTCTCCTTTTTCCCCGGCTTCTACCCTGTTGCATCCATCGTTCAAATTGGTGGATACAGGCAATAGCGTCCTATTATCCTTGGTAACGTGCATCTTCAAGAGACCTCCATTCATTGCTCTTAATTCATCAACTGACGTTTTTTCCACGCCGTATATTACGGACCCATCGATGAAAGCTGTCACTTGGTTCATTTGTTCCCTTGGTCCAAGGCAACATGTTGGTGATGGCGCTGATCTGACGAACTCCATACAAGTCACATTTTCCGCTATTAAAGGGTCATCATTATCTATTACGACAGGAAAACATTCAGGATGGATAACGGTCCTGTTAATACAACAGGAAATGCTGCTGCCGTTTGCACCTCTACTCAAAGCCGTTGCAGTTATATCGTGATCCAGGAATTGTCCCCAAACTGCCAACATTACTGAAAATTTATTATCGTCCCGATAATAAGGTCGATGAACTAATAAACTGACAGTCCTCGCGGAGGGAAGAGGAGCCCCAGACTTGGATAATTTAGGGCTGCTTATTCCTGAAACGAAAAGTCAATACCTTAATGCTTCTTCGATAGAGTGACATTTGATGTCTTACGATCTCCATAATTTGGTGGTATTACTCTGCGAAAAGGCCTGAATGCTGCTCCGAATAAAGCTGGGTAATCGAGGTTATTGCAGGAACCGTCAAAAGTCCTATAATTCTTGTATTTGTTGCAAGGAAGCTTATCCAGATGACAAAATTGTTCGAGTAACGTGGCGGTTCCATTAGGACATATTTTCTTCAATTCTTTCGTTTTTTCGTCCCTGTCGAAAAACATTACAAGATATACGTTTTTTTCTGAAGAAAATATGTGTCTCACCTATGCATGTATTTCATTCCACATTCTACCATGTATCCCACTCGAGAAAGCTCGATTGCCCTTTTGGATGTGGACGTAACCGTTTGATGCCTATAGCTTGGACTATCCACTGGTAGGGGAGGTACATTTTTCTCCATGTCATCCCTCTGCATCAACAACATATTTGCGGAAAGCATTGCAGCCTCCCATAATGTCGAATTTTGCGATGTTATATTGTCGATTCTTCGGCCGTCCAATGGCCACGTTTTGGAAAGTAAGATGTTAAACGTTTCCACGGGGGCGGTCGAATTAGTAATATTTGCACTTGGTCCATCGTCAAAGTCCACGGTCATTGAGAAAATTATGCTCATAATCAGAGCGAAGATTACGAAACAACTGAAAAAGTGAGTGTTTTTGAATCGTCATTTATAATCCATTATGCCGTTCAAGCGACTTTGACAGGGGTGTAATTGTTGCCTATCGAGATGTTGGTTTCTCGTATCGTGAAAGTGGGTGTCGTCTTGATTATACCGCATTAACATTAATGAGTGTGTCTCGTGTGTGAACATAAAACGGTAGAGAAACATAAAGAAAACCAACTGCGGGTAACCACAGAGCGTCAAGATAGGCGCAAGAAATTATGCCTTCTGGGTGTGACAATTCTAATATCACTGAGTATATCGTCGTGAAACGTTGATATCAAATAAATATATTCGTTTCTAACTGCTTGAAAACTCCCAATTACCTATACAGTAGGTACGACTTGTTTCGAAAGATACTTAACAAATTCAAAAATGATGAAACAAGGGATATTTTATGAATCATCAATGTGATCGAATGAAAAAGAGCGATGTGGAAATAATAAGATAATTGTACAGATTTTGAAGCTATTTTATCCATGTTTCTAATTAAATTGACTAAAAGTATTGACAGAAATAAAAAATATAGCCATACTATACTCAAAAATCGGTCCAACCGAAATTTATTGTGAAAATTGAGCGTGTAATGGAGGCGAAAATGTTTTTCCGTTTCAAAAACCAAAATTTTTCGTGGAAGATAGAAATTTCTAAACTGCTTCGATCAAACATACTCACAGAAATGCACCGCATAAAAAACATTGAAACTGCTTGATCTTCTTCTTTCTTTCTCTAGCAATGCTAGAATTAAAAACGTACTGTGGTCTGTTTTCATTCGCCAGAAGTCTTGTCCTTTCGTCAGATTCAGCCATTTTGTCTGCAAATAACACCTACTAAATATGATCTGTTGTTATTCATTACAGGTATAATTAACCGAATACTTGGATGCATTTGTTCTGACGTTGTTCAGTAGAAGTTTATATTTTATCATTGTGTGATTTGTGAAACGTAATGATAAGATTCTTGCTAAAAATATTTACATCGGTGATAAGTTTTTCTAGTGGTTTTTATTTCAACAGATAAAGGGCATTTCTGACGCAGATATCTGAATAAATTAATGTGTGCCTTGATTATTATCTTTTTGGGGGAATTAAAACTATTTCGTCAAGACCGTATCTTTTGTTATATTAACAATATTATTTACTTATTCAACTGCATTTGAGAAGTATTGGAAATGACAATATGATTATTTAGGTACAACTCAAATTTTCAACTACACCCAGAATTACACACAATATAATTACAATAAAACACTTTGGGAAGAGCAACAAAAATGCTCGTATATCTACCTACATAATTTGATTATGAATTTCGGAATAAGCAGCGAAGGCCACTTGTTCGATAAAAACTAGGCGATAGTAGTTTACCTATATGTTCAAAAAAAGGTTCAAAATTCATTTCAAACTTCTAGATAGCGAGGAACCTTTTCTCAGTCCGAGTTGAAATAGTGCAAATTTCTATAACAGCTCTTTTTCGCAGCTAATGATGATAATAAATAACGTAGCATTATTTGAGAGAATGTATTCGAAATCGAGATTCTGTCCGTACCTTTATATAAAGATATTCATAGATAGAATCTTACTCTCATTCTTGAATACTCATTCAAGAAATATAATACCAAAACCAATTCAATATAGTAAAATAACTACTCACAAACGGTCCAGAATTTATATTCCAAAAAATTTCACCTATAAACACTTCTTTATCAGGATTTACGACGAAACTAACTTCCAAATAATTCTTAAATGTTAGATCAGGCCTACAGTAGATACCTGAGAAAAGTGGCAATCGATACTTCTATTGAAACCAATAAAGTGGATTGGAAACCCTATATCGTTACGGAGTCATGTTATACCTATCAGAAAGGTGATTTCTACGTTAGACCTCAAAATATAATATTACCATTATGATATATCGTATGGTGAACTTCACCTTCTGAATCATGCCCCTCAGACCCATTGTAGTTTTTTATCAGTCGGATAAAACTTTCTCGATTAAAAAAATTTTCAGCATATTACAATGATTTATCGTCCTCGTCAAATATGCGAAGAATGCATGTGTTGATGTTTTGTATTTCCATATTTCCAATGAATTCTAACAACACTAATTCAGGTGCGACCAAATACTGACCTTATATTCAATTTTGACATCAATGGACAGGCAATATATGAAACGTTTTCTAATGGGTCAAATAAATCCTAAAAAAACATTTAAAATCCCTACGTTCGAAGGTTATCATTATGTTCAAAGATCTGTAATTTTATAATTTCGAACCGAGAATAGTCTTAAACCGCCTGTCTGTCCTTCCTTCCTTAAACAAGATAATAGGAAGTTGTTTTTTCAAATTTTCAGAGTACGTTCGAGATCTGAATGCACAATATCTCCAGACACCATTCACGTCGGTGCTCTTCTCGAATTTTTATCTTACATATGTATACAATGGCCTTGAAGTATATTATATTCTTCTATAGTATAACTGAAGGCTGGCCTAACAGAAACATAACATGTATATTTTAGGCGATACCACTGTACTTACAGCTGCTGTTAATTATAGTTATTTTCTCTTCAAACATAGATTGGCTAAAGAATGAAAAATAAACGATGAAAATCAAGTTACAATGTGTAAGAAAACTTCACGAACCTACTCCATGTAAATGAAACACAAAGATTATTCTCACATTTATTGGAACCAATAAATATACATTTTTCTGATTTCAAACATAATAATCATTAACCAGACAAAGCAAGAAAATGTTTATAAAAATATAGGAATATAGAATATATTGAAAGCTGAAATGAAAAGACATAAACTACAATAATTTGCATGATTGGCAATTAAAGCTACTGAACCGATCAGTCGATTACTACACAATGTAAAAATAAAATGAAACAAATACAAAAATCATACCATGAAATAAGTAAGATGTGAATAAGATATATCAAAATATGTTTCTCTAAATAGCAAAAGTCATGGAGGATTTATCTTTCCAAATGCTGCATATAAGGATATAAAAATATGTTGATCTTTTATAGATAAAATGTTGAAAACATGGTTTTGAATATAAAAATATGAGGTTTTGTGCATGTTTTTTCTTGGCACCGTTAAAGTAAGCTATAGAAATTTGAACCCATACTGAATCTTACTTCAAATATCAGTCTTTGTTTTTTAATGCCTAATTTGTTCACCTGAATGATAAAAGAGATTTTCAAATGGTAACTTTTTTGTACAATTCTTATTCGAGTTCCCTGAATATTTTAAAAGGACGGACAACATGTAATATCACTATTGAGTGACTGGAGAATTATCGAGAGGTAAAAGAATATTACAATAGTAAACAATATGTAAATGAAATGATTCAATGAAACATGCTAGGACTACTACTCAATACAGAGAGATAATAAAAATTTCTGAAAAATATCTTCTTGGCTCCGAAAAGGATATTTTAAACTCCACTGGTAGAGTGGAATTTACTTCCTAGAAACCATGATGTCTCTTTATACAGGAACCATAAGTCAGTAGCCCAAAGGAAGAAATTCAAAAATCCGAAGATCTGTAAAATCATTAAGAATTATGATCATCCTTTGTCATGTAATGGTTTTTCAATGTTATAGAATAACTAGTACACTGATTTACTCTCAATGAGATATGAAAACAAAATTGCATAATAAAATCATACAGGAAAATAGCTTACCACTGATATGTTCAGGGTTGTGAAGCTACTTTGAGAAATTGTACAATTACATGGATTCCCAAAGTAGTCTACATCAGTCCTATATTTCAATACTGTCAGACCGTTAGCCCAAGCTGCACTGCTAGAGAGCCAAAACACTCCCACAACAACAGTTGCAATAAAATCCTAGAAAAAGGAACAAGTAACCTCTACTTCGGATAACAATTTGAACTAATTTACTTACAGCTAGTGGCAGTTTGGGATTTTGTAGATATGTTTTATCGAATTTGACATAGATGATGGAAATAGCAAAGGAATATACCAAAGCTAAAAAGCCAGTCCATACAAAAAATTTGGCGTCCCCAGAAAAATCGCCATATATTTCGTATCTGTGTCCACAACTCAAAGTCTTGTTGTATTCTAATACATAGGGATACTTGTACACAAAAGGGTAATCTGTTCCATTACAATGGAACGTTAAAAATCCAGTATGTTCTGTTACACACACGAAAGCAAATATAGCAAATATCTGCAAAAAAGGATTGTTTCAAATATCAAATAACAATTCGATAACAACTTTGATAGGGAGGATATGTATGATAAAATAAACTTACAAAATGGGTTACTCTCATTATACCTCTTGGTTCTTGGATAACATTCCAGTTGAGATCCATTTTGGGGCTTTCTTTCTCAACGGTTTGAGGTTAAATGCTTAAGAAATATAATTTAAACGGCGGAATTGGATCATCAAACTTTATAACTCATTGTTTATTTCTACAATACGCATAGGCGGATAGTGATTGAAACACAAAATAAACCAAGGTCGTTTAAAAAATGACATGCGTACCACGACCACCTAGGAAATCGGGGGACCTACCCACCCATCATTTTTTATTCTACCGTTATTAGACCAATGAGATTATGATTATGGGATGGTTGAAATCAATGAAATCATAGACCTAATAACAATGTTGATAATTTTGGTCAAAATTCACGTACGTTCATTTGTATTTTATGGTTCTGCTATTCTGCTCAGGATCATTATTTCCACGTCACTTTGCTCTCCAATTCCCACGGAATTTTGGTTTCAGAAATTGATTATTTAATTGGTTACCTTATGCCATATACTTAATATCTTAGTAACGTATGGATAATATCGCGAACACTCCTTAACTGTGATGAAAAAAAAGCTTTTTTACCCTAAAATGAAATAATATCGTATAATTTCAAGATGTCATAACTTCTTTTGGTGGAGGTGCTCGAATTCAAATAAGTTTTCAAATGGTTGGGTTATATTTCGGGATTGTAATTTGATCCAGTCGAACAAAAAATATTGTAATAATCGAAGAAGCAGTTTCAGTTTATCGGAAGGATTACTGTTAGAATGTATTTGTAAGTTTGTGATAACATGGAATTGAAAAGATTTAGGTAGGCATTTACTTAGGAATATGAATACTCAACCAAAACCATTGCATAAGATACGAGTATCATGGTTGTCTTTATACCATGGCATAATATATAGTAATTCAGCATGCAGATTGTTAGCCACAGGGCATAAGGTAAAGATACCTACTAGTACCTACTTATCGAACAGCTGCAGGAGTTTATTCCAGTTGAATCCCAGTAGAACGCGTTATCGGACCATAGCTATTACTTTTCTCCACTCCTTTATTTCATGAGAAGTCTGTTGTGTGCATTTGCTTTGTCAAGTCTATTCCTTATTTTCCTACCCTTAACTCACTAACCCCATCTTCAAATATGGAATATTCGAGAATTTCAAGATCACTTGTTCGATGGGCGGAGCATTGCTTTGGCACGTTGCCAACTTTCTTCTCTCGGAACGCATTCACAGGACATAAACCTTTGATGAGAAAATATTCCAAACTCTATAATAAAAACAACAATTCGATACTAAAGTTTCAATTTCATAATGTTTTCGTCTGGAGCAAAACGTTCCTTGGAATCGAACGAATATCGAGTGATAAATCAAATTATCTATTAGATCTGTGGCGGATTAAGGTATATTCTAAATATTCTCATAATCAAATTGAAACTTTATTATTCCTAATGTACAATGAAGACAATAATATTTTTATATATTCAGAACTTTCGAACTGTACCTAACCACGAAAAGTTTGATGATTCAAATACTATTGACATGTGAGAAAATTTGACTGATATTCATTTCACATCATCTTTCAAGCTCAAAAGTGCAACAAAAAATATTGTATTGATTTGAGGCCCCAACTCATAGGCAGTCCATAGAATATTTATGAATTCAAAATAATGAAAATGGGTACTTTGCGAATACGAAGGGAAATAATAAGATATACATAAAAAAAAATTATTCTCTCTAATTCTACACTCAGGTTTATCGTGTTTATATCAAAAATTATCACAGTTTGTGAGTGAATTACCTACATACCTACATAAATATCACAATTAAAGTTATCTTTTACGCACGATAACCTAATAACTATTCGAATAGGGGTATCTTCAAATTTTCCTAATGATTTTTGCTTCAGATTTTCAAAAATTCTGAAGTACTCAAAGCTGTACATGCGCACTCAATTGGAATAAGGTCTTTCGAAAATACTGATAATTGTGATTCCCCTTTTAATCCAATTCACACGACCAGTTGAATCCGCAACTACTAAGAAACCCATTTGAAAGCCACAAAAAAAAAAGGTTTCACGTTTTACAATATGTTTCTGCTCAACTAATTTCCCATCTAAATAGAAGGAGTTCACAGAAAAAATTGATCTTCAAATCCAATTTGATCGTAAATTGAAGTGATATGCGCTTAGTGGAGAAAATCGTTTACAATCTGACAACGCGCGTCGAATTTTC
This sequence comes from Aphidecta obliterata, assembly GCA_963966015.1. NCBI lineage: Eukaryota > Metazoa > Arthropoda > Insecta > Coleoptera > Coccinellidae > Aphidecta > Aphidecta obliterata. The sequence continues at coordinate 12,557,054 of OZ014436.1, forward strand.
TAGTACATTCTAGAAAACTCCTACCTCTTTATATAAGTAGCGTAACATTCGGGACGCCATTGCAATTGATCATTAAGCGAGGGAAGTGTGTGTTGTGTACATTTTGATTAGTGTCAGTGATACGAACTTTGGTGTTTTATCAGTACACGAACTTCATTAAAGATGGGAAAAGATTATTACAAGATTCTAGGTATATCTAAAGGTGCTAGTGACGATGACATCAAGAAAGCTTATAGGAAATTAGCACTCAAATATCATCCGGACAAGAACAAATCTCCCGGAGCCGAGGAACGTTTCAAGGAAGTGGCTGAAGCATATGAAGTGTTGTCAGATAAGAAAAAACGGGATATCTACGATACATATGGAGAGAGTGGCCTAAAAGGTGGAGTACCTGGACCAGGAAACGGAGGTCCCAGCAACTTCAGCTACACTTTCCACGGGGATCCAAAGGCTACATTTGCACAGTTCTTCGGCAATGCCAGCCCTTTCCACGCCTTCTTCGACATGGGTGGACCCAACAGAATGTTCGCTTTTCACGATGACGATATGGATGTGGACGATCCCTTCGCTTCTGTCGGACTTGGTGGACCACCAAGAGGGGGTCCAGGAGGTGCCTTCAGAAGTCATTCCTTCAATGTTCATACCCCGAATAGATCCAAAGATAAAATACAAGATCCCCCTATAGAACATGATCTATACGTTTCCTTGGAGGACATCATCAAGGGTTGCACAAAGAAGATGAAAATTAGTAGGAAAGTACTTCAGCCAGATGGTAGCACAAAGAAGGAGGATAAGGTGTTGACCATCAATGTAAAGCCAGGATGGAAGGCCGGCACAAAAATCACATTCCAAAGGGAAGGCGATCAAGGAAGGAATAAAATTCCAGCAGACATAGTATTTATCATCAGGGACAAGCCTCACCCTCATTTCAAGAGGGAAGGCAGCGATATTCGATATACCGCCAGAATAACACTGAAACAGGTAGGTCTATCGAAAATCCTTATTTTTATACATAGCAATGAAATATTTTTAGATAGTATATTCCTGTCTGCTATTTTTAAACGTGTTGTCACCTTCGGATAAAGATTAATAATAACTATCAATAATTTCCTGTAACATCATTTTGAATCAACCAATAATTTGTTTTCAATCTTACATATGCTTTTATATCACTTATATTAATGATTTTTTATTTCAGGCCCTCTGTGGTTGTTCAATTGAAGTTCCTAGCATGACTCCTGGAGTCACTAAACCACTACATTTCACAGCTGAAATCGTCAAACCTAACACTGTAAAGAGAATCCCAGGTTGTGGACTTCCATTACCAAAAGAACCATCTATGAGAGGAGATTTGATAGTTAACTTTGATATCAAATTCCCAGACCACCTCACACAATCTGCGAGGGATATTCTCTATGATACCCTTCCTGATAATTAGTAAACTATTTGAAAAGGTGTGTTTTGTGATAAAAATTTGTACGTTTTAGTACAATAATTTTGTACGGACTTGTAGATATAGAAAATTTATCTGAGCAGATGTAGAAAATAAGTTTAATATGAATTCTTTTTTATTTTGTAACAATCTTGTGGATATTTGCTCTGAACCACACCAAGTATTTTCACGAGTTGAATAATTTAAAAATTATAACTTGTTATGTACATAAGTTAATTATTAATTTATAAATTTGATAAATTTAAATTTTATTGTAGATGTATTTGCGCAAATATATTTGTTAATTTTGGTTATTGATTCATTTTCCAGTTGATTCGAAGAATGAGCATTTCACACAGTACCTTTATATTTTCCTACCAGTTTCGGAACTTTGGATATATTTATTGCCTAAATGATCCCAAATAAATACCCTTTCTCACCTTCAGTTTCAATTTGACTCGAGCATATCAATAGAAATTTTTTTCATTGTTCAAGGCGTCATTCGGAAACCACAAAATTAAAAATTACAATGAACAAATATTATGATAACCACAAAAAATTTCGTGAACGAAATATTTGAAAAAGGAAATGCTGCACCTATTTGTTGAACGGAGTTTTGTTTCTTGACTCATAGGATATAAAAACATTTGCACAGGTTACATACAAATTGAAAGTCTGCTCGAATCTATTTAAAGGTGGACAACAATAATTGAAGTAAATTGTATTTTATTTTCCTAGGACAGGAGAAGTTGTCTTTCATGGTTATAATTATTGGTAACAATGCATGCTTTAGATTCCCTAACAAAAAATCTATTCGCGCAGATTTCGCCTATTTAGAAAATGCTTCAAATCAAGGTTTCGTTTCCATTTTTGGTTTGAAAAATAATGAATTCTTGAGGCCAATCACCAACCAAAACCTTGTGTTAAATCAAGTTGTCCTACTCAATGAATACGTTTGACCTCCAAATTCGCACAACTTGTAGGATCGCAGTCTTTCTTCCCAATTTTGCGGGCTATTGGTAAACAAGTATATTTCATGAATAAACGAGGCCATTGGGATATTGCCTGTTATTTTCAGAGGGCTTTTTTTCGCGAATCGCTTTTTCTATTTTTATATTGGTATACAACTGTCCCCAAACAAACTGATGCTGCAGAAATAGACGTGACATAATCGACTATAGTAGGTTGAATGTTTGGGGCGGAATAGGATTTTTAGTATTCTATTCAACCAAGATTTTTGTTTTCAATTAGATTCCGTATTTATTAACACCCGCATAATCCTGAATTCAAAAATGTACATACCTACTTTGAAATTACGTTTCAATAAAGATGATGACATGTCATCATGTCCAACTGCTGCAACAGCTGGACAGACTGATTAATTATTGAACAAAAGGTTAATGAAACTGGACAGAATGTAGAAAAAAGGAGTATTATTTATTTATTGGTTTGCATTTTCACTAAACAAAATTCGAAAAATATTTTTCTGGGACAATCCTAAATAGAACACAATCTGCTACAGCTATGATGCTGGTTCAGTCAAATAAAGGATGAAAGAAATAGAAGTTGGCTGTAATTATAACTTGATGCAACTGCCATTAATAATTTATTTTCCTGAAACATGCTGTAACTCCCAGACATTAATTCGATTTTCGCTCATTTTAATTGCGATTATCAGCAATAGAAATAACAGATTAGAGAGAAGTTTTCCCTATGATCGAAATCGCCTTCCGAAGAAAGTCATATGGCTCTAATCGACTGATCCTGCAAACCTTTAGCCGGATGACGTCAAGTAATTCTCTGACGTCATTCGCCAGTGTAATCTGAAAAAGGCATGCTGCCAAATGGGTTTTAAAATGCAAATTACGATACGCGGGATTTATTGGGTTTGAAAGGTGGGAAAATAGAGGTTCATACAGTTAATCTAACGTTTTCGATAATCTATAATTAGAACTGCAAGCTGCAGTATTGACAGGTGGAAATAATCTCTTATCATGATTCGTTAATTAATTGGCGAGCTAGGTCGCGAATTTTTCAAACGAAGGTCTACATTGTCGACGGAACAATAATTTTGTAGAACACGCTGTCGTCGCATGAGTAAATTGATCGGAAATGCAAGGTTTCAAACTAACGGCAGTATTGTCCTCAACAAATTCCACTGTTCTCCTTCCTAAAAACAAATATTCGAAATAAGAGTAGCCATACACAATTCATTTCGAAGGTGTCGTGGTTGCATTCCTCAAATCTTCGTGTAATTTAATTCTGTTAACTTCGAGTTAATTAGGTTGAAATCTCGTAATATGCAGGTTGTTTCCAAGTAGTCTAAAATATTCTGATGTGTATTTCATTACTACAATTTAACATGTGTGGAATGTAATATATCGTTATTGAGATAAAACGTTTATTCGATAATAGTTTAGCCAAGCATTCTTCGTAAGAATCACCCTCAACTATATCTCAAATTACTCTTGAAACTTCCAGTATTTTGAAATATATTAACCAAAAAAAGGCAATAAATGTTTCTACAGGTACATTTTATACTTGCTCATCTCGCTTTCCGTTGCCATAGGCAAAATATCTGTAATTTTTGAGCGCTCGTACTACTTACACGAGGGCTATATCATTTCGTCACGATGTCTGTATTTTTCGAATTTTGAGCCGAAAATGGTCTCAATCGACTATGTTCGACTCACTGATGACGAATCCGTCGGAAAATTCGATTCTATCCGTCCGTCCGGCCGTAAGCACGATAACTCTCGAACGGATCAACCTAGAGACTTGAAATTTTCTGTGTAGGTTCAGATCCCAAATGCCTCGGTTGAGTTCGTTAATGGGCAGAATTCCACCAGGGGTTCCGTAAATATGGCCCTTCAAAATTTTATTCTCCTGATTACTTCGAAACTACAGATTCGATCGCGTTGAAACTTTGCACTCAAATGGAGAATTAGGTGTTCAAGCTACATGTGAAATTTTGTCCAGATCGCATGACCAGAACCATAGAAACCATAGAAAATTGTAACTTTTGAACGGAAACGCCTAGGGACTTGAAATTTTCAGGATAGGTGTGGATCTCGAATGTCGTGAACACGTTAATCTATGAGCAAAATTATACTAGGGGTTCCGTAAATATGGTCGTTTGAAATTTAGTTATCTTGATAATTCCAAAACTACAGATTCGATCGTGACGAAATTTTGTATACTAATGGAGAAATATATATTCAAGCTACATTTCTCTAGATCACATGACCAGAACCATAGAAACCATAGAAAATCATAACTTTCGAACGGAAAGCCCTAGGGACCTGAAATTTTCAGAATAGGTGTGGATCTGAAATGTCGCGTTTATGTTTATCAATGAGCAGAATTATACTAGGGGTTCCGTAAATACGGTCGTTTGAAATTTTGTTTTCTCGATAATTTCGAAACTACGGATTCGATCGAGATGAAATTTTGTATTTTAATCGAGAATGATATATTGAAGCAATATTTTGTTCAGATCGCATGACCAGAACCATAGAAAATTGTAACTTTTGAACGGAAAGGCCTAGGAACTTGAAATTTTCAGGGTGGGTTTGGATCGCGAATATTGCGGTCACGTTCATCAATGAGCAAAATTAGACTAGAGGTTCTGTGGATATGGCCGTTCAAAATATTTTTTTCCTCGTAGTTTCGGAACTACTGATCGGATGGGAATGAAATTTTGCACCTAGCTGAGGAATAATGTATCCAAACTACGTGCAAAATTTTGTCCAGATCGCAGCACCAAGTCCATAGATACCGTAGAAAATTCTAGCGAATTATCGTAAAAAAATTGATCAGTTGAAGCACTGACATGAAGTCTGAAGCTTCGCCTAAGTTTCAGAATTTTTTTGACAGCTGTCGAAAATTCCTTCAATTGATTTCTAAAACTGGAAAATGCGAATCTACCTAGGTGCATGTACGAGCGCTCAAAAGCTCCTGCCTTCACGGCAGTGCTTTTCGTAATTTTTTTCTTGTAAAATTGTTACTCTATTGAAGTTTATCACACTCAATACAAATACTCATTTTCACTGGTATTCAATAGTTCGGAATCATTTGGTGCGCTATTTAAATTCTCATTCATCAACTTTTTATCAGGATTGCAAAAATGAAACATAGGTATAATATTCATTTTTAATGGCACATGGAGATAAAAAAATATTCAATAGTTCTCATAAACAAAACAGAGGTAAATTTATCACAGTGATGCTCAGTTATGTTATAAAAATAATTTCAGTAATATTCCACTTCTTTTGCATTATGGCTTCTAACACATTGAATAATCAATATAAAATTCATTTAAGTCTTTGATGTAGAGAATAATCTAGGAATCCAAGACAGAAAATATCCACAGATTATCAGTGTATAAAATATTCAACAAAATTCGGTCTATTTCTACAAAACAGGAATGAAAAAAAAAACAACATTTACACTTGGTACAATTATTTGTTTCAATGAGGTACTTATTTGCATTATGATTAGATGCGATCTAGTATATATTATTGTATTAGAATAACAGTCTTGCCTACTAAAATGTAGGGAGAAATATAATAAATTGAATTACCAGTGGATAAACTGAAGACAATTATTTGAAATCAAATATGATAAAATTGAATAGTCCAAATGCCAAAATAATAATTGCCAGCAGTCTATTATTTTTTCCTTGAGATTATAATTTTCTTCTACCTATTTAGGTACAATTTCTTTTTTAGTAAGATTGACAATTATTTTCAAATCATCCCCGACCACAAGTAAAAGGCAATGCAATTTACAAATCCATCTAGTAATTGCTTACGAAAAGCACGACAAACACCTATATCTTCATTTTTTCCAACTTCACGATAGACAGCATATAAATCCTATAAAATAAGATTGCATGAGAATAAAATATTAATAAATCCATATTGTTTAACTCACCCCTCTAGCCATGTGCAAATCTATTGATAATAACATAAAAGCTCCATAATAATTAGGATGCAATATCACATAATGCTGGACATTTCCATCAGGTGATATGAAAGTCCTTTTGTTTTCATTATACTTAACAAGTAGGAGCCTTGAAAGACCTTCATACCATGATACTGGTTGATTCAATAGAGGACTCAGATGTGGATGAATATTACAAAGTAATTCTGGATGAGACAAATTTTTCAATTCAATGAATTCGTTGTATGTTAGAGTAGTCTCATTTGACAACAATTTATTCCATAACAAATCACTTCGACATTGAACCATACCTTGATAATCAACGAATTAGTACAAAAATAAAAGGTTCCAAAAAATACAAACCTTTGGTAACCATATTTGTTATTACAGTGTGTGTGGTTTGAGCTTTTTCTAAGATGAGTTTTTGCATCAATTCCTCATGGGAGGAGTAGTAACCCAAATAATTAACCTTCTCTGTACTTATTTCCATATAAGCTTCGTCTAATTTTTCATTATTCGATTCATTATCTTCATGTTCATTCTCAGAAACAGAAGATATATCTTCAAAGTTTTCGGTTTTGATTTTGTTTGTAACACATTCATCTCTTTCTGTTGTAGCTCCAAGTATACTTCTAGATGCAGATGACACCGTTTTGAATTTACCCAGTTTTTCTTCACGTCCAACAGCTGGGTACAATTCTCTATCCAAACAGAAAAGAGTTATCATTTTAATTAGAAAAAAAAATGTGTTGAAGTATATGTTTGATTAGATAGTTTGATGAAATTTTTGAAAAATCATCAAGTTACAGTTAACAATTCTTATTGAAATAGAGATCTGAATATAAATATATTCAACCTACCTTTTTGATGTTAAAATGAGATAATATTTCAAGTGCAAGACATAATCGCTTGGGTTGTAAGGAAAACATAAGTTATAAATAACTAATGTTACATCAAAATCATCTGTACGGTGACAATCTTGGGAATCAGTATAATGCACTTGAGATGTTGTGGTCACTTGAACAAGGATTTGCTCTAATTCTCCATTGTTTTTCTCCATCTTCAATGCTTTGAAATTATACTGATCAATGTTTTGCAACAAATAGTCATATAGTTGTTTTCCTTCAGTTAGAAGATCTTTTATTGTCAAGGTATCTAGGGAAAAATAATATTTCAGATCAAGTTATAAATGATTCCATTGTGTTATTACCTTCATGCACTAAATTCCTTGCGAAATTTGGTGCTTTGTTGTAATATTTCAAAAAGTCATCCAAAAACTGGTTCAAGTTATAATTTTCACATAATCTATTTATTCCAGAGTTATTTGATATGTAATTGTGGACTGAACGCAGATGATAATCGTATGTAAATGAATGTAGATGCATGTACATCTTCACTCTATCGCATTCATCTAAAAAGCTTAGTGTAAACTGTAAAAAATATTGATTAATTTTGAAAAATTTCGTTTTTGTTATTATTTCCATAAAATTTCATCAATTATTGTTTCATAAAGTATCTAATCGGGAATTTATAGGAATATATTGCATATGACCATACAAATCAAAACTAATTCAATTTTTGCCTTATTACTAATTTTTATTCTTACTCTATTGATTGATGCTCTTGAACTTATGTTTTGAAGTCTGCTGCATTCAATGGCATGAAGCTTTGTAGTGAAAAATGGCTCAACAAATTCAGCAGTAAAAAGGAGAATACCGCCTAGAATGGTTTTCTGTATGTAGAAGACAGAGTCGTAAGATGAATTGTCTTTGGACCACATCCTTAAAGTATCAAAATGTTATTACATCGGTTAAGATATTCTTAAAGTGAATCGATATTTTTAATTGTCTATAAAAAAAACCCACCCTGGCTTGCTGTTGTTATCAAATTGTAATGGCATGAAGCCTAAGGTTTGCAGATATCGACGATATTCACAGAAGAATCCATAACAGAGGTCACTGTGCCAAGGTTCATTTTGAGGCAATACCATTTGATCGGCATGTATGTTAGGATATAAATTATGGTCCCTAGTAGCAGCAGATTTCAACCGCCATCTAGATAGGAACAATAGAGGTGTATGACAATAGTGAATAACTCGTGAATTCTGCATCAGTAAAAATATCAGCGGAACTGTTGTAGAGCTGGTTCTGGATTGGTACATCGAGTGCAATTTTTTCATTTCTTCATTCCATTTTTCCTCCCATGACTTTACTTCACGCATTTCTATAGTTAAAATAACAACAATGTCATTGGATAGATATTTCGCTTTTTGGAAGGCATCTCTGAATACATCTAATGATCTTGCTCGATTTGTATTGGCTATGGTTCGCCTTGGTATGTCTTTTGGCAATTCTCTCATATAATCCACATTTCCTATGTAAGATACATAAGGGTTGTTGGAACTCAACTGGAAAAATAAATTCATTGAGTGTTCCAAAGCTGCTTCAATTCAATTTATTGGAGAGTTACTAACAAAATTTTTTCGAGCCAAATATTGATTGTTGAAAAGTCCTAATTTCTGAGCAGTTAAGGAATTCAAAAAGCAGGAGCGCACACTTAACCATAAGCCTAAGTTGGTACAGTTTGACACTAGTTTATCGATTTTTTCTTTTGTCCAATTATAGGTGTAAATGATGATCTGAAAAAATTAATCATAAGTACCAATATGTCGAAAATATAGTTACTTACATTGTCGTTCTCTATGAACGCCCACAAAATTTTTTGTCGTGGCACAAAAATACTGGTTGCTAAGGGTGTAAACTTTTGGATATGTTTCAAGACTTGAGGGCTTAGTATTTCCAATAATTCTGGACGTTCTTTGAAGGTTTTATTTGCTTTCCAATGTTCGAAATTTCTTGAAATAATTACACATTTTTGAACTGAATTGGAAGGAACATGTACCACATATTTGTAACGATCATCCAACTTGAGGGCATTTGTTGGTACTGCTGTAAATGCTCTGGAAGTGTCTTGTATCAGATTCAACACTTCCCTTATACTGACACACACTAAATGGCGATAAGTTAAAGTCACCCGGTGTTTTCTTACAGATGGTACAGAAAGATTCACTCCAAATTCTAACCAATCTGGTAAATATTTCGAATAAGTGTCGGAGAGTATTCCCTCATTACCATTTTCCATAGCATTGAGCTCAATGGTTGGCCTTGAAAATTGTTTCTCAGTTTTTAGTAATCCTTTTTCCTTTCCTGTACTGTCAAAAGTTATGGATCTAGTCGTTTTTCGTTTGGGTGGTAATACAGCTCTTTTTTTGTTTCTGGAGTGTGCATATGGTTTTGTGATATTAGATCCATGTGTCCTAAGGTTACCATCTTTATTACTTCTGATTAAAACGTTGAATTCAATTTCTTTAGAAGCGTCCAAATCTATTTCATCAATACAGATAGGTGATATAATATCTGATTTGGATTGGTCTTCTATACATAATGGTTCTGTGAGCAAAAAATATTCTGTAACTAAATCCCAAACAGACTGACAAACAGTCGAGTTCAATTTTTCAATGAGATTATCAATATTCACTCTTCCTTGCTTCCATAGTCTGAATTCCAAATAAACATCAGGTAAAGAATCTAAATAAAATTTTAAATGAAATACATCAACTGAATAAATTCTAATAGAGGGCATACCTTCAGCTGTTATAACTTTTGTAGAAATAATATTTTTATATTTTCTATTTTCTAAATCAGTCTTAAATTTATCTGACACCACTGTCTGTTTGTTAATGTTGTTTATTAAATTAAGTACTATACATGCTATGCCCCTATTTCCACAAGATGGATTTTGACTCTGATTGTAAATGAAAATATTTTCTTCTGATACCATATTATTGGATGAATCATTCTCTGGGAAATCCTAAAATGAAAAACAATTAATTTAGACACTGGGTTCACTGAAGTGGGAATTATTCACCTGGAAATGGCAATGGGACCTCAGATCAGTATATTTTGGAATATTTAAAAATTGGAGCAGGTTCTGCTTTAGGTAATGGATGAATGATTCCAAATATCCCACTGCAAATTCCTCAACTGTAAGCTGTAAAATAGAAAAATAAAAGGATGTTTGATAAATTGATGGGTGAATTTTACCCTTATCACAACTTCAGGTGGTCTGAAAGGCTTCTGTATGAAATGGACGTCTTCTGGAGTTAAAGGACACATGGCATTTCTTGCGAGTGTTATAGAAAGAAATTCTAAGACTGCATCATCCAGTCTGTTTTGTAAGACTTGAACCAAGTCATATTGCACATCTCGACCAACAGCTGTGATACCGTGAACTTTTAACATCAGAGTATCTTCATTTGGACTATTTTTGCTTTCTTTCTCTCCAAAACTTCTTACACGGGGTCTAATTTCACTCTAATCGACCGCAGGAGAGACAAAAATATTTAATTAACATCATGATGAGTAAAGAGATTAAGGAGTAATACTTACCGATGCACTGGATGATATACTAGCGTCAGACTGGCCCAGAGTGCCTTTTTGCCCAAGTGGTAATGAAGCAATTGAAGGACTTCTGGAAACCAAGGCTGTTTCATACTCATTAGGTCTCATCGATGGATTTTTCCCACAATTCAGTTGCATATTTTCCTGTAATCTGAAGAAAATATCAATAATCAAAGAAGAACCAACTCAGATTTCTTCTCTTTACCTTAGGTAAAATACATTTTTCATCTGGTCCTTATAGACAAACATATTATTTCGGTTAGAAACAGAAAATTTGTCTAGTATATTTTTTAAAGCAAGAATTCCTCTGGAAATTATTGATTTTCCTGAACCCGTTTTTAATCTTGGATGTAATATAAAATTAGTTTGCCATACGACAGGACAACTAAACTCCCCTATTTTGAATCTTGGCTCAGTTTCAGATTTAAATTTAGATGCTTCAGTTTCGTCCTTGTTTTCGAATATCAAACCTGAAAATCAAAATCAAAATATCGTTTTACCTTAACTGTAGAATATGTCTACCTTCAACACTTTTCAAACGGTTGAATGAAGAAGCTCTTGGTGACGACGTGATGAATTCAGAGTGCCAATCTTTGAAGTTATCATCTGGTTCCAGTAGAGAATCACATATCTTACTTTCACACAGCGTTTGTAAAAGAAGTGCCTGGTTTACTCTTTTACAAAGGTCTCTTACAGCATCTCTCACAGCTCTTTGGATTTCTAGATAGATACCAACTTTTGGTGTTGGCAATTCCAAAAACCTATAATATATTATTTAATTTTGCAATTTTCAGTTGAAAATAGACAAAAATTAAGTCAATATCTCTCAGATATATCCATGCTCAAATGGCGACTTGAATTTGAAGTTCATGATAATTTTTCAGAAAATATTTCTAGGAGTATACTATAACTTTAACTTTCAACAATCAAATACCTGCAGTGAAAGTAAATGGTCACATCATGGTCAACTTTCATGATAAGCCAAAAGTTAGGCAAATCAGGTCGCTTCATATCAAAAGTTGTGAGCCACTCATAGTCCTCATAATCCTCACTAACATCTTCCTCGTAACCTTAAAACACAATGTTAGTTATTTTGTTAGTGTTTCCTAAAAATCTCACTGTACCTCCATCTGTTAGAACACTACCGTTAACACTAGAAATGTCGCTTGGTTGGGAAGCTATTTCATCCTTTACCTTTTCCTGGTCACTTGGAGATCTGAATATATCAAGATCATCATTTATTCCACTACTGTCATTTATGTTTGAATTGAACTGAACCATGTCAGGATTTATGTGTGATAATGGAGTTTCTTTCACTACATAAAAAAAATCATCCTTTTTGCATAATTTGTAAGGCGAAACAACAATTCTTGAAAACTCCTGAAACAATGAGAAAAAAATACTGGTATCCTCAATTTCAAATTGTCAAACAACATACCTCGACAAAATTATTGTAACTGTCAGTTGTATTGTATACGAAATTCAAATTTATTTTGTCTATATCACATGATGGTTTTCCTGTACTGTGACTGACGTGACTTACTATACTATTCAGCGTACTTGAAGTAACTGGTTCAACATCCAATAAAGCTGTGGCTATTTCATCTTTGAGTAGCCACTTAATCTGGAAATTTGAGAATAAGGTAGGGTTGGTTTAAATCTCGAAAAATGGTCGTACCTCATCTCTGAGTTGAACAATTGCTTTCTTCTGATAATCAGGAAGGTTCACTAACGGTTCTGGGTCTTGAATCCTGAAATAATCGGTTTTGAAACTATGAACGGAAGAAATGTTTTCAGTACATACTCCGTGAAACTTGTTTCTGAAGCTGGGCTCCCAATACTTGGTTGAAAACCATCTGAGCAGAAAGATGTGGTTCTCAAGCCTTTTGAAGAATATTCTGTTATTACATTCTGAACTCTGCTAGGAAGGGTAAGGCACAATATGTCGAGGCTAATATGTAATTTTGTTCTATCTAAAAGCTCTATTTCAGATTCAATGTTGTGAATAACTTCACCTGGAAACGCAATCATATTATTTGAATGGTCCACCGCTAATAAGCCGTTAAGCTTTCTAGGCATTAAGTTTCACACTCCGATTCTACCTAGGCGAGGCTCGGGTCTTACCGCGCTGACCTAGTGTGCTGCCACCAGAGCCTCCCTTATAATAAATCTAGAATGATAAATGTTTTCTCACCCAAACAAGTTGGTAGAACTCTAACAGATACATTGGAATCCCCTCCGTTGTTGTAACGTATGGTGCAAATCAATTGTAAAAATAATGGGTAAACATCTGGCATATGCACCTCACTTATACCAGAGAAACCACTTTCCATCCTCTGCAGGATTTGGGATCTTTCCAAATATAAATTCACTTCACTTGACTTCGGTTCAATGACCTCAGATAAATTTGATATATCATCGTCGCTGTCATGCTGCTTTATATCTCTTTTACAGGTATTAACACTTCGGCAAAAATAGAACTCGTTGTTTGTTGGTATAGGACTGAAAGATTGACTGATAAGTTGAAAAAATTTGTCCTTAATCAAACTGTGTAGAGGCTTTAAATCACTGCAAGGCATTGATTGGTTGAGCATTTTTATTCCAATTTTATCCTCTTTTAGGTTTTTCACATGGCCACATACAGTCTAGAAATGACGATATTAAAAATACTATCAAAGAAACAAAGTGCTAAAAAAGATAAATGGTGATGCAAACAAGAAAGCAAATGCATGCAATTATTAGTAACAATTCGGACATCTGCTATTCAGAAATTCCAAACGAACAGAAAAGCCAATTCATCAAGAATAAGTATTAGATAATGGATACTTGGGATAGATACGTTCAGGATAAAGGCGAAAAACAATTCGGGAACACTATAAATGTCTGAACAAAAGTAAATACAAATGCCCCAAGCTAATCCGTGTACAGTGTTAAAAAATCACTAACCATCATGTAATTTGTTATATCAATCTCAGTTATGCTCTCCTCGCATTGATCCATAGCAGACTGTATATCAGACGAGTGAATAAAAGAATCAAAATGAAGTGCAACAAACAGAGATAGTACAAAGCTTTTGGAATGTGCTAAAACCAATGCTCTACAATGCATTCTAGCGGTATTTTTAGAATCTGACGTGTCTGAATCTTCACTTTTAGGTTCTGGACTGTTTTGAGTATTCTCTTCTTTCAATCTGAAAAAAGCATGGAACTATAAAGCTTACTGCATTTAATGCATTCATTTTTCAAGCCTTAATAGCTTTCACTTTACCCCACACACTCCTCATGGATTAATTCAGCTAACTTGAATCTGTGATCTTCATGAACATCCTTATTATGAGCAAAGTTGTTATCCAGATTTTTCACGTGGGCGTTAACTAAAACTCCTAGAGGACAATCATAAACATAAACTGGTAGAATTAAGCTGTTTGTGGAATTAATTGGTACATCACTAATGTTACTATTCCTTGAGCAAGGTCTATCAAAGGTATCATGTTCACTATTTGTTTTGTCTGATTTTTCCGAAGCCAGAAGAACTCTTAGATCATCCAATGTGGCCGGAATGAATGTCAAAATAACATGGGAAACTGATATACCCTTCAATAGGCACCGCCACTGAGATACTTCTTCGATGTTTTCTGCAAGCTCTGAAATGGGGTTAAGAAAACAAATTGAATTAAAGATAAATTTTGAGAAAATTACCTATTCTATTGGAATCTGAAATCGGACGAAAATCCTGACTTTTATTTCTATCAGTAACATGTTTGGTGAATTTGTCAGATTCTTCCTTCGTTAAATCTAATTCTGAATCATGTAGAACCATAAAATGATCATGGAGATTATCCATCAACAACTTGTTGGCTTTGGTCATATCAGATTTGTGGAAATACATTTTTCCATTGCCTTCAAGGAACAAAGAAAATAGTAGCTCAGTTTGTTGACAAAAAGGTAAAATTGCTATGGGATCAAAGTTGAATGGTATATGTTCAATCCGTGGAGCTATAATTGGATACCAGGGAAACCTGAAAAGAAAGTCATTCAAGGTTCAGCAATGGGAATGAATTTTCTTATTAATTACCCGTTTGATTCAGTGCGACTAGTTTCTTGGTGGTGAATTCCTTTGCTGTTTTTCCTTACTGTTTTTTGACTAGCGCAAGAGATGTTGAACAAATTATTTGAAGAACCTATGCTGAAGGCTCTATTTTTTTCTTGGCACATCAAACTGAGATGCTCCATTGTAAGTAAAGTATTTATACATAGGTGATCAATATGGCTTATCTAAAATATTAATATTCTGATGAAACGAAAAACAGAGTTCCAAAGCCAGATCTCTTTCGGATTTTTCTCCACCTACCATATTGGCTATTTCATAATAGTATTTATCATTGAAATATGTTATCCTCTTGTTAGTAGTTTGTACTTTTCCAAATTGTGGTTCTATCCAAACTTCGGTTACAAGTTGGAGTTCAGCATCACTATCACAATCTTTATTATCATCATCAGAACAGCTATTGCTGTCTTCACCCCAACCACTGCTATCACTACTGTAATTTACTGGAAATAATACATATTGAACCAAACAGCTAGCAAATGGATCCATCCATAATTCCATGACCATTGTTAGGATGCCAGCTGAAGAATGGGCGAAATGAAAACCTTCTTCAAGTCTCATTCTACAATTAGATTGTTGAGTTGTTAAAATGGAAATATTTTTCATTAACCTACTTCGTTATGGTATTCAAAATCCATGAAAGAGCAGTATCAGATAATCTGGAATTGAAGGAATAGCTAGCTCCCCATATACATCTTTTATGATAGAGATATCGAGATAAAGTTGTGAAAAGAGAACTAGTAAGTGGTGGGGCAACATTCAAACTTGAATGAGGGGGTTGAGTACCATCGGGAAATATCACAGTCGAAAAATCATGCGGCATCCGCTCATACCTAAAAATTGAAATTTGTCACATTTTTTTTTGTTCCAAAGCACATCTTACAACATATACCTTATCAGAACTTTTTCAATTGGTTTCTCAAATATAACACATATGGTGTTTTCTTTCATTCTCAAAGGGCCTGTTGTATAAGCCAGCTGGGAAATATCCGTCTTCAACTGTTCCAGAATCTAAGAAAAAACAAAAAATTTTCAATGAAGTCTTACTCTGAATGTTTTCCATGAATGAGATCAAGTAGTTTTACCTCTTTCCTGAGAGATCCTGGTGTAGGTGTGAAGAAACCAATATGTAAAACAGCACAAGGCAATTTTGAAGTTATTCTAATAATACAGAAGGACACTGGTGGTTTGTCTGGTTCTTTAAGGATTTTCAAATATGTATTATTATCAATCAAAATGAAAGTTGACCATTCTGAAAGGAACCCATACAATGCTGCAGCTGCTTGCCTACATTGTACAGTCTGGAAAAAACTGAAGTTAATAATTGAAGTTTTCAATTGATTAGTTCAAATATACCTCGTATCTCCTGGAAGACTGGTTAAGGTGTAAACCTTTAGGAAGCAATTGGTCATGTTTCAAAACAAGGGATATTTTATGCATATGAAACCATTTTCTCCAATTATTGCCTTCCATTTGACAGATTGGTTGCCACAGATGATTGAATTTTGGGCAGGAAACATCGCTAAGAAGACAAACATGTTATTATATCAGGACAAGTAGAAAAAAAAATTAATTGAATGCCGTATATAAAATGCACATTTAGTTACCTTGGAGTTAATGTGGATTTGGTACTTTCTGGACCAAGAGGATTATTTACCACAAATACTGGAATTCCACTTCTTGCACTATCAGGTAAATTATGCCAGAGAGATAATGTTGGATATGTACTCAATTGCTGAGCAAAACCAATCTCCCCTGTTAATTGAGATAACCTCAACCAAAATCGTTCAATTATGGCTATTCTGTATGAAGATTTATTTTCTTTCTTCATCAAACATGTTATATCATGGAGAAATTCATATGGAGCTGGAAGTAGTTTATTTACTGATGATGTACTGGATAATTTTGTTCAAACATATTTACCTGCGATAAATATTTCATATAAAGTACTGTTGCCCTTGGTAACTGGCCACTGTGTAGCAAGTTTGAAATAAATGAAAATAGATGATTTCCATTCCAAACTCAACTTCACCTCCAATAAACCGTTGATGCAGGAGATATGCTGGAAAATGAATAAATCTTGGAAAAGTTTTGAAAACTGCCTATGAATGAACTTACGTCTATTGTAAATCCTTCTCTCATTCTTCTGGATAATAAGAGTAAAATGGAAGCACTTGATTTTTCCTCTGACTGTCGTTTCGTTAGAAGATTAGGTTTTCTATATCCACGAAATATTTCGTTTCTGGAAAAATCGGGTGAAAATTCAAAATGAAAATTTTACACTTTATTTGCATGTCTTCTTACTCCGAAGCCCATATATTTGCATCAGTTTGAGGTATCCCATATCTATTTTTCGTATGGAAACTCCATACAAGGAACAGTTGGTGGTAAATATTCATCATCATAAACGATTGGTTGTTCTGTAAAATCATACAAAATAATAAACCGAATCAAGAAATATGCTCATCGACTTACTATATGATGTATTAACTGTAGACAGGTACCGAGAGTAGAGTGAGCAAAAAAATACAATAAATCTGTATATGATACAAAACCGGAACTAGAATGTGGATGGAATGGTGAACCAACTTTCAAAAAAGATACAGAAATGCAATCGTAATGAAGCTGAAAGAGTAGTGACTCTAATATGTTCGCATCTGGCATTGAGACCACACCATCTGTTATTACCAAAATATCTGAAAATGAAATTTTAACGAATATGAAGTAATTTTGAAGGATTTTTGGTCGAGGAATATTAGTGGAATGAGCTTAATAAGCTCGCATTAGCACTTGAATCAGCTTCTCGAGGATACTCCATCACATAATACAAATTTTTTTAAATGTTTTCACAGTACAAACATTCGATAAATTACTTATGCTAGATAATGAAAATTGATCCTGACAAAGAATTCTTGTGTTTACTATTACTCAACTAAAAATAAATGATAAAGTCACATTGCATCCAAATGATAATGTCAACATAGAGAAATATATGAACTGATTTTAGAAATTAGAATGAACAGCATCATAATATACTTGTGTGATGCTGCCATAATATGTACACAAAGTTTTTAAGAAAGTGGTACTTACGACTAATGCTATTTTCAGGCAATAGTGAAATGGCCAACATAGAATATCTCAGCATATTCACGAAATTCGCATCAGGCGAAACCATAGGAACTTTTAAACCGTATCTCTCAGATTCGGTTACATTTGAGAGATTGCTTTCGTTTTGAGCCTGAATTGAAAA
Organism: Aphidecta obliterata; assembly: GCA_963966015.1. Classification (NCBI taxonomy): domain Eukaryota; kingdom Metazoa; phylum Arthropoda; class Insecta; order Coleoptera; family Coccinellidae; genus Aphidecta; species Aphidecta obliterata. The sequence continues at coordinate 12,575,247 of OZ014436.1, forward strand.
ATTGCAATAAGAAAAATATTACGATTTTTTTCATTGCTTACTCTTTGACTATCCATCTGATCGTTAGCAAAAGTAGCAACTTCCGCTATTTTACCTTCGATGATATGAAATTGATCTCCTACGAACTTAATTATATCTGGCAATTTTGTGCTAGTGATTTCTACGCCTTTGACTAGAACTTGTTGAGCAGGACTCATAAAAAACGGAGTATTCACCATTACAGTTAAATATATGTTCGGCTGAAACACCAGCGAGTTACCAGGTACTGTGAACTAGAAAAAGGAACAATTTCAGCTGGAGTTTTTCCTTTGTTGACGTTCAAATATGCGGTTTCCCAAAAATATCAGTAGTGCTAAACGTTTTTTAAGGACAAGAGAGTAGTAAGAAGTTCTGGAAAGTTACGGCCCCAATAAAAAGTAGATGGGTGTTCGAATTTGAGGTCCGAAGATGAAAAAAAAAACGCAGTAATTTGAACAACTCTTCGTATTATTATTGTTGTTAATAACCGACGTGAACTAATAGACTTTTGACCTCAAATTGGACAAACCTTTATTTATCGAGACAATAATGAGTCAGATTGAGTGTGTCCCAACTCGATGGAAAACAATTATTATTATAAGATAAGTAAACTTCTGAACCAAATTTACTTTCTCTTCGCAAAGTGCATCCTTCTGATATTGTTGAAAAACTTCATAAAACGATCGTGATTTTTGTATACCTGTTTGGTTAATCCTTCGAGGCTATGTTTGAAGCAATCAAAAATCTCGTCGAACAACACTTCTCCTTTTTGAATGTCAATAGTAGCTTGGGACGGGCTCATGTCTAAACAATAAACTATTCTATAAGAGTGGGCCAAAAATTTTAATTCAGTACGGCAGGTTATTTGGAATTTATTGCACTTTGTTATCAGTTGCTCCCTTGGTACTATGGACACAATTTCGATTTCGGTCGAGTTATTCTGAAAATTATGTTTAATTTCATAAAGCAGCCACAATTATGTATCTAGATTATAATCCATGTGATTGTTTAGTAGGTACATACGACGAACATAATTTTTTCCCGGTTAATATTTCTTCTTCTGAAAAAACTTTTTTGGATGGGTCCAAAATCCTGAGATTATCGTTTTTTGCGCGCTTGTCCCTATGAACAATAGCGTAATTGTTTTGCCCGAATTTCTGTAATTTTCGAGGTGACAAGTTTTTATGATCATCGGATTGCTCAATCCTCCGGCATTTTCCTGTACCTTATTTACATACAAATGACCATGTTAGAAAGTGGTCAGAGATTTGGATCCAATGCTTTCAACGTCACAAACTTTTTTTTTTTTTTTAAAAAATATGAATTCATGTCGTTGCTTCGGTCCAAAATTTTAATTTCGCTGATTGATTTTCGACTGAACTTTTATGATTATTATTTTATGAATACAAAATATCAGTATAGGTGTTCTAGATTTCCATCATAGCCAGGTATTCATTAGTTGTGATTAGGCTTAATTCTATTTGCATAATTTCATTTATTTTTTCTTTTTTTGACTCGCCACAATAACAAAATTCCAGCCTTCTGAAGAGCATTGTTAATTGCTAAAGATCACTATTCGAAATGTAATATTTTCATTAAAATCGGACTATTATCCCAATCATTTCTGATGCATCAATATTTATTCAAGTGGAGAGTAAAAAATGATATTTATTTCAAGATAACAATGGTCTTTCAAATGAATATTTTTCAGTGAAATTCAAATGAAAACCTCCCTACTTAATTTTACATATTGCTAGCTTTCGAATTCAGGAATGAAAATAGAAAATTATACTAGATAAATTAATAGCAAGCCAACAAATGCTATTATGCTATTAGTTTATCTAGTATAATTTTTCTATTTCCATTCCTGAATTCGATAATTTCAGATAAACAGCCGTATATTATTCTATTGCTAGCTTTATCGGTTTGTCAAATAAGCTATATGTTCTTTATATTTTACGACCATACTCTCTTATTTTACACATATTTATAGACTGATAATACTGATATCTCTGAAAAATGTGCGGAGAAATAAAATCAGATATCAATTGCTTCAATAAATTCGAAATTGATCAGAGCTGATTGATATTCAACAAGGTAAAATATAACTTGCAATTACTTCAAGTATCTGAAGGACGATTCCAATTTTGCATATTATTCAATATTGTCGCTGAAAAGTTAATATCGTTTCTGAATATTTGTGGCCATCGTTATCAGTGATGGCAAATAGTTTCGAAATACCCTTTGCAAAACAAAAATATTTTCTGTCAATCAAAGAAAATATATTATCGCATATACCTACAATCAAATTATTGATTTCTCCCTCTTATGATTGAAAAAAAATACAAGGAGCATGCATTTCAGAGATTCATCAATCGAATAGTGAGAGTCCATAAATATCCAAGTAACACACAACAGTTATAATTTTTTTTCAAACGACTCGATAAACTTGCCGCCGGCAGCTTCTTCTTTACCATTCAATATTCTCGAATAAAATACATGGTGTGTCGTACTACCACATTTTCGACGTTTGACCTTTACCTCCCTTTTTGAAACAACTTCTTCCAGAATCCAGTCACGTAAGGGACAACTTTTGAGATTTACGTTTTAAAACTTATCGTTCATTCCTATTCAGTTCGATAACCTTGAAATACCTCATATTCCGTTTCCAACTTACCCATTTCTGCGTAGTCGGCGTAGTTATCACGGAATTAAGATGGTTCAAGAGCCACTGCAGTCTTGCCGCTCTTGACACTGGTATGTTTTTTGGTAGAAGAAGATACACAGTTTTGGCCTCCAGAACAATTTGTTGGTTTTCTTCTTCCATATATGGAAAATCCCCTGGGTAGTAGCAGCCATGTTCTGCAAAGTAGCCATCACCATATATTTTGGAATGTTTGTACAGAGGCATATATCGATAAAAAAACTGTATAGATGGGGTTCACAATGAATACATCGATAAAACATGAAGCTAAATGAAGTTATGCTGATAGTATATTTATCTAGTAGTCTTGGCTATTATTTATTGACAGTTATTCAACACATACATAAAACATAAGAGTAGGGGGGCGAAGTAAATGAATAGTTGCAGCTGATAACAAGTTTATCATGTACCTAACATTAAGAGCACTCATTATCATTCAAACAAAGTAAATTTGGCGTAATAAAGTGATGCAAGCATATCAAGCATCGAAACTCATTTCCTTTTTGAAGTGCAATATTTTTGAAAATGATTTTAGCGGTTTAAACTATTCTCATTCTCATCCAGATTTTTTTCTTTAATATTTTCAATAATTCGAACAATTGAATTGAACCGGTTTGAAAATGAAAGATTTCCGTTTGACAAACATGTAAATTAATGTATTAATAATAATAATCATGTAAAGTGGAGATTATGTGGTTAAGTCAATCAATATCTTGAATGTAATCTGTAATTTGTTACCAATTTATATTGGAGAGATCCCGTGATATATTCGAAAATATATAATATCATTAACATAAAATATCTTTTTGAAATATGTATTTTCCAACACGGTTCAAATCCAAAAAAAAACGTTCTATATATGAAAATCCACAGTGTAGACATTGCGAAGCTTAAGAAAGTATTTATAAAAATTCGATCTTTGAGCGTAGGCGTAACCGTCGGAAAGTTAGTAATAAGATCTTCATTTTATGAAAAATGGTTCAAATTTCACAAAGGGTTCATAATTTACATAGTATATTCCACAAAATATGTCGACTCACTGAATATATCGCCGAACAATTGCATTTTCCCAATTAATATTCAAAATTAGATGACTCATAAACTCGAGTAGGTATAGCTTTGCGGTAAAAATGATTATAGGTTGGATAGTTGGTTTTGTTTACCAGCAATAATTTTTTATATATATGCAATTTTTACTCAAAGAGAATTGTATTCTCGAGCTAGGAGGATCGCAGAGATGGATCGTCAGTTGTATATTGAGTTGATCAGAAATTAGGATACAACATATGTATATCAATAACCTCGTTTGTGCCCAGATTCACAAAGTGCTTCGGAATACCGAGTGTTTCCTCAGGCCGATTATCTTCTCAAAATGAACACAAGAATTCTGTACAGTTTTTCACAGCCATAAAACTGGGCATTCAAAAACTTCAGATTCCATTATACAGTCACAGAAAAAGACATCGATGATATAATTCAAATAAATTTTCCATTAATTAATAATCCTTATCTCCTTCGATGCCGGGGACTTGATAAATTGTTTTAAATACATTGTTCAAAAAAAAAAGGTCAACGCTTTTGATAAAAAAACCACAATGAATGCAAACTTCGATATGAATTTGAAATCTTTCAATTAAAAAAAGTATCAAAGTTAGTGAAGTGTAGATCTCAACGTTCCTCAGATTTTCATTATGCCAACAATAAATCATAGTACCTAGTTTCATGTTGTATGTGACTTTCAATTGAATTTGATAGTGACGAAAGATAAGAATATTTATCACAATTTTTTTTTCGGAGAAGAATAGGTTAAGAATATATCATTATGAAGCCATATTGAAATTGCTTCCCCCTGTAGGTACCGAATTTTGTTTTTGTTTATATCATACCTATAACAACAAAAAAACCCGATATATCGAAGCAACAACTAGAGAATTTCGAAAAGCTCTTCATTCGAGGAATTCCGTGAATTTTGAACTACCTATATTGAAATAAATTAATTGGGGAAACCATTTCAATGATTCTAAATATTTTGTCTCATCCTGAAGATTAATTTAATCTTACCGTTGACTGACAACTCGACTCCTTCATCTGAATCTAGGCTAACAGAATCGAATTCCATAATCATTCATGAATGGCACTTTAGGAGATGAAATTATCAAACCCTCTCCTACAAAGAAGGCACATCTGTCTTCGGTTCCTATTAGAAACTAAGGCTTGAAGCAATCACTGAAATCGTTTTAGAGAGTATATAACCCAGCATTATGAATATTAAATCCCTATAAGCTCGAGTATTATGGCATAAAAAGCAATAGTAAATATTGTTGACAACTGCACCAATACATTAAGAATTCAAATATTTACATCATTACGTCACTGAGAAAAATTGACCACAAACATAGTACAAATTGATAAAAAAAAGTAAATAGCGAGTTATCTATCAAAACTTCTTCAGTAGCAATGCGAGCGCGATCTCATTGATATTGGCAGTTGATTAGTTATCTTATCCTTTACCCCAATTCTAACCAAGGATTTTTGTTTTGATTTATAGCTTAATCTGTCAGATTTGACGTTAAATTTTTTGACACAAATTATGAGCATGGTAATATGGAATTTAACCAGTGCTCCTGATATGTATTGTTAGGAAGTTTTAGGACTCTAAATAGTACCAATATATTATATGAAACGGATCTACAAGCAATAACATGACGATAAATAAATAAAAATTAAACGTCTCGTTAGAAGTATCAGCGCTATCTTTAGTCTAGAGTTAGAATTCTTGGTAGTTTCATATCATTTGCTAGAATTCTTTCATTCTTTGGTTTATATCTTCTAAGAATCACCGATAGGTGTAGATGATTGTCCATAGCCTATGAACGTATTTCGACAAGCTCCTCACTAGAAACAGTAGATACCGAACTATTTTTTGAAGGATCAGCTCCAAAATTCATTTAGGACATGAAATGAAATATCAAAACAGTAACAATAATATATTTATCATATAATGTATAAATTATAGAACATAAACATTTAAATGAGTAGAAATATATCACGAAAATCTTCAGGTTTGGTAGTTACATAAAGACAAATAGACATAATTTAATCAACGGTTGTTTAGTATTTCAGGTAACTCGCCGTCTTTCAAAATTTTCAAGGCTCTACGAATGGAAACTTTATCGAGTTCTGGTTGTAGAGGTTGTTCATTATCTAGACAGATTTCTTCAGCTCTTTTACCAAAATATTCAAGCACTTTCACACGGTAGTCCACAATAGTAGATACATTATTTCCAGTCAATTTCAAATCTTCTAAACATGGAAGATTAGATAAATATTTTATTTCTTCAATGTTGTTTATGTTATTCCCAGTCAGGTTCAGACTTTCCAGAGAATAGAGTTTTGCGAATCCTTCTAAGGATGTTATACTATTCTGAGATAGGTTCAGGTGTGATATATTACCCAAAGTGAAATGCACTTGCTGACAAGTTGTGATTAAATTACCACATATGCTTAGAGTTGTCAAGTTCTTCAGTTCAAGAAGATTTGGAATATTGGAAAATCTATTTTGGTTTAGAATAAGTACCTTCAGATTAGGTACTAATTTCATTGTTTGGTCTATTTCAGTTAGACAATTATAACTCAAATCCATTTGTACTAAATTACTCCAAACCTAGAATAATTTTACAATTCATCAGGTTTCACTTTTGTGAAATTGAAGAATATACTCACATGAGTATTATCAAAATTATATTTATGGAGAACATCACATTGTAAAATTTGACATAGACTAGTCATATTCGATTTGTTAATGGTCAAAGTTTCCAAATTCATTCGCAGTTGCCCTAAGTCTTTGATGCAATCCAAATTAGTTTGGTTCAGGCATAAATAGTTGGTTTTCTGGAAATTAATTCGTTTTTATACGATTGACAATAAAAACTGATTGCTTAGCCAACCTTAAAATTTCGGAAATCGAAGAGAAGATCGTTAGGTCTTATATTGCTTTTTAGGTAGTTTCCAATTTTTCCAGTGACATTTAATATTTTAAGTTGGGAACAAAAGTCTAACACATGGGTGAAATCATATCTCTTGTCTGGATTGTATTCTGCTGGTTGTGGGGTATTACAGCTTTTACTAATAGCATGCATCTGCAAATGAAGTAAGTGAAGATTCAGCAATGTCAATCTTATATATGCACTCACTTGAAGTGTAGTGAAATCGTAGTCTTTAGTTGAAGTTAAACAAATTTCAGCTTCTGAATAAAATTTGAGAGCCAGGCTTTGCAGAAGAAAGTAAACGTCATACACATGAAAATCTAAAAATTCAAGGAAAACTCTTGGCATTGTCAGTTTCAAAAATTTCAAGACTTTTTGCAGATAAACTTCGAGTCCTTTTCTTCTTGTGTCAATGAATTGGGGACATTTACTTCGAATCAATTTTTTGGAAGGTAGGATATCTTTAGTTACCCCATGGTCGTTGACAAGCTTGGTATGCAACTCAAAGAAGTCATTATAGCGATGTGCGACTTGCCAAAATATATCACCTACTGCCACTTTTATTTCGTAAAAGGTAACACCGTCCTTCTCTAGTGAAGTGGGAATTTTCACCGTCGTTTCTTGTGAATTAACCCAAAAGCAAGCCATTTTATTTTTTCTTCAGTGATTTTTTCATATTTTCTTGTAAATCATTCAACATTTTCATGTTGTTCAAATATCAGATGGCGTATTCAATGAAAACTCTTATTAATTAATTGAGTAGATGTTCAAAATATTATATTATGCATCTTGTCTATGATAATGATGATTCACTTAACCTTACATTGATTGTAGATGTCAGAAACAGAACAAATATATATAATGCTTGTTTTTCACGTTTAGTATTTTTGTCGAAGTCAGATGAAACGGGATTACAAATCAAACAGCAAATATTCATTTAGTTTCACTTCTGGACCTTTGAAATGGTATTATATTTCTATGGTTGTATCAAAGACTCCTCTTTGGTTGTATTGTTGTATATCAAGATTTGGCTACCAGTCTACCAGAGTACCAGCTCGGCACATAATGAAAGATAGCAGAAGAAGAGGATCAAGATTTGGCAGATGACAGTGTTCTATCAAAGATTAGTTACTCTTTGGTTCTATCATAGACTGTTCCTCTTTGGTTCTATCTTCTGTCAATAGTGTCGATGAAGGTCGTTCTTCTGCGTTGAACTGTGTTTGAAAATAATCCAAAAATAAGTTCAATAAAACGTCATATAGTTCAAACCAAACGAAATATTTTGAAAAACATTGCGAACGCGTTTAACCTTTGTTTTCATTTATTCTTATATTGTTTTTAATTGAGTAATTTTTGAGCGCTCGTACTACTTACACGAGGGCTATATCATTTCGTCACGATGTCTGTATTTTTCGAATTTTGAGCCGAAAATGCCGTATACACGATAACTCTCGAAGGGAACGACCTAGAAATTTGAAATTTTCAGGGTAGGTTCGAATCTCGAATGCCGCGGTTAACTTCGTTATTGGGCAAAATTAAAAATTTTGTTCTCCTGATTACTTCGAAACTACAGATTCGATCGAGATGAAATTTTGCACTCGAATGGAGAATCAGCTATATGCAGAATTTGGCCAGATCGCATGAACAGAACTATAGAAACTATAGAAAATTATAACAGAACAGAAAGGCCTAGGAACTTGTAGTTTCCAGGATAGGTGTGGATCTCGAATGTCGTGGCCACGTTCATCTATGAGCAAAATAAGACTAGGGGTTCCGTAATTATGGTCGTTTGAAATTTAGTTTTGGAGAATGGATATATTAAAGCTACATTTTGTCCAGATCGCATGACCAGAACCATAGAAACTATAGAAAATTATAACTTTTCGCCTAGGGACTTGAAATTTTCAGGATAGGTGTGGATCGCGAATGTCGCGCTCCAGGTTATCAATGAGCTAAATTAGACTAGGGGTTCCGAAAATATGGCTGATCAAAAATTGTTTTTCCTGATAATTTCGGAACTACTGATTGAATTGAAATGAATTTTTGTATTCAAACTACGTGCGAAATTTTGACCAGATCACATCACCAAGACCATAGATACCGTAGAGAATTCTAGCGAATTATCGAAGAAAAAAGTGCTCACTTCAAGCACTGACGTGAAGTCCGGAGTTTCGCCTCAGTTTGAAATTTTTTTGTTGTTGGAAAAAATTGTTTCAATTGGTTTCTGAAACTGGAACATGCGAATCCACCTATAAGGTGGATGAACGAGCGCTCAAGAACTCCTGACATCACGGCAGAGCTTTTTATAATTTTTTCATTGAGTAACTTTGAGGAATTCGGTCGATGGCCCTTTAATTTTTCAATAAAGAAGAATAAAGCGCAGTGGGTACTATTAAAAAAAAATCAGTATTGTGATGATGGATCTTCATTGAAATTATTTCTACTCCAAATCTGAAGGATGTGTAATATCAAGTATTTTTCCTTGGAGGCTTATTCTGAAATTGGAAAAAACCGTCATGCGCAGAGTTGTTTTCTCTATTCATTAGCGATTACTGCTTATCTAATCATTATCCTCTGGAAATCGATACCGAGTGTGCATGGACGAAGTTTCTGTTGGCCCTCTCAATGGGTTTGGAAAATACACAAGAAACCTTGAAGGATTGAAACGAATAGACGTAAAACGTGGAATCTTTTTGACAGCAAAAAATGCCATAAATCCATGAAAAGTAGAATTCAACTATAACACGAATATATCATAGGATCTCCTTACAATTTATTTCTGTTTATAGCAAAAAAAACGCTGTAATCTCACACAAAGCTTTGTTATTTCCTTTGCATGGCAACCTCTTCGAAAATCGTAAAGTTTGAATGACTTATTTATCATGGGGTCGGGGATTTACATATCATGTGTGAATTTCAAGTCGATATCACATTCGGTTCAGGAGTTATACGCCTGTGACAGACGGAAGGAAGGACATAGTTGTCACTACAAAAGGATGCTGTTCCGACCCCACAAACCCCTCAAACTTTACGGAGAGGTTCATTATTTCCATATCATTTCGTTTCTAAAATATAACCCATTTTCTGAAAAATTTTTTTACAGGGTATCGAACTCTGGACTCTTGAGAGGTAGTTCTTGACAATGTCCTGACAATTTACGCTAGCGAAGCGGTTTAGACGAACAGAGGAACTTTAAGGAGTGGAGCTTTGCGGTAATATTGAATAATATATGTAATACCAACACCAGTCTTATCCCTAATAGTTCATGGGTCAGATTATTGGATTCTTCACAACCCAAAACGAAAAGTCTGAATATTTTGATTTTTCCGGAATATACACAAGTTTGACTTTATATCCCCTGTACTTCATTCAGCTTCACCTAAAATTGTAGCTTAAGAAAAAAAAAATCGTACTACGCCGAAAAACGAAAAGAATAAAATTTGTTTACACAAAAGAGGCGATCTTATGTCCAGAGTCCAGATATGTACATATATGAAAACATTTTCTCTGCATAGGAATTCACAGAACGTGTTTATCCAGACTCAATAGTGGCTTAAAGGATTTGCTATGAAATTTCGAAAGCAAATCCATATCGGAAATCTTCTGCTATGATCGACAAACAATGCCTAGGTATGTTGAACATATAAGCTTCCAAAGGTCCCTCAGTTTAATGTATGTTTGGAATGCAAATGTGTGTAAGTTGGATTAACGTATTCGATGTGTTTAGTGTCCCGTTTGGGATTGAAATTTGTTTTCACAATTCGGGGATAAAGGGAAACATCACATCTGTTTTCAGATAAATCGATGTTCGATTGAGCTCCCAATGATGCGCACTATTAGATTTCCTCGGAAAATATGCAACTCATTTCCCTCGGCGAATTTGGATTAATTTGTTTACTCAAATTTTCGGGGTTTAGGTTGGGTGATCGACATTTTTGTCCGCGTGGAAGATGTAGATATGATCTTTTAAATTCAACATCAGAATGCTGTTTCTATATTGAAATTGCTGGATAAAAATATAGGCATCCATACCATTTTTTCTTGTGGGTATAATCGAAAAACATTTTTGGTTAGATATACACTATTTCAAACAAAAGAAATTTGGGTATAACTCTATACAAAACATACTTACGAATAACTTGTAATTGAAATTGCTTTTTGAAACGAAGTTTAGGTAAATCTTTGGAATATGAGAGATAATCGGCGCCCTCGATTGTTTCATCTCCAGGTTATGAGACAAAAACATGTGTAATTGATTGTTGACTATTCAAGCAATAAAATTTTCCGTTTGAGACGAACACAACGGGTTTCAATTTCCACGCCATTTCCGATGGAGTTTATCGGAAAAACAGGTCTCTGAAGTGCTCAATTGACGTAAACTCGATGATAAATCGAGCTAATATTCAACAGAAGGCTTGCTTTACACATTTCAAATTACGTTAACTAAAATGTACCCTTGAATGGTTCAATTTCACTCGACACGGGCATTATTCAATGCTATATTGAAACAAAAAATTAATGAACATAACAGGAAATTTCAAGCCCACATTTCGCGAATGATAAATTGAAGCAATTATTCATTGTTATAATTAGGGTGTATCAATGAGGGCTGTCATCCGCTTGTCATTTATAAGAATTGTCGATTGTACATCTCGTCATAGACTCGTTTTAGGATCCCCCAAACACACACACACAGAGAAAATCAATTTTAATAACCACAAAACTTTTAGTGTTGTCATAAAAGCTACTGCCTCTTTCTTTTATTTAGACCTCATAATCTGGTGAATATTATGTCGAGATTAAAATTTCCATTATCATCGGAATTTGCTTTGATGCTTGCAAATTTACCGAAAACACCAGGATGAGCCTACCTACGTCTAGCAGTAAAGAATATCAATAAAACAGTGCATTTAACTTATTACTCCTTGTGTTTTCGATATCTGCATTTGTGAATTCTTGTTCGAGAACCAGTTACTACCCGGCATCGATACTTCTAGTTCAATATAATACGATCCATGACCTTTGAGAGCTTAAAACTTGGGATAAAATTGAAAAAAAAAACATCAAATTTGATGACAAATTTTCAGCGCTGCTACTAACTTCTACCCAGACAGCACCGGATATTCCTAGAATATTCCCTGAATATGCAAAAAGGAATGGGTATATTCGGAATATTCTTGGAATATTCCTAGAATATCTATATCCCATATAGCATATTCCAGGAATATTCTGGTACGAATATTTCAGGCATATTCCTAAAAGAATATGCTAAGAATATTCCAAAATGAATATTCAATATAGAATATTCCTAGAATATTCATAGAATATTTCGATTTGTATATTCTTTCTGGGACATCCCTGGAATATTCCGGTCCGAATATTCCAGGCATATTCCTAAAAGAATATGCTAAGAATATTCAAAAATGAATATTCAATATAGGATATTCCTAAAATATTCATAGAATATTTCGATTTGTATATTCTTTCTGGGACATCCCTGGTATATTCCGGTACGAATATTCCAGGCATATTCCTAAAAGAATATGCTAAGAATATCCCAAAATAAATATTCAATATAGAATATTCCTAGAATATTCATAAAATATTTCGATTTGTATATTCTTTCTGGGACATCCCTGGAATATTCCGGTATGAATATTCCAGCCATATTCCTAGATGAATATGCTAAGAATATTCCAAAATGAATATTCAATATAGAATATTCCTAGAATATTCATAGAATATTTCGATTTGTATATTCTTTCTGGGACATCCCTGGAACCGAAACTTTAACCCGAGTAGTGTTTGGTCAAGTAACCTGAAGAATAACCAGACATTGTGAAAACGGCCCTCAGACGTTCAACCGCATCATGATAACCTTCAACTAATCGCTTCTATAGAACATTTTTACACTCACATCTAACACCTAGATTAGCCGCATTGTTAACCTTCCTGTCTCGCAACCGTGGAGTCCTGGGTTCGAATCCAAATGGAAATAAAAAGTTTGACGTCACTCCGCCATCTCATCCCCCCTCATCCCTACTGCCCTTGTTGGACGGACTTAGGAATATTTTCAAAAATTTCATTGAAGATTGATAACTCTGAATGAGACTCGGAAAAATTCTGAAAAGGAACAATTTCTCCAAAATGGACCTTGGATTTAGTAGGCAATTTGGCCGAAATCGCGCCAGAACTTTTGTTGCACATCTACTACTATTCCAGGTATATGATATGAATATCCTTTTGAGAATAATCCTTTTAGAATATGAATAGAATATTCAAGGAATATCCAAGATATTCCTAAAATATTCTATATGGAATATTCTGAGAATATTCCATATATAATATTCTAGGAACATTCTATGAATATTCAGAAAATTCCAGGTATATGATATGAATATCCTTTTGAGAATATTCCGTTTAGAATATGCCTAGAATATTCAAGGAATATCCAAAATATTCCTGGAATATTCTATAGGGAATATTCTGAGAATATTCCATATAGAATATTCTAGGAACATTCTATGAATATTCGGAATATTCCTGGAATATCCTTTACGGAATATTCTATGAATATGCCTATGATCTACCTTACGAATATTCACAGAATATTCCAATATCCTAAAACGAATATTCATGAAATATTCTAGGAATATCCGGTGCTGTCTGGGTAGTTCCATTGAACACTTTTTAAGCAGCCCATGAAGTGTGATCTGGACCTATATGATTAATGTGCTGAAAGAGAAGATTTGAAATTGAAATTTTTTTTTTGGAATATTATTTAATAGGTGCATTTAGCCATAAGGTTCTCTGTTAGATGTCCTAATATGTATTTCTTCTGAGTTTTTATAGTTTTGAAAAATGAATTTTTGGTTACATGAACTTTTGAACCAATTGAATATTTCCTTCAAAAATACAGTTGAATGATAACATTCTGAAAATATCAGATGATTTGATTTCATCGGTCTTCTGAAAATATTTTCTAAAAATGGATATGTGCCTACATTTTGAGTTTCAAAATAAACTCACACTAAGCTCCTGCCCTACTGATTTATTGTCTGTTTGTCTGTTTTTTGATAACTTTCCTTTATTTGTCTCGTTTTAGAATATAACGTTTTTGAGCGCTCGTACTACTTACACGAGGGCTATATCATTTCGTCATGATGTGTGTATTTTTCGAATTTTGAGCCGAAAATGGTCTTAATCGACAAAGTATGACGAATCCGTCGAAAAATTCGAGTCTCCGTCCGTCCGTCCGTCTACACTACTCTACACGATAATTCTCGAACAGGACGATCTAGAAACTTGAAAATTTCAGGGTTGGTTCGAATCTCGAATGCCGCGGTTGAGTTCGTTATTAGGCAAAATTCGACCAGGGGTTCCGTAAATATGGTCGTTTGAAATTTGATTCTCCTGATTACTTCGAAACTACTGATTCGATCGAGGTGAAATTTTGCACTCAGATGGAGAATTACGGGTTCGAGCGACATACAGAATTTTGTCCAGATCGCATGACTGGAATATTGAACAATAGAAACCATAGGAAATAATAACTTTCAAATGGAAAGGCCTAGGGACTTGGGGGGGATCTCGAAAGTCGCGATCACGTTTATCAATGAGCAGAATAAGACTGTAAATTACGGATTCTATCGTGACGAAATTTTGTATTTCATTAAAGAATTATATATTCAAGCTACATTTTTCCCAGATCGCATGACTTGAACCATATAAACCCTAGACAATTATAACTTTTGAACGAAAAGATCTAGAGAAATTTTTAGGGTAGGTTTGGATCGCGAATTTCACGGTCACGTTCATCAATGAGCAAAATCAGACTAAAAGTTCCGTGAATATGGCCGTTCAAAATATTTTTTTCCTGATAATTTCAAAACTACTCATTGGATTGGAATGAAATTTGCACATAGATAAAGAATAATGTATTCAAACTACGTTGTCCAGATGGCATTACCAAAACCATAGATACCGTAGAAAATTCTAGCGCATTATTTTTTTTACAGCTCTCAAATTTTTTTTTTCAATTTGTTTCTAAAACTGGAAAATGCGAATCTACCTACAGGGTGGATAAACGAGCGCTCAAAAGCTCCTGACTTCATGACAGTGCTTTTTATAATTTTTTTTAATTTTTTTATGCTTCTTCGTTTTTGTCCACCTAAAATTAAAAACATTCATCTCCACTTTTATCGAGGTTCTTGTGAAAGTTTCAAGAGTTTTGTCTCACTTCTTCACCAGTTTATGGCCAGCATGTGATGCACGGAAGAAAACTTTTGGTCTTCCTCAGTTTTTCGTTATCAGTTCTTGAACAGTAGGACAGAGAGTTCCATGAATTAGAAAATTCTGCTTCTCGAGTAGATGTAGGATTGGTTTGAGGCAAAACATGGTAGTGTGGTCGCTTTGTCATTCTGTGATCAGTACACCTGAATTCGATCATGAGGAAATCGAGATAATCCGTTCGGGAATCCCTTGTAGGAAAATCCGAACAAAGCGACAACCTTGCCGCGAAAACTGTGCTATCCCCAAGCGATTGCGCGCATGCTTCACGCTCCGTTCTGTGTGCCGTGTTCGCAATATTCGAGCGCAGCGCAGCGCGCATTTCGTTGTTCGGACAGGACTTTCAGTTTGGCATTTGAAGAGCTGGGGATTAGTGTTGGCTGCGGAGAGAGTTCAACAAGTGCGAACTCCTTCGCACTGGGTATTCGGGCAGATAACATGACAAGATGAACGTACAAGAACGCGAATGTTCCGACTTAGAAAACAGTGGCGTAGGCGGAAAGCCTTTTCGCCGGTACGTTGTGAACGTGGACGCGGAAAACTACATGCTACGCGGGGTTGGAAGATCCGATGTGGAATTGGATATGTTTTTGGTACGCGAGAGCGGCACCAGCAGCCTCGGACCCTCTGGTCAGGATTTCCAACACGAAGATGATGGTTCAGGAGTCGATCACTGTGGCCGTCTACTGTCTTTTCATTCTTTACTATGTAACTGCGATGTGACCTGCTGCTGTATGTGCGGTTCTCTTTGCCCTTTAGATTGCCACGCTTGCTTCCACAATTTCTGCACCAAGAGATCCTCGAATCTGTGCCAGAAGAACCCCGACGTACATCAACCCCTTAATTTTAAATTCGATAAGGTGAGTTTTCTAAATTATGTTTTTTTGTCGCACTTCCTTGCATTTGAACTCTTCGAAGTTTCATGTTTTTCACCTCTGTTTTTGAATCGATGAGGGTTTCTGTCACATTGGTCTGTAACAGCTGACCGGTGTGGAACAAAGGCAAGTGCTCCGCTGCTAAAATCGATAACGTTCTCTGTCGAGCCTCCTTACAGCCGGTTGCGATAAAGTCCCTCTCGTAGGAACGTTCCATAACCAGCGCTCTTGCTGTTTCTCATTTCTCAATGTTTCCTATTTGTACTTTTCATTTCCGAATAAATGAACTGATCGAAAATTTGGTCACGTACGAAAATTTCTACCTACCTTATTCTATAAAACACGATCTTACCAGCAAGGTTAGCTTTGTTCAACAAACAAGGAACTCTCTTTATCGCATTCTTCCGCTTCTTCTTCAGATTGAGCCCCTGTGTCAGAGTAGTACTTCGAGGTTATTATTATAAAGTGAAGTATGGAAAGAGTGCCCCTGTAGATAATGAACAACGCTTTACCATCGTTTTTCCCCTAACACGCATCTCTTTATATATTAAAAGTTTGTCGAAAAAAAATATATTTCACCATTAAACCTGCTATTACTTCAGCAAAAAACCAGACGAGAGGTTGGTACCCAGTCTACTGCTAGAAAAAATAGGGGTGAACATGCGGCAAATATTCGTCATTTCGGGTACTCTTCCCATTTTTCCTGAATGACATTTATACGAAATTCATTATATTCTTTATTGGATTGAAATGTTGAAATTTCGAAAATGTGCTAGGTACCGAATAGATTACCCCATAAGCAACATTATGATATTCCCCTATTTCGGCTACCTTCCATTAGGTATAATTCATCATCCATTTCATCTCTACAATCTATGCACATCAGGACTTTTTGAATTGCCAGTTTCTGTATCAATCAAAAATGAAACACTATAATTTGGTCGTTTCCTTTTCATTGAATTGAATTTTTGTTAATGTTAACGTGAATATCTTTTCTGTAAGTTTGTTTCTTAGTTTCGAAAAAAATCCTCACCTAATTGTATATTTTCGTTTCGTAATGACATAAATGCGACAGCAATTCCTGCTATCAAGACTTATCGCATTGCTCATGGGTTTGAATAATAACGTGCAATGTTATTCAGTGAATTTTGCTAAATTCCACGAAAAACCATCAGCTCGTCGGCACCGGTAGATCTCCGTCTTGAGATGTCGATGTGCCGACAACGAGAACTAGTTCTCTTTCCACCTAGCTCATTTTCACTACCAGAAAGATAAAACCCGTGGATTTCGAGTAGTGTAAACGATCAAAATAATTATCATAATATTATCTTTATTATACACACGAAAGATTCTTGAAACTTAAGATAATAATTACAAGATGGCAATTTGGTTATGATGTGCAGAGTACATCCCGTTTTGTTCATCGGTCGTTTAGCTGTCTAAATTCCTTGAGATCATGCAATTGCACGAAAAATACAGAACACGGATGCTTCACTCCTTTGTTTTCCTGAAAATTTCTATTGCAAATGGTTCAACTAAAACAGGGTTGAAAAAATCAAAAATTTTTCCTTTTAATTCATTTTCCAAAGATATCGAAAGTTTTCATTATCTCTTAATTATAACTTTTATTATTTATTTTTATATTGATACAAATTGAAAAAATGAGCTTTAAAATATATTTTTATAACAAATGATTCAAATCCTTTCAACCTTTACTAGAACACGATTTTCTATTGAAAAAATTGCGACGTGTGGAATTAAGGGATGACATCCAGAAATCATGAAAATCGTGTTGAATGGTTTGTACACAAACAAATATGAAAATAACATTGAAAATTTGACTAACAAAGTTAGCCTAGCTGTAGCAAATCATGCTCCGTTTTATCCTTTTTGAGCCTATATGACATGGTGCAGAAATTGGTACAATTTCTCTACAGAAACGTGAATCCAAATTTTTCTGCATCGTGTAATACATACACGAAAAAACTGAATCTGAATATCGTCGTGTTCCGGAGAAAACTACGTCACTCCACATTTTTCAAGAAATGGTATTTTGGTGAAATCTGTTGGACAACATAGTTACTAATATGCTTGCAAATTAACAAACTCTTAAAATGATCGGGTATATTTAAATTTTAGAAAATGAAATCTACTTATCTCCTACCGCGTTTGGGAAAAATGCGTAACTCCCGTATTTCCCATACTAAATCAGTCATACTGACAGGTCGCGTTCTGACGTTTAAAGTGTTTTCTGTTTCTCCTGTGAAATTTTGTAACATGGATTTACGCAATTTTCTCCTCAAGGCGGCGATATTATATCCAAGAAATATTGGACAGGTTCTATTCTGAAGCCCATATGACATGGTGCAGAAATTGGTACAATTTCTCTATAGAAATGTGAATGCCCATTCTTCTGCATCGTGTAATTGAACACTGCGCATGATCACATGCAAGAAATGTGTCTGAAGCAGCTTCAAACACATTTCTTGTATGTGATCATGCGCAGTGTCCAATTTCGCGATGCCGAAGAATGGGCATTCACATTTCTATATATTCTCTATAAATTTGTTATAGAGAAATCGTACCAATTTCTGCACCTTGTCATACGGGCTTCATGCTGTCGTCTAAATACTTTCATGCATTTAAATAATACCTGCTGCTAGTGGCAACGTTATTAGATTATTAGATATCAACGGTAAGCGTTACGTTCCTTATTCTGGTATATTTGTTATTTGCTATACTTTAGTTAAAATTTGACGATATCCGATGAAGGAGTCGTTCTGAAGGAACACAATTTGTCAGAGCCCTACCAGAACAAATCCGATTCAATAAAAAAAACTCAATCTGAGTATGTAATTACCTACTTGAAAAGCTACCTGAACTGATGTTACCTAATGAGAACGATGTAAATTTCATACGAAGGGGTTTCGACAAATATCTGTTTCACAAAATATCTGTATTTTCTGAAGGAATTGTAAAGCGGGTCTCTGACATTCTTGAACGTCAAGGAGTAGAACTTTGCATGTTGGATAATTTTTCAGAAATGACTTCGATCCCCAGATTTCTAGGAGGATCAGTGCCGGATAGCAACTGATATTTGATGAACTCACCTGCCACAATGACATGTGTGGTACCAAAAGTTTAATTTCAAAAAAATAGCAACTGTAGAAATAAAAAGCTCCGGTAGGAATTCTTATGTTATTTCTCTATCGGGCACACCTCGTTCGAGAAAAGTTTCTGATTTTGTAGTAATGAGCGGGCACACGACCGAGCGAAAGAAATTGTACAGGTTGGCGATATACGCGTGTGGACTTGGAGGAGGCGTGGCCACTGTAAATGAGGATCCTCTGTAAATGCAGATTCGACGATTCGCAGTATGTACTTTCGTTTCTAACCTAGCAACGAGAGATGTTCGTTCCTGAAGATTTACTCGTAATATAGTCACTAGCCAGCAGCGTCAACTGCTAACCGGCCAAGGTCGAAGCGTTGTGCCGGCTTTATGCGTATTCTGTATCCGGCGATCCCAGGCACCCGAATGTGTTAAACGCGCGCTGAAGGCCATCAAGAATTTATCTCTATACAGCTGGTTCTGGAAATGCTACACCGGTATCAGCTCTGCTGGTCCTACACCAACGCTCGTGTGGATAAACGGGTTAGAAGCGCGCAACTACAGATGGGAGATCGAATTCGGACTAGAGTAGAGTAACTACGATCTTTCTGAACGATAAATTCAAATTGTTATCAAGCCTAATAGGATCGCTCCAGAACCGAGTCGGATCCCGAAAATCCACAGTCAGCGAATTTTTCGATAATTGCTGTATTAAATGGGCAATTTTTTCTCAGAATCAATAACATTCTTTGTTCTATCAAGCTAAGCTGCAAATAGGTTTTTATCACGAATTTCATTCAGAGGTCGAAGATTATCGAAAATTCAGTACTTCGCTTATTGTGTTAAAGAGCCGGAAATCTCATCACGTACGCCAATAATGCTGAGACGTAAAATATTCAGGTAACGGTCCGATACTTAGACTGCAAAAAATATTTTTTAAATAAGGCATAATGGTCGTTGTTGGCATTTATCAACGAAGTGGTCGGTCGTAAAAATAATAATTGATAAAGAGTTACATAACAGAATATGCGTTCAATCTAAGAAAATAGATTGCTCATTTACATTAATTTATGGATTCAAACTAGAGCTTGAGTTAAACACATATCGTATTATATCTCAGTTTGTTAACAAACAGTCTTATTTTGCTATGTAGGGTTTATCAATTAATTAAGTGTTATTTCCCTTAATAAGCTTATAATTAGAGACAGTTCAATTTTACAGGTAATAATTGTATTGCATTATTATTATGTATTTCTAATAATGAATCTTTGGAATCGTTTCCAGAAGGGCTAAAAACCCAGAGGACAAGTTATTCTGAAAAAACTATTGCTTTATTTGTTTATTCATCACATTCAATTGCTATTTACATATTATCATGAGTGTAATGAGTATAATGATATTTCTCAAAGAAAACGTTCAATTGCGAATATTGAATGATGGACGAAGAGAGAGAGAATAAGTCTACGAAATTCATAAATTTTATTTATATATATTGTGGAAGTACGGCATTGAATACAGGTACAGTTATAATTTAATAGGTCAATTAAAAACAAATTTAATCTGGATAACCTAGTGTTCCACTCTCAAGTTTCAATGATTTTTTATTTAAACAGTCCAGTTCCAAGATATACTGTCGTGGAGTCTCCATATATCAAGAATATTACTGTTCTTCCGAAATTATTAAAAAACTGACGTTTATAGAAATTTTTGTTACTGGTACTTAGTTACACCGTCCATAAATACCCTAATGGTAATTGTGTTGTGTATTTCAGTTTTATGGATAGTTTTTTTTTATTGAGGCTACCAATGTTCTATATTTGGTTTTGAAGTAGTAATAAAACTTCAACAAAGTGAGCAAATTCCAAATGAGTCGATTTATAAATTTTGAGTGAAATAACCTAAATTGACCGGGTTAATGGACTACATCAGACGAAAAATCAGAATAATCGAATTGTATATAAGACATCGTATTCACGATCCTCTTGGTTTATTCTGTTCAATTAAGAATTTTTGGAAAAATAAATGCTGACCAGTGCTGCAATTTTCAGTTTTACGTTTGTAGAATCTGAAAATTTGAATGAAAAAACTTCATTGAGATCGAATTGCCTGAAATTGGGTACAAAAATCCTTGTAACTCGAGAATCTAATCCATGAACTTAAGGGCTCAAATTAAAAAGGAATTTCGGCTCTGCTCCTAATAGTTCGAGAGTTATGTCATTTTGATTAACGATGGGGAAAAAATATCTCCAGACGTGTCTAGATGCCCTTGGGACAACACATAATCTAGGTTCGCTTTCCAGAAATGAATTTTTTTTTTCGAATGGAATAAAGAGAACAACAAGATGTGGAAAAATTAAACAGCTTTGTGGAAGTTGCAGCGTTTTCCAATAACAGTTAATAAGAACCCGTGTTTATTCATCGAATCAAGAGTTATTATACCTCGGGTTTCGGTGGAAATAGAATGAAAACTCAACAATCGAACGTTTTGGATGGAATGCGAGTAACGATCGTAAATTCACGATCAGTTGTTAAAATAGAATATTTGATAAAAATCGCATAAAAATGTTAAATTCCAAAATAGCTACCTACCTGATACAATCGAATGTAAAATTCGCTATGACGACGATAATCGAAGATAAACTCGATTAAAATTGAGGTAGGTAGTTGAGTGTGTATATATTGGTATTTTTACGATTTCGATCTAATGGCCAATTTAATTTCCGAAATTCTTTCCTGATTCAGATGAATTTTTATTATATATCAATAAAAAAAATTTCATGAAGGACATAATATATTCGATTATTTTGAGGGCTCGTTCTACTTACACGAGGGCTATATTATTTCGTCACGATCTCTGTATTTTTCGAATTTTGAGCCGAATATGGTCTTAATCGACAAGGTGCGGCTCACTGACGATGAATCAGTCGAAAAACTCAAGTCTGTCCGTCCGTCCGTAAGCACGATAACTTTCGAACGGAACGACCTAGATGCCGCAGTTAACTTCGTTAAGGGGTAGCATTCCACCAGGGGTTCCGTAAATCTGGCCGTTCAAAATGTTGTTCACCTGATTACTTCGAAACTATTGATTCGATCGGGATGAAATTTTGCACTCGGATGGAGAATGACGCGTTTAAGCTACATGAAAAATGTTTTCCAGATCGCATGACCAGACCATAGAAACGATAGAAAATTATAACTTATTCAGGATAGGTGTGGATCCCGAATGTCGCGGTCACGTTTATCAATGAGCCAAATTAGACTAGGGGTTCCATAAATATGGTCTTTCAGAATTTTTTTTTTTCGGATAATTTCGATAATTTTCGGATTGAAATGAAATTTTGCACATAGATGAAGAATAATGCATTCAAACTACGTGCGAAATTTTGACCAGATCGCATTACCTAAACCAAAGATACCTTGAATTTGTCACCTAAAGCACTGACGTGAAGTCTGGAGTTTGGCCTTAGTCTGAAATTTTTTTGAAAGAGTTCCTGATGTCCCGAATCTACCTACAAGGTGGATGAACGAGCGCACAAAAGCTCCTGACTTCACGGCAG
Source organism: Aphidecta obliterata (assembly GCA_963966015.1). Lineage (NCBI taxonomy): Eukaryota > Metazoa > Arthropoda > Insecta > Coleoptera > Coccinellidae > Aphidecta > Aphidecta obliterata. Next base: position 12,597,785 of record OZ014436.1, read on the forward strand.
TGGTTTTCAATTTTTTTTATGCCTTTTCCAAGCTGTACGCGTCCACATCTCTAAAATATATGGAATTCAGTCGATTATTTTCCTGTACTGGGCAAGTTCTTGGCTTGAACATATTTTTCCATTGAATTTATTTTAGCAAAAAAAACTCTATTTTGAGGTCGATTACATCAAATATTCAGCTGCGACTGATGAACCAAATTTGTTGGCTTTGTCGAGTCACTCCCTGTATATTTGAACCGGCGGAGTTGATCACGTCTCCTGGTCTGTAATCATCGAAGTCGAGACGGTGCATTAGACAATTTGATCTTATGCCATCATCGTGCTACCTATCACGCAGATTCTGGGAATCGTGTAAAAATATAAAAAAAGATCTCCAACAAAACGACCAGCGAATGATAAATGAAACGTATCCTTATTCCGGGAAAACAAAAATGAAAACATGCTCTTTGCCACGTACGTGAATTAGTGTACGGTTGATTTCTGCTGCTATTCAAACGAGGGTCGATTGGGAATTCGAATAATTAATGATAACTAGTTTATCCTTATCGTTATTGCATTATTACTTTTTTTTTAATATACAATTGTTCCGAGGTCCGGCTAGATTAGTAGATATATTGATTTGTCGTAGACGTCGATAAAATGTTGTCGGAATTGAATTGAAAATCGAGAAGCAGTGTGTCACGTCGAAATCACTTTTCGGCGGAAATTCTCTAAGATTTTCGGTAATGTTTTAATGGAGAAGAAATAATGGGGGGAAGTGAAATACGAAGATGATGAAGTTTGAGCAAAAAAAAATAAACCTATGCAATGGAACAGATAATGATTTGTTGAATTTTCCTTAGATGGTGTCATTTCCCTGTCAATTTACTTTCTCTACATTTTTCAGAACTCGATCCGATGTCATTAGGTTGGAAATTTTCGCGATTATCTTTCCGTCGTAGATTGAGACCGAAATTCGTTTCCCGAACAGATGGATTAATTTTCGATCGAAAATCATCATCGCGCAATTTCCGCCCCAACTCGTACCCGTAGCTAACCGCAGAATTCGAATTGACGGAAATGTATTCATTAATCGAAAATCATTCTGTCGATTCCCGTAGCTTAGAAGTTTATAGATGGTGTTGAAATTCGAAGTTATTTTTAGGTTTCCAAGGCGAGGAAATGTGGCAATAACTTCGATCGAAATGAAAATAAGGAATTTTCGAACCTCCCGATTTGTGAACGAATTGCTCGAAATAGCAAATTGATTTATAATTTCCGATATCGGTGTTAGTGAACGAACAGAAGCTGAAACGTAGAATTGATGAACAATTCTTATTCAAAGAAAAAATTATGTTATTTCTCAGCGAGAGTCATAATCCGTGGATATCCGAGAAATGTCTTCCTCGTCTTCCAGTTAACCACCGGATCCTTATTCGGTATTCAGGTCTGTCATGGGTCTTCTGGTTTGTGGTCTATAAATTTTGAAATCTGTCATCCTCTTCAACATTCCAGGTCCAAGGTCGGTGCGGAGTACCTACTATAGGAATTCTGCTCTCATTATCAGTAAACGGGTAGTGTTTACGAGGCAGGGGGCTACATATTGTGTGGGTTAATGGGAATTCCTCTCTTTTCAAGCATTGAAAGGGGTGGATTTTCTAAGAAAAGACGTGGTCTACCCGAGAATCCAGTATTCTCTTTGCAGTGCTACAAGACAGGACCGTATTCGACATGTTTGCCAAAAAATGAACAAAAACGTTCGCAATTAATTATTGTGCTATCGGATTCTGCAATACCCTGAACTGTTAGAGTTGGAACTTTTTCCTCAAACTATAAAGAGAAGTTTTAGCCAGTTCAATTGTCAGACATGACCCAACGTACATTTTTATGGACTTGCATAGGAAATTCTATATTACTATGCTCGCCAGAGCCAGAGATTTTTTTTATGAAATGATATAAATTCAATTTATATATAAAAATGTACGAGGAATAAATTATCACAACATTATCGATTAATTCAACTGCGTTGTTGAGAATAAATGTGATTAGTCGGGAATGACTCTGATGCCGGAATATCCTCCGTACTTTTTTATTTCACGTATAAACTGTGAAAAGGTTCAGCCTAGAAGCACTCAAAAGTTTCTTCATGCTCCATTCGCCAGCATTGGATTTAATTTGGCAGCATTTCATCCATATTCAGAAAAAAAATGGAAGAGATGAGAAATAATGTCGTTGTGATTACTGTACCGGATATAATTTCAGTCTCTTCGTCCGTTTTGCATTTCGGATTCAAAAGTTGATTTTTCCCCCCCTTCGATAATATTCAAGTTTACACATCATTTTGAAAAATTGGACAGTAAGGATGTGAAAAAACTGATGAAAAATATAAAAATAAGATTTGCACTGTCGGGTCATCAATTCGCCCTGGCATTGATTCAAACGTGATTAAATTCGACGAATTATTCAAACAGGTCATTTGCAATTTACGGTCAACTTGTTCGACAAGGAAATGTATTCAAGATGGCGGTTTTCATTTCGAGATGGAAATGGTGTTTACCTACTCATCAAGTAGATTGACTGGAGTATTTCGAAACACAAAATATACCGGACCCCTATGAAGAGTTCCACACCGATCGTTTCAATTTCTCAAACTCGGAACTAATTTTCGGGTTTCGGAGTTGCCGGATCTGTTTCGACATCAATCTACATATTCATTAGGGAATTTCGAAATGCCCCCTCGTCAGCTCGTGTAGAGGAAAAAAAATCAGGGATGCACAGTGAATCTGATAGATTTTGTTTATGGAACAATATTATCGTTGATGGAGTTCAAGATCAACAACCCTGCTTTTTCATGAGAAGATGAGAATATTTTTTGTGGAAGGAAGATGCTTTATTCGATAGACAATCGTTGCCGTGCGATTTGTGTACTAAATTTCATGCAGTTTCTATATAAAAGGAACGAACCATTCCGAAGATCATTATTGGAAATAATAATCCAAAATAGAAGGGGAATCGAAGATATTTGAGTGCACTCATAATGGCGTTTTATGTATGGGTTTATTTTTACTCAACTTTTCAGTATTTTGGTTTGATTCCACACAGATGAATATTATGCGCAGTCTGGAAATATCTCAGCGAACGATTTGATATTACGGATTATTATATAATTAATATCATATGGTTTCTTCACGAGGTCACTGACTTGCTATTTTTGAAATCGTCTACGTGGTGAATTGGAAGTTATTATTCAATTTTTGCTTAGTCAAATTGATACATTATATTCCATGTGATAATCACCGATTGAATTCCGAATATTTCTACTATAACTCTTATTTACCATGGAAACCCGAGTAGAGCAATACAGATAAATTTCGATTTGGCGAATTGATACAATTTGCTATAACACACGAGAATTGATTTTCCCACCAGAAAAAACTCCCTTATATTTGCTCCCTTATTTTCCAATTCTTAACATAGAACCAACATTTTATTGTTTTGTTTTGAAAATGTTTTCAGTAATGAAATGTAAAAATTTTAAGAAATCGTTATTCCTCGATTTTGATGATAATACACCAAAAGTTAACTCACTTCTCTTCAAAACCACTATCTATAGTCGATATTGTCTACAACAACAAGATGATTGCCCACAAATTTCGGTGATATAGTGAATATAAAATCTAAAAATGGAAGATGAAGGAATAGGAGCGATTCTCATGCTGACGAACATCATCAATCATCTCTATGACGCCCTTCTACCATATTTCCGTCATTGGGAGGGCGAATTTGTTCGAATTAGATAATTAAGCTGTTTCTCATCTTTCAATCTCATCTTATTTTCTACCCTATTGGCCTCTTTCAAAGAAATCTTCAGTAGGGAATCTGCGCAAACGCCGTGTGAGGGAGAAACGATGAAGTTGCAAAGGGTCAAACACCTGATAAGTTCCCTAGCAAGTGCCCTGCAGAGGTATTGAATGGAATAGGGGTTGCAGGCAACATAACTTGTTTTGTTATGCAATCACATGGAAAATCTCGTAATTCCGGGAAGCAAATATTGTTTATTCACAGAAAAAAATGTTGGGGATATTCATAAATGTATCATGAACTCATCTTCGATTTACTGTTGGGATTGTATCAAATCTCTTCAAGGTGAGATTATGTTTGTTTCGCGAGAAGGATTTTGTTGAATTTTTGTGCAATGTAGAACATCAAGGTGTTTTCGATTAGGTATATGTGATTGTCGTAGGGTATATCACAAGTAGACATGTTGGCTCATTGTATTGATAAGATTAACTTATAGATATCGTTCATCCATTCGCTTCATTTCTACCGAAGGAATTTAGATAACGACATTTTTCTGTTGCAAATTTCGAGTATTATTCATCTTCATTGTGTCTCGTAACTCCCTTCATCTCTAAATGATAAGAATCTTATTTTGAGAACTTCCGTGATAATTTTCGCAAGGCGGTTTGTAACCTCGATTAATCAGTGTCATCTAAAGCGTCAATAGACTATTGGAGCATATCTCCTTTATCTATATTTGCTCACGGGAATTGTGACAAATACTTCCACAGAGAAATTTTAATTCACAAAAAATTAATAAGATTAACCCTTTCAGCCCTGACTTTTTGATTTTATTATTATCATTATTATTATTATCATAAGTTCATTTACTATCAATTTAGAGTCTTTTTTTATATTTTATAAAAAAATGATTTTTTTTTCTATGAATTTGCTTACAAGCAAACTTCTAGCAAGTTTTTCAACAAATATGAGATAGTTCTCAGTATTCGTATAGAAACTATGAAGTAGTGGCAAATTCCACCACCAGGTCTTCAAATAAACTTGCTAAGTGTATGTTGAACTCTGTGAAGTCAGTGGTGGCAAATGCCACCGTCAGGGCCGAAAGGGTTAAGAGCATTAGTACTTGAGGAGAGTTTCAATGAATAACATTAACAATATGAAAATTCCATGTTTTCTTGAATTGCCGTTCAATTTCAGTTCATTCGATTTTTCTGAAGTGATTTCTAGAAGTTTTTCAGAAGACAATTTTTGATTGTGACGTATTCCCAGATTTTTCAAGATTATACTCTGATAAATGCGATGGTGTGTGGCCCACTTCAGATATAAATAGAAATATACCATCATTATGGCTAGCAACAAGATAGCTGTGATCATTTCAAGCTCAAAAATGTAGATAGCACTCCAAGATATCTCCTTTTTATAATATTAATCAATGAAATTTAACATAGAATGATATATATCGAATATAATCGAACAGGGCAAGGTGAGGTAAACGAACTTCATTAGCTACCCAAATGTGAAAGGCATTTCATAACACTGAAAAGTTGACACGCTGACAAATTCTAGATTTGCGTCAAAATGCACCGAGTTTCCGATATTGTTGCATGCTGAAACGAAGATATGTTTATATTCATTTCATTAATAGTTATTCTATGGGTTTCAAGATGATTGATTGTAAATGATTCGAGAACTGCTTCGTAATCGAAATACAAAGATTTCTTGCTGAATTATCCGATGTGTTATGTATTGAAAACGATCTTCAGTTGAGCCTGCACGTTGTGAGTATGAAATATCAACAGCTCGATGGCACACGTTACGGTTTTGTTTTCAGGTATTATAAGGACCTGCCTGATTTTTTGTGGTCAGCGTGCGTTCTCAATCTCTTCCAGTGGCCACGCATGACCTGGCCAACACGGAAGTATCGTCGATATTAACGCAATACGTGCTTACCTATTCCACGATCGTTCGGGCCAGCCGCCAGTCCGGCCAGTCCTTCTACCCATTCACGAACAGTGTTGAAGTAATTCGAAGGTACTCCATATGTATCGTGAATCGAGCGAAATTCGTCAAGAGGTTCATTTATTTAGTGTCAATTCCTTCATCGTTGAAATATACACAGCGACATTAAAAGGGTTCAATGTTGTCAACGTCATAACCATCACCTTGCGACTTTGACAGGGGTAGAATTGTTGCCTATCGAAATGTTGGTTTGTCCTATCACGAAATTGGCTGCCGTGTTAATTGTACTGCAATGAGGATAATGCGTTTGTGTCGTGTATGGATAGAAGAAGGTGAAGGAACAAGAAGAAAACAAACTATGTATATACTATATTTTAACGCAGTTTCAGAAGTTGCATAAATTCATATGTGAAGAATTGCACCAAGAGTTTTAATCAGATACATATTGCTGAGCTTATTACCACGTTAATATAACTCCAACTTGTGATGTAAATGTCGTTTAGAAGGAGACTAAGGAGGCGTGAACTGAATCTAAATTGCTTTTTTATTAATTTAATAGAATTTTATGAGGCACTGATTAATATCATTAATGACGCCCAAGATAATAGTATGTAACTCTTTTAAGCCTCCCAATGATGCGTGATCCACTTAGGAAATATTTGAAGGTATTTTTCACTCTAGAATCGTTATCAATTAGCGAATGATCTTGTACAACCGTATTCAATTAAACTCGCTTCATCTTTGAATTAAGGCATGTCGCTATTTCTGACCGTATCTGTATATTGCACGACACGACGAATATAAAAGATATGAAAATATAACATTATAAGAAAACACAGACAGACAATCACATCAAAGTAACAGGAACGGCGGTAGATACCCTTATAATTAGAAATAATGTGGTTTTACTGGGATTTGCAGTATGGAAAAAAAAAGTTTTTGCGGTATTGTTATGTTTGCACCTTAACCAGCAAATGTAACATTTCTTGTGTCACTGAGTACATGAGAAGGAGAGTTTCTATGAAACATCGGCAGAATGGAGTATGTCAATTCAAAAATTCAGATTTTTTCGTCAAGGCTCGTTAAGCTACGGTCGGCAGTTGCTCCTTCTCATCATTATAATATATAATCAATATATATTCGCTTCGACGCCTTATACAACTTGTTGTTTCTCAAGAAGATTGTTAGATTTCATTTTTACAGTCGTAAAATACGACCCACGCTGCTTTAGTGAATTTTGTTTTATTAGTTTAACGGACGTGTGGTCCGTGTTGAAATCGACTTAAGTTTCACAAAAGTTGTCTTAGATTTTTATATTCTGTAACGGGGTTTTCTCCGCCATCTCGACACGACGATTTGGAAAGAACTAAAACAAAATTCACCTCTATTCTCTCGGGCGTCAGCTATCTTTTTAAAATGGAAAAAAATAACAAAACCACAAGGGCAGCTGCAAAAGAAAATTCGCTATAAGTAGGCGGGGTGATTTCGAGTTTCGGAGTCGGAATGTGTGGGCCAGCTAGGCAAGATCAACGGGGTTCAGTTTTCAGTTGAATTCTTAATATTAAACGGATCAACGAAAATGAACTAACGGAGGACGGTTATTTATCTGCGGGATTATAAATACGGGGATCTAGGTACTTTACCGTCGACGGTCGTGGCGGTTGCACAAAGAAAATCACTCAAAAAAACTACTCGAAAAATCTTTGAAGGCACCTTCATAATTCTAACGCAATTTCAACTGAATTAATTCATCTGAACTTTATAATCTCCCGCGGGGTGAGGGGGAAAGACCGCGGCACCTGTTTGAAAATTTGGTGCGCCGATTGAAAAAACTCAAAAATACGACCGGGCCGGTGTATTTTCGGTTGCGGGTCTACAGGCGTTCTGAACGGTCCCTTAGATGAAATTTGACTTCTTGTGGAGAAATCAAACTTCATTACAATACGCAGATAAACCGCCTGCGAATAACTTTTCTTCGAAAAAAAAATGACATAGTACGTCCCTCCATAAGGTTATCCATTTCTTTCTCATGTCCTATAATATGATGTTTTGTTTTGTTTTTCACCATCTAATCATTCGTAATGTGGCTGTAGCTGATGTCTGATTGATTGATATCTTTTGGCTAAAATCTTAAAATGGCTTCAAAAACTGGAATTTTATAATGAATGAATGTTACTACATAGTTACTTTTCAGGAATTCGTTCAGTTTCAATACGTCCTTTTTGTTGTGGCCGAAGATACACATCCAGATCCAAACAGGGGTGTCTTAGAAATCAAATTATGTTCAAGAATGGATACACTCTTCCTTGGCAATGAATAGCTGATTATCCGCGTCGATTAGTAATTATACAATAAAAAGTCTCGAATTAATTACGTGTTCCATCGAAATTTCGAAGGTGAAGGCAATCATTTTCAGTTATCATATTAATTCGGATGAACTCTGAAGTGTATAATTTGAATTCGCTGCCATATTTTCCTTCGTTTAATCTTAGAGAGAAATTTATGTCTACTGTCCTGACAGTTCGATCTGATCTTGTTGACCTTTTGTCTTTAATTGACGAAGTTTCGTTTCGATCGTACCAGCCATTCCCAAGGCTTCCTCCTCTTCTGATCAAACCGATCTTGCCAATATTTCAAAGGCTGAATTTCACGAAATTAACACCACCGTAACCATTAGCATAATCGTAAATTTCAGTTTTTCGGTATTCGATTCTGCATTTAATTCGATGCGATGACTTCTGAAAGTAGGTAGTCAGCCGTGACATTGGTATTTTCCAAAAAATTTCTCGCTGTATTCTTATCCATTGATTTCTTTCGGGGGAGACTTGAAAAGCTTGAACGCAAAAAGCGAGATGAAAATTCATATATCGATTCTTGATGAGACTGGTTTCCGCTTAAAACGAGTCTCTGGTATTCGAGGTTGCTCTGGTTTTTTTAGGAACAATTCTGTGGCAGCTCTCCCCATTTCGTATTTGATCAAGGGTTTAAACAGGGAACAACGCTGTTGAAACTTATGTCTCAACCGTGCATGGATTTGATCGAACCAATTTCGGAAAATCTGAAATTATCGAACAGAATCAAACGACATCTACGCCTATGATCATGACGCATGTGTCCATTTCAATAATCGAAGAATTCTGATCGAACTTTGGATTTGCATTATTCAGTACCTGAATATGAATTTCGTTTAAATATTTCCTTCTTTCGACTTTTGGCTGTTAAACCTTCGAATCTTAAATAAATTCCAACCACAAAAGAATAATAAGTTGACTGCTGGCATACTGCATCGTTTGAAACAAGTTCTTCGTTTGGTTGAAAACAATTGGAATAAAGAATTGTGCACGACTTTGTAACAACCCCAAGTGGACAAATGGAATATCTCAAGGGTTTGACGTTACATTTCCATCCATTCCGGCACGGTAATTTTTTTTTTATTATAACTTTATCGGATATGAACGAGTTCGTTCGTCTATATTATAATTGCTCTAATGTGACCTACATGAGTTGATTCCGTCAAGGTTACCGGCTTGTGGCAATGGCACACAGAGTTGACGGCGTTGTCAAACTCACTTCGTTAATAATACGGAAATCAAGGCGTTACACGCTTTGTCCTTCGTGAATACAGAATTGGATTTTTCACCAGAACATTTATTGTTCGCGTACGTCTTCATCACCTTCGGATTCTTTTCATTTCCTTTTTGTATAGTGGACGACGCCTCGAATGGAGTGCCGATACCGGTGTAAGTACGATTTTCTACAACCTTCCGTCCACTTCAATAAATTCCGGAGTGAGTTTTTCGTGTTACACCCAGCAGGAATAATAATCTCATACACTAGTTCGATGGGACTCAAATCCGGTGATCGGGGTGGCCTTCTTCTTGGAGAAAGTCCTTAGTTCTACGTGCAATATGGGGTCGTGTGGAGGGCCATCTTGATAATTCAGTAATGTGGCTTGTAAGGGATCAACCTAAAAAAATTATCGAAGATAAAAGGTTGACATTGTTACCATAGCATAATTCAAAAATAGTCAATCGAAATGAGATTGAAAAAAATATTACTTCTGGTGGAGAGTATATTTCAACAATGAATTTCGCTCAATGAACTGAACGTTTTTTCTATATTGTTATAGTCGAAATTCGACTTCTATGAAAGGAATTATAGAGTGAATTCAAAATTTCCAGTTTTTCGTTTCAATAGAGCAAGTAACTCGAAAACATTTCATTTCACAAAAAATAAGCCTGCGAAGGCGAGAATAACTCTTCTAAACAACTTGTGTATGTTGATTTCGTCACGATGTCTGTATTTTTCGAATTTTGAGCCGAAAATGGTCTCAATCGACAGAGTTCGACTCAATGATGACGAAAAATTCAAGTCTGTCCGTCCGTCCGGCCGTAAGCACGACAACCTCCGAGCGGAACAACCTAGAGACTTGAAATTTTCAGTGTGGGTTCAGTTCCCAAATGCTTCGATTGAGTTCGTTAATGGACAGAATTCCACCAGGGGTTCCGTGAAAATGGCCGTTCGAAATATTGTTTTTCTGATTTCTCCGAAACTACAGATTGGATCGAGATGAAATTTTGCACTTAAATGGAAAATGATGTGTTCAGACTACACGCATAGTTTTGTCCAGATCGCATAACCAGAACCATAGAGACCATAGAAAATTATAACTTTCGAACGGAAAGGCCTAGGGACTTGAAATTTTCAGGGTAGGTTTGGATCGCGAATTTCGCGGTCACGTTCATCAATGAGCAAAATTAGACTAGGTAGCCGTTCAAAAAATTTTCCTTCTGATACTGTTTGGATTGAATGAAATTTTGCACATAGATGAAGAATAATGTACTCAAACTACGTGTGAGATTTTGTCCAGATCGCAGAAAATTTTATCGAATAATCGAAAAAAAAAAATGGTCACCTAAAGCACTGACGTGAAGTCTGGAGTTTCGCTTCAGTTTGAATTTTTTTTTGGCAGCCGTCAAAAATTGTTTTCTGAAACTTGAAAATGCGAATCTACTCAAAAGGTGGATGAACGAGCGCTCAAAAGCTCCTGACTTCGCGGCAGTGTTGTTTATGATTTTTTCATTGAATTCGTAAAAAAAGGTTTTCAAAAAATATCCAAAAACCTCCTGTATTTGCGGGCATCCTCGTCTTGCTGGTTTTCTGATATTTCCAGTCTCAGAAAATACATGTCTTTAAGTGGGCCCTACGAGAATACATCGAATATTGGCTCGGTAACCTCATTATTATTCAGCCACAACACAATCAAAACTCGTCTTAAGTACGTTCTTTTGTTTTCAGAAGTGGCACATACGTTTCAGCCCAACAATTTACCGTCGGATCGATATTTATTGTTTACCGTAGTTAAACAAACCATAAAAATCCGAAGAAAGTCGCCTCGTCAAAACTAAATTAATAGACCTGTCTGAAAATCGACATTAACGGATGAAGGCTTCCAATGAGGGTGGTAGCCTTTCGCTAACGAGACGTGACATTCGTGCCGATTCGAATACCGAAGCGACATTTTTCTGGGACATTTCAGACATTTCGCCTCGTTGTTCAATTGATTAACATTCGTACCAAATATCAGCATTTTGGATGATAAATAGTTTGTCAGTAATGATTTAATTTTCAGCGTTTGAAGTTGATGGATCGGAGTGCTAGCTAATATATAGTTTGTGTGTTTCATTTTACGGAAATTGGCCCTATGGCGTCACTTTTGTGATTTACTGATTTCAGTTAATCAATTATAGCCCTTGACGAGAATTACTACTTTCAAACGTAGTTTCCACGAAGAGCACGTCCTGGTATCGAACTCCCATTTCCGCGAAATGTGTTGAGCTTTCCAAATAGCCCAGCTATGCGCACAAACCTGCATTTAGCACCTTTTCGGGTCGATACCCATACTGACGTTCGTCGGAAAGGACATTTTGGATTCCAAGATCTCGGTCATTGTCACCAAATCGGACACAAAAAAAAATTATCTTTTGCGACCCAACTTGGAGGGGGGTTTTTCGGAAAGGCCGTTATCTTTTCAAAAATCATACACATATTGTTTATTGTTTCGAATTACATGTGGAATAAAATATATCTTAGTAGTTCTGAGTAATTGAAAGGCTTCAACCAACAGTCCAAGGCGGAAAGTTAAATAAAGATATAAAAAATTACGGAAAGTCAGGAGCTTCTGAGAACTCGTTCATCCACCTTGTAGGTAGATTCGCATTCTCCAGTTCCAGAAACCAATTGGGAAGATTTCAACAGCTGTCCAAAAAAAATTAAAACTAAGGCGAAAATCCAGACCTTACGTCAGTGCTTTAGGTGAACAATTTTTTTTTCGATAATTTTCTACGGTATCTATGGTCTTGGTGATGCGATCTGGACAAAATTTCCCACGTAGTTTGAATAAATCATTCTTCATCTATGTGCGAAATTTCGTTTCAATACAATGAGAAGTTTCGAAATCATCAGGAATAAAATATTTTGAACGGCCATATTAACGGAATCCCTAGTCTAATTTTGCTCATTGATGAACGTGATCGCGGAATTCGCGATCCGAACCTACCCTAGAAATTTCAAGTCCCTAGGGCTTTCCGTTCGAAAGTTATAATTTTCTATGGTTTCTATGGTTCTAGTCATGCGATATTGGAAAAATGTAGCTTGAATATATCATTCTCCATTAAAATAAAAAATTTCGTCAAGATCGAATCCGTAATTTTGAAATTATTAAGAAAACTGAATTTCAAACGACCATATTTACGGAACGCCTAGTCTAATTTTGCTCATAGATCACCTATCCTGAAAATTTCAAGTCCCTAGGCCTTTCCATTTCAAAGTTATAATTTTCTATGGTTTCTATGGTTCTGGTTATGCGATCTGGACAAAACTCTGCGTGTAGCTTGAACACGTCATTATTCATCTGCGTACAAAATTTCACTTCGATCGAATCAGTAGTTTCGAAGAAATAGGGAGAACAAAATTGCGAGCGGCCATATTTACGGAACCCCTTGGCGAATTTTGCCCAATAACGAACTTAACCGCGGCATTTGAGATGCGAACCTACCCTGAAAATTTCAAGTTTCTAGGTCGTTCCGTTCGAGAGTTATCGTGTATACGGACGGATGGAAATTCGAAAAATACAGACATCGTGACGAAATGATATAGCCCTCGTGTAAGTTAGTACGAGCGCTCAAAAATTCAGGAATGAAAATTATAATTTTTCTATTTTCATTACTGAATTTGATATTTTCAGATGAACATACGTATATTATTGATGATATAAAATTTGGGATTCGTTTGACAAAATCGTTGTTACTCTGAAACTTCGTCTTCTTTGTTTTTGTGACGTTGATTTAACCATTCCACCATCCCATCGATCAAATCAATTCTAATTTGAAGATTTCGCATATATTTTCAGTTCATCGACGCCAATTCCATTTGAGCAACTTCAATTTATTAATCATAATATATCAATTTCACCTACTCATTAATCGTACAGAAATAAAAACAATGAAACAATATGTTCATGTGGTATCGTGCAGTACACAACGTTTCAATTCGATTCTAGTTAATCCGAATATAACTGCATTAATTTATTTTCAGATAGTGGTTCAGGTAGTTAGTGAACTAGTGTATGTATTTGATATAATGTCCACCCTATTGATTTTTTTCTTTTCGATAAATGACCTTTGCATTAGTCCGAGGAAAAAATAATTGTCCCACCCTACCTCTGAAATTTCCAGATTTCGAAAATCTAGTCCGACGTTCGGAGACGTACGCCTCGAGAATCGGATCAATGAAAAAATCTGAAAGTCCAGGATTAGAAAAAAGCATTGCGTCTAAACTATCCAGCATATAATCATACAATTTGAAATGTGTTTTGGTTAAATATTACTTGATTTGTGGAAATCAGAGTGTGTTAATTCACCCAATGAACAATATTATTCTGGCCAATTTTTGTTGAAATATGCCATTATTTTTCATTCGATTGATTGTTTAATCGTTTTTCCACTGTTCCATAATGTAATCGTAATTAATAATAGTTATGAATACCATGACGAAATCGAATTTCTATAACAATATATCTTCAATTTGCCTAATTGTTGAAGATAATGTTATCGAAAATACTTCGATATTAACAAACCGAGTTTCCTAGATGTTGATTCGTAGTAGTTACATCTTGAAGGTTCGATTCAATTCGATTCTTGGTAAATTCTGAACTATTTGTGCTCAGAATTTTACATTTACATCCACATGGAAAAAATTTGTATATCATAATATTACTACGATCTGGATAAGTTTGGGTTGGCAGCACTCGTCATCTTTTTGACCCATTTCAGACATATATCCAGGAGATAATATATCAAACAAAATTTTTATGCAATGTGGGAAAAAATTCAGAAATTTCCTCGAATGTATGTAGCATCAGAATGGTACGAAAATTGCTCGTCACCAGGTATCATATGGTTGAATTCATCAATTTTCAATAAGTATCAAAATTTATAATACACTGGATAGGGATCAAAACAAATGTGGGTTTTCACAACGGGTTGTATTCAAATTATTGAAAAGACGCACGACTGCTGGAAGATGTGAACATCTTTGCAAGGATTAAATGATCATTTTATGTATCTATTACCTGTGCTTGCATCTAGAATTCGTTCCGCCGAAGGGATTTATAATTTCAACGAGCGTTTCAACGCAGCTTCCCTCCCTTTTAAATCGGTCATATTAACAGCTTTGTTGGGAGCAATTTCTGCCTTTTGTTCAAGCAGCAAATGGATAAAAAGAGTTATATCGATTCCAGCTGCCGCTCTTTACGGTTCTGTACAGTGTTGATATTTTTAATGATAAAATTCGTAGGTGGACCGGTCCTTTGAAAACGTTCTGAGCATCAGGTCACAATAAATGATTTGGAGTATATTTAAACCCAAGGTCGAGAATTATTCAGTTCTTTACGTTGTTGCCATTCAAGTTCGATAAACGCGCATATAAAAATTGAAAATCCCGATGAACATTGAATAGCAATGCTGGAATTTGAATAGGAGAACGTCGATGGTAGATGGGCATACAATTATCCTTTTATTAGTCGGAATGTACTATTTTCGCCCATAGGGTCGTTCAAAGAATCTTCTATGGAGGAAGAGTCGAATCGAAATAATTGCAGTTTTCACTTCGAAGCCTTTCGTTGAAAATCCCTCTCTTGAGGTTTTCAGTGCACTGTCCTGTACACAAGAAATCTTCGAATAACCAAACCATTTTAGGCATTTAGGCTTTTGACACTTGACAACAAAAATAAATCATGGATCAGATGTATACGTTTACTAAGGGCCGGTTGTTCTATCTGTGGTAACCTCGTAGTTGGGACAATCCAATTGTTAACGACCTGGCTTAGACTTGATTTATTGAGACTCAAATAACCGACTATCTGAGCGGCTTGGCTAACATATTGTTCGATTTTCTGATTACGTTCAATTCGATTCTGGAAATTTTCGGGTTGATCATATTGAGCTTTACTCGTAAATAATTTAGATTGAACCAAATTAGTGTGAACTTCCACGATCATCACTTGAGTCACCTGGGGAAAGATTATCGTTTTGACCAATTTTTTTTGGGCTTACATATAGTAAGGGTATGAGACATAATGAACACATTTAATGTCGTTGTAGGAATAATTCCTGGTTTCGAAAATGCGCTTAGTTGAGAAATGAACGTCAGTTCTGAGTTTGGCACACGACACCGGTAACTTGAGATAGATAGAGTAGGATAAAAGTGCATCCTGTATATTGGTCGTAGTTACACCTTGAGCGAAATGCAGAATTTAATTTCCCATAAACCGTGAAACATTACACTAATGCTGACCTATTTAACGAGACATGATATCGAAACTAGGAAAAACTGAAAATCAGCACGTTCGTCATATAACATTTTACTACGTGAAACAATGACAACAAAATGAAACATGCGCATGCAGAATATTGCCACTTTATTCGAAATAGATTATCCATAAAATTTAACTCGTCTGGTTCTCTGCAACGATGCATTTCAACTGGGTCATGTTTTCCGCCATAAGTAATAAAATATTTAGAGTGGATTATATCAAACTTTTTCGCGGAACTTGAGTTGAATCTAATTTTCATTTTATTCACGTTAATAAAGATGGCATTTTTCGAAAGACAATGCAGAAACCCTGAGTTTTATGTTTGAGTGGTCTCCGAATTATTATCGAGCACGCAGTTTCCTGTTATATTTCCCATTTTCTCTCTCGTTTACACCGGACAACCTTTTTATGACCAGTTGCATTTATATAACACTGTTCAACAATTGAACCTAATCTAGCTAGAATCGCTATTTCAGGCAGAAGAAGAAGGTAATAACAAATTCCGTCAATTCTTAGGGTACCTTGATTCGATTAAAAAAAAACTTTCATTGAAGAAAACCAATATTTCGTTCTGGAGGAGTAGTTATGTGGATTTTCAATAAAAAATTTAAAAAAAATCATTGCTGAAAAACTATCCAACACGAAATATATTAAATTAAAAGTTTGAGCCACACGCCACACTATATGTTGTACAGTGGTGTTCCAAATTGATTTCAACGATTCAAATTGCAGAAGTCTCGGTTGATATTTCCACATATACATAAGTTCTGAAGTGTCAATTTCATTAGGAACGATAAACGGTCTCAGTCGTTGAACATAAATTTGAGCGGATTTGCAGTAAATTCATATCGTTTCAACTATTCGATGTTGCGTTACTTTCAGGTCAGCCGTATTTACAATTGCATACAACAATAGCATAAGTTGTGTAACGCCAGCATGGACATCACCTTCTTAATTTTCCATCGTAGTTTATTGCGAATTTTATAGCTCATAAAATACGCTACTTTGAATTTATTACTGTTAACTTCTTTCAGACGATTGATAAGGTTTCAATAGCCATGAAATCTACTCCTTTTCGGTTACGTGTAGGAGCTTCCGTACACTCATTCACTTCAACAACCATTATTCAGATTCAAATCAGGTGCAGTACTCTAGGACTTCTTGTACTATTATTTATTTCCTTCCGATTTGATTGTCCAGTCTATTTTGTACTTAGTTTCATGACTTCAGCTGAAATAGTTTTAGAGAAAATCTCTGGACTTCTGACGCATTTAAAAAAAAAATTTCCAAACGATCCAAAGGTTTATTATTGGAAATAATAAACTTGAATATATTATATCCCTTATCATAATGAGTATTTCAGAATTTCGATATCTATTTTATCAAACGGCCGTAAAAGAGACGTCTGAAAACAATATTCTGATGCCCTGAGCCGAGAGGTAGAATTTTTCTCTTTCTTTTTTTGAGTTTCGCCTGCCATCGTTAATTTTTTTTGGCTGCTAATAAGTTGCCAAAACATTAAATACCTTCGAAAATTGCGGTTTACCTAGGAACACGAGAGCAGTAGAATAAAAGTTCAAGTATTCTAAAAAATATTTAAAATTGCCTTGATGACATCGACAGTGACACGGCCAAGTGAAAACAATTTTTTGAATTAATAATAAAACATTGTTTACACACCAATGTGATAAATTCTTCATCGAATTGATATCCCCTCATTTCATTCGATTCTCTTTTCCATCCTTGCCCTAATATGACCGACTGTTTCATTTCTAGCCAATATCAGAATGGACAAACTCAAACGTTATAGAATGGATGGCTGCTTTAAATTTGTATTCATATTCAGATGTCTTCAAATGCAGAAACATCAAAGGCTCAGATCTCATGGAAATGGATAGGGAAAAATTAGTGGTGAGTCCTTTGGAAATTCGAGAAGTAATACTTGTACACACAAAGTTTTTGAACCCCTCTTCAGACGTAGAGACTCCCTCGTAACTAGAATTCGCGATAAGAAAAATGCATCGAACTAATTGGATAGTTAAAGCTCACAACAATTAGTAATGACTTCCTTAATTATTTGAACAAAAAACAATAAGTGGCGATTAAAATTATCGAAGGTGAGTTAGATTAAGTTGAGCATTTGTCTTCTTTCACCGATAGGATATAACCATTGTACTGTTCAGCAAATTAGACTTGATAAAGAGGAATAAACCTGCTTCTTTACAGAGCTTGCAGTTTCTTCTCATCAGTTTGTTTTTTCTCTCAGCTTCGTTCGTATTCCAGTCTAGGACCTTAAGAACCTCAAGATGAGAGCTTTTCGGAAATGTTACAACAACCGCCTATCCTTTTCGGTTAAGTATAAGTATTCATGTTTTAATTCTGATTAACAAAGTATTTCGCACGTATGTATTTATGTGAAACTCATGAGTTGCATAGATTGCTTCAACCTCAGCTTATGGTTAAATTTTCGTGAAATTTCCATCGTACGATTCGTTATTCCTTCATCTCAACTGAAGAAAAAGAAACAGAAAGAATAGACCATTTTTCAACGAAAAAATTGTATAGCATTGTATGTTGTAAGCATTAGAACATTGTTATTATATCTTAAACCTGTTATATACGCATACATGTCTCTTACGTTGCAATAAATCCGAATTCATACTGAGTTCAAGCTTCTTCATGTTGGAATTCATTTTACAGAATATGGGTATAAAAGATGAATTTCACCAGAAGGCCATCCTCAATTGCATCGAAGAACTGGTCAAGTCGCCAGATAACTTTTCGGAGGATCAGAGTCGCGAAGAAACCGGACCGTCCCATTGTTTAGTACAACATACTTTTACTACATTGGAAAAATGTAAAAAATGTGGCAAATTTTTACGAGGAATTTTACATCAAGGCTTCATGTGCACGAGTTGTGGACTCGTTGCTCATAAGGCCTGCGCTGCAACTGGTGAGTATTTCAATTGTTTTTTTTTTCAACTAAAAATCTCAATTTTATCCATTTCTTGTTCAAAAATTTACCTTTCAACGCCAAAGATTCACTTGGAAAATTATTTTCTTTTATTTTTTATTATCGTTATGAATTTCGAAAAGTGAAATCTACGTGTAGAAAATTTTCTCATTCAGCTTAACCTTTAGAGTTAACCTCTTTGCATTCATCTGCAGTAAAAAATTATCACGAATCTGACTGCATGGTTCGATATATGCATTCATTCTATGAATAACCCTTAAAATCTGGATTGAGAGCTGAACCTTCGGATAACGATAATGTATATACCTATTAAACGAGAAATGAATAATGCCATTATCGGAATACAATTTTCATAGGATTCCGTTTCTACACCCGAACAGTAAAATATGTGAAGTTGAAGGGTTCAAGAGTCTGGAGCCGAAATTGCATAAAAATTTTTGAATTCCACAATGTCCTCGATTCGAATTATTGAGAGGTCTTATCGTGGCTGTTGTCATAAAAGTTTAAGACCCTATTGTGTTAAACTGACACAAAACCGAATTATGCAATGTTATTAGATAGAAGCATAAGAAAATGTAAAATACTGTTAATTCTCAATAATGATCAGTGGGTCATAAAAAGTTTCTATTAAATTGCTAAATATTGAATCATATTTTTTGAGATATGGAATGAAAAACGTCGATAAGAACACAATAAGTAAGAAAAAACTTCATTAAAGTCTTCGAGTCACCTGTTATCAGCTACATAAACCTCGATCACTGATTGGGTCAACCCTACCACTCACCTCCAATCAAAAACTTTGGTCTGAGGTGAAGCAGTAAAAAAGTGCCAGTCTGTTAAGAAACTCAGCTAAGTAGAAACACATAAGTAACAGCGATGGTTGACTTAACTGAAGATCATATTGCAGAGCTTACTATATGTGAGTTGATATACGGTGCTTAAGTGTAATTGATCAAAAATGTTCTGTAATTTTAACTTTATTTTATCATTTTGAATTTGAATTTATGTTTGATTTCGCATGGTGTCGGCGTATCTATTCTTTTAACTTTGTATTTTTTTTTTTACAATTTTGCGGTAAGGGTTCTCGGATATTTCAGTGCTCGCATATAATTTTGGGTTATCGATATGATTTTTCTATTTTGATTTTTTATACCGTCGTATAATTATTTTAGTATTTGGAAACTCTTTCATCGATTGGATTAAATTTGCGTCAGTTATATGCCGCTCGACAAAGGCAGTCACTATTATTTTTGATTGTTTTTTCTTGTAGTATTTCGGAAAATAATTCAGCAAGACTTGTCACATAAAATTGAAAGTTCCATTTCTACATGTTGATGGTTCTGGCGATCATTTGTTGACGATAGCAATTAGATTTGAATTTTTTCAGGGTTACCCAGCTGTCCGAGTCAGCAACATCGATTCAAAATATTTTTCGGAGCTTCGTTATGCGGTCAATTAACGGAAGATGGCGCTCCAAGGTTCATCATCAGAGTGTGCCGACAATTGGAAAAATTAGCGCAAGAAGATTTGACATTGAGCCTCTACAATATCTACTGTACCTCACCATCCCCAGATGAACTTTCGAGACTAGCTAGGTCCATAGATGAAAACCAGGGAGTTCTGGACATCACTGAACGGTCAGCAGTTCTACTCGGTGGAATCCTCAAGAAGTACTTGAGGGAATTACCGGATCCTTTGATTCCTGTGCGGTGGTACGACAAATTCTTAGAGACTGCAAGTGAGTTGAATTGATTTTTTTTTTCTCCCCGTATCAAGCATTTTTCCCAGAACACAATTTGGAAATCGGAATATTGGTTTCGGATTTTTGTCTTCCAATGAAATTGTAATGCCATCTATTTAGTTCATGATGAACTTAACATTTAATTGAAGAATCCTCAATCTGGTGAAACCATTATTTATGGCTTGGGATTTCTTATTTTGTTGTTGTAAACATAATGGACACTTGCTCTGCTTGGCCAATTAGATTGGATCTTTACTTAATCTGATTCATCACTGGGGATCAAAACCTTAAAGGATGAATAGCTGACCGGGAATTGTGACTGTATTGCGTTTCACACTTTACATCAAGAAAAATCAGTTGAAAGGAATGATTGTAGATCTTCAGCATTGGTACCCAGCTTCAAGTTAGAGACATGTAGAGCTTTGAACTTTACGACATCCTCAACATTTGGAATAACTTCCAACCACCAGCGCTGTCCGTTCCCTTCCCTTAGGCTTTCGATTAGAAACTAGTTGCCAACTATTTCCATCACCTGAATTCATATTATGATTGCCTGGCATATCAGATCCATATAATCGTTGGGCTTTAAATCATAAATTACAAAAATTAAGAACTCATTTGCAGAACCTGTGCCTTTCAGAACAGTCTCTTCAATGCAATTTTTTTACTTCAGAAATCCGGAGTAACGAGCAATGTGCCAACTCCCTTGCTGAATTAGTTGAAGAACTTCCTCTCGACCACAAATCTACCTTAAAATACTTCATGCAACATCTATGCAGGATGTGTCAGATGGAATTCAAGAGAGGTAACAAGAGTCCGCCAACTAATCTTATTCAGGTTCTGTGCTACATAATCATGCGCCCTTCTTGGGAACGAATAATTCAGATAGTTTATAACACACAAGCTCATAATAGAGTTTTTGAGTTATTACTTATGAATTGTTCTTGGGGAGAAACATTACCAGAGTTCGCATGCGCGCCAGCAATTCCACCTAGAAAATATTCTGCGATGAGTATAGGAGCTGTTAACATGGCTAGTACATCAGCTGCTGTCAAAGAATCACCAACTCCCTGTAATATTTCTCTCCAGGATGCTGAATGGTACTGGGGTAGCATAAGCCGAGAAGAAGTTACTGATAAATTACAAAACACTGTTGATGGTACATTTTTGGTGAGAGACGCTTCGAGTAAATGTGGCGAGTACACATTGACTCTAAGAAAAGGCGGTGCTAATAAACTGATAAAAATATGCCATAGAAATGGAAAGTACGGATTCACGGAACCTTACACTTTCGATTCAGTGGTAGAATTAGTTAATCATTTTCGTCATTGTTCTCTGTCATTGTATAATGCCTCTCTAGATGTAAAATTGCTTTATCCTGTCTCCAAACACAGCCAAGAAGATGAAACAATTAAATACGAAAACGAGGAGAAACTATGGGCCAATTTGAATGAAATAACCAACAAGCTAGATGTGAACAACAGAAAATTGGCGGAGTTGTCCAAGGCATTCGCTCAAACGAAACAGGAAGTTACGACTAAACGTTATGCGCAGGAAGCCCTTGAAGAGTTGTTGAAAGTATTGAAGGAACAAGCAGAGTTACAGAAATGTGTGGCAAATCAAGAAACCGAACCTCATGAGGTGCGAGGACTTGAAACGAATGTGAAAATACTTCAGGAAAGATGCGCCATGATCGAAGAAAGCTGTGAACAACTGACTGAAAACTTGCTTCAACATGTGGCTCATAACAAGTCCTTGGATAGAGAAGTTACATCGGAAAAGCTGGTCATCCTGAGTCTAATAAAAGAGCAGGAAAAGTATATTCGTTGGCTGCAGGAGAGAGGGGTGACTCTAACCAAAATAAATCAGATGCTGAATCGGTCAGAAGATGAGCAGTTGATAGAGAATGTTGATCTGGAAGATTGCCCCCATAGCGACGAGCGTACTTGGCTTATGCTGGAATTTTCAAGACAAAAAGCTGAGCGTGTTTTGACCAATACCCTAGATGGTACTTTTTTAATTCGAAAATCAAGCACGGACCAATATGCATTGTCAATTTTTTGCAATGGAGTTGTGAACCATTGCATCATTCAGCGTACCAAAGCTGGGTTTGGATTTGCCGAGCCGTATAACATTTATCCGAATTTAAAGGAATTGGTTCTTCACTATGCCACTAATTCACTGGAGATACATAATGATTCCTTGAAGACCAAACTGTTATATCCTGTAGGGGCCCTCTATTCCAATCCAATTCACCGAATGTACAACTTTCAAAGAGTTTGTGATATATAAAAAGCTGCTGTGACTTATATTTCCATGATGTTGAATTGTGATGATAATTTTACAAAACTTTAACAAATTCATATGGAACGGAATTGTATTATATATTTAAACGAACAAAAGTTGAATTTGATGAACATCAAACACCAGGAAAAAATGACTGTGATAGTGTACTAAAGAGAGATGGAGTTTTAGTGTAGATTGGGCAAAAAGCAGTTACCATGGGCTTGATGCCTTTTCCTGCCGCTTCCATGAAGTGGGCGTTTAGAGAACACTTTTTCGCTCTTGTGGTAACCATTTAGAGCGCCAAACTATGTTCTAGAGATCTGATTAGATATTTTGTTATGCAAAATATGAAAACTTGATAAAGTACATTGCTTTCATGGATAAAAGCATTCTAGATAACAATTTTTCAGAACAATAATTCACAATAGACAAATCAAAATTGAAACAATGACTTTTTTCATATCTTATTTCAAGTTTTTTGTGAACAATTGATATTCTTTTATTCAACATAGAGAGATGTAAGGAGAGTTTTTCAATATTCTCGTCCAGAAAATTTCATGATCGAAATATTTCCCCTGTCTTCAAAATTAACATGAGTTTTCATAATACATCACTATATAATCTTGGAAATATTTCCTTCTCAAGGTTTCAAATCGGCATTGTTCAATAAAAGATATGAGGTCAAATTTATTCCCAGTTCTTTCGGCAGACCATCAGTCAAATTCATGTATATGGCCCGAAAAAATCAGGCACGCCTAAGGAAATTTTCATAAACAGTTCAGCAAATTGTTCTCCACTGTCTAAAATTAACCTGATGATATTTCGGCAAAAAAGAAGAACTTATATGCTATTCCTTCATCATTATCTTTTCAAATTTTATTAACATGGGGTAGTGGAGGGATTTTCGATATTCTTCGTTTTGTTTCAACGGAAATCATTTTAATTCAAATTTTCTATTTTTTTCTAGGATTATTCGACTGTAAAGGGATTGAATAACTTTATTTTTTTTGTAGAAGTATATTACTTTTGCCTTTCCTTGAATTTAATTTGAATTGGTTATGGAAATATCCTCGTAAGGGTGTCAATTATGGCATATTATCTTCCCCTAAGAAAAAATAACTGATGGAGGATGTTATTGACATGAAATTTGCACTACAGTGAAAAATTTTGATATTTTACTATGTAAGAAAGTCTTCCTTCATAATAGGAACTTCAAACTATTTTATAATATTTCATTTATTTACCCTGATTTTACTTCGTTTTCATCATTGTAAGAAAGTTTTATATTTTGCAATCAAATAATCAGATATATTGAAAGTGATAATTCGAAAATATGTAACTCAAATGAAGTAAGTTTTATTTCCGCAACGCGTTTTATGTTTTACTATTATTTGAGGGATTATCTTGAATTTGGTTCGGATTTGAGTTATTGTGAGATATTTTCATATTCAACGGGTTGATGACCACGAAAGAGGTATTTTTCTACTGAACCAAAATTTTCATTCATTGTACGATATTTATCATTGAAATAGTATTTTAGAAGAAAGAAGGGTCTAGTTGTGGTTGAGCACCATTTGTCGATTGAAGTGGCACACCACGCTTCAGTCCGTCTGAAAAAATATTGATTTACTTGCATTTCACGGATTTTGAAAAGGTTCGAAATTGAATAAATCGTATTTTTTTGTTCTTATCTCCATATTTTATAATGAAATACGTAGTCCTACTTTTTTCCTTATATGGATTGATTAGGATATGATGAAAATATCCTAGTTAATTGAATCGTTCTTCTAGCCATGAAAGTTTCATTTTTCAAGTACGAGGAAAACTGGAAGGTCCCTGGAAATCCATATGTGAGTTGTAAACCTGTAAATGTGTTAAATGTTATAGTTCTGTACATATGAAGAAACATAACTGGTTATGTTGCCGCCATATAATTTGTATAGATTTCCCTTATTGCCAGATAATGTTTCTTGTTTTATATTGAATATGAATTTTTCCCTCCAGTTTTTTTCAGTTAATAGAATATATTTATTATTGTTTGTTTTCTTCTAGTTATCCATTTCATATTTCTTGAATGACCAAATTTTATTGAAAATTCTATAAGCGGCACTGCAGTTCGCCTCATTATTCTTAATATTTATTAACTTAGGTGTATTTGAAGAAAAACTTTCTCAGCAAACCTTGCTAGTACAAAAATGCTGCCATTCGGAAAAGATCAGCAATAATCATTTTCTAATGTCTTTCTTGAGAAAAAATAATTAAACTAGTCCAACCTTTATTAAATCTTTTATCAATTTTATTGAGATGTTTTTCTGATCGTTTTAGTTTGAAATTTTACCATTATTGTTTGTAATAGTTATATTCAAAGCGGCGAAGGAGCTTTTAGAAATATATTCTTTGAAATTGGTGTGCAAACTAGTCTTTCAATATTTGATTTAACGGAAGTGTAGAATTCCTTGTTCTTAAAAAGCTTAGAAAGTGACATTAAGCTGTTTCGAATGTCATTTATAATTCATTGGAAATTTTTTTTTGGAAAGACATTCAAATCCAAACTGAGAAATATGGTTTGATAATTCAGAAACTGTTTATCTAGAATGTTTTTGTTTCTCAATTAATTTTATACTGCTATTAATGGATATTGTATTGGACTTTTAAAAGAGTATAAGTATTTGATGATACATGTCAACAGTTGTCAGTTAACAATGTCGGGAGTATTGAATGATCGGATTATCAGGACCAGTGATAGAAATTTTATGATCATAGATTTAACTTGAATTTGAACTCATGTGTTAACAATGTTTTTGAGAAGGGAGTACTTCCTTATTTATATATTGGAGAATTGACATGATTTCGAAGTTTATAATTGTTATAAACCTTCAACGAAATGTTGGCCTATATAATGATGGTTATATAATTTCGAAGGCTGTACTCCACAGTGTGAATGGGTATTATTTTCATTGATGAAAACCCTGAGGAGATTGTTCAATTCAAGGCTTGTGAATTAATAATTGTTCCGATCATGTATTTGTTTGTACTCCTTTCATGTATTTTAACTCTCAAAATGTTCAACCTGGTGTGTTGCAAAGGTATTTTGTGTATATGATATTATCAGGCATTGTTTTATAGTTTTCAGATGTTTTGCAATATTCTTGAATAAATTCTTTTGCTGTTGAATGTCATCTCAGATATATTTAATAAAACCGTTTGAATTCTAGAGGATTTTGATTTATTCCATCCTCTCAACTGTAAGTATACTTGGTGCCAACTTTTTTGAGCGCTCGTTTTACTTACACGAGGACTAATTTCGTCACGATGTCTGTATATTTCGAATATTGAGCCGAAAATTCGAGTCTGTCCGTCCGGCCGTTTTTTTACACGATAACTCTCGAACGGAAAGACCTAAAGACTTGAAATTTTTAGGGTGGGTTCGAATCTCGAATGCCGTGGTTGAGTTCGTTATTGGGCAAAATTCGACTAGTAGTTCCGTAAATATGGTCATTCGAAATTTTATTTTTTTGCTAATTTCAAAACGAGGGATTAGATCGTGACGAAATATTTTATTTTAATTGAGGATGGTATTTTCAAGCTTCATTTCTTCCAGATCGCATAACCAGTACCATTTTAAATTCCAACGAATTATTGATTAAAAACTCTTATATATCTGTAACAGCTGATTCGGCATAATTGACAAAGAGCTGCAGTAATTTTTTTGACAGCTGTCAAAAATTTCTTCAATTCGTTTCTGAAACTGGAAAATGCGAATCTACCTACAAGTTGGATGAACGAAAGCTCCTGACTTCACGGCAGTGCTTTTTATATTTTTCTTAGTAGCTCAGGAATGTAACAGGTTTCCAAGAAAATTTAATTTATGTACAATCAATTTTTTAACATACAAATTAATAAATTATTGAGGAACGATTCGCATCAAAATATATTCTCGCCAGGTTGGAGATTCATCAGAAGCTCATCTTCTTCGAATTCCTGTAAAATAATCTCAATTGAAACTTGAAAAATTAATTCAATTTTTTACTAACATCATCTACCGAGGCTCTCGATGAGTGACAGGACGAACATTCCATGAAGGACAGACCATTATTGGATGCGGTACATTCACAATCCACGCAATCTACCCTGTTTGAACCTTCTGCGACACGTTTCGTGAAAACGGTGATGAATTTTTTGACAGCGTCGTCCTTTCCATTCCTCAAATATTTAGATGAGAAGAGTGTACCTTTAAAAAGGGGATTTATTGAAAAATTGTTCCAAAAGAATTGAGATCAGCACATACCGTTAGTTTCAAGGGCTAATGGCATGCACAATCCCATGGTTGTTTTAGGTAGTTTTATGTGATTACGTAATATTTCATCTCCCTTCAAAGAGCGTGCATCTTTCTTCGTATAAGCTCGCCTACTGTCGATACCTTTGCAAGAAAAAAGTTATACTCGTACTTCCTTCAAAAAAACGCAAACTTACCATATGGTATTTTATTGTCTCTCTGTTTTTGAGTGAAGTCTTCGTTCATCAATATGTGAAGGGAAATAGCATTCTCGGAAAGTAATTGATGTAATATTGGATAGTCGTACTGAAATATTCGTACAAAATTGTTTATTTATTTATCGAAGAATTCTTCAAATTTCTTTACCTTCATACTATCTTCGTGACATTCTGAGCATGGTATCAAAATGAATATTTTTGAAATAGCTGGACGGAAATTCAACCTAGACGCGTAAATCATTGCGTTGAATATATCGGCACTGCCATTTCCTAGAAAGTGGTTGCGTGACAATTTCATTCTGATTTTATTGAGTAGGCTACAGTTACAGCAGAAACAACTTTTTCAATTGGTATTACTGCTGGGATTCAAACCATCGTATTTTTTGATTGATTGACACTATGACAAAAAAAAAACAGAGTTGGTTTTTCTGTAACTGAGGCCGTAATGCCATCTTACCAATAGGAATATTCTCCAAGGTATCCATCACTGATGAGATATTCGTGAAAATTTTTCCGTTGAGCGATCGTACCCTTGGATCCCCATACACACCATCTCCACCAAAAAGTACTACAGCATATCTGAAAATTGAGTATTATGTTTCTATAGAGATCTAAACATTTCATTCGATTGATGTGAATTCTGCTCTGTTCTCCAGATACGTACCTATTCGCCATTATATTGTTGGCGACTAACTCTCCTTCTAAGGAATCTAACAGAAGCTTCATGTTCTTGGAAGAAGTCAAATTCTCATTACAACGTTTAGTTTCTATCAGGAACACTACGTCTGCTGATGGTTGCGTGTTGGGTGAAGTAAATCTGGCGAGTTCTCCTTCATAAATGAAAGAACCATTAGGCAAGTGACACCTGTGGAAATATTTCAATGGAACCTTGATTTTCGATATATTGTTTCAACACTCACATGATACAAGAGTCTGGCATTCTCAAAGGTGTATTTTCACTCGAACACAAAGTCGTGTATGCTGCAGCAGAACTACAAGCTTCCTCTACTGTTCTGCTACTCATGCACATATCTAAGAAGGGCTGCTTCGAAATTCTTTCGAAGCAAGCCTCGAACTGGGATAGTTTGTTGGCATATAGGTCGTCACAAAGTTGGGCCACAAATTTGTTGGTTTCATTGTTCTTGCGTTTGTATTGCGCCACAGATCTGGCACATTTTTGATCTAATGCCCAACTTCTCGCAAAGGTCGCGGCGGTACTTTCATTGTATAGTTGTTTGGTTGAAGAAAAGAAATCATCAGATGGTTCGTTATTGATTGTTCCGAATAATCCAGCCGTTTTGC
This sequence comes from Aphidecta obliterata, assembly GCA_963966015.1. Lineage (NCBI taxonomy): Eukaryota > Metazoa > Arthropoda > Insecta > Coleoptera > Coccinellidae > Aphidecta > Aphidecta obliterata. The sequence continues at coordinate 12,626,195 of OZ014436.1, forward strand.
CAAAATACCAACCTGAAAAGGGGGGGAATATCAAGTATTTCCAAGTCCACAAGAAAACACATTTACCAACCTGAAACTTCAAATGTGCAGACCTTGAATTTTATGTTACATTCAAGAACAAACCCAGAATCACTTTCAACTGTTATTATTCCAGAGTCTCTGTGAATGAAAGTATTGTCTATTTCTATAGGAAGTTGAGATCGAGGAGAATCTCCAACTTTGATTACCTGAAAATGATTTCAGTCAAAATTCTTTGAATTTTGTGTAGGTTCAAAGTTTTCCAATTTTGAATAGGTACTCACATCCGTGAAAATGTTTATTCTAACCACAGTTTTATTCACCAGTAGCAGTAATTCGTGACTGTCTCTTTCTTGTCCATAGGATATCACTAAAGTGAAGTTATGGTCTTTCATATCTGATGCCAAGAGGTAGGAGCAATCTTCTTTGAAATCGTAGAATTTCCTGTCGAAGGTGACGAAATGGTTGCTACCAATTATAAGGGCTTGTGCTGGAAGAAATTTATTAATATCGAGTAGTCGAATTTGGGGGTGAACTTACCTTTGAAGGGTGGAAACCATTCTGATGGATCTGTATAAGGTTTGTAATCATAATAGAAGTTCCAGAAGTTTGTATGAGAGGATACGAAAAAACTTTGAACATCGTATAGGGCCTTTATTTCTGGTATTTCCTAGAAAAAACAAGGGAATGAAAATTCAAGGTTGATTAGATTATGTTTTGTGATAGGCAGATACTTACGTGGAAATTCGGTGTCTCGTTGAAAGCATGCCAAGACATTGGCAATTTCTGTTCCCATTGCATTTTTCCTTGGTTTGGATCAAAGATGAATTTGGTTTTCGCTATTCGATATCTGGAAATTAAATCGAAATTTCAAATATGTTTCAAGTTCCTTATGAAAAAGTGTTTCAACATATGCTTAAACTAAAATTCACCTATTTTCAGCCTGTAGAGCAGTTTGCGAATAATCTGTCACTTTCCTGTGTAATAATTTCAGGGAGTTCTGAAGCCTGGTTTCTACATCGAAATATTCATAGAACCACACTAGTCTATTCCATATTTGATTTAATCTTTCCTCAACAAACGCTACAGATGGCAGTTTTCGCAACTGGTTCAAATCGCCAACTATTTCTCGAATGATGGTCTCTAATTCTTTAGCGAACGGCAATTTATCCATGTACTTTTCTCGGAAGAAATTCCAGCTTATTCTTGTATACTTGACGGCGCTGGACAACGTGTTATTACCAGTTATATCCTTATAGAATTTATCTACGTCGTGGGTGAAATTGGTGAATTTAGCGAAGTATGGCGACTCCATTATTTCGTTCTTTCTGATGTATAAGAAATCTGAAATGGAAAATCAGGTTATGCTGGCATGATTGAATATGTGTGTACTATACCAAGTAACTCTTGACTAGTGGACCAGGCGATGCTTTCGGTATATGCAACCAATTTCAAGACTGTTGGTTCAATGGCGATCAACATCTTGTGCCAGTTTTCTATAATCAAGTTGTATGTCTGATGCCACAATTTTTCGATGTATTGAATGAAGGCGACATGTAGTTTTCTAATGAAATCGTCGTACTGTTCCAAAATATTAGAAAAGGCGTCAGATAGATGCTGGATAGGATCTCCATCTAACAATTGCCTTGTGAATACAGTAATATTCTTGTAATATGTTTGGATCTGAGAATAAAATTCATTAAATATATTCTCAAACTCAAATGAAAAATGATCTTACTTTTTCAATAACCCACTCGATGCTCTTCTGAATTTTTTTTCCCGATTCACCCATAATACCCCAAATCTCAGATATGATTGCAGGCACCGACTCGAAGTGCTTCTTTAAAGCGAGTTCATCGAATGCATATGAAGTAAAGCCAACTAAGGTTTTTATGTAGAAGTCATTTGCATGGTAGGAACGGTTCAAGAACACCTTCAAATGTTCTACGTCTTCCTCGATCAGCCTCAGTTCTCTGAAAAAGATTTCGTCAATAAAGAAACGAAAAAACGACTAGATTAACTTACCTCATGTCGTTTAGATAGTTTTGAAGGTGCGGTTCAGCTTCCAACCAAATACCACCAATAGATTCTTTAATTTCTGATCTCACATAATGTCGCGTGTCATTTATGTTTTCGATAACGTAGTTGTATATAGAATGTAAGCCGCCGTGGAAACCGGACTGAAATTATTGATAATATATAATAACCTATTGGTTCTGAAAGTGTATTTAATTCACCTGTAATTCGCGAAGTAATTCTGGCCTCCATATGAGGTTTGAAATTATGAGCCTTGAATGGTTCATCTTCAAGTAGTATATGACATCCATGATTCTTATATCATCATAATCACGCCATGCGTTGAATTTAGCATTTCTCGCGTCGGGGATATCACCGTACATGTGTAAACTTTGGCGACCGTCTGGAATTTTAACTATTGTTAAGTTTGAACCTATAAGATCATCCTTGAGAGAAGAAACATCCCGAGCTTTCTCTCTAAAGGAATCGAAGCAGCTTGAACAGCTCACCTGTTGTCATGTTATAGTCCAAGTGAAATATTTTCTGATCTAGATCAAGATAATAGTCGCCGATCGCATCGTTGTAATCGTGGCTTATGGATAAATTTCCTGTATATTTGGGATGATCGGAGTCGTAAGAAGCCTTCAGGTGTGACAATTGACCGAGACTGTCCCTCTATAAAAAAAATTTTTGCGTAATCTAGCTTTGTTGTTCAGAAATCCAAATATTCACCTTTAGTTCGATTAAATTCCGTATCAGATCCAAACGGATCAGGGCTTCTGAAGGTTGTGGTGGAAGGTAGGATCTCTGGTATTCCTTGTAATGACTGGTACTATAAACATCTGGCTTCCAAAAGATGTTACCTCGACCTTGTAAATCCAAGTTGGTGGCATTGTGTGTAGCATACACATAGTAGGTATAATTATAAACGTTGTTTTTGGAATGGTCATTCATCCTTCCACCCATGATGAATGTCTGTTCGGTGTCTATGGCGTAATCGAACTTAACTCTCGCATCAACAATTTTATCGTCGCCGTATTCATATTCGCTCAGAAGTGTCACATCCTATATTGAAATTGAAGTCGTTGATTACTGATGGTAAAATGAAATCAAGTCGGTTCTTTACCTTTTCGAATGTTGGGTGTTTTAAAGTCAGTAAGAGCTGTTCGTGTTTATCCGAAACCTTTTTCCAATCAAGCCCTGCTTCTATAGATCTACTATCTACGTCCCATTCTAATTTAACGTCAGAAGATATCGTTTCTTCGCCTATTTTGTACGATCCAATTGCTGTGAAATTACGTAATGGGTATTGGACATCAATCTGTAATCTTTGGGCATCGAAGTCCTGATCCTGAGAATAAGAAAGTGACATTTTTATTAGAAGAATAATATACGAATGTTTATCTGAATTGATCGAATTCAGGAATGAAAATTGAAAAATTATACTAGATGAACTAATAAGCCAGCCAACAAAACAATTCATGTATCCCAGATACCAGCGAATCCATCATTGGATATGTGTATTTTGTTTTTGGGGAGCCGATAAAGCAGTTTATGATCTACAGATATTTGAGACAGTTGATCTTGGAACGGAGGTGGCGTGATTTGGGAAATTTTCTCAAGTTCACGTTGCCTTATGTTTCAAGGTTTTCTGTTTCTCACATCAAATTTATCATTTTGCTAGTCGCACTGATGAGATCTAATATGGATCGAAACCGATTTACGACTGCAAATGATGGATTCGTTGGTATCTGGGACACATGAATTGATTAATTGGCATGCTTATTAGTTTATCTAGTATTATTTTTTCAATTTTGATTCCTGAATTCGACATTTTTATTATACTCAAATTCCTTGCCCATAGACATAGAATAATTCTTACCACTGTTTCATTCCTCAAACTGACATCGTATTCTATCCATGTGGCTGGTGCTAATTCCAATCGACTATGTTGCCTATATTCTTGGTCCAAAATGTCGTAGTCACTGCTGAACTTAACAGTTTTGTTCAGGTGTTTCACTTTTAGACCCAGTTGTTGTCCAGTCGATGTTGTTCCAATCACCACATCTCCCTCAATCGCGAATTTCGAACGATTAGTCAAGTGATAGAGTTTGATGTTCTTAGTATCCTGAAAAATTCGAAATTCATATGAATTGACATATTTGCTGGGTGACGGAAAAAACCCCAGTTTATCTGAGTAAATGCAAATAATTCTTTGTAGGCTTGTTAGATTTAGATGTCTAAATAGCCTTAAGCCAATCCTTGTGGATCCATTGTGGTCCCCTTCAACTATTAGATGTCAGCCTCATCCTTTTGGATAGTCCCGACAATGGTTCTTTCACATAGCCAGCCTACTGCTTCTGGGTATTCGTGGTCTCTCAGTGAAAATCTCACTCTCAGCAATGCTCTCCATCGGCATAGAATGTGGACGAATGGAGCTTCCCTTCCAGGCCTTTGTTGACCTCGCAATATCCTGTTAGCCGGACGACTCACTGTAGTCTTTACACACTTCCTATCCTTACGCAGTAGCTCTATCGTAAACTTCGGCATCTTCTGGCTCGACCCTGCCTGGGGTTTTTCCCATCAAAACTAAGCCTGCTTTTCGAGCCCTTTTGTTTTTATGGTATGTTTAAGTACTGGCTTTGCTATGCCACGTGAGGGTGATGTGTGCTAAATAAAGCCATTAATGAGCCTTACATGGTCAGTTCGTCAGATTTCTCATTCACCTTGATGTCCTGGCACCCATGTCAAGGTCACTTTGCTGTTCTTGGCCCCTTCGTTTCGAGTCCCACACAACTTTGGACTGGACGCCGTTTTTTAACCCAGCATTGTGTCTTCCGATAGTACCAATTGAGCAACTTTGTGTTAAGTGCCCTTTAGCTTCATCAAAACTGAGTGATAACTCCGGATCTGTGCCGAAATAGTGTTAATCCTTGCTTCCCATCCTTTCAATCCTATTTCAGTGGCAGCTCGTGATGATTCGCTGGGATTCTGTCAGCACCCTTTTGGGGTAAGTACTCTACTCGCTTAAAGTGCTTCATCAAAACTGAGTGATAACTCCGGATCTGTGCCGAAATAGTGTTAATCCTTGCTTCCCATCCTTTCAATCCTATTTCAGTGGCAGCTCGTGATGATTCGCTGGGATTCTGTCAGCACCCTTTTGGGGTAAGTACTCTACTCGCTTAAAGTGCTCAATTTCACCGAAAGTTCACCCTAGGGTGGTCGCAAACCATTTTGGCGATCGTTCACTGGTTTTTATTTAAACAAAGTTTTTCAGCTTTCAAAGAATTTCAAACTTGATTTCACCCTATTTCCTGATGACGTTTTGAAAGTCTCTTGAACAAGACGCTTCAAATGATTGCTTCATAACGACATGGGCAGAAATAATCATGTATAATCACGCTCCAAGTCTACATCATAAAAAAAAAATGAATGTTTGTTAAATCTCACCTTCGTAGGAGCTGAACCTTCATCTGACGGTGCTCCATACTCGTAACCATGAATATAATCGACTCCAATAGGTACGAAACTGTTTGTAATTTCAACATGGGTGTTATCCTCTTCAAAGCCTGCCTTGGATTCTGTCTTGCAATCATATTTTCCATCCAGTATCTTATTTCGATTGTAGTTCACAGTAGCATTACCGTGACTATGTAATGGGGATTCCTTGTAAACGAGGGAACATCGTTTTTACAGTTATGATGAATAAATTGAGTTTATAATCTTTTTACCTGGTACAGAAAGTCTATATCAGCTCGATGTTTCGACGCTATTGGAACCTCGATAATAACTGACCCTTTTCTTGTTCGATGAAGCAATGTAGGCCCGGTTGTGATGTCGCATTTCGCGTCTATTTTCGCAGAATTATCTGGCCAGAATGCTTCTAAATAACGATTATAAACCCTCCTAGAAGAGATCAATCTAAGTGGAATCATGTGTATTGTTTTTCTACGGGTTTAATGCAGTTCAATACTTACGCTGAAGTTTCTGTAGAAAAATTGAGGCCCGCGAAATTCATATTCTCGTATGGTATAGTTATATTTACTAATCCGTTCATATTTGCCAGTTCCTTGAAATTAATCTTGCCAAATGCAACAGAAGTGTCTTCTGGCTTGAAAAATTGACACCTGAAATGAATATTCCTCTCATGTTATTCATTTCATGCAATTGCAATAATTTCTCTTCATCTATGAATATTTTTTTTTTACTCACGTAAGATTATGGTACAGATCCGATGTTCTGTACCTTCCATCGAATACCAAAGCCTTTTTGTTTTTATATTTCGGCGTTGAGAGCTTGTAGACCATATCGTATCCATCCCCCACTTCAGCGTATTTTATTATATTATTAATTCCTTTGTTTGGAGCCCATTCAATGCCAAAATTTCCAGTGATACGATTTTTTTCGCCTTCGGACTGAAAAATAACATATTTCAAGGGGAATAATGGACCAAATTCTGATAGATGTTAACCTACAATTATATAAGTTGTACCATTTACGGCGTAGTTCTTCCTCGAAATTTCTGTGTTGTACTTGGCCAAAAACTCAACTTGGTCGATCGGTGTAGTGTAAATTAATTTTCCTTTCGCCATATGGACTTCACTTGAAGGTAATTTTAAGGTCCCATCAATTGTTACATTTTGTATATTCGGGAGAATCAGAGTGATGTCAGAACCAGTAGACCATTTCTTGTCTAAATCGATGTTTCCACCCACACGTAATTCTTTGAATTGCTTCTTAGGATTTATGTAGTGTCCTTTGAGAATAGTTGATTTTTTCTTGTGTTCAGTATTCAACTGAGATGTTAAGTCCACTCTCATATTCTCTAAGTATATCCATAACCAATTCACATGTATAGTACCATTCATGTTGGGTATCTCGAAGTTTGCTTGGACATCATTGTCATCTTTGGTATTTCTGTAAAATCAAAGTTCTGGTTATTGGTAGGAGGTGTTGCAGAATTTGTACTTACTTAATACATGCTCCCAGTTCGAGATGTTCCAATTTTTTTATAGGGGTTTGTGCTTCCAATTTCAAAGTTTTGATCTGGCCCTCTTTTCTGCAAGTTGCGTCAACAGTAAACTCTTTATACTGTGGGAGAGAGGTCTCCAACTTGAAAATAAATTTGTTGTGAGCATAATTTTTTCTTTTCTAGAAATATAACCTACCTTTGCTTTAGCATCCCAATCGACCACACTCAAAACTTTGGTATCCACATTCAAGTTGATATAATTTTTCATATTTTTCGCTGATCCAACGAATGAATACTTCGAATCTTCGCTAGATGTTATTTTATAATCGAGGATGGCAACATCAGAACCTTCTTTTGGTATGAATTCAACATGGATGCCCATTGGTAAATTATTAGCAATTTCAATGTTTCCCGTGATGTTGAGCTGCTTTTTGCCAATTGTAAGGATTCCTTCCAATTGCCTGGACAGGGGTGTTGATTTGATGACGTTACACTCCAGAAAAACAGGAATGCTGTGAAGACATTCGAATGTATTCTAAAGTCAAAAAATTGGTATCACTTCTTACCTTTTCCCACTGAGTTTCATTTGAGCAACTGAAGTGAAAACATCATTTTTGAATGTGTTGTTTATAATCGCTTCTACTGGACTTATATCGATTACAACATTTCCAATTTGTGCGTCTGCCTTCGGAGTTAGTTGAATACCCACAATGGATTTTTGGAATCCGTCAAATGGGGTTTGAACGTTCAGATAAAAGTTGAATTGTCTGATAGATATGTAGGACCAATCTGAATGCACGTATATCTGGAAAATTAAACAATTATTTTATACCGAACTTTGTTTTTGATTTCAAAACTCCAAAACGGGAAGAGTATAATTTGAAATCACCTCGTTCTTGTATATTTCTGGTATGTCCAAATGTAATTCAACTTGTTCATTGTTTCCTTGAGTTTTCCGCATATATTTCAGATACACCGGAGGTACATAGATAGAAGCAGTTTTAGCGCGCAGATATAGATCCCCATATATGGCACTCTTGTTGACCTGAAATATATTTCCTAAAATATTTTGCGTTGCTTCGAGTATTCCGAATACAAACCTTCAGCTCTGCTTCTGAAGCAACGTCTATGTTACTAGCAATGAAGTACACATTACTGGAATATCTTCTATCCACGTTTGTATTTTGTATTCTCAAAATCCCTCCACCGTCTATGTTGAGGAAAGTGACTGCGGGTGTTTCAGCGTGAAGAGTCACGTTGTGAGTCTTGTCAAAGTTCGATTTTCCTTTCAGTATGAGGTATTTCCCTGTCAGTTCGTTCTGTAATAGATTTTTTGCAATGCTCATTCATTTTTTCGGAAGAAAAACATTGAATGCTTACGTGAACTAGCTCACTACCATTCAGGTAACTCAAACTAACACTCAATATATAGTTTTGACCTGGAGATATATCCATCTCATAGTTCGAATTGATCTGCTTGAAACTTCTGTAAGGTGTACTGATTTGCAGTTTGTTCTTCATCATAAGTGGACCCTGGAGAATCATTACAATAGAACAGATTCACATACCCTCAAATTGGACTACTTACGTAAAACTCAAGCCTATCGTTAATTACAGCCAATCCATCTGGCATTGTCAGTTTCGATTTGATTGTATAAACTGGTCCTTTCTGATCTATATCTAAAGTTCCTTTAATTGTAGGGTTGATGAGGGTGTCTATTTCAACCAACCCAGACCAGTTCAGTAGGTCATCATCATCATATTCCTCCTTTTCGTTCGATAACACTGTACCGGTCCTGTTCTTTTTGCCATAAATTTCATCAAGCCTTATGCCCAGTTCTCTTAGGAGTGCTGGTTTAGTTTCGCCGAAAACTTTTAATCCGAGCTACAAGAAAATTCATGTCACCTGGTTCAAAATTTTCAATTCAACCGCTAAGTTCGTATTACCTTTTGACCGGATAATTTAACCGAAGTTTCAGCGTCCAACCCCTCCTTTACCATCACCTTCAAAATAATACTACTTTCCTCGAAACCCTCCAAAGGTGTATAAATTATGTAAGAATATTCAAAGTCGAGCCTATTTGCGTAGTGCCATTTTCCTGTGAATCCGCCAAGAAGGGAGTTCCATCCTGCTCTGAAGTCGGCCTAAAAAATGGGAAATGACAACATTCGAACGGAGAGGCTTCGAAGTCAACTTACACATTCTGGCTTCAACTTTCCAATTACTATAACTCTTTGCAATACGTCTAGTGGCGTTCCAAGAATGAATTTCGTGTCGAATTCTGTTAGACTCTGAATTGATAGGAGTACTTCAACTCCCATTATTTTGGAAGGATAAGTTACCATTGCAACGAGGTATCTTTGGTCTTCGATGAATCCAAATTTTCCAGTAATGGTACTGTATTTTTCGATGGGCGTCGTGATATTTACAGTCAGCATGCTATTCGTCAACTTTTTCAGTCGACCTGGAAACAGAATTTTAATACTGATGAATTCGAAACTACTAGCCAATGCGAAAATACCTTCGGCACTTATGGAGAACTTTTTGAAATCGAAATCTAAGTCAGCAACTCCTCTAAGATATCTATCTTTGGTTATCATAACTTTGCTTATAAGATATCCTTTGTTGAACCCTGAGAATGGTGTACTAGTTACTACTGTGCCTGTGTAGTTCTTGGTTCTTCCATCAGCTACCACTTCCCACTTGCTCTTGATGTCTATGATGTCCTCAGGCGTATACTGTAAATTATCATGCCATAAGCAAATTTCAAGCGGACTTGAACTCCTGGTCTTACCTGCAATCTCAAAATAGTATCGACTTTGGAATCGTTCTGAGCGTGAGCCAAGGAGGCACTGAGAGAAGGTATGTTCTTCAGTGTACTCGATAAAGTACTTCTAAATTCACAATCAAGTATATCATCGTTGATCGTGTAGTTCCCAAATAAATCAACTGAAATATGTTGATTCTTTTCCCACGCAATACTTCCATTCAAACTGTACATGTTCAAGTCATGTTCAAAGCTGCAACAATAATAGGTCAAGTCTGTTCCAACATTTATTCTCTTACTGTTTACCCTGCATTGATGAAAGTTTGTTTCCAATTCTCGAAAGGGGTCACAATTTCTGAATCTGCTATAAGGTACTTCTGCTTGTCGAAATTGAAATCGGAATTGAAAATTACAGCGAAGCTTTGGTCATCATCCCACGAAAGACTAACCAGAGTATTCACATGGCCATCTACAATTGGATTTGATTAGTGAAAAATTTGCATCACTTATAATTTCGCAGATAAGATATCCTTGAAAGAAGGATTTTTAAATATCTGGATTCAACCTACGTTTCAAAACAAATTCATAGTTGCCAAGAAGAGTTCTTCCAGGATATGAGCCCAGTAAATTTGCCACATAGTTGAACGGAGCCAACTTCGTAAAATTCCCAGAAAGAACAAGTTTTTGGTTCGGATCTCTGTTGGCATCCCATTTCAACTCGATTCCAGCTGCTTTATATGATGCTTTGTTATGAACCCACGCAGCAAAATGAAGATCTCGCATCCTTCAAAATTCAAATAGTTAGAATTCCAGATTAATTCAATCGAATATATATATTAAGTGACATCAGAAGTGTTACACAAGGAAGAAATAATTTCTGCAACTTGTTTTTTGGCAAATTATTAACATGTAATCCGAAAAACAAATTAATATGACATTGTTACCACATGGCATGCTTCAAGTATAGTTATTCTGAATGCGAAAAAAACAAGTTGCATAAATTATTCCTACAAGATATAAACCTTTCATTATAATTACTTACTGATCAATATGAACTTCGACAGCGACATGTTGGTGATCCCCCGAGTGGACTGTTGTTAGCATCGAAAATATTTTACTTTGGTATTTCACTTCAGCCAAAGTACTCGAATCTTGTGGAGAAGTATTCAGGTGTTTAATAAGTAACCAATAATCCGAGTTATTTTGATCGAACTGAAAACGAACACAAAAATGTATACGTCGAAAGGAAATTTCAAGACTGACATACCTTCAAGACGAGTTTCAAAGCATTTTTATCTCGATGGTACCTCAAATTACAGAGAACATCTTGAAAACTCGGAGACTTCACCCACATCTTAGCATGGTAGTCGTAAGATCTTGAGGTGCTTTTATCGATATAAACACCATAAGCGGATAGGCTGTGATTGCTAAACCAAGTGCTATTAAGAGCAACCTGAAAATATTCCATTAGTTCTGTTACTTTCCTCCCAAACAATCTTTTTTTTTTCATGAAAAATAAAGTACAAAATATTCGCATTCTAGAGTATCTCCACATGACAAATACTTACATCGTAATAAGAGGGTTGTTTTTCATCTAGTTTGAAATGTACTGTCATAGGGTGGAAAGTAGGTACTGTAACATTCAAATCCAACTTGAAATCGAGCAGAGGTCTTTTGTTATGGTACCAGAAAACAGCCGTTGAAAACCGTTTATTTTTGGCATAGTCCACAATTAAATCAACGTTGGTACTTGGTCCCCTTGATTGATAGTTGAAATCAGCATTGACATCGATATTCTTAGCTAGTTTCGAGAATGATATTACGGTTTTAATTTTTCTGGTACCATCATCAAGAGATTTATCGATAACTTGAAGTCCAAACTTTGTCCATTTGATAGGATCGTCTTTATGGTTGAAAGTTATATTGAAGTCTCCTTCAGTGTGTGCATGTCCTCTCTTTAAATTTAACATTTTTAGTGTCTCGAATCTCAACTTTGTTTTCCTTTTACTTACCAATAACTTCAATTTAGAATCGAAGTCGTACTGGGGGTAGGAGGAACTTTCGAATCTGGCTGATCCTTGTATGTCCATAAAGTTCCTTTTAGATCTATTAGCCAGAGAAAAGGCAAGATCGACGCCCTGCTCTGGAGCTTTTGGGAATTTGTACAATAGTCTGAGCTGTGTAGCAATTGTTACTTGTTTTTTCGAAATATATCCGAACATTTTGGCTGTTACCCTCTTCGTCTGGAAATGCATGTCAACGTGATATTGAGATATACCTCTCTTACTGACAAATTCAATGGTTCCTGAAACAATTTCAGTTTCAGTTTATTCAGTGTTTTAGTTCCAATATTCTTTACCTTGAATTTCTACCACTCGTTCATTATTGACACCAAGATAGAATTTGGGAAAATATTCATATCCATGTTGAATCTGTTTGCGAGATAGAGATAGACTGGTATCGAAATGTTTGAAATTATTGAAGTCAATGGCTAATTGTATATATTTCTCATCAGCGGTGTTCTTATAGTTCCCACGTGCGACTGCAGTTCCGGCTGTAGTCTTGATTACCAAAGTCAGATTCTTAGTTTGTCGGTCTATAGAGAAATTAGATGCAACTATTCTACCCAAACTTGAACCAGGAGCATCGAAAGTCATCGATACTGCGCTGGTATCTCCGATATCAACCCATTTATACTCGAAAATGAAATCTTTTGCGTTAGGATCAAGTTTCTCTATGAAGATTCTGACACTTGCTGGACCTGCCAGGACAAAATAGGGAGCGTGTCGCATTTTTGTAACGTTAACAAAGTGATATTGAAGACATGATTTAATACCGAGAGTTTTGTCTATAACAGGCCACGAACAAATCGACCGGGTTACCACATATTCTTTCAACCCATGCTGTTTTACTTCTTTTCCATGTTTCATCACTAGGAGCTCAGATCTGAAACGAATTTCAACTTGATTATGTGGGAAGTCAATAAATTGCTATTTGTACTGACCTCGAATTAAATATCTCGGATCTTGGCTGTGGTATACTTATATGCACCTTGGCCAGTTTGAAACCCTTCACACTGACTTCACCTTCAATAGCCGTGGACGAATACATGCTGGTCTTTACTTTGAGTCCAGTCTTAGTATAGAAAGCATCGACTTCTAAACTTCCGGTTAAATCGAGTGAAATGGTCGGTTTGATGTCTGCTTGTAGATCTAATTCCCTTTTCTTCGAGAAATTCTCGGCTTTTAAGTCACCGGATAATTTCATTGTAATCGAAGAGGTTCCAACTGCAGATAATGAAATTGGAAGTCCAGCACCAGTAGGAATTGAATATTTGCTATCGAGGAACATCATAGCCTTATGGAAGTCAATTTCCTATGAGCAAGAAAATTTTCAGCAATGGATCAGATTAAGAAGACAGCTTTCCTACCTTTTTCGAAATGAATCTTTGGAAATAATGGATTGGGTTCAAATGGTCTATAGCTTCTTTCATTTCTTCGTATCCATTGTAAGTCATGTATTTCAAATCGTTCCCGAATATTCTGACCCCAAAAGAAACCTTCGGATCGCCAAATTCGTTTTCCATAACATTCGGAATACTCTGAAGCTGAGATTTCAACAATTCATTGCCAATTTCTCGGGCGAATCTCATTTTAGGCAGCTTATCTTGAAGTTTGGAATAACTCCAGGGCCCTTTGGGACCGAATAATGATTCGAGGTAGTTCTCGAAACCTTTGACTCTTGCAGTAACCTATAGTACAAGTACAAAATCTGTAATACATCCGAATAAACTGCCAAATGAATTTAGCTCACCTCGAACATATTGATAGATTCTCCAAAAAGATCTACGGTGAAATTGAAAGAAGCTGATGATGGAATGTATGACTTCGTGGAAAATATGAGATTACTGTCGTAATTTCCACCTGAAATAAAGTGTTGGATGTCGTTAACATTCGAATATCTTCAAGCTTTTGTGTTTGATATTACCTATGTTATATTCTTCGAAAAATAGCGATCCTTCGTAATTGTGCGAAAATTTACGTAAATCACTGCTGAACTTCTTCACAAGGTCCTTATCTGATAGTAAACCTTGAATTTCAACTCGACTTGGCACGGCTGACTTCAGTAGATTATTCAAATGGCTCCAAACGAAAGAACCAACTAAAAAATAATAATGCAAACATTGAAATATCAAAATCTGTCGATACCGAGAAACCTTGGACATCAAATAACTTCTCAGAATAATTAGCAAACGAAATATTTTTACCTTGATTAACCTCTTCTTGCTCCAAAGTATTTCTTATAGTTCTCATCATCAAATAATCTGGACATCTCATTATTTGCAAGTAAGCAGCTATACGTAGTTCAGCGTCTTGGTAATAATCTCTGTAGAGGCCTTCAAAATAATCTTTCGATTCGTCACATGGCACTCTTCGGTGACATTCAACTGCACCAATTTTTATCTCTATGTCCAAGCTGCTGTCTTCAATCAATTGCACGAGGAAATCTTTCAGCGACGGTGACAATTGACCAGCATTACCGACAGCCTTCAACAAGACTACCATCTGCAGAAAACAATCCTCAATGAAGTATATACCCATATACCATTTCGTGTAGTTTTCAAGACATGAACTTTTTTCGTATTTTTTCCACCATCCCTGACTTCAATTCACTTACCTTTTCGAGATTCTCTCTAACATTTAACTCCTTGTTGTACAAATCGAAGAGCGATTTCTCCAAGTGGTCACTGATTCTTTGCACTCCAATGAATTCATTACAGTTGGGGTTTTTGGCACAAAAAGTGTGTGTTAGGGCGCCTATACTGAGGACAACAGATGAATCGAATGGTGACCTTTGGAGAAGATCAGCAGCACCTTCCATCATTTCTTCATCGGGGTGTTTGGCGAGAGATAGTGAAAACATCCAGTCATCAATTGTGGAAGGGCGAATTTGTTTTTTTAGTATCATTTCCTTCATTATCGCGAAAGCTCCTGTGGTTTCCACGTATGGTAAGGCATCTATTACGTTCTTCCTGAAATGAACGAAACTGTAACCTACAACTTATAGCAACTAGAAGGCTAGATACTTACTTTCCTGTACTGCACATTGTTCCAGAGTGATCAAAAATTTCACGCAGAGCGTGTGGTGTGAGGAGCCTCAACGAATTGACCAGGTTGGTGAAAATGTCCGAAAATTGGATGTGATCATCATCCGAGTCCATCTTGCACATGTTCGAAATAAGAGTTCTTGCGTTTTGGACATTGTCATCGACAAGACCTGACGATGGTGTATGATCGAAGAATATTGAAACCCTCTTGGTGATTTCATACGCCTTGGTTGGAGCAGTAGTGTTTTTTTCTTCTGTTAGTATCAAATTTTGCTTGACGATGGTGGTTACTCCCGAGCCACGATTCGAGAACGGTTTCATCAAGTATGATTCCGTACATTTAATCGAATCATAAATATGATGATCAATGGACAACACACAACGACTAGAAGACTTGATTAGGCTCTCTTCAGGTTGAATTTTCTGCGGAAAGAGGATAACATTAGCATTCGGGATTGTTCAATATTTTTTCCCATATCTCATGAGGAGACAATAATTCCGAAGAAATATTGTAACTATAGCCAGCGTACCCTTGGCTCCTCGAAGGATTCCAAAAGTTGTCATAGACTGTACTCCATTGAAACTCACCGATCTAAAGCCGTATGGAACAGACTGTATAGCAGAGTGAAGCCTGGAACGGCTAGTACAAGAATACAGATCTTTAACTTTTTCAACGATTAGACTCGTTTTTTCAGTTCCGACAACCACATATTTCGTTTTACATTTTCCTTTGACGTCGTCTTCTTCTATTTCGTTGGTATCCAAGTCGAATCTCCTCATTGAATTTTGTAACATCGAAAGAACTCCCCGTTTCAAATTCAAAACCCATATTTTTTCGTTGTTGTTTGGGCACAATTCAGTTATGATTCCATCAAGGAAAGAAAATCTCAGGGAAAATTCGCTAACAGCAGAGGAAAATTCATCGGTTCGGCTGTGGATCTTGTCTCCTTCTGTTAGTTTCAAGTCTCGTAGAGTTAAGAGGCCTTCGCATGGCGTCAGGAATTCCAGATTCACAATCGATTTTATCGATAGTGTCGACTCGTTTTTACTGGTTCCATTGAATAAACTCCGCACATCCACTGTATAATGATATGTTTGTTGTGAACTTGGGCCATATTTGAATTTTGCTTCATCTGAAACATATGAAAGTGTTGCCTTATCTAGATTAGTTGCCAGGAAAGAATAGTTCCTAGTAGATTATTAGAAGAAGGATATCCTTATCAAGAATATTAATCAACTATTTAATGGACATGAGAGAAAGTCGACATTATCTCACCTCAGATAAAGGAACAATATGGATTTTTCGAAATCAAATTTTATTGGAATGAGTTTCTGTGTTTACACGATATTTGAGGCAGAAAACGACTTATCTTAATGTATGTGTAGGTTTATTCATTTCACTTCTTTTCGTTTCTTCTATTTGATAAATATTTCACATTGCAGGGGAGGAGAGTTTTGCTAGACATATTTTCCTCGAATGATCCCAAACGTATATCATTGGAAATTAATAAGTTTATGTTGCTTTTGATCTTTTGTGATATGATATTATTTCTGATGATAAACTCAACTAAAAACTTCCTCAGCGTGATGTAGTTCAATGATAATAATGGTTTCCTCTAATGAAATAATTAAATGTAATGTCCATTACAGAGGAGAATCTCTCCACTGAAATGATACTTCTAATACCAATAACTGAGTTGATAAATTTGTCTATGAATAGAATTTATCTGAAGTAAACGAGAATCAAAGTCGTTATCCGATTGAGTTCTCGATTCGATGAACGAACGGCCGAAATCAACGGAATTTGATCATTACCTATTGTACATGTTGGTCTTCCACAGATGTTTGGATCACGGAAAGGATCTGAAACAAATTTGAAATTCTTGAATGTTCAGTTGAGAGTCTTTCGATAATAAAATACCGGCAATATTTCAATACCTTAAGTTGTTTTATTTTATCGAATAGATATTGAGACAGTCCTCCATGATTTTTTTTTTAGAAAATACATATATTAAACATGAAATATTAGTCACGAGTCAGTTCAGTATTAGAAGAGACAAAGTGACAAAGTTGGTTTAATACATGAAAGCAGTTACTTTAAACTTTTAACGCATATTCGATTCCAAAATTTTTGTTGAATTGGGAAACGTTGGCTATATCGATAACCTATGATATTCTTTCGGGCAACATTCAGATTTTTCCGAAGAGAAACGATCATGTTAGAATTTCCAGCGAATTCAGCATTCAATAGATTTGAATCCGATAATATCACAACGATATCGGCTGGTTTAAGACCTCAGATAGATACTGAGCTGGGCCCTTTGAAATGTGAAAAAAATAGAAAGAAGAATTCAAAGGTTCACTTACTGCTGTTTTGGGTTAGTGCCGAACTTAAAACACAAAATAAGAAAAACAAAACTATTTCACGCATTTTGACATCACCTACTTCTTCACCATCGGCCCTGAGTCAACGAAATGAAGGCTCTTCAAAAATTTTATACATGGGTTCGAACAAAATGCCTAGATAAGGAGGTTAAAGTTCGGATCTTATTTCTTGTTGCAATGGGCCAAGACGATAGTGTTGACAACAATTATTCATTCAGAAAGATATAATTAATTGCACCAATGGGAACCAGTGTACACAAAACGATTTCTATTTAGAATACAAATGGCAATACTTTTGTTCGTCCACAAGCTAATTGAGACGGAATGGCACAGTTGAAAGATGGCTTATTGAATCAATTGTTTCTTAAATGTCCGTATGACCGCTATTATTACAATTAGGGCTTACTTGCATTTTGAAACGATCCAGGACAGGCTTTGAGCTTCAATACATTGCAGCTACATTCAAAAAACTGTATCGCAATCTAAACGAGTTTGTATAATTATGAACAATCATTTCAATATTTTTTTTGTATTTCCTGATGTAGGTACTCAAAGAGGAAATAGGAATCCCAAAAATCAAATGGAGAAAAATCTGTCCGTCCACTGTCTAGACCACATTCAATTCGTTGCTATCCTCCTGAGTAGGAAAAGTTAAATTGATTAGCGACTTTTTTTCAATGCAAGTGGAATTCCAAAAAAAAATGAATGAAACTTCAAGAAAAAATACTTTCGAAGCCTTACTGATTCATGAATTTCCACCAAGTAACGTCCAAATCACTTGGTAAAAATTATTGAATCTTAGGTACACCATGTTTCGATTTCCACATATTTTTTTTCAAGCCATCATGTTGTACATTTCCTCCTACATATTATTCGTAGTGTATTTTCATCTTTATGTTACGAGATGGTTTTCCTCTATTTACTGAACGGTTTCTTTCATTTTTGAGCGCTCGTACCACTCAATACACGAGGGCTATATCATTTCGTCACGATGTCGGTATTTTTCGAATTTTGAGCTTAAAATGGTCTCAATCGACTATGTTCGACTCACTGATGACGAATCCGTCGGAAAATTCGAGTCTGTCCGTCCGGCCATCCGTCCGTAAGCACGATAACTCTCGAACGGAGCAACCTAGAGATTTGAAATTTTCAGTGTGGGTTCAGTTCCGGAATGCCTCGGTTGAGTTCGTTAATGGGCCAAATTCCACCAGGGGTTCCGTAAATATGGCCGTTCAAAGTTTTGTTCTCCTGAATACGTTGAAACTACAGATTTGATCGAGATGAAATTTTGCACTCAAATGGAGAATGAGGTGTTCAAGCTACATGTGAAATTTTGTCCAGATCGCAACACCAGAACCATAGAAAATTGTAACTTTTGAACGGAAACACCTAGGGACTTGAAATTTTCAGGATGCGTGTGGATCTCGAATGTCGTGATCACGTTCATCTATGAGCAAAATTATACGGGAGGTTCCGTTAATATGGTCGTTTGAAATCTAGTTTTCTTGATAATTTCAAAACTACAGATTCGATTGTGACGAAATTTTGTATACTAATGGAGAATGATATATTCAAGCTATATTTCTCCAGATCGCATGACCAGAACCATAGAAACCATAGAAAATCATAACTTTCGAACGGAAAGGCCTAGGGACTTGAAATTCTCAGGATAGGTGTTGATCTGAAATGTCGTGTTCTCGTTCATCAATGAGCAGAATTATACTAGGGGTTCCGTAAATACGGTCGTTTGAAATTTTGTTTTCTCGATAATTTCGAAACTATTGATTCGATCGGGAGAATTTTGTATTTTTACCGAGAATGATTTATTAAAGCAACATATTGTCCAGATCGCATAACCAGAACCATAGAAAATTATAACTTCCTAAGGGAAAGGCCTAGGAACTTGAAATTTTCAGGGTAGGTTTGGATCGCGAATGTCGCGGTCACGTTCATCAATGAGCAAAATTAGACTAGGGGTTCCGTAAATATGTCCGTTCAAAATATTTTTTCCTACAAATTTCGAAACTACTGATTGGATTGGAATGAAATTTCACACCTAGCTGAGGAATAATGTATTCAAACTTCGTGCGAAATTTTGTCCATATCGCATTACCAAGACTATAGATACCGTAAAAAATTCAAACGAATTATCAAAAAAAAATTGGTCAGCTGAAGAACTGACATGAAGTCTGGAGTTTCGCCTAAGTTTGAGATTTTTTTTTCACAGCTGTCGAAAATTCTTTCAATTGATTACTAAAACTGCAAAATGCGAATCTACCTACAAGGTGGATGTACGAGCGCTCAAAAGCTCCTGACTTCACGGCAGTGCTTTTATAATTTTTGTTTATTATTTTCTCATCAAATTTAATATAAGGCATTTCTTTCTAGTCCTAACATAGAGGACGAAACTCTAGTTAATGAAATTATCAAAAATTTCAGTAAAATTAAAACAAATTGTTTCATTTTTCATATTCTCAATAATTACATTCTCAGTTAAATATCCATATAAATACAATACAAAGATCTTATGACAGTTATCAGGTCTATCTTCGAAAAATTATACAACTTCCAGTCTTGAATGATATCTATATGCTCTAGCTTCTCTTCATTTCCATAAGCCTTAGTAGAAGCAAAGGGTTGTAAAATCTTTGGTAGGAGTCCTGAAAGGAGAAGAAGAAAAATGTTTTTTCTTTCACAGGTCTATGCACAGAAATTTCGGAATACCAATATTTGTAAGAATAAAATAAAACAAATCGTTCTCAATTTATGTAACATGTAGCAAAATTTTTCGGCGTTCAAATGTATGGGTTGGATACATTTTTTTTATAAAAGTTTGACAGATACCAACGAAATGCGCTTGACCTTGGTACGTTAAAATTTGAACGTAATATTGAAAGAACGGTAGTGTTGTGACGTAAATGAGTTGTTCTGTGCGTATTGTTATCGGAATTCAACAAATATAAATTTGAGATTTGAATTTGGAAGAGTGAATTCTTGATTCCCTTACATGAGATATATCTCATCAAACCAATATTTCTATAACTACTAAACAAACGCAGAATGAATTCCAGGTGAAGTG
Source organism: Aphidecta obliterata (assembly GCA_963966015.1). Lineage (NCBI taxonomy): Eukaryota > Metazoa > Arthropoda > Insecta > Coleoptera > Coccinellidae > Aphidecta > Aphidecta obliterata. Next base: position 12,646,540 of record OZ014436.1, read on the forward strand.
ATTACTCCTATTATGACCGAAGGCAAAGCCAAGAATTGTTTTTCCGAAAGCCAATGACTTTCTGGACACTATTAATGAGAAGATAGAAAATGAATGATTCCATAAATCATTTTTCGAAATTATTAACCAATATGCATGAAATATTCTGCTTCATACATGATTTATTGATCTTTTGGACCACCAATTTGAAACACCTGTGATAATTTCCAGTATCAGAAATGAAAATTTTGTATAATAAGGCTGTACAAAAGTCTAATTTCTGGTACGATATGTTCTCATTCGGCGGTTTTTGATGAAGAATTATTTTCAGTTCAAATGTTAAAAGAAGAAAAAGGGACGCGAGTATGGAACATTATACAAATATCCTGGTGAATTCATCAGAATTCATGAAAGGTAGGCAATTGTAGTGTACAGTGAACGGGAACACCAATTTTTTCCAATTAAATCTGGTCTAAGTTGGTTTACTCATAACAGACGGCTACTATTGTGTCAAATATTTTACCAACAACAATGATAAACTATATTACTTGATTCTATTTCAGGTCGACTGTTCTTTGTGTCTCTCAGTACAACAGTTAAACCAAAATCATCCACAACAGTACATTTTTTCACTGTTGATAATGAATTGAGATATGAAAAATTCTACAAAGACTTTGGTCCCCTCAATTTATCAATGCTGTATCATTACTGCAATAAAGTACAAAAAAAATTGTCCAGTGTCAGCCATCAGAATAAAAAGATTGTACATTACACAGGGCCTGTTGATGAAGATAGAGTAAATGCAGCATTTCTTATTGGTTGTTACTCGGTATGTGAGGAAAGGTTTTTGATAATATATTAATCATATCATTTTCAATGAATTATATTTATTCTTTATTCACTTATAGATGATGTCAATAACTCAATATTCTACATTTCAGATTATACACTTGCAGTTTGATCCAGTGCAAGCTCATGATGTATTAATGAGGGAAACCAAAAAACCTTACATACAATTTCGTGATGCATCATGTGGAGATCCATATAATTTGTCACTTTTGGAATGCTTGAAAGCAGTGAAAAAGGCCCATGATCTTAACTTCTTCAACTTTGATGATTTTGATTTCACTGAATATGAATATTATGAGGTAATTTTTTTTTACTTCAGTTCATTTGATTCGAAGACCGCTATTTTGCTTGTTTTATCTTTCAGAGAAAATAAAGGAATTTTCATATTCTGTTCCCGAATTTGATAGGTGGAAAAGTAGATATTTATTTTTTTCACTCTTATTCAAAATTTTGAATCAATTATAAAATTGTAAATCAATTGTAAATCCCATTTCCAAGCTTTTTACAACTGAATTAGTAACCTTCGGAATCATATTTTTAGAAAGTGGAGAATGGAGATTTAAATTGGATTGTACCTAATAAATTCATTGCATTCTGTGGACCTCACCAAAAGGCAAAATTCAACAATGGATATTATGTACATTCACCAGAAACATACTTCGGGTATTTCCGAAGGAACAATGTTACCACCATTGTACGCCTGAATTATGGAGTTTATGAGGCAGCAAAGTTTGTTTTAGCTGGTTTTGAGCATAAAGATCTTTATTTCGTCGATGGAGGTACGCCTAATGATAGGATAATGGAAATTTTTCTGAAAATATCAGAAGAGACTGAAGGATCTGTTGCGGTGCATTGCAAAGGTAATAAGATTTGTGTCGAATATCAACAGACATGAAGAAGGCAACAAAACTGGTGGGAGAACCTTCATGAGATCTTGATGTATTTCCCAAAATTATTTTATTTTTACCAGTCTTATCTGCTTGAGTGTTGAAACATTACTTTCCAGTGTTTGCCTTACTTGAAAAGAAAAATTTTCCAAAAATATTTTACATATTTGTTTTATTTTTAATAATATTGTAATGTGTTGCAGAACATGACTCTTTCAAAAAGGTTTTGGTCCTTCTTTATTGCTATCTAGATACTTAGTTTATTTCCAATTCTTCTCTATAATTACACGATGATATATTATGTAATAATTATTTATTAGAAAATAACACATTATATTTATGCAATATTACAGCTGGTTTGGGGCGAACAGGAACAATGATAGCATGTTATCTCATCAAACATTATAAATTCACAGCTGATGAAGCTATTGCCTGGATTAGAATATGCAGACCTGGCTCTGTTATCGGCCAGCAACAAGCTTGGCTTCATGAGTAAGTTTAATACTAACAGATTTATTGTTGATAGATGTTCATGTAAATATATAATATAATTTTCCAGCAAAGAACATGACTTATTAGCAGCGGGGGAAATTTTCAGGAAGATGAAAGGAATAACCAGCATATCAAAGCAAGAAACTCCTATATATACAACAATTGAATTAACAAGAAAAAGTAATTATAATGTTAGTAGAATAATGAAAAGAGTTGATACTATGGAGATAACTGATCGTAACGATAATTATACTCTCCACGGAAGAACTCAAGGAGATAAACTGAATGAAATCAAAGCCCAGAGACTGCGGACCAAACCAGTCATCACAAGTTTGTAAGTGAATTAGTGATACAGAGTTCTCTTATAAATAATTACAACAATTTCAGATATGGTTCTCACCTTCTTCAGAATAAAGTTCTGAATGGAACCAGTACTAACTCTAGAGCTAGTAGGGTGTTGAATACAACACAATCCAAAGTAGTAGGAACTACAAGACACCTTTCCAAAAGGTCTGTATCAGAGCCTTGGTATATGCATGACTGGCTTCTCTCGCAACAAAAGTGGCTTGAATAACTTGTAAATAGAATTTGCAGCACCAATGTATATTTCCATTGCTTTATGTGAATGTGGATCCATGAACACTTCCAATCAGTAGTGCCAGTTTATCATCAATTCTATCGAATATTTTGGAACTGAATAATTTTTACTGACGTGATATTTTCCGCATTCTCTGGGAATGTTTGAGTTGATGAGGACAGTCATAAAAATGATCACAAAGTATTTTTTATCGAAAAAACTTCACTATTCATATTCATATCACAGTTAGGGGCAAAATTTGATTCCTTGTTTTATATTTTGGCTGTTTCGTGAATTCAAGGAAAATAATTTGCACATTTCTTAGGCATATTTGGGAATAATAAAAAAGCCTTATGCCTCATTAAGAAATTTTGTAATGACCTAGGAGAAATGGGCGAATATAACTTGCTGAAATTAAGCCATACTTAACATTTCTTTTTTGTTTAGGTTAGGGAAAAATTACCTTGTTTGTATATCGAGTATCTTTTATTGAAATCGCATACTAAAAACAGTGCATTACTATTTCTCCCTCCTGAAGAATCCAAGTTGATTAAAATTAATGAAAAGGCACATTTCTCGAAATTTTGCAATATGGAATATTTAATCAATAGAATGAAAAAAACGTTAATCATGGGGTAAGTATATTCACTTATATATTATTCATTTGGTTTTGTCCAGATTTGGAGATCATGATTTTCGTTATTGGTATTATCTTGGGACAGTGCTATTAATAATGCTGTTTATTGTAATATATAAATTATATTATTACTTATTATGTATGACAGAGTACAGACTTCTGAATAGAATTCGATATCTTATAAGAAATATAATTTCATAAATGTATATTATTGCACAGAGTCATTCTTAATTTCCTTACTGAACATTTTATGATATTTGATTTAATTCAGTTTTGTCATTCATCTATACATTTCATGTTTGAACTGAATGTCAAGCATATTCATTATCGCTTTGATGTTTTCAAGGACCTGGTGACGGCTTTTAATTTAATATGTGTAAAAATTAGTTTCATTAACCCAAAAAAACGGAGCTTGTTTGCATGTTATGATTTTCCATGAAAATCATCAATTTTTAGAACTTGTTACATAATTTTATTATATGTGTACAGCTGCTCAACTGATATTGGGCAAAGTTTCAAGATAATGCAATGCTTCATAGCATGAATACATAATTTCCAAGTTTTCTTCAAATTATTCTTGTTCAGTCTATGTATTGAATCTTCACAGTTTTTTCCAGCACATTCTTGATACGACAAGATTCCAGAAGTCATATTTTGAAACAGTTTTTATGTCCTCATAAATTTTATAAATAATGTTCTGATATGAATATTTATGTTACAGGGGAAGGCTGTAATTCGTGAAGTAAGAAGGTGCAAATAAATTTTCAATCTATGTTGCGAAAAACATAGAGTGCTCTTGAACAGATGATCCAATTTTTTTTTTTTTGGAATACTAGTGGTGTTATAGCTTTCGTCCATATTCGATGAAAATTGATTCAACATATAATTTTCAGCTCATGCAATGTTAACCACTTTCATATCTAGGTGCTTCATGTTGCCAGAGATTTTTTTTGAACATTTGAAGTTGTCTCACAAAAATTATTAGAAAAAAACAAGAGTATTATGTAATGTTTATTCGTGGTTTTGCTGTAAATACCTGTTAAAGTAATTTAAGTTTATTATGTGAAAGTTTAGTATTTATAACATTAGAGTTTTATTATAACAATTGCCCAAGAGAAGAAAATATTTTTCATAAATTTTGGAATTTATGGTCACCTAATCAATGAAAGTGAATTATTTTTAACCTTTTTTTTTACTAATTGTTAATAATTGTGATGTTATATGCCTATCAAAAAATTTTGCGTTGAATTTATAGAGAGGAAAATTGTTTTATTGAGCAATGTCATTTTTTTCTATTTCAACGGATGTGCAATGGTGTTCTCAACTCGAAAGAGAAAAGACATGTTGAGCAATTTTCCCTTTCAATCTTTTTTATATTTATTCCTTGATATATACATACATCCTAATGATGACAAGTAGATTCGTCATGCAAATGCGTTTATTCTGTAAAATAATTTTATTTCGTGATATTTTGAAACTAGTTTTAATTGTATATGTACATATAGATTTTATTGAAATATTTTATTTGTTAATTGTGATTATATGAGCTTTTATATTAAATTATCAGCATTTCTAATTGAATTTTCATGGAATATAAACATACCATTACCATCGTTCTCTAATGAGTTACAATTTAATTTGTTGTGAAAGGACCTAATAATTATTAGGTCTGTGTTTTCCCTCCCAACAGTTTTTTCCATGTCCAGTGATCTAGTTGCTTGGTTTCCTCTCGATAATCTGTGTGAATCCCAGAGAGTATAAATACATACCTTCAGTTTTTTATATATAATTATAGATATATATATATATATTACTGCTTCCTCTGGTGTAATTATCCCAAGTTATATCTTATTTGTCAACGAGACCCACTGTGAAAGGTCAAGAATAGTTGTTGAATTAATTTGCGGATGTTATTCTCAAATTTGGATTTGAACTAGAAGAATTCGTATTGAATGATGCTCATCGTCTGCTTGTTTTCTTGAAAATAAGTTTTGTATTTTTCTGCGGAATATGCACCTTTTTGAGCGCTCGTGCTACTTACACGAGGGTATATCATTGAACGATGTCTGTATATTTCGAATTGTTTACCGAAAATGATCTTAATCGACAAGGTTCGACTCGCTGTTGACGATTCGCTCGAAAAATTCAAGTCTGTCCGTCCGTCCGTAAGCACGATAACTCTCGAACGGAACCACCTAGAAACTTGAAATTATCAGGGTAGGTTCGTTATTGGGCAAAACAGAATTTCCTCTGACTACTTCGAGACTACTGATTCGAACGAGATCAAATTTTGCACTCAGATTGGGAATGACGAGTTCAAGCTACATGCTAAATTTTGTCCAGACCGCATGACCAGAACCATAGAAAATTATAATTTTCGAACGGGAAGGCCTAGGGACTTTAAATTTCCAGGATAGGTGTGGATCTCGAATGTCGCGGTCACGTTTATCAATGAGCAGCATACTAGGGGTTTTGTAAATATGTCCGTTCAAAATATTTTTTTCCTGATAATTTCGAAACATAGATTAATGTTTTCAAACAACGTGCGAAATTTTGTCCAGATCGCATTACCTAGACCATAGATACCCTAGAAAATTCTAGCGAATTATCGAAAGAAAAATTGGTCACCTAAAGCTTTAGTTTGAAATTTTTTTTCAGCTATCAAAAATTTCTTCAATTGGTTTCGAAAACTGGAAAATGCGAATCTACCTACAAGGTGGATGAACGAACGCCCAAAAGCTCCCGACTTCACGGCAGGGCTTTCCGAATTTTTTTATATTCAAGTTCCTTTATAAATTCTAAGAATTTAACTGAATGTAGCCGAGAACAAATAAGCCAGTCTTTGCAATTCAGATTCAAGCACAAATGGGGATAGTATTTTCAACAAAATTGAATAATTTTATACTTTTTTTTTCCAAGTTATAAACTGTATCCATAATCATCCATACAAATTCTATACTACAACAAATTGGAACAATAAAGTTCATTCAGTCCAACAAATGCAATCAACCATTTCATCTGGGAGTTTTTTGTATGAGTGTTGCATCTTCAGGGATGGTTAAATTAATGAAGTACTCAGACATAACAATGTAAATAGCTACAGCCATTCCAATAATGGCTGCCAACACAAGGTTCTTCTTGAGTACTATACATGTTGCTATACTTAAGCCCAAATAAAATAAATATCTTGTAATATTCATGTACTGCTTGCGGCTTTCTTGATCGGCATCTGAAAGAAAAAATTCTATATATCACAAATATTTTTCATCACAGTTCCAAAGAAAGCTCACCAACACATATTTTGTCTTTCATAATATAGCCTTCTGCACACTTTTCACACATGTCTGGTCCATCCCCATTACAGGAATCACATGATTGATCACAGTTTAGACATCGAAAGGAACCTTCATTATTTGCACAATATTGGTGAACTCCACAAAGAGATTTCGATGAAGTACATTCGTCTATATCAAGACAACCAAGTTCATTATCCATCAGCCAACCATCTTTACATTTTGTACACCCTATTTGAAATATTATAATAAATTGCACATATTGATGATTAATATATTATATGTGAATTACCTGGAGCTCCAGCCTTTGTACAAGGTCCATCACAAGAGGAATGACATTTTGAGCATATCAGTCTCTTTTCATCCGTATGTGATTGAAAATAGCCATCTGCACATTGGTCACATTTATCGCTGGTATATCCCATATCACAGTGGCATTTACCATTTCCTTTCCTGGTACCTGCACCCTTACATTTTCCATTGTTATTGCAGATATTGTCTGGATAACCTTCGCAAGGCGTACAGCTTCCACCAAAATGATTATCAGGACAGCAGTAATTGATTTTATCTATACAAAAATATTTATACAGATCTGGCTCTTCTTTTTGTTTATTGAACCACCACTCTTCTATAATACTATCATATTCTTCATGAACGAAATAACATTGATCTCTGCCTTCTACAATGTCAGTGCATATGTTTTCTTGTATTTCGGTCAAACGAATCTCACTATTAGCATATGAACCCAACTTCTCCTCTTCCCAAGCAGTATCTCCTCCTTCAAATTTTCCTTTGGCTGTTTGTTCTACACCTTTTTTAAAGCTATCGACGAACACTCTACATGCTTTGCAAGGGGGGAATTTTTTCTGGTGCAATATCTCTTTCGATTGTACACAGTGTACTTCAGGACTCAAATTAATAAACGTGGCTAATATTAAAACTTCTAAAAACATATTATCAGTCCCAGATTTTTGGAAGAAAATCTACATCCAAATGATAAATTTTATATTATCAATCTAAATCTAACCATCGACGTGTAGAATTTTAATTCCAAATGCAATCGTCCCAGACTTCTTCTATCTTCTCTTCTTTTTCTATGTGCCGGGCTGAAAATCTTCACAGACCATAGACTAATAATAAAATATTAATATTTATTAGTCTATGCCACAGACAAACGAAACTGAGACCACAGATTGATAATTTTTTAAAGGTTCAAACGCAATGAGTAACTGGGGAACTGGCGAACTGGGCTAATCTTTGTCCAGGGGCGGATCGACGATTTCCGGGGCCCTACGCTTGAAAACTTTTGGGGCCCCCACTCTACTTTTTCTTTAAAAAAAATTTTTGAATCTGAATTCGGTTTTTTCAAAACGAACATAAATTTCAATGATAGAATATAAGATACATCAATTCAAATAAAACAAATGAATTGAAATCAACACAATGTAAACAACTTAAAGAAGTATATCAGGTACATAATAGAAAACAATATTTCTTTTTACAAAAAAACAAATTAACATGAACAAATTATTGGAAAATGAAAAATAATATGAAATGCCGAAAAACTATAAGTAAGTAAACTTTTTTCCTTATTTTCAAGTCTGCAAATTATTTTATTGCAGCATCATAATCCAGACTCCTCTTTATATCACTCTCAATCGAAAGTATTCCTAAGAACTGCAGTCTGTTTTCCTTCATAACTGTTCTATATTTATTTTTTATTATGGATAACTTGGAAAATGAACGCTCTGCTTCGCAACTCGTTATTGGCAATGTTTAAAATAACGTCAAAACTATATATAAGATCGAAAAAACTTCTATCATTCCCTCATCATAGATTAATTTTAACATCTCGTTTTTTTTCAAGTTTTAAGAGTTTTAGATATTCTTTGAACTGAGATGCTTCACTGATAATTCCATTATCAACATCGTCTTCATAATTCTCCAAGAGCGCTTTGAAACTGTCCGTTTCAATGTCTTGCGAAAAATCCCCTATATCGAATCGAATATACATACATTTGAATTGCACAGTTATATCTCGATAGACGGAACTTTGACGGTCCAAGTCGGCAACCAGGAAATCTAACAGTCTATTCAAGATCTCGACCCTGAATTTATCTCTTCCAAAAAATATTGGCATTTGAGTTTCCCTATTCGGGAGCAATTTTTTTCTAATGCGTTTATTGGACGCACTCTGGGATTATTCTTGTTCCATATCATTACTTATTTCTTTAGCTTGTGCCTCTATCTGGTCCATTTGTGAATCAGTTTTTGTCCGGATTTCCTCTAAAAATTACTAAATATTCCAATGAATGGTATCCACATTGCAAATCCAAATAAGGTGTTTCAAGTTTGGAAGAAACTTTCTCGAAGCGTTCTAGAATTGTTTCCCAAATAACTGTAAGCATAGCGTATTCTAAGTTGATTAGCTTTTTGAATATATTTTTGGCTTAATTTCTACAATCTGTCTTCTCTGTTTCATCCATGTAAATATGCTTCAAAGCCTTTAAATTTAAAATATCATTATACCCAAACCTCAAAACTAAGAAATGCGAAACAAGTGTCTTGCATCCCTCCAATATCGATGGTGGCAAGTACCTATATTTCGAAGGGATGCCGACAACTTTACTGCCACCGTTGCGGGAATTTATTGCAGGCCGATAAGAATAATTGGAGAAAACATGCGGATGCTGAACCTTTGATTTGATGTTATTTTTTTACTGACAGCTGGATTTTGCTCTAGGTCTGGTTGCGTTTCGTGTGACTGAAAATTTACACGTTATTCTTCATTATTATTCATATTCAATTGCAAGACGAATTTTCATTCTGAAGAAATTTTGATTCCGATCGGGGGCCCCGGTGGACCGCGGGGCCCTACGCTTAAGCGTACTAAGCGTACCGGTTAATCCGCCACTGTCTTTGTCCCAATACTAATACTCCCAATAGTCCCAATGCTCCGCATTTCAATTTGAAGTGATTCATTTTTCTCTTATTTTTTATTCAGTATTTAGTCTCACTTCTCATGGCAAAACGAAAAGTTCCATGACTCATTAATAGTAGAGTTGAGGATCCTGTAATGTACGTTGTACAGGCTTTGTCGAATCCTGCACAAATAATATTATTTGAAATTTTCAGGTTTAGGAAAGCTATGGATGGATCTGCGCCGCTTGCGAATGTTCGCACCGCATCCGATCTGCAACTTATTGTTATTCTACGGCGCCTAGTAGACCAGTTCAGACCGGCGCAGTTTTTGTCGTTCGGATTACGATGGTTTGTTAACATAGACTAATAATAATATTATTAGTCTATGTTTGTTAACGTTTAAAACATCGTTAACGAATATTCGCCGAGAATTTCCGTCACGAATCCGCCGCGAATTTATCGCGTTGGTTTGTGAGATCCTTTAACTTGAATTTCTATTGGTTGTTCTCAGGTCTTAAGTTACGTTAGTTCTCTGTATGATTAAAGTAGTCTAAAACATAGAAATAAAAAATGCTAAGTAGTAACAATAAAAATTCAATTTCGAGTAAAACCTCAATGTTTATTGGTTGTATTATTCTTATATTTCGAAAAGGAACAATTAACTATTATTATCATTATTGTTATATCTAATCAAGTTTCTTTCTAATAACCATCGTACAAAGCTATGTGGAAAGCACTATTCAATTCATATTTATTTTTGATCAGATGAGTAGGAAGAGGTAGCAGGTAGCAAACATTTTGTAGACTAAGTTTAGTATTGTGTGGTCTCAAAACTCTCAAATCGTGAATCTAAAAGACTTTCCATATGTTTTCCAACTTCCCAGTGTCAAAATTTTTCTTACTATCAAGAAAGTGACAACACAATTCCAATGTACATTCTTAAATGTTGATATTCTTATATCACCCTCACGGGCCTCACGCCCCCACAAGTTTGTCTGTTGTCTCTGGTTCAACAATCAAACTTGATAATAATTCAAAGTTTGCCATGATATGCAATGCATTTTCAAATAACAGGAAATATGCAAGTATGACCTCGAGAATTATATACTGTTGCCTGTCAGATGCCGAACCTAGAACCTATACTATATTATTACGTTACGAATGATACCAGGTCAGTTGTTGCCAGCATTTATGTTGTTTTCTCATCCAATCGTAGAAAAAAATGAATGCACCTGGTGCAAAAGTTGCTCGCATTTTACAGGACAATAAACTTTTCATAGAAATCTTTTGAGGTTAAAAGTGTCCAATTTCAAGTAAAATATAGGATTACCTTCATTTTTAGTGCTTCATCTGGACCTAGAATTTCAGAACGCCTTTCTGTATTACCTGATTAAGTAGTTACAAGATACTTCATTAGTTTACATGAACAAAGAGAAATCTTCAGACCAAAATTAATGCACTGTAAAATCATTACTGGGATGATTGACTATTTGGGAACAACTTAATATTGATTCCCTCAGTAAAAACAACATAAAATATGTTATTCAAAATAAAAGCTATGGGCTTACCCATAGTCATTATTCGAATGGTCTGTTGAAGCAGCTGTACATTTAAGCTCAGATTAGAGTATTTCAATTCATTACCATTTGGATTATGTCTTCTTCAACTTGCAGATTTGATGATTAAGTAATTGGAAAGTCCCAAATGTTTATCGGTAATTGATTTGTTCGTAGATCTCAATTCAGGTGAGTATTCTCATTCAGTTTGCAAACAGTATAACTGAATTTATATCCAGTAGTCACACACTGATTCATTCAAAGTTTTATTGTGATATATTTAATTTTTTCCATCATAACAGATTACTCAAATCGTGATTCATAGTTGAAATGTTATTTCCTTATTGACTAATCCTTTTCAGAACTAGGCAATATGGAGTCAAGTCAACAACATCTTATTAATAACGATTATACAGAAGTTTACCAGAGTTTACCGATCAGATTACAACTGGCTTATGGAATGGGACATGTTCTGAATGATGTATGCGCATCTATGTGGTTCACTTACTTACTGGTCTTTTTCCATCTGGTTCTGCAATTCAGCAATTGGGAAGCTGGATTTCTACTTCTTGTCGGACAGGTATCGAAATATATAGAATAAACTTTTCTCACAATTAGAATAAGGGAATCATTTTTTACATTATTGTATAACACACTCAATGCCATGTTAAACAGCTTCCAATTCCGGAGAATTTCATTAACAGTGGTCTTATGTTTTCAGGTAGCTGATGCATTAGCAACTCCTTTCGTAGGATTTCAGTCAGACCGTAACAGAGGCTTCTGTTATAGCTATGGTAAACGTAAAAGTTGGCATTTATTCGGTAAGCATCCAATACCATCATCTCATGAAACCTCCTTAACTTTCTCTTTCAAATTCGAATTTTTGCATTCTTGAGCAGTTTCTTGAAATATTTATGGTTATGTTTCCGTGTATCGTATCTTTTTACAGGAACGATTTGTGTACTTTGTGCGTTTCCATTCATATTTTCTCCATGTATTAACTGTGTAAATGTGCAGAAATGGATACAAATGCTGTACTACTCGATTTTCATAGCGATTTTTCAATTTGGCTGGGCAGCAGTTCAAATTTCGCACTTGTCCCTTATACCAGAGCTTACTCCTAATGAGCATGATCGGACCCGCTTAACTGCCATTAGGTAAGAACCAATGTACAAATATGTGTTTTCTGATGGGACCAGAATTTTTCAAAGTGAATGTTTCATTTAATTGGAAAAGTTTTTTCAGATATTGCTTTACAGTTATATCCAGCATATTTGTTTATGTTAACACCTGGTTTATTCTGCACCTAAACAGTGGTGACAATTCCAAATTGGGACCAAAAGATGGTCCAAAATTCCAACAAATTGTTTGGATAGGAATTATATTTGGAACACTTTGCACAAGTGTGTTCCATATTTTTGTCAGAGAAGGGGAAGGATTTGGAGGTAGAGATATTAGAGGAGGTCAACCAAGACACAGTGTATCAGATATTCTGAAGAACTTGAAAATGTATAAAGTATGTGAATAAATCAAGATCAATAAATTTCAGTACATTGTAATTTGTTGTAGGTTGCTGTCATTTACATGTCCACAAGGTTATTTGTGAATCTCAGTCAAGTGTTCATTCCTTTATATCTTCATGAAACTTTGGATATGACAGCTAGTACTTTGGCACTGATACCCTTAACCATTTTTATTGGTAGTTTTGTTATGACCCTGGGAATTGAAAAGCTCAACATAATATTCGGTAGAAAAGTGAGTTCTCAACTTAGTTTTCCTTTTGTGATTATTATTCATAGTTAGTTTATTTTAAAAAATGAGAGTGGAATTCTTGTGGTACTGCCTTATTATCATTACTTTGAAATTTTCAAGTGTAAGGAAAAATATTCAATTCTTTAGAAATTGTGTTTGAATTAGCATTCAATTGATATATTTGAACCTCTGTTGTAGTTGGCATACTTCGTGGGTGTACTTATGGGTATAGTTGCGTGCGTATGGATACAATATGGTGCAGGATATTTCTATTTATACTATGGAATTTATGGTGTTTCTGTTTTGATAGGTAAAGGGTAAAGTTTAGTAGAATTGCTGGGAATAAACCTATTTTTGTAGGAGCTGGTGGATCAGTTGTTTTGGTGACAAGTCTTGGCATAACTGCTGATTTGATTGGTAATAAAACATCTAGTGGGGCCTTTGTTTATGGTATCATGAGTTTCACAGATAAGCTTGCCAATGGAATTGCTGTGATAATTATTCAAGACTTGTGAGTGCATACACATTCATTTGCACTAAATTACCTAGTTTAATTTTCAGACACAAGGATGCCTCGAACAAAGATTATTACCGTGATATTTTGACATATGCCTGTGGGACTTCCATGGTTTTGGGTACTTTTGGCGTTATTTCTTTGATACAAAGGAGTCAACAAGAAGGTAAAAGGATGAAAAACGTCGTTAATTGATATTCATAATTGACTTTTTATTATTTAGGTCTTACTACGAGTGTACAAGTACGAAATTATAACAGTATTAACTCTGAAATAACAACCTGTGAAAACTCATCATAGCTTACTGTCTAATGATATTGATTTGTACAAGTTTTAGAATGTAAACGAAAAATATGTATATTTTGGATCTTGTGATATTTTAATAATAACTATAATGGATTATAATTTTTGAACTGGATTCTTATTTGTTCTGAAATATTACTCAACCAGAAAGACTATTTTCTGGTAAGATGCACAAACTGCCCAATTTTCAGAGTACCAGTTAGATGCTGATTATATTGAGGGTTGCCAGGCTTGAGGAGGATATGAAAGACGCTGCAGCAAAAAATTTCGCATTCGAACCCTTTTATTCTTAAATGAATTGTTTTTGTCCAACAACGTAATTTATCTTGTTGGTAGAAAAAGACGATATTTGGTTGGTTTTTATTGAAGTGGTACACAATGTTGTTTTGATAAATTATTGTTGTTATCAAACACGAGATAAATTGAATTGAAGTGAGAAGATTAAGGTGCCACCTTTGAAGGAGATACCAATGTATATAAAATATAGAGATTGTGTTACAAATATATATTTGTAAAGCAAGCTCTACTGCAAAAGATGAGCGAGCTTATCGAGAGGATGGGATAGCTGCACACTTCGTCCCAGCTTATGAGATAAACTGCGGAGGAGTTGATGAAAACGATATACAAATCTGTCTGAAAGAAAACGAATTACAGGTAAAACAAAATGTTTCAACATCAAAGCTATTTACCAAAACCTGCAGACTTGATGGGGTGTAAGGGGTGACGGCAAACAAAAGCCGACCCAACTGACAACCTCACCTGCACGTGGTGCACCCTGCTAGATAACTAACGAGGCTCTGTCGACCGAGTGATTACCGGTATAAGTAATCCCCTCTTGTCAATCAACAGCTACGGTTGTAGGGTATTAAGGCACCTGATTGTGCTGGGGTTGAGAAACTGACACCAAAGGCGGAAGAACCATTCAATGTTAACGACAATGAGATGTAGAAGACAAGGAAAAACCACTACATGGGGAATACTAAAGATATCTCTAGTACATCATGGCTGAAAATCAGAAGAAATATTTGTTTCGTCCCAGTTAGCGGTTTCTAACAAATTTTTCACAGCAGCAGCATCTAAAGTGAAAATAGCGATGATGATCGCCAACCTTCGACTTGGAGATGGCACTTGAAGAAGATGAAATCCTACTTTATAGGTACGTACCCTTTGACTTTCCATATTTCGAATAATATCCAAGCACTGCGTGACGTCATCGCCAATTTCAATTTGTGAACCGAAAAATTATGAAAAGCACTGCCTTTTGAGCGCTCGTTCATCCACCTTCAGGTAGCTTCGCATTTTCCAGTTTTAGAAACCAATTACAGCTGTCAATATGACCTATATTTTTTTCCATAATTCGCTAGAATTTTCTACGGTATCTACGGTCTTGGTAATGCGATCTGGACAAAATTTCGCACGCAGTTTGAATACATTATTCTTCATCTATGTGCAAAATTTCATTCCAATCCAATCAGTAGTTTTGAAATTATCGAGAAAATTTTGAACCGCCATATTTACGGAACCCCTAGTCTGATTTTGCTAATTGATAAACGTGACCTCGGCATCCGAGATCCACACCTATCCTGAAATTTTCGAGTCCCTAGGCCTTTCCGATCTGGACAAAATTTAATAATGGTCTGTCTCTACTCGGGAAGTGGAAATCATCCGAACGCATTCATCGCCAAGAAATACATAAATGAAAAGTTTCACACCTAAACATAATTAAGTCAATGGATGGACTGGTGGAAATCCGCCAATAGGTGTGCAACTTTTCATTTATGTATTTCTTAGCGATGGACGCCTCATCGGGAGTTTTCCATTTTCCTCTTTTTGAATCTCAGTGCGATCACTGAGATTCAAAAAGAGTCCTTCCTAAATGAAGGAAAAATGAAAGTACGTAGAAATCTATATTTTTGAAGGAACTGATGGAAAGAATTGTAGAAATTTCCCCGACAGATGTCGAGGCTCTTTACATTGTATCGATGCGCGTCGTCTCGCTGGTAATATAGGTTCTGCTTTTCTTGTTGGCCATCATCGTCGACTGAGTAATGCGGTACTGATGACGGCTAAAAGCCAGAAACTGGTCTACCTGCTACTCTTGTCGATCGATGATGACACTTTCTAGTCAGTTCACTTCTTAATTTGGCTTTCCACCAGAAATTCATTGATTTAATATTGAATGTTCTTCAATTTTCAGGAATGAGGCGAAATTTTCTGGGGACTGGGCTGGGTGAAGACTTCCAGGGACCTTGAAGACTTTCAGCTGCAGTCTGATGGATATCAAGAAATACAAGATTATCTCTTCAGATATATTCAAGAATGCAAATTGTACTTGAATTTTCGAATATGCATGTTCAAACTTGAAGAAAAAATAAATTCTTTTTTAATGTTATATGTTTCTCTATGCCTTCACGAAAGCAAATTTCGCTTTTTGAATTTTCAAAAGTTACAAATGAGTCCAAGTTGCCATACATGTGCTGCCCCCTAGCGGAAATAGCTAAAGTCTACCCAGAGCTGTGCTGCCCTCTGGCGGTAGAAGCTCGAAGCTTTTCAAAAAAGCTTCGAGCTTCCACCGCCAGAGGGCAGCACCTGTCTGCGTGAAAATCAATTCCAATATGACTTTGAAATTGAAATTTTCCATGAAAAATCAGTGCTGCCATCTAGCGGATGTGTAACGTACTAACTTGGCCTTGAAAAATAAGTCAATGTCATAGTCCGATTTTTTGAAAAGCTTCGAGCTTCTACCGCCAGAGGGCAGCACTGATTTAACGCAGACAGGTGCTGCCCTCTGGCGGTAGAAGCTCGAAGCTTTTCAAAAAATCAGACCACTCCAATATGACATTAAAATTGAAATTTTCCATGAAAAATCAGTGCTGCCATCTAGCGGATGTGTAACGTACTAACTTGACCTTGAAAAATAAGTCAAGGTCATGGTCTGATTTTTTGAAAAGCTTCGAGCTTCTACCGCCAGAGGGCAGCACTGATTTAACGCAGACAGGTGCTGCCCTCTAGCGGTAGAAGCTCGAAGCTTTTCAAAAAATCAGACCATGACCTTGACTTATTTTTCAAGGTCAAGTTAGTACGTTACACATCCGCTAGATGGCAGCACTGATTTTTCATGGACAATTTCAATTTTAATGTCATATTGGAGTTGATTTTCCAGACAATAATATCAAGGCGATTTCAGTGCTGCCCTCTGGCGGTAGAAGCTCGAAGCTTTTCAAAAAATCGGACCATGACCATGACTTATTTTTCAAGGCCAAGTTAGTACGTTACACATCCGCTAGATGGCAGCACTGATTTTTCATGGAAAATTTCAATTTTAAAGTCATATTGGAATTGATTTTCACGCAGACAGGTGCTGCCCTCTGGCGGTGGAAGCTCGAAGCTTTTCAAAAAAGCTTCGAGCTTCCACCGCCAGATGGCAGCACAGCTCTGGGTAGACTTTAGGGTTTTCCCGCTAGGGGGCAGCACATGCATAGGAAAACTCTGTGCAGCACCGCTCTGGTTTTTAACTTCAGGCTTTTTTCTGTTAGGACACCTGTCACTTCAGAGATTTCACCGCTAGAGGCACTTGGTGTATTTTTCAAACTTGTCAGGAACAGAAAACAAAAAGCCAAGATTCCCATAATAATAAAATATATATTTCAGAAATTTACAGAAAATGTGACTTGAGTTGAATCTGATTGCATGAAGATTTCAAACTCAAATTCAAGGGGTAAAAATAAATTACAATAAGAGAAGTATTAGTTCACAACAGAACAATTGTCAAAATAACGAATATTTCATAGGGCCATACATAAAATATCTGAAGTCCTTTCATAATGAGTGTCAATAATTGATTCATGTGATTTGAAAAAATTCACTACAATTCAAATCAAACTTAAGTAAATATTGATTAATTGTGCCAAAATTCTACCTTAATGAACACATATAGCATTTTATATGGAGTTTATTGTATGCAGCATGAGTTTTTGTGTCCATTCTTCAATTTTAGTCGTGACTTAGGACGGTATTTCTCCAGAAATGCCAGCTGCTTTGCGTTGATAGCACCTCGTCGTTTCCTGTGAAAATTATGAAATCAATTAACAAGAAGGAAGAAAAATCTGAATTCAAATGAAAAACGCTAAAAATTCATGAAAAATAATTATTCCATATTTCCATGAATATTTCACTAAAAAGTTCAAAGTTGACCATTTTTCGATAAAAATTCAAAATGCAAAAGTTAACAGGCTAGCATATTTTTCGTGGGACACTTAGATCGTTGATATTGAATCTGTCCTCAGTGAACACTTCAGACATTTTTTTTGAGCTTATTCAACTTCAGAGTAACCATGACTCTCATCAGAGTGGTAGAGATAGCGCCATTAAGCAAGGTTCAGAAGTTTAGATCCCCCATGGAAGAAACTGATACCATATTCGGAATCAGCGTGATCAGATTGCTTCTACCTAGTAGCTCTTGAGAAGATCAGTGTTGAAAAATATTTAGGGGTTAGTTAATCTTCAAAAAAATTTGCGCCAAAAATTCGAAAGATTCTTAAAAAATTTATTGCATATTCGGACGTAGTCTCTATGTGTTAGTTCTTGAGGAGATCCGTAGAAAATAATATTTTCTCCAAAAGATTATCGAACCTTGAAAAAGTATTTAGGCCAAAATCGAAGTGCGAAACTTGACCTCGCTAGCATTTTTTCGCGGTAACCCGAGGTCGTTGATTTCGAAAAAGTTTTCAGTCAACAACTTTCATCAGAAAGGTAGAAGATATCGCAGTTAGTTAGATATCGGTTGAGATTCTTCATGGAAAAAATGATTACATATCCGGAATCAACGTGGTCGATAACGAAGTTTTTCGGCAAAAAATCGATAGTACGAAACTTGACCTGGCTAGGGTAACTCGAATCAGTTCCGAAAATTCAGAATTTCTGAACTAGAGCTTTGAGGTAAAAAATATTCAATTGAGTTTCGAATTTTTGTGGAATATTTTCTCGCAATAATTTTTTTTGAAATGATCAATCGCTTCTTGCCTTCAAAATGCATGGATCTGATTATCGATTAGTGTATTAAATTCCATTCAATTGGCTTTTATAGTCTCAGAGAAAAAAAGTCTTCTAGGCCAAATGGATTACCATTTGACCTAATAAAAGGGGTTCAATGCCCAAGAACTTACAAATCGAAGGCTCGCGGAATTCAATGATTTAATTCAAACAATTAGCATTTTTCGGATTCTAATTAGGAATCAAACTGAGATCATCGAGAAATTCTGGAGCTGTAAGTCCTGAACACAGAATCAACAGATTGATAATAATAAGGTAAAATCCATAATTAAATGGAATAAATCGTAGGTTTCGTTTTTTGCAGAACATAAACAAAAGTTGAGTCGAACAATCGATTTTACGTAGTCCAACTTAAGCTTTCTGGAACCCGACGTTGCCTGAAATGTAACCGTTATACGAGCGAATTCCAGGTCACGCCCAAATCAAGGAAGCGTTCAGTGGTTTTGACCTTTTCATTCAAGGAGGCATTTTATAGAAGGAAAATAGCATTCACTTGTATATTGAGAGAAGCAGATATAATGAAACTTTTCCTAAACTAATAGAGAATTGATAAAAATTCCGGACTTTGTATCACACGTTTCAAGTCATATATACATACATAATGATATGCCGACGAGATTCCGATTTTAAGGGAAGTTTTGAGTATAACATAATTAGTTGAAGTGACATATGTGATCTCTAACCAAATATTTTCAAGTTCATAAAAGTGCGGTTCTTACTTACGAAAATTCAAGAATTTACCTCGTAGAAGGCGAACAAGTCAAACGTACCTAAAAATTCATTTCTTGAACTCAATCCGCGGTACTGGAATTAGTTTCACGAGATCTATTATAGGAAATGTTTGGCGAACTGAATATTAGTAACTTCTGTGGAAAACCAGCGGGTAGTATGTAACTTGAAAAACAAAAAACATTTCCTGAACTTAAGTCGCAGTACAGAGAAAAACTTACTCTCTGATGAGTTCGACGGCTTCTTCATATCGAAGACCAAGTTCGATCAACGCTATTGCCACCATACTAGGCGCCCTTCCTAAGCCAGCGATGCAATGAACTGCAACACAGGAATTTGGGTTGTCATAAAACTGCTTCTTTAATACTTTGAACCATCCTTCTACTACTTCTTTTGGTGGTGACATGCCATCGTTGTAAGGCAAATCGTAGACTTCGATTCCTTCATTTTTCAGTTCTTCAGTCTTGTAGCTTGGTTCGCACACTCTGACCACAGCAGTCACCTGGTGTTTCTTCAACTCCTACGAACATTTTAATGCATTAGTTGTATAGAAAAATCAAGTAATAGATTCTTAAACATGTGTCAATCTCCTCAATTCATCAAATTCAAGACTTGATATAAGACTACATCCTCGTGAACTCTGAAGAGGCTGTAATTATCGATGAGAAATGAAGTTAAAAAAACTTTTGAGATCATAGGTGGCTATTACCAAATGAAACATTAATTACTTTGATTCGAAAATTTATTAATCAATACCAGATCTGGAATCACGTGTACCCATAATTTTAATTGAATTTAAACTTTGAAGAATTCGGAAGGCGTTCATCATTAGAACTTGAACCTGAATCGGTTCGAAGAAATTGAAATAATCATTAGCTATTCAATGACATGACAATGAATGCACCAATGGAAATTATTCCAAAACTGGATATTGATTCGACCTTTCAGATTATCATCTTTTTTGACTTACCTGAATATAATTATGGATAGTTTGGTCCGATGGCCTATCTGTGATGAGAAACCTGAATCCTTTGTAGTTGATCTCAGCCGAGGATGGTCTGATGTCAATTTGGCGCATATTTGCACTTATACTCATTCCACCAATGTTTAGAAGACAAATTTACGTAGATTCAGTTACAGTATAAAAATCTTTCAGAGGATTGAATATTATTTAATATATTTACCGAATGATAAAAACTCAAAATATACTCGCTCCAGTCCTTAGATGGATTACGAAAACAATTAGGAATTCAAAAATCAAAACTAGAACTCTGATATGCCTCTACACATAAGTATTGAAGATGATGACGAGATAAAAAAAAACTGAAATTTGGGATTCGATCTCTGATTCAATTCACTTTTAGTTTGCAAATTACGTTTTTTTGGCTTTCAGGAGGTCAACCCAACAATAAAAATAGTTTTTTATTTTGAATTGGTTTTTTATTTGTGTTGAGCCTGGCAGTATTCCCCGCTGTCTAAATGGAACTCCATGAAGGCTAGTACTGGCTCACCAAAATACTGAAACAAAAGAGAATATTCTATGGGAAAAATACTAACAATAATTTACACAGTTAGAACAACACTACTACTAGTGTTACGTTTCAATATTAGATGCAAATGTTCCAGAACAACACGTTTATTAATCGATTTCATAGGAATCATAGGTGTTTCACAGCATCTTTTCTCTTTTATATATGTGTCCCTTTATCTCGATAGTGAACTCACGTTTTATTTATTGAAACTAGAATTATAAACGAAGAGTATGTGCATATTTGACATATATTGGAATTGAAATCTTAAAAATAACCCTCGTAACAATTCCATAGGAAAGTCACGATAAAATCCATTGAGATCGATCATAAATTCGTGGTGAGCTTGAAAAGGATGAATCATAAAAAAACACGATCGAAGTACAGAAAAAGAGGAAATGGCTAATTTTCCACACCAACTGTAACAATGAAAGAATAAAATCGATTAGTTAACTTACCGAAGGTTTGACCTAGAAATTCGAACATTTAGAACAGAAAATGAGCTTTCTATAGAATGCCAGTTTGTTTATTCAAATTGCATCGGGTCGAATGATTTACTTCATTCGTCAATCAGAGCATTGTGCAGCAAATTACAAACATCAACCCATGGGTCTATTCAAATCTGGGATAAGTAAGTTAATAATAAATAGAATATCATGAGCGTCATTTGTGATATCTGCGGATTCTGATTTGACACAGCAAGTACAGCACAAACTGCTTTCAGAAGAATCTGAACAAAATGAAGGCTCTAGAAGCAGATCGCCCGAAATTTGGTACACAAATGTGTTGCTATCCGTTTTCGTAGTTTGAGAATCCGACCCCTAAGGTTGAAATTTTATTGTTCAAATGTTCAAAGATGCATTGCCTGAAAACTAACAAACAAACCCATGGAATTTGGAGTGCTTATAGGTATGGTTTTACCCAATCGAATACTTTTTACCGCAATGGTTTACTATCAATGAGCGTTTTATGGAATATCAATGGGATATAGAAAACGAAACCACATACAGGAATAGTAAAATATATAATTCCCTAACATTATTTCGAAAAAATAAAATATCATTAAAAACCAAAGGAAAAATATTCTACAAACATTGAAGAGATAAACAACATCCAATTTAATTGACGATGTTTCCGGAGTAAATATTTGCTTTGGCAATTAAAACAAATACTTCTGAGAATCAATACGTCGAAGTGTTCATAGCGATCAACATTTCATTTCAATAAATACCGACACGTAATGCTTCTTGAAAGTGAACTTATATCCTCAAATGTTACTAGATTGGCGAATTGAAATGGCGAAAATATATTAAAAAAAAAACAGAAAAAAATCGAGGTACGCTACTTCGTCTATTCTTCATTTCATGCGTTGGTTGATGCGAAATGCGATGTGCTTTTGTGTTATATACTGGAAGAGAATTTGGCTTTAATAAAAGTTATCCAGAACCCAGATAAACGTAATATATATATATATATATATATATCGCAGATATATATCAAGAACTTTGAACTTAAACGTGAAAGAGGCAATGTTATTGAAATCTGAACTTGTCATTGTTCGTGGTATCACATTATAAATAATTTAGGAAATATTTTCATCAAACGATGATCGAATAAGAAAATTAAAGAACAAGTTTCGTTTTTTTTCTTGCAATCTAATCAAAATAACCTTTGCATATATCGACATACCAGTTAATGAGAAGATCGGAATCCCTTATTGCTCACAAAACCACATATGATCATTAGAACGATTTCATATATCTGAATAATATTTAAAAATAATTATTTGTAGAAAATAAGACCTGCGAAAAAATCGAGTGTACAGAGTGGAACAGGCTTCTAGATAACACCATGGAAATATTGTGGGAGTTAAGCCAGAAAGAGCTAGGACTCGAGATGTTAAAATAGTGATATGTCAAACGTCACTGACGTACGGCTCACAGTATGGGTTTTTGCCAATTTGTATTCTTAAAAATACACGGGTATTGTTTTGAGTGGCAAAATGTAAACACAAGGTTTAATTATAGCCAAAAATCAGAATGAAATGGCAAAGGGTTGCTGGGGTTTTTCTCCGTGATTACTCATCAACTTTATGAAGTTTTATTTTATATATATACAAGCCCCGAAGAAGGATCAAATTCGAAAGCTTGGCGAAGAATGAGGGGTTTTACTTGAATTCTCCCTATAGAGACATATATATTTGAATAAAACATTATAAAGTTAAGGAGTAATCTTTTCTTTTATTTTTATAGGACACCATAAGTTTTGTCATACCCAATCTTCCCTTACTTTCATAGTATAGAGTAAATTGAGTTAACTAGCGAGTTTGAGTGAGTTGTTCATAGTGGGACAAAATAGAATAGGTCTATGAAAGAAACACATTCAATATTTTTCTTTTAACTTTTACATATATCCAAATCAATCGGCGACTGGTGACAAAAAATTGAATAAGGAATATAATGTAAAATCAATTATTGTTAAATGAAATAACCTGAAGTTTACAAAAGGGTTCAAAGACTTCATTATAAAGAATGGTAAGTCCACAATGTTTGGAATTCCGGTTGGTGCTTTAGGGTGAATCAGAAATGATAAAATAATTTTTACATTCAAAAATTATTGGGGGGGAAAGATATTTAACCTGAGAATAAGTTCGGAATCCGTTGACTATTTGAGCTCCTGAATACTAGTATTTATTCCGGAACAACTTCGTGATTCAACAATGATACTCCTGACATCACTTCCTGTTAATACCCAAGTAACCGAGCTTCAATTCTCAGAGACCAAATGATAATACCTGGATTAGATTAGAAACGCTAATGAATGAACATACAATACCCACAAATGTATGAATGAAATCAATAACTATAACTTTAAGGGAGAAACAATATTGTTTTTCCAAAAGGTAAGACATACTCAAAATTATCATGAAATACTTGATGAAGTTTGAGGTTGTGAAACGAGGAGCATCTTCAAGTAAAAAAGAATTATCATGATGTGATCGCGGTGAAAAAATATCCGAGGCTGAATGAAAGCATTCTAACCAATTTTGTTCTGTACAAAATGTCAATTTTCGACATTTAGATGTGAAATTGAACGAATGGGCCTGATTGAAAT
This sequence comes from Aphidecta obliterata, assembly GCA_963966015.1. Taxonomy (NCBI): domain Eukaryota; kingdom Metazoa; phylum Arthropoda; class Insecta; order Coleoptera; family Coccinellidae; genus Aphidecta; species Aphidecta obliterata. The sequence goes on from OZ014436.1 coordinate 12,670,725, forward strand.
GTCAGGAATAGAACAATGCTTAGAAAATTATATATGGTAGAGAAATTTCAGTGCGAAGTAATATGAATTGTAAATTGGGCATTCAAATGAACAGGGCCTCCTCCATGAGGGGTCTGGTAAACGAAACGTCTCTGCGTCTAGAATCGACCGTACATGATATATCATTACGAAATTCCAATGGCTTGGACACATAAAAGACAGAATGTAAATTCATAATTAGATTTGAAATTGAATTGTTATAAGAGTCAATCATACGTACCTCCATAAATTTGATGGCGGTAATGTGCATAAACCTTTCGATAATTTTTAAAACCTAACATAACTCTCTGTATCGGAAAATCGAGGTTAAGAATTCTTTTGTTGCACCGAGCTAAAAATAAAAATTTCTCTCGTAATAAGCCCATAATCAAATCGACACATTCTTATGTCCTTGTGAGAAGGGAACGGCCAATGGATGCTATGTAAATGTATAAAATATGTTACAGAAAAAAACTCACCACTTTAGCCATACACATTGAAATAGAATTTGGCGATGGTTGTAAATAGCCACAAAAACTGGATATTATGAACACAGGCACAGAATACTTATCGCACGTCTGTGGCACAATCTAGCGGAGCCAACTTTTCATAGAAATATATAATTTTGTTTACAGATGATCACCTCTGGGGCCAAGGAATATTATTCAAACTGTACAGTACAAGATGGTTTCTTCTCCGAGTTTTCTGTCACTTTGCTCAATCGTTCCTGCCTATCCTCTCGCTGGCTCCTTCCGATAACGAAAACGAATTTCACCATGATGCTGTTTCGGCTATTTTCGGAATTTAACGAGGTTATTCCGTGCCCATGACGTCAGGGATCTAACAGAGCCTTGCGTTTCCAGGAGATAAGTGACGTCATATCTGCGTACGAGCAACGTAGGGTGGTTCTTGGAATCCAGAATGCTGACACAAGGCTGAAGGCACAAGGGTTATATTGCCTGGGTGGGCGTTTGAGCTCATAAAATGTATTTGTTTAGACAGTTCGTACTTTGTCAAATTGCAAATCGATAATTTTGGGTGGGTTTTCCAGGAAATGCTCTAGTTTTCCATCGAATCTCTCATTCTGTCACCACTCGATGCGTTTTCACAATATTACATCATTTTATCCTTCGATTCGCCAAAGAATGACATTGCCAAGAAGAGTTATGTTGTACTGTTGAAGTGTATTTCAAGATGAACGATTCTAGATTTTCTCCTGACGTCGAGCTTGAAGAACTGTCTTTCATTTGTACGTAGAATATTTATAGGTTTTTTATGTTGAAAGCTCCTGACATAGAAGACTAGAAGATTAGATTTGTAATCATCATTCCGTGAGTTATTTCCAGCCCTACCCTTCTCCCTCCCAAATATACATGTCGATTTTCCTGGTTTTCGAATATTTCATTGGGGGATCCAAAAAACCTTCTCTACTCTGATAAATGTAATAAAGTTTGGGTAGCCAAATTGATAATGAACCGGAATTCAGAAAAACCAGACGAACATCTTCAACCAGATCTACATTTAATACGAATCGACCACCAGTTCTCAACGAATTGAAAGTCCTTATAACACCAATATTTCCTTTCGATTTTCTCCCAAGCTGGAAAACCTCGATAATAATAAACTGATTCGCAACGATACGACTCCAATTGAAATGTAAATTAAACAATCAATATGAAAATGTTGAATAGATAGAATGCAACTTGAATGCTTCCACTTATGATGAATAGTTTCAATAACAAAATGAGTCATCTAAAAACATTTTAAATTATATCTGATAATCGGATGCATCAATAGAAGTCAGACCGGATGGCTGATGTTATTCAGCATTTTATACCCAGTTTCCATCCAAACTCAGCAAATAGCATTATGTACATTCTCAGAACATGCCTCACGCTTTATTCTAATTCGAACAAATCTCCAGATCATTCTAAAACACAAAGATGGATCGTAATTGGTGAATGTATAAATAAATGGAAATATCATTGCTTGCGCATCCACCAATTATTCCACCCTGCGAATACTAAAACTAGGGTTGCCACCTCTTTAATCTGAAAACCAGAACAAGAAGCTTAAAAACCCCGGACATTGCATCTGAAAACCCGGACATATTAAAATATTTTTTCAACCACCTATTATAATGAAAAAAAATATTTTTCATATTTCAGTATAGTCTCCATTTTTTCAATTTTTGAAGAATATCATGAATTATTACTCTTTTAAACAGGATGTCCTGGAATGACTGGATAATTCTGAAGAAGAGCTATTTTTTTCAAAATAATGGTTTCTACTACATCACGTATCTTTTTTTTTATTGAGCGCTCGTACTACTTAGACGAGGGCTATATCATTTCGTCACGATGTCTGTATTTTTCGAATTTTGAGCCGAAAATGGTCTCAATCGACAGAGTTCGACTCACTGATGACGAATCCGTCGTGAAATTCTAGTCTGTCCGTCTGTATACACGATAACTCTCGAACGGAATGTCCTAGAAACTTGAAATTTTTAGGATAGGTTCGGACCGCGAATTTCGCGATCACGTTCATCAATGAGCAAAATCAGACTAGGGTTTCCGTAAATATATCCGTTCAAACAATTTTTTTCCTGATAATTTCGAAACAACTCATTGGATTGGAATGAAATCTCGCACATAGATGAAGAATGATGTATTCAAACTACGTAGGAAATTTTGTCCAGATCGCATCACCAAGACCATAAATACCGTAGAAAATTCTAGCGAATTATCGAAAAAAAATTGGTCAGAAATTTTATAAACTTGCCTTCCAAACAATTTGAACTACCCACTTGGATTAACTGTCTGAAGAGGTGGTGCAAAGTGGACAGTTTCCCCCCCCCCATCACATCCCACATTTGTTCGATGGGATTTAAAACCGGTGAATGGGGTGGCGACGGCAAAACATTACCGCCTGCTTCTTGGAGGAAGTCTACAGTTTGACAAGCAATATGAGCCGTCATGCTGAAACGGGACGTGTGGACGGCCATCGAGAAAAGGCAGTCTTGTAAAACTAGTTATCACAAGCGCCTATCTCGACGCTCTGTGGTACGCCTCAGTCGACCAGTTGGTCTTCTCTACTTTCTGCACCGGTTTCTTGCCAAAAAATTGTTCCTTCTGGGTGGTAACGCTTCTTATGTCACTGAGTATATTTTCGAGGTCATGTGGTCGACATATGCTTTTTACTCCCCCCAAATTGTCTCTTTACAACAACACAAAAAATGGAATTATCTGAGCACGCTCCACGAGCAACTGATATACGAAATCGATAAATCGTTTTAATCTCTCCAATAAATAATAACGAACAATATAGATTCACTCATCCCTCGAATCAAGGTAGTCTTTCATGAAATGATTCACGGAAGGCTATCTCCTATCTATTAATAAATAATTGTATCCAGACTCCTTATCAATTTTAAACTGATTTCGATTGTATTATCAGCTTTAGAATCTGGAAGGCAGTGTTTCAGTGGTTGTTTCAATGTAAACATGCAACAATCTGTAATGAAATCACCGTGAGCATGATTTTTCTTAATGGGAGCAGCTCTATTAGTGAAAGTTGTGTCAGTGAGGTGCTCTAACCACAGCTCAGAGGCCAGTATCAGGAACAAAATACAGTCGACGAATTATTCTGAAATGGTATGATATAAGTTTATCCTTATTCCAACTCGGTCGTTATCCAATTGGGATAACTATTTTGAGAAAAGAAAAAAAACCGCTGCAGTTTTCAAACAGATACCTCAAATTATTCTCGAGAAAAAATGTTACTCTCCAAAAAAAAAAATCACGACTTCCGGGGTGGTGGGGGATAAATAGTTATGGAGCTGGAGCCAGTGTATTCCAAACTGATATTCAAATTTCATGATTCACGAACCATTAGCAATGAAGTTTTTCGAATATTTTACATCCTTCAACATTCTCCAGCTAGAAGAATCAATGCTGGATGGCAACCAATTTTCTGCCAAATTTCATGAAATTGTAGGCAAATATAATACAATCAGGCAATTGATAACTTTTTCAGGTGTGAGAATCGTAAGATTTGGCCTTCTACTGTATTTTTTGTTGGAAATTTCAAAGATCATAAGACAGTGGCGTTACTGGCATCAATCCCAATAACATTGAACAAATTTTATAACGAAAACCGTACACATTTTTATCTCAGGTGTATACAGATAACCGTGGGAGTTGATAGGGAACAAACAGATCTTTATAATGAACAATATATCTGTTTCGGCAAATAGAGGAAATTGTCTTTTTATTTATGATTTATCTAAAATATCCAAAAGTGAATTGAAAGAATCATTAGTGGCAAGAATTTCAGATAAACACAACAATTTTCATTACTTCGATAGAAAATAGAATGAACTCAAAATAGAACGTTATAGGTATTAATTCAAAAAATTCAGACGATTCGACGAGTACCCTCTACAGATTTTATAAGCAATGTGAGAGTATTAGATAAGAGAACCATCATGTTTCAAGTAGGTACTGGAAATTTTTGGTATGTTAAACCTTTCAAAAAGTAGTAGACTAGATATTTGTTCTCAAACATTGCGAAAGTTTTTTTTCACGGAACTAATGATAGTGACATAAGACACCTTATCTCAGACACGGATTATTGAAATGGAATTATTTACTAGATCACAGACATATATTTCAACAGATAAACGAATTCTGGAGCCTTCGGTGTAGCATTTGACATCCCAACGGAATATTCTCATTGAATAATAAGACAACAAATCGAACCATATTTTCCAAAGAGAGGTCAGTTGGAACTACTGATAAGAACAGGTCACTGTTCTGTAGACTAGTGTGTTAAGATTATTCAAGATTTGTTTAATTATTTCTATATCACCGAGCGAGAAGTAATTTCATCCAAAAACAATGACCGATTCGCGTAAAATCAGCCGTAGAACGCGTGCGCAGAGGACTATGAGGCGTGAGCGTTATTTTTTGAAACAAGGTCCAAACGAAGATTCCGCGCAAGATAGTGATTTTTCTGTAGAAGATACCCCCCTGTTCACATCTTCTAGAAAACAGTCTTTAGAAAACGAAGGCAGTTTTTTATTCCACCACTCTGACATCAGTCCACCAAGAATAACCGAAAAAAGTCAATTGGTAAGCCCTCAGAGTCTATATTTATATTAACTTTAACGAAAAAATATCGACTAAAATAGCTGCGAAGATCCTAATTCATATCAAATTAATTCAAAACCAGAAGCCCTACTCCATGAATGTGGCCCCATTTGAAGTAAGGGATTTGGGAAACCTTTCAAATGAACTTCAGTATCTTACTCTGGCCTAGAATTCAGAGGTCTACTAAAGCCTCGTACTGACGAGAGGAATCGACAACGGGACAACTTATATGTTGTAACCAATTATTTTTTTCATTCATACAGGGCGAATAGGAAGGCACGCACAAGCCTTAAGTTTAAATGCCATATTGAGGGATAATTTTAAGGAGTTATTTCGTATTACGAAAATTATCACCGAAAAAATATTCAGAAATACGTTCAGTGAAAAGCAATCAAAACCAAAAATTATAGAAAATCGCACCTTGACCATGGAGTGACCCTAAAAAATTTTTCCATGCTACTTTGATGCCTAAATACCCCCAGAATCTTCTTTTCAAAAATTTTTTATTATCGATTTCCACTAAGGAGTTGAAACAAAGATTCACCATGAGAACAAAGTTATCCAATATAATATCAGAATAAGGATTTTATGGGAGAATTAAAACTATTCGAGTATCATTAGCAATATGTTCCGACTAATGTAATTCAATTCTGATAAAATTCTTCTCTAGATATTTTTCAGTTGAAATATTCAAAGGAATACGTTTTCAACACCCCCAAGTAATTGTAGCTCAGATCTCGACGTACCTGGTGAACCAAACACCCCCACTCTTCTTCTGCAGGATTTACTTACATGAAACCGTATCAATATTTTCAGAACGTCGATTCTGGGCTCGGGTGACATGACTTCGAATGTCTGTTTAAAATGAACAACGAAACCGGCAACGACACATTTGAACCAAACGAAAAGCCGACCGCCAGAGCGAAATCAGCAAAAGCGAAATATATCTTGAAAAAGATCAAACTGAAAGTGAGGCAAGGTGCGGTTTCCGAAAAAATTTCAGAGGGAGACGAGCATTTGATGTTTTCGAAATCGGCCTCCGATACGAATTTGAGTGAATCGCAAACGGTGACCGAGAACGACGGAAATACCGAGCTGAACGACGACGAGAAGAAGAACGTGGACGGTGTCCATGCTTTTGAACGAGCGAAATCGTTAGAGACCATCAAAAGGATGCCAGCCTACGGCGAACTCATAGCAGATACGCCCACCTTGACGGTAACCGCATCAATTTTTTATTTGAAATAAGCCTCTGCTATGTCGAACCAAATCGATATAAAGGTAACTTGGTCGATCTTCAGATACCATCATTCTGAATAACCTCCTTTGAAGATCTTAACGTAGCCTAACCTTGGTTGTTTCAGAATTGAACCCCTAAGATCTTTTCTAAATGTTTCATTAATCCAAAACTCAACCCTCACCCCCATGTACCATCATCATTAATCCAAACCCCCCTTTTGAAGCTGTACCATGAATCCAAACATAGATAACCTTGGTTGATTCAGAATTAAGCTCCTATATGATCTCTTCAGAACTGTTCAAACATATCCAAAACGCCATGCACACTCCCATCCCATATATCATCATTAATCAAAACGTCCCTTGAAGCTGTACCATGGATCTAAACCTAACTAACCTTGGGCAATTCAGAATTGAGCCCCTAAGATCTCTTCAGAAATGTTCAAACATATCCAAAACGCAATGCACACTCCCATATCTCATCATCATTAATCCCAACATCCCTTGAAGTTGTATCATGAATCTAAACCTAACCTAACCTTGGTCGATTCAGAATTGAGAATTGAGCCCCAATAAAGATCTCTTCAGAAATGTTTGAATATATCCAAAGCTCAATGCACACTGCCATATACCATCATCATTAATCCAAACGTCCCTTTTGAAGCTGTACGATGAATCTAAACCTAACTAACCTTGGTCGATACAGAATTGAGCCCCAATAAAGATCTCTTCAGAAATGTTTGAACATATCCATAGCTCAATGCACACTCCCATATATCATCATCGTTAATCCAAACGCCCCTTGAAGCTGTACCGTGGATCTTAACCTCGCTAACCTTGGTCGATTCAGAATTGAGCCCCTAGGTTCTCTTCAAAAATGTTTAAACATATCCAAAACGCAATGCACACTTCCATATATCATCATGATCAATCCGAACATCCCTTGGAGTTGTATCATGAATATTAACCTAACTTAACCTTAGTCGATTCAGAATTTTAAGATCCCTCCATACATATCCCTAGAAAATCTTCAGCAGATTGCTGATTGGTCAAAAAACTCGATGATATTGAATTAATGTGGCCGATATTCGATGAAAATCTATAATCTACTCAGTATTCACTAATCAACTAGCCTAAGTTGAGTGAATACTAAGTGAATTATAGATTTTCATCAATTATTGGCCACATCAATTCAATATCATCATGGTATTGGTGAAACGTGTGTCGTGGTTTTGAAAAACTAGTGATGAAGTAAACTCGATGATGGTTCACCTTCTCCAAGTAGTGATATTTCAACAAAAAACTACCACCCCTACTAGAAAGGTGGACTGTTCTATAGTGATATAGTGATATATTGATGGAAAATTCTAACCCAAGCATCTCATTCCATGCCACTCGTACTCCATGCTGAAGTACTCAAAAGTTTCAGGGGGTCCTTGCAGTTTTGAGAGCCTTCAACCTAACCTTGGTCGTTTCAGAATTGAACCCCTAAGCTCTTTTCTAAATCTTATCCAAAACTCAACCCACACCCCCATATACCATCATCAGTAATCCAAACGTCCCTTTTGAAGCTGTGCCATGAATCTAAACCTAACTAACCTTAGTCGATACAGAATTGAGCCCCTAAGATCTCTTCAGAAATGTTTGAACATATCCAAAGCTCAATGCACACTCCCATATACCATCATCATTAATCCAAACGTCCCATTTGAAGCTATAGCATGAATCTAAACCTAATTAACCTTGGTCGATTCAGAGTTGAGCCCCTAAGATCTCTTCAGAAATGTTTGAACATATCCAAAGCTCAATGCACACTCCCATATATCATCATGATTAATCCAAACATCCCTTGAAGTTGTATCATGAATCTAAACCTAACCTAACCTTGGTCGATTCAGAATTGAGCCCTTTAGATCTCTTCATACATATCCAAAGCCCCTCGAATCCATTTCGAGATTCAACTCTTCAGCCTAGAGAATTTTCAACAGATGTACATGCTGATTGATCAGAAAACTCAATTATCGGCCACATCAATTCAATATCATCATGGTAATGGTGAAACGCGTGTCGTGGTTTTGCAAAACTCCTAAGTAGTGAAGTTAACTAGATGATATTCCACCTTCTCCAAATACTGATATTTCTACACAAAACTACCACCCCCACTAAAGAGGTAGATACATCTGGACCTTTCTATTGTGATATTGATGAAAAATTCTAACCCAAGCATCTCATTCTATGCCACTCGTACTCCATGCTGAAGTACCCCAAAAGTTAAAGGGGGTCCTTGCAGGTTTGAGAGCTTTCAACCAACCATCCTGGACAATATGGAGAGCATATTGTTATACCATAAATCTTGAAGTTCCAGAACTAGAGATACTGAATTTTCAAACTCAAAATGAAGGAAATGAAACAAAATTGTTCCATTATTGGCAATAACAAAACAAAATAGCTTAAACCAACGACCTAGTAGGATAATTCTTATTCGAAAATATTGCCATCCACATAGAAATTCCACAAAAATTCAAAATATGGAGTGATTGCGTAAGAAACTACTTGAAATGTTCAATTTTTGTTATCTATAGCGTCATCAAAACCAATTTCTGACGCACGCTATCCAGTAAGCATTGTACTCTCAAGTGAAACGATAATTCAAATCTCATAATAAACAAACGTAATAAAATTTCAATTTGTCTACTGTACTAACTACAGTTTTTCAAATTTCATCAGAAAATTATAACGAGGGCCTGATGTAGAAAAAAGATGTTACATTAAATAGGGAAACACACATTCAGATATAAGTCGTTCATTATTCATCGCCATTTGAATAAAGATAAAAGATTTCATTCGACTTGACCCATCATAAGTTACCCCGATATAAATATACTAAATTCATAACTCTCTTAACTATTAGTAGTACAGCTTTGCTGTAAAAATAATCGCATCAAACATTTGGAATGTAATCTTCTTAAATTAATAAATCTATGTTAGATAGTTCATCACTAAAGAATTTCTCCGCGCCCCGATTCTTAGCCATTAGAATTCATGGATCGGATTCTCGAGCTTGGTCGAATAAACTTTTGGAGCCGTTCGAGGAAAGGTAAACCATGATAAATCATAAACCAAAAGAGAACTATTGCATTTTATGGCTTGCACTGAAATGGTTCTTCGCCAGCCATTGTATAGATATCCGCATACCTTCGATGGAAAATTCTAGAGTTTTAAATTACAGAAACTTGTATTTTGTTCTCACCGATATTAATTTCTTTGCATCATCGATATGTCTGCTCTTTCATGTGTGAAATACACTCTCAAATAACTGGATTGCAGGAACGACTCGTCACTCGATTGAACTCGATAGGTGAACCTTACCTGAAAAAAAATTTCCAATTATAAATGCGCTGTTCCTTATCTACAGGGTGATAAAAAAGTCGAGAAATACGTGTTCAATAAAAGATTGTGACAACCCAAACAAGAAAATATCTGAATGAAGTACGACCAATGTTTATTCCAGAAATACAATAGTTGTTTTGTTACAGTCAAGTTCAAATCAGACTCAGATAAGACGTCGAGACCACCTCTATAAAGTTTTAGTTATAGGAGATTTAGCGACTGGAAAAACATCAATCATAAAAAGATACGTCCATCGATTTTTCTCCCAAAACTACAGGGCTACAATAGGCGTGGATTTTGCATTGAAAGTATTAAACTGGGATGAGAACACCGTGATTAGACTCCAACTTTGGGATATAGCAGGCAAGATTTTCCTATACACTAATATTTTTTTTAAATAGAAATTGTTTGAATGAGATCTCTCAATTTTCAGGACAGGAAAGATATGGGAATATGACAAGAGTTTACTTCAAGGAAGCAGTTGGCGCTTTCATAGTCTTTGATTGCACAAGGGTGAACACTTTCGAATCAGTGAAAAATTGGAAAACAGATTTGGACTCTAAAGTACTCTTAGCAGACGGCAGCAAAATACCTTGTGTCCTCTTAGCGAATAAAGTGAGTATATAACAAGTTTCGAAGATTTTGAATTGTTGGAATATCTTTCCATTTCTCAGTGCGATCAACCTAAGGAAGGAATTGTTAATAACAATAATCAAATGGATGAATACTGTAAAACAGAGGGATTTGCAGCCTGGTTTGCTACTTCAGCTAAGGACAATATCAACATAGATGAGGCAGCTAAAATTTTGATTGAAAAGGTAGACGCATAACATGAATAAATAATCGGGAGTTGTAATGAAATTTCAATAGCTAATAAAATTAATCATTTGTTTCAGATATTGGAGAAAGAATCTGTCCTCAACATAAACAAGGACGGTGACCAATTTTCAATTCAAGAGGACAACCAGGAGCAAAATCATGGGAAAAAGAAATGCTTATGTTGATATTGACTGAGGTGTAAATACTAATTTGGCCTGTTTTGTGGTCAATTATCGATTTATCATTCATAATTATTCATCATTTCTCAGTTGTACCTAAGTCTTCAATTTTTTTTTGTATGAGTTTATGGTAGTGCTAATAAATAGATAGGTATGTGTATTCTTTTGTTAGGAAATAAAAAAAAAGATTTTCTATGTCCAATCATGCGTTTGATTCTAATCATTCAACAAAAAGCTGATCATGAGAACACAAAGAATCAATGAACACGAAATGAAACAATTTGAAAATTTATTATTGACCAATTTCGATAACGAAAAATTAAAAATATACAAAGAAATCGATAAACATAATAAATGAAATTTTTATTGAAAATAACTATTTGGTTTCAAAAATACGAATATTTCGAAACGGACGAAATAGTTCTGCAAAATCGTCGCGCGAAAAAATGACTTTACCGTCTAGCTGCGCCACTGAAACTACAAAAAAGACACGCTGAAGTAAAGAGAACTACCCCAGTAAGGTAAAATAGACAAAGAGTAAAAAGCAGATCGTGTAAAGTCCACTGGAAGAACTGAATTTCCATCAAAATTTAATACATGAAAGTACGAACCGCAGTTCGAACTATACAAAAACTTGACCGGACTAAATTATTTCAAACTATTTGGTTCGACGCTAAAATACGAATATTTCAAAACGGACGAAATAGTTTTGTAAAATCGTCGCGCGAAAAAATGACTTCACCGTCTGGCTGCGCCACTGAAATTACAAAAGAGATACGCCGAAGTAAAGAGAACTACCGCGGTTAGGTGAAATAGACGAAGAGTAAAAAGCAGATCGTGTAAAGTCCACTGGAAGAACTGAATTTCCATCAAAATTTAATACATAAAAGTACGAACCGCAGTTCGAACTATACCAAAACATGACCGGACTAAATTATTTCATACTATTTGGTTCGACGCGAAAATACGAATATTTCAAAACGGACCAAATAACTTTTCAAAATCGTCGCGCAAAAAAACGACTTTACCGTCTGGCTGCTCCACTGAAATTACAAAATAGACACGCTGAAAGTAAGAGAACTACCGCAGTTAGGTGAAATAGACGAAGAGTAAAAAGCAGATCGTGTAAAGTCCACTGGAAAAACTGAATTCCCATCACAATTAAATCCTTGAACAACTAAGACCAAATAGATTGAATTCAATACAAAGAAGTATTATCCAACGTGTTAACCTATGAAACCAGCTGTCAGGTTGACAATCGAACACTGCAAAGCAAATCGAAATTCAAATAAGAATTTGTCAGAAAAACTATTATTATTACCATTCACCTATTTTGATAACAACTATGACAATAATAAATAATCGAACTGAGCTGTATGACTGTTGAATTGAAAAGTAAACTAATTTGTAAGAAAATCATTTGAGATATCAAAATGGCAGGAAAAAATTCAAATTTTTCACTCAACAATCCAAGATCTTACGAAGAGGGTGACTTGTATAACCCGAGTAGAAGATACAACTACGGATATAACGTCGAGGATGAGTTCCTGAGAACACAAGAAGAGTATGTGAATGCCAGGCTACGAACTCCCCAGTCTTTATATCCTCAGAGAACTTCTCCTCATTATATGAGTCAAAATGCTGAAGGTATAGAATGCGGTCCAACACTTATGCCTTAATTAGTGCAATAAGTATATTTCCATTTTTTAGAGGTCAGTTTCAAGCGATACGTCGCTTCAGGAGTATCTTTCGTCAGCTTAGTAGCTGAAAATATATTGTGCCATCCATTTTTAGTATTACGCAGACAATGTCAGGTAAAACAAGGCTATATAATTTTCATTCTTCCTTCTTATGATCATGTCCTAGGTACATCCATCATCGTTGAAGTACCACCTATTGCCATTTACGTTAATTCCATCCGTCTATCATTTACATCAACGTCAGGGATTGACCATATTGTGGAAAGGACTTGGTTCTGTTCTGCTTGTTCGAGGTATATCCTTAGGTGTTGAGGATTTGATATCCAGGGTGACTCCATGGCCAGAGTAAGCACATCGAATGAATATTTTGTAATTGTTAGCTGAATTCCTCGTATCTTTCAGCACCATCACTATGCACAGTGGACTGAAGCAATTTTTTCAACATCTCATGTTGAAGTGGTAAATAAGATAATAAATTCAATTCAACAGATATATTAACTACTGATATTGTTTCAGTGTCAGCCTAGCTATTGTAACTCCATTTTACTCTGCTTCGTTTGTTGAAACAGTGCAGAGTGAAATAGCAAGCGAAAAACCTGGAATACTCGATGTATTCAAAGAAGGCTTTATTAGGTTGTTGAGTTGGAATGACGGACCCAAAGGACGATTGATTCCAATTTGGGCACTCGTTCTTCCAACGGTAACATTAGGTTTGGCCAAATACCTCTTCTCCCTCATGATAAAAAGTGCCACTACAAAAATACTTCAGGCTAAGGTTAAATACCACCATGAAACTACAGGGGCTCTACCAAGAAATTCCGGTGAAACCCAGGATATAAATTTGACGGCGTCTATTGTATCTTTGATTGCAAGTGATATCCTATTTTACCCCTGCGAAACCATTGTTCATCGTTTACACTTACAGGTGAGATTCATGGTGTGTACTGAATATTTATAGCTGAAAATGGAGAAAAATAAGTTTTTATTTTAGCCCTGTTTGACTCAATAAGCATATTTTTAAGCGCTCGTTCTACTTACACAAGGACTATATCATTTCGTCGCGATGTCTGTATTTTTCGAATTTTTAGCCGAAAATGCTCTTAATCGACGTCCGTCCGTTAGTACGTTAACACTCGAACGGAAAGACCTAGAAACTTGAAATTTTCAGGGTAGGTTCGAATCTAGAATGCCGCGGTTAAGTTCGTTATTGGGCAAAATTCGACCAGGGGTTCCGTAAATATGGTTGTTCGGAATTTTGATCTCCTGATTACATCGAAACAACTGATTCGATCAAGATAAAATTTTGCACTCAGATGGAAACATGCGAAATTGTATCCAGATCGCATGACTAGAACCATAGAAGATCATAACTTTCGAACGGAAAAATCTAGAGTACTTGAAATTTTCAGAGTAGGTTTGGATCTGAAATGTCGAAGTCACGTTTATCAAAGGCCTAGGGACTTGAAATTTTCAGGATAGGTGGGGATCTCGAATGTCGCGAAAATAGACTAGGGATTCCGTAAATATGGCCGTTCAAAATATTTTTTTCCCGATAATTTCGAAACTACAGATTTTTATTTTTGTTTATATCCCGACTCTCCTAGGTCTCTGTGAGACCCCTCAGAGTTTGAGTTGAAATGAAATTTTGCACATAGACAAAGAATAATGTATTCAAACTACATGCATTTTGTCCAGATCGCATTACCAAGACCATTTTTTGACAGCTGTCAAAAATTTCTTCAATTGGTTTCTAAAACTAGAAAAATGCGAATCTACCTACAAGGTGGATGAACGAGCGTTCAAAAGCTCCTGACTTCACGGCAGTGCTTTACGAATTTTTAGAATGAATTCATATTTCAAAAATATCATATCACTATTTTTGTATTGCAGGGAACACGAACTATCATAGATAATCTGGATAATGGCAGTTCAGTTCTTGCTGTTTTAACAAACTATACAGGAGCTGCAGATTGTTACGAACAATGTCTATCCTCGGAAGGGGTGTTTGGGCTTTATAAAGGATTTGGAGCTTTATTGGTGCAGTACGCCCTGCACATAGGCCTTGTAAAATTTACAAGATTTTTCTTCATGGAAATTGGTACAATGATCAGTAAACCAAAACCATCCCCTACCCCTACAATAAAGGATACTTCTCCTCCAGCATTAGCAAATTTATCAACAGTCAGTAAATCCTATTTATTGCCATAGACTCAAAGTAACTACATTGAATGAAAATTTTGTTGTTTGTTGTTTATGCAGATATGTATATATACTAGGAGGTATTTCTTTGTTGTAAGTTTGTAATAATCTGAAAAATGATAAATTTAATAACGGTTTTTTTTATCCAGAAATTCCCTTCCCCACATCATTTTTGATTGTTACATAGATAACTTCAGGTTCAGATAATCATCTTCATCAGTTGAAATGCGATAACATAATAGAATTAAATAAAAGAAGAAATGGGAATAAATTCCAGAGATACTGCGAGACATCAAAAATTATTTTGCAAAACAAATGATAAGAATAAATGTTGGAGGTCCTCAGAAGAGAAACATACACAAAATATAAAATGTGATTTTTTAATTATGTAAATATAAATACAACCTACAAACTAGTTCAAACATAAGAATTGTTCAACACAATTAGAAATCAGACTTTTCCATGAATATAAAAAACATTCACAACTACAGAAAAGGAATAATTCAGAAATAACCTTGTTTCTTCTTATCAACAAGGGATGACATGAAATTAATCGGCCTCGATGAAAAATATAATCCTCTGAGTTCTTACGGAGTTTTTATAGAAGGCACCTTCAAACCTAGGGTTGTATTTATCTCTGGTTAACTTTTTTTTGTTCGAAATGGACTATTTATCACAATTTGGCAGTGTTAGTAAATCTATAAGTTATTTCAAAGATCGGAAAAAAATTTATGCGAGGAAAACGTAACATTTTGCGCTGATGATCATTTCAAATCTAGAGAAAAACAAAGATGTGCTTGTTTACATCGCTACAATATTGAAACCTCTATTCTAATATTTTTTTGGTTTTTGTTTAAATTGAAAATTTAAATTCAATTGGTTTATCAGAAATATGTTCTCTATGCAATATATTGTATTATCTTTTAGATATTTATTTGTTTTAAGAAATTATGTGTATTCAAAAATAGAGCATTTCAATTGATCGAATTTGGTAAGTTTCATTTGGAATTTCCAATCTGAAAAATCCACCACAATATTTGATTTCATTGCATATATTCTTCTATTTCAGCTCAAAATAATTGCCTTTTTCTTAATCTACTCTAAAAAGAACATGTAATATAGCAACCCCTAAGATGTCTTATTTTAAAGTCTTCTATTATGGCATTCAAACTTTTTTCTCTTACTATAATTATAAGATATGAAACATTTGAATTCAATGGGAAATTTAATTTAAATGGAACCGAAGGCACTATAAGGGTATAATTTAATTCATTTTTCTTCAATAATATAAAATAAAATCGAGATAAAAATGAAGAAAGAAAATGTTGATCTGTAATCGAATAGAATTTTATTAATAACAATGAATATATTGCTTGGTTAATGGGGTCAAAACTCGTAAATTATAAAATAAACGACCGATAGATAGGAGAAACCATGCAAGCGAAAATTACAATTAATTTGAATATAATTTGAAGGTATAGAATATAGAAGTATTAATCAATATCAATTAAATAACTGAGAACATTTTGCCGTTGCTGATTTTCAAGTAGAAAACTTCTAGACTATAGATAAACATACTGTTTTGATTATGTTCATGATTTAAATTCAAGGAAAAAACCTATATTTTTTCACTAGTTTGAAAAACTAGCCAGTGTTGAAAACTCTGCATAAAATTATACTATTTATTTCAATAAATTATTACTTGCAAAAAATAATTTATCGGAAATTTCGGTCCGATGCAAAAGTTTCAACACGATCCTGTGTGAGAATAATTTAAAGTTGAATATTTATTTACAATAATGAGCTACTTACAGATTATGAGATCACCTATTTTTTGGAGTTTAACACATCAAAATCTTAAAAAAAAATTATTGACAAGTTATTTACAACCTATCTACAATTTATCACTCATTACATAATCTACATGATTCTAAAAGCGAATTGAATTATTAAAATGTTGTACATCAGTTGCGAGTGGCAGTGTTAGCAATTTCATATTGCAATTATGTGAACCTTACATCATTGGCAATCTGAAAAAAATATGTTCAAAATATCTATATTATTTACAATTAGCATTTATTCATCACAAATTGAACATATCCTACTCTGAGTCCATATTATGAAAGAAACATTATTCGAATTAAATTTTTTTTTATATCCAAAGTGATTTTTCCAGAATTGTCTGGAACCATTAAATTCGTTATCAATGATTCCTTTTAGCTAAATTATTTAATAAAATCATCACAGTACAAAAAGGTATGTACACCTTTCAGTCACAAATATCTATATATAAATAGGATAAAATTAAATGGTTATTACAAAGAGAAATCATCATCAATTAATAATAACTACAACCTAGTTGTGTCATTTCTTTGATTTTTCACAGAGAATATTCAGATTGCCAACTAATGTAATGGGATTCTTATAACAGTCTGTACGGTTCTGTTGAAGCTGTAATTGTAGGATGCAAGATGAAGTTGTCGTAAACATCACATAATTCCTGCATTTTATATTCTTCCAAACAAACAAAACCTTCCAAGTTCGGAGACTGCTTCCTTGCACAACTCATACAGTGGACAACATGCCTTTTTTCTTGCTCACGAATGAACAATATGTTAAATACTTCAATCTGAAATCACTTGTGAAATTATCGAGTTCAGTTTTTGTGCATATAAAATGTCGGATTTCAAGCGGCAAAATTGACACCCTGTATATATATACAGTGCAACCTTGATATAACGACCCTCAATATAACGAATTCCTCGATTCAACGAATATTTCGAAATCCCCTATAAACTGCCCGTAAGAGTTAATGTAAAATATACCTCCACATTACGAATACTTTTTGTTAATGACCTCTTTATAACGAATTTCCAATCATTGCAGAATATTATATAGAAAGTATAATTTACCTCCATTTAACGAATTTTTCTACTCACAACCTCTAAATAACGAATTCTTCCAATCAAAAGCACACAATTATTGGACAATAACAACAAGAATGCATATTTCGGCAGGTTTAGACACGTTAAACTGTTTGCTGCAAAAACTGGTGTTTGTCGCTACAGTTTAGAAATTACGATGGCTGAAAAACGAAAGTATTCTTTAACCATCACAAAAAACAGAAAAATTATTGAATATGTGGACGAGAATCCCCCAAAAAAACATCGCTGAAGAGTTCGATATTCCTGCATTAGCCACAATTTCAAAATTTGAAGATAATTTTGTTGATTATTGAAATCATGCGCCTAGATACAGTGTTTCAATCAGTATGTGTTCTTATTTTCTGTAGAAATCGTTCGCCATTGAGATTATTGATAAAATTTTCTCACCTCGTTAAAAAAAATCTTAGACCAATCTAACCTCTATACAACAAACCTCATTTTAACAGAATACTTGATATAACGAATAATTTATAATTCCCTTCAGTTTCGTTATATCGAGGTTGAACTGTATATATTTCCTCTTTCTTTTTCTGATGGGGCCAACTTATTCTTGAAAATACCTTCTATTTTAAAGAATATCCCTAGATTTTTGTTTAATTCAATACCCGAGCGTTTAGAATCACTGATTATCGATATATAATTAATGACACTGACTAGTAAAAAATACGCAGTCAACCTCATGACTCAAATAATCCAACATTTCATATTTATCACCATAATAATTTGATAAATCAAAAATAGCTTACCTCGCATTGTCCACAGTAATGTGAGGCTTCGTTTTTGCCTCTACCGTGAAATTTAACTTCAACACCTTTATGTCTGACGAATTCTAGAATCATTGAGCATTGCCTCAATGTCCTCATGAGACAGTTCCTGAAAAGAAAAAAAATTAGAATTATGTAATTCATTGCATTCAGTTTTGTCCGCTCAGCAACAGAGTTCTTCTCCTCGCGTTCTTTGTTTCATGAATTCAATACTAACTTGATAAGTGCGAAAAGTTTAGGATCAGAAACTTTAATGTTTCGTGCCAAGTTCCAAGATAGATGAAGCATTGGCACTATCGATTTAAAACTTTGTAATTTATTCCATTCGTATCTTTCAATCGCCAGTTGATATTGCCTAGCTGTCAAAGGTCCAACATTCCAAGCTATATTGTTGCACCAACCAACCGCTTGTACCCAATGTACACAACCTGTGTTGACCCAAACTAAATCTCCCGGCCTCTGGAGGAATCTGGAAAAAAATACATTGTGTAGAAATGTTGAATTTCTATAGCACAATCTTTTAAGTAAATGAAGAAAATTGTCCTACCTATATACTGGTATGTTTGCTTTATACAAATCGTCTAAAATTGGCCACCAGGATCCATGGAGATAGTTTATTTGGTTCTTCTCGCAAAGATTGCATATGGCACCCCAGTAAGCATCCGGCGTTGCAAACCATTCACAATCTCCGGGACCTATGTTAATGTTAATTGAGCAAAAATTGTTGTTTTCTTGATGTCCAGGTGTTCGGCTACCAGGTACCTATTCAAGAACAATTCGAAATTTGAATGGGTAAGAACGCGAATCAACAAAATAAATCACCTTCATATACAGCTGTACAGTGTTCATTCCCAAAATCACATGACCAACATGGGATAACATATTGGCTGCTGAAACGACTCTCGCAAAAGCTGGTAACTTCATGAGTTCTTGGAGCTGAGGTCTCCACTTCCTATCATCTGAGAGATCGACATTTGTTCCAAACCTAAAAAGAAAATTTAGCATTTGACCAACTTCCACAGAGATAATCTGGAAAACATTTGAGAAGCACTGACGTGAAATCAGAAGCTTTAAGTGTTCATTGCCAGTAATGCCAAATTAATTATTTTTTTATTGCAATTTAACTCAACATTTCATTAAGAAATTTATTCATAAATTATGTTCGGAATGTCCTCCACCGTTACTTATACAAGCACGTGCCCTGTTTCTAATTTCTTCAGTCCTGAAATTTACTCTCAATCTTCTCACTGCTTCGTCTATTCTCTCGACAAGTTGTGCACGTGTATGTATTTCCCTTTCATAAACTATTCATTTTAAACTGCCCCAAACATGAAAATCTAACGGTGTTAGATCTGGACTTCCCGCTGGCCACGAAATAGGTCCTTCCCTACCTATCCACCGATTAGGAAACAATTCGTTCAAGAAAAAACGAACGTTTAGCCTATAGTGTGCGGGACACCCATCCTATTCGAGAATGATTTCACGCCTGTCAATCAAGGGAACCTCGTCCAAAAAACTGTCCATATTTGTTCTCAAAAATTCTTCATAATTTTCTCCATTTAAGTTGTCAGGTAGATAGTAAGGACCTATCGAAAGATTACCTGTTGCTCCCATTCAAACATTAACGCCGAATCACTATTTTTTTTGCTGGACATCAGAAGGTTGTTTATAAAAAAATCTGCTGAAACGAAACTAGTGCCTGCATTCTAACGAAAACTTTTTCAGGAAATAAAGAAGGAATTTGGACAGTTTTTAAAATACTTTTGTCATACATAAATTGTGGAGTTCGGAAGTTGCAGGCGAATTGATATTAGAAATTGACTATTCTTTTCTTCATATACCAACTTTCAAATCATACGAATTCTTTTTCAACGTCTATTACAGCATATTTTTGCTTTTTTCATACATATCATATCCTTTTCTGATGAAAATAATCCAAAATAATAATCAAACTAGTAAACTGTTGGTTTTTGGATATCAATATACATATATGGCACAAATGACAGCAAATGAGCCATACTAACACGTCTTTCAAGGTTCACGTCGAATTTGGAATCAGAAAAACTGAATTTTTTTTTATCGATTCACTTATTTAAATAATGCTTTTACAACATCAACCACTTGAGAAACGTTAAGTCTTAATGATAATTTTTCGATCGTTGATCTGGCGGGAGTACCTAGTTATGCCACTGTATCGTATTGTGGTGCTGGGAAATCATCACTTTCTATCGTTTTCAATTGAAAATTTCCCTTTTTGTTCTTTAAATCCGTTCCACTGGCCAGAATGAACGAATTATTGAGATAAATTCAGATCGGTTTTTAGCTTTTGAAAAACTCAACACAAAATGATAACGCTCTTATCCATCGAAAAAAGTGCACAAAAAAGAACTAAACAGCATTACTTAGAGACCTTGTCTGACTTAGTATAAAAGTACTCACTTCAACATTTTTGGTTGGTTGCAGTTTTTTGCATTGGATGAGGGTGGAGCCGCTGCAGCACCTTTCTTTCTCCTAACAAAACTCGAAGAATCTTTGGAGTCGGAATCTGAAAGCCCACTAGTGGACTTATCTCTTTCCTCCTGCAATCACCATAAATTGAACATAAATCTAACAAATAAAATTTGTTCCTCACCTTTAGACTATCCTTGAAGCTGGAGGCCTGGTACTGAGCATACCTGGCTATCGTAGTGTGCGACCTATGCGAGATGCAAGCCCATACTTTCTTGCCTGTTTGAGGATCGTAGTTATCATCGGAAGGTTGTTGAATTTGCGTTCTAACCTCAACGCTGTGGTCAGGATTTGCTTCAACAAGCGTTTTCGTTGAAAATAATCCCAAATCCAACTTCAAGGCTGAAGCAAGCCCTCTTACCACCGCTATTGGGTGTTTGAGACAAAATTCTTGAAGTTGAGGACTGAAGGCGTGTTTTTTGTTGTCCAAATAAACAGACGGAGTGGGAGGTAGCAGTTGTTGGTGGTTCAATTTTAGATTAGGGGGCTCTGGGGGAGCAGGAGGAGGCGACGTATCGGAA
The DNA here is from genome assembly GCA_963966015.1 of Aphidecta obliterata. Taxonomy (NCBI): domain Eukaryota; kingdom Metazoa; phylum Arthropoda; class Insecta; order Coleoptera; family Coccinellidae; genus Aphidecta; species Aphidecta obliterata. The sequence continues at coordinate 12,692,157 of OZ014436.1, forward strand.
ATTAAAGAGTTGCTGATGTCCCCTTTCAATCCTTCGTCTCTGAAAATTCATAATAAGATTGGCTTTGTTGGTTAAATGAGAAAAAAATTACTCACTTGCATAGTTTTAATATAGTCTTCGCTTCCATATCAATGGAATATTCTATATCTTGTCTTTTCTCTGAAGTATTCATGGAATCTAAATCCCAAAGTGGTTCCGACTTTATCCTCAGCATACTATCTTGTTTTGGTTTTTCGTTCGGTTTATTCTCTTGTGTATTCTCTTGTTTAACACTGACACCTTCATTATTTGAAGGTGAAAAGGGACCAGACGACAAGGTATTGTTTTCTGAAAAAATGATATTTTTCAATATTTCACTTTCCTACCTAGGTATTACTAAGACATTTTTTGATATTTCTCCTGGGTTATGTTCATTCATTAGCAAGAAATTACTGTCTGAAAATTGTATCTGCATAGAAACCGCAATAATTCACCAAAAATGTTAGATTAAAAATATCAAATGTGTAAAATTCTTATCTGGAAACAATATTTTTTGCAGATGTTTACAAAAATGTGCAACGCATGTTTTCTTCAAAATAATTAGTCATAAATTATGGGATTTCTTCTTTTATTATTGAAATATGACCAAAACACAGAAATAAGTGCCTGAAATTTTCAATTTCTGTGGAATGGAAAAAAGCAATCTGAAAACTTAATGAATTAGAGGGCACTACAATATTATTTCAATCGCATAGAGATAAATTTAAATTTCCACAAGATGAAGCTACAGTTATATATTTTCTATGAAATACCTATATTAAAAGTGTGTAGTGTCAATTTTCAAAATCATGGAATGAAAATCTTTGAATAAAGAAAATTGTGAACATGGAAAAATTTTTTTCGAGTTTTGGAAAAGAATTTCAATATTTCTTAGGTTCCACAAGAAGAAGCTACAGTTAGATGTTTTCCATGAAATATCTATCGTGAAAGTGTGTACTGTCAATTTTCAAAATCATGGAATAAAAATCTTTGAATGAAGAAAATTGATGGAAATTTTTTTTTATTAAAAACTGATTGGTCGATTGGCCTTTCTACACCACGCATATATCAAATATAAGTCAATTAAAAAAAAACTAGACATATGTTACAAGGTTTGAATTCTTGTTTGCAGTTTGGACCGAATGATGATTTAGAAATTTGAATTTCAATATTTCTTAGGTTAACTCACCAGAATCTTTGATATCAATATCGTCTGATCCGAAATGCTTGAGGAGGTTTTCCGCCAATGTTGTGGCCAAATCTTTCTGCGATAACAAATCTTTCAAATCTTCTTCGCTTACGTCCAGATCGTTCTGTTGTTCACCCATTGGTATTGAGTCTCTGACACAACTTGGGACCACTGCTGGAATAGGATGTACCAACTTTTCAATGGCATTAGAAGATGTTAAGAATGAATTGGCAGTGCTTATGGGTGACGTATTATTGTTTTGTGGGGATAATCTTGGGAAGGATGGGTTTACAGAGTTAGTAGTTGTCGATACAGCTCCTGTAACCGGTGTACTAGGGAGAGCTAGCCTTTGGTTACGTACTTGATGTTGATGCATAAGCCGATATTGGTGCTGAAGCTGACTCAGTACTTGCTGCAATGAAAGTAAAAGAACAAGTTATAAATTTGATTTTCAGACAAGAGAAAAGAACAGTTCAAAATCAAAATAAGGAAAAAGACATAGATAACCTGCTGTTGTGGTGTTAATGTGCCAGAGTGGGACTGGAGGTAATTGAGGGTCTGCAGTTGCTGAGCGGTTAAAAATGGAGGCGAAGAATTTGATTTCTGATCAGTATCTGGTTTGAACCTCTTCATTGCACCACTTCCTGGAGAGGGATAAGGAGGAGGCGGACCTTGTGAGTAAGGTTTAACCAGCGTTTGAGATCCAGCTCTTGTCTGTTGATTAGCTGATTGTTGTTGTTGTCTAGAAGTCATCTCTGCTGATATGGGGAGATTCCACGCCTCTTCAATCGACAGTAACTGTCTTCTACTAGAAGAAAAGTTATTCATAAGGCTATACCTAATCTCCCCCTGGTCAGCATTAAACCTAGTGTAGAAATATTTTGACCAGTTAGTTATCTTGCCAGCAGAGTATTATGATATCAAATGTAGTTCTTAGTTAGAACCAAATACAAATAGAATAAATAGTAGGTAATAGGAGATTAAATGATCAGAACTGATGGACTGATGAGATCTTTTTCACTAAAAAATGAGTAGATTTGACACTGAAAAAAAATGACCTAGTTCCAGGAAAAAGGTGCAGAGAAGAATATGAACATAATTTTGTTTGGGTGTAGCAGGAATACTTAAATTCATTCTCTCTCAAAAAAAAAAAAAAAACTGAAAAGTTCATGTAAAATGACTTCAACTTACTGACTAGTGATGCTAGGCATTGGTGCATTAGAGAGTTGTGACTGCAGAAAATTGATCCTCTGGGTGAGATGTGGGTTCATACCCACAGATGCTGAACAGTTTTTAGGTGTTTTCGAAGAAACAAAGGCCTCTTCAGAGTTTCCTTTATTTGCTATACCTCTGTTTGAATTCAGGTAGCAGGCATATGCGTCTCTCGCTTGCCCACAGGTTTCGTATAATATACCCAGGTTTGCCCACGCAGCCGAATGACATTTGTCCAACTGAACTGCACAAATGTAAGCCTGCAATGCGTCCATAGGCTGACTTTGCTGTTGGTATAGTACTCTGGAATTAATGAAAATAAATTATCAATTGTAGATATTCCAAGTTTTTATAAAATAACAAATTGTTTTTCTAATGGCACCCACCCTATAGAGCACCATGTATCAGCATTTCCTTCTGATTTCTCAACAGAGTTCCTATAGGCAATGAAGGCATCATGCACTTTTCCAATAGTCGCATAACATCTTCCTAACAGATAGAGAGTCTGACCAGTTACAGAGGGGTCAGCATCTAAAGCTCTTTGCAGGCAATGAATGGCTAGTGGAAGACGTTGGTTCTTATCGCCCAAAGAATCATGGCAGTGATATAACCAGCCTAGTTGTCGAAATATGTCGGCACGTAATGATTGAGTTAATGATTTGTCCCGAAGAAGAAGTTCATATCTATCCTTAGCAGTTTTCACTTTACCTTGAACTTCGAAAAGATGCGCTATGTGGAATTTTACTGAAATAAAGAAAAAAAATGCAATCATATCAGGAAGTCTGGCTAGAGATTCAAAAGGCCGAGAAAAGAATAATTGAAAAACTTGGGGCATTGTCACAAAAATTGAATTAATTAAAAAATTAGAAAATATAAAATTGGTAATAAATTTCTGCTGAGCCCTCTGGCGGTCAGCACAACAAATAATATAAGAGTAATTCGGACTTGCTCTCTTTCACCAGCTATTGGCCTTGGTATTTATAATCCCAACTAGGGAAAAAATGATTTTTTTTGTCTACCAGTTTCTGGCAGAATCCTCACAATTCTAGAGGAAATAGAATAAGAAAAAATACTTTCTAAATCCGGAAAATGAAATACATATTAAAAAAAAAAATCAATTCGTCTTTCATTCAAATCCATATTTCCCTTTGAGAAGTTAAGTGCATGAGTACTAAGGCTTGTTTGGCATGAAACGAAAATTTTTGAGAAGTTGCTTAGAAAATTCCTTAAAAGAATTATATGTTTTCATATTATATTGTTCTATGAGCGGAAATTGCTCAAAATCAACCGTTATGGTGCATGCGTAGTAGGTCCATGTTCCATTGCGCATGCGTCGCCCGGGAGGTATATATACATATGGAGGGGACCAATTAACCATTAGGTAGTGCACATGCGTACTGGTCGGTCGGTCGGTCATTCGGTCTTCGTAAATTAGATTTTGTTAGGTCCCATTTTACATGATAGCTTTTATATTGAAAAAATTATGGTTTAAGTTCGTCTTAATTCCTAGATGATAATCGCAAAGAGCATTCAATCAATTCCTGCGCAAATTCGGTAGTGCTCGTGTTCATTGTGCGATGACGATGATATGCGTATTGTAAATTCGGTAGTAAATTTTTCGGATGCAAATTTTCTCTTTCCCAATAATGAAAAATGCATTCCTAACAACTTCGATGAATATATAAATCAAATAAGTATAGGATGATCGCAATAAAAATGGATTGTGGAGTGCTGATTGTGCTTGTGACATGTGACATGCCCAATATGGAGTAAGAAAAATTGAACTAGTTTTTTCCTAAAAATTCACGTATTTTTCTTTACAAAATTGGAATATTACTAATATTCCCTTACTGTATATTATTGCATATTCCATAATAATATGATCACAATCTTTAACCGCCAGATCGCTATGCTGATGGCTTGTGCGAGTGCGTTGGATTTCAGGCGGCATTCGTTTAGTGATTCGGGGGTATGCGCACTAACGCGGTATTATTCATTACGTACATTATTTCAATGAAAATAATTTTTTTTCCAATAATCAAAAATTTTCCTCGATAATTATAACCTCCATCTTGAAATCCGTTATTCTGACGTCATTTTCTTCAGCATCAACCAATCATATTCTTAGATAGATGGTGTTGGCGATTGCGTCGTAGATTAGGCGGGATAGTGCCAGTAGCATTCGGGCATGCTCAGTGTTATCTGCGGTGTTAGGTCTAGTCTGATTTAATCATGATGAATTTTTGATAATTCTCATTCAAAACGCTCAATTTAGAACATATATCAATTTATTTCCGTTGAAAAGTGATGGTGGTTGTGATGGAATTATGAATTTGTGAGTACATTCTTTCAAAACGTTCCATGTTTGCATCATATCATGTACGATCAAATCTGAAAGTTTTTGGCAGGTTTATCCGTTATCAAGTCTTATTCCTATAAGAAAGACCTTGGATGTAAATTTTTTACTGTTTGATGGTCGAAGTTCCGAATCTTGACACATACGAAATTTCGAATTGTTCTCAAGAATTTCTCATATTTAAATATTAACTCTTCCGGGGGTATGCGCACTAACGCGGTATTATTTATTACGTACAATATTTCAATGGAACTGAATTTTTTTCCGAAAAATCCGATAATTTTATAATTATGACCACCATCTTGAAATCCGTTATCCTGACGTCATTTCCTTCAGCATCAACCGATCATATTCTTAGGTAGATGGTGTTGGCGATTGCGTCGTAGATATGGCGGGACAGTGCCAGTAGCATTCGGGCATGCTCAGTGTTATCTGCGGTGTTAGGTCTAGGCTGGTTTGATCATGATGAATTTTTGATAATTCTCAATCAATACGCTCAATTGAGATCATACATAAATTTATTCCAGTTGAAAAGTGATGGTGGTTGTGATGGAATTATGAATTTGTGAGTACATTCTTCAAAAACGTTCCAAGTTTGCATCATATCATGTACGATCAAATTCGAAAGTATTTAGCAGTTTTATCAGTTTTTTAAAATCTTACTCCTATAACAAAGACCTTAGATGGAAATAATAATAATGATAAAATTCGTCGGATTAATTTCTGCCATTTTGAAAATCAGTTGAACGTTCACGCATGGTAACAGAACGGCCAATCATATCGCTAGGTAGAAAGCGTCTACGACTGCGTCATAGTTTTAGCGGCATCGAACTATTAGTGTTGGGGCATGCTCAGTGTTCTCGCCTCGATTGCTTGATTTTCTGTTCTATCATTCCTTATATAATTTCGATTACTGCATATTCCTCAATTAATGAGAAAAAATTTCATAAGATTAAACTATTTCATCGAATTCCTCTCGACCCTAAGTTATAAAAAAAATATTGTTTCGAAAATGTTCACGTTAACTTTGAAAATCGAACCTCACTTTTGAATTTTAATGAATGAATTGAACTTTTTCTTCTTTTACTTCATCAGGATTTTGAATATTTTCAAGTGCCTCAACTCAAGTGAAATTAACCTTAAAAGAATCTTTTCAAATATTTTTAACTTAATTAAATTCGATTATAAAAATATAATAGTATTGTTGAGGGGAATTGGTGAACTGACACATTTTCAAAACTTTCCTGAAGTCATTGGTCTTAAACGAAAAAAAATCTGAACCCATACCATATATCGATATAATACAGTTACCTCAAATGTACATGTGATGTGATATGTGGGATAAGCTGAGATGCATAAGATTCTAATCTGAGGAGCACATATACCCATATTGAATAGATATCGTTGAAGTTATGTGTTCAACCTTGAAACAATCGAACGGTCCTGTTCTAAACGCATTTTTGCTTTATTTAAACCATGAAATGCACGTCAGACTCGAAACTGACCTATGCTAACGGTTGACGTCTAATGTTCACGTATTAATACCTTGGCCTGGTTTAACTCATAAGTAATTTACAATTAACACTGATGATCTCATTTTCTTCACTTGTATAATTTATTCTCGCTTTCATCTTATCGAATGCCATAAAACCTATTCGGACAAAATTTCTGCCAAATACTATCGAGTTTTCGCTTTGCTCTATCCCTCTTCGAATATTTTTCACAGGAATAAAATTATATTATATAATTAAATTTTTGCAGGAAGGGCTGAAGTGAGAATATTCTGTGTCTTGAGGGTTGACCGACAGGGTAAATTATCTGTCATTTCAACTAGATAATTTTCCCTTCTGGTTTGGTCCTCAACGCATATTTTCTACACGAATAATATTAGTTATTTAACTTTTTGCAGGATATATTATCAGGATTATTCTTGTGCCTTGAGGAATGGATGCAGTGCGAACATTCTGTGATCAAAACCAGCATGTTCCCGCTGCTCCCCTATTCTTCATCGCATATTTTCTACAGGAACAAAATGGGTTATTTATGTTTTTGTCGGATGGATTATTCTATTATGCCTTGAGGGAAGAGCCGCTGTGTACATTCTCTGTCATTTCGAAAAATAGAGAATTTGCACTTCTGGTTCATTCCTCATGGAATATTTTCTACAGGAATAAAATTTATTATTGAGCTTTTTGCAGGATTTTATTATCAGCTGGATTATTCTCATGTGCCTTGAGGGGAGGCCTGCAGGGTAAATTCTCTGTCATTTCAACTAGATAATTTACCCTTCTGGTTTTCACCTCATCGCATATTTTCTACACGAATAATATTAGTTATTTAAATTTTTGCAGGATTTTATTTTCTGCTGGATTATTCTTATGTGCCTTGGGGAAAGGCAGAAGTGATAATATTCTGTGATTAAATCCAGTATATCCTCGCTTTGCTCTATTCTACTTCGCATATTTTCTACAGGAATAAAAGTAGTTATTTAACTTTTTGCAGGATATTATTTATTTTTGTCGGATGGATTAATTATTTAGCTTATTGCAGGATTTTATAATCAGCTGGATTATTCTTATGTGCCTTGAAGGTAGGCCTGCAGGGTAAATTCTCTGTCATTTCTACCAGATAATTTACCCTTCTGGTTTTCACTTCATCGCATATTTTCTACAGGAATGATATTAGTTATTATCAGCTGGATTATTCTTACGTGCCTTGAGGGGAGGCCTGTGGGGTAAATTTTCTGTTATTTCAACTAGATAATTTACCCTTCTGGTTCATACCTCATCGCATATTTTCTACAGGAATAAAATTAATTATTTAATTCTTTACCGGATATTATCATCAGCTCGATTATTCTTATGTGCCTTGAGGGGAGACCTGGAGGGTAAATTCTCTGTCATTTCAAATAGAAAGTTTACCCTTCTGGTGCATTCCTCATTGCATTTTTTCTACAGGAATAAAATTAGTAGTTTAAAATAATTGACCCCTACTCTGTATTATGTTTGATAATAATAATAACTTTTTCCAGGATGTTATTATCAGCTTGATTATTCTTATGTGTCTTGAGGGGAGGACTGCTGTGTGAATTCTCTGTGATTTCAAATAGAGAATTTACACTTCTGGTTCATTCCGCACCGCATATTTTCTACAGGAATAAAATTAGTTATTTATTGAGTTCTTGAACATTATTTTAACCTTTCCTTCCAGATAGTAATTTCACATTAATGACGCTGATGTGCTTTGAGGGAGGGCGTCAGTGTGAATTACCTGTGGTAGTGACTAGCTTGTTCACACTTGTTCTCATTGCATTTTGTCTACAAAAATCGAATTCAATTTTTTTCAGATATTGAGGTCGCATGGATTATGCTTATGAGCCTTGTGGGGTTGAAGGCACTGCGATCGTTCTGTTATTCCAACTAGAGCGATCGTACTGCTTATCAATTTCTCATCTCATATCTTCTACAAAAATCGTCAATTATTATATTTTTTCCAGATATTGAGGTCAGATGGATTTTGCTTATGAGCCTTGTGGGGTTGAATGCAGTGCGAATGTTCTGTTATTCCAACTAGAGCGTTCGTACTGCTTCTCAATTCTCATCTCATATCTTCTACAAGAATCGAATCAATTGTTGAGTTTTTTCCAGATATTGAGGTTAGACGGATTATGCTCATGAGAGCAATTGCAGCAGATTGAGTACTGAGCTAGTTCTTATTGATGCACCATTCGTCATTGCATCTTTCTCAGAAGATCAAATCAGTTATTCAACTTTTTTCCAGATAATGATTTTCCATGGATAATGCTCATGTGTCTCGAGAAAGGGCCTTTGCGACACTTGCAAAATATACTTCAATTGATGTAAAAGACTTATTCGATCTGTATGCAGTAGATGGATTCAATTGGTAACCAATGAATTTTTTCGTTTGTCCAATCGTGTAAACTGTTCTTCATGTGTTAACAGGTTGTACATTGGTTTGCTTTCTTCAAGGAATCAAATTGAAGAGTTCACATGCCCTCCTCTTGCATTGGCATGATTTCTTCAAGTTTGGTCGACCTTCATCACTTGATATTCTTATATTATAGTCCCATAAATAGAGAAGAAAAGGTAATTCATAACATTAGTTGGAATTTTTGGACTATTTTGTAAGACTTTTGTAATTTCAGATTGTCGCTGATAGTATTATGGAATATCTATTCAATCAATATGAAGCATATGAATTTACATGGTGAGCAATTACTTTTCCCGTTTGTTTTATTGTGTTTACAGGTTGTACATTGGTTTGTATGTGCTTGAGGAGGGAGTGTGTAATCTTCGAGGAATCAAATTGAAGAGTTCACATGCCCTCCCCTCGCATTGGTATAATTTCTTCAAGTTTGGTCGACATCATCACTTAATATTCGTATATTATAGTCACATAAATAGAGAGGAAAAGATAATTCATAACATGAGTTGGAACTTTTGGACTATTTTGTAGGACATGTGTAATTTCAGATTGTTGTTGATAGTGTTGAGGAATATCTATCCCATCGAAATGAAGCATATGAATTTACCTGGTGAGCAATAACTTTTTCCGTTTGTTTTATTATGTTTACAGGTTGAACATTGTTTGCTTGTCTATGTCTGTGCTTGAGGAGGGAGTGTGTAATCGTCGAGGAATCAAATTGAAGATTCACATGCCCTCCCCTTGCATTGGCATAAGTTCTTCGAGTTTGGTAGACCTTCATCACTTCATATTCGTATATTATAGTCACATAAATAGAGAAGAAAAGGTAATTCATAACATAAGTTGGATTTTTTGTACTATTTTGAAGGACTTGTGCAATTTCAGATTTTTGCTGATAGTGTTATGGAATATCTAATCAATCGATATAAAGCATATGAATTTACATGGTGGGCAATAACTTTTTCCGTTTTGCTTTATTGTGTTCACAGGTTGTACATTGGTTTGCTTGTCTTTGTCTGTGCTTAAGGCTGGAATGTGAAATCTTCGAGGAATCGAATTGAAGAGTTCACATGCCATCCCCTTGCATTGGCATAGTTTCTTCAAGTTTGGTCGACCTTCATCACTTTATATTCGTATATTTTGTAGTCACATAAATAGAGAAGATAAGGTAATTCATAACATGAGTTGAAATTTTTGTACTGTTTTGTAGGACTTATGTAATTTCAGATTGTCGCTGATAGTGTTCTGGAATATCTATTCAATCGATATGAAGCATATAAATTTACATGGTGAGCAATTACTTTTCCCGTTTGTTTTATTGTGTTTACAGGTTGTACATTGGTTTGTCTGTCTATGTCTGTGCTTAAGCATGGTATTTGAAATCTTCGAGGAATCGAATAGAAGATTTCATATGCCATTCCTTTGCATTGGCATAATTTCTTCAAGTTAGGCCGACTTTCATCACTTCAAGTTCGTATATAATCACATAGACAGAGAAGAAAAGGTAAAATTCATAACATAAGTTGGAACTTTTTGACTATTTGATGGGACCTTTGTAATTTCAGATTGTTGCTGATAGTATTAAGCAATATCTATCCAATCGATATGAAGCATATGAATTTACCTGGTGAGCAATAAATTTTCCCGTTTGTTTTAGTATGTTTACAGGTTTTACATTGGTTTGCTTGTCTTTGTGTGTGCTTAAGGGTGAAATGTGAAATCTTCGAGGAATCAAATTGAAGAGTTCACATGCCATCCCCTTGCATTGGCATAATTTCTTCAAGTTTGGTCGACCTTCGTCACTCTATATTCGTATATTATAGCCATATAAACAAAAAAGAAGAGTTAATTCATAACATAAGTTGTAACTTTGTGTAATTTCAGATTGTTGCTGATAGTGTTGAGCAATATCTATCTGATCGATATGAATCATGAATTTACCTGGTGAGCAATAACTTTTCCCGTTTGGATTATTGTGTTTACAGGTTGTAGATTGGTTTGCTTTCTTCAAGGAATCAAATTGAAGAGTTCACATGCCCTCCTCTTGCATTGGCATGATTTCTTCATGTTTGGTCGACCTTCATCACTTGATATTCTTATATTATAGTCCCATAAATAGGGAAGAAAAGGTTATTCATAACATAAGTTGGAATTTTTGGACTATTTTGTAAGTCTTTTGTAATTTCAGATTGTCGCTGATAGTATCATGGAATATCTATTCAATCGATATGAAGCATATGCATTTACATGGTGAGCAATTACTTTTCCCGTTTGTTTTATTGTGTTTACAGGTTGTACATTGGTTTGTCTGTCTATGTCTGTGCTTGAGGAGGGAGTGTGTAATCGTCGAGGAATCGAATTGAAGATTCACATGCCCTCCCCTTGCATTGGCATAATTTCTTCGAGTTTGGTAGACCTTCATCACTTCATATTCGTAATTATAGTCACATAAATGGAGAAGAAAAGGTAATTCATAACATAAGTTGGATTTTTTGTACTATTTTGAAGGACTTGTGCAATTTCAGATTTTTGCTGAGAGTGTTATGGAATATCTAATCAATCGATATGAAGCATATAAATTTACATGGTGGGCAATAACTTTTCCCGTTTTGTTTTATTGTGTTTAGGGGTTGTATATTGGTTTGCTTGTCTTTGTCTGTGCTTAAGGCTGGAATGTGAAATCTTCGAGGAATCAAATTGAAGAGTTCACATGCCATCCCCTTGCATTGGCATAATTTCTTCAAGTTTGGTCGACCTTCGTCACTCTATATTCGTATATTATAGCCATATAAACAAAGAAGAAAAGGTTATTCATAACATGAGTTGGAATTTTTGTACTGTTTTGTAGGACTTATGAAATTTCAGATTGTCGCTGATAGTGTTATGGAATATCTATTCAATCGATATGAAGCATATGAATTTACCTGTTGAGCAACAACTTTTTCTGTTTGTTTTATTATGTTTACAGGTTTAACATTGTTTGCTTGTCTATGTCTGTGCTCGAGGAGGGAGTGTGTAATCGTCGAGGAAACAAATTGAAGATTCACATGCCCTCCCCTTGCATTGGCATAATTTCTTCGAGTTTGGTAGACCTTCATCACTTCATATCCGTAATTATAGTCACATAAATGGAGAAGAAAAGGTAATTCATAACATAAGTTGGATTTTTTGTACTATTTTGAAGGACTTGTGCAATTTCAGATTTTTGCTGAGAGTGTTATGGAATATCTAATCAATCGATATGAAGCATATAAATTTACATGGTGGGCAATAACTTTTCCCGTTTTGTTTTATTGTGTTTACAGGTTGTACATTGGTTTGCTTGTCTTTGTCTGTGCTTAAGGCTGGAATGTGAAATCTTCGAGGAATCAAATTGAAGAGTTCACATGCCATCCCCTTGCATTGGCATAATTTCTTCAAGTTTGGTCGACCTTCGTCACTCTATATTCGTATATTATAGCCATATAAACAAAGAAGAAAAGGTAATTCATAACATAAGTTGTAACTTTTGGACTATTTTGTAGGACTTGTGTAATTTCAGATTGTTGCTGATAGTGTTATGGATTATCTATCCAATCGATATGAAGCACATGAATTTACCTGGTGAGCAATAACTTTTCCCGTTTGTTTTATTGTGTTTACAGGTTGTACATTGGTTTGCTTGTCTTTGTCTGTGCTTAAGGCTGGAATGTGAAATCTTCGAGGAATCAAATTGAAGAGTTCACATGCCATCCCCTTGCATTGGCATAATTTCTTCAAGTTTGGTCGACCTTCATCACTTTATATTCGTATATTATAGTCACATAAATTGAGAAGAAAAGGTAATTCATAACATAAGTTCGATTTTTTATACTATTTCGAAGGACTTGTGCAATTTCAGATTGTTGCTGATAGTGTTATGGATTATCTATCCAATCGATATGAAGCACATGAATTTACCTGGTGAGCAATAACTTTTCCCGTTTGTTTTATTGTGTTTACAGGTTGTACATTGGTTTGCTTGTCTTTGTCTTTGCTTAAGGCTGGAATGTGAAATCTTCGAGGTTCAAATTGCAGAGTTCACACGCCATCCCCTTGCATTGGCATAATTTCTTTAAGTTTGGTCACCCTTCATCACTTTATATTCGTATATTATAGTTACATAAACAGAATATAAGGTAATTTGCAACATAAGTTGGAATTTTTGGACTTTTTTTTAGGACTAGTGTAATTTCAGATTGTTGCTGATAGTGTTCTGGAATATCTATTCGATCGATATGAAGCATATAAATTTACATGGTGAGCAATTACTTTTCCCGTTTGTTTTATTGTGTTTACAGGTTGTACATTGGTTTGTCTGTCTATGTCTGTGCTTAAGCATGGTATTCGAAATCTTCGAGGAATCGAATAGAAGATTTCATATGCCATTCCTTTGCATTGGCATAATTTCTTTAAGTTTGGTCACCCTTCATCACTTTATATTCGTATATTATAGTTACATAAACAGAATATAAGGTAATTTGCAACATAAGTTGGAATTTTTGGACTTTTTTTTAGGACTAGTGTAATTTCAGATTGTTGCTGATAGTGTTCTGGAATATCTATTCGATCGATATGAAGCATATAAATTTACATGGTGAGCAATTACTTTTCCCGTTTGTTTTATTGTGTTTACAGGTTGTACATTGGTTTGTCTGTCTATGTCTGTGCTTAAGCATGGTATTCGAAATCTTCGAGGAATCGAATAGAAGATTTCATATGCCATTCCTTTGCATTGGCATAATTTCTTCAAGTTAGGCCGACTTTCATCACTTCAAGTTCGTATATAATCACATAGACAGAGAAGAAAAGGTAAAATTCATAACATAAGTTGGAACTTTTTGACTATTTGATAGGACCTTCGTAATTTCAGATTGTTGCTGATAGTGTTATGGAATATCTATTGAATCGATATGAAGCATATAAATTTACTTGGTGAGCAAAAACTTTTTCCATCTGTCTTATTGTGCAAACCGTTTTTCATGCGTTTTCAGGTTGTACATTGGTTTGCCTGTCTATGCCCCTGCTTGGGATAGGAATGTGAAATCACATGCCCGACACTTGCATTGGCATAATTTCTTCAAGTTAGGCCGACCTTCATCACTTTATGTTCGTATATATGTATTCACAGAGAAGAAAAGGTAATACATAACATTAGTTGGAACTTTTTGACTGTTTGTGTAATTTCAGATTTCTGCTGATAGTGTAATGGAGTACTCATTCAATGGAAATTATGCAGAAGAAAGGATTTACTTGGTGGGTAATAACTTTTCCCGTTGCAGTTTTCATTCGTTGTGAAACAATTTTTTTTCAACTCACTTGCGTTTTTAGGTGTTGTTGATGGACTATTATCTACCAATGCCAACTGTAGGTGCTTGAGGGCCGATTCATACTCCTGGGTGACTTTGAACATCAACCCAAGCCGTAAATTGACCTCATTCGCTCGCTGGAATCCTGGAGATACGTAAAGAAGCTGTCTGAATGCCTTGACAGCCCTGCAACAAATAAATGGCGAGTTATTTTTCTATATTTTTACACCTGATTTTGAAGAAAATTTCCATTATTTACGGGATAATGCCTGAAAAAAAGTCGAGTTTCAATTTCTTGAGTTCTAAAAAAAAACTACAGTCGAGTTCAATACTCTAATTATAACACGCCAATGTTTTGTGTCGTTCAAAACAGAGGAAACTAGGTCAACTACACATGTGCATTATCTAATCAAATTCTAAACTATCTTTCAGTAATAAAGTTGAATAGACTGTGAGAAATACTAATAGGACTGGGTATTTCGTAGCGTGGGCTTTTAATTTACACAGGATATAAGCTGTTTCCGATTTTTGAAAACGTTTGTAGTAGATGCTGGAAATTCAATTTCGCTATCGTAAATGACAAAGCGGGTACCCGGCGAATGGGACATTTTTCAGGGGAACGATTTGATAGACACATAATTTTTTTTTTAACAATAATTGATTTACGCAACCGACTTCGAAACGCAGACCTGCAAAATGAAACGTATGCATTCGGGAGGGGGATAAACGCAACTCGATCCGTAATTGTAAGAAATTCGAGTCTTAGAACGCATGCAGGTTATTTATGGCGTGGAATTATAGACAAGTTCAATTTATAAACATAATGGTACATTCTGCAGTTGTATTGCGTTTTTTTGAACACGTTCTCTTGTGATTATGCCGTTGAGAATTCAACGTTCGACGAGAAAGATTTTGTTGGCTATTTTTTTTCTTTAATATGTATAAATTATTTCAGTTAACAATGAATCCTTTCAATGCTCGTATTGTTGCACCTCAACAACACCTGCGGCAGGATACATATCGAGTACATCGAAAGTATGTATTCTGAAGCGACTCATTCTACTCTTCCTATTCTCGCATGATTCATTGACAGTCGGCTCTTCAAAGTGACGTCATTTCACGGCGCTAAATTCCTACTACAAATTCCGATATTTGCTCTTACTCATATCGTGATAGACGTATTTTACAACAGTTACTACACAGCAGGTACTTATGAATGACGAGCTTGAAGCTACGTCATTTTTTAGGTAATTCCGACCAATTGTTCCACGGTTTATATCCAATTAGACGCTCTCGGCTCCTAAACGTCTTGTTATCTAATGTTGCTCAATGACGAGAGCAGGAATAATTCGACTATATTTAAAGCATGCCACTATGGTATTTAATCTCAAAATTATCATCATATTGGAGGCTTTGACCATGTTGCCTATCGAGACGTTGGCCAACCACAGAGCGTCAAGATAGGCCATTAACAATTTTAAAAAACGTTCAAATTATTCATAGCCGAAGTAATCGGCATGCGTTGACAAAACGACAAATTATCGCCCCCATTCGAAACTGCAAATTCAACGAGAACGTGCATCTAATTTATGAGCGAAACATGTTAAATCTGGAACACTAACCACTTAATATCTATATATTTACAAGAAGATAAGAATCGACAATTTTAAAAGGGTCTCTTGACCCTTCATTCTTACCTACTTGGCAATCAATCATGTAGAATTTTATCGGGCTAACACCTTAAATGGGGGGTTGTTAAAGGACTTGTTGTGCGCACTCCACGAAAAAGGAAACTACAATTTGTAAATATGAATTTCAACGAGCTCGGGCGTCTACTTAGTACACAGGTGACCGGAAAGTAACAATAAAATGCGGATTAATATATTATGGAACGGAGGGTGCGTGACAAAGTGGCCAAGCTTCATCTAAGATAAGATCGGCACAATATTTATTCATCATCTTTAGATAATCCAGATTTTCTGTTTGGTCATCCCTTATATTACTGGTAGACTACCGATAGTTACGTCGAACATATAAAAAAAAATGTTGGTGGCAGGTCGCAAGTTCTAGAAAATGTTGGCCTGTATAGGCATCACCTGCGCAGATGTTTGGAACAGCTGGTTCCACTCCATCTGCTTCCGCACATGTTATTGTCAAGACATAGTGGGCAACTTTGGGGCCAGATCGTCAAGTGGCTACTAAGACCTGGTGCCAACTTGGTGGTCGATTGACCAGTGGCGTTGCCGGTGATTTCACAAACTAGACGAGGGTTGTATTTCCATAATATCTTGTTAGATCCGATCGATCGATTGAAATGAGTCTACTCGATTGTGAATGCAGAATGAAATGCACTCTAATGACAGTGCAAAAGCAGGTTAGGCGTATTTCTTAATTCAGCGGCAATTTACCAACGCCAACATAGAAAATAGGCATCTAACAATAGTATTTCTTCGTTCTTTCGACCTAGATAGCAAATTGCATTGCATGGGTCAATTTATGACGATCCATAATGTCGCAACAGACGAAGATGCAGAGATAACTAGCTTAGTATGTGGCTCGATATAGAGGGTGTATCATTAATATTGCATGGGTAATATACAGGCTATCCCTGTATCCACCAACAAAGTATTCCCTCACCCATTGAATGGTCGTCGTACAACCGCGTATACGTAAGCAGAGATACTTTTTACGACAAGTTATCGAGTCGTGCAATTGCGGCAGGTCAGGCCGGTGGTTATTGCATGTAAATTTTCGAAGATGCGAGAAGATGGTCCCGGTCGGTCTTGCCGACATATCCAACCGAGTCGGATCATTACTACGCGAGGTCGACGACTCGAACACCGCTACACTCGGACGGAATTTCATTTCAGACCGAATAATGGATCGGGCAAAAGTATCCTATTTATTTCGCGCGTATGTTTGTTTTTTTTTATATATATCTCAACTAATTTTTCACATATTCCGTTCATTCAGATCGTGAGAGAAAATACCCTTGCGTAAGTGACACTTTTAGTTCCTGAAAAAAAAAGAGGGGCGAGGTTCTCGAATTTCTGGACCGCACGCTGCTTCGGTCCATTTTTCGAATGCGGGGATAACCGACGGAGTGAAAGGCATGCGCACCTTACATAAACAAACCGTTGAGAATCGATCTCGGCCGAATCCATCAGGAACGTATCGAGGCTAAGTAAACTTCCCAAGCTTTCGGGGTGCATGTATTAGGGAAAGCCGAAAATATCACTTTTAAATCTCTCCCTTCCTAGTGCCGTATCTCATTCAAGGTTCAAGAAAAAAAAGTTAAGTGAAGTCGGGAGCTTTTGAGCGCTCGTTCATGCACCTTGTAGGTAGATTCGTATTTTCCAGGTTTAGAAACCAATTGAAGATATTTTTAAGAGATTTCAAAAAAAAAAATCGAACTGAGGCGAAACCAGACTACACGTCAGATCTAAGAGACCAGTTTTTTTTTATCGATAATACGCTAGAATTTTCTATGGTATTGGTGATGCGATCAGGACAAAATTTCTCACGTAGTTTGAATACATTATTCTTCATTTACATTTGATATACGTTACCGAGACATGCGAGATCCATACCGATCCTGAGAATTTCAAATCCCTAGGCCTTGCCGTTCGAATGTTATAATTTTCTATGGTTCTGGTCATGCGATCTGGACAAATGTAGCTTTAATATCGTTCTCCATTAAAATACGAAATTTCGTCACGATCGAATCCGCAGTTTTGAAATTATCGGAAAAACTTAATTTCAGACGGCCATATTTAAGAAACCCCTAGTCTAATTTTGCTCATTGATACACCTATTCCGTTCAAAAGTTATAATTTTCTATGGTTCTGGTCATGCGATCTGGACAAAATTTCGCATGTAGCTTGTCATTCTCCATTTGTGTGCATAATTTCATCTCGATCGAATTAGTAGTTTCGAAGTAATCAGGAGAACAAAATTTGTAACGGCCATATTTACGGAACCCCTGGTGGAATTCTGTCCATGAACGAACTCAACTGCGGCATTCGGGAACAGAAACCACACTGAAAATTTCAAGTCCCTTGGTCGTTTAGTTCGTTATCGTGCTTACGGCCGGACGGACGGACATATTCGAATGAGCGCTCAAAAACTTCACCATTGCACCGTCTCGACTTAGCAAATACTGACTTATATCTGACAACGTCGCCTAAATATGATATTAGATCTACTGGGCAACCGGAATGTCGAAAATACGAAGCTCATAACCTCAATGTTTCGATTCTTTATTTCATTCCAACTAATGAAGTTATTGTCGTATTTTTAAAACACAAATAAAATATAGAAAAGTTAATAAACAATCTCAAAGAACAACCAACAGAACAGTCGACGTAATAATTTATTCATTTTGAGCCCAAACTGTAACAAAAATTGGCCTTTTTCAAATCGAGTTCATGTGAAAACGGTTGAAAAGTGGGAGACGCCACATAGTTATTTGAGACCTCACGTCCTTCGAGCTGGAAATTCGACCCTAGGCGGAGCCCGAGAATTTGCGGTTTGATATCCTTATGAAAAGTAAAAAAAAAGAAAGAAATAAAAAAAATAGTGAACGTGCAAACCAAAATAGGTTTCCCCTCATAGATACCCAAACTTTTACTGTTTCATTATCGGGATGGGGTAAAACATATTAAATCTGGAAAATACAACAAAACACAAGTTAAAATCCTTGGACCAAAAAAACTTTTCACAAGGATTTTTCTATAGAGGTAGTTCATTTATAGTAATGCTCACAACTTCATTTACCTATTTCCAAAAAACACCCTGAAATAATCCACCAATCGTACTACCGTTTCGAATAAGATACGAGTCAACAGTGTAACAGTGTTGGTCCAAATAAGAAATCCACAACCGGCTTCATTTTAATTGATAGAAATTCGAATGCTCAAGATTACATATGAAACGTACGCCAGCCTGTTGCACTGCCATACCTGCGAGGGTTAATTCAACCCCTTTCCCAACAAAACCGAGCACGTCGTACTACAACGCTCTCAGAAGAGGTAGTTGGTTCATCTTGTCAATAAACCTTGTCGGTACGTCACCGAGTTCTTCTATGTCCCCTACCGGTTACTGTCGAGTCGAAAAAACACAACTCTCACGAAAAATCTAATTCGGTCGTCCAAAGAACACCGATCTCGAGAAAACTCGAAGTCGTTTATTTATAAACAACGCCACCACTGCGAATTCCCAGACTGACATCTAATGAATTTAAATCAGGCACCAAACTAATCAATAGTCCAGCAGGGAAGGTTGTTCACCCAAAACTACTACATATCTTCTGGAATAAATAATCCGGCCGGAACGGTTGCGAAAAAAAGCCATCCACCCGTCCGAATATGAGTTGAACGTTCAGACTCTCACAAATACACCCCTTCGATTCCCTCGCAAACCCCTCAGTCAGTTGTATGGATCGTTTTACCATGCGAGTATTGCCCCACCAAAGAAGGGTTGCTTTTATGTATCGTTTCAGGTCCAGTACATCTGTCAACCTTCCGGGGACTGCATTCGGCGAATCGACTACCTTCCACTACCCGAACGCTCATATTGAATTTACTAAATAATCAACGCATTAATTTTTTTCACCAAACTTAAAATATTGAGAATAAATTTCAATTGAACTTTTTTGCAGCTTTTTCAGTGTGAAAAACGTTTATAACAGCTGCAATTAGGTCATTTTAGTTCAGTAACATCTTGTCTTATCGCTTCGTTATCAATTCCACTTTTCCGCAATACAGGATGTTGTCGCAATGAAGGTTTTCTAATTTAACTGTGATCTTCTTCAACCAACACTAAGATTGTATAAATTGTTTCGTTCAAACTTTTTCTTTGAAAATTCCAATCGAAGAGGAAAAAAATAACAATACGAAAAATAACCGGAATTCGTACACCTCTACCGTCTTAAAAAAAAAAATGAAATAAATATAATATAAAATAGTTATGAGAACGTGAACAAACAAATTGGAATTCCGGATATGCTCTAATGGAATAATGGACTTTGAGAGCATACATATTGGGGAAACCCATAAAACGACACAAATATAAATACAAAAAAAATTCAGGAAGGTTGTATTTTTCATAGCCGTAATATTTCACTATTCATCTTATTATACATCATTGTTTTTGATATTTTTTTTGTATTTAACAATGTTAGGCCTAAAGTCGTTGATCATGGGAAATGAAAGTGATATAAATAACTTGCTAAAATAATTCATTACTCTGTCTCTTAGAAAGAGAATTCGATCTATGAACTCTGAGGGCTAAAAATCGAGGGATAAATTTTGTCGAATTGTTTGTTGTTTATTATGCATTCGTCTAATATTTATAGCATATAGAAAACTGGAAGCCAGGAACCAGCGTTCATTCTAATTCACAGGAATATAACTGTCATCAAAATTTCATCTTCTAGGGGGGTATTAGGGGATATGCCAATGAGATTTTGATTTCGATAATGTGGATTTTTTATTTTCATAAGGCCTGGCGCCTTCGCCATTCAGTAATTAGCAACTTGCGATTCACTAACAATTCTTAAAACGCCGATCGAATTGTGTACACATTACCAACAAGTCCGTTCAACTTTCTTCATCCTAGAGAATTTCAATTCGAGGTAGGTTACGCCCACGCTTTTTTTTCCAGTTCTTCCGAACTAAATCGCCTCACCTGCTCGTCTGAATAATCGAGAGGAAAAATCGGAACAAAAGCCAATAACGATCGATAACTGCAATCTGAAATATCGCCAACGATAACACTGCAGTAAATATTTGAATAGTGTGCAATTGGTGGATTTATTTATCGGGATGTTTAGGATATCATTCTAATTCATCGATTTTCTTAAATTCTTCATTGAACTTTGTCGAAATGAAAAACGTAGTTAGATAAACCACAAACAATCGGATTATTTGTTCGAAAGCAGGAAGTAATGCTCGAGAGATTTCACGATGCAGTTCCATTGAAGAGGTGTGTTATGATCGTAACTGTCAATGAATTATGCTCAACTGTTACAAATCAAGTGGGTGATTATCAACACTGTCAGGAATACCTACAATAATATGACGTCAGTTTGCGGAAGCATTTTCGAAGATGACGTGAGGTAAGTCACACGCAACATGGCGGATGATTACCGAATCTAAACATCGCTTGTAGCATCCCCTAATTCACTGGGACACCCCTCCACGAACCGAATCGGGCGATCAAAACGTGAATGAATGTCAACACGAAACGAGTTGCAGATGTGACAGTATCTTACCTTTGTCGTCAACGAGGATTTATAAACTTGTATCTTCGAAGTTTCTTATATATAATAATATATATATTGGTTTATATATAAACACAAGAGGGACGATTGAATTTCCAAACACTAAGACACTTTGATCAAGAAACTGGGTGATCTTTGTAAGGAACACTTGACGGTATTCTGAACACTTTGATTTGATCGAACACTTTATTGAAAACGATAAAAACAAACAAAAACTTCACTCTCGAACCATCGCGCGACACCCATGCCTCACGCAAACCTCTGAGCCAACTGAGCGTGCGACCAAAGCTGGCTAAGGCACCCTAAAATGCATCGTGAAGTTGGATACGACACGGAGGTGAGCGAAGTTGTGTGAACGGAACGTGCGTTTAGTGCTTCTGCAACTAGAATCCTGTGCCAAGCCGAGTATCCTGAATGCACCCGGGTCTTGTCTGTCGAAACTTGCCGGGACAATTCCGAGCTTTCAAGATCAAGATCGCTGAATATGAGTTTCGAAAATAGAACGAGAGACGAAAACTATATTCTTGGCGTTCTATTGTTCGCGGCCCATCAATAGGGCGAACGGGCAACGAATCATTGGCGATGAGGAAATGTACATCTCGAAGAGTGGAAAAATTTCGAATGAAAAATCCTTATCTAATGGCACCACCTCGTCCTTGTAGGACCTCTTTTCTATCTCTAGTTTTTTTTTAATTGTTTATAATCCCTGGAGTACATTCTTGAATAAACATATTCGAAGATTTATCTTGTATGCAATCTTGGTCTTTATCATCTTCTATCTTGTATCTTATTATTTTCGTCTTTGCTATTAACTGTTATTTTATCCCCCATTATATTTTTATTATCCTTTTTATACAACGACTGACGATGAATTTATAGACAGGAAAGAATAACCTATACTTGAATTATATTCAGTTTTGGTACTTGGTTGGACAGGATTCGAATTCATAATTCTTCGATTATATTACCTCTTCAACCTCTATTTCAGAACAAAGAGCAATTACTAATTTCATCCCTCTCAATATCAAAATTATAATATAAACCCAAGAATTGAGACTACTCCAATGAAATTACAATGACATTATTCATAATTTGTTCATTGGGTGTAATCCCTAAAGTTCTTTCTTTAATATAAATATTCGAAGATTTATTTTCTATTCAATCTTAGTCTTTCTTGTCTTCTATCTTGTATCTTATCATTTTCCTCTTTGCTATTAACTTTTATTCTATTTTCATTTTATCCTCCATTCATTTCCAATCCAGATTCTCCATAGCCAAAATTTTCCGGCTTATTATGTTTTCATATTATCCTTTTTATACAACGGCTGATGATGAATTTATAGACAGGAAAGAATAACATAAGAATAACCTATATTCAAATCATATTCTGTTTTCAGGATTCGAATTCACAATTCTTCAATTATATCCCCTCTTCAACCTCTGTTTCAGAACAAAGAGCAATTCCTTATTTCATCCCTCTCAATATCAAAATTATAATTTAAACCCAAGAATTGAGACTACTCCAATGAAATCACAATAACATTATTCATAATTTGTTTCATTGGGTGTAATCCGTAGAGTCCATTCTTGAATGTAAATATTCGAAGATTTATTTTCTATTCAATCTTAGTCTTCCTTTTCTTGTATCTTATCATTTTCCTCTTTGCTATCAACTTTAATTCTATTTTTATTTCATCCTCCATTATATTTTCAATTCATATTCTCCATAGCCAAAATTGTGTGGCTTATTATGTTTTCATATTATCCTTTTTATACAACCAGTGATGATGAATGACTATGTACTCTAATGAAATAACAACAAATATGTATTATGAAAAATACTTCCATTCAAATTTAAAAACTAATGTTAATTAAATAAAACCAACTGCTTTAATCTAAAACAAATATTATCAATACCACCAATGAAGGGAAAACATTTTTGAGCGCTCGTATCATTTCGTCACGATGTCTGTATTTTTCGAATTTTGTGCCGAAAATGGTCTCAATCGACTATGTTCGACTCACTGATGACGAATCCGTCGGAAAATTCGAGTCTGTCCGTCCGGCCGTCCGTCCGTAAGCACGATAACTCTCGAACGGAACAACCTAAAGACTTGAAATTTTCAGTGTGGCTTCAGTTCCCGAATGCCTCGGTTAAGTTCGTTAATGGGCCAAATTCCACCAGGGGTTCCGTGAATATGGCCGTTCAAAGTTTTGTTTCCCTGATTACTTGAAAACTACAGATTTGATCGAGATGAAATTTTGCACTCAAATGGAAAATGAGGTGTTCAAGCTACATGTGAAATTTTGTCCAGATCGCATGACCAGAAAGGCCTAGGGACTTGAAATTTTCAGGATAGGTGTGGATCTGAAATATCGCGTTCACGTTTATCGATGAGCAGAATTATACTAGGGGTTCTGTAAATACGGTCGTTTGAAATTTTGTTTTCTCGATAATTTCGAAACTACGGATTCGATCGAGATGAAATTTTGTATTTTGATCAAGAATGATATATTGAAGAAATATTTTGTCCAGATCGCATGACCAGAACCATAGAAAATTGTAACTTTTGAACGGAAAGGCCTAGGAACTTGAAATTTTCAGGGTGAGTTTGGATCGCGAATATTGCGGTCACGTTCATCAATGAGCGAAATTAGACTAGGGGTTCCGTAAATATGGCCGTTCAAAATATTTTTTCCTCGAATTTTCGAATTTTTTTGACAGCTGTCGAAAATTTCCTCAATTGGTTTCCAAAACTGGAAAATGCGAATCTACCTACAAGGTGCATGTACGAGCGCTCAAAAGCTCCTGCCTTCACGGCAGTGCTTTTCGTAATTTTTTCCTGGTAATTTCGAAACTACTCATTCGATTGGAATGAAATTTTGCACATGATGATGATGATGAAGAATAATGTATTCAAAGTACGTGGTGAATAGTGTCCTGATCGCATCAACAAGACTATAGATAGATACCGTAGAAAATCCTAGCGAATTATCGAAAACAAAATTGGTCACCTATAGAAGTGAAGTCTGGAGTTTCGCCTTAGTTTCAGAATTTTTCTGACAGCTGTCGAAAATTCCTTCAATTGATTTCTAAAACTGGAAAATGTGAATCTACCTACAAGGTGCATGTACGAGCGCTCGAAAGCTCCTGCCTTCACGGCAGTGCTTTTCGTAATTTTTTAACATTAATTCTCCCTTACTACATAGTTTGCTATCGAATATAACATAAGAGATATAAGAAAGCTAACTTTATGGTAATTCCTTCCTTCTAATGTTATTTCTGTGTATAAACCTTATTTTTCTTCTGAATTCTTTTTTTTTTTCGAAAGTGATTTTTATCAGGGTGTAGGTTTTTTATTAGTGGACGCCTAGTCGCGAATTAATTTTTTTTTTATGATTTCATTTCCAATTTTTTACCTATTTTTGTTTCAATTTTGATAGTTCTTCGCAGAGTTATTCCAACAATTTCGTGAAAATCTTACAGGGTGAAAGTTTACTGCGTTGATTTTAGTTTTGCTCTTTTCGGCCCTTCATTTATTGCTTCCATAAACGGTTTCAATGAATAGGAACGTAAAGGTCCTTCCTCCTTTCCTTAGTTTTTGCTTTATTCTTACAGTATCTGGACGGGTTGTATATTCCAATTTACAGAACAAGCCGACCTGTTTGTATACACATTTTTCAGGACATGGTATTTATGGTGTTCGCCATAAAAATTGATTTAGGGGGTAAAAAAAAATGAGCATAACAAATCTTGTGACTGACCTATATAACATCACGTCTCTTCTAGAAAGAAATTTTTGTCATATTTGAAAGCACATGATGTGCTGGATATTAAGATACAAGTTCACCACTATAAAAGATAAATGCCACTTAACGATCCACAGTTGCCGTCATGATAGCATTCCTATTTGAAAAGCATTGAAAGTATCGAAACAATAGAGAATAAGCTTGCGCACCATAAAGGGGGCTCGCCATAT
This sequence comes from Aphidecta obliterata, assembly GCA_963966015.1. Classification (NCBI taxonomy): domain Eukaryota; kingdom Metazoa; phylum Arthropoda; class Insecta; order Coleoptera; family Coccinellidae; genus Aphidecta; species Aphidecta obliterata. The sequence goes on from OZ014436.1 coordinate 12,717,466, forward strand.
AGCGTGGGCCTTGTACAGGCGATGTCCTTTGTTCAACTGCACTTGCACAGATATTACGCAATTATCGGACTTGCTCTCTTATTAGCTCGTCCGTTTCTTCACGTGCTGGTCTTACGTATGCGTGGAGATCGCCGATCAAAACATAACTACAGATCGAACGGCGTCGAGCTGTTTTCATTTGAAATCTACCACTATAAATTAAAATAGGGTTAACTTCTGTTTCGAATCATATCATTAATTTCTCCAAGGACGATAAATTGTGAGGTTAATTTTTGTGGCCGCTGCAAAACCCAAAACCGCCAAGCAATAGAACGATAAAATATCCCATCCAAGGTTGAATCGGATATCACGATCTGGTCCTATCTCCCGTCTAGACAACGGTGATTTTTTCCATCAAATTTTTTTTCCTTCGATTGTGTGCAGGAACACTTCCCAGAAATCAATCAAATTAAACTCGGTTCATCATTATCATTAGGAGTTTCGGAAACTCATAATTTGCCGCAGCGAAATGTTCCCTGGTTGTTGAACTCCGATAGAGTTGATATTTTCGCTAAAAACTTTTCTTTTACCTGCTTAGGCAAGCAGGTAAAAATAGTTACTACGGGGTAGAGGTTCTTCGAGATCTTTACGGTATCAATAGAACTTGCGTTCCGTTGGCTTTGAAAAGCATTACCCCTGTTATTGCTTCACAATTCCGACGTTGAATAAGGAGCCATTTGTACGGGGGATCGAAATTCTGAACTTCATTGAATTCGTTCTCGGAACATGCCAAATACTCCTTTTTGTAGGACCAAAATCGTAGAAAGGAAACTTCCAGGTTTGTAGTTATCCACAGGGCTCGGATGTTCCCAATGTCGAATATTTTTAATTGCCTGCCACGTGCCGTCGGTGTTCGCTCCCTTTCTGATTGGGGTTTGGTAAGGGAAGAGAAGAAAGCGTTGTCGTTCTCCCTTTGGCTATCTGCTTTCTTTCCATGAATATTGCTATGCCAAGATGTAGCCTTTATACCATATGGAAGTTTTGATTCAAGAGGAATCTCATCGTGGACTTGAACAATCTTCGAAGGTTCCAAGACTAGTTAATATCATAGTTCTACTTTTATTTTTACTGCTGAAAGGCTTTGCCGTCCAACAAGCGTCATCATAAACCGTTTGAGATTATCTTCCATTGGCTAAGTAAAACTGAAACAATCGACAGTGAACGCTTTTACGGTGTAAATAAAGAGTGATTTTAGCTGCACAAGTCATTTCCTCTAGTATGTCAGGTAACGGTACTTGCAGCAATGCTCCGTATGTGTAATACTGTATTGTTCTCAAGCGTACTACAGCCCACCTTATGCTTCGTTCGCGTAACTTTACGAAACCTTATGCGTCGATGACTCACCACCTGGCTCAGACGACTTTGATTATGGTCCAAAGCGATTGACGCTTAACATCTTCATAACGTTACTGGGATTTAGAGGAAATCTTATTTGGCTTACATTAACTCTTCCTTCTGTTTGATAAAGAAAATGTCCACTATAAATTCGAACCCCCACCAATCTCCAATGTATGAAAAAAAGCTGCTTGGTGAAAAACGAAAGTATTTGCTCATAAAATGGCTGCCGTGGAAGCTATCATTACGTGCTCAACCTCTCAAGACAGCCGAATTGTTGCGTGCAGCCAAAGCCAAAGTGGATGGTCTTGAGTGACAGCCACAAAGTCTTAGTAGCTATGGAAGATTAGTATGTGCTAAACCCTTCAAGACAGCCGGCTAGTTGTATGCAGCCTAAGCAAGAGATGGACGAATGTGGCTGATCTCAAGTGACAGCCACAAAGTTTAAGTAGCCCTGGAAGATTAGTTTGTGCTCAACCCCTCAAGACAGTTGGCTAGTTACGTGTAGCCAAAGCGAAAGATAGACGAAGATTAGTATGTGCACAACCCTTCAAGACAGCCGGCTAGTTGCGTGCAGCCAAAGCCAAAGATAGACGAAGGTGGCTGGTGGCTGCCTCAAGGCCCCTACACAAGACTCAGACGACTTTGATTATGGTCCAAAGCTATTGACGCTTAACGTCTTCATAACGTTACTGGGATTTAGAGGAAATCTTATTTGGCTTACATTAACTCTTCCTTCTGTTTGATAAATAAAATGTCAACTATAAATTCGAACCCCCACCAATCTCCAATGTATGAAAAAAAGCTGCTTGGTGAAAAACGAAAGTATTTGCTCATAAAATGGCTGCTGTGGAAGCTATCATTACGTGCTTAACCTCTCAAGACAGCCGAATTGTTGCGTGCAGCCAAAGCGAAATGTAGACGAAGGTGGCCAATCTTTAGTGGGAGCCACATGGTCTAAGTAGCTATCAGTGAGTGCTCAACCTCTCAAAACAGCCGGCTAGTTGCATGCAGCCAAAGCGAAAGATAGACGATGGTGGCTGATCTTAAGTGACAGCCACAGAGTCTTAGTAGCTCTCGAAGATTAGTATGTGCTCAACCCCCCAAGACAGCCGGCTAGTTAAGTGCAGCCAAAGCGAAAGATAGACGAAAGTGGCTGGTGAGTGACAGCCACAAAGTCTTAGTAGCTATGGAAGATTAGTATGTATGTGCTAAACCCTTCAACACAGCCGGCTAGTTGTGTGCAGCCTAAGCAATAGATGGACGAAGGTGGCTGATCTCAAGTGACAGCCACAAAGTCTAAGTAGCTCTGGAAGATTAGTTTGTGCTCAACCCCTCAAGACAGTCGAATAGTAACGTGCAGCCAAAGCGAAAGATAGACGAAGGTGGCTGGTCTTGAGTGAAAGCCACAAAGTCTAAATTGCTATGGAAGCTATTCGTATGTGCTCAACCCCCAAGACTGCCGGCTAGTTGTGTGCAGCCTAAGCAATATATGGACGAAGGTGGCTGATCTTAAGTAACAGCCACAAAGTCTAAGTAGCTCTGGAAGATTAGTTTGTGCTCAACCCCTCAAGACAGTCGGCTAGTTACGTGTAGCCAAAGCGAAAGATAGACGAAGATTAGTATGTGCTCAACCCTTCAAGACAGCCGGCTAGTTGCGTGCAGCCAAAGCCAAAGATAGACGAAGGTGGCTGGTGGCTGCCCCAAGGCCCCTACACAAGACCCGATCCGACACAACCGAACTTCCCAAACTGAAATAAATCCGACTATCACGACGAAAATAAACTTCTAGTTTCTAATATCAACAATATAACATCAAAATTTACAGACCGAACGCTCCCGAAGCCCAACTGGATGAATCGACGACGGTCATAACTGATAACCATCTTGTCTACCTCCGAAAATAAGAAAAAACTCCTCCCTCAATTCCGACAACAAACAAACCGATCCGCCTCTGGCTTCAACCGCAACGAGAGTTCAATATACTATTGATGTGACGTCATATCACATCACTAGAAGTTTACATGGGACGGTGATCCGAACACATGAGCGAACGAAAAAAACCTACGGAATAAGGACAACTCGAAACGTTCGTCAGGCGACGATAGCTTTGTTCGCGGCGTAAATCCTTGACTAATTTTCACTTTCTTATTATTCTGATGCAACACGAGTGAAAATCCGAATTTTGTCTAGGAATAGTGTGCTTTATGAACAGGAAGAGCGTCTAAGACCATTTCGGTCATCTCTATCGTGATTCTTTCCTTTACAGCCCTCCTATATTGAATTGAAACTTTCATTGCAGTTCACACCTACTGTAACCTGCGATCAGTGCGATTGCGGACTGAATGTATACAGCTGAAAAGCAAAACAACACCTAAGCATAAAATAAGAAGACCGCGGGGTTAAATGAACTCAGTTGTTCACCAACATTCAAATTTTATGTTTATTCCTTATACTTATGTTAAAACCAGAGAGTTTCATTTCAAACCTTCATTAATTGAAATAATTATCCAAAATTGATGAGAAGATGGAGAGCATTGTTCAGGATTTTGCAGTCGAAAAATACTGAACACTATGATTGTATGATGATATTCCTATCGCGTCTTCTTTTTCAGAACATGCAAACAGCAATTTTCACTTGAAATCTCAAGTAGTTTTATAAATAACATTACCAGCCAAAAGTCTTCGTTCTTAGCGAAAAAAAATGTGTGTCCTACCTGTATAAGTTTAAATTGCTTTCTCAGCTCTACCAGAAATTTCATAAATTCTTCGGAATATATGTGGTTTCTATCTCTGATTCATACAGTTTGAAGATTCAAATAATTCAAGTGAATTCAATTCATTTTGTTAGTTGAAAACATAAATGCGAAAAATGTAAAATGCATGATATTGAAGTGTGTTTAGTTTTGATTTTTTTGTGATGATACTTTGGGTACTCTGAACGGTTCTTGGTGAGAATAAAGACTGAGCAAATTCATACAACATATTTTTTTTTTCGACAAACTTTGGGAGCTTCATCAATATTTCTTCTTTTTTAGGTAATACACAGAGGAGTTTGTCCCCCCAAACAAAATCGCAAGTAAGTTGTAAATAACTATCTCAATATACAGAAATTTCATGAATCAACTTTGTTCATCAGAAGTTTTTCTGTTCTGATAATTCAAGTGTGTAGCTTCAATTCATGTTGTGATTTGAAAACAAAGAACTCAAAATATAAGATTCTTCCTGTCCATAGATCATTATAAATCGAAGAATTTATGATATTGAAGTTTGCACAGTATTGATTTTTTGTGATGATATTGGAATACGCTGAACGCATTTGATGAAAAAAACCTCTCGTTTTGAGAGCTCGTACTACTTACACGAGGGCTATATCATTTCGTCACGATGTCTGTATTTTTCGAATTTCGAGCCGAAAATGGTCTTAAACGACTATGTTCGACTCACTGATGACGAATCCGTCAAAAAATTCGAATCTGTCCGTCCGGCCGAACTTGGAATTTTCAGGGTAGTTTCGAATCTCGAATGCCGCGGTTAAGTTCGTTATTGGACAAAATTCGCCCAGGGGTTACGTAAATATGGCCGCTTGAAATTTTGTTTTTCTGATAACTTCGAAACAACTGATTCGGTCGAAGGGAAATTTCGAACTCAGATGGAGAATTATGTGTACAAGCTACATGCAAAATTTTGTCCAGCTCGCATGACCAGAACCATATAAACCATAAAAAATTATAACTTTGTAATGGAAAGGCCTAGTGACTTAAAATTTACAGGATAGGTGTGGATCTCGAATGTTGCGGTCACGTTCCTCAAGGAGCAACATTGGACTGGGGGTTCCGTAAACATAGCCATTCAAACTATTTTTTTCCTGATAATTTCGAAACAACTTATTGGATTGGAATCAAATTTCGCACATAGATGGAGAATGATGTATTCAAACTAGGTACGTGGAAAATTTCGTCCAGATCGCATTTCCAAGACCATAGATACCTTAGAAAATTCTAGCGAATTATCGAAAAAAATATTGGTCACCTGAAGCACTGACGTGAAGTCTGGAGTTTCGCCTTAGTTTGAAATGTTCTTTGACAGCTGTCAAAATTTTTATCAATTGGTTTCTAAAACTGGAAAATGCGAATCTACCTACAAGGTGGATGTACGAGCGCTCAAGAGCTCCTGACTTCACGGCAGTGCTTTTTGTATTTTTATTCGTAACTTTGAAAGCTTTATCAGTATTTCTTCTTTTACAGCAGAACACGCATATACATATTTGCCTCGGCTTAAATCGCAAGTGAGTTGCTCATAACTTTCTCAACATACATATTATAACATTTCGAAACGAAAAGTTCATGATACTGAAGTTTGTAGAGTATGGATTTTTGTGATGATATTGGAATACGCCGAACGCATCTTGATGAAAACAACCTCTGAGGAAATGTTCAAAACATATCTTCTTTTTTTTGTTACTTTGAGAGCTTCATCAGTATTACTTCTTTTTCAGAAGAAAACATTTTTGCCCCGACTTGAATCACAAGTGAGTAGTAAATTACTTTCTCAACATCCAGTAGAACCCCGATTATCCGAAATACATATAACCTTTTCAATATGAAAATTTATTACATTGAAATGTGTTTTGTTTTGTATGTTTTGATATTATATGATGATATCTTTGTACATCTGAACGCTTCTTGACGAGAATAAAAACTGAGCAAATTTTTATACAGCACATTTTATTTTTTGACGAATTTTGGAAGCTTCATTAGTGTTTCTTCTTTTTCAGAAAAACAAGGAGAAATATTTTTGCCTCAACTTAGTTCACGCGTAAGTTATTATTAACTTTCTCAACATACATATAAGATTTTAAAAGTTTATGATATTGAAGTTTGTTGAGTATTGATTTTTTGTGATGATATTGGAATACGCTGAACGCATCTTGATGGAGGAAATGTTCAAAACATATCTACTTTTTTCTTTGTAACTTTGAGAGCTTCATCAGTATTTCTTCTTTTTTGCCTCGACATATATCGCTAGTAAGTTGTAAATTGTAAATAACTTTCTCAACATACATATATCATTTTGAATCGAAAAGTTTATGATATTAAATTACTTTCTCAACATACTACATATTACATTTTCAATCTATAAATTTATTGATATTGAAATGTTTTTAGTTCTGATATTATGTGATGATAACTTTGAACATCTGAACGCTTCTTGACGAGAATAAAAACTGAGCAAATTTATACAGCATATTTTATTTTCCGACGAATTTAGGAAGCTTCATTAGTATTTCTTCTTTTTCAGAAAAACAAGGAAAAACATTTTTGCCTCAACTTGGATCACGAGTAAGTTATTTAAAACTTTCTCAACATACATATTATAACATTTTAAAAGTTTATGATATTGAAGTTTCTTGAGTATTGATTTTTTGTGATGTTATTGGAATACGCTGAACGCATCTTGATGAAAAAAACCTCTGAGAAAATGTTCGAAACATATCTACTCTTTTCTTTGTAACTTTGAGAGCTTCATCAGTATTTCTTCTCTTCCAGAAAAACACAGAGAAACATTTTTGCCTCGACATATATCGCTAGTAAGTTGTTAATTGTAATATAACTTTCTCAACATACATATATCATTTTGAATCGAAAAGTTTATGATATTAAATTACTTTCTCATCATACTACATATTACATTTTCAATCTATAAATTTATTGATATTGAAATGTTTTTAGTTTTGATATTATGTGATGATAACTTTGAACATCTGAACGCTTCTTGACGAGAATGAAAACTGAGCAAATTTATACAGCATATTTTATTTTTCGACGAATTTAGGAAGCTTCTTTAGTATTTCATTTTTTTCAGAAAAACAAGGAAAAACATTTTTGCCTCAACTTGGATCGCGAGTAAGTTATTTATAACTTTCTCAACATACATATTATAACATTTTAAAAGTTTATGATATTGAAGTTTCTTGAGTATTGATTTTTTGTGATGTTATTGGAATACGCTGAACGCATCTTGATGGAGGAAATGTTTTGAACATTTTTTGTTCTGTTTTTCTGGAAAAGAAGAAACACTGATGAAGCTCTCAAAGTTACAAAGGAAAAAGTAGATATGTTTTGAACATATCTACTTTTTCCTTTGTAACTTTGAGAGCTTCATCAGTGTTTCTTCTTTTCCAGAAAAACACAGAGAAACATTTTTGCCTCGACATATATCGCTAGTAAGTTGTTAATTGTAATATAACTTTCTCAACATACATATATCATTTTGAATCGAAAAGTTTATGATATTGAATAACTTTCTCAACATACTACATATTACATTTTCAATCTATAAATTTATTGATATTGAAATGTTTTTAGTTTTGCTATTATGTGATGATAACTTCGCTCATCTGAACGCTTCTTGACGAGAATAAAAACTGAGCAAATTTATACAGCATATTTTATTTTTCGACGAATTTAGGAAGCTTCATTAGTATTTCTTCTTTTTCAGAAAAACAAGGAAAAACATTTTTGCCTCAACTTGGATCGCGAGTAAGTTATTTATAACTTTCTCAACATACATATTATAACATTTCAAAAGTTTATGATATTGAAGTTTCTTGAGTACTGATTTTTCGTGATGTTATTGGAATACGCTGAACGCATCTTGATGAAAAAAACCTCTGAGGAAATGTTCGAAACATATCTACTTTTTTCTTTGTAACTTTGAGAGCTTCATCAGTATTTCTTCTTTTCCAGAAAAACACAGAGAAACATTTTTGCCTCGACATATATCGCTAGTAAGTTCTAAATTGTAATATAACTTCCTCAACATACATATATCATTTTGAATCGAAAACTTTATGATATTCAAGTTTTGAATTTTTGTGATGATATGCTATGTCGCTGAACGCATCTTGATGAGAACAACATCTGAGAAAATATACAAAACATATTTTTTTTTTGTAACTTTGAGAGCTTCATCAGTATTTCTTCTTTTTCAGAAAAACACAGAGAAACGTTTTTGCCTCTTCTTAAATCGCAAGTGAGTTTTAAATTACTTCTTCAACATACATATAGACATATAAATCTGTAAATTTATAATATTGAAATGCTTTTAGTATTTTCTTTTAGTTTTTTATGTATGTGATGATACTCTGGCGATCTGAACGCTCCTTGACGAGAATAAAATCGGAGCAAATTTATACAGCATATTGTAATTTTTGATGAATTTAGGAAGCTTCATCAGTTCTTTTTTTTGTTCAGGAAAACACATAGAAACATTTTTGCCACGAAATGCACATTACTTTTTCAACATACGTATAACCTTTTCAATCTGAATATTCATTACATTGAAATCTGTTTAGTTTTGATATTATGTGATGATATGTTTGTTCGTCTGAACGCTTCTTGACGAGAATAAAAACTGAGCAAATTAATAAGGCATATTTTATTTTTTGAAGAATTTAGGAAGTTTAATTAGTATTTCTTCTTTTTCAGAAAAACAAAGAAACATTTTTGCCTGAACTTGGATCACGAGTAAGTTGTTAATAACTTACTCAACATACATATTATAATACTTTGAAACGAAACGTTTATGATATTGAAGTTCGTACAGTTTCGAGTTTTTGTGATGATATTCTGTGTCGCTAAATGCATCTTAATTAAAACAACATCTGTGGAAATATTCAGAACATCTCTTTTTTTGTAACTTTTAGAGCTTCATCATTATTTCTTCTTTTCCAGAAAATCACATAGAAACATTTTTGCCTCGACATAAATCGCTAGTAAGTTGTTAATAACTTTCTTAACAAACAAGAACATTTTAAATAGAAAAGTTTATAATATTGAAGTTTGTAGAGTATTGATTTTTTGTGATGATATTGGAAACCGCTGAACGCATCTTGATGAAAAAAACCTCTGAGGAAATATTTAAAACATATCTTTTTTTATTCGTAACTTTGAAAGCTTTATCAGTATTTCTTCTTTTACAGAAAAACACAGAAACATTTTTGCCTCGACATATATCGCTAGTAAGTTGTAGATAACTTTCTCAACATACAAGAACATTTTGAGTCGAAAAATTTATGATATTGAAGTCTGTATAGTTTTGAATTTTTGTGATGATATGCTATGTCGCTGAACGCATCTTGATGACAACAACATCTGAGGAAATAGTCAAAACATATCTTTTTTTTTTGTTTCTTTGAGAGCTTCATCAGTGTTTCTTCTTTTCCAGAAAAACACAGAGAAACATTTTTGCCTCGACATATATCGCTAGTAAGTTGTTAATTGTAATATAACTTTCTCAACATACATATATCATTTTGAATCGAAAAGTTTATGATATTAAATTACTTTCTCAACATACTACATATTACATTTTCAATCTATAAATTTATTGATATTGAAATGTTTTTAGTTCTGATATTACGTGATGATAACTTTGAACATCTGAACGCTTCTTGACGAGAATAAAAACTGAGCAAATTTATACAGCATATTTTATTTTCCGACGAATTTAGGAAGCTTCATTAGTATTTCTTCTTTTTCAGAAAAACAAGGAAAAACATTTTTGCCTCAACTTGGATCACGAGTAAGTTATTTAAAACTTTCTCAACATACATATTATAACATTTTAAAAGTTTATGATATTGAAGTTTCTTGAGTATTGATTTTTTGTGATGTTATTGGAATACGCTGAACGCATCTTGATGAAAAAAAACCTCTGAGGAAATGTTCGAAACATATCTACTTTTTTCTTTGTAACTTTGAGAGCTTCATCAGTATTTCTTCTTTTCCAGAAAAACACAGAGAAACATTTTTGCCTCGACATATATCGCTAGTAAGTTGTTAATTGTAATATAACTTTCTCAACATACATATATCATTTTGAATCGAAAAGTTTATGATATTAAATTACTTTCTCATCATACTACATATTACATTTTCAATCTATAAATTTATTGATATTGAAATGTTTTTAGTTTTGATATTATGTGATGATAACTTTGAACATCTGAACGCTTCTTGACGAGAATGAAAACTGAGCAAATTTATACAGCATATTTTATTTTTCGACGAATTTAGGAAGCTTCTTTAGTATTTCATTTTTTTCAGAAAAACAAGGAAAAACATTTTTGCCTCAACTTGGATCGCGAGTAAGTTATTTATAACTTTCTCAACATACATATTATAACATTTTAAAAGATTATGATATTGAAGTTTCTTGAGTATTGATTTTTTGTGATGATATTGGAATACGCTGAACGCATCTTGATGGAGGAAATGTTCAAAACATATCTACTTTTTCCTTTGTAACTTTGAGAGCATCATCAGTGTTTCTTCTTTTCCAGAAAAACACAGAGAAACATTTTTGCCTCGACATATATCGCTAGTAAGTTGTTAATTGTAATATAACTTTCTCAACATACATATATCATTTTGAATCGAAAAGTTTATGATATTGAATAACTTTCTCAACATACTACATATTACATTTTCAATCTATAAATTTATTGATATTGAAATGTTTTTAGTTTTGCTATTATGTGATGATAACTTCGCTCATCTGAACGCTTCTTGACGAGAATAAAAACTGAGCAAATTTATACAGCATATTTTATTTTTCGACGAATTTAGGAAGCTTCATTAGTATTTCTTCTTTTTCAGAGAAACAAGGAAAAACATTTTTGCCTCAACTTGGATCGCGAGTAAGTTATTTATAACTTTCTCAACATACATATTATAACATTTCAAAAGTTTATGATATTGAAGTTTCTTGAGTATTGATTTTTCGTGATGTTATTGGAATACGCTGAACGCATCTTGATGAAAAAAACCTCTGAGGAAATGTTCGAAACATATCTACTTTTTTCTTTGTAACTTTGAGAGCTTCATCATTATTTCTTCTTTTCCAGAAAAACACAGAGAAACATTTTTGCCTCGACATATATCGCTAGTAAGTTCTAAATTGTAATATAACTTCCTCAACATACATATATCATTTTGAATCGAAAAGTTTATGATATTGAATAACTTTCTCAACATACTACATATTACATTTTCAATCTATAAATTTATTGATATTGAAATGTTTTTAGTTTTGCTATTATGTGATGATAACTTCGCTCATCTGAACGCTTCTTGACGAGAATAAAAACTGAGCAAATTTATACAGCATATTTTATTTTTCGACGAATTTAGGAAGCTTCATTAGTATTTCTTCTTTTTCAGAAAAACAAGGAAAAACATTTTTGCCTCAACTTGGATCGCGAGTAAGTTATTTATAACTTTCTCAACATACATATTATAACATTTCAAAAGTTTATGATATTGAAGTTTCTTGAGTATTGATTTTTTGTGATGATATTGGAATACGCTGAACGCATCTTGATGAAAAAACCTCTGAGGAAATGTTCAAAACAAATCTTCTTTTTTTTTGTAACTTTGAGAACTTCATCAGTATTTCTTCTTTTCCAGCAGAACACGCATAAACATATTTGCCTCGACTTAAATCGCAGGTAAGTTGCTCATAACTTTCTCAACATACATATTATAACATTTTGAAACGAAAAGTTTATGATATTGAAGTTTGTAGATCATTGATTTTTTGTGATGATATTGGAATACGCTGAACGCATCTTGATGAAAAAACCTCTGAGGAAATGTTCAAAACATATCTCTTTTTTTTGTAACTTTGAGAGCTTCTTCAGTATTTCTTCTTTTCCAGAAAAACACAGAGAAACATTTTTGCCTCGACATAAATCGAAAGTGGGTTGTAAATTACTTTTTCAACATACATATACTTTTTCAATCTGAAAATTTATTATATTGAAATGTGTTTCATTTCGATATTATGTGATGATATCTTTGTACATCTGGACGCTTCTTGGCGAGAATAAAAACTGAGCAAATTTATACAGCATATTTTATTTTTTGACGAATTTAGGAAGCTTTATTAGCATTTCTTCTTTCTCAGAGAAACATTTTTGCCTCAATTAAGATCACGAGTAAGTTATTAATAACTTTCTAAACATACATATTATAACGTTTTAAATCGAAATATTCATGATATTAAGTTTGTAGAGTATTGATTTTTTGTGGTGATATTGGAATACGCTGAACGCATCTTGATGAAAAAACCTCTGAAGAAATGTTCAAAACATATCTTCTTTTTTTTGTAACTTTGAGAACTTCATCAGTATTTCTTTCTTTTCCAGAAAAACACTGAGAAACATATTTGCCTGGACTTAGATCACGAGTAGGTTGTTAATAACTTTCTCAAAATACATAGATTATTTTGAATCGATAGGTTTATGATATTGCAGTTTGTACAGTTTTTTTCTCATTTGCTGAAGGCATCTTGATTAAAACAACATCTGAGGGAATATTCAGAACATATCTCTTTTTTGTAACTTTGAGAGCTTTATCATTATTTCTTCTTTTTCAGGAGAAAACGGAAACATTTTTGCCTCGACTTAAATCGCAAGTGAGTTGTAAATTCCTTTCCCAATATACTACGTATAATATTTTCAATCTATAAATTTATTGATATTGAAATGTTTTCAGTTTTCATGTGATGATAATCCGGCCATCTGAACGCTTCTTGATGTGAATAAAAACTGAGCAAATTTATATAGCATATTTTATTTTTTGAGGAATTTAGGTAGCTTCATCAGTATTTCTTTTTTTTCAGAAGAACACACAGAAACATTTTTGCCTCTACATAAATTACTTTTTCAACATACATATAAACCTTTTTAATCTAAAAATTTATTATGTTGAAATGTGTTTAGTGTTGATATTATGTGATGATATGTTGGCCATCTGAATGCATGAATTGATGAAAACAACATCTGAGGAAATATTCGAAACATATATCCTTTTTTTCAACTATGAGAGCTTCATCAGCATTTCTTCTTTTTCAGAAAAACATAGAGAAATATTTTTGCCCCGACTTGAATCACAAGTGAGTAGTAAATTACTTTCTCAACATCCAGTAGAACCCCGATTATCCGAAATACATATAACCTTTTCAATCTAACAATTTATTACATTGAAATGTGTTTAGTTTTGATATTATGTGATGATATCTTTGTACATCTGAACGCTTCTTGACGAGAACAAACTCTGAGCAAATTTATACAGCATATTTCATTTTTTGACGAATCTAGGAAGCTTCATTAGTATTTCTTCTTTTTCAGAAAAACAAGGAGAAATATTTTTGCCTCGACTTAGTTCACGAGTAAGTTATTAATAACTTTCTCAACATACATATAACATTTTAAAAGTTTATGAAATTGAAGTTTGTTGAGTATTGATTTTTTCTGATGATATTGGAATACGCTGAACGCATCTTGATGGAGGAAATGATCAAAACATATCTACTTTTTTCTTTGTAACTTTGAGAGCTTCATCAGTATTTCTTCTTTTCCAGAAAAACACAGAGAAACATTTTTGCCTCGACATATATCGCTAGTAAGTTGTTAATTGTAATATAACTTTCTCAACATACATATATTCATTTTGAGTTCATGATATTCAAGTTTGTTGAGTTTTGAATTTTTGTGATGATATGCTATGTCGCTGAACGCATCTTGATGAAAACAACATCTGAGGAAATAGTCAAAACATATCTTTTTTCTTGTAACTTTGAGAGCTTCATCAGTATTTATTTTTTTTTCAGAAAGACACAGAGAAACGTTTTTGCCTGGACTTAAATCGCAAGTGAGTTTTAAATTACTTCTTCAACATACATATAAACATATAAATCATTTTGAAAAGAACAGTTTATGATATTGAAGTTTTTACAGTTTTGAGTTTTTGTGATGATATTCTGTTTTGCTGAACGCATCTTGACGAAAACATCTGAGGAAATATTCAAAACATATCTCTTTATTTTTGTGACTTCGTGAGTTTCATTAGTATTTCTTCTTTTTCAGAAGAAAACAGAGAAACATTTTTGCCTCGACTTGAATCGAAAGTGAGTTGAAGATTACTTTCTCAACACACTACATATAACATTTCTAATCTATAAATTTATAATATTGAAATGCTTTTAGTTTTTTTTTTTTTAGTTTTGATAATATGTATGTTATGATACTCTGGCGATCTGAACGCTCCTTGACGAGAATGAAATCGGAGCAAATTCATACAGCATATTTTATTTTTTGATGAATTTAGGAAGCTTCATCAGTTCTTCTTTTTGTTCAGGAAAATACATAGAAACATTTCTGCCACGAATTGCAAATTACTTTTTCAACATACATATAACCTTTTCAATCTGAATATTCATTACATTGAAATGTGTTTAGTTTTGATATTATGTATGATATGTTTGTTCATCTGAACGCTTCTTGACGAGAATGAAAACTGGGCAAATTAATAAGGCATATTTTATTTTTCGACGAATTTAGGAAGTGTAATTAGTATTTATTCTTTTTCAGAAAAACAAAGAAACATTTTTGCCTGAACTTGGATCACGAGTAAGTTGTTGATAACTTTCTCAACATACATATTATAATACTTTGAAACGAAACGTTTATGATATTGAAGTTCGTACAGTTTCGAGTTTTTGTGATGATATTCTGTGTCGCTAAACGCATCTTAATTAAAACATCTGTGGAAATATTCAGAACATCTCTTTTTTTTGTAACTTTTAAAGCTTCATCAGTATTTCTTTTTTTCCAGAAAATCACATAGAAACATTTTTGCCTCGACATAAATCGCTAGTAAGTTGTTAATAACTTCCTTAACATACGAGTTTGTAGAGTATTGATTTTTTGTGATGATATTGGAAACCGCTGAACGCATCTTGATGAAAAAAACCTCTGAGGAAATATTTATAACATATCTCTTTTTATTCGTAACTTTGAAAGCTTTATCAGTATTTCTTCTTTTACAGAAAAACGCAGAAACATTTTTGCCTCGACATACATCGCTAGTAAGTTTCAAGTCGTAGATAACTTTCTCAACATACAAGAACATTTTGAATCGAAAAATTTATGATATTGAAGTCTGTATAGTTTTGAATTTTTGTGATGATATGCTATGTCGCTGAACGCATCTTGATGACAACAACATCTGAGGAAATATTCAGAACATATCTCTTTTTTTTTTTGTAACTTTGAGAGCTTCACCAGTATTTCTTCTTTTCCAGAAAAACACAGAGAAACATTCTTGCCTCGACATAAATCGCAAGTGAGTTTTAAATTACTTACATATACTTTTTCAATCTGAAAATGTATTATGTATATTGAAATGTGTTTTATTTCGATATTATATGATGATATCTTTGTTTATCTGAACGCTTCTTGACGAGAATAAAATTGAGCAAATTTATACAGCATATTTTATTTTTTGACGAAATTAGGAAGCTCCATTAGTATTTCTTCTTCTTCAGCGAAACATTTTTGCCTCAACTAAGATCACGAGTAAGTTATTAATAACTTTCTCAACATACATATTATAACGTTTCAAATCGAAAATTTTATGATATTGAAGTTTGTAGAGTATTGATTTTTTGTGATGATATTGGAATACGCTGAACGCATCTTGATGAGAAAACCTCTGAGGAAATGTTCAAAACATATCTTTTTTTTTGTAACTTTGAGAGCTCCATCAGTATTTCTTCTTGTCCAGAAAAACACTGAGAAACATATATACTGGACTTAGATCACGAGTAAGTTGTTAATAACTTTCACAAATCACATAAATCATTTTGAATCGAAAGGTTTATGATATTGCAGTTTGTACAGTTTTTTTCTCTTTCGCTGAACGCATCTTGATGAAAGCAACATCTGAGGAAATATTCAGAACATATCTCTCTTTTTTTGTAACTTTGAGAACTTTATCATTATTTCTTCTTTCACAGAAAAAACAGAAACATTTTGCCTCGACTTGAATCGCAAGTGAGTTGTAAATTACTTTCTCAATATACTACATATACCATTTTCAATCTATAAATTTATTAATATTGAAATGTTTTTAGTTTTGATGCGATGATAATCCGGCCATCTGAACGCTTCTTGATGAGAATAAAAACTGAGCAAATTTATACAGCATATTTTATTCCATGAGGAATTTAGGAAACTTCATCAGTAATTCTTTTTTTTTTTTCAGAAGAACACACAGAAACATTTTTGCCTCTACATAAATCGCAAGTGAATTGTGAATTACTTTTGCCCCAACTTAGATCACGACTAAGTTATTAATCACTTTATCAATATACATTTTAATTAACATTTTAAATCAAAAGGTTTAGGTTTATGATATTCAAGTTTGTGGAGTATTGAATTTTTGTGATGATATTGGAAAACGCTGAACGCATCTTGTAGAAAAATTCCTCTGAGGAAATATTTAAAACTTATCTCTTTTTATTTGTATCTTTGAAAGCTTTATCAATATTTCTTCTTTTACAGCAGAACACGCATGAACATATTTGCCTCGACTTAAATCGCAAGTAAGTTGCTCATAACTCTCTCAACATACATATTATAACATTTTGAAACGAAAAGTTTATGATATAAAAGTTTGTAGATTATTGATTTTTTGTGATGATATTGGAATACGCTGAACGCATCTTGATGAAAAAAACCTCTGAGGAAATGTCCAAAACATATCTTCTTTTTTTTGTAACTTTGAGAACTTCATCAGTATTTCTTATTTCACAGCAGAACACGCATAAGCATATTTGCCTCGACTTAAATCGCAAGTAAGTTGCTCATAACTCTCTCAACATACATATTATAACATTTTGAAACGAAAAGTATATGATATTGAAGTTAGTAGATTATTGATTTTTTGTGATGATATTGGAATACGCTGAACGCATCTTGATGAAAAAAACCTCTGAGGAAATGTCCAAAACATATCTTCTTTTTTTTGTAACTTTGAGAACTTCATCAGTATTTCTTATTTTACAGCAGAACATGCATAAACATATTTGCCTCGACTTAAATCGCAAGTAAGTTGCTCATAACTCTCTCAACAAACATATTATAACATTTTGAAACGAAAAGTATATGATATTGAAGTTAGTAGATTATTGTTTTTTTGTGATGATATTGGAATACGCTGAACGCATCTTGATGAAAAAAACCTCTGAGGAAATGTTCAAAACATATCTACTTTTTTCTTTGTAACTTTGAGAACTTCATCAGTATTTCTTATTTTACAGCAGAACACGCATAAACATATTTGCCTCGACTTAAATCGCAAGTAAGTTGCTCATAACTCTCTCAACAAACATATTATAACATTTTGAAACGAAAAGTATATGATATTGAAGTTAGTAGATTATTGATTTTTTGTGATGATATTGGAATACGCTGAACGCATCTTGATGAAAAAAACCTCTGAGGAAATGTCCAAAACATATCTTCTTTTTTTTGTAACTTTGAGAACTTCATCAGTATTTCTTATTTTACAGCAGAACACGCATAAACATATTTGCCTCGACTTAAATCGCAAGTAAGTTGCTCATAACTCTCTCAACAAACATATAATAACATTTTGAAACGAAAAGTATATGATATTGAAGTTAGTAGATTATTGATTTTTTTTGATGATATTGGAATACGCTGAACGCATCTTGATGAAAAAAACCTCTGAGGAAATGTCCAAAACATATCTTCTTTTTTTTGTAACTTTGAGAACTTCATCAGTATTTCTTATTTTACAGCAGAACACGCATAAACATATTTGCCTCGACTTAAATCGCAAGTAAATTGCTCATAACTCTCTCAATAAACATATTATAACATATTGAAACGAAAAGTTTATGATATTGAAGTTTGTAGATTATTGATTTTTTGTGATGATATTGGAATACGCTGAACGCATCTTGATGAAAAAAACCTCTGAGGAAATGTTCAAAACATATCTACTTTTTTCTTTGTAACTTTGAGAACTTCATCAGTATTTCTTATTTTACAGCAGAACACGCATAAACATATTTGCCTCGACTTAAATCGCAAGTAAGTTGCTCATAACTCTCTCAACAAACATATTATAACATTTTGAAACGAAAAGTATATGATATTGAAGTTAGTAGATTATTGATTTTTTGTGATGATATTGGAATACGCTGAACGCATCTTGATGAAAAAAACCTCTGAGGAAATTTTCAAAACATATCTTCTTTTTTTGTAACTTTTAGAACTTCATCAGTATTTCTTTCTTTTCCAGAAAAACACTGAGAAACATATTTGCCTGGAATTAGATCACGAGTAAGTTGTTAATAACTTTCTCAAAATACATAGATCATTTTAAATCGAAAAATTTATGATATTGAAAAAAATTTTGTGATGATATTCTCTTTCGCTGAACGCATCTTGATGAAAACAACATCTGAGGAAATATTCAGAACATATCTCTTTTTTTGTAACTTTGAGAGCTTTATCATTATTTCTTCTTTTTCAGGAGAAAACAGAAACATTTTTGCCTCGACTTAAATCGCAAGTGAGTTGTCAATTCCTTTCTCAATATACCACGTATAACATTTTCAATCTATAAATTTATTGATATTGAAATGTTTTTAGTTTTCATGTGATGATAATCCGGCCATCTGAACGCTTCTTGATGAGAATAAAAACTGAGCAAATTTATATAGCATATTTTATTTTTTGAGGAATTTAGGTAGCTTCATCAGTATTTCTTTATTTTTTTTTCAGAAGAACACATAGAAACATTTTTGCCTCTACATAAATACAACATACATATAAACCTTTTCAATCTGAAAATTTATTAGGCTGATATGTGTTCAGTGTTGATATTATGTGATGACATGTTGGCCATCTGAATGCATGAATTGATGAAAACAACATCTCAGGAAATATTCGAAACATTTATCCTTTTTTTCAACTATGAGAGCTTCATCAGCATTTCTTCTTTTTCAGAAAAACACAGAGAAACATTTTTGCCCCGACTTGAATCACATGTGAGTAGTGAATTACTTTCTCAACATCCAGTAGAACCCCGATTATCCGAAATACATATAACCTTTTCAATCTAAAAATTTTTTACATTGAAATGTGTTTAGTTTTGATATTATGTGATGATATCTTTGAACATCTGAACGCTTCTTGACGAGAATAAAAACTGAGCCACTTTATACAGCATATTCTATTTTTTGACGAATTTTGGAAGCTCATTAGTATTTCTCCTTTTTCAGAAAAACAAGGAGAAATATTTTTGCCTCAACTTAGTTCACGAGTAAGTTATTAATTACTTTCTCAACATACATATAACATTTTAAAAGTTTATGATATTGAAGTTTGTTGAGTATTGATTTTTTGTGATGATATTGGAATACGCTGAACGCATCTTGACGGAGGAAATGTTCAAAACATATCTACTTTTTTCTTTGTAACTTTGAGAACTTCATCAGTATTTCTTTCTTTTCCAGAAAAACACAGAGAAACATTTTTGCCTCGACATATATCGCTAGTAAGTTGTTAATTGTAATATAACTTTCTCAACATACATATATCATTTTGAATCGAAAAGTTTATGATATTAAATTACTTTCTCAACATACTACATATTACATTTTCAATCTATAAATTTATTGATATTGAAATGTTTTTAGTTCTGATATTATGTGATGATAACTTTGAACATCTGAACGCTTCTTGACGAGAATAAAAACTGAGCAAATTTATACAGCATATTTTATTTTTTGACGAATTTAGGAAGCTTCATTAGTATTTCTTCTTTTTCAGAAAAACAAGGAAAAACATTTTTGCCTCAACTTGGATCGCGAGTAAGTTATTTATAACTTGCTCAACATACATATTATAACATTTTAAAAGTTTATGTTATTGAAGTTTCTTGAGTATTGATTTTTTGTGATGTTATTGGAATACGCTGAACGCATCTTGATGAAAAAAACCTCTGAGGAAATGTTCGAAACATATCTACTTTTTTCTTTGTAACTTTGAGAGCTTCATCAGTATTTCTTCTTTTCCAGAAAAACACAGAGAAACATTTTTGCCTCGACATATATCGCTAGTAAGTTCTAAATTGTAATATAACTTCCTCAACATACATATATCATTTTGAATCGAAAACTTTATGATATTCAAGTTTTGAATTTTTGTGATGATATGCTATGTCGCTGAACGCATCTTGATGAAAAAAACATCTGAGAAAATATACAAAACATATATTTTTTTTTTGTAACTTTGAAAGCTTCATCAGTATTTCTTCTTTTTCAGAAAAACACAGAGAAACGTTTTTGCCTCTACTTAAATCGCAAGTGAGTTTTAAATTACTTCTTCAACATACATATAGACATATAAATCTGTAAATTTATAATATTGAAATGCTTTTAGTATTTTCTTTTAGTTTTTTATGTATGTGATGATACTCTGGCGATCTGAACGCTCCTTGACGAGAATAAAATCGGAGCAAATTTATACAGCATATTGTAATTTTTGATGAATTTAGGAAGCTTCATCAGTTCTTTTTTTTGTTCAGGAAAACACATAGAAACATTTTTGCCACGAAATGCAAATTACTTTTTCAGCATACGTATAACCTTTTCAATCTGAATATTCTTTACATTGAAATGTGTTTAGTTTTGATATTATGTGATGATATGTTTGTTCGTCTGAACGCTTCTTGACGAGAATAAAAACTGAGCAAATTAATAAGGCATATTTTATTTTTTGACGAATTTAGGAAGTTTAATTAGTATTTCTTCTTTTTCAGAAAAACAAAGAAACATTTTTGCCTGAACTTGGATCACGAGTAAGTTGTTGATAACTTTCTCAACATACATATTATAATACTTTGAAACGAAACGTTTATGATATTGAAGTTCGTACAGTTTCGAGTTTTTGTGATGATATTCTGTGTCGCTAAACGCATCTTAATTAAAACATCTGTGGAAATATTCAGAACATCTCTTTTTTTTTGTAACTTTTAGAGCTTCATCAGTATTTCTTCTTTTCCAGAAAATCACATAGAAACATTTTTGCCTCGACATAAATCGCTAGTAAGTTGTTAATAACTTTCTTAACATACAAGAACATTTTAAATCGAAAAGTTTATGATATTGAAGTTTGTAGAGTATTGATTTTTTGTGATGATATTGGAAACCGCTGAACGCATCTTGATGAAAAAAACCTCTGAGGAAATATTTAAAACATATCTTTTTTTATTCGTAACTTTGAAAGCTTTATCAGTATTTCTTCTTTTACAGAAAAACACAGAAACATTTTTGCCTCGACATATATCGCTAGTAAGTTGTAGATAACTTTCTCAACATACAAGAACATTTTGAGTCGAAAAATTTATGATATTGAAGTCTGTATAGTTTTGAATTTTTGTGATGATATGCTATGTCGCTGAACGCATCTTGATGACAACAACATCTTAGGAAATAGTCAAAACATATCTTTTTTTTTGTTACTTTGAGAGCTTCATCAGTGTTTCTTCTTTTCCAGAAAAACACAGAGAAACATTTTTGCCTCGGCATAATTCGCAAGTGAGTTTTGAATTACTTTTTCAACATACATATACTTTTTCAATCTGAAAATGTATTATGTATATGGAAATGTGTTCTATTTTGATATTATGTGATGATATCTTTGTACATCTGAACGCTTCTTGACGAGAATAAAAACTGAGCAAATTTATACAGCCTATTTTATTTTTTGACGAATAAAGGAAGCTTCATTAGTATTTCTTCTTTTTCAGAAAAACAAAGAGAAACATTTTTGCCTGAACTTAGATCACGAGTAAGTTATTAATAACTTTCTCAACATACATATTATAAAATTTTAAATCGAAAATTTTATGATATTGAAGTTTGTAGAATACGCTGAACGCATCTTGATGAAAAAACCTGTGAGGAAATGTTCAAAGCATATCTGTTTTTTTTTTTGTAACTTTGACAGCTCCATCAGTATTTCTTCTTTTCCAGAAAAAACACAGAGAAACATTTGTGCCTCTACATAAATCGCAAGTTCGCAAGTGAGTTGTAAATAACTTTCTCAACATATTACATATAACATTTTCAATCTATAAATTTATTGATATTGAAATGTTTTAAGTTTTGATATTATGTGATTATAATCTGGCCATCTGAACGCTCCTTGACGAGAATAAAAACTGTGAGCAAATTTATACAGCATATTTTATTTTTGACGAATCGAGGAAGCTGCATTAGTATTTCTTCTTTTCCAGAAAAACACTGAGAAACATATTTGCCTGGACTTAGATCACAAGTAATTTGTTAATAACTTTCTCAAAATACATAAATCATTTTAAATCGAAAAGTTTATGATATTGCAGTTTGTACAGTTTTCGTGATGATATTCTCTTTCGCTGAACGCATCTTGATTAAAACAAAATCTGAGGAAATATTCAGAACTAATCTCTTTTTTTCTGTAACTTTGAGAGCTTTATCATTATTTCTTCTTTTTCAGAAAAACACAGAAACATTTTTGCCTCGACTTGAATCGCAAGTGAGTTGTAAATTACTTTCTCAACATACTACGAATAACATTTTCAATCTATAAATTTATTAATATTGAAATGTTTTTAGTGTTGATATTATGTGATGATATGTTGGCCATCTGAATGCTTCTTGACGAGAATAAAAACTGAGCAAATTTTTATTAGTAAGTTGTTAATTGTAATATAACTTTCTCAACATACATATATTCATTTTGAGTTCATGATATTCAAGTTTGTTAAGTTTTGAATTTTTGTGATGATATGCTATGTCGCTGAACGCATCTTGATGAAAACAACATCTGAGGAAATAGTCAAAACATATCTTTTTTCTTGTAACTTTGAGAGCTTCATCAGTATTTATTTTTTTTTCAGAAAAACACAAACGTTTTTGCCTCGACTTAAATCACAGGTGAGTTTTAAATTACTTTCTCAACATACTACATATTACATTTTCAATCTATAAATTTATTAATATTGAAATGTTTTTAGTTTTGATATTACGTGATGATATCTTTGAACATCTGAACGCTTCTTGACGAGAATAAAAACTGAGCAAATTTATACAGCATATTTTATTTTTCGACGAATTTAGGAAGCTTCATTAGTATTTCTTTTTTTTCAGAAAAACAAGGAAAAACATTTTTGCCTAATCTTAGATCACGAGTAAGTTATTTATAACTTTCTCAACATACATATTAAAACATTTTGAAAGTTTCTTGAGTATTGATTTTTTGTGATGCTATTGGAATACGCTGAACGCATCTTGATGAAATAAACCTCTGAGGAAATGTTCAAAACATATCTACTTTTGTCTTTGTAACTTTGAGAGCTTCATCAGTATTTCTCCTTTTCCAGAAAAACACAGAGAAACATTTTTGCCTCGACATATATCGCTAGTAAGTTGTTAATTGTAATATAACTTTCTCAACATACATATATCATTTTGAATCGAAAAGTTTATGATATTCAAGTTTGTTAAGTTTTGAATTTTTGTGATGATATCCTATGTCGCTGAACGCATCTTGATGAAAACATCTAAGAAAATATTCAAAACATATCTTTTTTTTTTGTAACTCTGAGAGCTTCATCAGTATTTCTTCTTTTTCAGAAAAACACAGAGAAACGTTTTTGCCTGGACTTAAATCGCAAGTGAGTGTTAAATTACTTCTTCAACATACATATAAACATATAAATCATTTTGAAAAGAACAGTTTATGATATTGAAGTTTTTACAGTTTTGAGTTTTTGTGATGATTTTCTGTTTTGCTGAACGCATCTTGACGAAAACATCTGAGGAAATATTCAAAACATATCTCTTTATTTTTGTGACTTCGTGAGTTTCATTAGTATTTCTTCTTTTTCAGAAGAAAACAGAGAAACATTTTTGCCTCGACTTGAATCGAAAGTGAGTTGAAGATTACTTTCTCAACACACTACATATAACATTTCTAATCTATAAATTTATAATATTGAAATGCTTTTAGTTTTTTTTTTTTAGTTTTGATAATATGTATGTTATGATACTCTGGCGATCTGAACGCTCCTTGACGAGAATAAAATCGGAGCAAATTCATACAGCATATTTCATTTTTCGATGAATTTAGGAAGCTTCATCAGTTCTTCTTTTTGTCCACGAAAACACATAGAAACATTTTTGCCACGAATTGCAAATTACTTTTTCAACATACATATAACCTTTTCAATCTGAATATTCATTACATTGAAATGTGTTTAGTTTTGATATTATGTGATGATATGTTTGTTCATCTGAACGCTTCTTGACGAGAATAAAAACTGAGCAAATTAATAAGGCATATTTTATTTTTCGACGAATTTAGGAAGTTTAATTAGTATTTATTCTTTTTCAGAAAAACGAAGAACTTGGATCACGAGTAAGATGGTAATAACGTTCTCAACATACATATTATAATATTTTGAAACGAAACGTTTGTGATATTGAAGTTCGTACAGTTTCGAGTTTTTGTGATGATATTCTGTGTCGCTTAACGCATCTTGATGAAAACATCTGAGGAAATATTCAAAACATCTCTTTTTTTTGTAACTTTTAAAGCTTCATCAGTATTTCTTTTTTTCCAGAAAATCACATAGAAACATTTTTGCCTCGACATAAATCGCTAGTAAGTTGTTAATAACTTTCTTAACATACGAGAACATTTTAAATCGAAAAGTTTATAATATTGAAGTTTGTAGAGTATTGATTTTTTGTGATGATATTGGAAACCGCTGAACGCATCTTGATGAAAAAAACCTCTGAGGAAATATTTATAACATATCTCTTTTTATTCGTAACTTTGAAAGCTTTATCAGTATTTCTTCTTTTACAGAAAAACGCAGAAACATTTTTGCCTCGACATATATCGCTAGTAAGTTTCAAGTTGTAGATAACTTTCTCAACATACAAGAACATTTTGAATCGAAAAATTCATGGTATTGGAGTCTGTATAGTTTTGAATTTTTGTGATGATATGCTATGTCGCTGAACGCATCTTGATGACAACAACATCTGAGGAAATATTCAGAACATAACTCTTTTTTTTGTAACTTTGAGAGCTTCACCAGTATTTCTTCTTTTCCAGAAAAACACAGGGAAACATTCTTGCCTCGACATAAATCGCAAGTGAGTTTTAAATTACTTTTTCAACATACATATACTTTTTCAATCTGAAAATGTATTATGTATATTGAAATGTGTTTTATTTCGATATTATGTGATGATATCTTTGTACATCTGAACGCTTCTTGACGAGAATAAAAACTGAGCAAATTTATACAGCATATTTTATTTTTTGACGAATTAAGGAAGCTTCATTAGTCTTTTTCAGAGAAACATTTCTGCCTCAACTAAGATCACGAGTAAGTTATTAATAACTTTCTCAACATACATATTATAACGTTTTAAATCGAAAATTTTATGATATTGAAGTTTGTAGAGTATTGATTTTTTGTGGTGATATTGGAATACGCTGAACGCATCTTGATGAAAAAACCTCTGAGGAAATGTTCAAAACATATCTTTTTTTTGTAACTTTGAGAGCTCCATCAGTATTTCTTCTTGTCCAGAAAAACACTGAGAAACATATTTGCCTGGACTTAGATCACGAGTAAGTTGTTAATAACTTTCTCAAAATACATCATTTTGAATCGATAGGTTTATGATATTGCAGTTTGTACAGTTTTTTTCTCTTTCTCTGAAGGCATCTTGATTAAAACAACATCTGAGGGAATAGTCAGAACATATCTGTTTTTTTTTGTAACTTTGAGAGCTTTATCATTATTTCTTCTTTTTCAGAAAAACACAGAAACATTTTTGCCTCGACTTGAATCGCAAGTGAGTTGTAAAT
Source organism: Aphidecta obliterata (assembly GCA_963966015.1). Classification (NCBI taxonomy): domain Eukaryota; kingdom Metazoa; phylum Arthropoda; class Insecta; order Coleoptera; family Coccinellidae; genus Aphidecta; species Aphidecta obliterata. The sequence continues at coordinate 12,743,660 of OZ014436.1, forward strand.
TACTTTCTCAATATACTACATATAACATTTTCAATCTATGAATTTATTAATATTGAAATGTTTTTAGTTTTGATGTGATGATAATCCGGCCATCTGAACGCTTCTTGATGAGAATAAAAACTGGGCAAATTTATAAAGCATATTTTATTTTATGAGGAATTTAGGAAACTTCATCAGTATTTCTTTTTTTTTTTTTTCAGAAGAGCACACAGAAACATTTTTGCCTCTACATAAATCGCAAGTGAGTTGTAAATTACTTTTGCCTCAACTTAGATCACGAGTAAGTTATTAATCACTTTATCAACATAGATATTATAACATTTTAAATCAAAAGGTTTAGGTTTATGATATTCAAGTTTGTAGAGTATTGATTTTTTGTGATGATATTGGAATACGCTGAACGCATCTTGATGAAAAAACCTCCGAGGAACTGTTCAAAACATATCTCTTTTTTTTTAAACTTTTAAAGCTTCATCGGTATTCAACAAAGAAACATTTTTGCCCCGACATAAATCGCTAGAAGTTGTAAATAACTTTATCAACATACATAGATCATTTTAAATCGAAAAGTTCATGATATTGAAATTTGTAGAGTATTGATTTTTTGTGATGATATTGGAATACGCTGAACGCATTTTGATTAAAAAAAGCTCTGAGGAAATATTTAAAACATATCTCTCTTTATTTGTATCTTTGAAAGCTTTATCAATATTTCTTATTTTACAGCAGAACATGCATAAACATATTTGCCTCGACTTAAATCGCAAGTAAGTTGCTCATAACTCTCTCAACATACATATTATAACATTTTGAAACGAAAATTCTATGATATTGAAGTTTGTAGATTATTGATTTTTTGTGATGATATTGGAATACGCTGAACGCATCTTGATGAAAAAAACCTCTGAGGAAATGTTCAAAACATATCTTCTTTTTCTTGTAACTTTGAGAACTTCATCAGTATTTCTTTCTTTTCCAGAAAAACACTCAGAAACATATTTGCCTGGAATTAGATTACGAGTAAGTTGTTAATAACTTTCTCAAAATACATAGATCATTTTAAATCGAGAAGTTTATGATATTTAAAATTTTTGTGATGATATTCTCTTTCGCTGAACGCATCTTGATGAAAAAAACCTCTGAGGAAATGTTCAAAACATATCTTCTTTTTTTTGCAACTTTGAGAACTTCATCAGTATTTCTTTCTTTTCTAGAAAAACACTGAGAAACATATTTGCCTGGAATTAGATCACGAGTAAGTTGTTAATAACTTTCTCAAAATACATAGATCATTTTAAATCGAAACGTTTATGATATTGAAAAAAATTTTGTGATGATATTCTCTTTCGCTGAACGCATCTAGTTGATGAAAACAACATCTGAGGAAATATTCAGAACATATCTCTTCTTTTGTAACTTTGAGAGCATTTCTTCTTTTTCAGGAGAAAACAGAAACATTGTTGCCTCGACTTATATCGCAAGTGAGTTGTAAATTACTTTTTCAACATACATATAAACCTTTTTAATCTAAAAATTTATTATGTTGAAATGTGTTTAGTGTTGATATTATGTGATGATTTGTTGGCCATCTGAATTCATGAATTGATGAAAACAACATCTGAGGAAATATTCGTAACATATTTCCTTTTTTTCAACTATGAGAGCTTCATCAGCATTTCGTCTTTTTCAGAAAAAACACATTTTTGCCTCTACTTAAATTGCAAGTGAGTTTTAAATTACTTTCTTAACATACCTAGGTATAACATTTTTAATCTATAAATTTATTAAATTGAAATGTTTTTAGTTTTGATATTATGTGATGATACTTTGGGCGATCTGAACTTTGGGCAGCTCATCATTTTTTCTTCTTTTTCAAAAAAACATGGAGAAACATTTTTTCCTCGACTTGAATCGCAAGTAGGTTGTGAATAAATTTCTCAATATACATAATCATTTCGAATCGAAAAGTTTTTGATATTCAAGTTTGATATTGGAATACGCAGAACGCATCTGGATGAAAACATGATCTGAGGAGATGATCAGAACATATCTCTTTTCATTCGTAACTTAGAAGTCTTAATAATTTTTGATTGTATTGTGTTTTTTGTGATGAAATTCTGCTTTGCACTGAACGTTCTTTGATGCAAATAAGCAAATTTATTCAAAATATTTATGTACATATATGTATTATTTTTCGACTAATTTTCAAAGCTTGATCAGTATTGTTTTATAATTAAAAAAAAAAAACAAGGCCGGTTACTCAGTTGTGGCATTCTTTTCGCTTTCGGCTCATTCCTTACGAGAAAGATGGACGAGACGATTTTATTACCCAATAAATTCTTCTCATTGCCCCTTTCGTAGGGGTAAGTTATAAATCTCCATTCAAATCTTGGTTTCGTGATTTCAAGCACCTGATATAATTTCGAAGAATCATTGTTATATAATCAAGTATGAAGGAGTTGGAAATTGTTTCTTTTTATTTCTTTGCGAGTTTGGGAGGACTTGAACGTTTCGTCAAATATCTAAATCAAACGATGTGAGAAAATATTTCGGAAAGACTTCTTATTGTATTTTATTTTTAAGGTGGTGATTACTGGAAATCAAGTATCTCTCAGGTAGGATTATCAGATAATTTTTTTTCGGAAATCATGATAAAATACTAAAATGATGATTTGGGCCCTTAAATGAATGTTGATTTGATTTAACCAGAAAAATACGCAGACAGTTCCTGAATAACACATTTAAATCGCTCAAATTCTACCGATAGAAAATCAGAGTACTAACTTTTTTTTTCCAGGTAAAATATCCAACGACCTGGGGGGGGGGGAGGACCAACCTATTTCTGTCTCTGGTAAGATATTGATACTTATCACCTTTTCTGACAAGAAAACTATATGAATGAAGCCGCAGAAACCATTCTTACCGGCAATTCTTCTAATCCTTCGTCGGCCTTGGATCAACGCCTTTTTGTTTACAGTCAAGAGGTTTCCATTATGGTTTCTCGAAACAAAATTAATCGTATGCATTTCCAGATACACAACTAAATTCGCGAAATGACGTAGTGAAGTTCATCTCGACCCAGTGGTGGAGATCTTATCTGCTAAGTTGATTTTTGTTATGAGTTATTTCATTCATTTTGAAAACGGGGCCGTGGTGTAGTGGGTTCGAATCCTCCGGTCGGGAAAGAAATTTTCAGACATGGAGCACGGTTCCACCATTCACTGTTGGGTAAACAATTAACAATGATTTGTCTCAGGTGGCGTAAGGACACAGTAACAAAGCCTACACAGAACACTACCGGGTCTCCAAACTCGTACAAGCTCTGAGCTTCTGAGAGGGCTCACAGAGACCTAGGAGAGTCGGGATATAAAACAAACAAACAAACAAAATTCAATCCTGATGGAGGTTATTAAAAATTTTTCAGTCGTTCATTGGCGAGTGGGTCGTAGGTACTACAGCTGGTAGCTATATTAGGGGTAGCGGTTAACTCCTAGGAAACAAACGAATGGGCCACCTCGACAATCCGATCCATCAACTCAAAGGGCTAATAATCGAAGGATCAGAATTGTTTCTGCGCTATAGGCATCTTGGGGCATGGGGATTCATGTCGACTCTTCTGCTGAATTATTCACAAATTATTCAGTCTACGTTATGGAAGAAAAAATCGAGATTACGGAGCCTTCGGCGCTCTCCACCACTTTCAACGAACGGTTGAACTTTTCGCAATTTTTGGGAGACTCGAAACCGCCTCCTCCGACAGACGATTATTGTCCAGCCGTCCAAAGATGAACCTACACCACTGCGGATGTTTGGCTGCATTGTGGCCGGCATCAGGGGTCATTTACCGACCCGGCTATGTTGGGCAACCGTGGGCAGTGCACTTCTCGGAGCCCAAGGTCGCCTAGACAAGTTGTCAAAACGAAGAAGAAAAAAGGAGAGATTCTCACGTGGACGTCTCGATCTTCGTTCAAATCTGGTTTTAAACGGCTATTGTGTTTGGGACGATGATCTATATGCTCGACAGGGAGAATCCACGAGAGATGATGTTCACGATCGATTTCTGTGCATGCTGAATTGATCCATTTCATCAAAGTGATTACTCACACTTGCTCGACGAATAATCGCTATATACGGGGGCCGTTTATAAAACGCAATAAGATTTATTCGATTCGAACTCGTCATTGAATTAATCGTCGATTTTTATTGCGCGGGTAGAAGTATATTAGGAGACATGAAAATCGTTGCCCCAAGAAGGGGGAGGAATTCTTCGAACAACCGTTCACAGCTGAAAAGTAGCAATCGAATAGAATGTCACTCGTATGGACACAATGATGACAGGTCTGGAACGAAGAAGAACGACTCAACTAAGGGTAACTTGAATATGACATCTACGTGCGAAATTTCATTACAATCCAATCAGTAGTTTCGAAATCATCAGGAAAATTTTGAACGGCCATATTTACCGAACCCCTAGTCTAATTTTGCTCATTGATGAACGTGACCGCGAAATTCGCGTTCCAAACCTACCCTGGAAATTTCAAGTACTCTAGGTTTTTCCGTTCGAAAGTTATAATTTTCTATGGTTCTGGTGATGCGATCTGAACAGAATTTCGCATGTAGCTTGAACACGCCATTATCTATTAGAGTGCAAAATTTCATCTCGATCGAATCTGGATTTCGGAGAAATTATGAGAACAAAATTTCGAACGGCCATATTTACGGTGCAATTCTGCCAATTAACGAACTTAACCGCGCATTCGGGAACTGAACATACACTGAAAATTTCAAGTCTCTAGCTCGTTCCGTTCGAAAGTTATCGTGCTTACGGCCGGCCGGCCGGCGGACAGACTTAAATTTTTCGACGCATTCGTCATCGGTGAATCGAACCTTGTCGATTAAGACCATTTTTGGCTCAAAATTCGAAAAATACAAATATCGGGACGAAATGATATAGCCCTCGTGTAAGTAGAACGAGCGCTCGAAAATCTGGTCCAATGGCGAAGGGTAGGAGATCAGGAAGTGAAGGGGAAAATAATTGTCAACAAATCATTTATTTCTTCCTTTCTTTTATTTTTAATTATACATTCGAATCAAAGAAAAAAATGAGTGGGAAAAGTGAACGATTTGTTGACAAATACAGGGTGTTCCAAGTTCGAGTGCCTACTAGACGTTTTTTGAGAACCGGACCTATTTGAAATCTGAAAATTGGAATTATGATATTGTTCGACTTCATCTACTGAGCTAAAATATTCTTGAAGCCTGAACACTTTCAGTTAAACAGGGAGTGAAAATAAATTTCTCGTTGCATTCGTCGGAATAGTTTTCGAAATATCGAAAAAAAAACTGAAATAAAAAGAGTGATATGCTTAGTAAGTATCATGTTCGTTATTCCCATTCTCAATATTTCAAGCATAAATTGTTTTCACATTTTTGAAGTAGAAGAATGGCGGAATATTGTGCATCTCCTAAATTTTGGAAAACTCATCACAGGGTGTTTCAAATATTACGTCAAAAATTGTGATCAGAATTTTCCCATAACTTTTGTTTTTTAAATTAGAATCCTATTTTTTTATGATTGCGTTGAGCGAAGAAAAATAATGAGAATGTTCAAAGAAGTTTATGCTCCTAAATTGAATAATTCCTGTGTTATTAAGGATTTTCTGAATTTATGTATTACGTAGAGATAAATTCATAAAATGTGTTTTATAACGATAATCTGTGTTCATAGAAGATGAATTATCCCAATAATTCCCTATGAACACAGATTATTGTTATAAAACAGATTTTATGAATTTGTCTCTACGTACGACATAAATTCAGAAAACCCGTAATAAATTATTCAATTAAGGAGCATAAACTACCTTAAACACTATCTTTATTCTTCTTCGCAGAATCCAACGCAATCATAAAAAAATTACGAAAAGCACTGCCGTGAAGGCAGGAGCTTTTGAGCGCTCGTACATGCACCTTGTAGGTAGATACGCATTTTCCAGTTTTAGAAATCAATTGAAGGAATTTTCGACAGCTGTCACAAAAATTCTGAAACTTAGGCGAAACTCCAGACTTCATGTCAGTGCTTTAGGTGACCAATTTTTTTTCGATAATTCTCTAGAATTTTCTACGGTCTACCATCTATGGTCTTGGTGGTGCGATCTGGACAAAATTTGGCACGTAGTTTGAATACATTATTTGTAAGCTAGATGCAAAATTTCATTCCAATCCAATCAGTAGTTTCGAAATTATCGGGAAAAAAATATTTTGAACAGCCATATTTACGGAACCCCAAGTCTAATTTTGCTCATTGATGAACGTGGCCGCGATACTGGCGATCCAAACCCACCCTGAAAATTTCAAGTTCCTAGGCCTTTCCGTTCAAAAGTTACAATTTTCTATGGTATCTATGGTCTTGGTGATGCGATTTTGACAAAAATATTGCTTTAATATATCATTCTCGATTAAAATACAAAATTTCATCTCGATCGAATCCGTAGTTTCGAAATTATCGAGAAAACAAAATTTCAAACGACCGTATTTACGGAACTCCTAGTATAATTCTGCTCATTGATAAACGTGAACGCGACATTTCAGATCCACACCTCCTGAAAATTTCAAGTCCCTAGGCCTTTCCGTTCGAAAGTTATGATTCTCTATGGTTTCTATGGTTCTGGTCATGTGATCTGGAGAAATGTAGCTTGAATATATCATTCTCCATTAGTATACAAAATTTCGTCACGATCGAATCTGTAGTTTTGAAATTATCAAGAAAACTAAATTTCAAACGACCATATTTACGGAACCCCTTGTACAATTTTGCTCATAGATGAACGTGATCACGACATTCGAGATCCACACCTATCCTGAAAATTTCAAATCCTTAGGCGTTTCCGTTCAAAAGTTACAATTTTCTATGGTTTCTATGGTTCTGGTCATGCGATCTGGACAAAATTTCACATGTAGCTTGAACACTTCATTCTCCATTTGAGTGCAAAATTTAATCTCAATCAAATCTGTAGTTTTCAAGTAATCAGGGGAACAAAACTTTGAATGGCCATATTTACGGAACCCCTGGTGGAATTTGGCCCATGAACGAACTTAACCGAGGCGTTCGGGAACTGAACCCACACCTAAAATTTCAAGTCTCTACGTTGTTCCGTTCGAGAGTTATCGTGCTTACGGCCGGACGGACAGACTCGAATTTTCCAACGGATTCGTCATCGGTGAGTCGAACATAGTCGATTGAGATCATTTTCGGCTCAAAATTCGAAAAATACAGACATCGTGACGAAATGATATAGCCCTCGTGTAAGTAGTACGAGCGCTCAAAAATAAGGTTCTAATTTAAAAAACCGAAGTTATGGGAAAGTTCTAATCACAATTTTTGACGTAATATTTGAAACATCCTGTGATGAGTTTTCCAAAATTTAGGAGATGCACAATATTCCGCCATTCTTCTACTTCGTGAATGCAAAAACAGTTCATGCTTGAAATATTGAGGATAGGAATAACGAACATAATACTCACTACGCATATCTCCCTTTTTTTTCCAGTGTTTTTTTCGATATTTTGAAAACTATTTCGACGAATGCAACGAATCGAATAGAAATATATTTAAAATTGAATAATCGATCATATAAGAAAAGAAAAAATTTTCGAAAAATTCATTTTCACTCCCTGTATAACTGAAAGTGTTCAGGCTTCAAGAATATTTTAGCCAGTAGATAAAGTCGAACAATATCATAATCCAAATTTTCAGATTTCAAATAGGACAGGTTCTCAAAAAACGTCTAGTAGGCACTCGAACTTGGGACACCCTGTATTTGTCAACAAATCATTTATTTCTCCCATTCATTTTTTTCTTCAATTATATATTCGAATTGAAGAAAAGAAATGAATGATTTGTTGACAAATATTATTAATAAATTATAGTGTAATGTAATGATTGGTTAAATGCCTTCAATAATTTTTGACCGATAAGAGTTGTCATTTGATTTCAGAGAATTTCCATTTGTGATGATCAATATGTTTAATTTTAAATTATTTTGTGATGTTCATTTTTAATATGAAGTGAAGCTATGTTTTCAAAGAAAACCCCTGAAAGTGTCGTAATCAGATGGATATTGGAATATTCCAAAAATCGATCAAAAACACGCTGTAATTTTTCTCGAACAATTTGAAAGGTTCATTATTGGCAATAATAAACCAATATACAACCTTATCCCATATATTACCTACTCAACAATGAGATAAGCCATTTATAAATGTCTCACACAAAGATGCTACCATTCCAGCTGCACTACTTTCCAGAAATAATAATCGTGGAATGGTTTAAACTTTAAACTGCCGACTTATCGTCGAGCCATCATGAGGGAAGATGTACTATTATTAGAATAATTTTTGAATAACGTTTACTGGCGCCAAACTAGCATTGTAAGAATAAGAATCCCTCTTTTTTTCGATGGTTCATATTAAATACTTCACAATTGATCAGAAAATTATTATAAAGGGTAGTGAAATTTATAGGACAAAAACGATGAACAAACATTGATACATCGATGTTTTCATTTCATATCGTCAACTTTTGAACTGTACCAATGAACGTTGTAACAAAAATATCAACTATATTAAAGAATATATCAACGACTTTCGCATATCAACCGACTTCAACCTGAATCATTAAAATTCACCAAACAGTAACTCAATAGTTCATATTCTAAATCAATCAAAACACCTTTCTCGAATGGTACAGGTAGCGCCATCTGCACATAGTAACTACAAATCGTAATTTGTAATACAGGTTATCATTCATATTTCAACATATTCGATTAATTGAAAAATGAAAAATCGTATTTCCATACTGTTCTCGTGGAACTGTGTTATATTGTAATATATCGACTCACCACTGAAAAGCATTGTAGTGGAAATAAACCAATCCAAGTCCATATAGAAAAGAAGCATCTTGCCAATGGTTTCGAGCCTGGGTCTTATAGAACATTTGATAAGCAGAAAGAGCTGTAATTTATAAATGGAAATACATGTTCGAATATTATATTTCCAAAATTCACCTTTACGATACTCTTCTAAGAGCAAATGGAAATGCCCAAGTTTAACCCAAGTCTTGGGATCTATACTTATTTTCTTGTTCTGATGGTTGATTGGTTCATTTTCTTTTTGAACAACATGCTGTTTCGTGGCTTGTATGACCATCAACTCCAGATACTTCACCGCCTGAAAATTAAGAATTGAGGTTTATCGGTAATACAGACTTAAATATATTGACGGTTTACCTTAATCACTATGGCTTTTTTAACTTCATTCTCTGGTTTATTAAGGAGTAGAAACCCGTATTGGCGGCTAGAAAAGTTTGAATTAGTTGTCAAAACATATATTTCAATACGTTTCTCACCTGTCCAATTCGGATAGAATATGTAGCTCCGAAGGTGTCATAATTATATCGTCTGCTTCTTCCACTTGTTCCGACTTACTCATATTGGTGGAATTGTGTACACAGAAAACACAATAATATTATTTTGTGAAAACTTACGAATACGTCTCTATACGAGGCGATGTATCGTTTCAACATTCAATTGCCTCAAAGTCCCAGATTTATACTATATTTTAACACCTAGGCTATCGCCCAAATTGTAAGAATTTCCAAATGGAAATTTCTCACTATTCATTACGCTGCTTGTTTTCAAGTTCGTGAAAGATATCAACACAGTTTCAATTATTTTCTCAAACATAACCCTATTTTTTAGACTTTTCTAGTTTTCTCTGGTCAATTCATAGCTATGTTCCCAACGATGAATTTTAAATATTCTGATGAACTGGCATTATTTTATCAGTAGTTGATGAATTTTAATGGTTTTCGAAGTCGAACATTCATTTTATATGCCTTTATGATTGAAATTTTCTAATTTCCATGGAATATTTAGGTTGTTTTCGATTAAACCGTACTCCCACAACCTGACTTGTCTGACGTCAAACACTTGTTTACGTACTTGCTTTGTTGGTTGCAAACCGAGGTTTTCCTTGTTTTCCGTATTAGAAAGACACAAGCAGTTGAGGTATCTAGTGAAAGGGAAAATCGATTTTATGGAACTCGAAGTATGAGGGAAAACCATATGTTGAGTATACTATTGAGTACTTTCAGTATAATCATTTTCCCATGTAGTTCCTATGTTCAAAAATTTCCGCTGTTAATGCCCAATGTCCATCCTGATAGAGTAAGTAGTTGTTGAATTTTCGCAAATTTTCATGCATATTTCGCTAACATATGGAAATTCCCACACGAACATCTCATTCCACAGTAATGACACCAATTATTTTTGGCTAACACATTCTCTGACAAAAAACTTCTCCAATTGATTTTCATTAATTCTTTCGTGATTTTTTTTAGGATGAGTTGTATCTCTGTACACCGGCAAAAATTGTGCCAAAAAGAAACTTTTATATTGGTGAGTGACCTTCTCTTAAAATTTACCATTCATCACTGATACATGTTCTTTTAAGTGGGTTTCGAACCAAATGCCACAATGGACAGGATACATCATATGATTTTGTTTGGATGTACCGAGCCTGGAAGCAATGACCCCTACTGGTAAGCTATATTTTTTACTTCGATTTCGAAGATATTCATGGAAAACAATTTTTTTAAAGGGATTGTGGTGAAATGAGCATGACGGAAACAAACACCTTGAAAGAAAGACCTCCTTGCTCCAGTGGTACTCATGTAAGTTCATCATAATTTTCCATACAGAATTATACATAAAAAATTTTTCCTATAGGTTATTTACGCATGGGCTCGAGACGCAAAAGCATTGACACTGCCAGAAGGAGTAGGCTTCCAGGTTGGAGAGAATACAACTATTAAATATCTGGTTATACAACTCCATTATTCCCATAAATTACCAGGTGATTATAAAGCTTCCTAATTGGTCTCTGTGAAATTGTTAATATTCTAAATGTGGATTTTACCAGATCAATTATTATTGCACAATATGTTACAAGATGTCCTTGATATGGGTCTGGCAATTTATCTTACATTGCTTCAATGCCGTAATGCTGAAAATACTTCAGATTGAGGGAGCAGAAACAAATACCCAAGAATCCGAATTTTCAAAAGATTCTCAATGTCCCATTCACCAGAAACGTGTAATAGGCCATTGAGTTTGGGACACCCCTGTATATTGGTAAAACTAGCTGTCATTTCTCTGAAATACATGTGATTCCAAATTCGACGTGAACCTTGAAGGACATGTTAGTATGACTCATTTGTTGTCATTTGAGCCATATTTATTGATATCCAAAAATCAACAGTTTACGAGTTATTTGAGTTGTGGTTTTTGAAAAATTACTCGCCCCAATCCATTTTTCGTCAATTTTTTCTACGTTGATCAAGTTAGAAAATATGCTGTAATAGATTGTTGAAAAAGAATTGGTATGATTTAAAAGTTGGTGTATGAAGAAAAGAATAGTCAAGCTCTGAGTTTCTGAGGGGAGGACCTTTTTCGTGGCCAGCGAGAAGTCCGGATCTAACACCGTTAGAATTTCATGTTTGGGGCAGTTTAAAAGGAATAGTATATTATTATTATTAAATGAATGACAAGAGCTGAGGCTATGCCTTTCAAGCTCAGAAACAAAAAATTAATGTGAATCGAATCTATTCTTGAAGGCGTTCACACTGGGAGCACAAACCACGTCTGCAGGCAATCCATTCCAGGCTGAAAAAATTCTATTGGACAGGAAGTTTTGTCGTGGGGTAGTTTGGAAGTTTTCTTTTTTCAACTTGTTCATGTGTCCTCGTAATTTATTAGTGTTGCGGATGAAAAGGGATGATCGGCATCAATCATATCATTGATGGCCCGGAAGCTAAATATATGAAAGGGAAATACATACACCTACACAACTTGTTGAGAGAATAGACGGAGCAGTGAGAAGATTGAGAGTAAATTTCAGGACTGAAGAAATTAAAAAGAGGGCCCGTGCTTGTATAAGGAATGGTGAAGGACATTTCGAACATAATTTATCAATGAAATTTTGAGTTAAATTGCAATTAAAAAATATTTAATTCGTTACTTTTCCTTCTTTACTTATATCCCCTTTCAAATCAAAATATGCTGTAAAAAAACTAGTTGCTGCATTCTAACGAAAACTTTTTTAGGAAATAAAGAAGGAATTTGGCAAGTTTCCAAAATACTTTTGTCATACATAAATTCTTTTCTTCATATACCAACCTTCAAATCAAACGAATTCTTTTTCAACATCTATTACAGCATATTTTCGCTTTTGTCATACATATCATATCCTTCTCTGATGAATATAATCCAAAATTATAATCAAACTTGCTTAAAGTAGAAAAAATTGACGAAAAATGGAGTAAGGTGAGTAATTATTTAAAAATCACAAAAACTTATATAACTCGTAAACTGTGGTTTTTAGGATATCAATAAATATGGCTCAAATGGCAGCAAATGAGTCATACTAACACGTCCGTCAAGGTTCACGTCGAATTTGGAATCACCCTGTAT